>OY751439.1:3394015-5794015 GCA_963565745.1 Phengaris arion | reverse complement strand
GATAAAAGTTTGTATACATTTTTTATTCCTTGACCATATTCGCATCAAATTTCGTATGAATTGAGTACGGAAAAATCATGAGTTACGTATTTTAGCGTTTTTCAATATTCAACCCCAAAGTAAAATAGGTGATGAATGTTTTAAATTATTATTAGATATCGTTTAAAACCTAATTTCACGTGGGCGAAGCGGTAAATGCTATTTGTATTACTTTACTTATAATTAAAAACTTTTCTCTAGAACTCTATTGAGTTCATCTCTCATCGATTTTCTAAAACAATTTCGTTCGCTCGTTTTTTATCGATTTGTTTTGAAAATCCGGCTACCACGGAAAATACTTACAAGTTTTTCGGTTTAATTTAAAGCCTATGTGGCTCTCTCAAATAATGTGGCTTTCTATTGGTAAAATAATGTTCAAAATAGGTTTGAAGTAGATCCAGAGATTACTTCTTACAATCTCGGTAAGTCACAAACTCAAAAAGAAACAAACTTTACCACTTTATATTAGCTTTACTCTTTATAACATTAGTATAGAAAGCCGCGACTTCGTACGCGAATAAGAAATCTTGGGAGAACCGTACTTTTCTCTGCGATAAAAAGCAGCCTATGTGTTAATCCAGAGACTAAACTACTACCATATTAAATTTCATTAAGAGGCATATTACACCTCGACTGTGATTTTTGCGTAAAATTGACAATTATGGCGTTCTTGATCTTAGAAACAAAAATACATTAACTATTTTGACATATTGAATAGTGCAGAATAGCTATTGGCCTAGTTCGTAGCGGCCTCGCTTTTTGTAAATTTTGCTTAACTTATTATTAAACCCAAAATTGCAGAGAAAGATTTTCATAAAATGCGCGAAGGCACTTTTTTGAGCTCCTGGACTGAGTTTTAGAGCTACTGTTCTAAGCAAATGTAATAATAAAATGAGAATGTTATCTCCTATATAGTCGTATAGTTCGTAGCGGCCTTAGAATTTTGAAATGTCTTTGATTTAATATAGAAAAAAATCTTATTCTAAGCCAAAAGAACTTCGAAAATCGCTTTAAGTTAACTGTGAATTACTCCTATCTACGATAATATTACTAAGCAAAATTTACACCAGAACAATTGTTACTTCATGAGGAATAAAGATTTTATAATTTTGAAGCATGAATTTATTAACCTATTTCAATAAAAACGATAAATACTACTGCAAAATTACTACAAAATGCGAAATGTCGGAAACGCTTCAAATACCTAATCTCGCAGAGTGGATATTTGTAATAGGGCTTTTAAAATCCGTTCAGCTTATAACACGAAAGAGTTTACGAACTTTCATACATCCACACATAAAACTTTCGCGTTTATAATAAGTACCTAAGGATATTATGTTCGTTGTTGTGTTTTAATGATTTCGAAAATCACTTGAATAGAAGAACGCTAGTAAGTATTAGGCGTATAGACTTTGATCTTAAAATATTTGGGATTGTGGTCCCGTATCCTACACACACCGGCATATTTAGCGGAACATAAAATAAAGGTTTGATATCAGTATCATATAAGGTAGCTGGCTGGTTTATACGTCATTTAATTTTAAAAGAAATATTTTCAAATTAAGAAAACAACTGAACATCACATTTTATGCAATTGTTTTAATTTTATTCAAATACACCTTATCTGGAGCGAACTTCGAGTATTTCTTCCTTCTGTGTTTGATTTGAAATTTCATTGAAATACTGTTTTTTGTTAGTTTTTTTTAATCGCGTATCTTTTTGGAGTTGAGGACTGAATTATGCCTGACTTTGCCCCAACGGAGATTGCCAGGGCACTCGAAATGCGAAGAAATGGTCAAACCTACAGAGTGTTATCCAGAGATCTTCGTCGACCAGTTTCAACGATCCATCGTAGTATCCAACTGTTCTGGGAGACCGGTACTTATGTGAGAAGAGCAGGACAAGGCAGAAAAAGACGCACTTCGAGTAGGGATGATCGTTTCATTTGTTGAATACAGGCTCAAGTTACTGTCCTTTCAAACCAGTCTTATGTACTTATATATATATATATATATATATATATATATATATATATATATATATATATATATATATATATATATATATATGATATAAGACTGGTTTAAAAGTGCCTAATATTGTGATTTTAGACAGTAATTTAATTAAGGCTGGTAAAATTGTACCAAACATAAAGATTATGGTATTTTTTATTCAATAGAACTACTTTAATTACTCGATTTTTTTTTCCATTTCATACATTTCATCAGTCCATTCTTACCCAGGTAAAATAGTATGACGGATGTCTTGGTTCATTGTGCCCCACTACGATCCACAGTACCCCATGGCAAGATCCAGTGTAACCCATATATGGGGAACAGTGGATCAATTCCTATTTTTAAAAAAAACATTTACCTTTAAAAAACTATCGGTGATTTTGGAAAAAAATACATGTACTTTTTATTACTTAAAAATGTGTTTAAAAAAAAGTGACCCACTGTCCCCCACTCTCCCCTATATACAGTCAGTCAATGTATATACTCGACACTTTGATTTTCAGTTTATTAGCGCAGAGTTCTATTTTCATTCGGAATTTTTCCCGGCCTGCCGGATTCCGGATAATATAGTCCCAGCCTAAGGTCGTGTTAACTAGCGTGGGCGGGTCAGTACGCACATTTTCCAATTTTTACTCAAATTTATTAATAGGTCTTTACCTATGACATTGCCGTTCTGCAGTACTGGCCATTTCAAATCAAAATAATTTTTGTTTGGCTAAGAATTCTAATTTCAAATTAATTTTATTTTAAAAACATGGAATTCTTTTTCCAAAAGTAATAATTTGTTTATTGATTAATGTTACATTTTCATCGCATTTCAATATTTTTCGTCATCATGGATACGTTAAAAATTCGAGTAATTTTGGAATACCTATGAGTATCGTCGTGGCAGCAACGCGGCACAAGCGGCACGCAACATCAACGACGTTTACGGACCTAACACTACAAACCAACGCACCACCTGTTATTGGTTTACTTGTTTCCGTTCTGGAAATTTCGACCTGAAAAATGAACCTCGCGGTCGTCCGAAGACTTTGGTCGACAATGACGAATTAAAGGCGATTGTGGAAGCTGATGATACACAATCTACGGCTGAATTGTCAGCAGCTTTCGACGTTAGCGTCAAAACAATATTGGTCCATTTGCGTTAAATTGGCAAGGTAAAACAACTTGACAAATTAGGTGCCCCACGAACTCAATGATCGCCAGCGCGATGTACGCGTCGAGGCGTGCCTTGTATTGCTCAACAGACACACAAATGAAGGAATTTTGAACCGCATTGTTACCTGCGATGAAAAATGGATTCTGTTTGATAACCGCAAGGTCTCAGCAAGTTGGTTGGATCCTGGTTCAGCACCTAAACAATGCCCTAAACGAAAACTTACCCCTAGAAAAGTGATGATCACTGTTTGGTGGTCTAGCGCCTGTGATTCATCACAGCTTCTTACCAAACGGGGTGAGCATTACTGCAGATGTGTACTGTGAAGAACTGAACACAATGATGGAGAAGCTGGCACATCTCCAACCAGCATTGGTCGATCGCTCGTCTCCGCTGCTCCTGCACGACAACGCGCGACCTCATACTGCACAGCAGACGGTCTCCAAGTTGCAAGAACTGGGGTTGGAAGCTCTCCGTCATCCGCCCTACTCACCAGACCTTGCGCCTACAGACTACTACTTTTTCCAGAATTTGGATAACTTCTTGGCGGAAAAAAAAATATTCAATACCCGAGTGGTAGTACAAAATGCCTTTGAAGAATTTGTTGCCTCCCGTCCAGCTGATTTCTTTAAGAAGGGCATCAATAAACTGGCACTGCGTTGGCAAAGATGCATTGATTGCATGGGTGATTACTTCGATTAATACAATTAAAAAAGTGTGTGTCAGCTCCGACGCACGACTGGAGTTTACTCTAAAAAGTAAAATACGTCCCTCAGAAGGAACAAAAAGTTTAGCGATCGATTTGAGTTCAAAAATTCGCGCCATGTGAAAAAAAGTGACAGGTGCGCAGAATAGGTTGCGCACGAAAACGTAACGAGGTCATTCGTTCAGTAGATGTTACTGCTCATATTTTTTTCATACCTTATATGAAAATCGATTCTTAAGGAGTAAACTCCAAAAAATACATGAAAAAAATTCGTTTAAATTTTTTCATACAAAACGGCAATTTCATAGGTAAAGACCTAATATTAACTAGCTTTTGCCCGCAGCTTCGCCCGCGTGGGAGTGTTCGTGACAAAAAATTTCTTTTTTTGTCACGTTAATGTGTTTTTGCAGGTAGGTATATTTAGCAAATATACCTACCTGCAAGTACTACCGAATTAATTATTATTACAATATTGTGTTTATTTACTTGATTAAGTATATAATATTTCATATTATGTTTTTATTGCCTCACCATAGCTGTTGTGTTCATATTTATTACAAATCTCAAGTGCAAATGACGTAATTTCCACTTTAATTGTGCCTTTTTATCTGCTGATTTCCTTAATATTGTAAACTAAGTATTAGATAAGTTAATCTCACGATTTATAGGGATAAAAACTAAGCCTATATTATGATGATAATAATCAAAGATTAAATACGAACTAACATTCTAATCCGATCAACGAACACGGTGTAAAGTCAGTATTTATAATACGGCATCTAGAATTCCAACTCACGACGAGAAGCGATGCGAGAAGTTGTCTTTCTCGTGGGAAGTCGTCGCGAGAGCGTGAAGGCGAGTCATTCAGGCGAGTTTTTCGGGGCTTCTCGGTGAAAGTTTCTTACGTCGCGTCGGTTCCTCTCGCCGGGTTGTCGTCCGAATTGGTGTTTGGGCAATAAGTAGGCTGATTCTGCAAGCATTTGTATATTCGGAAAAAATATTTTTTTCAGTCTATATGAATTTCAAGTTTTTTTTACGAACCTTATCCTAATACTATTATAAATGTGATAGTTTGGGTGGATGAATAGATGGATGTATGTTTGTTACTCTTTCACGCGATAAGTACTGAACGGATTTTTAGTAACGGATTTAGTAAATAGGGTAGTAATTCAGGCTCTGGATTAACATTTAGGCTACTTTTAATGGCAGCAAATAAACGGTTCCCGCGGAATTTCTTATTGCGCGTACGAAGATTTGGCCAAATTTTATTAGGTACCCAATAAAATTGTGACCTTATGATTTCAGGTACTTAGAGAATGTTTCACAAAATTCCAGCTAGATGAAGTTCTGTTTTCCTTCAACGGCGGCAAAGACTGCACCGTATTACTGGACCTGACTATCAAAGTACTTAAAGAGTTCTACCAAAAAGATGAAATATCACGCATGAAAATAGTCTACATCAGAACCAAAGGCCCGTTCAGAGAGATCGAGTTCTTCGTGAAAGAGATAGAGGAATATTATGGAGTTCAATTGATGGTGTGTGAGGGAGAAATGAAGGCGACCCTAGAGCGAATATTGAAAGATGACCCGCTGCTAGAAGCATGTTTAATGGGGACTCGGCGAACGGACCCGTACAGTGAATCGTTACAGTTTATGCAGGTGGGTCTTTACGTTGCGAGTACAGACGCCGACAGATCTGCAGGTTTAAAATGGCCACATTAAGTGAATTGTATTATGGAAACATCATCTATTCAATTTCAATAGACGATGTTTCATAGTACCGTTCACATTCTGCTGTAGCCCAAGCAGGAACAATTGACAACTACGTATTAGTAACTTCATCGAATGTCAATTGTATGGGCGCTGTCATAATTTTCATTCGATAACGTTACAGATACGTTTCTGTCAGTTGGTCCTGCTTATCACCCCGTGGGCTTAGCATGGTGATCCGAAGAAATAATTTTAAAGAAGAAATATTTTATCTAAAACATTTCGTTCCAAAATAGTTCTTAATCCATGTTAACAAGGTCGTCAATAGAAGTCAACATTTCTAAATAGTCATATTTTTAAAATGGCCGCAGGGAAATCTTCTGTCAAAAATGATCAAATTTTCAAGTAAATTACTGAACGTAAAGAAACTATTTGTCTAGGAGCGCCTAATGGCGCGCCTAATGTGAAGTAGTTGACATTATTCTAGGACGATTTGTCATTGAAAAAAGAAAACGTTTCTACTTCAAACTGTCAAAAGAGGCCATTTTGTGAGCTCATGCTCGGGAAGAAAAGAAAGGTTGTTTCTCATAACGACGATGCATCGACCTTGCTGCCTTACAATAAGATCTATTTTGCTCCGAATGGTATTAATGTTTCTTCAATCTGTCATTTTGTCGATTCTTCGGTGTTTTTAGGGTGCGCATGCTAAGCCTGCTGGTGTACGACTTAAACCTCATCGCCAAGTAATACGGTCGAAAAGTGACACACCAGCGTGCTGTGTGCGAGTTTTTGTCACACTCCCCGTGAAAAAGTTAACTACAATTTGTATGACATCGAATTAGTTCCCATTGTTTGCCACTAGGGGCGTTGTATTATTCCATACAAATTGTAGTTATCTTAGTCACGTCGAGCAGTGACAATAACTCGCACACAGCACGCAGATCCGTCAGGGACTGTACGTATATCTTTTACTCCCCTACTAAAAATATTTACACAACTGATTAGTTTTTCAATGTTACTGTCTTTATGTGATACGTTGGAAAGTCACTTGACAGTAGTGTAAATATTGAAGTTAGTAGGGTGTTAAGGTAGGGAGCAAACAATCACGGTACAATCTGTGCAACGTTAAGTTTTGGAATTACTCTATTTAGTTGATATAAATTTAACATTAAAACAAACATCCCTACTGCTTTTTAAGCTTGCATAGCTTCTATCGCGGGCCTTGAGCGCGGGGACCGAATCCAGAAATTCCGTAACGAAAAAACCTCACGCTCCCGCATCGTCTAACGTCGTTTTAGTTCGGCAGTCTTCGACACGGCGTTTTATTTTTAAGATTTAAGACGGAAGTAAAGTCTATCTCTGAACCAAATATTAAAGCAAGGCTAACGCCGTTTTAGTAAGGACGTGCGCCGATAGATGGCGCTTTAGCGCCATCTATCGGCGCCAATTAAGTATACAAATTAATAAGGATATAATTAAGTATACAAATCATAGATTTTTACGGAGAGAAAATGTAACTACGTTACACGGCGTTGAAAGCCGTGCATCGTCTAACGTCGTTTCAGTTCGGCAGACTTCGACACGGTGTTTGTGTGCATGCGACTAGACGTATCGTGTAGACTTACTATGCAATAGCTTTACCGTGTTTACATTTATTTTTACCTAACCATAAGCCTTTTTTTACAGAAAACAGATGCAAACTGGCCACAGATTATCAGGGTGTCGCCTATCCTCAACTGGAGTTACCATCAGATATGGAGCTACATACTCAAACTCAACGTGCCTTACTGCAGCCTGTATGATCAAGGGTATAAAATACAAATTCTATTCGATTTTTTTGACGATTCGATTCTATTAGACATTCTGAAACTGAGCGTCCGAGCGTATGTTTCAGATAAAAATGGGCTGGTGTTAATAATATTATATCCAGAACTCAGAGTATTAACTATAGCATAGAGAGGCTGTTAGTAAGAGAAGAAACATAAATATCATTTTCAAAGTCAGTCAAAGTCAAAATTTTTTATTCAAAATAGGTATTTTCATACACTTTCTGAACGTCGATCTACATGATGCCTACCACCGGTTCGGAAACTAGCCCGGCGAGAAGAACCGGCGTAAGAAACTCGCGCGGGGCCATCTTTTATCAAAAAGATGGAAAATTGTTCTTTTAAAATATAAAAAAGGCATATATAACAATGTTATGACTAAAACTACATAACAAGAGTACAATAATATATGTAATTTAGAAGTAGCCTTGCAGGGGGTCACCTCATTCCCATGGTGTGCTATCATTCATAAAATCATTAACTTTATAATAGGCTTTAGCACACAAACGTTCTTTAACTACTTTTTTAAATTTATTGATTGAAAAATTTTGAACGCTTTCTGGGATCTTATTGTATAGGCGTATACACTGGCCTTTAAACGAGTTCTTAAACATATCCTACATGCTAAAACTTATTATGAGTGCTATAAAGTCCTAATTCCAACGTCGTAAAAATGGTATCCAAAGTAGGTAACTCCAACGCCGGGATAACATTAGAAGGAAACAAAATCATGTATTTGCTTTCTCTTTCACATTAACATTTAACAAACACCGTAGCGTTTGTGCAGCTTATAGCAACGTAAGCGACAGCTTACTATAGTCAGTCGTTAATCGCTTAGCTGATGCTTGAGAGGCATATGGGAAAGGAAATTTTTTGCTCTTCCCAACCCGCCCTGGACGCTGATATGGTACCCGCTTCCCGTCTGTTATTGTGTGTCCCATTCAGTGTGGCTTGAGCCAACTCCTACTGTTATTATTCTTGAGGTCAAAATAGGTGTTGCTTGAGCAAAACTTACTACTAAAATTAAGTATCTTTAATCTTCCAGGTATACGTCAATAGGTGGCGTGCACGACACTCGGCCGAACCCCGCGCTACGGTACACGGACGCGCACGGCCGCGCCGCCTACCGCCCCGCGCACACGCTCGCCGACGCCGCGCTCGAGCGTGCGGGGCGCGGCACACGTCAATAGGTGAGGTGCACGACACTCGGCCGAACCCCGCGCTGCGGGACACGGACGCGCACGGCCGCGCCGCCTACCGCCCCGCGCACACGCTCGCCGACGCCGCGCTCGAGCGTGCGGGGCTTCGCCGATGCCGCGCTCGAGCTTGCGGGGCGCGGCACACGTCAATAGGTGACGTACACGACAATCAGCCATAAACAAAAAGACAATAGTACACTATAATGCTACCAATTTTAATGTCACGTATTTACCAGGCAATAAAGAAATGCTGACACATTAATTTGGTCTAGTAGTAAAAGAAAAGATTATAAAAAAAAACTTCTATTTCTCATCAGAAGTTCTAACTTATACTATGACTACAAAGTACAAATAACCTGAAAACTATGAACCCTTTAACCTAAAAGCTATGAAGTAACGAATTTATTTTTAGATTTAGTACCTTTTTTGCTCTTTAGTTATTATTTTAACATATTGAAGCATGTATAGTAAGTCTACTTACCATAGTAGGTGCTTGGTAACATAATCGAAAACAAAAATTGCAATTTTAACAAAATAAACTATTAAACTTATTTCATGATGTTCACAAAACAAACAAAAATTTAATAAGTTTTTTGGTATTTTTAAATTATAGACTATTTATTGTTATTGATTCTTCTTCAAATAATACCTGAATTGATTTAGTAATATGTAGTCAGATGGCGTAAAATGGTCTATGGAGAAGATGGCCTTGTTCTACATTAAATTCCTCATACCCACCAACCATCTGGTCATATTGCCTTGCGGTCGAAATTCGAACATAATTCATGTTTTTTAAGTTTCAACTTTATTAGACTTCTTTTGCCTCTTAGGTTCACAATGTTGTGTGTAAATGTTGTCTACGGAATGTAAAAGAATGATTGATAGTTATTTGTGTCAAACGAAAACCTACTGTTATTATACACACGCATGTGTGAGAGCATGTTAAATTACATACAATTCATAAAATTAAAGTAACACATGCTACCTCAGATAAATAACTCATACTACTATGCCATATGCATTATACCTAGTCTTGCCATAAATACTGAAACAAAGAAAAGAAAAAAATTCTATTGCAAATAACATTTTTTACTTTTACAGTGTTTTAGTTTAATACATAAATATAAAATAATTTAAAATTTTATTCGAAAAACACAAAAAGCTTATTCGAAGTGGTCTCCATTGTCCTTTAAACGTTGAGGCCAGTTATCAATAGAAGCACACACTCTTTCCATGGGAAAATTCTTCACTGCCAATCGTACGGTTTTAGGGACTCCAAATTATCATGACGTTTAGAGCAAGCCGTACTCTCTGAAACTAACTATAAATCATAATCCAGCGGATTAAGATCGGGACTAGACGACGGCCAGTTTTCAGCTCTGATGAAGTCCGAAACGTTCGTTTCCAACCAAGACTGCGTAGACCAAGCTTTATGACCCGGCGCCGAGTCTAGCTGGAAGGACCATTCTTGGTTATTGAACATGGTGTTGTTAAGGGGCTTCACTACCTTATCATATCTTGATACACTTGTGCCGATGTTTTGATACCTTTTTCACAAAAGTATGGCTCAGTCACTCCTTCATAGCTAATACCCCACTAAACCATCACTGAAGTCGGATAGTGCCCACGTTGCACTCTGTCGACTAATTGGAAAGCTTCCTTAGAGCTTTGAGCATAAATACGGTCATTTTGTTTGTTAAAATGTTGCTCAATTGTAAATAAAATTCTCATCCGTAAACAAAATTTTTCTGTGACCTCCCTTTGCGTAGAGCGCTTCAGTAGTTGTTTCGATTTTACCACCCTATTATTTTTTAAATTATCAGTTAAGAAATGACCAGTACGTCTCTTATAGGCTGCAAGTCCTAAGTCATCTTTTAAAATACGCGACATGGTTCTAGGTGCTATCTTCATCTCCCGAGATAAAATCTTTTGCTTTCGGACAGGATTTCTTCGAATTCTTTCCCTTACTGCTTTGACCACCTGTTTCGTACGAACACTACGTGGACGGCCATTTATGGCCAGACTAAGTATATACCATAAGCATTATTTTAATAAATATTAGCTCTCTGCACACCTCCACATAAACTTTGACTGTGACAAATTTCGTACTCATCCGTTTGCATAATTTACGCAAAAAGGGGTAAGAAATTTTCGCTTCACGTATTAATATACTATGATATTATGATGATGTTATAAATTGATAAATTCATCTACCATAAATAAAATAGCAAATATATATTTTTGTTGTTTTGTCCCTTGTCAACACTTCTTTCTACTTATTTCTTGTCATTGTAATACAAACATTTTCATGAAAGTATCTAGATCTACCTATGCAAAAATTTTACCGATAGTTCCCAGGTAGTGTGGTAAAATATAACGTTTTGTAAAATCAAATACTTAAAACTTATGTTTAGTCGTTTAGGCAAATTAAAATAGAAAAAAATATTTCTAATAATAAAACAAGACATCACCGCCGAGGTCATTGACCTCACACTGTCAGCTGATTCTGATTATTATCTGTAATGGATTTTGCATAATTGTTATATTAGGTCCTTACATATGAAATTGGCCGTTTGTCGTACTGGCCACTTTGATCTCAAATATATCTTCTTTGGTTAGGAATTCCAATGTCAAATTTATACCGCTATTTACTCATGCATTTGTGTTTCGAAAACCGTAATTCATTTGTTTTTTCCTCTTGGTTTTTTCTTCGCGTCACTCTGTTTACAAAATGGAAAACTTGAAATATCTTATTATTTTCGAGTTCCACCGTGGCACCAGTGCTGCAGAAACGGCTCGAAGGATTAATGATGTATAGGCGGCGGTGTCGCAAAAGAAAACAGTGCGTTTTTGGTTTCAACGTTTTCGTTCTGGAAATTTCGACCTGCAGAACAAGCACCGTGGACGGCCGGAGACCAAAGTTGCTAATGAAGAATTGAAGGCTATTGTCGAAGCGGATCCATCGCAAACCACGTCCAAGTTAGCTGCAGGCTGCGGTGTTAGTGATAAAACTGTTTTAATCCACATGAAGCAAATTGGGATGGTGAAGAAGCTTGAAAGGTGGGTAATGAGATACCAATTGAATGTAGCAAACGCGTGTCGATAGCAGAACGTAACGCACATTACCCAAC
Organism: Phengaris arion; assembly: GCA_963565745.1. Lineage (NCBI taxonomy): Eukaryota > Metazoa > Arthropoda > Insecta > Lepidoptera > Lycaenidae > Phengaris > Phengaris arion. The sequence continues at coordinate 5,782,230 of OY751439.1, read as the reverse complement.
CGGCACAGTAATGAAGGGATTTTAAATCGAATCATTACCTGTGATGAAAAGTGGATCCTGTACGATAATCGGAAACGCTCATCGCAATGGCTGAACCCTGGCGAACCAGCCAAAGCAGCAGCTAGGGGCAGCCAAGCGAAAATTTACTCAAAAAAGTTACTTGTGAGCGTTTGGTGGACTAGTGCCGGCGTCGTTCACTACAGCTTTCTTAAATCTGGCAAGACGATTACGACAGATATATATTGCCAGCAACTGCAAATCATAATGGAAAAGCTAGCTGCTAAACAACCGAGGTTAGTCATTCGCTCTAGGCTACTGCTGCTTCAGGACAACGCTAGACCACACACTGCACAACAGACGGCTACCAAATTAGAGGAGCTTCAATTGGAATGTCTAAGGCATCCACCGTACTCCCCGGACCTTTCTCCAACAGATTACCATTTTTTTCAAAATTTGGATAACTTCTTGCAAGGGAAAAAATTCAACTCCGATGGGGCAGTCCAAAGCGCCTTCAAAGATTTTATTGATTCCTGTCCGAACGGTTTTTTTAGTAAAGGAATCAATGAACTACGTATGAGATTGCAAAAGTGCATAGATAGCAATGGTATATATTTTCATTAAATAAATATATAATGTTTAAAAAAAACGACTTATGTTCCACCTTTACAAAACGCCAATTTCATATGTAATGAGTCATTAGGCCATTACTAATGACCTAATATGTACAGGTGTTGCAAAAGACTATTTGATCATTATTAAATTTTGAGTGCCACAGTGTTGAATGAAATAAATTTTCTAATCAAAATAAAACAAAATTACTATTTAGTTGATACCCTTGTAATATTTTCTTAATTATTTGGTTGTGATATTTCGTTTTGAACGTTAATATAATACTTACCGCTTATAAAATAATTAATTTCACGCGTTGTTTGTTATTTAAATATATAATTATTTGGGGTTTAAATATATTAAGAATTAGGATGTACATTTTTGGACGTGTAAATAATCTTTATACAGACAATTCAATTTTATAGTAAGTACTGAGTACTTACATATTTATCTACTTAAGTCTACTTATTTTCTTAACTTAACGAGATACTTAATAGTAAATTGTAATTAAATTAATTCAATCTACTTTAATATTGTTTTAGCTACTTAATTATTTTAAATCATTTAGCAAAATTTATCAAATTGAGTGTTACTTATGTTCAAATAAATTATACTAAAAAAATGTCTCAATATCTATCTTGTTTTATTTTATTAAAAACTAGATGTTGCCCGCCGTAAAATGAAGTCCCGCGGGAACCATACATTTTGCCGCGATAAAAAGTAGCCTATGTGTAAATCCAAAGCCTACTATACCAATTTTAATTTAAACCGGCTTACTGTCTTTCATACCCAAAGAGTTCAGTCAAACATACCTGCATAAATTATCCCACGGGATTACCGTACTTTTTCGGGATAAAAAGCAGCCTATTTGTAAATCACGAGCCTGAACTACTACCATGCTAAGTTTAATCCAAATCCGTTTAGAAGTTTTTTCGTAATTAAAAGAGTCACAAACATCCATCCATCCATACCTCCTCAGAAACTTTTTATAACAGCAGTGGGATGTATCTCAAAAAACAAAATTATAAATTTTAAGTAACCCCCAACACAAAAAACTATAAAAAATAAACAAATAATTATAAGTAATTTTTTTATACTGGCCAGAAAGTGGCCCTTCCATTTTCTGGAAAATATAAAATTAGAAATTCTGCTCTGTATTTCTAAATCATTTAATATTATCACAATAATATGTTACATACTGTTATTCATCTGTAGCTGTGCTATGTTTTCGGTTGCGTGTTGTTCGGTCTCACGTGTTTGTTGAGGAATTCTTGGAACGCAGCCACATCTTCCTGGGGATCGTCTGAAAATATACAATGTCTTATTTAAAAATTGTATAGTAATCATTTGGCAAAGTGATTTTTAACATGTGGCAATTTATAGTCTACAGTGAATAACCTTCAGATACATACGAAATCAAATGTTTATTTACTATAGTCGAAGCGTTACCTAAATCACGGGCGATAAATACATATCTGTACATTTTCCAGTAATCCAAACTTCCAAAGACAATTTTATAGTTACTAAACACTAGTTAGTAGTTACATAATTACATCAGAAGATTGAACTTGTGACCATCAGAAGATTGAAATGAAGAAACACAGGCCTGAAAATCGCGCGAGTCGTGCAATAGACATGCCCCTTTTAGCAGTGGCTCCGCGACCCTATTTCGGTCTAGGGTCGCGATCTCGCGTCGCGTGCATCGAAATGCTACCTGTAACTATATACTAGCGCCTCACCCGCTTCAGGCCGCGTCTCTGTGCCCTCGTCGTCGCTGGAGCTGTCGTCGCCGGGGTGCGTGAGGTACACGTCGCCCACCTCCCGCCCCCCGGCCACCTCCGTGATCAACCCGCGGGGATCGATCGTCGACTCTGCACCTGGGTGTAGGCAGAATAATGTATAGTCAGGAGTAAGATGGAATATTATAAAAACGGGCAGGGACGAAAATGTATGTTCCTTTTATAATCTGATCTTAATAAAATTTTCAATGTCTTATGCTCAATTTTTATGTTACTTAACTTTTTACTTAAGCCAGCAGCCCAGCACGCTTAGCATGACCACCATAGAAATGCGTTTTCAACACAATGAGAAGTAAACACAAGAATAGACTTACTGATAGATAATATGGACAAAAGGTCAGCTTTCCTTTGTCAAAGCGTTTGTCAAAAAAAAAACTATTTCTACTGTGGTTATGCTAAGCTTGCTGGATCAACAACATTAACAAGTTCCTCCGGGACCTCAAGGGTTTACTCAAGCTGACTGCCTTGGACAGGCAAGAAAATTATTACTAGAAAAAAGTTAAAAAATCATGATGAATATTTTACTATTGTACCCTTTTCCTTGTAAATGTTACTTACAGGCGTGTTAAATTGCAGTAATAAGAGGTAGTAAAGAGTAGTGATAAAAATAGTATGTACTTATGTAATAAACAATGTTATAATATAAAATCTTCTATAAAATGGCCCCCCCTGTCAATGGGACAGGTACAAATGACTTAGTTGCGGGTGGCAATTTTATTAATTTGAAAACATGTTACTATGTTGTGCTTACTTTTGCTGTCTTCTTTTAATTCCTCCTCCTTCTTTTGTTGTTCTTGCAATTTTTCGGCGCGCATCTTCAACCAGTCTGCTTTGTAATCTCTGAAAGATTATGAATAATTACTTTAATGATTCAACATAGTTTTAAATAAATGTGTATTATTTTACATTTCCAGAATCACAACATAACAATTTTCATTACTTACTTTTCGTATTCCTCAGCAGCTTCATCTACGAGCTTAAAAAATTCATCGAGTCCCTGAAACAAATATGCAAAAGTTACTTTTTTACGTTACCACTTCAAGTAACTTTACCAATAAAGACAATGCAGGAAACTAAAAAATTCGGGATAAAAAGTAACCTACGTTTTAATTTAGAGCTTAAACTCCTATCATACCAAATTTCATCGAAATCCGTTCAGTAGTTTTAGCGTGAAAGAGTAACAAACTTCCATCCATCCATCCTCACAAACTTTCACATTTACAATAGTAGTAGGACTAGATATTACCCCCGACATCGTGCGCATGCGCAAAAGGAAATCGTTGTATTTCCGAACCGTACATGTTAACGTGATAAAAAGTAGTAGTTAAGTTAGTAAGTTTACAACTTGGCATAGATATAAAGCAGACCATAGTCTACTATATCTATGCCGTTTTTCATAAAAAATTCGGAGCGTTTTGAATACAAGCAAACCAACGAATCATTCCTCTCTATAATATTAGTATTGAAAAACTAAAAAACTCGCCTCTCCTGTATGTGAACTAACTCCGCAGCATTTGAGGTCTGAGTAAAACGTATCAAGTGCTAGGGCCATTGACCTTGTGAGGTTGCCAACATACGTAGAGCCCTCGCCGGAACCCTCGATGTCTAGTGCCTCTTGGAATGCCTCAAAATCTCTCATCCATTCTACTGCATATGCACTGTCTACTACATCAGTCTGAAATGATATTTGAAATGCTTTTACATACTATAATAATAGGTATTTACCTATGAAATTGCCGTTCTGCAGTACTGGCCATTTCAAATCAAAATAATTTTTGTTTGGCTAAGAATTCTAATTTCAAATTAATTTTATTTTATAAACATGGAAATCTTTTTACAAAAGTAGTCATTTGTTTATTGATAAGTGTTACTTTTTCATCGCATTTTAATCTTTTTCGTCATCATGGTTACGTTAAAAATTCGAGTAATTATGAAATATGAGTACCGTCGTGGCAGCAACGCGGCACAAGCGGCACGCAACATCAACGACGTTTACGGAGCTAACACTACAAACCAACGCACCACCTGTTATTGGTTTGCTCGCTTCCGTTCTGGAAATTTCGACCTGAAAAATTAACCTCGCGGTCGTCCGAAGACTTTGGTCGACAATGACGAATTAAAGGCGATTGTGGCTACGGCTGAATTGGCAGCAGCTTTCGACGTTAGCGTCAAAACAATATTGGTCCATTTGCGTCAAATTGGCAAGGTAAAAAAGCTTGGCAAATGGGTGCCCCACGAACTTAATGATCGCCAGCGCGAAGTACGCGTCGAAACGTGCCTTGCCCTGCTCAACAGACACACAAATGAAGGAATTTTGAACCGCATTGTTACTTGCGATGAAAAATGGATTCTGTTTGATAACCGCAAGCGCTCAGCAAGTTAGTTGGATCCTGGTTCAGCACCTAAATAATGGCCCTAAACGAAAACTTACCTCTAGAAAAGTGATGGCCACTGTTTGGTGGTCTAGCGCCGGTGTGATTTATCACAGCTTCTTACCAAACGGGGTGAGCATTACTGCAGATGTGTACTGTGAAGAACTGAACACAATGATGGAGAAGCTGGCGCATCTCCAACCAGCATTGGTCAATCGCTCGTCTCCGCTGCTCCTGCACGACAACGCGCGACCTCATACTGCACAGCAGACGGTCTCCAAGTTGCAAGAACTGTGGTTGGAAGCTCTCCGTCATCCGCCCTACTCACCAGACCTTGCCGCCTACAGACTACTACTTTTTCCAGAATTTGGATAACTTCTTGGCGGGAAAAAAATTCAATACCCGAGAGGCAGTACAAAATGCGTTTGAAGAATTTGTTGCCTCCCATCCAGCTGATTTCTTTAAGAAGGGCATCAATAAACTGCCACTGCGTTGGCAAAGATGCATTGATTGCATGAGTGATTACTTTGATTAATGCAAATAAAAAATACATGAAAAAAATTCGTTTAAATTTTTTCATACAAAATGGCAATTTTATAGGTAAAGACCTAATATAAGGTTTGGTAAAATCAATTACGGATATTTCGGACATATGATCTACTGCTGAAGTAAAGACTGTTAAGGCAGAAAAATTTCGAATAAAATACATTATACTAAATAAAATTACATTGCGCTCTCTAAGGCGCTGAGGTCGTTAACCTCACGAAAACAGCTGACTTTAAAGCAAAAGCAAAGTCTTAAAACTTGACTGATTGAATTGATAATTTGTGTGAGGTCAATGACCGCCGTAGCGCCGTAAAGAACTTAATGTAATTCAATTGTTTTTTTTTTTCGATTTTTTTAAATTATTTTTCTACCTTATCAACTTTACATAAGCTGTAGATCTGCCTAAAATATCCGTAATTTATTTTACCAAACCTTATTTATAGTCTTAATTAGTATGTTAATATTTTATTTTATTGAATAATATATTGATGAAAAAACTCATCTATCTATCATCTATCTATCTATCTATAAACTACCTTCATAGTATATTTGTATAAAAACAATATTTTATTTATGTTATTAGAAGATACAAAACATACTTACTTTATTCATAACAACAATAAAAGGTAGTCTCGTTTTGTACAATATAGAACAAGCATAGAGCATATTTGACATAAACGTTACAGGTGACACACTACGCACTGTGTCCATGACATACACTATCACCACTGGACATGTAGATGCTAGAGTCTCTGTTATTATTGTGCCTGATGCTGACCATGTGAAAACCTCAATTTGACCTGAAAGTTACACAAAAACCTTGAGGTAACGAAATAATACGTAGAAATCCAATTCATTTATCCAATTATGTAAATGTCATTGTTATAACATTTACATTTTTATACTCTGTAGAGTAAATCTTACAAGGTACAACAAAAATTTTGGTAGACATGACATTCTTTTACTTGTGTTGGATGAAATCTACACAATATAAAAAAACTTTAAAAATTAAAGACTACTTATTAACTTTCTGTGGGGGTTTGGCTAATAAAACCAAATGTGTTCCCGAACATAAAGATTTTATTAATTGTCCCACATAAGATTGATATATGCTATAAAGGTGCTAGGGGAGCACGCGCGGTGCTTGCTAATTATGAACGCGTACTGACGGTAAAATGCATTGTGAAGTGAAAAATGCTACGGTGTGATTTATGACACCATTTCATTTACACACTTTCATTTACAAAGAGTTGAAAGATGAGTGATGGACTAAATGGAAAAGTACTGACAAAACAGTTTTCCGATAGACAAGAAGAGAAAAAAAGGTAGACCAGCAAAGAGATGGGACAATGATATTGTAGAAGTTGGAGGAAACCTATGGAGAAATAAAGAGAAGAATGGAAGCAGATGGGTGAGGCTTTCACCACAAATAGTGGCCAAAATACATAATAATCTTTTAATATTGATTAAACTTATGTGGTCACAAAAATGTACTTTTTGATAATTACAAAGCTATTTAAATTATATTATATCATACTAGCTTTTGCCCGCGGCTTCGCCCGCGTGGAATATTCTTGGAGAAAAAAACTTCTTCAGCAAATAACTCTATTCACTGCAATATACTTCTGTATACAATATTGAAAATGTTTTGTAGGGTTTTGTACCCAATGGGTAAAAACGGGACCCTATCACCTCGACGCGACGTTCGAGACCGCTTGATATAATTTTTTTGCGCTTTAATATAAATTTTACGATATCTTCTAAATATTCATTTAAACTGTATGGTTTAAAGGGCTACTATGTGTATAAAATTGCTTAAAGTAAGTAACGTATTTAATTTGATAAGAATCATACTGTATCCGTCTAAATAGCTTCTCTAGAGAGCTCCGATAAACGCGTGCGATCGCTGCTAAATCGTAATGTCGAATAGGGCGAAACACGCCTTCGACGCGCTATGTCCCTGCAATTTAAATCTGTCATATCTTCGAAAATATTCATTTAAATTACGTAAGCCATATTGATCTATATTAAATGCACAATGTATTTAAGGTACTTAATTGGATAAGGATTAATGCTGTATTACTTAAAATCGCTTCGTAAATAAGGCATTATTTCTCGTAAAAAGTAAAGGATAAAAAATTGTTATTGTGGATTATCTCTAAGAGATAGACATACACCATCTCTGACTTTTTTGTATAAGGTCTACAGTACTATACATTATTTTGATCTATCTCGTAGGGTTCAGCAGCATTTACAATGTAAGCACAAAAAAATATGTTAATTTACGACATAAGAAACCTAAAAATAATGTGTTTAAAAATTATCAGTGTTTCTCTACTATATTATGCATGTTATATACATATAAACCACCTTAAGAAAACCTGCATCAAAATCCGTTGCATAGTTTTAAAGATCTAAGCATACATAGGGACAGACAAAAAAAGTGTTTTTGTATAATACTATGTAGTAATAGACTTTCATCATAAATATTTCATTTCATTACTCTAAAACCCACCTGGTGTATCCAAAATACAGTATTTATGTTTTTTACCCGCTTTCTCTATCAGATCTACAACCTGACCAAACTTGGTAGAGAACAGGTTCAGTGCTGTGACTATTCCTCCATTTGGTCCTAGACCATACTGTTTCATCACTTCTTTGTAGTTTACTGTGTCTCTAATATCTAAAAAAAGAAACACACTACATTGTAAAATTCTTTACAACATTGCAATTTCTCATGTAGACATAATGAATGCTACAAAATATACTCTCAAAGAACTTTAGAAACAAAGTCCTGTTTTACCCTGTCGGTATAAAATCACAACATAATATGACACTACTAACTCCAAAAAACTCCTATATACTACCTACCTATATTAGCCGGGTACGGTACTTCTCGACATGCCGGGTCTAAGTTAATTAAATACGGCCTACTCCCATCCACAATTTTACCGGAAAGCCTCCTTGTAAACGAAGTTTTACCTGCTCCAGCCATGCCTATAATAAATAATTATTATCTCACATTTTATGGATTATACACAGTTACAGTGCAAGACGTATTTACTGTCAATTAAGTTTCAAAACTTTACCTAATATAATTAAACACACGGGCGTTTTAGTTGCTTCCTCCATCTTTCTTTTTTTGTGTTTAATATTTCAAAAATAACTAATTTATTGTTAAAAACAGTGAAACCATTGAACAAAGTCACAAATCGCGTGTTGGTGTTTACAAATTCCTCAGGAATCTAAGTGTCAAATTTCAAAACTCCTTGACAAAAGGACAAAAGTCCATTGTTTTTTTTTTTATTTAAATATTTGCTTGTGTCAAGTTAAAAAGGCGGGAAATAGAATTTTTGTTTCAATTTTCAACACCGTATTCCTAAATCGTCGTCTTAAGTCTAATCAAAGTCGAAATAAATAGTCAGTACAGTCCATGAGTTGGAGGGTGGGAGTGGGAGTCATCTTCCCCCACGGTGACAAGCCGGCTTGGGGTGCATATTTCTGAATTTGGTTTGTTTACGAGTCGCTTATTTATATTTAAGTTATTCCGGTTTTCGGTGATGGTTGTTAGTTTTTTGGGGTTTCTGATGTTGAGTTGTTGGACCCTTTCCTCTCGACGTAGTTGAATATGTTTGGTCTGATAGTTTCTTTTGATGCTGTTTTGGGCAAAGTATTATACTTTTGTGGCAAGTTGTTTGTAGCACTGACTTTCTTCTGCGTTGGAGAGTTTAGTGAGAATAATACCTCTTCACTATTATTTTATCGTATTTTAGAAATACCCTGTTTCCCTTTTTTCTCTCTTCTTCGATTTGTGGCTGTAATTGTTTCCTTTTCTCAAGTACTTCCTTCGAGTAGTCTTCCTTGACATATGTGCCAGGGGGTAAATTAGTTTTGTTTGTTAGTATCTGACGTTTTTTCCAATGGGTTGTGAAGGAGACAATTACTGGGCGATTTTTGTTGGTTTGCCACCTCCCAATTCGATAGACATTGTTTATTTCTTGACTCTCTAGTGGAATTCCTAAGTCAATTATCATTTCTTTGATGTAATCTATCAGTTCGTAATCGGATTCCCCTCCAACTAAAAATAAAGAAAAAATAAAAAATAAAAACACACTAAGTATATGCACCTACAATGTTCGCTCTCTATCATCATTTGTAAGATATATAGATCTAACATACGCTCTAAAAAATATAAAGTGCGACATACTCGTAATAGGCCTATCAGAAATAAAACGAGTAGGCTACAACATCGAAGAGTACCAGGACTATATTTTGTGTTATATAGGCCAAACAAGAGGCCAACACGGAGTGGGAGTCCTTATCAAAAAAGAGCACAAAAACAAAATAAGTGGATTCACAGGAATCTCAGAACGAGTAGCTCTCTTACAATTGAAGTTTGAAAACTATTCAGTATCCTTGATACAGGCTTACGCACAGCGGAAAGAGCAAACGAAGAAGAAATCTGTAAATTCTACGATGACCTACACCAAGCTCACTCATTAACAGACAATAAAGTTTTGGTAATTGGAGATTTCAACGCGAAAATAGGGAAGCAAGAAACTGATAATAATAACCAGATAAGTCGATTCAGCTTCGGAGAACGCAATGAAAGAGGCGAAAGGTTAATAGAATATGCATCTGAATATAATCTATCTATAATGAATACCTATTTCAAAAAGAGGAAAAATGAGAAATGGACTTGGATATCCCCTGATAGTAATACTAAGAACGAAATTGATTACATAATGACAAATGTTCCAAAAATTATAACAAATATTGAGGTAATTAATAAAATAAACTTTTCCTCTGACCACAGGCTCGTCAGAGTGACTGTCGCTTTAAAATCACCGAAGCAGTCAGAGAGAAAATTCGGAAATTCCATATGTGGTCTACATAATGAAAGTGGTCACAAAATGAAAGAAGAAATAGACAAATACCTAGAAAACCTTACAGAACTGATAAAATCTTCAGGCAAACTAAATAAAGCCACCGACGTGCAAACTTATTACAATCAGGTGGAACAAATCATAATAAACAGCCTAAAAACGCAAAAGATGACAGAATCCAAAACACATAAAATAATAAGCAAAGAAACAGAACAACTTATCAAAAAACGCGCAGAATTAATAAGAACAAAACACAAAACCAAGGAAATTAATGGAAAAAATGGAACTAAGCAGACTGAACAAAGCAAAAAATAAGGCAATAAAAAAGACTACTACAATCACAGAAATGAAGTCATTACTAAAAATCTAAATACATTCAGAAGTACAAAAAGAGCTTTTAAGGAGCTAATCACGCACAAAAAATGGATACATAGCCTAAAACAAACACCAGATGTCACTGAAAACAAGACAAGAAATAATGTGCTAGAACATGCAACAAAATTTTATAAAAACCTATACAGGAACGCAAATAATGACGCCACTGAAATCCAAACGAACTATCAGTTAATCACAAATACTGTCCAACCTTTCGATGAAGAAGAAGTATACTGGCAGACAAAACAACTAAAAAATGAAAAAAGCCCAAGCCCAGACGGTAATAGTAACGAAGCGATAAAAGTGGGAGCCCCAGCCTTATTAGGACATCTGACTCAACTGTTCAATATGATCTTGAATACAGAAACAGTTCCAAACCAATGGTGCTCATCGGACATTATCCTACTTTTCAAGAAAGGAAATCCGCAAGACATAGTAAACTACAGACCTATCAGCCTACTAACAAACACTTACAAACTCTTCGCTTCATTAATACTAAAAAGATTAACCCAAGTGGTCGATAATTCACAACCCATTGAGCAGGCGGGCTTCCGATCAGGTTACAGCACCATAGATCATATACAGACCATTGAACAAATAATACAAAAATTCAGAGAATATAACAGACCCCTGTACTTAGCGTTCATCGACTATAGTAAAGCATTTGATAGTATCAGTCACAGCTCTATCTGGAGAGCACTAAAGTCATTAAAAATCGATCACAAATATATCAACATATTTAAAAACATATACGAGAATAGTACTAGCAGAATAAAACTCGAAACCATTGGTCAGCCCTTCAAAATAGAGCGTGGGGTAAAACAGAGTGACCCACTGTCACCAAAGCTTTTTATAGCGGTTCTCCAGGATATTTTTAGTCAAACAAATTGGGTACAAAGAGGTATACTAATAAATGGGAAATATTTCAATCACCTAAGATTTGCAGATGACATAGTACTACTGGCTGAAACACCCAAAGATCTAGAAGAGATGGTCACAACACTAGATCTGGAAAGTAAAAAAGTTGGACTTAATATGAACACGAACAAGACAAAAATAATGTGATAACAATTTCACCTTTCACCAATAACAATTTCAAAAGACCAATACAAGTAAATGGACACGCAATAGATTATGTTGACAGCTATATTTACTTAGGAAAACAAATAACAATTGATACAAATAATAACATAGACGAGTAGCGAGGTGAATAACTCTGTCATGGAAAAAATTTTGGTCATTAAAATAAATATTAAAAGGCAACTACAACCTACCTATGAAAAAAATTGTAATGGACACCTGTATCATGCCCAGCCTCCTCTATGGCTATCAAACCTGGATATTTCCAAAAAATATTAAAACCAAAATACAAAATACCCAAAAAGCAATGGAGAGAAGTATATTACAGATAAGGAAGATACAAAAAATAAGAAGTGAAGAAATAAGGAAAAAAACAAAGTTCACAGAAGCACTAAAACATGCACTTACCTTAAAATGGCATTGGGCTGGCCACATCGCACGCTGCAAAGACAAAAGGTGGACAATAGAGTCCATCAAATGGAAGGGACCTTCGGGCAAAAGGAAAGTTGGTAGACCAAAGCAACAATGGGCCCATGATATAATTCAGGTGGCGGGAAAAAACTAGCCAACTAACTAACTATAGCCAAGGACCCCTGTCCTTGGCTATATCGTTGGAAAAAGTTGGGGGAGGCCTATACCCGTAGAGGGGTCAATTTTCCAGATTTTCCAGATTAACCCAAGATTTGAACGAATAATAAGAAAAGGGATAGTACCTACGTACTGAAATACTAACAAAAACTTTTACTTTACTAACTCAACTTATACTGTACCCGTAGGAAAATTGAATAAACGGTTTTTTTATTTTTTTATTTTATTTATTTATTTTACAGTCCATGAGTCATGTCAGTCGATTCAGTAAAGTGGTAGAAGCTTTACTGAAAGTTCCTAGGGAGTTTTGGCGGATATAAAATAGCACGTTTTTAGCACCTGTGCACGTTAACGAATATTTAATGGTTAATATTCTACCAATATTACACAGGATCCGAAATAACACAAATTTATGAAGGAAATACAAAAACCACAACGAATGTCCTTTGACAGTGTCAAAAAAATTTTTTAGACAGGTAGTATAGTGGTAAATATATAAATACTATCATAGTATAAAAAAAGGCTAAGAAACATTGGCTTTGTATATTATTCTGCTTTTATACTAGTAATATTACAACTTGTATCTGCATGAGGTACCCATGAAGTCATTGCATTAGTCATTCCCTGCACTGTACGCCATCAGCTTTTCACTGAACATAATATGCTCCTCTGACGTTGGCAACTCCTATTACAGGGGAGGCTATGCCAAAAGAAGAAGAAGAAGGTAGTATAGGTTAAATCTTTGCCAGTGTCAAGTTAACAGGTTATAGGTATATGCACAATTTTTGATGCTTGTTCCGATACATTATTGTATCAGAACGTGGCGGGCTAATTTCGTTTTTTGTACGGGACGTGACAGGACACATCATCAAAATCAAATAAACGAAATAAAATCTGGCATATCTTTTTTTTTTAGTGCATGGGAGTCAATTTTGGTGGCAATAAAAGGATTTTTTTGTTTACAAAATAACAGAGTTTTATTTACGTAATTTACACACTAAACTTGAAATCACTATATTTGTTTGTCCAAATACACATCAGTTTTTATGGTTTTCATTGAAACAGCTCAAGCAGAAGGCTTTGCTACACATCTTGCATTCTTTGTTCACTTGTTTGGCACGAAGGGGATTGCCTTGAGCTGCTTTTATATTGGAATAACAGGCAGAGCACCGCTTCCGAACTAGTTTTCCGTCTTTCCTAGGGATTTCTGTTAGTTGGTGACTTGTGATGGACGTAGTTCCTTGCGTTGGAGGCCGTAGGCGGTGCTTTTTGGCCGCTGCTTCTCTGAGCCAAGACCGAATAATTATTTCTTGAACTTGCAGTACAGTCATTTTTTTTCCTGTAAGTTCGTTGTATATGACGCGCGTGTTTACTATGGCGGCTTGAAAAATGAGATCATATGCGATTTTTTTATACCAAGTAAGGCTTTTTCTAAGAGGGGAATAATAGGAACCAAGCTGATCTGAAACGTCAATTCCTTTTTTAGCTGTATTGTAATCAACCGTCATTCTAGGCTTCAATGTCTCATCTCTTCTCCAGTTATAGGTAGGTACCATTTCATCGTCATCACACGTAGAAATCATGAGAATGTCTCTCTTGTCATGCCATTTGAGGACTGTAACATAGTTATGTAACTGCCTAGCTATAACTCCACCCCTTCTGAGTTTTTTCTGCAAAACTTGTTTCGGCAAACCTTTTTTGTTTTTACGGAGTGTGCCACACAAATCAGTGTTACGGTCTTTTAGGTATTTCGCTAACCCGAGGCTTGTATAGTAATTATCAGCCACAATAAGTCTTCCTTCATTTAGAAGCGGTTGACATAGCTTTATAACAACTGTACCTGGTTTGTCAAGGCCCTCAAAGGCCGTTGTTGATCCAGCGTATACGATGTAGGACCAAACGTAGCTGTTCACGGAGCACATTTTGTATATTTTGATCCCGTATTTGCTGGCTTTAGCGGGGTTATATGTTTTTATACGCAATCTTCCTTGATGATTTATTTGAGATTCATCAACGACGAGGGTATCACCTGGGATATATAATGCGCGAAATTTCGTAATCATGTGATCAATAAGGGGCTGTATTTTGTACAAAACATTGTCATTATCGGGCTGGGGGTTCTCAAAATGCCAACATCGTAAAAGTGTTGAAAATCTGTTATAGGACATAGATATTTCATGAAACAATGGATTATAGTAAAGAGGATCCATTTTCCAATAGTGCTCGATTGAAGGCTTTCTGTCAATACCCATCAGTAGAATAACCGCAAACATTTTTTTTAGTTCTACACTATTGACGTTATTCCAGCGCTTTATCCTACAATGTCTCGTTGTCTGTCTGTCCTTCAACAATTGAGCATAGTCATTTGTTTTGTTTACCATAAGTTCGATAACGTCATCGGAAACAAAATACTCAAATATTTTTATGACACTAATGTCACCGGTTTCGTCTGTTATTGACTGAATATCCTGCACGCCCGAATTACCTGTAAATGTTTCTCGCCCAATGGGAAGAATATTCTCCGACCATTGTAGTTCCTCATGCCCATCTTCCTCTATTGGTTCTGACAAATTTTCAACTAATAACCCTTCCAAATTTTCCTCTAATCCTATTACGTTTTCTTCGACCGGTATTCTCAAACTTACCGCCGAAGGTTCTCGAAAAGACTGCATTATATTGTTGATCGAATTTATATCTTCTGATTGGTTTCCCGAAGTATCCGAATTGTCAGCATCAGTTCGATTTGGTAAGTATTCTTCTCCATTACCACTACTAAAATCTTGTCCATCATCACTACTATCTTCCAACATTCTTCTAATTTCGTCTTCCGTAAAGCGTGAACCCATTTTTTCTGTTTTCACTCATCAATAGCTCAATAACAAATATTTATTTTTTTAGGTAAGGTACTTCACTTTTTAGCACCACAGATACAAATCACCAATCGTAACATAGAGCGGAGACATATTGTATGTAGATAATAAAATTAGAGTGAATTTTTTTTTTAATTTATTGAGAGCTGGAAACGAGTCCTTTGCTCCATAGAGTGAATTGTGTTTTTTGTGTTGCCTGCTCAAAAAATGTCATTTATTTTTAGTGCATATAAGATTCATGAGCATATCGTAAATGCACACACATCACGTTTTTTGAATCATATGTGATCATATCATATTTGATTCAAAAGCGTGGTACATTAGATCCTTTGCCATGCGTGCATGAATCACATGTGATCATTTTTTTATTTATTTTTTTTACAAAAATCTTAAAAAAGTGTTTCTATACAACTTTTGTTTTGACACAAAAGAGAATATGAAATGACTAAGTGAGCGTAGAACCTTTCAATGACACATTTGTATGGGGACAGGGAACCTGTTAAAAACGCAGGAAAATAGACTGGGCCACACTGACCTTACAGCCTGCAAATCCAGCACCAGTTCGAATGGCCGTCAATAGTGTCAATCATTAATAATTTTAATTAAGTCGGTTAAAAAAATACAACATAGGCACTTAGATTTTATTTTTACAATATTTACAATACAAAAGTGAGTTACAAAAATTGTCTATGCTTCTTTCTCTAGATTTAAGAACATTAACGGGTACATGTGACCAAGCTTTGATATTCTCTTCTGTATAATGATGCGAAGTGTGTCCGTGTAGATTGCAAGGGGCTTGCACGTCGCCGGGTCCCGCCAGTGTAGTCCTGTGGCAAATAAATCAAAATTAAAATGTTCTGCTGACTTATTTTGTAGTTATTACTCATGAGCACTAACATGAATAACCGCTGAGTTATCAAAGAAATGTACTCAAAAAACATTGCACGTTACACGCACATACTGGCACAATATACTTTTTTTTATTTTCATTAAATCAATACTAACCTGAGGCATCACACGTGAACAGAGCTGGAGAGGGTACGTTGTCCCTCGTGTAGTTCCAGATACAGTCCCGTAACACTTGCACAATCTTAAACAAAACACACAGTTTGTAGTGGCAGAATTAAGAGACATACTGACCACTCCGCCTGCAAATCCAATGCGCGGCCTTGAACCAGACTTGTAATGCGCCTTACCACAATAATGTTTTATTATTATTATTAATAACGGCTACTAGAACCAGCACTGGTGGCACATCATTAATAATAATATAAATAAAAATACAGTCTTGGCTTTGATTACCTCGGCGGCGGTGAGATGCGGCGCCAGCTCGAGCACGTGGCTGAGCGGGTGCGGCAGCAGCTGCCCGAGGGTCATCAGCCCGAGCAGCTCTGACATCGCCACCAGCTCGCGCGACATCTCCGACGATAGTGTGTCTGGAAAATATTGAAAATGGAAATATCTGCGCAGCAAAAAGGCCTTAAAACAGCGCGCAATTCTTCATAGTCCCTAATTAGCGTAATGAATACTTCGATGGTATATTTAAAGGCGCGCACGCCGCAACAGCTACACGTACCGAGGTGTGCACGTGTGCGATGCAGCAGCGTAGCGGCGGTGGCGCGCAAGAGCGCGGACGACAAACACAGCGCAGGCCGCGCTCGCGCTGCACGTCGGAGCGCCGCGCGCGCCACCGCGCACCGGTCTAGCGCGCCGCGGATGTACAGCTCACGCTCGATGCTCACTTGCTATGGACAATGTAAGGGAGACCATTATTTGTTGGCCCAAAAAACGTGTCGGCCAACAAAAATAATTATAATAACATTGTTGGGATTTTTTGCGACGACAAAAATATAATCTATTATCAACTTAACCTTTATTGTTATTCAAAACCGTGTCGTTCGTATGTAGTATATGTTTATTATTATCGTAATGTGTCATATTATGTGGTGTATATTTTAAAACGCGAAAATAAAATTATACCTTGGTGAAATCCTCGTCGGGCCACGGCAGGCCGTTGTACATGACGTCCGGCGACACCAGCTCCACGAGCAGAAGCGAGATGGACGTAGCGCCCTCCACCACGCCGCTGTTGCCGTCCTGCTCATACACATATAAGCCCACTTAATATAAAGTAGTAATAATTTTTTTGGAAAAAGGCACAGACCATTCTGGTCGAAAATAAGTAGCTAATAACCATAATTATTTTAAAAAACCTGACTGCCTCTAATCATTTTGATGTACCAGTGCCACTCTCACAACTAAGACGAATTTAATGATTGTAGGTTATTTTTAAATGAAAATAAATACAATTTGTAAGCGCGCATATGACACGCGTTGACTAACAAAGAAAATGCTTACTGTGCTAAAATTATTCATGTACGTAAGTTGGCAACAACTCGTACATCCTGCGGCCCCCAAAAGAGCGGCGAGATTGATTCAGTTGATACAAAGATGAGGAGAATTAAATCAATTGATATAAAGCAAAAAATGACTTGATACAAAAATATCAAATGTATTTGATATTTTTTAATTTAAATTAAAATACACAATAAGTCTGATATCAAAAAGTGAAAGGTAAAAAATCGCTAAAAAACCTGAAATTATCTTATAAACAAATTTTTATAATAACGTATAATTAGCCATTCAAGGTAAATATATAATTCAATTAGTCAATCGAACGGAACGACTAAACATAGGGGAAGTGCTTTTATCAAGACTCAACACTGATTGCCCGATTTCACTAGACACTTTTTGAATATTAGGGACACTCGAAAACACTTCCCTAATTGCGTTTTTATCCGGTACATTCACATGCACATCACTAACACTGCACTGGACCCCTGAGCCAGCGGCGGGGGCCGTGTCGCGCGTGCCGCGGGACGCCTCCCCGCCCGCCAGCTGGTGCCTTCGACGAGGCCATCGAAATAAGACGACACCGCCGATGATAACAAATAAGCTGACTATGACGTATCCCAGAGCATAATGATGAACAACATGCACTCGCAACTCGCTACTAGATTGTTCCTTAATTTCTGATATTTCCGTCTTTAAAACTTCCCATTCCATTTTATGGTTTTCTAATTTCGGTATGTCAATAGATGAAGTATTAATGATATTATTTAAGACGGAGGGCTGGGGTATTTCAAGCTTTTGGTTGATATCCAATCTATTGCTATAGTGGTTATGAGAATATATTGTAAAATCATTAACCTTTATAATGCACATCGGACCTAAGCGAATGAATCCGCTGCCTATCAGTACCTGTGACGTAATCCCAGCTGGGCAAATCAGCCGGACACTGTCCGCAACAGGTGTATAGCCACTCGTTATCTGCGTGTAACTTTATCCAGCTCTCTTTGCAACTGGATAGCTCCGACTTGCATAGCGGTAGGTCAGTACCGCCGTCCACTATGTTGACATCACAAATTGATTGTTCAATCTTCGTAGTGTAAACAGGGCTATTAAGAAAGCATAAAACTTTCTCTGGTGATAAATGACGACACGACTGAAGATCTAAATCTGATAAAAATACGAGCGAATCCTTGTTGATATTAAATCCAATATAAGGAAATTTCAAAATTAATTGATAATATTTCTGATTTTTCTTCTGAGGTATGCTTATTGATATGACCTTGATTTATATCAGTGAGAGTGCTAATTAGCGTTTCTTGAATACGTCTAAGGTTGCATATTATAATGTAGGCAGTCAAGGACGAAAAAGTGATATAGGTAGAACGTGATGAATACTGCTTAGCCTGATATACCTCGGCAGCCAAATCGTTGATATGATTTTCGATAAGCGTAAATTGTTTTTGCATGATATAAAGATGTTATACTCTGCCTCTATCACAAGTGTTTGATTACGTAGAAGAGTATGTAAATGGTTCTCATTTTGCTGAATGTGCTCGATGTTTTGCTGATACTGCGTGGCGAACCTTTCATCTAGGACACCAAATAAGGAATTTGCAATGTAACCAACGCCATTAATTAATCCTCTCTTCTGTCTTATGTTTAATTGATTTTTCAGTAGCTGATTATAGTGATCTATTTCACCAAGTTCGTGTTCAAGCTGCAAGGTGACGGTTTGATAATCCTTTGATGAATCACTCTCCTCTATGTGCGCAACATATTTTTTAATGTTTTCAAAGCTTTGCCAATATGTAGACATGTTATAATAAATAACAAGGGTCCATTCGTCTCTGATATGTTGCAGGTCCGCAATTTTGTCAAAATAAATCCTTTGATTATTATTTACAGGCGTGATAATAAAATCCTTCTGAGTTTGTTGCAATCTCGGTGATAAAAATAATGCTATGAACATAAAAAAGTAATAAAAAAGTTTTTCAAATTTATACGTTGCGGTCGACGGGATCTTGTGCGGCTTGCGTCTGGAGCAGAAGGTATCTCCTGACTGATAGATGCCGATGCCTAGCCTTCTACCTCCCCAGATACTAAAGGTACTAATTCGATAACTGGCCTTTTTATGATATTATTTTTAGTTTTCAGTGATACTACTCTGACCTGTCCATCTCTACCGGAGTGTAGCTCTTGCACCCGGCCCATGGCCCATTTACCAGGAGGTAAGTTTTCATCCTTAATTAATACAATGATACTGATACTGATATTTTTTCCTTCCTTCTTCCATTTTGATCTAACCTGCAGCTGCTGCAAATAATCTGACGACCAACATCTCCAAAATTGCTTATTGATAGACTGAACCAGCTGCCATCTCTTTGATAAACACATGAAAACTGCAATGTAGCCTTTGGTCGTTCGTATGCCTCGACCACCACGAACCACTCTAGGCTGAGGTAAGTCTGCCATAATTGGTTGATACTTGTATTGACTAAATCAACGCCATTTAACACAGCACCTTAACTCCCTCTTAACAGTAAACATTCCGCTGATGATCCAATAATTATTCCTGATATAAGCTAGTGCAAGTCGTGCTTCACCATGTAACGTAGTGATATGTGCTTGATAAATGATAAGAGAAGTAAATCTACTATGACTACTCAGTATGATGGGATGCTTCGCAGTCCAACAACTCACAAAGTCAACTTATATGTGAGTTTTCCAATCGACCGCCAACTCTCAATAGTCCATTTTCGTCAATAAAAGGATTTAAACATGATAGCTTACTATTTTGATGGACATGCCTTTTTGATCTGATAAATGATAAATCTTCGCTAAAATCTATAGCTTGAATAGTTTTAATAATAATATAGTAAGCATGGTTAATTTCCACGAGTGTTAACAATTTTGCTGTGTCGGATTGTTTCCGAGTTCGAGTGATAAAACGTAACACCCATGCTACTGTTCTTACAATAAAAGTAACAGAGCTATGATTATTTAAATTTTTTTTTCAAATTGATACGTTGCGGTCGATGCGATCTCGTGCGGCTTGCGTCTGGAGCAGAAGGTATCTCCTGACTGATAGTGATGATGAATTTTGTGTAGAGATCTCCTCCATCTCCCAATACTTTGATAAATCTGATACATTATTAAGAACCACGTGGCAGTTAAATGTCCTAACATTACCCGACAAAATCCAGCCTAACCTAGTCTACGCGAAATATTATATTCTGAATCTGCTAAGTTCACATGCTGCAAGTGTGACCATGATTTCTTGATAAAAGAAATATTCGGTAGGTTATTGATAACTCGTGATATGATCATTGCTTTTTTTAACGGGCAATTGGCCCACCACACTTACCCACCACTGCAACTCCTGTGTAGCCAGGATCGACAGTGGTAACCAACCGCAAAAACCCTTTGATATGATCTCAGGGGTGCCCGGGGGACATGCTATATCTGTCTTGGAACAAGCAACGAAATTAATCAGAAGATTGTAGGAGGAGTAGGAAGTATTCCAGTTTCCCTCCCCAAGCAAAGCGGGAGACAGCAAAAATTGTGATGACAAAAATTCAGAATTAAAGGGGAAGCACCACGGGAATAACATGTTTTTTTTTTTTTTTGATGATCATTGCTTGAGTCATAAAGCTAAAGTCACCGTAGATGGAGTGACATTCAATATCCACTAATCCTTTACTCTGCGTTGATCAGTAGCCTATACCCGAAACAGATGCATGATATTTATGTCGTCGGAGTCCTAAGATTTGTGCCGCATTTTCTGAAGCGCTCGAAGAGTGATAGGAGAGCCATCAGCTGATATAACTTTCATTAAAACCGTTGTCAACAAAATTTCTTCATCTTCTCCGGTGACAAAATTAACGTTATGCTGCTTAGTATTTTGCTCGGTGTCATTTTGATAACTTTCAGGACGAACTAATTTGGAATTAGAACTAGCATTATTTACAAAAGCCTCGTGCAATAGGGAATTATGGTCACCCTGGTATTCTTTGCAACGTTTGGTTGACATACAAGGGTTTTCATAATGCTTATATAAACAATTCCTGCAAACTTGATATTTTGCAACTGTTTTTAACTTTAACGCTGGTGTCATGTAACTGAATCGCCTGCATTGGAATAAATCATGATTGAAATAACATAATGGACATTTTGTGGAACGTGTATGATAAGTTTTGCCCTGATACTTTTCGCGATTAAAATTTCTTGCAGGATGATATGATGATAATAATGGCCTTGGGTGGGTTACATGCTTTGATGTCTTTGATGGTAAAATGTCCCGCTCCTTCTTATGAATCGGTTCCAACGCAGTAAACTTCGTTTCCAAAAATGTGATAAATTCTGTCAATTCTGGCAGATCTCGCGGCGACCTCCTTGCTTCCTTGTAATCCTTCAAAGATTCGATGTCAAGCTTTTTTGATAGTAAATGTACCAGCAAGGGATCCCAGGTGTTTGTGTCCACCCCCAGGTTGTGAATGGCGTGGATGCATTCGACAGACGTGGCGTGTAATTTTTTAATTTCATTGGCCGACTGCTTCGAAAGACTGGGTTGATTGAGTAGCGTCTCAATTTGATTTGTAAATAGTAATTGCTTATTGTCATACCTATGAACTATAATATCCCATGCTGTTGTATAATTTTCCGATGATATATGCAAGTGTTGGATCAGCCGCTCAGCTTCTCCTCTTACTTTCCCCTTTAGATG
Organism: Phengaris arion; assembly: GCA_963565745.1. NCBI lineage: Eukaryota > Metazoa > Arthropoda > Insecta > Lepidoptera > Lycaenidae > Phengaris > Phengaris arion. The sequence continues at coordinate 5,760,030 of OY751439.1, read as the reverse complement.
CTGCATTTTCTGCGCGTTTGTCAGCGAGCTATTATTTTGTATAGCTTCACTGAATAAATCATAGAAGGTAGGCCACTGAGAGTATTTACCGGTGAAGGTAGGTATCTCCAGCTGCGGAGTTGATTGCTGGGTATAAGTCGTGGACGATAATTTTCGATGGAGTGCGCGTTTGATATCTTTATATTCCTTCTCGTATGTGCTATATTCTTCTTCATATTCTTAGTCTGCACCCCGTAGAAAGTCATCTATTTCTAGATGCTGTGTGTCAATGATATTCCACCGACTCTTCAAGTTTCGGAGCTCATCTTCGATCTCCCACTTCTCCGTCATTTCTTCTATTTTGCTGCTGTTGATTAAGCGGCTCAATGCTCTAAAATTAGTGCGCTGCTTTGATAATAATTCCTGAATCCTTTCAGGTGGAGCCACCGTAGCTTTATCTTCTTTAGGCTGATAGGACAACAACGTGTGCTTAAAGGTATGATAAAGATCATCCATTTTTCCAAAGTAGTTTTCCTTAAAATATGGATTAGTTTTGTCTGCGCTCCCTAACAAAAGCTCGTGATTCTGCTCGAATTCTACCCACAGCTCCTCAAGCGTGTCAAGTCTCCTTTGAATATATTCCGGAGTTTTTCTACTCGCGGAATCCTTCCCGAAATTTGTGTTGATACCATTAACCGCCTTGATAATTTCATTTTGACGTTGAAATTGTTCTTTCATTGTGACAAATCAGAAATATTAAAATTATAAAAAAGGAACAATCTTACTTGAGTCAGCTCCGGTCGGGATGCGAAACAGCAAACCTGCGGCGTCGCGATGATGATGATTAGCGATGATGAGCAGACCTCCCGGCCCGCCAAATGATGATAACACCTCACAAAAAATTCCACTCACACAAAGTACACCACAGTTAAAACTTTGCGAAAAGTCACTAAAACTGATACAATGATAAAGTTCTGATGCAAAGTTAAATGATAGAAGTCTTGATAAAATACTTCGAAAGTTAAAAAAAAACACACGTACGCTGATGTGTTGTGATAAAAATTCCGATAAATGATAATATTTAAGTTATTCGAAGGACCTAAAAAAATCTAATGTAGGGGCCACTGCTGCAGCCTCCAGTACATTAATATAATATAAAAGATGTATGATAAATATTTGATAAGTCAGAACGATCGGGGATGATAAATAAAACCGTTTCCGGTTGAATGCTGAATGATAACTACTTTATTTTTAAATGAAAATAAATACAATTTGTAAGCGCGCATATGACACGCGATGTACGCGCGCGCGACGCACTCACTAACAAAGAAAATGCTTACTGTGCTAGAATTATTCATGTACGGCTGGCAACAACTCGTACAATGATACCTCTCAAGCTCAAATGCGAGAAGCCGTTTTGGCTCTAGAGCGTGCCGAAGAAATATACCTAAATAACCCTCCTTCTGGCGCAGTCGGTTAAAAGGAATGAAAGCCCTATTAATATTTTTTATTTTATATTTCTATGCGCAAAATCTGTAATTTATCGAATTGATACTTAAGTCGACTTTTCTTTTAAATTATAAAGGGATTTATTTCAAGATTTCTGTTAGATTTTAGTGACGTGTAGACAGATTTTACTGCTGTGAACAAGCACTAATTATTATCAGCCAAGCCGCTTATTCTTTTAACACAGAGTTAACGTGGAGTAAATAAATGAATTAATAAACCACTCACCATACAAGACATGAGCGCGCCCATGAGCAACTCGTTGTTCGTGGTGAGTATGGGCGGCGTGACGTCATCGTGCGACACGCGCCGCACGCCCTTGCCTATGATGCCCGCATGGAACACCGACGTGTGCGACTGCGTGAGCTGCGTGATCGGTCCCTGCAAGATGATTAGTGTGTGCGCCATATTACAATGAAAATAGAAGTAACAATATTTGTCTCGCTCTCTGACACGCGTCTGTCTCGCTCGACTCACGTGTCTGTGATTTATGTGTATGAAGAGGTGCGCGGGCGCGGCAGGGATCGTCTATCTCGCTCTACTCACGTATCTGCGGTTCATGTGTATGAGGAGGTACGCGGGCGCGGCAGGGATCGTCTGTCTCGCTCTCTCATACGCGTCTACCTCGCTCTACTCACGTGTCTGCGGTTCATGTGTATGAGGAGGTGCGCAGGCGGCGCGGGCGCGGCGTGGGGCGTGCCGAACGCACACGCCTCACGGAACATGGCCGTCTCAAGTAGGTTGCGCAGCGCTACCGCACGGGCGAGCTTGCTATGGAGACACAGCTTGTGCAGCAAACGATTCGCGGTCTGCACGCCGAGGAGTTTCTGCATTATGTCTGGAACGGACAAAAGGGAAATATTAATTAAAGAGATCAAACGTTTCGGATTAATGTAAACTAGAGAATTTTCAATAGTTGTCTCGAAGAAATCTCACTCACTCTGAGCAGTAAGACCACCATTTTGCACATTGTTTTTAATATTATACAAAGAAGCTAATGTTTTAACAGTAAGAAAACTATATATACTACAAACAATACTGAAAGTACATCAAAATTCTAAAGTAGAACCAGATATAATAAGTAAAAGATCTCGTTGTGTTATATTTCAGCCTTCGGTCCGTACATCTTTTGCTAAACTACAATTTACTATACGTTCGATCATACTATACAATAAAATCAATCGGTTACAACACATTTACTCACTTTCATTCAGAAAATGTAAAAAAACTATACTAAACTGGTTAAAAAGCCTACACACATACACACAGGCGAGGTTACACTCCTAAGATAAAATGTATTTTCTATAGTTAAAAAACTTACAATTTATAAAAATAATAATTAAAATATAATATAATATGTACCTATTATTAAAAATAGTAATTTAAATAATTAAAAAATTGTAATTTAAAAAATTGTCGGAAGAAAGGAGCGGGATTCTCCTAATATTTAACAGCAAATGTTTTTTTTTCATTACTATGACGTATTGCTTTTTTAATATAAAATAAAATCATACCCTTTTCATGTAGACACCGGAAGAAGTATTTGACTGTGGCTTGAACTACTTTGATGATAGCCTCCACACTGGGGGGCGGAGCCTTCGTCCCCGACATGTCGATGCGGTCCAGCAGCTGTAAATAACGGCATATCATATAAAATTGGGTTCGTTCCTTCAAACGTTCTAAGTGCTCAAAATATATGCAATGATGTTCAGGTTGCGGCGAAAACATAATAATATTTTCTACTGTCAGACTCACAACGTTTACACAATATGTAAAGCAGGAGTTCCCAACCAGTGAGGCGCGCCTCCCTAGTAGAGAGATGTCCACGGGCGCAAAACGCTAAATAAACATTTATGTATTTTTTTATCACAAATATCATTACATATCTTTTTGCTTTGTGTTGTGTGATGTACAAAATAAACGTTATCTCACCTCGGCGAGCGCGTGGCACGTGGGCATCTGGGGCAAATCGGCGGCGGCGTGCGGCGCGCGCGGGCGCAGCAGGTGCGCGCGAGCCGCCAGTGCCGCGCCCAGCCGCCCCGCCGCGCCGGCCAGCGCGCGCCCCACGCGCCCCACCCGCCAGCCGCGCAGCGTACCCAGACGACTGCTGTTCTCCCATCTGCGTAATGTAATTATATCTATAATAATACCTATGGAAGCTTCACACCACATTCAACTGGCCCCTTGCTATGTACACGAAGAGCTTGTGTTACGAGGACCAGACAACGACAATTTTATACTTTTATAATATACATATTATATTTAAGATTTTTGTTATATTATACACATATTTAATACACATCCATGACCCAGGAACACATAAACTTTTTGTTCCCACGGCGGGATTCGGACCCGCGACGTCCGGCTCGAGCACCGACACGCTCAACCACTGAGCCACAGAGGTCGTAGGCGAGGGCGAGGAGGTACATGTATATCCTACTACTACTATAAATACGAAAGTTTGTGAGGATGGATGGATGGACTCAGATATTACTGAACGGATTTTTAAGTTAGTTACTATTTATTCCGAAAAAGTACTGTGTTCTAGTTCCTCAAGTGTTTCCGTGGGATACTGTATTTACGAGAGCGGAGCCGCGGGTATAAGCTAGTAGGTGAGTACTATATATGCCTCGGTAGGTCAGTCCGTTTGCTGATAGAATGACTATTTTGTGTACGATACAGGCCTATCTACCCTGGCTCTTTTTACCTGCGGGTAATATACTTAGGACATGTATGTTATTTACAAATACAAAATCTTTATTGTCGTTATATAAGTTTACAAATATATCAGTCCCCAAAGTCATAGATCATTAGTTTACTTACATCATAATTTCAGAGATATTTACAAATAATATGTTCCTGCGGCCTTATATGTCATACACTTTTAGCTAATAGTGACGGACCTTTGTATGGAGCGTTTTCACAAGACTTGCGAAATTTTGTAATACGCTGTAGGTACCTATAAAAATATTTTTAGTATACTGTGTCTTCTAAGTTACTCATATTTATGAGTACAATTAATAATAAAAAAAAATTGTCAATAGCCTATTGAGTGCGGTTTATAATAATTCTTAGAATTAGTAATAACAAAAAGAATATAATTTATACATACACCATACTACTAACATTTTGACATTTTTCTTACTCAAATACAATTTTGTCATTCATCTTACCTTAGCAACTTTATAAGATTGAGGCAGAGATGGTGTAGATACGTTTTTTGAACCGTCCCGGCGTCTTCTATGAAGCACTGCTTGATCTGCGCATCAGATATCTCCGCATCTCGGAACGCGTACTCAATGCCGGTGGCGATGAAGTTGCGGTACCTCTCTGTGTCCGTGTTAATGTCCTCGAAATCGTTGGGCGTGTGCATCGTCAATGTGCCGGATATTACACGAACTAGCAACGCCAGAGTCGTATCGTTCCTAGAATACTGCAGCAGGTAGCTTATTGTGCTCACAAATTCCGATGGTAAATTGTAGCCTGCAAGAAATATATACTTTAGATTATAAAACCGGCCAGGTGCGAGTCGCACTCGCGCACGAAGGGTTCCGTACCGTAGGCATATTGCCTAAAAATTATTTTTTCGTCTATTCGATGTTGGACAACATAAACGATCTAGAACCTATTTTCTTGTATCTTAAAAAATAACGAAGATACGAACAATTTAAATTTACAGTATGAAAGAGAGCTATATTGCGGCCTGTGACGTCACGACTCACGAGTTGCACCTGCCATACATTTTTCATTGCAAAATGTATGGCGGTAGCACGTACTTGTGACCTAACAAATAGCTTTGTGAGAAAGAGATGGACAATATTTTTATTTGCTTAAAATTTTAAATCGCGTCAATGTATCTTTAATCAACTATTTTAAATTTTAATTCATAAATATGTGATATTCCACACTAGGCAACATCCCTATTATACCAATATTTTACAAGTTTACTTCTTATTTAGTTATCTTTGTACGAAGTTTTCCAAGTGAGCGGATTTTGCAACTATATTATTTTTATATTATTATTTTGCAACTATATTAACTCTATAACTCCTGAACTAACACAGTTATATGAGCCGTTATAGTTTTCCTTCAAAGTTCATCATCACATGGGCTACCATCATGAATTTTTTTTCGATTTTTCGAGCCAGCCGTTTAGCTTTTAAGTTGAATATCTCGCAAACGGATACTTACATCAAAAATTCGTCCTTGATAGGAGCTTATAATAACCCAGTACCCACACTATGGGGTAGACACTAGCAAAAACAACATCCCCAATTTACGCGTAGGGCCGGTACCCTGGGTAAATATACATCTTATCCATGCAAAGTTTCATCTTTCTAGCACTAACCGTTTAGACGTTAATCCGAGGACGGACAAGACGAAACTAAAGCGAGACGTAAACCACGAAACCCTAAAAAATGTTGTACAAAAAGAAGATGCTATGATTATTAGCAACATATCGTTACAAGTTAATAATACAAGAATTTTAATTTCTCGAAAATCCAAGAAAAATCTTCTTCAAGAAAAAAAGGATTGCAATTCCCATGGCTTGCTAAAACCATATGTATATATGGTTTTATATATAACCATATATATATATATATATATATATATATATATATATATATATATATATATATATATATATATATAAATATATAATTTTTATATAATGAGTGTTTTTGATGTTTTTCTGTCGCTAAAAGCTCTCGAATTTAAAAACCTTCATTGCGTAAATTCAGGGAAGGTTTAAACAATGAGAAATATTAAGGCAAAACATCGTGTGTCGGGACAACTAGTATGGTAGATGTTGAGTCTGTCAATAAGGTTACATAACAGCTTACAAACTGGTACGTATTACTTAAACAATCATAAGCACAATATAACAACTTACAGACTAGTATTAGAATCCTCGCAATTGAATACTGCTCGAGTTGGTTTCCATCCAGAAGTTTCTCTCTCATGATATCAATTTCTTCGGCCGCGCTCATAACCAGCGGAGGTATTTGGTCCGGGAAAAGACTATCGTACTCCAACTTCTGTAGTAGATATTCTGAGAAAACAAACTATCATTAAGAATCATGATGCAACGGGGCTCCAAAGATTTTATTTACGAGAGAAAAATTAGCCATAGCTAGCATGCATATGTAGCCGCATAGAACAAAGTAGTCTCTATGGTTGGATGTCATATTCAACTGACAATGGAGTATAGGCTATACCTATTTAACATCATTCTGTCCTGTGCCAAATGTAGACTAATCACTACGGTGCTCACATTCTTTATCACGGAGTATTGAGCATTGACTAAACTTTATAACAGTGTGTATAATGTACTTAAGTCACAAAATTATATTACACCCACAGGCTGCAACCCAAAACACATAATGCATTTCAATCTCTATCACTCCCCCTGATTATATACTACACACGCACCGAGCAGCTGGCGGCAGTAGAGGTGGGTGCGCGCGAACCGCAACAGGAGCAACAGGCAGCGGCAGTCGGCGCGCAGCAGCAGCGTCACCACTGCCGCCGGCCCCACGCCCTCCCACGCCGCGCCATGCCGCTGCGCCGCGCAAACCGCGCACAGTCGCTCCATCACAATGTCTGTCACTATACATGAACTATTTTTTTAAAAGATAAAACATGGGCCAAAAAAGATGACAAAAAGATGGGACAGCATTGAGTAAATTAAAATATCAAGGTCCATCACAACTATAAATATGTTTTACAGCTGTTCATTGCTATTATTAATACTTTCAGCACAAAAATTTGTAAAATGGTTGACTATTTATTTTGTAAAAAAAATTTGAAAATCTTTTCAGTGCACTTTGTTGAACTATTTTGTCATTTGCACAGAAGAGCCTGGCTGTTTTTTATTAAGTTTTTGAGTTAAATTTTATACCCATGATCCATACTTACATGTCTGTTCAACATCTTGTGTGAGTGCTTTTAACACAATATCAGATTTGGATGCCAAGTTTAACAAATATGGGATAACATCTCGCTTCTTATCCGCAGGGCTTTTGTCACTAATAGCATCCTGCAAAAGTGAAAATAATAAAACACTATTACTTTTAGTTGAGGTTGTAAGTACTATTTATACAAAATACACAAGATTCACTTGATTTTTTAATTGCTGATTTTAAATTGCTCAAATATGTGAAAATGAAATTCGATTTAGCTCTATATACACATATTATGACATAAATAATTTAACAACATACATGAAATAACTCCAACAGTGCTGCTCTGACATGGAACAATGCCGGGGGATGGTTGGCAAGGTGGGCAAGTACGGCTCTGGCTGCATCGGGGCCTAGGGCTAGAGCTCTCGGTGCCACCAGAGCTGGCTCAGCACGGCCCACCCAGCCTACCGCCCATGAGCAGGCTCTACAATCTGAAAAGAGTAGAAAAGTAATATTATGGCCTCATAGAACATTCATGCAAAACTGGACTTACTGCTATATTAAGCAACAACCATGTAACTCTTCTTTTGTTGTGGGAGTTCATAGGCACAGATAATAATCATTTTATTTTACTTTGTTGGTGAGTCAGTTTTTTTATGTTAAGACATATAATTAGAAGCTTATAAATATACTAGATGTTGCCTGTGACTTCATGCACACATAGAGAACGAGAAAAATTTCTCTTTGGGCGCACAAAAACCGTACATTTAGCCGCAATAAAAAGTAGCCTATGTCCTTCCTCATGGGCTACTCTATATCTGTGTCATATTTCATCAAAATCGTTCCAGTAGTTCCGAAGACATTTCATTGCAAATAAACATACAAATAAACAAATCTTTTCTCTTTATAGTATAGAAAAAGAAGATAGAAGAAGATGTTTATATAAAACCAAGAGCTTACCAATCATCATGTCTATACATTTCGCTCTCTCTTCTGAGTTGAGTAAAGTCAAAATCTGTGTTGTAATATCAAGCAAGATTCTGATTGGTTCAGTGCTTTGTAATGTTGCATCTGTAAATAAAAGGTATGTTGTTAGAATAGAGACAAAAAAGTTTGATTAAAAATAACAACAATAAAAATTTAAAACAGCCTTTAAAGAAGGGACCGACTTGGTATATTGGCTTTGTCTGTAGCTATATCCATTATTAGTTTTATGCACCAAGGGGCAATAAATGGCGCCCATGACTCTCCCAAGGCACAGAGCTCAGGGCCAATCATACTGACTCCTTCTAATGGGCCATTTGCCGCCGAGTCTGCCTGCAACATAAAAATATAGCTTCATCACATTATCACATCTCATAAAGTATGTTTGTGCTTATTTTCTTACGAATGTACAGTACACATAAATATCTAATTACCAATAATTAATAATATAGGCAAGGTGATCGTTTTAAAAGCTGTTGGAAAGTATTAATATATTTTAAGAGTCTAATACAGCTAGAAAATTTTCTTAATCGTCAAAGATGTTAATTTAAAGAAGATATTTTTATTTTACGCCTGCATACTTTCCAACTATTGCAAATAATTAATTAGTGTACCGAACACAACAATGAAGTAATGTAAACAAACCACAAATTTGCTTACTTCTAAATCTACTTGGTTTATCGATATGTTGACTGCTTCGTGGAAAATCATAGCGAAATATTCCAGTACAGCATCTCTAGCAGCAGGAAAATTTTTTAGTAATGATAGCCCAATTTTAGTTAAATCTGGTGCATTTTGATAATTTCGTCTTGAAACGCCATATATAAAATTATTTAAATCTGCGGAGAGAGCTGTTGACTTGCTTTGAGGATTCATTATAAAAGATTTTAATAAATAAAGTTGATTTAGAAAATTATTTCTGTTTTCACACAAGCCGACCAAAAACTATATAGTTGGAAGTTGAGACTTCTTCGCCTTCTTCTTCAAATAATGTGTCAACTGTCACAGCTATCAAATGTCAATGTCAATTTTTTTTTTCTCCTCTTGGGACATTGCAAAGATCAGATGTTTTAAAATAAAAAAAACGTGTGTGCATAAATCATGATTCATGGTTCATGATTCATAGTTGGGGGGGCCAGAATGCTATTTGAGCACATGCTCGAGCGTCGCAGAACTACTAAATGGGTCTATAGTATAGCGTTTCCACTTTTAGTGGTTAGGGAAGCGTCCACATGGCTTCAAAGCTAAAAAGAAAACAATACATGGACATGCTGAAGCGCGTCAGATTCAAGGGCGGATCCAACCTCAAAAAATGGTTGTAGTCACAGCCAACCAAAAATCGACCACGTGATAATCGGTAAAAACTCCTTTTTGCAGCTTGCAGAGACCTACAATCAATAGACACGACCATCACCATCGCCAACATCTACTGTTATTATTAGAAGGTGTTGCCGTTACTCTCATCAAACCAAAGCGAACTGAATTTTACGCGTTTTGGTACCCCCAGCCCAAGTGAAGGGTAGAAATAAAAAAATGCTCGCATTTAATTAAAATTAAAAAATAATATATTGAATAATCTGCGCATATAAAAAATAGAGTTCATTTTTTTTATATTTTGATTTTGCAACGTTCTTAACTAAGAAAAATACTGACCATAAAAGTATCCCATGAGAACACTGTACTTTTTCGGGATAAGAAGTATTCTATATTTTAATCCAGAGTTCAAACTACTACTATACCAAATTTAATTGAAATCCGTTCAATAGTTTTTGCATGAACGAGTAACAAATATCCATCCATCCATCCATCCATCCATCCACCATCACAAACTTTCACATTTATAATAGTTGTAAGATTTTAGGAGTGACCCTTATGTCGTCGTCATAAAGGTCTTATTAGAGGTAGTTACTTATATGAATATGAATTTAACATATTATAACAGAGATACTAGTAACTAGACCAACATAGTGCGTTACAACGCGTCAGAAACAAAATCTTCATAACATATTTACGCCCGAAATTAATAACGTATCTTAAATCTTAGATTGACTTCAATCTTAGATTCTCAAACAAAAATTGACGTAAATTGACGTGAAGATAATCCTAGGATCGTTGAAATGTCGCTAAAATGAAATTAAGATTGATTATTAAATTCGGGCGTAAAAGGCTTCCTTCCATTGTATAATATTAAAAAAAGAAATTCGAATATAGCACCAACTGAAGAGGGATATAATATCGATATCAATAGGCTGTAAAATAATGACGTCACATATAAAATAGGGTTGTGGCAATATCCACGGCATAAGATATCAACAGTCAGTGTTGGTTGTGAGCATGCCACACTTCCCATAAAGCCTGATATACCGGGTACATGCACCCTGTAGGTAGATCCGCGCTTGGTCAGATTTTGTCAGTATTGTTCGTGCGCCAAAGAGTCTCTGATATGAAATCTATATCAATCTGACGAATTGTGTGGTGCCTCGGGCCTATGCGGGAGGGATAATAATTAAAAAAAATGTATTTACTCGAGCGCGTCAGACTTTCAAAGGGGGTGTTTAGCGAATCCAACAGATCCTCCAATTTCTTAATCTGACGATTTGAAAGTGTCGCAAACTGCAAGGAGTTTTTGTAATTGTAAAAAAATTGTCATCTTGACATACTCGAACTAAGAACTTAGAGCACCAGCTCTAAGCTCGAGCGCGCCAGATTAGCATACCGAAAATTTATCATTATGTTAGAACATAATGATAAAGTGTGATTAGAATCACACTTACCAAAATCTGACGATTATCTAGGTGGGTACCTACCTAGTTATGCTTATTCTGACGATTTAAAGGGCAACGCCTGATTTAATTCCTAGTTTCTAGTAATTAATTGTAACCTCCTCGTTTACATTTTGATAAAATTGAGCCCTTTCCTTAAGTTTGCCGTTTGTTATTATTTCACAGAATTTATTTGATAATAGGTAGCAACATTATCGAACGGTGTATGGTTTTTTTTTTTTTTTTTTTTAATTTATTGTTAACCAAAAAAGATACAATTTACATAGATAGAATGCAGCGACAAAAAACCATGTTAGGTTTATCTTGTTGCCGGTTCACGCTCGTTACAAAATAATTACATACAATATACATAATAATTATAACATTAAATTAACAAACACCTACCAGCCGAGCGCGCAGTGAGTACGACGTCGGGCGCGCATGCTATACGTGATGCGTCTCGACAGTCTCAGTACTCGAGACACTATGATATGCTGCGTTTGCGCAGCCGACAGTCCTATGCACCGCTCGCCCGTACTTTAACTATACAGAATGCTACGCTATAGTTTTATCTGAGAAATAATTCATCAGTACAGTTTTTACATTGAGAGGTGATAATTTGAAGTACGTGTGCCATAAAAGTTAGAATGCTTTGGTATTAATATTTTCATACTAGAAACACTTCTTGTTACAATAATTGATGGTACTTTTTTGTATTTTGAGTTATATTTGAAGAATTGATCGCATAAAAGAACGTAATCACGTTTATGATACACCGGCAAAACCTTACAATACTGAAACAATCCCGAATGGTCATTTTTAAATTTCTCTTTTATTTTCTCCGGCACTATCATTTTAAGAAGCCTATACTGCAACTTAAAAATTTGATCTAAGTATGTCTGAAATGTACGACCGTAGCTACTCAATCCATAGCAAACTATACTTTCTGCTAATGCCTTGTATAGTGAAAGTAGCACGCAAAAAGGTATTCTATCTTTTAATCAGTACAAAACTTGCTAAAATCGCACGTAATTTTCCACAGACCTTATCAATGTGTTTGGACCAATTTAACCTATTATCAATGATGAGCCCTAAGTAGGTTTGTTTTAAACAGTCGGTTCGATTCCTGGCTGGGTAAATTCATTTATCAAAAATCTAACGATGCAGTTGTGGCGGATCAATTAGCGCCACGATCCTGAATCGTGCTATCCAAGTTTTCGGTTCTATATTATAATGCTTTTATACTATATATTTAAAATTTTTACCATATATCACTCATCCATGACCTAACACAGAAAACTTTTTTGTTCTCTGGCGGGATTCGAACCCTCGACCTCCGGCTGGAGCGCCAACTCTCTAATCACTGAGACACAGAGGGTAAAGATTTTCCAACTTTCAAATACTTAAGCATGATACTATTTTTTTATAACTTTATAAAGATTCTATTCCTCATACAAGATATGTTTCTTCCAAAACGGAATAAAAAAACCCAGTAGGTAAGACAATTTGTAAAATTAATTACTTAAAATTGGGGCCACATGATTTGCGTACTGCATAAGTAAAGACGTTTAGGCAGAACAAAAATTCAAGATCGAAAAAATATCTAGTAAAAAAATCTTCGCCACGTAAGCAGGCCCCTCTTTACCACTGGGTACAATGGGCACGTGCCCAGGGCCTCCAATGGATTGGGGCCTCCTAGTCCCAACTCATAGCTACTCTACGCTCGCTTGAAAATCAGACTTACCGATTGATGTTTAATAATTTTAAAATAAAAAAATTGCATAAAATATATTTTTAAATTTAACTGTTTTACAAAATTGATCTGTAAGTTACATTTATTTTGTGAATTGTGATGAATGTTTAGGTATTAATCTTCCGAGCCATTTACTACAAGATAATACCCCTATCCACACGGTCCAATCCAGCACCTACAAATGGTCGTCATTAGAGTCAACTGTCAATAGAGACAATCAATTTGCCTTCTGCTTTGGCTGGTCCTTGTGGATGGCCCTTTTACAGAGGCGTATTTAGGAATTTTGTGCAACGGGCCTATTAACATATTTTGCCGCCCCATAAGCTGTGGCGGACCTTTTTATTACCTTTTTTACAGCTTAAAATGTAATTATACTTTAAACCCTATCTGAATGATGATTTTTTAAGTTATATTCAAAATAAAATAAAATTAACAGTCTAAAACAGAATGTTGATACTAATACTACCTATATTATTATACTCTTTCTGTTAAACGCGTTCAAACGGAGCTAGCAATCAAATGTTTTTTACTATTTTACCTGTTAAAATCTTTTTAAACTTTAAACCCTGAAAGTCTATTGCACTTCAGAAAAATACAATAAAATCTATAGTTTAAAACAGGGCTGTGGAACATATGGCACGTGAGCCATCAATGGCAAGCATGATGCGACACAATATTTTAGGCAAGTCACTGATCACAAAATTTTGTAATTATGTACCTACTACGAAAAAAGTGTGAAGTAGGTATTAAATGACAAATCTAACATAATAATAGGTCTTTACCTATGAAATTGCCGTTCTGCAGTACTGGCCATTTCAAATCAAAATAATTTTTGTTTGGCTAAGAATTCTAATTTCAATTTAATTTTATTTTAAAAACATGGAATTTGTTTATTGATTAGTATTACATTTTCATCGCATTTCAATCTTTTTCGTCATCATGGATACGTTAAAAATTCGAGTAATTATAGAATATGAGTACCGTCGTGGCAGCAACGCGGCACAAGCGGCACGCAACATCAACAACTAGTTTACGGAGCTAACACTACAAACCAACGCACCACCTGTTATTGATTTGCTCGCTTCCGTTCTGGAAATTTCGACCTGAAAAATGAACCTCGCAGTCGTCCGAAGACTTTGGTCGACAATGACGAATTAAAGGTGATTGTGGAAGCTGATGATACACAATCTACGGCTGAATTAGCAGCAGCTTTCGACGTTAGCGTCAAAACAATATTGGTCCATTTGCGTTAAATTGGCAAGGTAGAAAAGCTTGACAAATGGGTGCTCCACGAACTCAATGATCGCCAGCGCGAAGTACGCATCGAGACGTGCCTTGCACTCTTCAACAGACACACAAATGAAGGAATTTTGAACCGCATTGTTACCTGCGATGAAAAATGGATTCTGTTTGATAACCGCAAGCGCTCAGCAAGTTAGTTGGATCCTGGTTCAGCACCTAAACAATGCCCTAAACGAAAACTTACCCCTAGAAAAGTGATGGTCACTGTTTGGTGGTCTAGCGCCGGTGTGATTCATCACAGCTTCTTACCAAACGGGGTGAGCATTACTGCAGATGTGTACTGTGAAGAACAGAAAGAAAGAAGAGAAAGAAAGAAAAAAGGTACTCTGTGTAGCATACTGACGCATTCACAAGCGTGTATACGACTTCAAAATGCCGAGCGAGATTTGTGGACGCTTGGGGCTTGTGGATGCTTGTCGAGCCTTGACAAACATGGAAACGCACCTCAAGGGCTGAAAGTTTGAACAGATATAGAAAACTTAATAGCTTACTCGTTTTTGGCTTAAAGAATAATATTATAATATTTAGTACTGACGTTCAGTTTTAGCCTATTGATTTTGCGATTTTCCTAAGTACACAGTCTTTTAGGGTATAAAGTTTAAACAGGTAAAAGAAAAATAAAAAGTGTGTGTCAGCTCCGACGCACGACTGGAGTTTACTCTAAAAAGTAAAACACGTCTCTCAGAAGGAACAAAAACTTTAGCGATCGATTTGAGTTCAAAAATTCGCGCCATGTGAAAAAAGTGACAGGTGCGCAGAATAGGTTGCGCACGAAAACGTAACGAGGTCATTCGTTCAGTAGATGTTACACCTCATATTTTTTTCATACCGGGGGCCTTATATGAAAATCGATTCTTAAGGAGTAAGCTCCAATAAATTGCTTGTTCGTTTCGATCACTCGCTCTAATATATTTGATTAATTAGTATCGACGTTCGGTTTTAGGCTATTTATTTTTATGTATTTTTCCAAAGCATACACTACATGTCTATTCTAAGAAAATCAAATAATATTGCTATATTATGGTCACAGGGGCCCATTCTTATAGTGTGCCCAGGGCCACTAATAGGTTAAAGACGGCCCTGCACTTAGGCCATTGACCTGACACTATCAGCTGATGTTTTTATTTAGATACGTACTAAAACATATGTTTTAAAATCAGCTATGAGGTGGATTAACTAATAGTGAGAGGTCAATGGCCTCAGCGGCAAAGATTTGTTTAATTACTAGGTCTGATAGGTATTTAGGCCTGGATGCGACGGTCACAGAGAAAATCAATAAATACTGCGCACGCGGTCAATAGTACCCCATGCACGCAATCGCGTCGACTATGCATTATAGCTATTTTAGATCTTTTTCATCATCATCATCAGCGTTTGACGACCTCTGTGGCTCAGTGGTTGATCTCAAGCCAAAGGGTTCGTATCCCGATAAAGGTTTTACGTGTTCCTGGGTTATGAATGTGTATTAAATCTGTGTATAATATAATAAAAATCTCTGTATAATATAATATAAAAGATCTGTGTATAATATAAAAAAAAAGTTTTTCGAGAACTAAGCACGGGACCAGTGACGTGCTGCAAAAGCAAATAAATATTATTATTATTATATCATCAGAGTCAATATCAGTGTATTTAGGCACTGTGTACGGTTTATTAAAAGTATTTTAAAAATAAAAAGCCTCAGATTAATAATATAACTATGATTGGTCTATGATATAACTATACTTACCTACTTATCTAAATCATTAGAAAAAACGTCATTTTATTATCTACAAAAAATCCCAAAAAATAAATCACATATTATGCCTAGATAATAATATAGTTAAATAATTTTTTTTATGTCTCTCTGTTTGTAGAAAATATTGTAGATTGTAAAAAATGTCGAATCATAAAACAAAATTAATTTAATCGACATTTTCATTCGCCTACAAATACCTATATTTTTATTGTAAAATTATAAAGACAACTACCTATTTAGTTTCACACGAAAGAGTTTTAAACAGTTTGAATTACGTAAGTACTAAAAACGCAATAGTTACAATAAGTTAAATGTGATTCAACTACGGTTTACGGACTATCTAATTTATGTTGGCACTTAATACTGTGTAGGTGCCATGGTACATATATAAGTAACTTTGATTCTAGTACAAAAAACTTTGAAGTAAAATAAAGACATTGTAAAAGTATTCTTATTTTGAAGATGTGATAAAATCAAAATATTATTATGTTCTAATATTATCAGTAGAAATCTTTAAATTAAGTATTTTAAAAAACTTTTTGTTTCTTGAATTTCGAACCCGCGATCGGTTGCTTCGTTTAATGAACTGAGCACCGAAGCGCTTCGCACTAAGTCAGTGAGGTCAGATGTATGTATTTAGCTAAACAATAGTGCTGCAATAATATGTAGTTTAGACTTTCATTTAAGCGTGTGAGGACTGACAGTGTATTATTCAAACCTAGTTAACTTTGTATAAAAAATAAGATTGTCTAACATTATTTTACTTTTATTATCAGTTATATTTTCGCTTTTTTCACAAACCTAACGATTAATTGCACAATATATATTGATCTATGTTGATGCTTAATATTATGGCTAGATAGGTAGCAATTTGCGCGTGGACAGGGTGGTGGAGAAGGGTACCGCAGGCGTCGCCGTAGAGCAAGGCGAGGTATAAACAGGGCGCACGCGCGCGCACACCCGACGCCGACCGAGGCGTCGCGAACATACGAGCCATGGATCGATGAGATATACGCGCAACCCCGCTCTAGCGTTAAATCAATACAAATTCTATCGATTTTTAGAGCCGCAGCCGCCGCACATCAAATCCGAGGGTCGCAAGCGGTGGTTGCGCGCAAGTTATTTAGAAAATTTTGTGCCATTTTGTTTAGCTATACTAACTTTACTAATTTTTAATATCATAACAATGACCATCAACATTTTGAGGTAACAATTTAAGTTTGTTTATATTAAATTGTGTACATATTTAATTGTACGTTACATATTATAAAAATATATTATATTACCTACCTGGACTGTAAATTGTGATTAAATATAATTCTACCATATTAAGTTCTATTTAATAATAATAATAATACTTATTGCAATATAGCACCGTTGATCAACAATACGCCATCTCTTGAGTTTTTCGAGCATGACTTCAAAAGATCTTACTTAGATTTTCATGTATCTCTCTATATAAATTTTTATACTATTATATAAATAATATTAAGTACCTATGTAAGTTTTGTATTTAGATATTGTTTAATTTCGTTATGAAGATTTTCGCCTCTTTGTTTCATAAAAAGCGCAAAGAAGTAGTAAATTAGTAGTATGTAGGTAAGTATACTTTATTAAAAAAAATATTAGCAATATTAGCCATGATGAAAAAATAAAGTCCTAGTAAAAAGCTAGTTAAACTTGCCACTGAGTTGCCACGCTTATTTTAACATTATTATTCTACACTTTATAGTATAAAATGGTCTAATTAAAATAATTAATTAGGTAATAATATATCTGCGACCATTAAGTATATGTTTAAACTATGTTCATTTGAAAATTTTAATTTTAAATAATTAACAATCATGCAAATATAAAATATTAAAAATAGCTACTTATTATGTGTTTAATTTTAGAGTGAAGCTTATTGCGAAATGGCAGCACATATCCGTTACCTAGCAACGCATTCGTACTTTTGTTTGGCTTGTAAACAAACAGTAATTATTTATTCCATAATTTTCACTAATATTTTTCCAGATAAAATGGATATTTGAAATAATTCGATGTTAAATCAATAAAAATGACATCTACGGACACGTATCAGCTAAAATGGCACTCGCACAGTTCCCATTTGAATGGGTCTGTGGCGGCTTTGCTGCGCTCGGATCGGTTCACCGACGTGGTCTTGTGCACAATGGACGGCTCCCAGATCCCGGCGCACAAGTTCATATTGAGCTCGTGCAGCATCTACCTCAGCGGCCTCTTCGAGGGCCAGAGATCCGTCATGAGAATGAGCGGAATGTTGTACGTGGTTCTCCCATCTGAGATATCGACGAAGGCCTTAAAAATTCTGATAGAATATATGTACAAAGGTATTTATAATAATTTTCTGCTGAATTTTTACAAAGCTCTCTAATATAAATCATCAATTTGTCAATAGAATCATGCTAGTCAGAGTTTGCCCGTAGACGGGAGAATGTTCGATCCGTCTGCTCTACCATAACATTTAAATTCTATTAAGTACAAAGTTAATGTTGCCTAATTTAAACATCTATTTCAGGGGAGACAACAGTTTCCAATGAGGTACTAGATATTGTTTTGAAAGCCGGTGAAGTTTTAAAAATCAGGGGGCTATGGAGGCAAACAGATGAAGCAGGGGGAGACTCAACGCCCGCTACCACTACCACCACCACAAACGCCAATGTCACCCCAACCGCTAACTTAAATAAGCAAGTCCAGAAGAAACCGGAGGAACCCAAGTTGTCTGTGAAGAAAGATGACAAGCTTCTCAAATCCTTTACCCCAACACAATCCCAAGGGGGAGTTACAAGGTAAGATTAAATGCCAATGTGGAATGTTTTGTACAAGTAGTTTTAATGACCTCTGTGGACTGTGGCTTAGTGGTTAGTGCTTTGACCCTCTATCCGGAGTTGTCAATGTTCTCAGGTCTTGGATTTGTATTAAAATGTTTATCTATATATTATAAAAAAACAATTATATTAAGTATAGTGTAAAAGTATTAAATATAATATACTTCACATTCTCTGATACCTGTAACACAAGTTTTTCACCATGGGGCCAGATTGACATGGAGTGAGGCATCCACAGATATTATTAATATTATTTATACATTTAATTTTTACTAGCTTTTGCCTGCAGCTCCCCGTAAATACTGTATCCCATGGGAACACTACTTTTCAGGATAAAATATAGCCTAGGTTTTAATCCAGATCCTAAAATACTACCATACCAAATTTCATCAAAATCAATTTAGTAGTTTTGGCGTGAATCCATCCATCCTCAAAAACTTTTACATTTACAATAGTAGGATGCATAAAAAGGTTGGAATAAATAATATTATTACTGTCTAAAATTATAAACTGCCTGCCAAAGAAAGTACTTTTAAAATTACAATTTTGTCAATATACTTATGCATTTATAGATTTTAAAGGTTGATAAAATTTCCAAAAAAAGTTTTCATTTCAAATCTGTAACTTCAACATTTTTTTTATAGTGTAGTACTTTCTTTTGCAGGCCAGTATAGACATTGATAGTTTATAACCTTATAAATAACATTTATTAAAATATATCCACTTTCACCTATAAAGCTTCAGTTAAAAAATATCCTAACAAAATTTTCTAATGAAGCTATCACAGAGATGTTACATAGTCCCAATGCAATATTCAACGTTACTGAAAATCATAAATCAAACTCACTACTCACTAAAACATATTTATTTCGCGTAGACGCTAAGCGCATAATCGGAACTCTGTCACAGTATAAGCATTGCTAAGATTTTTATGACATTTACTTTTTAGGGTTCCATAGTTCACGTCTTGGACCCTTATGTGTTCGTCATGTCCGTCCGCGCGTCCGTCCGAACGGTTAGCGCTAGAAACATCTTCTAACCAATAACTTTGCATGGCTATGTGTATTTACCACGTCGACAAAGTGCTAAAATCACGAAAAAATATTTTATTTGAGTACACGTAAAGTGGGAAAGTTTATTTTTTTCGCATCTACCCCATAGTGTGGGCTATCATTAGATAGATGGGGTCTTTTTAAAAAATTGAGACGTTGCAAAAACGATTTTTTGCTCTAGTTATCCGTTTACGCGATATTCAACTTACTATAAGGCGCATTTTTTAAATATTCAACTTGAAGGCGCTTTTTCGAGCCTTCAAAAAAGCGTTCGTGTTGTATCGTAGTTTTATAATATCGTTGCTAACAGTCTAAAAGCATCCAGGAAAATAAATTTAGTTTGTACATTGTAAAACTGAAATAAATCAATTTTCTTAGAAAGTATATAAGTGTCAAATATAATGATTATATAGTCATAAAAAACACAATGTCCATATATAAAATACAATATTTTAATCTTACTAAACATTCTTTTTCTCAGACCCATGTTTATTGGCCCACCCAAGTTGGTATTCATCAAAACCACTGAAGGTGGGACGCAAGCTGCGCTCCGTCCTGGGGCACCGAAGGGCCAAACTATACTGGTCCGGCCGGCGCCGTCGAGCGACAGCATGGCTACAGCAGTCACCACAACCACGACCATGTCCACGTGTTCTGTGGCCAGCACGGACGGCGACGACTCGCCAGACGAGGCGCCCAGACCCCGTATACTCAGACGGCACACGGAAAGGAAGTACGGCAAAAAACCGAAGATAAGTGATATAACCGACACCGAGGAATCCAGAGATGAACAGGAGGCGGATACTTCTAGTTCAAGTGAGTATTTTTTTTCCCGACTGGGTTATGTTTTCCACGCGTATCTTATATGTATGTATATTTGTAACTTTCTTTATTCCTACGTATCTTCCAAACGGCTGGATGGGTTTCGACAATCAAGGTATCGTTAGATTTGTCTCAAAACCCAAGTGTCCTTAGATAGCTAGTTGAAGAAAAAATACAAAATGGCGGATTGTGGCGCCAATTTTTAAGTATGTAGTTCAAATATTTTTTTTAACCAAACCTATCGAGTAAGGTATTAAAATAAAGAAAAATAAAAGGAGATTTCAAAAATATACATATAATACATATGTCATGTATTTAAATTTAATCAGAAACAATTACAATCATTTTAATTAAATCGTTCGATTATATTTGTAATCAATGCATTCAAATAGTCGTATTTTGGCAAATGTACGCGGGATCTCTTTTTACTTTTTTTAGTGATAATATAAAATCTATTTGAATGTAAATGTTTAATATTATACCAGTAGGATACCTTTTTCTCAAATTACTATGTCTATCAGTGAAAACAATTTTCTTTACTAATTACAATCCATTGCGATGTTTAAAGCAGATATGGCACAGAGGGGGCGTACCCACCCTAATTAATTGTGTAAAGTATTGTAATACTCACGACGGCTTGCACGAACCTAACGAATATATTATTATATTGTTTATTTGCATTTCTAGAAAAATCCACGCAAAGCGCCGATGAGCCGCAGCAGGTCACGATCAAGGACGAACCCGAGTGGGACGCCAGCAGCATAGAGGAGGAGGAGCGTTCCATAGCCGAGATGTTCCAGGCCGAGATGAGCGTCAAGTCCGAGCCAGTGGACGACGTGGACATCGAGGAGGAGAGCCTGGTGAGTACCGAGTGTAATATACGGTTTCCTTTGAGGACTTATATTTAGTAACTACTATTCAATTACGCAATGTTAAAATCAGTCATCTAGCCCAGCGTTTCGCATTTGCCGGGCCGCGACCCGGTATCGGCCATTAAAATAAAATACCGGGTCGCAATTAAACATTTTCAGTATAGATAATTGTGTATTATTTTACATAATGGAACCAGCTTGGGTTTATAGTAATAAGTAGGTCACGAATGTACAGTGTGAAAATTACTGGGCCATAGCAAAACAATGTTTGGGAAACACTGTTCTAGCCTATTATGGTGAATTCATATTTAATGTAACAAATTTACCCTTACACAGTCCGTCCACAACGTAACGCGCATAATATTCTACTGTCCGTGATCAAAAGATGATTGTTCTCAACCAATGTATCTTTTTAGGGTTCCTTAGTTCACGTCTCGGAACCCTTATAGTTTCGTACACACAGACACACACACGCTGATGATGATACCATTGATACCTCATTAGACAGACATTCAAAATACCTATTTTTTTAAAACATTGAGAGGTTGCTAACACGATTTTTTGATAAAGGTGTCCGTTTGCGAGGTATTCAACTTTAAAGCGCATTTTTTTCGTTAAATCAGCCCCCAAAAAGCTAAACGTTTTATTTTGATCTCAGAAGGAATATGTGCGTTTCGTTGCGGACATAAGAGTCAATAGTATGAATTGACCTTTAGTGAGTTCGCGCGCTATGGATGGGAAAGCGGTTTTATTCCTAAATTATTTGGCGTACCGATAACGAGAACGTATTCACGTACAATAGCTGTGTCCATGACGCAGCCATATCTGAATTTTTGTTCTATTGCAGATGTACAGTCCGCTGGCGTGCGAGCTGTGCGCCGCGGTGTTCACCGTGCCGGCCGCGTGGGTGCGACACGTGCAGGGCCACGCCCACTCTGACACCGAGCAGCCGCGCAAGCGCCGCCGACGCTCCGCGGTCAGTACCATAGATTACACAGATGTATTCTAGTATAAATGCGCCACTCTAAAATTGGAACTAAGTTTCAAGGGTAATCGTTTCTAGATGGAGTTTTACCGTTTTAGTTAATATTAAAACCGCTAGATGCCAGTAGTACTGCCTGATAATTTTTAATCGACCTGAATATACCTAGTCGATATAAGCAGAAATTAAGTTACTAACGAAAGTCATAGACCAATAATAATTCATCAGAATGACCATATTATCCCCATATATATATATATAATTTATAGTGAACGCATTGTAAAAAGTTCGTGAGCTTCTTATACAAAACGCCTGGCGTTTTCGATAGTGCGATGTAGATGCGATAGCCGCTTAGTGTTATCTGTTTTGACAACACAATGAAAAAAATAAACAAATTTTCAAATTGTTAGTACCGGGTAACTGTTCTGAGATGTCGCTGTTCTCTGTACACCCCAACCTCTCGCATGTAGAGCTGTGAACTCCGTGCGCGATATCCTGTCTCATTCACTTAACGATCGACGAGCAATATCCTGTCTCTTTCATACAAATACAGAAGTCTAAAACAGGTGCGCAATGACTCAGGTACGTACGCACGTAACGTACGAGGACGCATGCACGCGTACACGTAACATTGGAAAACTTCCAGTTTGGTGCTGCGGCCGCTGCGGGGGTTCCATGTGCAATTTGCAAATATACCTAATATCTTGCCATCAGTAACTAGTCTGTAAATGATTATCAACGCTCATCAAAAATCCCACTACTCTACATTTATCAGAAACAATTCAATCTAAACGTAAACGAAGAAACAATAGCGCCCGGGGCCTTTAGTCAAGTAGCATTCGATAATTTCGACGGCGAAGTTCGAAAACAAAGTATATGGGATTTAACATAAGGCATCGCAAGCGACATGTCACTTAACGATGACTTCGTCGTCAAAATTATCGAACGCATCTTGACTCAAGGCCCTGTAAAGCTACCAATTTAAATGTCACTTAAACTACAGTGCAAAAAAAACACAATGACACACAAAGACAAAGCAAAAAAAAAAACATTCAACTGAATAATTATATTCAGTTGAATGTTTTTTTTTCTTTTTTTTCTCCACAGACCGTAGCTTAGTAGTTCGCATCCCTGTCATAATTTTTTGAAATAGTTTTATGTTTCGTTTCTGAAGTTTCTTGTCGGTAATTTATCTATTCAATAGCGCTTTTTATTGGTTAGCGCGTTTTCGTCATCCAATTAAAAGCGCTATTGAATAGATAAACTACCTACATAAATCTTATAACACCGGATATTTATCTCGATAAATATTAACTTGTACCAAATATAGCTTAAGTTGTCTTTTTGTTGTTGTCTGTCGCGTTAGCGTGTCATAAAACCGATGTTATTAAATATTTATTATCCTACAGAGCGACGACTCGGAGGAGTCGATGGCGTTGCTGCGGTGCGACCTCTGCCAGAAACACTTCCCCAACCCCGCCGAGTGGGTCCGACACATACAGAGCACGCACACAGAGACAGGTCAGTACATAATATACTTCAAATTATCGCACTGTTAGCATAAGGGTATGTTATTATCTATATTTGTCACGAGGTACGAAATAAAAGTAATGAAACCAATTGGGGAACAGAACCGTACCACGTGACCTGTTCAGGGGTTCTTCAAAGTACTACGTTTGGTCACCGGTGGGGGGAGCGGGGGGTTTTGGTCACGTAGTCAACATCTTCTAGGAAAATGTCTCGCGGCCAAAATTAGTACTACGTCAATAGGAGGGGGTGTCCCGTGTCTCGGCGTCGGTCACCGTGGAGGGAGGGTAAAAAGTGGTGTAGTGTGGGTGCGTTATGGTTATGAATATAACGCAAAGCTAATCCTTAGAATCCTTAGCGCCACCGAACTATAACGTATTACGTAAACAGTATTACGCGCGGTAACATTCCAAAGTTACAAGAGTTTTAGAGATTTTTTATATAATATAATTATCAAAAATGGATAATAATTACTGTAGTTTAATTATTCCGGAATTAAAAAAGTATATTTCAATCTCTCAATGGAAAAAAGGATATTCGACGACGACAATATTATTATTTGCGTTCTTTTACGCAAATAATAATTTTGTAGCGAAACCGTATACTTTTCGTGTTTTTTATAGCTACCCTTTATAGTAGTTTACCCTTTATAGTAGTTTACCCTTGGGCCTTCAGCATGTCTGTTACATCTATTTGTTTTCTAAATTATTACTTTTCTGCCACACTACACTGGTAATGGTAAAATGTGTTAAACCGTATCTGTCGACGACCGTACATACTGTATCTTTACATTTAAAGGATATAAATCTGTGCGCTATTGTCAAAGCTAGCTATACAAATGTATTGTGACTAAACCTACACAATATTAGCTTGTGGAAAAATTTTTACTCAACAGCCAGATTCTAGGGCCATCCATAAATTACGTCAAACGTTAAGGGGTTAACCCCGGGTTTCCTGTCACACAATGTCACCCGAATGTGATATTGTGTGACAAGGGGTAAGCTTTGTGACGTCACATTTTTAAAAATTTACGTGTGACGCAATTTATGGATGGCCCCTATATATGATAACGATTAATGTTATAAGTTATAACTTTATAAGTATAATCATTATTACATTACATGTTTAACTTTAACTTATTGCCACTTCATAGGTCCCCCAGTGTTAAAATGGCTACAGTCCGCTACATAATGATGTTAAATAATTAACATTTTACTTTCAGTTAAACGTTATTTAATCTGTAGCTGTTTTGATGAATGTTTGTATTTAATTTATGTATTTAACATAGCTGAAACTTGATTGTTGTGTATGTGGCTAATTCTCGACGACGATGCATCACTGGTAATATAAATTTTTTATTAACGCTATCTACCACCGTTTCCGCCTCTTATTATTTGCCTTTTTATTTTAAACACCAGCCCGCTACAGTCATAATAATCACTTCAGTTATGTTTCACCTTGGAATGCTTTGTCCAACTTTGTCCGGCTCGAAGGACCAACTTTGTCCGGCTCGAAGGACCAGTTGGTCCGATTCGAAGGACCAACTCTCACTCCCAAAGCATAGCATCGTGTTGTCGTGAGACTCATTGAGGTGTCGGTTGTCCAGAATTGGCCATATCAAACAACAGTGCCCCACCAAAACGTCACAATCGTTTCACAGAGGGCGCGCAAAACAAGACTTGCACCCACTGCAACAAAAACTTCCCCTCGCACGCCTCTATGTTGATACACATGAGGACGCATACAGGTGAGCACATTAATGTATTATTCTATATTGTCCTGTTTTCTTTCAAGAGCCATATTAATGTAGGCATGTTGGGTCAGCAATATTTTTACCCGACTCCGGCGAAGCCAAAAGGATGGGCAATGATTTTGACAGTCTATATATGTAATATATGTATGTTTGTTCCACCGTAGCACCTAAACTACTGGTCGATTATAATGAATGAGATGTCAATAGATTCGTAATAATGGCCCGTGTAACATAGGCTATATAATTTGCGTAGTGGGGTTGTAGATTTTAACTTTGGATTATTTAGAATAATATGCCAGTATCACTAGATTTTTATGGATACAAGAGAAAAATAATGCTATGTGCTTTATATGAGCCTACACAAAATATGATCTAATTTATTAACACAAAATCTGTAACATAGGTCTTCTATAAAATAGCCCAAACGTCTAACCAAATGTTATACTCTGTTCAGATCCAATCTAATCTTAACGTAAATAAAAAGGTTAAATTCGACCAAATTAATGTAATAATTCCTATTACACTGTAAAATATAAATAATGTTTTCTTGTTATTTGTTTACGTTTAGATTAATTTGGATCGGCGGGGCTATTCACAATTCCCGTTGAACTCGGATTCGAATTCTTACCGCGCAGTAATGGATCAACGCTTAGCGCAGCAAACTATTGTTGATTACCGTACAGGCACAGATTACTAAATAGTTAGTACGTAACAGATAAATCTATCCATACAAAAATATCGAAACATACTGATGTAAATGCCTACAGATACTACTGGAAGGTGAAAGCTACGTGTGAAAATGAACCTTAAAAGCTCGGTCGCTCGATTATGCAATGCAAGTACATCGAGTGACAGAGACCTGGCTCAGGGTAGTTATCGAATCCCGAGTTGAATTACACAATGTGAATAGCCGGGCTGAACGGATTATACGACAGTTCCCAATCATGAATCATTTCTATCATCAGGCGAGCGGCCGTTCGTGTGCGGCATGTGCAACAAGGGCTTCAACGTGAAATCCAATCTGCTGCGCCATCTGCGCACGCTACACGACGCGCTCGACGAGCCCGCGCCCGCGCCCGTCAAGCGCGAGACCTGAGGACGCGGAGGGGGGGCAGGTAATAATTAATATTACATGTTTTTAATAAGAGCAGCAAACGAGATGTTTTTTATATGGAATAAGACTACCAAACAAACAGATGGACGCTGATTGTACGCTATTGCCGCCGTCAGTGAAGTCACAAGTGCGTCTTTAACCACTGGGCCTTCGGTACCTTCACTTACTCAAAAGGCAAGCGTTATTTCCCGACAGTTTTCAATGAAAGTCCATGTTAAAAGCCTCGCTGCTTCATGGGAAACTGAGATGTCACTATTTCGCCGATCGAGTCCACACATTAGTGTCGAAGCATGGCTCATTCACATCAAGATTGTGATTAATACAAATATGTTTAGTCTGACCAGAAATATAAATCACCTTGTCATGTTGCGAAAAATTCACTAAACTGAAATGTCCATAATGTCAAATCTTCCATATTTAACCAATCTCAGCTTTTAGTAGTGTTGCTGCAGTAAAAATGAAGCACCCTCCGTGCAGGTTTTTTTACCCGACTGCCAAGATGTATCTATGTTTGTTTGTAAACTCCTTTATTCCCACGTGTCTTCCAAACTACTGAATGGATTTCTATAATTAAGGTATCGTTAGATTTGTCTCAAAAACCCAAGTGTCCTTAGATACCTATTTTAAAGAAAAAAAAGAGAAAATGGCGAATTTTATTGTAAGTAGTTCATTTACATTACTGGTCAGGCTTTCTAAACAAGAGTTCACTTGCAGGTAGAGGGCGCGGGCGTCGCGGCGCGGTCGCGGGGCCGAGCGCGAGCGCGGCGGCGCTGGCGGCGCGGAAACAGAGCTACTCGCTGTTCCTCAAGCAGCGAGCTGTGCTGTTCTCAGCCAAGAAATGGAAGTAGTAAGCTGTCCATCGCCACATTACACCATCGATCCCGTGTGAGACGCGAGATTAATCTATAGGTCAATAATGTTAATATCATCCAGGGGCAATCCACGTTATTGTAAATGGTTACCCATTTTAATCACGTGAGTTGGCCTCCAGTTAACCAATTCATTAGCCCGTGTCTGCCGTACTGCACACAGGCCACAGTCCACCGGAGAGGTCTACCCGTGCAGGTACCTATGCCTGCGCAACGTAATGCAACGTATGTATGCAGCACAGCAACACCTGCGCAGGCGACCGGAGCAAGATCGAAAATCAATTTCGAGTGACATCGTACAGTGTTATACCTGTACGTGGGTGCTTGTACTCCGGTTGCCTGTATAGGTCGCTCGTTGTTTAAACGATGCCATCGCAAAAAAGAAGAACGCACTGGTACACTTCCCCATACACGCTACCGACGTTCGGCTGACATGCGCAGGCATACCTGTACAGATAACCACTCCAGTGGACCGTATTGTGTCGCGAGCTTGACCATATCAGATCTGCAATGACACAGCAAACTTTCTTAGGAAGATGATCTTAAAAAGATTGTTTATAAGCAAGTCAACCCAAGATATACACAATATTTTACAATTCCAGTCAACTATGTAGGCCTCCTACTAGGGCCAGGTAAAATCTGCGGAAAAATGAAGATGGCAATGAATCGATTGTTTTATCTTGTAAAGACGACCTAAGCTAATTTGACTTGTGTCTAATGCATGCTCAGACAACTGTAGGCCTAGCGGGGACATTTGACAGCGGCGTAAACGTAACCATTATCGAATTTTAGTTAAAATTTGTATGGTTGCTGTCATGATTTTGACAGATTTTCCTGCTAGGCCCACTGTTCAGTCAGTCACTTACCTCTCACACAATACGGTAAGCTCACACGCCTAACAAGAACTAATAGGATCTGTTACATTTATTAACTGCATTCAACTAAATAAAAATTAACTTCAGTTTCAAAATGTTGATCATGATAAATTTCTCATGAAAAATACTATAAGTACTTAAATAATATATATATAATAATATACCTATGAATTGTTTCCGTAAATTGTCATGAAAATCTTAATTTATTAAAATCAAAACCATACTATTTTTTTACATTTAAATATCCGATTTAATGTGTTTACAAGATAAATAATATTGTTTAGTCGTATGCATCCTACTAGCTATTTAATATAACTTTGATGTCTGATTTTATAAAAATAAATTTTTGTTGATACCAGGGTACTTCAATTTAAATATTGATGTTCAAGAATGTATATTATTATAGTTTAATAATATACATTTCAAAATGTTTTCTTGTCATACTCACTAAGCTTTTCAAGTATTTTTAGAGATACTTGTCATTGTAGATGTACCAGAGATTATGACAAGAATTTAAATAAATGTAAGTGTTTTCAAACCTCATTATAAATGTCTTTTTATTTGGTGTTCATTACGTGTTTGAAGTATCATGTATTAGTTATACACTTTTCCATTCTGTACTTTGGTTGGATTGTGATGTGCGCGATGGAAGTTTCTATTTAAGTGTAACCTGCCCACCCTCCTATTTAATCTTCTAAATTATTTAATAAAGTAAATTATTTTTGTATAAGGGTTAATCTTAAGAACATTCTAGTCTCGAGTATAAGACTTATTTTAATTAATTTATTATTTTAATGTAAAGTTTTAATATAAGCTTGAGAGAAGATATAAGCGTATGTTTGTTTTACGAATAGTGTTTTCAAATTTTAGTTTGTGTCATCATTTGTACTTAATACTCATGTTTAACATGAAGAATTTGGATGTGGAAATTAAACATGTCTGCAACAGCTGAATGTTTTATTGTAAAAGTTACCAAAATACTTTTCGACCCAGGCTATCACAATTAGATTGTTGAACATAATAAGGAATTAACTTGCTTAATCCTAAGGAATAAATGCTTAATATAAACTTAACTATCGTCCTCTTCAATCTTCGGTGCCAAGTAATACCTGATGTGTCCGATGTCTGGAATGCGGTATTCTACCACTAAAGGTACATCAGCTGACATAGAGAGTTGAACCTGAACAAAAAAACTTTTCGATACAAACAGTCTATTAATGTTCTAGTAGGAAGGTATATTAAACCTAATTAACAATTCTTTAATCTATAAATTATGCATCATAAAGAGAAAGGATCTGTTTTAAAAATGTAATATAAGCGAATCTAATTAATAAGCAGGTAGAGTGTTTTCATAATTTATTTGTACTATAATGTTGGCATGTAGTCACAAATCACAGTACTGCAATAATATGTCAGTATAACATGTCAGTTTGATATTATTATAATACCCCTCCAGTTCATACTTTCATAACATTGAAGTTATTGCTTATCATCAAGAGTTGAAGGACCTCTTGGCTCATGAGCTTCTCATGCCATAATAAATAACAACTTTTACCTGACTACTAAGTGGTGTCGCCTTAGTGAAGTAGTTCAGGTACTGGCAGGCAAAGGTCAGGGTGACAGGCTCGTCCATCTCAATCACGACCGCCTCTTCCTCCTTGTCAATGGAGGCGGTCTGAGCTAATTTCACATTAGCTGAGCCAATGTCACCGCTTGAGGAGAACTTAACACCTGAAAACGTAAGTGGTATTAAATTTTCAAGTACTGTAGGACGTAGGTATATTTTGCAAATAGTTACACATATTTAGTAACTTATTCACATCAGTTACAAATTTTATTACACTCAAAAGCAATTTAGATCTATAAATAATTTTTTTCTCAGTACAGTAAAATGTATAAACAAAAAGACAATAGCATGCTTAATACTGCTAATTTAAAAGTCTCAGTGCATTAAAGAAATTAAATGACACATTAATTTGGTTGAATTTCATCTTTTTGTTTCAATTTTGATAATTTTGATTCAATTGATTAAGAATAGAGAATAACTATTTACTAAGCGAAACTGATATATACCTTCCTTTGTGCAGGATATGACCATGGACTCTCCAAACTGAGATTGATCACGACATATTCTAGCAAACTCTGCACTTGGCATGCGGATAGTGCAACTGTACTCAGTTTCAGGAATGCCTGAAATAAAGCATTGTCAGCAGGAATTAAAGACACATTGAACCATTCACAATAGTCATCATAGGAATTGCATCAGATTAACAGCTCTGTTCTTATGGGAAATGCAGCAATATTTTTTGGGAAGTTGTAATAACTACTAATAACATAATTTAAGGTACTTGAAATTAAGGATCATTAGCATTTTTATAATCATAGGGATCATACCTATACTATGTTATCACTTTTTACCCATTTTACCCCCTCGCCCCTCTAAGTGGCCAAGTGTAGTATTTTGAGGGCCAACCCAAACTAAACAGGTCATGTAGTATGTATGTAGTATGTTACTGTATAAAGTTATTAAGCACAAAATGTATTACCTAAGTGTTCCAGATCTAAATTCATTAGTTTCATTTCATAATCAGAAACTTTTTCTTGATTGGGACTCTCGAACACAAATGTGACAGTATCAGCGTTATCCTGGGCTCTTATTGTGACTGTATCTTTGTCACCTGCACATTTCAAGATTTTTGACATGCTGTAAGTGCAAATTAGATTAGTAGTTAATATGATTTAAGGACAAAAGGTAAGTTTTTTTTTCTTACAAAATAGTACAAGTTAAAAATTGTAAGACGGCTTTTACCTTCCTAAATTCATGCCCAAAGAAATATTTCTGTCGCATCTGTATTTGTCAAAGCCATCTGCTCGCAGGGAAAGAGACACCAAAGAAACATGGGAATTGTCCATAGCCTGGAAATAAAGTTTAATTATTGAAAGTACATTTTTAAACTTGTTTCGTTTGATAAGTTGAAAGAATTTGGTGGAAAGCCCGTGGAAAACCTGCATTCGACACATTAAGACAGTTGTACAAAACAATGTAACGTTTCAACAATGTAATTTCCAAAATTACCTGCAGCTGGATTCCATTGTCGTCGCAATCAAAGGTTGCCTGTGTCAATAGGTCCTTTATTGCTTCCAGGACTTTTTTCAAAATTGAGCTTCGTAAAAGGCGTGCTTCGAACATTTTGTACTGTAAACCAAACAAAGAGAGGATAAAGACTTGTAACGTACTTTGGGATTTATACTGTCACTGTAAAACTAATCTTACCGTTAGCTGTGAATATAATTAAAAGAAAAAATATGAATTATAACACAATTTTAACAAATAAAATTACTATTAATTTACGAAATACAATCTCTTGGAAGCCGGTGAATGCGACAAGCGGGAAAATTTAGCGCGAATTTAAACTGTCAATTGTCAAAGAGACAGTGACTTTTTTTTTTAATAATTATGATTGTACAGCTTACAACCATTACCAGTGTCAAGTTAAAAAGTTATGTGTCGGGCAAATAGAATTTAGACACTTTGATCTTTGGCACTATAAAATAACTCCTGTCACCTGTATGAAAGATTACATCAAACACGTAAGGTTTTGAGTTTTGCCGGGGAGTTCAATGAGTGATGTTGTGGAATTTGTAAAACTTCATAAATTTGTGTTATTTCGGTTGTTAATGTGTAATATTGGTAGAATAATAACCATTAAATATTCGTTATCGTGCACAAGTGTGGGCAAGTGCCAAATGGTACAACTTCTAAAAACGTGCTATTTTTTGTTTCCCCCAAAACTCCCTATGAACTTTCAGTAAAGCTTCTATCACTTTACTGAATCGACTGACATGACTCATAGACTGTACTGGCTATATATTTGGACTTTGACTAGACTTTAGACTTGACGATATAGGAATACGGTATTGAAAATTGAAACGAATGTTCTATTTCCCGCCTTGCTCAAAATTGCATTGAGAGGGTTCCATTTGGAAGCGGGTCTTGTATGGTTTGGGGTGTCAATCGATGGATGCTCGAACTTGTGTTTATTGACGCAAACACACATGGCCGCGGTAACCGTGGTTTAACATCACATCGCTATATAACGGAGATATTGGACCCTCATGTGGTACCTTTTAGCGGATTTATACGCGAAAACTTCATTCTGATGCAGGATAATGCACGTCCGCACGCAGCGAGACAAGTTGAGCAATACTTTACTCAGGTTTAGATTCGTTCCATGGATTGGCCAGCACGTAGCCCGGACCTCAATCCGATAGAACACGTGTGGGACAACCTAAATAGAGCTGTATTTACAAGAAATCCGATCCCAACAACGGTTGCGGAGGTCAGAGTTGCATTCTCATAAGAATGGGACAATACTCCGCAAGATCCTTTAAAAACACAGATCAGGTCGTTGCGAAACCGACTTGAATCAGTTTTTAGGGCAAGAGGAGGTTATAATACAGTAACAGATTACTAATAGCTGCGAGTACCTACATTTAAAACCTTTGCGCTGTAAAATTACTCTTTATATCCTGAATATCAAGTTACAAGTGATAATTACTTGTAACTTGATAGTTGCTCCCAACTTGAATAATATTATTTCTTAACATAATAATTTGATATTAAATTGTGCTCTTTATTATATTTCAATAGTCAATGTCAAAGTCAAAGTCAAAATTTTTTATTCAAAATAGGTATTTTTATACACTTTCTAAACGTCGATCTACATGATGCCTACCACCGGTTCGGGAACTAGCCCGGCGAGAAGAACCGGCGTAAGAAACTCGCGCGGGGCCATCTTTTATCAAAAAGATGGAAAATTGTTCTTTTAAAAATATAAAAAAGGCATATATAACAATGTTATGACTAAAACTACATAACAAGAGTACAATAATATATGTAATTTAGAAGTAGCCTTGCAGAAGGTCACCTCATTCCCAAGGTGTGCTATCATTCATAAAATCATTAACTTTATAATAGGCTTAGCACACAAACGTTGTTTAACTACATTTTTAAATTTATTAATTGAAAAATTTTGAACACTTTCTGGGAACTTATTGTATAGGCGTATACACTGGCCTTTAAACGAATTCTTTACTTTACTAAGTCTAGTCACTGGTACATCAAGCTTATGCTTATTTCGGGTATTTCTATTGTGGTTGTCACTTTTCTTTTTGAATAGGTTTAAATTTTTTTTAACATATAATACATTTGATAGAACATACTGAGAAGCTACAGTTAAGATTCCAGTTTCTTTAAACTTCTCTCTTAATGACGTGTTGGGGGCCAGCTTGTAGATTGACCGAACAGCTTCTTCTTTTCTTTCGCTTCTGCAGCACAAATATAGTATTTATATCGGCAGCATTTCCCCACAGTAGAATTCCATAGGACATTATACTGTGGAAGTAACTAAAATATACAAGTCTTGCTGTGTTTTCATCTGAAAATTGTCTTATCTTACTTACTGAAAATGCTACTGAACTGAGTCTGTCGGCCAACCCAGCAATATGAGGGCCCCACTGTAGTTTTGCGTCTAAAGTTATAACTAAAAAGATAGCTGCTGTATCTACTAGTTCCATACCTTTTCCATTCAATAGAACATTGGTTTCAGTTTGCCTTACATTTGGCAACGTGAACTTTATACATTTAGTTTTTTTGCTATTTAACAAAAGATTATTAACACTAAACCAGTGTACTATTTTTGAGAGAGCATTATTTACTTCGGTCATAGCCTGAGTTTTGGCGATTAATATTAAAAGTAAGTGACGTGTCATCGGCAAATAAGACTATCCCGTTTTTTCATTAATAAGGTATGGTAGGTCATTTATATAGACCAGAAAAAGAAAGGGTCCGAAAATGGACCCTTGTGGGACCCCCATCTCAATTTTGGTACCTGTGGATCTTTTTCCATTTATTTCAACCCTCTGAGTCCTATTTGATTAATAAGATTTTAAGAGGACGAGTGCTGGTCCCCTTACTCCATAGTGGCATAGTTTCCTGATCAACGTTGTGTGCTGCACGCAATCAAATGCCTTAGAGAGATCGCAAAAAACTCCTAGAGCATCCTGCGACCCCTCCCAAGCATCAAAAATATAACTAATCAGATCAATGCCAGCATCTGTTGTAGAGCGACCCTTCGTATAACCAAATTGTTTATTATGTAAAATGTTATTTATATTAAAGTGTGCTAGTAACTGAGTAAGTATTATTTTTTCATATATTTTACTTTGTGTTGGTAAAATAGATATAGGTCGGAAGTTAGATGGATCCGACTTACTACCAAACTTAAACAGAGGTAAAACTTTAAAATGTTTCATTAGATCAAGAAATACGCCACTTTGTATACAATCATTAATAAAAGTTGCTAATTAAGGTGCGATAATATCGATTATAGATTTAATAACTTTCATTGATAGGCCCCATAAATCTGCAGTATTCTTAATATTTAATAAATTAAAATGTTTAATAATGTCTTGCGGTCTTATTTCTTTAATTATAAATTCGATTTCACACTCTTTTACATTATCTTTAAGAAGTAATTCAGCGTCAGCAGGAGAGGCATACAAATTTTTGGTAGTTGAAACTGGAATGTCAGCAAAGAATTTCTCAAAAGCAGTTGCAACTTCACTGTCGAATTTAATTATTTTATTATCTATATTCAATTTAAAATATGTGTTGCGGCTGGTGACTCTTCCAGTTTCATTTTCAATGATTTGCCAAGTTGTTTTGAACTTATTTTTCGAATTCTTAATTTTATTTCTAATGTGAAGAGATTTTGCTGCAGAGCAAATTTATAGCATGACCTACCTTGAAAATCCTTCATTGAAAGGCTAATTTATGTTAAATTAAAGGGCTGTAATATTTTAGATTAAATTCACACCGAAACCATACGCGACGCGGCGCTGTATCTTTAAGATAGCTATTCAACATTGAACTTTATTCGTTACAAAAAAGATACACGTTTCATTATTAGAGTTCGAATGTCAAGTTGCACAGCGCATGTTTTTTTTTTTTTTTTTTTTTTATTAAATAAGGGGGCAAACGAGCAAACGGGTCACCTGATGATAAGCAACTACCGTCACCCATGGACACACAGCCCTGCCTGCCAATGCCTCTCCCTTCGACTCAATTGCCTGAGCCCAACGATGAGTTAGGTACGCCAAGAGATCACCAGCCGAGCGACCCTTACGGAACCCGTATTGTTTGTCGCTTAGTAATCCCTGGCCGTCCAAGTATCGAAGAAGCTGGCTATTGATAATGGATTCCATTATCTTCGAGAAGAGAGAGGTTATAGCGATTGGTCTGTAGTTGGAAGGATTTGAGCGATCACCTTTTTTGGGGATCGGGTGCACCAAGGCTGTCTTCCAAGAAGCCGGGACGATGCCAGAAGAGTAGGAGAACCGAAAAAGACGCGTCAAGACCGGAGTCAACTCTGGAGCACATTTTTTCAACACAATAGGAGGGATTCCGTCAGGCCCACTCGACTTTTGGATATCAAGGGAACGGAGGGCTTTTCGCACTGAGCGCTGATGAAACCGAATTTCCGACATGATGCTCGTGCATCGCGGTATGGTCGGCGGTTTCTGCGCCCCGTCATCCAGGGTCGAGTTTGACGCAAAGAGCTTGCCCAGAAGATCGGCTTTGTCCTTTGCGTCCTGGGCCAACGATCCATTTCCTACGTGTAGGGATGGTAGGGTTGGCTTGCAGAAATTTCCTTCAATAGCTTTGGCCAGAGACCAGAATGCACGGGTTCACGAGGGGAGGCGTTCAAGTCTCTTACCAATTCTATTGACGTGTTGTTTCTTTGCCCGAGTGATCTCTTTCTTGAGGGACCTAGAGGCAAGGTTGTACTCCTTTTTATATGTGCTGGTATTTAAATCCCGAGCAGACACTGCAATGGTCCAGGATTGGTAAGCCTCCTGCTTCCGGCGAGAAGCTTTTTTGGGGGATGAACCAAACCAGGGACGAAATCTGCCGCCAGTTGGCACTACAGAGGACGGAATGAAGAGTTCCATCCCTTGCATCACCACATCGGCAACAGAGTTGGCAGTGTTGTCGGGATCATCCGGCGAGAAGCACACGTTCCCCCAAGGATAGGATGCAAAAAAAGATCGCATCCCATCCCAGTCTGCTGACTTGTAGTGCCACACACGACGGTATTTAACAGCACGCTGTCGTAACCCCGTCGTAAGTGGCACAGAACTCCTAACAAGGCAGTGATCCGATGTACCAAGTGGTGAGATTACGGATATTTGTTAGCCGTCAGGATTTGAAGTCAGCAGAAGATCCAACAAGGAAGGATTCTGACCATCCACATCTGGGATTCGCGTAGGCGTAGTGACCAGTTGTGTCAAGTCGTTCGCAAGGGCAAAGTTGCAGACAGATCTCCCCGCATGATCAGTTTTACTGGAATTGAGCCAGTCGGCGTGGTGGGCATTAAAGTCGCCAAGTATTATGATCTCTGCGGATGGGATCTGCCGCTGTACAAAATCTGAAGCAGCTTGCAGGTGTTCCAAGAGTCGGTCCGTCTCGGGGTCACCACTATGGGACCTATATAGGCACGCATAGACGCGAGGGTGGTCGTCGCAATCTATGCGGAGCCATAATGTTGACAGGTACCTGTCCTCAAGATTGCTGAGGCGGCGAGAGCTGATATCATCTCTGACATACACACACACTCCAGCTTTGGGCAGAAAGGAGTGCTCGAGAGAATAACCTGGGTGGGAAAGGTATGATGTGTCACTCGGAGATGATATCTGCGTCTCGGTTAAAAAGAGCAAAGCCGGCTTTGCCGTCTCAAGGTGGTAATGGACGGCATTAAGGTTGGAGTGTAATCCTCTGATATTACAAAAGTCCATGTTTAATATCGAGGGGGGTGCCTTTGTGCGTTTGCTCTTGCCCCGAGCAGATTGGAGCGCAGTTTTGCCCTCCCCAGAATACGAGGGGCAGCCTGGACGTCCACGTTCAGTTCCAAGGGTTCCTGAGCATGGATGTCCAGAGAGGGATTCTCCAACGCAGTTGGTACCCTCCTGGGGTAACAAATTGCTTTTCAACTGCGGCATTTCTAGGGGGGTAGGGGATTGGGCCTCCGGTAAACTCACTCACTCGGCGAAACACAGCGCAAGCGCTGTTTCACGCCGGTTTTCTGTGAGCCCGTGGTATTTCTCCGGTCGAGCCGGCCCATTCGTGCCGAAGCATGGCTCTCCGACGGTAAAAATGTGCGGTGTATTATGAGATGTAATATGAAACGTGTATCTTTTTACACCGCGACGTAAAGTAACATGCGTAACGTCGCCGTGTGAACTGACCTAATATAAAAATGTCACTAGACGGTTACATTTTTATATAAGCTCTAACGGCTTACGCTCTAATGAAACATACCTGTCATTCTCGCTATTGGGCCGATATCGGATGGGATAATAATAGGAAAACGCTCTTATGGCACGCAAACCGAACAGTTTTACAATATGCATTTAAACAATATTGTCTTGTGTATACACTATCACACATGTATGAATATATTTCAGGTGAGTAGCCATATGTTGGCAAGGTGTGTATTAAAAGTTTTCGTTGCCAACCATAACCTCAAAGTCCACATGCAAGTGCATGGTGTATTTAATCTCGTAAATAAAAGAACACCGCCCAGAGTGGATGAATACGAGAAAAAGAAAGAAGTTAAAAAAAGAAAAATACAAAGCCAAAAGTCAAGCCTGTTAAGAGCCCACAAGAATGTAACAAAAGTAGTCCAATCTGCTTTCGAAATACTCCATAAAAATATTGTTATATTACAAATAAAAAGAATAACAAAAATGAATTTTCGTCTTACCATTTGTTTATACTACAAGTTGGTGCCTTTAACTTCGTCCTTACAATCTTCGTTAGGTACATAAAGCCTGACCAGTGACCGTACATACCAAAAAGAATGTAACTATGCTACTTATTAGTTCATACGATGTTTTAAATGTTGGCAAGACAATCTATCTTTCCCAAAGACAAAGTAACATGAAAATTGTGTTATTTCGGTTCTATGTAATTTGTATGATATTAAAGAATTAATTTTCGTTAATGTGCACACTGCTTGTGTGGGCTAGAGGTACAACTGTAAAATGCGTACTATTTTAAGTTATCTCCAAAACAATTTGGAAGTTTCAGTAAAGCGTCTACCACTTTATTGAATCGAGTGATTTGGCTCATTGACTGCACTGACAATTTACTACGACTTTTACTAGACGTTGGCAAAGAATATTTAATACTAAGGTAAAGAACCGTCATTCTATAGACACACGATTGACAGCTCGCAGGTATGTGTGTGTGGCTAGACATGTTGGGAGTGCGCGCGGCGAGTTAGGCTTACGTCAACATGGCTGACATTCGCCGGTGCTCCAGCTGTTGTTTGTAAAATGTTTGTAAAGACTTTCACCACTATGACGTTGGGATTGACGATGTTTATAAGCAGTTGTGAAAACTGCAACGAAAATTCTATTTTCCTGCCTTTACATGTCGTGTTTGTATCTTGACACTGGCAATGGTTTTATGCTTTACAACATTAATTAAAAAAAACTGACGACTACTATTTAATGTCTTATGTCGTAGTTTTTGCCGGGGAGTTCAATGGGTGCCGTCGTGGAATTTGTAATATTTCATAAATTTGTGTTATCTCGGTTCTTAATGTGTAATATTGTTAGAATATTACCCATTAAATATTCGTTAACGTGCACAAGTCGTGGACAAGTGGTACAACTTCTAAAAACGTGCTATTTTGTGTTTCCCGCCAAAACTCCCTAGTTTAGTAAACGAAAACCGAAAATGTCTCGAAAACCGAAAATGTCTTGAAAACGTTTATTGAACGGAACATAATTTCACAATATAGTGTTTTTAACATTGGTTTCACTTATTACAAATAATATTACTAACTTAAAGGCGGAAATTAAAAGTATAAAACAATTTAGAAAGGCGAAAACGCGGGAAACAGTACACAGTGAATATATCGTCTAGTCAGATCGGTAGCGCACGGGAGTCTGGCGAGAACGCGCCGGACGCGACCCGTAGGAACCTTGTCCTGACGCGTTGCTGGCTAACGGCGCGTTTGCACTGTGGTGCGAGCGAGAAGGCACGGTCTCCGGTGCACTCGCTATACTAGGAACTGTCAGTAAAGCGTCTACCACTTTACTGAATCGACTGACATGACTCATTGACTGTACTGACATTTATTTGGACTTTGACTAGACTTGAAAATTGAAACGAAAGTTCTATTTCCCGCCTTTTTTACTTGACACTGGCAAATGATTTCAAGATAAGCCGACGCCATTTATTATTAAAAAAAATATGTCTTATGTCAAAAACATTGACATTTTGAAGAACGCAAGTTTTATAAGTTTTACGGCATTTCGAATTAATGTTATATTTAAAATGAAAATAATTTATGGTACATAATTATAATTGTAACAATATATTGGCATAATAAATGAATGTTAGAAGGATAATTACAAGTGCAGTAGTAGTAAGTTTACTATTTTATTAGTTACTTTTTTCATCATATTTTAGTACTACTTATAACTTAGTACCCAATCTCTTTTATATAATAATTATTACAGGTAAGGCTAGCGTATTTATGTACGAGCTCCGCGTCGACAGTAAATGCGAGTCAAAAAAAGATAAAAATGAATTATTTGTCACAATCCAATGCGGCCACCCTGGACCAGGATCTATTTAACGACTACAAGTTTAGTGTTGATCAGTTGATGGAACTGGCTGGACTGAGTGTAGCGACAGCGGTAGCCCGTGTGTATCCACCAGCTTCGTAAGTGACACATTTCATTAACAAAAGTTTTGCACCAAAAATATGTATTTAATTCAAAGGACTTTGGACTAAATGTGTCATAAACTTAATATTTGCTTCATTAACTTAGTAGATAACTATACACACAGTTATAGAGTAGTCCACAGGGAATGACATATGTTACTTTTTATCACAGCAAATTGTATGGCCTGTGAGATTTATTTTTGCATGCGCAATAGGGCAATATCAACTTTACAAATAAATCTATGATTATTATAAATATTGCGAGTGTATAGAATATAAAAGTACATACCCCTAACTCCTTGTATGTTGCAGTGGTCTGTAAAATAATTGCCTCAGCTGAAGATATTCCTTTGGTCTTGTTATTTTTCCAGGCACAAGTCTGCTCTTATAATATGTGGTCCAGGCAACAATGGCGGCGACGGTCTGGTCGCAGCTCGCCATATGACTCTATTTGGCTACAATGTTGCAGTTTACTATCCAAAGAGAACACCAATACCGCTATATGAAAATCTTCTGCTGCAATGTGAACAATTTGGGGTTGATATTCTAAATAATTTGCCTGCCACTAATGATATCAATATTAAATACAGTTTACTGGTGGATGCATTGTTTGGATTTAGTTTCAAACCACCAGTAAGAGAGGAATTGAAACCAGCTTTGGATGCATTAATAAATTCAACATTGCCAGTATGCAGGTAAATAATTTAAATAAATAAAAGTTTATTTGCAACTAAGAACATAGATGTTACTATACATCAACATTCAAACTAAAATTAATTAGCAGCTGCAAATTGACTTAAGCTCGGTAATGCTGGCACACCAAGGCATACTCGGCCCCGATCCTTCTCAAATGCCTTTTACAGAGTTAATTCAGCTACTAAACTACAAAGCAAAGAAAATAATTTATGAACACACTGTTACAGAAATATGCATGCTTGTTATCAAAAAAACATTATATATATTTTTTTCAATTTTGATCTTATTGTATTTTGAATTATTATTTTTACAGTGTTGACATTCCCAGTGGCTGGCATGTAGAGAAAGGACCAGACTCTGAAAATGCACTTAAACCCTCTCTTTTGATATCTCTATCGGCTCCAAAAATGTGTGCACTTCCTGATATACTGAAAAATACAAAACATTATCTAGGGGGAAGATTTTTACCCCCAGGAATAATTCAAAAATATAACCTCACATTACCTCAATACAAAGATCAGGATCAAGTTGCTGAATTGTAATTTTTAAACAAAGGAGTAGACTAGAGATATTATAAAAAGTATGATGCTTAAAGCAAATATGTTTCATAATAAGTCATAATAAGTTAACTTTGATAATATTATATATTGTTATGTAAAATATTACTTTTTAAGTTTAAATTGTCTTTTAATTTTAATATGTTAATAATTATTGTTAAATTATTATAAAATGCAAAATTAAAATATTATAGTATAAAATGGTATAGCCTAACAAAACCCTCAAAATTAAATCTTAGTAACAAGCAAACGGATCGGATGATGGTAAGCACTAACACTGCTAGGTGTTACATTCAGTATAGCACTTACCATACATCACTAAAAACTAAAAAAAAAAGTTGTATTTTTATTTCATCTAAAGACATCACCATAGATAAAATAAAAATAGCGAAAAATTGGGTTTCTATATTTTATAATACAGTCGCCGATTGATGCGGCTAATGGATCTAGTAGTTAAACTGGATAGTAATAAGAGTTGACCTAAAGGTTGTAAACACCGGGTCATAAATTTCATATTTAATATTCAGGTCATAAAAAAAATTAAACTCGATAGCAAACTCCGAATTTTGTACTTGCTAAAAAGAACTATATTACAAGTAATAAAAGTGCATTTCACAATGCACGTAACACGGGCAAATCCGAGCGAGATAACTAGAAGGGAGGCCGTGTGTCTCGTTCTTGCATGTTGCCAACCAATAAGATGTTGGTGTTTATAAAAAATAATTTGAAAAATCTTAGATAAAACGAGTATAGTTTATTGTTATTTTAACAAATGTTTATTACTTTATTATATTTTACTATATATTAAACAAGTGAGACCTACTTATATATTACTAAATAAAAATGCATTTTATTATAAGCCTCTTCCTTCTTTTTTTTGATGGTATCATCCACAAGACAATAGATACGACATTACACATATTTTACGCTGAACACTGGATATTATTAAAATTCAAAACAATTTTTATTTCTTACTTCCTGTATTCCTTTAACTATGTTTTTATTAATTATTTGATGATGAAAATGGTGTTTGTGTTGAAAAATGGTGAAAAAACGTTGTGTTTATACTTGTCGAAGTGAAAGTTATACTGGTTGCAATATTTCGTCCCATAAGTAAGTTAAAACATTGTAATATTAATCTAGTATTTAAGTGTTATCATTAAATCAAGTGACGTTATAGTTTTATCTGTACAGACTGTCAGTACTACGTTTTGTTATAAACTAGCGACTTGTTTAAATTTTAAAATTGTTGATTAGATGCTTAAATCACATATTCAACAGTAGGTATCATATTCAACCTCTCGACCAGTTTTTCGCCGGGGAATTAAATATATGACGTTTTTGTATTATATTTTGTATAAAAAGTGCGCAAAGTTGGCGTCATTTCGAAGTTCCGCGGCCAGCAATGAAACTTGGATATTTTGAAAGAAGAATATAAAATCAGCAAAAGTTATTATGGACACATACATTTCTGTAAACTATATAGGAACGAAGATATTTGGTTCTTCTTTGCTCATTTATATATGGGACGATTTGATTATATTCTATTGATCACTTTTACTTTTAGATTTTTTTAGATTTCTGACACTTTTAGATTTCTGCTGTATTTATATAACCTGCGACAGCCGGATCGTAAAGCAAGGCAGTTGAAACAAATAACCTAATTGAAACGATGTAAATGAACGCTTTGAACGGCTGTTTGTCTAGCGAGAACCGTGTGCGGGGTTCGTCTCGAACATTCACTTTGTAGCACTACACATCACAATCATTCTTCATTCTTCACATGCCAACAGTCGGTGCGCCGAAGGTCAGCGAGACGTCGTATTCCAGCGAATGCTCGAACCCAAATGATCGATGCGCCAGAAGAAGACGTCTTCTCATGCTGGGCCCCTGAAAAGGGCCTTGGGTGGGGAGCCAAAACCAAGGGCATTACCCTTCTATTTGGGGTGGGGATGACGCGCCGCGTACGAGTACTGGGCGCATTTCGTCATTAGTTTTAAGGGAAGACCCCCCGCGGCAGAACGCGGGGGAATCCTTAAGATCGACGCGCGGCACCGCTAGATATATTTATACCCGAGCGCCGTGGTCCGCGACGCAGGCGGCATACCTGTCGATGCGCATAGACATGCGCAGATGACATCCAATAACAATCGACCTTCTAAGTTCGTAAACAAACAGCCAATCAAAAGCAATTTTTAAGTTTATAAATTATTTGTCTAATAATAATTATTATGTATTCTTTTTGTATAAATACGTATACATTTTGTAAATAAGACCCCTCGTCACCTCGAAAGAGAGGTCAAATTCAAAATAAAAGAATTCGAAGCCGAAAAGTGGGATCGATTTCTAAGCGAGCTAGAACCGTCACACACGGCCTACTGGCCACTCGCGAAAGCCCTCAAAAGCCTCCGTTGTTTAGAACAAATCGCCCTCCTGCACTGGAGGATGGAGACAAGGCCGAATGTTTAGCCGACACAATCGAACAACAGTGTCGGCCGAGCTCCCTCCCGATCCCGACCCCCTGCACCTTAGGGTAGTAATAGTGTAGGGGACTGTATTATTCCACAGGGATTCAACCGCCGGCTCAGATTAGACTCGAAGATAGCAAGGTTACACTGATTTGGGCAGAGCCGGGGTGATAATAAAACACTTATTCGAGGAGAACATTTTTTCACTTTTTCGATTTGCTTACCTGGCTCATGGCAATGCCATATAGAGAGCCCCGCCCGTACGCCTCTTTCGGGCCGATCTTCCATTTCATTTTTATCTCTCTATACGGCTATTTTCCATAATTTTCCCCATTTTTTATGAGCCAGGTGAAGCGAAACGCGTTGTGTGAAAATCTGTATTACCATGACCATATACATAAATCCTTAT
Organism: Phengaris arion; assembly: GCA_963565745.1. Lineage (NCBI taxonomy): Eukaryota > Metazoa > Arthropoda > Insecta > Lepidoptera > Lycaenidae > Phengaris > Phengaris arion. The sequence goes on along the minus strand of OY751439.1, from coordinate 5,715,454 downwards.
ATACTAGAAATCTTATTCCATAAAAAAGTTATATACATCTAAGTTCAACTTATACGAAATGTTGTACATTTTTTACCACTATTTTCGTAATAATTTATTTACCCTTTATTATATAAACTTAAGCTTTACACTACACGTTATGTACTATGTTTATTTACGTAAATGAAAAGAAGCTACGTTAAAATTAGCTGTCGTTAAAAATATGTGAGCAAAATAACCCGCACTCGATAAAACACCATTTTTACACGATTTTACACACTGATGCCATATAAATCTATACATATAGTCACTGAGTATTCACTGTTATACGAGGGGAGGTCCAAAAGTTCGCGGAATGAAAGGGTTGTTAATAAAATATAACAATAAATTTATTTTTCCTTTTCAATATAATCACCCTTAAGTGTAATACATTTATTTGATCTATGGATTAATTTTTCTAAACCATCGAAAAAATATTTTTTGTCTTTGGCCTCAAAATGCGCCGAAATTGCCTCCTTCACTTCGTTATCGTCGGAAAATTTCCTTCCCCTTAGCTCTTTTTTTAAATTTGGTAACAAATAAAAATCGCTAGGGGCCAGGTCTGGACTGTAGGGTGGGTGAACAAGTGGTTCGAATCCATGCGTGTGAAGAGCAGCCATGGCAACTCGGCTCTTGTAAACCGGCGCGTTGTCTTGCAAAAGCAACACACCCTTGGCCAATTTTCCACGACGTTTTTCTTTAATTGACTCATTTAACTTTTCCAATATTGTGGCGTAGTATTCTCCGGTTATAGTGGTACCTTTTTCTTTATAATCAATCAGTAATATTCCCTCACAATCCCAAAAAACAGTGGCCATCAACTTTCCAGCTGATTCTGACACTTTGAATTTCTTGGGAGGTGGTGTACCCTTTTTGTGCCATTGCATGGACTCCTGAATTTGATTCAGGTTCAAAGTGATGAACCCATGTTTCATCTCCAGTAACAATCCGCTCCAAAATCTGCACAGGGTTGTCACACACCTCCAAAAAGTGCTTAGACGCGTCGATGCGCTGCTGTTTTTGAAGCGGCGTGAGCATTCTCGGCACCCATCTTGCACTGACTTTTGTCATGCCCAAGTGGTCGTGCAGGATCCGCAAAATGGTTGTATCTGATACTCCAACAAATGCAGATAATTGTTTTTTCTTTAAACGTGTGTCTTCCAGTACAAGTTTTTCGACTTTTTCGACGATGTCTGATGTGGTGGCCTCAACTGGCCGCCCAGAGCGAGGGTCGTCTTCAATTGAATCTCGACCATGTTTGAAAAGTCCATGCCACTTATAAACCATTGTTTTACCAGGGCACTGATCTCCATAAACGGCTTCCATTTCATTTAAAATGGTTTGAACGTTTTTTCCTTGCTTGGTAAGGAATTTTATCACAGCGCGATGTTCAATTTTCTCCATAGTTGCAGTTTGCTTCCGGATTGACTTGTTTAGCAGGCGAGTACTCGTAAACGAATGGCGCTATACCGTGTTGGAGAAGGAGACTCTTCTCGGCTCGACGCCGGGCCCCTGAAAAGGGCCTTACGGCGGGCTAACCAATACCAGGGGCTATGCCCCTCTAATTGGGGTGGGAGGACGCGCCCAGTACTAATACTGGGCGCATGAGTCTCTGTGTTTTAGGGAAGACCCCCCGCGGCAGAACGCGGGGGAAACGTGGGGGAGCAACGGTACAATGGGAGTGACGAATGCCAGTCCAGGCACGACCAAGACCAACGGTCGGCTCCAAACGGCGCGTGGGGTACGTGTATGGGTCCACTCCCTCACGCGCCGTGATTTAGCGGACCGCGGAACCACGGTTTGGCAAGCGGGCATGCCACGGCAGCGGGTCGATGAAGGCCGGGTGCGTGGCTTCCGCTCGCTCGGAGGTTCGGTGGTCCTGCAACTAGAGCGGAAAAATGAATGCGTTCGAGGAGCGCGGGGGGGGGGGGGGGGGGGTGGTCGGCGGTGAATAACCCGCGTAGGTGTCCCGGGTCCGGAACGCGCGGCGCAGATCTCCGGCAATCGACAGTCGGCTCCTCTGATAGGAGCTTCTGGATGCCGGAGATATCTGGGCGCAGGTCCGGGTTAGGGCCGGGGGAGCCATATTTGTGCAAGGGCGGCTGTGAGGGGGGTGCCATCTACGATGGCCTTTAGGATGGTCGGAAGGACTTCTTCCCCGGCCATAAGCTTCTGGACGCAGTTCACGGCCAGGGAGAGGAGGGACCGCAGAAGCTCTGCAGTCGATGCGGGGGCCTCGCTTTCCGCCGGCTCTTGGGGCGGCGTAGCGGGGGCCGGAGGCTGTGTGTGCGGGGCGTCCGCACGGCTTGCAGGCTCCGGGGCGGCTTCTATTTCCGTGGCTGTGGCAATCGCGGGGGGGTCCGCAGGTCTGCGCGGGGGGCGCTGTGAGCGCCGAGTGGCCCGTGTGAGGTCCGGCTGAGGAGGGGCGAGCGCAAGCGGCTCAAGCCCCAACTGGGAGTTGGCTGGGGTAGCGGTGGCATCACAGGGGGGGGCCACGGGGGACGTGGCATCCTTCCTCCTGGAGCTCGGCTGCTTTTTCCTCCTGGGGAGTTGCACAGGGGAAAGAGGGGCCGAGGGGGGGACATACCTGGGCGTATTGTCGTTGGCCTCCGCCATCAATGAGGTAGAGGTCGGCGGAGGGGGGGGAGCTTCTTGCTCCAGGAAAGGCGAATTGGCAGGAGCGCAGGGGGGTGAGGCGCGGGCATTTTCGGCTCGCGGTTTCCGCGCCGCCCTGCGGTACACTGGGCACTTGCTGCTGTTGGCAGGATGGGCCCCCCTGCAGTTAACGCAGGTGGGCGTCTCAGAGGGGGAGCGGGGGCAATCCCGCACAGAGTGTTCCTCGGCACACCGGACACAGGCCACCCTCCGGTGGCAGTTGTGGCTGGAGTGCCGGAACTGGTAGCATCGGCGGCATTGGGCCGGGCCGCCACGACCCCGCCAGGCTTCGATGGTGACTCCCGGCATATTCAAGAGCTCACGTACCTCGTATATGCCGGGTACAACGTCCGGGGCCCTAGCGATAAGGGCGAGGAATAAGCAGGCGCCGGGATCAGACCTCGCCTGGATCAGGGAGACGTGCTCCGCCACGTATCCCAGTTCGGCGAGGCCGGCCCTGATCGCTCCGGTGTCTGTGAAGGAAGGTAGGCCCCTAATACCTACCTTGATGGTCCGGTCCTGTGGCAGCGAGTAGGAGAACCAGGAGGCTTGTCCTTGTTTCTCCAGGTCCGTCAGGTAGCGCGTCACGACCGTGTGTTCATGTTCGCTTTGGGGCGAAAAGCGAAACACATGGCCGTTACATTTGGCATTTGGTGGGTGCCCCAGTTTGTCTCGTAGACGGCTAAAATGGCGCACCCAGTCGTCGATACGCTCGGCGATCAGGGGCGGGTAGCGGGTAGTAGATGGCGGCGGCGGGGTTTTTCTCTCCGACTGCGTCGGTGTGGGGGGTCTACGAATGCCTACTTGTGGGCTGATCGCACTCACCTCGGCATAAGACAGCTGACGGTCGGTGTACCTGGCCGTCGGTGGTGTCGGTGGATCGATGGGCGGCGGTGGAAAAGTAAGCGCGCGGTGGCGGTACCCGTGCGGCGCGCTTGAGCGGGTTTCTGTGGCCGTACCAGGTGCGGCTCGGCGGTTGTCGCGCGGCTGTGGGGCCGGCGAGACATCTGGCGAGCGCGGAGAGCTCGTGGTAATCAGGGGTAGGACAGCCAGCTCGGCGTGCTGGTGTCGCGGCTGGATAGCCGGCGAGGGGCGGGCTGTGCCCGCGGGGGTACGGGGTGTGTCCCCTTGCTGGACGTTGTGGCGTCCAGGGTGAGCGGCAGGCTGGCGGGGATCGCCAGGGTGCGCAGTACGGCGCGAGACGCGCGCATGGTTAGCCGAACCCTGGTCGGCTGTGCGGGGCGGGTGCCCAGACTCGTCGCAGGCCGCCGTCGGAAGGCATTGGGGCGGGGGCGTACCAGTACACCCCCGCGAGAATGCCGAAGGCGACCCGGGGCGGGCGGTGTCCTGCCCACGCAAGCTAGGCTCGGAGAGCAAGCGGTGGTGTGTGCGGTCCTGGGTCAGACGTGAGCTAGACCTTGATGAGGCCGGGCTGTACGACAACACGGAGTCCGCACATGAAAAGTCCAGGTAGTCGCGGTGTAACCGCGGGTCATGGTCCGACATTGTTACTTAACATAACAATAAAACACACAAGTCACACAGAAACAGTCAACACTGAACGGTAACAAGTGTACGTATCACAAACACAAGGGTATTCACACGTTACGTGGACGAACGATACACTAAGTGTACATACACGAAGACGGTACACACACTTAGGGGGGCTGTCTCCTCGTGACCCAACGTTGAGTCGGAACTCAACGGGAGGCCAGGAGCAGGGCAACTCCCCAGCAAGGCGCAAATCCACAGCTTATTCTAATGAATAAGGTGTGGATTTACGATCGCTATTGGGAAACACTTGGCACTGCTCTAATGAAAGGGGTCGGCACGATCGCGGAGTGAGCGAGACACTCGACGCGTTTGGAGCGAGACGGCAACTGACGCGGAGTGAGCGAGTCACTACTACGCAGTCAGAGCGAGACGACACGAAACGCGGAGTGATACACTGACACACGCGAACTAGGAGACAGGACGATCCCGAATGGCGCTATAGGGTTGAGATTTTATATATATACTAATTATGAGTGCTCAATTAGTATGACACTAAGCGAGCTACCCTATCCCCACTCCATCCCCTCCATTCCGCGAACTTTTGGACCTCCCCTCGTAGTTTTATGTACTGTTTAAACCACTCGTTTATTGTTCAGATTTAAATTCACTCGATTTTTCCATTACGAGGCCGCTGTCCTTAACAAAAAGCGAGGTCGAAAGCCGACTATCGAGACCACCTGAAGAGAGCATGAGGCCGGTGGAATCGGAGGAGGTCAAAGATATCATAAAGTGTATAAATGCCAAAAAGGCACCTGGCCTAGATGGTATTTCAAATAAAACACTTAAAATGTTACCGCCCGCATTAATTCAACTTCTCGTGAACATCTTTAACGCCCTCTTAGTAGGATGTTCATTTCCAGACATTTGGAAAATAGCCATTATCATAGGTATTCACAAACCGGGCAAACCCCGGGTGCAGCCTACTAGCTCCCGACCAATCAGTCTCATTAGCTCCCTTGGTAAGGTATACGAGCGAATTCTACTGAGGCGTCTTAAGGACGTCATAACAGAGAAAAAGCTCCTACCAGACGAGCAGTTTGCCTTCCGCGAACAGCATAGCTGGGCAGCTATGCTGTTCGCGGAAGGCGAACTGTACGCTCAAGTACACCGCATAACGGAGTACATAATCGAGAGCAAGAATGACAGGAAAACGACAGGCGCCGTTTTCTTCGATATCGCAAAAGTATTCGACAAAATCTGGCACCAAGGTCTGTTGTACAAACTGTTCCAGCTTGGCGTACCGGATTGTCTAGTTCTGACAATCAGTAACTACCTACCTCAAAGACCGAAAATTTCGCTTCCGAGTCGAAGGCGCACTATGCTCCCTCAGAGATATAGAGACTTCGACCTTATCATTATAAAAGCCTATAGGCTTTTATAGTGATAAGGTCGAAGTCTCTATAATAATTTTTAAAATATTAAATTAATTTGATATACAAAGAACTCGCCGAGAGATTTTTTGAGAAAGGTAATAAACATCCAAATCCCCTTATACGTAGACCCATGGACTACGAACATGACGCACAGACGTTCAGACATCCCCAAAAGCGGCCTAAGCACATCTTAACCGATCCAGTAGACTCCATCACAAAATACGTAATGTACTGTGTACAGTTACGTAAACACAAAGCACATGCACCCGCGTGGATAGTAAAGCACCGAGGTCGACGCCGGCGCCTACCCCGAAGTTTTACACCAGACACGAACACACGTACAGATATTATATATACGGACCGACTCAAACACGGGACCACCGGACTCGAACCCGGGTCCGAGTTCGACTCCTACAAGTGTAGCCACACTTAATCATGACCGCGACCGCGACATTGTTATAGAGAGCTCTATCAATCCTGCGGAATTTATCGATATCAGGACATTCGCGCGCGAGTCCGCCCGAACTGTTATGCGGGGCCTCGCGGATCGCGTTTTAAAAAAAGGTTTCTTTATTAACACACCTTACAATAATTATTTAGAAATAGGATTTAGAAATAAAAGAAATAGTACAACAAGAAAGTGCTCCGCAATAAGACCGAAGGAAGACTAACTGTCCGGCCGACGGGCGACCTAATATAATGTTAAGATATGCTGACTTGACTTAAGGTCTAGTCAGCCCAACTACTTACATTGTGAAGGTATAACAACCCCCCGGTTGAGTGTAAAGTTCGGGGTTAAAAATCGAACTTTACCAAATTTAATGAATTCTAATTCTAGGCGGGGTAGTAATTATATCTTCATCCAGTTCTATTTCGACTGGTGATTTTGGACCTTCCGTCTTCTTGCAAGAGTTAATAAATTTATTAATAAAAGTGTATCTACAGATCTTGTAAGATATAAAGCTACTAACTAAAACAATTAAAAATAGAGTTATACTAGAATAGTGTGTCCCGTATTTAATGATATGTGGCTGATCGATTATTTTGTCAGCTTTGTTAATTAAAGAATTTGAAATTTGATCATTTAAGTTTAAATCGTCTAAATCAGTGTTTATTAAAGATATAGGGGGCACATTATTCGATGATAGTAATTGTAAAATTTTGTTTACGTTACAACAAGAGTCATTGATTAAATTGTAATCAGACGACATAGGGGTTATAGTTAAATTCACAAAACCATTACTATTAGGAATTAATCTAGTACTAGAAGTAAATGCGACACAATTGCCGGGAAGCGACACAATCCCAGTACCCAGTAGGGTGACAACCTTTTCAGGCTGATCTTGGCAATCTATGGATAATTGTGTCGGAGCAGAATGTATATAAATCCATTGATTATTAGCTAATGCTTTCCAAATTTTTAAATGTCCATGAATGAACTTAGTTTCACACTGTGTGGGAGGTTTTCTCATAACCTTTAATAATAGTTCACTTGCACAAGTTGGATATTCACTTATAGAGTATATATTCATCACGTCACATATTAAGGTTTGGGGATCGATGGTGATACACTCGTCCAAGTCACTCAAGTTACAAAAATGTTGTTTGTCTTTAGTCACTGCGATATACTTAGTGCTAGGTATAATGGTAGTATAAGTGTCCGGATTTTCCGGGTCATAGGGTATTGGAAAAGCTATGCTATGATACAAATTAAATACGCCTGGAGCGACTAGAGGAATTCTGAGTACAAATATAATTTTCCTATTTATGTAATAGCAAAATACTTTTGAAATTTTCATTAAGTGATACATATAATCTAATTCTAAATTTACAGGAAACTCGACATCATTGTTCAGGTGAATATGATTCTCGGCAAGTTCTCGGTATAATTGACTCGGCGTTATAACCGATGGATGCAGGATGTTTTGACTACTGAATGCGATAGCGTTTGATAAGTCCTCTAAACGAAAAGACAAAGTTAAAAGCGTTGATTCTAAACTGTTAAGGATAGAGTTAATATTAGTTATAATAACTAAATGATTTGACACATTACTTAAATTACGGATGTTTACCGAGAGGTTGTCGATAGCATTATTTAAACGAGCTTCATTAATTTTCATTTCATGAAAAGTTTTATTATATGAATTTAATGTAGACTTAGTAACTAAAATATTTTGTTTTATTAAGGAAGCCAGTTTTCCTTGGTTATTTTTTACAATTTCAATCGCCTGATCGTATTTAATTCCATCGTCCTCGTTTAAAGTTCCAAAAATATGTTTGAAAGCAGTTCCAATGCCACCAAACCAAGCTGACCGTTTGCTACCCTTAGACATAAGATGTGATATTGAATCATATTCCTTGACTATGTCGTAATACCGTGCTGTTATAGGTTCTAACATGCTATGACATTCGATATCATTTAACGCTTCATATTGTTTACATAAATATCTAACAGTTCCTAGAATAGAGTTAGCGTTTTCAATGTGTGGCCCGATATAAGATGTGTCAACTGGTATCATGGTATCGAGGTAAGCTCTTCTTATTTTGAGTTGTCCTAAATAATCAAAATATATTCCGGGACTCGACGTAATTGCTTGGACATAATCCTGTTGCGCTAGTGCAATAACGCTGAAAAATAATTTGTATATATTAAATTTAAATTATTTAATATGTGGATTTATAAAGAATTAAGTTGATACTACTTCATTAGTGAATTATTTATGTTATTGGGATATTTGCAGGTTTAACTTCGTCGAAGTGATGTTTCACATGCCTACGATTTATTAGTAAAGATAGTGTATTATAGCCATGTATTTTAACTATTTTGTAGGGACCTTTCCACTGGGGTGACAAAGCTTTTCTGAGTCTTAGGTGATTTTTAAGGTACACATAGTCACCTACTTTATACGTAATTGGTCGAGAACGGTTATCATAATAAGTTTTCGAGGTTTGTTTTGATTGGACTATGTTTTGGATTGCTTTATCACGAGATAGTTTTAATCTATGTTGGAGCATTTTAAGATATTCGGGATAGGTAGCGTCTTGGGGAGGATTATAAATCGAATCTGGGAGAAAAGGTTTATGTCCGAATAGAAGTTCATAAGGTGAGTATTTCGTTGTGCAGTGTACATTAGTGTTGTAAGTGAGCATGGCTGTGTAGACGTAGCGAGGCCAATTATCTTGACTTTGATTAGTAAATGATTTTAGATATTCTTTTAAGGTCGAATGGCTGCGTTCTAGCGCTCCCTGAGTCTGTGGGTGATACGGAGTTGACCAAATTTGTTTAATTTTTAAGAAACTACAAGTTTTCTTAAATAAGTCCGCTGTGAAATTAGTACCTTGATCTGATAAAATAGTTTTAGGGATGCCGAATAGGGAAATAAAATGGATCAAACAGTCGCTTGTTTCTTCCGCAGTTGTTGATCGAATAGGATAAGCTGTTGAGAATTTCGTGAGATCGTCTTGGAAAGTCATGATGTATTTAAGTTTAGCAGTACCTGCCTCTGGCAAGGGACCTACGACGTCGATAGCTATTCGTTGAAAGGGAGCAGTGGACGTTGTACTTATCTGCATAGGTGCTCGATTAATTTGCCTAAATGCTTTATTCTTCTGGCACTGTGTGCAATTCTTAACGTATGTTTCAATGTCTGAACGCATTCCTTTCCAGTAATATTTTTCCTTAATTCTATTCAGCATTCTGACGGAACCGAGGTGTCCAGAAACGGGTAAGTCATGATTTTCTCGTAATATAGTTTTAATTTCGCTAAGCGAGGGATACATTATATTATTATGATATATGTGAATAGCAATACTGGAGTCGTGAAATAGGTAAGTAATCATGTTATATATTTTACTAAATGCATGTTTATCAAAAGGATTTCTGAAATCGGATATAGCAATTTCTGTTATGATAGACGAATTAACTAATAAATTTTTTATTTTTTCCAGAGACTGAAAAATATCGCGGTAAGAACTTTCTTCAAAGTGATGTACCTTAGTAAAGAGTAAGTAGTAATTCTTGGTATTATGTTCTATTTTCTTATACGAATGTAATTCTTTTTCACTCTGTAGTATTTCATCTTTATTAGGAAAGTACGATAAGATATCATTTATATAAGGATTAGCTTCATCGAGATCGATGGAAGTTGGAACGAGAATGTGTGAACAGAAGGTTTTAAGTAATGCTTCATTATGTTCAATAATATTAGTGTTAAAACTTATATTTTTATCCGCGATTATTTTCAGGAATTGAGAATATTTTTCGTTACTATTTATATTTACAGGTGGTGGTTGCGGTTCTTTCGAAGCCGTAGGTATAGAGATCCTGGTAGGTGAAGGTAAGGATATATTATCAAAATCTAAGTCTATATCAGAACTTCGTGGATTAGGACCTAAAGAACCGATGTCCGAGAGATTATCGTTGGGTAATGGAATAATATTTTCGGGATCAACGCCAGCATACGGAGGGTACGGAGATAGAATGTCTTCAAATGACAAATTAGGTATTGGTGATGTTGTAATTTGAGGTAACGTATTAGGATTTTCAGGGATGACGTTATTGTCGACATTATTATTATCTTGATGAGTAGTTTCGTTATGTGTTTGTTCGGGATTCGGAGGGGTTGTACCTATTTCTTCTAATATATTATTTGGAGAAGGGACAGAGTCAAAAGGATCTTCAACAGGGTTCAGAGGTATTAGTTCAGGGAATAATTGTGCATCAAAGTCGTCAGGAAAGATAGGGTTGACTGGATAGCGCGATAGAGCATCGGCTGCCGAATTTAACCTACCCTTGCGGTAGACTATTTCATACTCGTACTCCTCTAGTTGTAAGCGCCATCTTTGGAGTTTGCTATTATGATTAGAATGGTTAAAAAGCCATTTTAAGGGTTGGTGATCAGTGACTATTGTGAATTTCCGACCATATATATAGGGACGAAACGTTTTACAGCCAAATATTATTGCTAAAAGTTCCTTTTCTGTTACCGTATAATGATTTTCACTTTTATTAAGTGTGCGTGAGGCGAATGCGACGGGACGATCCTTACCCACTTGACCCTGTGATAGTACAGCGCCAATGGCGTGATCAGAAGCATCGCAAGTAAGGATGAAAGGCAGGTTGAAGTCGGGGTAACAGAGAACGGGAGCAGTGGTAAGTTTGTGTTTTAGTGTATCGAAAGCTACTTGTTGTTGATTTTCCCATTTAAATATTACGTCCTTTTTTAACAGAGAGGTTAGAGGTTTTGCTGTCATTGAGAAATCGGGTATGAATCTGCGATAGTAAGAGACTAGACCTAGAAACGATTTTATGTCTTTAGGAGATTGTGGCGTAGGGAATTGAGTGACTGCTTCAATTTTATCCGGGTTAGGTTTTACACCATTCTCGGTTATAATGTGGCCAAGATAGGCGACTTCTCGTCGAAGAAATTCGCACTTATCTGGCTGTAATTTTAAATTGTATTTCCTGAGCCTATCAAATATTGCGGTTAAATTTTGGATTTGGGAGGTAAGGTCAGAGGAATATATTACTACGTCGTCAAGATATACAAAACAGCGCAAGCCCTGAAGCCCAGAAAGTGCGGTGTTCATAAGACGTTGAAATGTTGAGGGCGCGTTCTTTAGCCCGAATGGCATGCGTTTAAATTGGTAGTGCCCTTGAGGGACGGAAAATGCGGTTTTGACTGAGTCTTCAGGGGAAACTTTAATTTGATGGAAGCCGGAAGCAAGGTCGAGGGTGCTAAAATATCTACTTTTGCCTAATTGGTCTAGGATTTCGGTGATATTTGGGATGGGGTAGGAGTCTCCAATCGTGACATCATTCAATTTCCTATAATCAATAACAACTCGCCATTTGCGGTTACCGGATGCGTCTAATTTTTTTGGGACTACCCATATGGGTGCCGACCATGGAGATGATGAAGGTTCTATAATTCCTTGTTGTAACATTTCGTTAATTTGTCTATTTACCTCCTCTTTATGAACTTCCGGAAAACGGTAAGTTTTAGTGTGGATTGGGATGTTGGATACAGTTTTAATTTCATGTTGGATTGCATTCGTATAAGTTAGTTGTTCTCCGGGAAGATGAAAGATGTCAGAATAGTCAGAACATAGTTTGTAAAGAGCGTTTATTTCCTCTTTATTCAGGTGAGATATTCGTAATTGATTTAGAACCTCTTGGGTGCGTCGAAAACTATTTGTGTATGATACAGTGTGAACAGAATTAACAGATATCGAAGAATTCTCATTATTAAGGTCATTAGGTTTATAAGGTAAAAGTACTAAGTTTAAATTTGATTTGATATGTATTGGAGATTCAGAGATGTTTGCAACGGATAAATTTATTCTTTTATTGGATTTCACTTTTACGAGGCAATTAGCAATTAATAAATCCTTAGATAATTTTTGGTCTACTATTAAACCCTCTTTCAGTTCAGGGTTGACAACAGAACATTCGATGATTGTCTCTGTACGAGCTGGGATAAGGTAAGTTGGTTCGTAAAAATTTAATTTAATTTCATATTTTTTTATTTTTAGGATACCGCGATTGTAGTCAATATTACAACTAAACAAATTCATGAGGTCACTGCCAATAATGCCGTCATAAGGTAAGTCAATATGTTCTACTACATGGAATTTACTAGAGATAAATTGATTCGAATTATGAGATATGTATAAATTTAGATTGAAATGACCAAGTGTATGTGTTACTTCCTTTCCAGGATCTATGCCCTTTATTTTAATTTGTTCTGGTATGAGTTTTTGTGGTTTCATTACAGCGTTTTTCTTTAATAGGCTAATAGCAGAACCAGAGTCGACTAGGAGAGCTAGGGGAATGTCAGAGACTTGAGTATAAAGTAATACATGCGGCAATGTTTTATTTGTATGGTTAGTATTAATCTCATATATTTCTAAGAGATCGGCTTCACTTATTTCGGGTTTAGTAGTTTCGGAATTTTTTGAAGGTCCATCGGATTTGGTAATAAAGGACTTAGTAGATCTAGAATTTCCAAAAGACTCAGTGGGTTTTTTAGCAGGGTTAGTAATTTTAATAGACGCAGTGGATATAGCATTATTTATAGATTCAGAGGGTATACTATGTTTAGTGGGCACAGTGGACTTAGAATTATTACTATTTAAAGACTCAGTGTTATTAGATTCAGTGGACTTAGTATTAAAGGATTCAGAGGATTTAGTATTAAAAGATTCAGCGGATACAGTATTTTTAAAAGATTCAGAGGATTTGGTATTTTTAAAAGATTCAATGGATTTAGTATTAAAAGATTCAGAGGATTTAGTATTAAAAGATTCAGCGGATACAGCATTTAATGATTTAGCAGAAATCAAAAATTTATTACGTTGGTCGGTGTCGATTTTAACACTTTTGTGTCTCACACGACGCCCAAATGAGACGTGATTTAGTTTTTTAAATTATCAACTTCGTCATAAGAGTTGTCTTGGATGATATTATTATCGTCAGTCCTGTGAGAATTAGTAAAATCTTGAGTATAGTGAATTGGATTTGGTCTAGACGGCCTCGAATTATTATTATAATTATTATTCCTCATCCGATTGTTATTATACTGACGTTTACGACAATTTTCAATCGTATGTCCTGGGTATTTACAATATCTACATACAGGTGTAGTAAAATTACTTGAATTATGACGCGGCGGGTATTGATCCTTCTTGTTATTATTATTAAACGAGTTCCGGGTTTGAAAGTTATTACTATTATTAGATGCGTAATTATTATGATGGTTATTATTTAAGTTTGTATTTGATCTCTTAGTAGCATGGTAAATCTTTTCTTCGGATATGGCTATATTTATAGCTTCATTTAAGTCATTGGGTTCGCGGCATCTAACAACTGTGGATATATTTGGATTTAATCCTGTTAAAAAAGTGTGAAGCGCCAAATCTTCCATTGCAGCGACCCGGCCAGTCAGTTCGCCTTTTTTCTTAGTAGGAATTGAGACATTAATTTCGGTGAGTAATTTACTAAGACAGTTTTCAACTCTGAGAGAGAACTGATTAACTGACTCACTAACACCCTGTTTACTGTTTTGGAGTTCGGTTAGGAGATGTGTATAATGCTTTCTTTCTCCAAACTGTGTTTTTAAAAACTCTTCTAATTGGTTCCAGTCGTCGAATTCTTTAATATTAGCGGCGGACTCTGCGCGACCTTCTAGCCGACTTAATATATATTTAAAAATTATTTTCTTTTGTTCGTCGTTAGCTAACCCTAGTGCATTGTTGCAATTACTTAAAAAAGGATTTAATTTATCTCTACTCCCATCAAACTTTCCGATAAATTTAATTAAAATATTTAATTCTACAGCTGGCATTATTGGAAGATTAATAGGCTCAGCTGGTTTACTGGTTCCTGGTGCCGACATTAACGTTAGACGAGGAGGATTACAGTACAGTAATATCACTATAATAATATGCCTAAATAAATCTAACGGTTACAAATAATAATTTTACCTGATATAAAATAGTTTGGAAAACAGAGAACTTTTAATGTTTGAGAAACAGTGACTAAAGACTTACAGTGAACTGGCGATCACGGAGGTGAAGATAAGAAGCATGACGGACGTAGACTCAGCGACTCAGCGAAACACCGATGTAGTGTATATAATCTCTCTCGATATAGCACGTCTAACATCCGATTTCGAATGGGTTATTCGGAATGCCTTGTACCTATATTATTTTCTGAATATTTAGATTTATTATGTTTCGGTAATGAGTTTATCCACTTAGCTGGCTGATGACTGCGATACAGGATACTGTGAGGACTGCGACAGGATATGGCGTTATTCTCGCCACAGGATTTATGCTTTCAGGAACTCACTTTTCCACTTTTACACAATACTTATTGTGAATTTTCACAGTTTTTTAGCTTTTATTCACAGATTTTACAGTTTACTACTTTTAAACAACACTTTTCATAGATTTTCACTAGTTTTTCACTAGTTTTTCGGAGACGGTACCGAGGATTTTCACTTTTAAAATCCCACCGCTGCCACCAATGTTATGCGGGGCCTCGCGGATCGCGTTTTAAAAAAAGGTTTCTTTATTAACACACCTTACAATAATTATTTAGAAATAGGATTTAGAAATAAAAGAAATAGTACAACAAGAAAGTGCTCCGCAATAAGACCGAAGGAAGACTAACTGTCCGGCCGACGGGCGACCTAATATAATGTTAAGATATGCTGACTTGACTTAAGGTCTAGTCAGCCCAACTACTTACATTGTGAAGGTATAACAGAACGCACGCGGAAGGGGGGAGGGACGGCCCTCCCAGATCCATAAAACTGAGCTACTCTATCCCTACCAAAACTCGTACGCCGTTAGTTTGTGCTACCGCGCGCGAGCAACCACACTCGTCAGAGTGAGAAGTTGTCGGAACCCTCAGCAGGAGGGACCACGGTCTCTCCAGACCTAAAAATAACTTACTCGTAGTTACTCCCAAAAACCGGTTCGTACATCACCCGCAGGGGGGTGATGTAAGAGGGGGTCAAACTCCCTCATCGTCTTCCCACCAAACGACTAGCTAAATGGCAGTCACTAGACCGATTAAGCTAAGACGGCCAAAAGCCATTAGCGTAGATCCATTCGAAAAAAAAAGTAAATAAATTATTCACTTCACAACTGTAGATCGAGTTTTACTCTCTACCCAAACTGCCTCGACAAGTACCTCCAAAGTTAGAGTACATACCTCCAAAGTGGTGACCCCGAAGGACTACAAGCACCTTCAAGAAGAAAATACTGCCCGAGGAACTACAAGCACTTTCAAGAAGAAAATACTGCCCGAAGACTCTGTTCAAGAAAAGAAAATATCGAGAATGGAAGCCAGAAGTGAATCCCTGCCGGAAAATTCTACACCATCTCAAGAAATCCCTGGTATCGCGCTCTCCATGCGAATACCGCCCTTCTAGAGGGACAAACCGCGACTATGGTTTGTGACATTCGAGGCAGCCACAAGCAATCTACAAAAGAACCAGAGTCAGCTATCCCAGATGGTCATCGCATGTCTTGAGAAGCAGGACATTGACCAAATCGCCGACCTGTTGTACAATCCGCCAGAGAATAACGAATACCAAGCTCTCAAAAATAGATTAATCTCGGCGTATGAAGAATCCGACAGCAGACAGTTCTAGCAGCTCCTGTCAGAAATGGAACTCGGGGACCAAAAACTGTCACAACTACTCAGACGAATGCGTAAACTGGCACGCGACAAAGTTCCCGATTCCACACTCAAATTGATGTGGACCAACCACCTACCTACATCTGTTCGCTCTGTCGTGGCCGTCAGCGAAACATTCAGCGCGAAGACCACACTCGACGAGCAGCGATGGCCGACAAAATTCTGAAGCAAAACCCTGTAAATACTGAAAATAGCATCAACACTCCATCAACATCATCAAACATCGAGAACATCCTCATCGCGGAAATAAGAAAACTGTCACTTAAAGTCGCAGAACTGAAGCAACATCAAGCTCACTTCAACAATTATAGAAGAAATCATCAGCACCATCAACGCTCCCGTTTCCGGTCAACATCAAGATACCGCCAACGTTCATCATAACGCCCACGAGTCCAGTCTCCGTCACCATACTGTTTTTACCACAAAACATATGGTAAAAAAGCCAGAAAATGTACACAACCATGCACGTTCAACCAGGGAAACTAATTAAAACGCTGGCAGCGGGGGACTCCGGCGTTCACAACAAACAATACCGCCTTTTCGTCACGGACAAGACAACGAAACTCACCTTTTTGGTGCTGCAGTCTCGAAACCTATCCTCGGTGCCGACATTCTTCAACATCTTGAATTAATCGTCGATTTGAAAAGTAGAAAACTCATCGATGGAAGAAGAAGCCTACAAATCAACGCACTTGGAAGCTACACGGACATACCTACAGTCCGTAGTATCGACGTCACTCAGTCGTACCACGATATATACTGGCAGAATTGCCTGGCATCACGAGACTAACAGCTATGAACATAACTCCGCAGCACAACGTCGAATATTTCATCGAGACATCTGGCCCACCACTACACTGTCGCGTCAGACCGATTCAACCACATCGCTACAATCAAGTCAAAAAAGAATTCGAGAACATGATGCAACAAGGTCTCTGTCGTCCCAGCAAAAGCTCCTGGTCCTCACCCCTTCACGTCGTACCAAAGAAGAATGGCGACATAAGGGTGTGTGGAGACTACCGGCGACTCAACGCGGTCACAAAACCCGACCGCTATCCTATACCACGACTACGGGATTTCACATTTTAACTCGCCGAAAAGAAGATTTTCTCGACTATCGATCTAAATCGAACATACCAACAACTACCAGTTCACAAGAAAGACATTGAGAAACCGCAATCATCATACTATTCGAATTTCCGAGAATGTCAACGCAGGTCAGACATTTCAACGCTTCATACACGAAATCCTAAATCCCAAGGCTACGATTTCGTATTTTCATTCATCGACGATCTACTAATAACATCGAGCAGCGAAGAAGAACATAGCGAACACCTGCGGTGTATTCTACAACGCCTGGAAGAAAATGGAAGATAAAGACTTAGCAGGACCACCATAGAAGTGGTTTCTTTCTACGGAAGAATTTCTACGGTGTTAAGTTAGGTTAGAAGAAAATATACATTCTATAAATATGGACAAAATGACAGATTGACAAAGGAAAGCTATGATTTTGTCCATATTTATAAAATGCATTTCTACGGTGTTAGGTTGCGGTAGAAATGGTTTCTTTCTACGGAAGAATGGACGAAAAGGCAGATTGACAAAGGAAAGCTTTCATGTTGTCCATAAAATTTACAAAATGCGTTTCTACGGTGTTCTAGGTACTGTAGAGTGCAGCTGCACGCTTAAATTAAATTAATTAAATTAAATTAAATTAAATTAAATTAAATTAAATTAAATTAAATTAAATTAAATTAAATTAAATTAAATTAAATTAAATTAAATTAAATTAAATTAAATTAAATTAAATTAAATTAAATTAAATTAAATTAAATTAAATTAAATTAAATTAAATTAAATTAAATTAAATTAAATTAAATTAAATTAAATTAAATTAAATTAAATTAAATTAAATTAAATTAAATTAAATTAAATTAAATTAAATTAAATTAAATTAAATTAAATTAAATTAAATTAAATTAAATTAAATTAAATTAAATTAAATTAAATTAAATTAAATTAAATTAAATTAAATTAAATTAAATTAAATTAAATTAAATTAAATTAAATTAAATTAAATTAAATTAAATTAAATTAAATTAAATTAAATTAAATTAAATTAAATTAAATTAAATTAAATTAAATTAAATTAAATTAAATTAAATTAAATTAAATTAAATTAAATTAAATTAAATTAAATTAAATTAAATTAAATTAAATTAAATTAAATTAAATTAAATTAAATTAAATTAAATTAAATTAAATTAAATTAAATTAAATTAAATTAAATTAAATTAAATTAAATTAAATTAAATTAAATTAAATTAAATTAAATTAAATTAAATTAAATTAAATTAAATTAAATTAAATTAAATTAAATTAAATTAACACGTTCGCGGACACTTGAACCGATTATTTAATGTCACTTTGACACTTCCTTTTTGTATGAAATGCTTTAGCCGCTCCGTCACTGGCAGAAGTTACCAAGTATTCAAATACGATCACTCTGGCTATAGCCTTCGCCTGCTATAGACGTTCCGTCATTAGTGATGGTCATAAAACATATAGAATTTGGACGTGCCGGTTATACCCTGCGCCTGCTTTTGTCGTTCTGTCACTGACAATACTCAATATGTATACATAAAGGCCGCATCTGCTATAGCCTGCGCGCTTCACGTTATCACCGTCTTCTTCAGAGTCGGATACGTGAGTTGTTGATGACCCGCTATCTACATTAGGTACGTAATTAGTATCTGAACCATAGTCAACATCTCAATCGTTGTACGGATCCTCTTCTGACTCTTCTTTTTCACTTTCGCTCGATGTTTCTGGTTCTTCTGACTCTGAATGACAAGAGAGTTCGCCTGAGCTCGCGTCATTGAATAATTTCATAATTCTTTCATTCTCCCGCTCATATGGATCGAGGACTTTTTTTGAGCCTTTTCGAGACATCTAAAAAGTAGACAATGTACTCAGTATAAGTGTATTTCATTTCGGAGGTTAAATTATAAACTTTACGTTGGTAATATGTTTTACCCACAGACTAAAAGAATAACATATTATTCTTTTAATCTGAGGTATTACCAACTTAAAATTTAGTAATACAGAGAAAATTACATGCCTACATTGAAATACAACATAAGTTATTAATGACATAAGTATTTTGTGAAGTATAATCATTAAAAAATAAATAAAAACCAAATATACTCGATACTTACGTCGATCAAAATCCGCGCGCACAAACACTTCTACATCAGCGGGGCACTCGCCGGCCAACTGAACAAATCATCATACGATCGCCGTCGCTATAACAGGTGTGTCAGTGTGAGTGCGCACACAAATGTTCCTATTAGTATCACATTTGTATGTGTAAAAATACGTGTTATGTGACACCTAGGATATTGAAAATCTCAATTTGGGGGCACTTGATAATGAACTGTATGGTAGTAGTATGAGAATTCGACTGCTAAAGCATGTGTGTCTCTAGAGAGCAGAAAAATAACGACGGGTATAATAGCAGTCGCGTCATTCTACACAGATCACTGATGAATGCCATAGCCGGCGTGTCCGCGAACGTGTTAAATTAAATTAAATTAAATTAAATTAAATTAAATTAAAAAATTTAAATTAAATTAAATTAAATTAAATTAAATTAAATTAAATTAAATTAAATTAAATTAAATTAAATTAAATTAAATTAAATTAAATTAAATTAAATTAAATTAAATTAAATTAAATTAACGTTTTTTTTTTTTTCTTTTCGGGGGGAAATTCGTTACGAATCCCCCGCTGCCCCCGGGGGAAGGCAGCAGGGGTATGTCGGACTCCCCCGGTGCGAGGTGGAGTGCACCGGGGTTTACCGACTAAAACCCCCCGATGCCCTTCTTCTGCGCCAATGCGAGGCCGTGGGAATCGCGTGAGCATAGCTCCTCGACCCCGCAGCGCGTGCCGCAACCGGCCCTCTTCTGTTGCGGCGGCTTGGTGTTGTGCCGCCGCCTGCCTTCACCGAGAGCTCCCCGGGCATAGGGGGAGCTTTACGCTCGGGACCCATAGTGCGAGCGGCGATCCCCCGATCGCCGCCCACGGGTCTAGGCCTCCACTTCCAAAGTGGCGGGGGCGGGTGGAACCGCCCTTGCGCCGGCCTTGGGCTTTTTAAGCCGGGTCTTGGAAGGAGCCTTCCTCTTCTTATTCGTGCCGGGGGGCGGCTTGGATGGTGTAATGCAGCCGCTGCTCCCCAGCACGTGCTCCTTTGGCTTGCTTACGGCCTCACAGACCGGGCAATTCGGAGCCGCCACACACTGTTGCACTTTGTGCCCCGGCTTCCCACAGCGGTAGCAAGTTCCACTGAGGTCAACCGGGCACGAGCACTTCGTCGCTAAGTGGCCGGTGTCGAGGCACTTGTAACACCGCTTGGGCCTCGCAGCCAGCAGTGTCACTCGCGCCTCGATCCAGCCGATCTGCAGCCGCCCAGACGGCGGCTTTTTGGCGGCTGCTATTGGGGCGCTGAGCCAGAGGCTCCGCGAACCCCTCGGGCCCACGGCGATTTTGCCCGACCGGATGTTGGTGGCCGGGCAATCTCCTTCTCTTGCGGCCGCCTCGATGACATCGGCGGCCGTCGTCGCGTCGTCCAGCCCGGTGATGCGCAATTCTGCACATTTCACCGGGCGGACGATCCTCACGCTGTCGGGGCTTAGGACCGAACGCAGCCTCGCGGCCAGAGCGTCCGCCTTCTGGTTTGCCCCCTCTCCGTCCACGGACAAGATACGCGCGCCCGTCTGCGCCAGGCGGAAGCCGAGCCTGGGGATATTTAGCTCCCCTAGATCGACTTTCGCCCGAGCCTCGCGCAGGATCTTCTCATACGTCACCCCCCTCTCTGCAGCACCAGCCTCGAGAGTGAGGGTGATTGCAGCCGTAGTAGGGGGGCGAATCCTTGCCTTTCTCTTTTTTGGGGCGGCTTTGGGTGTTTTAGCCTCCCCCTTCTCCTTCCTGGCCTTGCGTGGCCCAACGGTGGCCCACGGGGCCTCGGCGGGGGAGGGGTTCGTGTTGCCCGCCCCTTGTGTCGCCTCCTGAGCGGCCATTGATGGCCGCTTCTTCTTCTTTGTTGGATTTTTATCCTTCGGCGGTGCAGGCGGTGCCTCTTTGGGGGCCGCTGCGTTTGACGCCGTTATCTCCGAATATGTGGGCGCCGTTGCCTTTTTAGGCTTCGGCGCCGTTTTATTCGGCGGGGCGTCGACAGGAGTATCGGCGCTGTCCGCCGCCAACGGCGGACTCCTTCTTGGTTCTGGGAGGAGCCGGTCTTCGAGTCCGGCCAGCCTTGCATTCAGCATGTTGCCGAAGGTTTCGATACTGGAGCGCGAAACCTGCGACAACAGCTGTTGCAGGTCTTGTGTGGCGGGTCTTGTCGCCTGACGCTGCAGCTCCTCCAGCTCACGGCGGAGACTGTCCACCTGTTGCTGGAGCTTAGCGTTTTGGGCCTCCAGAGCCCTTACCTCTTCGGATTGCCCGCGGCCCCTCATTTCGGCGACGGCCGTCTTTATATTGACAGTCGCCTCTTTGAGGAACCGCTGGTAGGTCCCTTTTAAATTCTGCGACTTCGTGGCGACCATTGTGATTGTCGCCAACGAAGCCTCTACGCTTTGGGCCAGAGCGGTGATGGTCTGCTCTGACCTCTCTTCTTCGGTGTCCATGCTTGCGGGGCTTGCGTAGGTTGACACGCGTGCCTGCCGTGCCGTTTCGGCCACCTCTTCCTCAGCCTGGAGCCGAAGAGCCTCCTCCTTTTGCCGGTTGAACTCGGCTTGTGCCTTCGCTAGGCCGACGTACTGGCCGGTAGATGGTGGCCGGCCACGCCCCCATTTTAGGCTTGGGTACCGCCCCTTTGCTGAGGGACGGTACATCGTCATCACTGGTTTTCCTCTTACGAGGTGCGTCTCTTTCGGGTATGACGGGCAGCCCCTCGGAGCTGCCTCTCACTACCTCTCGGACTCTAGTGATATGTCCGGCATATCACTGGAGTCCGAGAGGTAGTCGTCACTGTCGAGTCCGGTGTTTAGGCGTGCGGGAATCAGTGCGCGCGTCAGCATCACGCGCGGAACGCGCGGCGCGGTTTCACTAGTATTTCCCGCCGCCATTGCCTTAGTCAAAGAGGGAGGGAGGATAAGCTCACGCTCGCGCTGAACGCGTGCGAGCCCCTCCGTGTCTCCTCGCAACTTCTTACGGTAAAGAAGTCTCAGGAGTCGCTCCCTACCATTCTCTACAGGCTGTGAGAAATACACATCCTCATCGGTTAAGAGTTCCGCCGCCGGTGCGGTTAGGGGCACCGGCTTCGGACTCGCATGCGCCATCGCGCGTCCGTCCTCATTCACCGTCGCAACGGCCTCCCTTCCCTCCACCATAGCATGTTTGGGGCTCCCAGTATACACGGCCCTATCTCCCGCCGAAACGGGAGTGTGGGATTCCCCGGCATCGCCGGGACCCACCCTGGGAGAATTTTCCGCATGCTTACTTTCCATCTTTTGCTCACGTATGGGTTGATGCTGACCCGATCCAATAGGAGGGATTCTGCCCCAGTGCCCTTACGACGAAACGCCTGTTCGCCACGCATCCCAAGGCCGGGCACCACAATCCAAGGATTAGGGGCCGTATAAGCCCATTCATCACCATTCATAACAAAAAACCTAACACGCAAAACCTAACACACACGCACAGAAGAATAAATAAAAGAGAAAAGATAGAAAGAAAAGGTGTTGAAAGATAGAGAAAATAAATAAAATAATGCAAAAAGAAGAGTAAACTATAAAAAGGTGGTGAAAAGATAGAGATAGACCGGCGTTCAGCCGCCTGAGTACCTCACCCCGTGTAGAGAGCGGAGTGGCGCACCCAGGCGTTGCCCAGGGACACCAACGTGGAGGAACCGGTATCGCCCCCAAATTAAATTACCTTTTTTTTTTTTTTTAATTTTTTTTTAATTTTTTTTTTGACGGGGGGAAATACGATACGTATCCCCCGCCGCCCCCGGGGGAGGGCGGCAGGGGTATGACGGGCTCCCCCAGCGCGAGGTGGAGTGCGCCGGGTTTTACCGTCTAAAACCCCCCGATGCCCACCTTCAGCGCCGTTGGCGGGGCCATGGGAATCACATTGCATTCTTCCACGACCCCGCAGCGCGTGCCGCAACCGGCTCTCTTCTTTGCGGCGGCCTGGTGTTGTGCCGCCGCCTGCCTCTCCGAGAGCTCCCCGGGCATTGGGGAGCTTTGCGCTCGGGACCCATGGTGTGGGCGGTGATCCCCCGATCACCACCCACGGGTCTAGGCTTCTACCACGTCCATGGCGGGGGCGGGTTGCTCCGCCCTTGCGCCGCTAGGCTTCGGCTTTTTCTGCCGGGCCTTCTTCGTGGGAGCCTTTCCCTTTTTCTTGGTGGTGGGCGGCTTTTTGGCCGCCGTTATGCAGCCAGCAGCCCCCAGCACGTGCCCCTTCGGCTTTTCGACAGCCTCGCATGCGGGGCAGTTAGGTTCTGCCTCGCATTCAGCCGCCTTGTGGCCCGGCTTCCCACAGCGGAAACATGTCCGACTGAGGTCCACCGAGCACTTGCAGTTCACGGCCAGGTGGCCGTTGTCGAGGCAACGGTAACACCGCCTTGGCCAGCAGTGCCACCTTAGCCACGACCCAACCTATCTGCAGCCGCCCAGAGCTCACCAGTTTCTTGGCGGCCGCTATCGGGACTTTAAGCCATAGGGATCTGGTACCCCTTGGGCCCACGACGACTTTGCCCGACTGGATATTGGTAGCCGGGCAACCCCCTTCTTTTGCAGCCGCCTCGATTATATCGGCGGCTGTTGTTGCGTCATCCAGCCCGGTGATGCACATTTCTACACGTTTCACCGGGCGGGCGATTTTTACGCTCTCCGGGTTGAGGACCGCTCGCATTCTAGCAGCAAGCGCGTCTGCTTTCTTATTTGCGTCCTCTCCTTCAACGGTCAGGACGCGCGCACCCGTTTGGGCCAGGCGGAAGCCGAGCCTGGGGATACCGATCTCCCCGAGGTCGATCTTCGCCCGGGCCTCACGGAGCAGCTTTTCGTATGACACCCCCCTCTCCGCAGCCCCCGCCTCAAGGGTGAGGGTGACGGCCGCGGATGTGGGGGGGCGAAGCCTTGCCTTTCTCTTCTTCTTTGGGGCGGCCTTGGGTGTTTTAGCCGCCCCCTTCTTCCTGGCCTTACGTGACCCAACGGCGGTCCACGGGGCCCCGGCAGGGGAGGGGCTGGTGTTCGCCCCCCCTTGCGCCACTTCCTGGGCGGCCATTGATGGCCGCTTCTTGGTCTTCTTCTTACGGGCCTTTGACGGGGCAGGCGTCGGCGGTGCCTCTCTTGGGGCCGCCGCGCTCTGCGCCGTCACTGCCGCATACGTTGGCGCCGTCGCCTTCTTGGGCTTCGGTACTTTCTCCGCCGGCGTGGTGCCTACAATGGCACTATCCGCCGCCAGCGGGGGTCTCCTCCGAGGCTCCGGAAGGAGTCTATCCTCCAAACCGGCCAGCCTAGCGTTGAGCATATTGCCGAAGGTCTCTATGTTTGCTCTAGAGACCTCCGCCAATAGCTCACGCATGTCTTTGTCCTTGGGGCGGGAGGCCTGTTTGCGCAGCTCGTCGAGCTCCTGGCGCAATTCGGCCATTTGCTCTTCGAGGCGCTTGTTATGGGCCTCCAGCTTTGACACCTCCTCTGTCGCGGTGCGACATCGTACCTCGTTGAAGGCCGACGTGATAGTCACCACTGCCTCCTTTAGGTACCTTTGATAGGTACCTTTGAGATTGGAGGACTTTGTGGCGACGGTCTCCAACGAGGCCTGCACTGCTCCGACCAGCGCAGCGCCCGTCCGCTCTGACGCTTCTTCTCGCGTAAGAGAAGTAGCGGGGAGTCTGATGGGGGAGGGGCTAGAACAAACGGCCCCAGCATTCCTCGCCCCACGAGCCACTGCGGCGACTTCCTCCTCGGCCTGGAGCCGAAGGGCCTCCGCCTTTTCTTTATTTAGGTCGGCTTTGGCCTTGGGTCAGGCCCACGCCGCCACCCCGAGCTCCCCAGCTAAGGCGGGACATTGCGGTCATTGCGTACCGCTCGTCTTCGTCTCAACCGTCTACGTTGGGAGTCGAGCGCCTCTCTTTCCCTAATGCGCTCGGCTTCCTCTTTTGTAGCGATGACGCTTTCCGCAAACGCCACCGCCGCGTCCCATTTTTCCTTGCTCACCAGCATTTCTCGGAGCAGTGCCGGGAGCGTTACGTCCAATCCAATGGCGGCTGTTAAAGCCGCTCGTTGTGATGCCCAGGCGGGACAGACCGTCCCGCCGTGCGCGCGTGTGTGCGCGGCCGTGTCCCTAACCTCCGTGCAGTGGTGGCAACGCTTGTTGTCTTCTCTTTCCACTATCTCACACAGGTACCGGCCGAAGCAGCCGTGCCCGGTCAGCACCTGCGTGAGACGGAAGGAGAGCGCGCCGTTCTTTCTGCTTATCCACTCTTTAAGGACTGGGCGGATAGCCACCACCAAGTCCACACTCACTTGCGGCTCTTGTAGCCGCTCTTGCCACAATGCCAGGCACCTGTCTTGCGCTGAGTCCCACCACCGACGTACGGCGTCCGGTAGGGGGTTGCATCTGTAGGTAATGTAGGTGTGTGAAGCGAATATGGTCGAAAATAAACAGCCCGTAGTACACACGAAGAAATACAGTTTTATTAACACATATATACACACACCAGGAGTTCAACAAAACATAAGGGACGACAGAAGAGATGTTAAAATAGCGTATAGGTATAGGTACGCCATACAACCGAAATTATTACAGACGGCGAAGCACTAGCCAGCAAAAATGTGTCGCGGGGCGGCAGCGGTAGCGTATAGCGTACTGATGAGCCCTAGCGGAGCGCGTGTCGATATACAAGTTATATAGCCATTGCACTCACTCGCATAGCGGGCGTGACGTAGCCGACTGTACCGGTTATCGCTCGAACAATATAACCGATACCGCTGCGCCTGCGCCGTGCGTAGAATTATCTACTAATAAAAACAGTTGTACGTTTTTTGTCTGTTGCATATAAAAATTATTTTTGTTTGTAAATATATTATAGGTCACTACATCACCCCCCTCCAGAGACCGTCAAGGGCGATAATAGTTGGTGAATTTAACCTGGCGTCCAGACCGCGTCCTTTTGATGACGCTCTCGTCAGCGGTAGGCAAGTCCCGGTTTTCCGCATTTGGGGTGTAGTGTTGGGTGTTAGTGTTGAGTAGTGACTGTGGTGTGTTGTGATGAGTGTTAGTGATGGGCGGTGAGTATGATGTGTAGCTAGGGTCACGCAGTATGAAGGCCGGCTTAAGGCGGTCTATCGATACGGTAACCTGCTTGCCATTCACCATAATTTTATACACTTTGTCACCTCTTTCTAAGACCTTATGAGGGCCTGAGTATGCTGGTTTCAATCCGCCACCAGCAGTGCAGTCTCTCAAAAAAATGTGCGATGAGGAAGATAAATCCTTATAAACAAAAGTTTTACATTTACTATTGTGTCTAGCTGCAGGCAATGGATGAAGCTTCCTGACAATACTCCGGAGCTTCGACAGGTAATCCGTCATATCGCTGGTCTCATCAGGCTGTGGATCGAAAAAATCGCCTGGAAGACGTAATGGTTGGCCGTATACAAGTTCAGCCGCGGAAGCCTGGGCGTCTTCTTTGAAAGCGCTGCGAACGCCTAACAAAACAAGTGGGAGGGATTCCACCCAACTATCGTTTGCGTGGCAGATGATGGCAGCTTTGAGTTGACGGTGAAATCTCTCCACTAGTCCGTTACAGGCAGGATGGTATGCAGTAGTCCTGCGATGTTGGAAGCCAGTGATCACAGCCAAGGATTTGAATAGTGCTGACTCAAACTGCCTACCTCTATCGGTAACGATATCAGATGGGCAGCCGAAACGAGCAATCCAACCGCTCAGTAAAGCCTTTGCCACTGTTTCTGCAGTTATGTCTGCTAGCGGTATTGCCTCAGGCCATCGCGTGAAGCGATCAACGGCGGTGAGACAATAGCGAAAACCTTGGCAAAGCGGCAAAGGGCCCACGAGATCGATGTGGATAAAAGCAAATCTCGATGAAGGTAATTTAAAATTACCTTCACTTTTTTACACAATTTTTACACAATTTAACACAATTATAGGTCACTACACATCCCTCTGCGCGGACCGCTGCGCAACGACAGTAGACGTCGGCGAGAGCTCGCGCGTCCAAATCCCACGGGATGGCTCCCGCGAGCAGGCACGCCGCATCTTTAGAGATGGTGCGATAGCCACGTACCGCTCGCGTAGCCATCACCCTCTGCAACCTTCCGAGGACTAGACGATTTTCGGGCACCAGATGATCGGCCCAAATCGGCGAGCCGTACATTGTCATGGAGCGTATTACTCCCATGTATAGGCGTCTACAGCAGAGACTCGGACCCCCAAGATTAGGGAGAAGCGAGGCTAGGGCCCCCGCCGACCTGCTGACCTTCTCGGAGAGACGATGGAAGTGCTCCTTGAAGGACCAGCGGCCATCGAGGACGAGGCCCAAGTAAGTCATTGATGACCCGATAAGGATTCTCGTGCCGCCCACTACAATAGCTAAGTCAGACGGCGGCGCATTCCTAGGCCCATGGAACATGAGGGCTTCGGTCTTGTTCAGCGCCACCGCGAGGCCCAGCGCACGGATCCGATGCACCGTCTGCGCGACAGCTGCCGTCGCACGAATTACCGCCTCTCTATGCATCCAGGCACGAGCGACAACCAATGTGTCGTCCGCGTAACAAATTAACTCCGCACCGTGTATAAGGACGCCGCGGAGTACCCAGTCGTACCCAATGTCCCACAGGAGTGGCCCCAGAGCCGACCCCTGCGGCACACCGCATACGACTTCCTGCTCCTCCCACCCGTCCTGCGTTGGATATTTCACTGAACGAGCGGAGAGGTAGCTTCTGATTGTTCGACGAAGATATTGTGGCACTCCGTGGTACCCAAGTCCCGCTTCGATTGTTGCCCAGGGCAGGGAGTTAAATGCATTAGAAATGTCGAGGGACACTGCTAAAACCACCTCGCCCCGGGGCATTACGTCCTCGATTGTGTCGCGCAGCCGTGCAACTGCGTCAATCGTCGATCTGCCGCTTCGGAAGCCGTATTGGCTGTCATTAAGGTTTGGCCCGGCGCGCTCGAGATGTTTGTTTATGCGCGCCACGAGCACCCTCTCAAGCATCTTGCATGCCTCGTCCAGAAGTACGATGGGACGGTAAGCCGATGGCTGGTCTTCTAGCCGTCCGTTCTTGCGCAGAAGGACCAACTTTCCCATCTTCCAACGCCGCGGCACTCGTCCCTGGACCAGACAACTGGTCAAAACGGCGAGTACACGCGTCTCCATCTCTTTCATGGCTAGAACCCAAACGCGGCCGGGCACACCGTCAAGGCCGGGAGCCGTATTTTTCATACCCATTTTATGCACAGCCACTCCTAGCTCTGCGGACGTTACTTGCGGCACTACTTCTTCGTCGTCTTCTGACTACAATATGTGGCACCGTAAACGGTGGAGTCCATTCTGCCCCCGACGGAAACAGGGTCGAGACGACGGTTCGACGCAGGACAGGGTCCAGGGTTTGTGTGAGTGGTGGAGCAGCGGGACGGAGCTTCTGCCTGACCCACTTGTACGGCCTGCCCCAGGGGTCTTGTTCTAGGGTCGCCAGCCACTCTTCCCAGGCCTCTGTTTTGGCCTTTGTGATGCTGTCTCGCAGAGCAAGACAGGCCGTGCGATAGGTATCGTAGATGGCCTCCTCTTCTTCGGACGTTCTGTTTCGCCTACGGCGATAATGCGTATAACGGCGACGAGCCACCGAACACTCTCGTCGAAGTTGGCGGATTTCAGGACGCCACCAATAAGTTTGGCGCCATGGTTTAAAAGCCCCCGCGCGTGGCATTGAGGCGTCACAGATATTGTGCAACGCCTCATTCAGCCATTTCGCTCCCTCCTCCGCGCCGCCTGAGGGGAGAGGTGCCCATGACGCAACGACTGCCGCTTCCATTAGAAGGTCCTTGTCCAATCTTTTTAGGGCCCATCTTGGGCCGCCGCCAGATGAAATAGTGCGGCCCAGCTCCGACGCATGAGCAGAGACATCGAAGCAGATGTACCAGTGATCGGAGAGAGTCTCCGTCTCCTCTTCGACCCGCCAGTTTTTGATGCGGAGGGCAGCAGCCGAGCTGACAAGGGTCAGGTCCACGATGGACTCGCCCTGTCGACGAACGCAGGTACCAGTCGAGCCTCGATTGGCTGACACGAGGCCAGTTGATGACATCCAACTTTCGAGCGCGCGGCCCCTAGGGTCCGTCACCGGGGAACCCCAGAGCGTAGATTTCGCGTTGAAGTCCCCGGCAACGATCACAAGACCGGTCGCTCCGCCCACGAAAGCGGTCAGGCGTAGGAGAAAGGCCTCAAAATCAGCCAGAGGTCTATTTGGGGAGAAGTAAACCCCCACCAAGGTGAGGGCCCCCAGGTTGACTATGACAAAACCCTGGCCCCTGGTCGTGTTCCCGGAAGATGGAGGCACGAACCTAGAGCCAAAGACCAGCGCAACTGTTGTGTCTACGTCTCCTACCCATTCACTCCTGGGTAGGACGCGGTACGGCTCCGACACTATTACGACGTCGATTGACCACTGCGCTGCAGTAAGAACCAGAAGGTCCTGTGCGCGAGCGCAGTGGTTGCCCTGCAAAAAACGATGGGTCGCCGTTGTTAGGCTTCCATTGGAGCCTCTCGTGCTGCAGAAGCAGCCGCCGCGGATGGTATGGCGGGTTTCTGGGGTGCTTGACTCTTTTTGGAGCCCCTCGTTGACAGGCCGCGCCTGAGACTTCGAACATACGGGCCCCGGTAACAGCCAATTTAAATTTGACGGCTGGGATATCCAGAGCCGCCAGATCCACATCCCTCTTCGCCTTATCTAGGACGTCTTTGTATGTGACGCCTTTATCTGCTGCGCCCGGCTGCAGTGTTATGACTACCGCTGCAGATTTGGGGGCGCGCAGATTCCTACTCTTTTTCTTTCCCTTCTTCTTCTTTCTTACAGTTTTATTTTCTTCTCCTTTCTGAGCTTTTCCCTTCCTCTTGACCACCTGCGTCCACTCTTGTGTGGCGGGTGGTTTCGACGCTGCTGATTTTTCTGTGGTGTCTTTCTCTCGGTCCCACCACTATTTTGCCCGACCTGATTGAGCTAGTTGGGCATCCTCCTTCTTGTGACGCCGCCATGATGACTTGGGCGGCCGTCACTGAATCGTCCAGCCCGGTCACGCGCAACTCTGCGCATTTGACCGGGCGGCCGACTCTCACCGTCTCTGGGCTTAGCACGGCCCCTCGGCCTCGGCGGCCTCGACTATGTCTTCGGCCGCCGTTGAATCGTCCAGCCCGGTGACGAGAACTTCTGCTCTTTTCACCGGGCGGCCTATTCGCACTACACTATGGTCCAGGACCGCCCTCATTTTCTCGGCCAGGGCGTCCGCCTTCTCTTGGGCCCCCTCTCCAGATATCTGGAGGACCCGGGCGCCTGTTTCAGCCAGGCGGAAGTCGACCTTTGTTATGCCGAGTTCCGCCAGGCTGATCTTCCTCTTGGCCTCCCCAAGGATGGAGGCGTATGTCGCCCTCCCCTCCTCGAGCACCCCCTCCTTGAGGGTGAGGGTGATCGCCGCGGTTTTGGGGGGCTTCAATTTCGCCCTCATCTTCTTGGGGGCTGTCTTTTTGGCAGCACCCTTTTTCGCCTTCCTCACACCGCGCCCATGTGACTCGTCTGTGGTCCGCGGGGCGTCTGTCGCAGGTGGGGCGGTCTCCCCTTCCTCCCCTTCTTCCCTCCTTTCCTGGGCGGTGCAGGTGCAGTGGGAGCCTGTGTTGGCACCACCGTGCCTGCCGCCGCCCCACTCCTCTTCCTGGCCGCTGCCTTCTTCGGCTTTGGCCGCTCCCTCTCCCTCGGCACTTCGACGCTCGGCGCGGGTGCTAGGGCCATGTCACCCCGGGCCACGTCCGCCGCAAGCGGAGGCCTCCTTCGGGGCTCCGGCAGGAGACCAGACCGGCCAGCCTAGCGTTGAGCATATTGCCGAAGGTCTCTATGTTTGCACGAGAGACCTCCGCCAATAGCTCACGCATGTCTTTGTCCTTGAGGCGGGAGGCCTGTTTGCGCAGCTCGTCAAGCTCCTGGCGCAATTCGGCCATTTGCTCTTCGAGGCGCTTGTTATGGGCCTCCAGCTTTGCCATCTCCTCTGTCGCGGTGCGACATCGTACCTCGTTGAAGGCCGACGCGATAGTCACCACTGCCTCCTTTAGGTACCTTTGATAGGTACCTTTGAGATTGAAGGACTTTGTGGCGACCATGTAGACGGTCTCCAACGAGGCCTGCACTGCTCCGACCAGCGCAGCGCCCGTCCGCTCCGACGCTTCTTCTCGCGTAAGAGAGAGCCCCTTCAGCTACGCCCTTTGCGTGAGCGGCGATCTCCCGGTGCGCCGCCCA
Source organism: Phengaris arion (assembly GCA_963565745.1). Lineage (NCBI taxonomy): Eukaryota > Metazoa > Arthropoda > Insecta > Lepidoptera > Lycaenidae > Phengaris > Phengaris arion. The sequence continues at coordinate 5,684,114 of OY751439.1, read as the reverse complement.
CGGGCACTACACACGGCGGCTTGTGTCCAGCACCCCCCTAATGAGAGGGAGCGCCCACAAGTCCGAACCGCTGTTTCCTCTTCCTGCGCACACGGCAGCTTGTGTCCAGCACTCCCCTAATGAGAGGGAGCGCCCACAAGACTGGACCGCGGCCTCCTTGCTGAACGCTACGATTCAGCGTCCATGGGCTGGGACGGCTCCACGTCGTCGGCCGTAGCTTTGCGCTTGGCCTTCTTCGTGGGGTCCTTCCGTTTCCCACCTTTCTTCTTCCGGAGCGGCTTCCTCCCCGCTGTGACGCAGTTGCCGCTCCCGAGTATGTGGTCCGCTGGCTTTTTAGCAGCCTCGCAGACAGGGCAGTTTGGGGCTGCCCTGCAGTCCGACGCCTTATGGCCTGGCTTTCCGCACCGGAAGCAGTTCCGGCTGCGGTCCACCTGCGACTCGCACTTCGCTCCTACGTGGCCGGTCTCGAGGCATCGGTAGGACCGCTTGGGCCTCGCAGCCAGCAGCGCTACCTTTACCTGCGTCCAGCCCACTTGCAGCCGCCCAGAGCTGGAGAGCTTCTTGGCAGCCGCAATTGGCACGCACAGCCAGAGGTATTTGGCACCTCCGGGTCCTTCCACTATTTTTCCCGACCGGATGTTGGTGGCCGGGCATCCCCCTTCCTTGGCGACCGCCTCAATGACGTCGGCGGCCGTCGTTGCGTCTAGTCCGGTGACGCGCATTTCCGCACGTTTGACCGGACGGGACACTCGCACTACCTCCGGATCCAACGCCGCCTTCAGTCTGGCAGCGAAGATGTCAGCCTTCTCTTGGGCTTCTTCCCCGGACAACAACAGCACCCGGGCGCCCGTTTCAGCCAGGCGGAACCCGACCTTGGATATGCCAAGCTCCGCTAGACCTCCGCCAACATCTGCCGCAGATCTTGCTCGGCGGGCATGTTAGCCTGGCGCCGTAACTCCTCCAGTTCTCGACGCATGCTCTCCATCTGGCGCTGGAGTTGCGCATTCTGGGCCTCCAGCCTCTGTATCTCCTCTGTCATGCAGCGGCCCCTCATTTCGGCGACAGCTGCCTTAATGTTAGCCGCCGCCTCTGTAAGGAACCGCTGGTACGTGCCTTTTAAGTTGGAGGCCTTCGTGGCAACCATGAGTACGGTGTCCAGCGAAGCCTCCACACTTTTCACGAGGGCAGCGTTGGTCTGCTCCTCTCGTCCACTGTCTTCTGTATCTGGGGCAGGACTGGCGGAAAACGAAGCTCTCGTTTGCCGCGCTACCCGCGCCACCTCGGCTACTTCCTCTTCGGCTTGAAGCCGAAGGGCCTCCTCCTTCGCCTTATTATAACTGGCCTGCGCCTGAGCAAGGCCGACGTATTGGCCGGTTGATGGTGGCCGGCCACGTCCCCTCTTTGGTTTAGGCACCGCTCCCTTACTAATGGGCGATGCTATGTCGTCTTCGGAGTTTCGCCTCTTCAGGCCTGTACGTTCGGGTGGAACGACGGGCATCCCCTCGGAGTCCAGCGAAAAGCCAGACACACCACTGGAGTCCGAGAGGTAGTCGTCGCTGTCAAGTTAGGTTAGGCGGTCGGGGATCCGCGCGCGCGTGAGCAACACGAGCGGTACGCGCGGTGCGGCTGCGCTAGAATTCCCCGCCGCTACTGTCTCTGTCTTAATGGAGGGAGGGAGGATCAGCTCACGCTTGTGCTGAACGCGCGCAAGCCCCTCCGTGTCTCCTTGCAACTTCTTACGGTGAAGAAGCCTCAGGAGTCGCTCCCTACCATTCTCTACAGGCTGTGAGAAATCCACATCCTCGTCCGTCAATAATTGGTCCGCCGCCGGTGCGGTAAGGGACACCGGCTCCGGAACCGCGCGTGTTGTCGCGCCTTCACCTCCACTCGCCGTCGTGACGGCCTCCACACTCCCACTCGCAATGGTGGCACCCCCCGTATACTTGGGCCAGACCTCTCCCTTCGGAGAGGTGCGGGATTCTCCGACATAGTCGGGACCCGCCCGGGGACTATTTTTCTCATTGCGGACCTCCATGTTCGTCAATTGTGGGCTGATTTCTGGCCCGATCAATAAGGGGTGATTCTGCCCCGGTGCCCTCGGGACGAGACCGCCTGCTCGCCATGCATCCCATGGCCGGGCACCACAAACCTTGGATTAGGGGCCGTAAAAGCCCATCCATCACCATTCAGAACAAAAAACCTATCACGCAAAACCTAACACACACACACAGAAGAGTAAACGAAAAAGGTAAGATAGAAAAGAAAAGGTGCTGAAAGATAGAGAAATAAATAAAACAATGTAAAAGAAGAGTAAACTATAAAAAGGTGGTGAAAAGATAGAAATAGACCGGCGTTGAGCCGCCTGAGTACCTCACCCCGTGTAAAGAGCGGAGTGGCGCACCCAGGCGTTGCCCAGGGACACCAACGTGGAGGAACCGGTATCGCCCCCAACTTAATTTTTTTTTTTTAGTATTATTTTTTATATTTTTTTAGGAGGGGAAATACGTTACGTATCCCCCACCGTCTCCGGGGGAAGGCGGCAGGGGTATGTCGGACTCCCCCGGCGCAATGGTGATGAAAAGTGCCGAGGTTTACCGACTAAAACCCCTCCATGCCTCCTTCTGCGCCAATGCGGGGTCATGGGAACTGCGTGATACTACTACCACGACCCCGCAGCGCGCGCCGCGCCCGGCCCTCTCCTACCGCGGCGGCCGGATGTAGTGCCGCCGCCTGCCTCACCGAGAGCTCCCCGGGCATTGGGGAGCTGTCCATCTCGGGGCCCACAATGTGGGCGGCGATCCCCCGATCACCGCCCACGGGCCTAGGCTTCCACGTCCATGGCGGAGGCGGTCGGACACACACATACCTTCCCACAGGTAGGGCTACCTACGCGGTGGTCTGCCGGTTTCCCATTCGATGCGCATAATGTGCAGTGAGGCCCGTTTTGACATAGCGCTGATGTGTGACCCGGCTGGCCGCAGCGGAAGCAGAGTCCGCTGCGATCAGCTTCACATTGGCATTTTGTCCGCGTGTGGCCAGACTCCTGACACCGGAAGCACCTCATGGGGCGCGCGGATAATAAGGACACTCGCACCACAGTCCAGCCGACGTAGACCTTCGTGTTGGGTGCCATTATGCTCTTGGCGGCCTCTACCGGGCACTTTAGCCAGGCCGTGCCGCGGCCGCTTCGATCTCGGCGGATTACTCCGACCTTTATGTCGCCGACTGGGCAATTGCCGGTTCTGGCGATAGCCTCTGCAATTTCTGTTGCATCGGCAGAATCGTCCAGGCCGGACATGCGCAGTTCGGCGCATTTCTGGGGCCGAGAGACATGAACGTTCTCTTCCCCTAGACTCTCTCTTATTTTGCCAGCTAGGGCATCCGCTTTTTCTTTGCGGGCGTCACCTGAGATCTCGTATATGCGGGCCCCAGTGACAGCCAGCCTGTATTTTACGGCCGGGATCTCTAAGGCAGCAAGATCGATGTGCCGCTTTGCCTGCTCCATTACACTTTTGTAGGTAACTCCACACTCCTCAGCTCCAGGTTGTAGGTTTAAGACTACAGCTGCAGTCTTGGGGGCACGTAGTTTCCTACCCTTCCTCTTCTTTTTCTTATTTGAAGCTTTGACCTTCTTTTTCTCTTCCATCACCATCACCATTCAGAACAAAAAACCTATCACGCAAAACCTAGCACACACGCACAGAAGAATAAATAAAAGAGAAAAGATAGAAAGAAAAGGTGTTGAAAATAGAAAAATAAATAAAACAATGCAAAAAGAAGAGTAAACTATAAAAAGGTGGTGAAAAGATACAGATAGACCGGCGTTCAGCCGCCTGAGTACCTCACCCCGTGTAGAGAGCGGAGTGGCGCACCCAGGCGTTGCCCAGGGACACCAACGAGGAGGAACCGGTATCGCCCCCGCCCCTAACTTAACTTAACTTAACTTAACTTTTTTTTTTTTTTTTTGCGGGGGGAAATTCATTACGAATCCCCCGCTGCCTCCGGGGGAAGGCAGCAGGGGTATGTCGGACTCCCCCGGTGCGAGGTGGAGTGCACCGGGGTTTACCGACTAAAACCCCCCGATGCCCTTCTTCTGCGTCAATGCGAGGCCGTGGGAATCGCGTGAGCATAGCTCCACGGCCCCGCAGCGCGTGCCGCGACCGGCCCTCTTCTGTTGCGGCGGCTTGGTGTTGTGCCGTCGCCTGCCTTCACCGAGAGCTCCCCGGGCATAGGGGGAGCATTACTCTCGGGACCCATAGTGCGAGCGGCGATCCCCCGATCGCCGCCCACGGGTCTAGGACTCCATCACTTCGGCGGGGGCGGGCTGATCTGCCCTTGCGCCTTTGGCCTTGAGCGTTTTGCGCCGGGCCTTTTTTGACGGCTCCTTTCTCTTCTTTTTCGTGGGGGGCGGCTTGGCAGCTATGATGCAGCCGATGCTCCCCACCACGTGCTCCTGGGGCTTGCCTGCGGTCTCACAGACCGGGCAATTGGGAGCCGCTTCGCAGGCGGGCGCTTTGTGCCCCGGCTTCCCACAGCGGAAACAGTTCCGGCTGAGGTCCACCGCGCACTTACATTGCGCCGCCAAATGGCCGGTGTCGAGGCACTTGTAACACCGCTTGGGCCTCGCAGCCAGCAGTGTCACTCGCGCCTCGATCCAGCCCAAACGAAGCCGCCCAGAAGTGAGCAGCTTTTTAGCGGCCGCGACGGGGACGCTCATCCATAGGGATGCGTCTCCTCTCGGTCCCATCACAACTTTGCCCGACCTGATGGAGCTGGTCGGGCATCCTCCTTCTTGTGAGGCCGCCAGGATGACTTGGGCGGCCGTCACTGAGTTGTCCAGCCCGGTGACGCGCATCTCCGCACATTTCACCGGGCGGACGATCCTCACGCTGTCGGGGCTTAGGACCGAACTCAGCCTCGCGGCCAGAGCATCCGCCTTCTGGTTTGCCCCCTCTCCATCCACGGACAAGATACGCGCGCCCGTCTGTGCCAGGCGGAAGCCGAGCCTGGGGATATTTAGCTCCCCTAGATCGACTTTCGCCCGAGCCTCGGGCTATCTTCTCATACGTCACCCCCCTCTCTGCAGCACCAGCCTCGAGAGTGAGGGTGATTGCAGCCGTAGTAGGGGGGCGAAGCCTTGCCTTTCTCTTTTTTGGGGCGGCTTTGGGTGTTTTAGCCGCCCCCTTCTCCTTCCTGGCCTTGCGTGGCCCAACGGTGGCCCACGGGGCCTCGGCAGGGGAGGGGTTCGTGTTGCCCGCCCCTTGTGTCGCCTCCTGAGCGGCCATTGATGGCCGCTTCTTCTTCTTTGTTGGCTTTTTAGCCTTCGGCGGTGCAGGCGGTGCCTCTTTGGGGGCCGCTGCGCTTGACGCCGTTATCTCCGAATATGTGGGCGCCGTTGCCTTTTTAGGCTTCGGCGCCTTCTTCGGTGCCGTTTTATTCGGCGGGGCGTCGACAGGAGTATCGGCGCTGTCCATCGCCAACGGCGGCCTCCTTCTTGGTTCTGGGAGGAGCCGGTCTTCGAGTCCGGCCAGCCTTGCATTCAGCATGTTGCCGAAGGTTTCGATATTGGAGCGCGAAACCTCCGACAACAGCTGTTGCAGGTCTTGTGTGGCGGGTCTTGTCGCCTGACGCCGCAGCTCCTCCAGCTCGCGGCGGAGTGTATCCTCCGTGTGTATCCAATATATTTATATTGACAGTCGCCTCTTTGAGGAACCGCTGGTAGGTCCCTTTTAAATTCTGCGACTTCGTGGCGACCATTGTGATTGTCGCCAACGAAGCCTCTACGCTTTGGGCCAGAGCGGTGATGGTCTGCTCTGACCTCTCTTCTTCGGTGTCCATGCTTGCGGGGCTTGCGCAGGTTGACACGCGTGCCTGCCGCGCCGTCCTCGCCGTTTCAGCCACCTCTTCCTCAGCCTGGAGCCGAAGAGCCTCCTCCTTTTGCCGGTTAAACTCGGCTTGTGCCTTCGCTAGGCCGACGTACTGGCCGGTAGATGGTGGCCGGCCACGTCCCCTTTTAGGCTTGGGTACCGCCCCTTTGCTGAGGGACGGTACATCGTCATCACTGAAGATAGATGAAATAAATAAAACAATGCAAAAAAGAAGAGTAAACTATAAAAAGATGGTGAAAGATAGAGAAAGACCGGCGTTCAGCCGCCTGAGTACCTCACCCCGTGTAAAGAGCGGAGTGGCGCACCCAGGCGTTGCCCAGGGACACCAACGTGGAGGAACCGGTATCGTCCCCAACTTAACTTAACTTAACTTAACTTTTTTTTGGGGAAATACGTTACGTATCCCCCGCCGCCCCCGGGGGAGGGCAGCAGGGGTATGACGGACTCCCCCGGCGCGAGGTGGAGCTGTCCCAGTTTGCGCTATCGCGCCCCTTTCCTTCTCCGTCATCGAGACGATCGTCTCCTCAGCCCTCACGGTTTGTGCCCCCCCCGTATACGTGGAGCAGCCTCCCGCCGAAGCGGGAGGGTGGGATTCCCTCTCAGAGAGAGGACCCACCCGGGGAATATTTTTCAAATCGTGACCTTCCATGTTCGTCATTTGTGGACTGATTTCTGGCCCGATCAATTAGGGGTGATCCTGCCCCAGTGCCCTTGGGACGAGCCGCCTGCTCGCCATGCATCCCACGGCCGGGCATCACAAACCCTGGATTAGGGGCCGTAAAAGCCCATCCATCATCATTCAAACAAAAACCTAACACGCAAAACCTAACACACACGCACAGAAGAGTAAATAAAAGGGAAAAGATAGAAAGAAAAGGTGTTGAAAGATAGAAAATAAATAAAGCAATGCAAAAGAAGAGTAAACTATAAAAAGATGGTGAAAGACAGAGAAAGACCGGCGTTCAGCCGCCTGAGTACCTCACCCCGTGTAAAGTGCGGAGTGGCGCACCCAGGCGTTGCCCAGGGACACCAACGTGGAGGAACCGGTATCGCCCCCAACTTTTTTTTTTTTTTTTTGCGGGGGGAAATTCGTTACGAATCCCCCGCTGCCCCCGGGGGAAGGCAGCATGGGTATGTCGGACTCCCCCCGTGCGAGGTGGAGTGCACCGGGGTTTACCGACTAAAACCCCCCGATGCCCTTCTTCTGCGCCAATGCGAGGCCGTGGGAATCGCGTGAGCATAGCTCCACGACCCCGCAGCGCGTGCCGCGACCGGCCCTCTTCTGTTGCGGCGGCTTGGTGTTGGGCCGCCGCCTGCCTTCACCGAGAGCTCCCCGGGCATAGGGGAGCTTTGCGCTCGGGACCCATAATGTGAGCGGCGATCCCCCGATCACCGCCCACGGGTCTAGGCCTCCACTTCCATAGTGGCGGGGGCGGGTGGGCCCGCCCTTGCGCCGGCCTTGGGCTTTTTGAGCCGGACCTTGGCAGGAGTCTTCCTCTTCTTATTCGTGCCGGGGGGCGGCTTGGGTGCTGTAATACAGCCGCTGCTCCCCAGCACGTGCTCCCTAGGCTTGCCCACGGCATCGCAGGCCGGGCAATTCGGAGCAGCCTCACACTCTGGTGCCCTGTGCCCCGGCTTTCCGCAGCGGAAACAATTCCGACTGAGGTCCACCGAGGACTTGCACTGCACCGCCAGGTGGCCGGTGTCAAGACAGCGGTAACACCACTTGGGCCTCGCAGCCAGCAGTGTCACCCCTGCAACGACCCAGCCTATCTGCAGCCGCCCAGTGCTGGTGAGCTTTTTGGCGGCTGCCATCGGTACGCTGAGCCAGAGGCTTCTATCACCTCTTGGGCCTACAACAATTTTGCCCGACCGGATGTTGGTGGCCGGGCAATCGCCTTCTTTTGCGGCCTCCTCGATGACATCGGCGGCCGACGTCGCGTCGTCCAGCCCGGTGACGCGCAATTCAGCACATTTCACCGGGCGGGCTACCTTCACAACGCTGGGGCTAAGGGTCGCCCGAAGTCTCGCGGCCAGAGCGTCTGCCTTTTCATTTGCCCCCTCTCCGTCAATCGACAGAACGCGCGCACCCGTCTGGGCCAGGCGGAAGCCGAGTCTGGGGATAGCTCCCCCAGATCGATCTTCGACCTGGCCTCGCGCAGGATCTTCTCGTATGTTGCCCCTCCCTCAGCGGCACCAGCCTCAAGGGTGAGGGTGATTGCCGCTGTTGTGGGGGGGGGCGAAGCCTAGCCCTCCTTTTCTTCTTCTTAGGGGCGGCCTTGGGTGTTTTAGCCGCCCCTTTCTTCTTTCCGGCCTTGCGTGGACCGATGGTGGTCCATGGGGCCTCGGCGGGGGAGGGGTTGATGTGCTCCCCCCCTTGCGCCGCCTCTTGAGCGGCCATCGATGGCCGCTTTTTCTTAGCCTTCTTCTTTGTTGCCGGTGCAGACGGCGCCTCTTTGGCGGGGGCCGCCGTACTTTGTGCCACTATCCCTGCATACGTGGGCGCCGTTGCCTTTTTTCGCTTCGACGCCTTCGTCCTTTCCACCGTCGGTGGTGTGCCTGCCGTAGTGCTGGCACTGTCTGCCTGCCGTCTGTCAGCCTGGAGCCGAAGAGCCTCCTCCTTTTGCCGGTTGAACTCAGCTTGTGCCTTCGCTAGGCCGACGTACTGGCCGGTAGATGGTGGCCGGCCCCGTCCCCTTTTAGGCTTGGGTACCGCCCCTTTGCTGAGGGATGGTAAATCGTCATCACTGGTTTTCCTCTTACGAGGTGCGTCTCTTTCGGGTATGACGGGCAGCCCCTCGGAGTCCAGTGATATGCCAGAGATATCACTGGAGTCCGAAAGGTAGTCGTCGCTGTCTAGTCCGGTGTTTGGGCGTGCGGGAATAGCGCGCGGTATGCGCGGTGCGGATCCGCTGCTATTTCCCGCCGCCATTGTCTCAGTCTTAATAGAGGGAGGGAGGATCAGATCCCGCTCGCGCTGAACGCGTGCGAGCCCCTCCGTGTCTCCTCGCAACTTCTTACGGTGAAGAAGCCTCAGGAGCCGCTCCCTACCATTCTCCACAGGCTGAGAGAAATCCACGTCCTCATCGGTTAAGAGTTCCGCCTCCAGTGCGGTTAGGGGCACCGGCTTCGGACTCGCATGCGCCATCGCGCTTCCCTCCTCATTCGCCGTCGCAACGGCCTCCTTTCCCTCCACCAACGCATGTTTGGGGCCCCCAGTATACCTGGCCCTATCTCCCGCCGAAACGGGAGTGTGGGATTCCCCGGCATCGCCGGGACCCACCCTGGGAGAATTTTCCGCATGCTTGCCTTCCATGGTTGTCAATTGTGGGCTGAGTCTGACCCGATCCAATAGGGGGGATTCTGCCCCAGTGCCCTCACGACGAAACCGCCTGTTCGCCAAGCATCCCAAGGCCGGGCACCACAATCCAAGGATTAGGGGCCGTATAAGCCCGTCCATCATCATTCAAACAAAAACCTATCACGCAAAACCTAACACACACGCACAGAAGAATAAATAAAAGAGAAAAGATAGAAAGAAAAGGTGTTGAAATATAGAGAAAATAAATAAACAAAGGAAAAGAAGAGTAAACTATAAAAAGGTGGTACTAAAGATAGAAGTAGACCGGCGTTCGGGCGCCTGAGTACCTCACCCCGTGTAGAGAGCGGAGTGGCGCACCCAGGCGTTGCCCAGGGACACCAACGTGGAGGAACCGGTATCGTCCCCGCCCCCAACTTAACTTAACTTTTTTTTTTTTTTTTTAACGGGGTGAAATTCTTTACGAATCCCCCGCCACCCCCGGGGGAGGGCAGCAGGGGTATCCCTCCACCAACCCATGGCCCTATCAACCGTCTTGGTTATACGGGCCGAAACATGGGAATGCGCACCCTACTGTCCTGGGTCCTGCCCTTCAGGTGCGCAATTCTTGATTCCCTACAAGTTCTTTAGTCTCTTTCTATTTGTCCCTAAGTCCTTCTCCCCTTTCTGGGGCGGACAACACAGATACGACTTCGGTGTCTTCCGATAGCGCGTACTGGTTCTACCATCTAGGTTTTCTTCCTTATTCGCCTCCAATTATTGCCCTCTCTTGGCGTTCTAGTCCACTTCTTATCCTGTGCCATAGTCGCGCGTATTCCCGTAGCCGTCCGAAGTTCGCCGCCGTGGAAACGAGGTCGCAGTAGTAGGCCGGACCCTCTCCAAAGACTTCGATCCCATCCAAAAGCTCCCTACGCGCCTCCCCGTACAGAGGCGTGACACTCCCAGATAGCGTGGAGCGGAGCGGATCAATCTGTGAAGCCTCCCTCTGAAACAGCCGTGATCGGTAAGTAGCTGCGATGTTTCATAGTCAGGCTCTATCCAAGTTGCCTTGGAACGAGCCTTCACGTCCGGAAAGAACCGATGTAGTTCCCTTCCCCGTGCCGATGTGTCCCAACGCTCCTGCCATAGGGCATAAGCGGACTCAGATTCCCTGAGTTTCGCACTCCGAAGCTCTTCCTTGGTAATCGCGGTCTCGCGCATCACACCTAGTCTGCCAGCACGTATTACCTCGAGGTCGGCCGGCAGCACCCCTGCCAAAACTGCCAGGGCGTCAGTGCTCGTCGTGCGATACGCCTTGGTCAGAAGGATCAAGGCGTGTCTCTGGGTGCGCAAGAGCGCACTCCGCACAACGTGAAGGGTCGCCCGCTCGTACCAACATGCTGCCGCATAGGTTACAGTAGCTACAAAGGTCCCCTGGTACAGCACCCGAAGAGCCCTGTACCCCCCATGAGCTAGCCGAGACTCGCGACATCTTGCCGAAACAATTTGCCGCTCTTTCCCATATAGATACTGCATGTCGCTCGGAGGATAAACTCGAATCGACTACCACTCCCGACACCGTGGTCGACGCGACGCTCCCAATGGAGTTGGTCCCAAATTTGATGACTGGGGGTCGCGGGAACTTCCCCTTTATCGTCATGGTAGACGACTTAGTCGGGGAAAATTCCAGCCTATTACGGACTCCCCATTCACCAACGAGCCGCAATGCACTTGAGGCTTTCGCCTCAAGAGCCGCACGTGAGTCGCCCTCGATCAGGATCGTCACATCGTCGGCATAGGCCACGAATGTCACTCCCCCCGGAAGGGGCAGTCGAAGCAAGTCGTCCATCAGGATGTTCCACAGCGATGGACCCAACACCGATCCCTGCGGACAGCCCATCGTGGCCGCCTTCCACACTACCCTGCGACCGACGAACATGCCTACCCTGCGTCCGGTGAAGTAGCCCGCCAACATCCTGTAGATGTTTGGCGGACAGCCCTCCCTTTTCGCTTTCAGCATGATCATCGGCCACCAGGCATTATCAAAGGCCCCAGAGATATCTAAGAAAATCGCCTGAACATACTTCGACGAGCTCTCACGACCCGCTCCAAGAATCTTTCTCAGAGCGGATACCGTCGACCGCCCTCGAGTGAACCCATGCTGGCAGTCCGATAGACCACTCGTCATTTGCGTGGCGCATTTTAACATTACGCGTTCTAAAATCTAACCAAAGATCGGCAACAGAGTGACGGGCCGGTAGGCTTTAGGATCGGAAAGAGGCTTGCCATTGCCTTTGGGCAATGCAATCAACCTTCCGTCCTTCCATACTCGCGGAAAAACGCCCTCTTCGACACATCGCCTAAACACCTCAGCAAATTCTCGCGGCGCGGCTGCCCAAACGTGTTTTATAATGCGAGCGGTTATCCCATCGATTCCCGGTGCTGTGTTAGGGAGATCCTTGACTATATTCGCGACCACTTCTTCCGTCGGAGTAGGAGCATCTTCTCCTGCGGGAATCGCGGCCGCCATATACCGCACTTGCCGGTGGTACTCCGTGTCCCTGGACACATCGTCGTCCGGACACAGAGCATACATGAGGCTGTGCATGGCCTCCTCGACTCCCCCAGCATAACCTTCGGCATGTTTCGTGCCGTTAATTACATTACTAGGAGGCCGAAGCCTCCCGCACGCGACACGGTACGCCTGGCCCCATGGGTCCTGGTTTCCCGTTTCTGCGACTGACCTAAAAAACTTAAGTTGCTCCTCCTTCATGGCAACCCTATATCTACGCCTAATCACGTGAAAGCGCCTCTTGGCAGCCTCCTCGTCCAGGCAGTTGCCCTTCTCTCGCGGGCAGTTGCCCTTCTCAGGTCTCGCGGCGAAGCCGGTCCAGGACCGGCGTCCACCACTCGTACCCACGCTCTGTTTTCCCCCCCTTAGTAAGTCCCAGGATGCTCGTAGCTGTGCTCGTCACCATTCTGGTGAATTTTGCACAGACTACCTCGGCTGGATCGTGCCACCTGATGTTTCCTGACCTTTTCTGAATCTCGTCTTCAAAGATTCCCCATTCCACACCACGCTCCCGAAACCGCATTGGCTCTTCGATTGGCTCAGCGCTAGAAGTAGATGTATTGGCCACCATGAATGTAATCAGCCTATGGTCACTGTCTATTGCGTCTTCTCTAACTCTCCACCCCGTTACCAGGGTGCCTTTGGCTAACGTTAGGTCGATGTTGGACGTTCCGTTCGTCGTGGCGAACGTGGCCGGCTGGTCGTGTGCATTGGCCAAGCGGAGTCCATGTGCCAGGATAAAAGCTTCCATCGATTCGCGACGGTGCGTGACGTCTGGTCCGCGTCCTGTGTATTGCCTTTCCTCGCAGTACCACATCGGAGAGTGCGCGTTTGAGTCCACCCCTATGATTATTCTCTTGCCTCTCAAGGAGGCAAGGACAGTGCCCAGATGTTCAAGGTGGATATCTATGTCGTCGCTGTACTGAAAGTACGCAGAGACAAGGTATACGCCGTCTTTGTCATTTAGAACATGGCACACTAAGCAGTGTGTGTTTGACAGATGTTGCAAGACGGCGCACGCCAAGTCCCTCCGGCGAACATAGATCCCCGCCCTGGCACTTTCGCCGCTCTGCAGGATGGTGTTTGCCGCGGCGTGAGGGGTGGGTCCAGGGTAATGTTCCTGGACCAGAACGACGTCTAGTCCCAGCTCCTCTGCAACTAGGGGCAGCTCTATGGTGGCCGCCTGTGCCCCCGCTAGATTTATCTGTCCGACGGTGAGATGTGTAGTGCCCGCCATTAATAGTTGGTTGACTCTACCAATCTTCGCTCTGCGTGTTTCCTGGCTGGGCACTCTGGGCTTGCAGTTCGATGTTCCAGGGCTATTTTATCATGTCCGAATTTATGGCAGGTGGCACAACGTCTGATTGTTTCTGTGCAATCCCCTGCTCCATGCCCTGTGTTCCCACATTGACCACAAGTAGGCTTGTCCGCTTTGCAGCCCTTCTCGCTGTGGCCGTATATCTGGCACCGCCGGCAGCATATTTCCGTAATAAAGTCATCAACCTCAATCACCTCCCAACCAATGTATAATTTCTTTTTTGCCACTAGACATTTCCTTAGCTCTGGTTGACATTTAATAACGTAAGTTGTTCTATCGCTGTTATTTCTACTTTTTTTAAATGCCAATTGGCAGCTCTTTTGTATCCGTTCTAAGGGCCATTCAGTATTCTCCCTAAGGTTTTGGTCTTTTAAGGCTTTCAAAATGTCGATTAGCTCGTGGTTACGCCCATCTATGTTACGTAGAGCGATCAGAGGGAGGCGGCCCTTGAGCGGTTCAGCCTTCAAGGAGACCGGCATCGCTGCTTTCAGCTTGTCCATATCCTGGCTCGTTTTGGTTTGCACCAGGACAGCAGCTCCAGAAATCTTCCGTACTTTCTCCACTCTTATGTCTAGGGCGGCGGGGGCTATGGAGGTCTTTAGAATCTTTTTGGTTTCTTCTGAGGTTTTCGCGTCGTTCGTGTTTGTAGGCAATACTTTAATCATCGGTCCGCCCTGGCTCCCACGCACCTTGTCAGCAAAAGACGGGGTTGGCGCTACTTGATGACACAGGGACACCGCCCTGCGTCTCTCCTCCTCAGCAAGCTTTCTCTCATTCTCCAGAGTGATCTTGAGACCACTAATTTTCGCGTCCCTCACTTCGGCCACTTTCGCCTTTTCCCCTACCATCACTGCAAGGTGCGAGACAATTTCTGTAAGCTTCGCAAGTTCCTCCGACACACGTGCGCTACCCGACTTATTTAATTTGGATACTGGCGACCTTATGATGCAGTTGATGTGTGCCGCCGCCTTGTTTGCCACGGTAATCAGACCTCTTGTGCCCAGTTTGTCCAGCTCTTCCTGCTGGACATCTTCCTCGGGGTCTGTTGAGCACGGCGTCCTGAAATCCATGGTGGGCGTCCCAGAATTGCTTTCCACAGCTTGGGTGTCTTCAAGGTTGAGGGTCGGAAGGCATGGACGGACCGGTCGCCTCTTCTGACGTTTCTTGGCTGCTGACGCGGCCTCTTCCGGTGATAGGAACCTCTTCCCAGCCTGCGGCTGGACGCTGCTGCTGGATGTCCTAGGTGGCGACCTGATCGCCTCTATCATTTCTTCATAGAAACGCCTCGCCGCGCCCGCGGCCACAGCCTCCACCGCCGAGTCCTCATCCGACCGTCGTGTGGTACGTCACCGGGGGAGGCGGAGCGGGGGGAGGGGGCGTGCGGAGCAGAGACTTACGCGGCTGAAAAGGCTGCGGGGGTGTAGTCCGCGGAGGCGGTTGCCCGCCGTCCTCGGATTCAGACATGCTGTACTTCGAGATGTGCTGGATGCCCGTCCCAGTTCACGTAATGAACTTAGAACTTGCCCGTCCCGGTTCACGTAATGAACTTGAGATTTATTCAAATAGATAAAATAAAATAGGTTGCCAGTTCGCGTATTGAAATATTGAAAGACCAATCGCTCGTGTCTGTCCTTGTGTTGACTGGCAACACTTTTGACAGCTGTCACCTGACACCTGTCACACGTCAAACGTCACTCGTCACTTAATGTCAAAAACCACGTTGCAAGCACGCGGTCGCACGTGGTTATCCTAAATATGACTAAAACAATTAAACTAATAAATAAACTGAGTTGTAATACTAAATTAAGCAAATTACAAACTAAATAAAAGTGTCTATTCGCAAAACAACTTAAACTAATGAGTGTTAAGGCACTTACCAAGTGACTTACACAAACACCGCGTCCAAATCGCACACAAATCTTCCTCCTATTCCCTCGGGAGACACGCCTCGACCGACCAGGGACACTAGGATTCACTATAACACACTTGTACACGTTATAAACAGCAGTAAGACAATGAAGAAAGCGAATAATAATAAATTACAAATTAATACAACGGAGCGCAACCGAAACGATGCGTACGCGTCGGCGGTCGGCACCGAAGTGCCGTCCGTAGGCGTCCAACTCCATGGCGTGGGCGGGCGGAGCCGCCCTTGCGCCGTTGGCCTTGGGCTTTTTGAGCCGGGCCTTCTTGGTCGGCGCCTTTCTCTTCGCGCCGGGAGGCGGCTTTGCGACGCAGCCGCTTCCTCCCAACACATGCGCCTTCTCCGGCCTGCCGGCAGCCTCGCACAGGAAGCAGTTGGGCGCTTCCCTGCACTCGGCTGCCTTGTGCCCCGGTTTCCCGCAGCGAAAACAGCTCCGGCTGCGGTCTACCGGGCACTGGCACTTCGCCGCCACGTGGCCGGTGTCTTGGCAGCGGAAGCAGCGCTTAGGCCTCGCGGCCAGCAGCGCCACTCTCGCCGACACCCAGCCAACTCGCAGCCGCCCCGAGCTTGTTAGCTTCTTGGCGGCCGCGACCGGGACACGCATCCACAACGAAGCGTCCCCGCGTGGCCCCACCGTCATTTGGCCGGCCCGAATATCATCGGCCGAGCACCCTCCTTCTGGTGGGAACCGCCCGGATGACGTCGGCGACCGCTACTGAGTCGTCTAGCCCGGCGACACGGATCTCCGCGCACAGAACCGGGCGGGCGACCTTGACATCGTCCGGTGGCAGGACGGACCTCAGCCTCGAGGCGAAGGCGTCCGCTTTCTCCTGCGCGCCCTCGCCAGCAATGGTAAGGACGCGCGCTCCAGTCTCGGCCAGGCGGAAACCGAGCCTGGGGATGCCGAGTTCCCCCAGGTCAATCGCCGCTCTAGCCTGACTCAACACTTTCGCGTAAGTCACCCCCCTTTCAGCAGCGCTCGCCGCCAGGGTGAGGGTGACCGCCGCAGTACTTGGAGGGCGAAGCTTCGCTCTCTTCTTCTTTTTTGGGGCGACTTTAGCTGAAGTAGCCGCCCCTTTCTTCGTTCTCTTGGCCTTGCGTGGACCTATCTTGGTCCACGGGGCCTCGGCTGGGGAGGGAACTTTTTTTTTTTTTTTTTTTTTCGTGCGGAAAATTCTTTACGAATACCCTACGATGCCGGGGGACATCGTAGGGTTATGTGGGACTCCCCGGCGCCTGTGACTGACGCCGGGTTTACCCACTAAAAACCGCACGATGCCCTCCTTCGCGCCTAGGCCGGGGACATGGGTATCGCGAAAGCATTCGTCCACGACCCCGCCGGCGCCTGCCTATGACAGGCTCTCCTCAATGCGGCAGCATAGATGGTGTGCCACCGCTAGCCTTCTCCGAGAGCCCCCCGGACATAGGGGAGCATTCTTCTCGGGACCCATTGGGTGGGCAGCGATCCCTCGATCACCACCCACGGGTCTTAGGCGCCTCTCACTCGGCGTCCATGGCGCGGGCGGCCAGTGCCACCCTTGCACCATCGGTCTTGGCCACTTTCTGGCGGGCCTTTTTGGTGGGCGTCTTCTTCTTTGGGGGAGGTGGCTTTTTCGCCGAGGTGGCGCAAGTGCCACTCCCCAACACGTGGTCTGCCTTTTTGCCGGCCGATAGACATACGAGGCAATTTGGGACCGCCCCGCAGTCCGACATTTTATGTCCAGGTTTGCCGCAGCGGAAGCAGAGTCCGCTGCGGTCCTCCGCCCGGCAATTGACTCCGATATGGCCTGTGGCAAGGCATCGGTAGCACCGCTTGGGCCGTTTAGCCAGCAGTACTACCTTTGCCGACGTCCACCCAATTTGCAGCCACCCAGAGCTGGAGAGCTTCTTGGCGGCCGCTACTGGGACGTTCATCCAAAGAGAGCCGTCCCCTCTGCGTCCGGCTACGATCTTGCCCGGCCTGATGGTGTTGGCCGGGCAGCCTCCTTCATTAGCGGCCGCCTCCACGACTTCGGCGACCGTCACAGCGTCGTCTAACCCGGTGACGCGCATCTCCGCGCACTTCACCGGGCGGGCCACCTGCACTGCCTCTGGGTCGACGACCGCTTTCAGCCTCGCTGCAAAAGCGTCCGCCTTCTCCGAAGCGCCCTCTCCGTCCACTGTCAGCAATCGGGCACCCGTCTCAGCCACCCGGAAGCCCAGCTTGGCGATGCCGAACTCCCGGAGGTCAATGCGTGCCCTGGCGTCCGACAGTATCTTGGCGTAAGTCGCCGCCCTATCCTTCGCCCCCTCCTGTAAGGTGAGGGAGATGGCTGCCGTAGTGGGAGGGCGGAGTCTCGCCTTCTTCGTCCTGACAGGGGCGCTTTTGGCTGCCTTCGCCTTTTCCTTCGTTTTTTGCCCACGTGGCCCTATTGTAGTCGACGGGGCGTCAGCAGAAGCGGGGGTTGGAATAGCCCTCATTTCTGCGGCCTCCTGTGCGGCCAAACTCTTCTTCTTGGTCTTTTTCTTCTTCTTCGCAGTCGGCGGTGCGGGTGTGATTGCACTGACGCCTGCTGCTGTCTCTGTTGCTTCAACCACCGCGACCGGTCTCTTCTCCTTCGATGTCTTCGGAGCCTTCTTCTTATTTTTTCCCAAGGCAACATCACTGCCCGCGGCATGAGCCGGTGCGGTGTCGGTGTCCATTGCCAGTGGTGGACGTAGGCGTGGTTCTGAAAGTAGACGGCTTTCAAGACCAGCCAGCCTGGCGTTCAGCATATTGCCGAAGGTCTCGGCATTGGTGCGTGAGACCTCCGCCAATAGCTGACGCACGTCTTGCTCAGGCGGGCGAGCAACTTGGCGCCGCAGCTCATCAAGCTGACGGCGCATTTCTTCTATTTGCCTCTGGAGCCGGGTGTTGTGGGCTTCCAGGGCCTGTATCTCCTCAGATGCACAGCGGCCCCTCATTTCGCCAACGGCCGCCTTGATGTTGGCGACCGCCTCTTTGAGGAACCGCTGGTAGGTTCCCTTTAGATTGGAGGACCTCGTGGCGACCATAGTTATGGTCTCCAACGAGGCCTCCACGCTCTTGGTCAACGCAGCGCTTGTCCGCTCAGACTCTTCCTCTATTTTAGCGGGGGTAGCGCAGAGTGACGAGCGCGCCGCTCTGGCAGTCCTCGCCGTTTCAGCCACTTCCTCTTCGGCTTGAAGTCGAAGGGCCTCTTGCTTTGCCTTATTAAGGTCGGCCTGCGCCTTGGCCAGGCCAACGTACTGGCCGGTCGTAGGCGGCCGGCCACGTCCGCGTTTGGGTTTTGGTACCGCCCCTTTACTTAAGGACGGTACATCGTCATCGCTAGCTGTTTTCCTCTTACGAGGTGCGTCTCTGTCGGGTATGACGGGCAGCCCCTCGGAGTCCAGTGATATGCCAGACATATCACTGGAGTCCGAGAGGTAGTCGTCACTGTCAAGTCCGGTTAGGCGATCGGGGATCCGCGCGCGCTTGAGCAACACGAGCGGTACGCGCGGTGCGGCTGCGCTGGAATTCCCCGCCGCTAATGTCTCTGTCTTTATGGAGGGAGGGAGGATCAGCTCACGTTCGAGCTGAACGCGCGCGAGCTCCTCCGTGTCTCCTCGTAGCTTCTTCCTATGTAGAAGCCTCAGGAGCCGCTCCCTGCCGTTTTCCTGAGGCTGCGAAAAATCGACATCCTCGTCCGTCAATAATAATTGGTCCGCCGCCGGTGCGGTTAGGGGCACCGGCTTCGGACTCGCATGCGCCATAGCGCCACTCCCTTCACTCGCCGTCGCCACGGCCTCCTCCTCCACTGCAATAGGTGCCCCCCCCGTATACATGGGGCGACCCCCCGCCGAAGCGGGAGTGTGGGATTCCCTCCGAAGAGGACCCACCCGGGGAGTATTTTCCTTATTGCACTCCATGGTTGCTCGGATATGGGCTGAGTCACGCCCGATCCATTAGGGGGGATTCTGCCTCAGTGCCCTTGGGACGAGCCGCCTGCTCGTCACGCATCCCACGGCCGGGCACCACAAACCCTGGATTAGGGGCCGTAAAAGCCCATCCATCACCATTCAAACAAAAACCTAACACGCAAAACCTAGCACACACGCACAGAAGAGTAAACTAAAAAGGAAAGATAGAAAAGAAAAGGTGTTGAAAAATAGAGAAATAAATAAAAAAAACTATGAAAAGGTATGAAAGATAGAAATAGACCGGCGTTCAGCCGCCTGAGTACCTCACCCCGTGTAAAGAGCGGACGTGTAGCCCAGGGACACCAACGTGGAGGAACCGGTATCGTCCCCGGCTGGGGAGGGAACTTTTTTTTTTTTTTTTGCGGGGGGAAATTCGTTATGAATCCCCCGCCGCCCCGGGGGAAGGCAGCAGGGGTATGTCGGACTCCCCCGGTGCGAGGTGGAGTGCACCGGGGTTTACCTACTAAAACCCCCCGATGCCCTTCTTCTGCGCCAATGCGAGGCCGTGGGAATCGCGTGAGCATAGCTCCACGACCCCGCAGCGCGTGCCGCGACCGGCCCTCTTCTGTTGCGGCGGCTTGGTGTTTTGCCGCCGCCTGCCCTCACCGAGAGCTCCCCGGGCATAGGGGAGCCTTGCGCTCGGGACCCATAGTGGGGGCGGCGATCCCCCGATCACCACCCACGGGTCTAGGCCTCCGTCTCCATGGCGGGGGCGGGCTGAACCGCCCTTGCGCCTTTAGCCTTGGGCGTTCCACGCCGGGCTTTTTTGGTCGAAGCCTTACCATTCCTTTTCCGGTTCCCTTTAAATTCTGGGACTTCGTGGCGACCATTGTAATTGTCGCCAACGATGCCTCTACACTTTGGGCCAGAGCGGCGATGGTCTGCTCTGACCTGTCTTCTTCGCTGACTACGCTAACAGGGCTTGCGCACGTTGACGCGCGTGCCTGCCGCGCTGTCCTCGCCGTTTCGGCCACCTCTTCCTCGGCTTGTAGCCGAAGAGCTTCCTCCTTCTGCCGGTTAAGCTCGGCTTGTGCCTTCGCTAGGCCGACGTACTGGCCGGTAGATGGTGGCCGGCCACGTCCCCTTTTAGGCTTGGGTACCGCCCCTTTGCTGAGGGCCGGTACATCGTCATCGCTGGTCTTCCTCTTACGAGGTGTGTCTCTGTCGGGTATGACGGGCAGCCCCTCGGAGTCCAATGATATGCCAGACATATCACTGGCGTCCGAGAGGTAGTCGTCGCTGTCTAGTCCGGTGTTTGGGCGTGCGGGAATCAGCGCGCGCGTGAGCATAACGCGCGGTATACGCTGTGCGGCTCCACTGGTATTTCCCGCCGCCATTGTCTCAGCCTTAATAGAGGGAGGGAGGATCAGATCCCGCTCGCGCTGAACGCGTGCGAGCCCCTCCGTGTCTCCTCGCAACTTCTTACGGTGAAGAAGCCTCAGGAGCCGCTCCCTACCATTCTCCACAGGCTGAGAGAAATCCACATCCTCATCGGTTAAGAGTTCCGCCACCGGTGCGGTTAGGGGCACCGGCTTCGGACTCGCATGCGCCATCGCGCTTCCCTCCTCATTCGCCGTCGCAACGGCCTCCTTTCCCTCCACCAACGCATGTTTGGGGCCCCCAGTATACCTGGCCCTATCTCCCGCCGAAACGGGAGTGTGGGATTCCCCGGCATCGCCGGGACCCACCCTGGGAGAATTTTCCGCATGCTTGCCTTCCATGGTTGTCAATTGTGGGCTGAGTCTGACCCGATCCAGTAGGGGGGATTCTGCCCCAGTGCCCTCACGACGAAACCGCCCGTTCGCCACGCATCCCAAGGCCGGGCACCACAATCCAAGGATTAGGGGCCGTAAAAGCCCATCCATCACCATTCAAACCAAAAACCTAACACGCAAAACCTAACACACACGCAAATAAGAGTAAACGAAAAAGGAAAGATAGAAAAGAAAAGGTGGTGAAAGACAGAGTAAATAAAACGTAAAACAAAGAAAAAGAAGAGTAATCTATAAAAAGGTGTTGAAAAGATATAGACCGTCGTTCAGCCGCCTGAGTACCTCACCCCGTATAGAGAGCGGAGTGGCGCACCCAGGCGTTGCCCAGGGACACCAACGTGGAGGAACCGGTATCGTCCCCGGCTGGGGAGGTGGTTGTAGGTCGTAGGGTTATGTGGGACTCCCCAGCGCCTGTGACTGGCGCCGGGTTTACCCACTAAAAACCGCACAATGCCCTTCTTCGCGCCTAGGCCGGGGTCATGGGTATCGCGAAAGCATTCGTCCACGACCCCGCCGGCGCCTGCCTATGACAGGCTCTACTCAATGCGGCGGCATAGATGGTGTGCCGCCGCTAGCCTTCTCCGAGAGCTCCCCGGACATAGGGGAGCATTCTTCTCGGGACCCCTTGGGTGGGCGGCGATCCCCCGATCACTACCCACGGGTCTTAGGCGCCTCTCATTCGGCGTCCATGGCGGGGGCGGCTGGTGCCACCCTTGCGCCATCGGCCTTGGCCACTTTCTGGCGGGCCTTCTTGGTGGGCGTCTTCTTCTTTCGGGGAGGTGGCTTTTTCGCCGAGGTGACGCAACTGCCACCCCCCAACACGTGGTCTGCCTTTTTGCCGGCCGATAGACATACGGCGTAATTTAGAACCGCCCCGCAGTCCGACATTTTATGTCCAGGTTTGCCGCAGCGGAAGCAGAGTCCGCTGCGGTCCTCCGCCCGGCAATTTACTCCGATATGGCCCGTGGCGAGGCATCGGTAGCACCGCTTAGGCCGTTTAGCCAGCAGCACTACCTTTGCCGACGTCCACCCAATTTGCAGTCGCCCCGAGCTTGAGAGCTTTTTGGCGGCCGCTACTGGGACGTTCATCCAGAGGGAGCCGTCCCCTCTGCGTCCGGCTACGATCTTGCCCGGCCTGATGGTGTTGGCCGGGCAGCCTCCTTCATTAGCGGCCGCCTCCACGACTTCGGCGACCGTCACAGCGTCGTCTAACCCGGTGACGCGCATCTCCGCGCACTTCACCAGGCGGGCCACCTGCACTGCCTCTGGGTCGACGACCGCTTTCAGCCTTGCTGCAAAAGCGTCCGCCTTCTCCGAAGCGCCCTCTCCGTCCACTGTCAGCAATCGGGCGCCCGATTCAGCCACCCGGAAGCCCAGCTTGGTGATGCCGAACTCTCGGAGGTCGATGCGCGCCCTGGCGTCCGACAATATTTTGGCGTAGGTCGCCCCCCTATCCTTCGCCCCCTCCTGTAAGGTGAGGGAGATGGCTGTCGTGGTAGGAGGGCGGAGCCTCGCCTTCTTCTTCCTGGCTGGGGCACTTTTGGTTGCCTTCGCCTTTTCCTTCTTATTTTGCCCGCTTGGACCCACTGTAGTCCACGGGGCGTTAGCAGAGGCGGGGGTTGGATTAGCCCTCGTTTCTGCGGCCTCCTGTGCGGCCAAGCTCTTCTTCTTGGTCTTCTTTTTCTTCTTCTTCGGCGCGGTAGGCGGTGCGGGTGTGGTTGCACTGTCGCCTGCCGTTACCTCCGACACTTCGACAACTGTGGTCGGTCTCTTCTCCTTCGGTGGCTTTGGGACCTTCTTCTTGTTTTTCCCCGGAGCAACATCACTGCCCGCGGCATAAGCCGGTGCGGTGTCACTCGGGGAGTCAAAAGCCAGTGGTGGACGTAGACGTGGCGCTGGAAGTAGTCGGTCTTCCAGACCAGCCAGTCTGGCGTTCAGCATATTGTCGAAGGTCTCCGCATTGGTGTGTGAGACCTCCGCCAACAGCTGACGCACGTCTTGCTCTGGTGGTTGAGCTATCTGGCGCCGGAGCTCATCTAGCTCGCGGCGCATCTCCTCTATCTGCCTCTGGAGCCAGGTGTTATGGGCTTCCAGGGCCTGAACTTCTTCCGATGAACAGCGGCCCCTCATTTCAGCGACGGCCGTTTTGATGTTAGCGACCGCCTCCTTGAGGAACCGCTGGTACGTTCCTTTTAAATTGGAGGACCTCGTGGCGACCATAGTTATGGTCTCCAACGAGGCCTCCACGCTCTTGGTCAGCGCAGCGCTTGTCCGCTCGGACTCTTCCTCCATTTTGGCGGGGGTAACGCAGAGTGACGAGCGCGCCACTCTGGCAGTCCTCGCCGTTGCAGCCACTTCCTATTCGGCTTGAAGTCGAAGGGCCTCTTCCTTTGCCTTATTAAGGTCGGCCTGCGCTTTCGCTAGGCCGACGTACTGGCCGGTCGTTGGTGGCCGGCCGCGTCCTTTTTTGGGTTTTGGTACCGCCCCCTTACTGAGGGACGGTACACTGTCGTCATCGGTGTTTCTCCTCTTGCGAGGTCTGTCTTGTCCGGTGGTGGACTCCACGGATTCCAGCGACATGGCACTGTAGACCGAGGAGTCCGAGAGATAATCGTCGCTATCTCTCGTGCAGTCATGAGGCAGCAGCCGCTCGAGCACCACACGCGGCACGCGCGGTTTTGCTGCATTTTCGTTCTCTTCTTCGGGGGGCGTGAGTCTTTGGTCGCGCTCAAACTGCACGCGAGCGAGTCCTTCGGTGTCACCCCGTTCCTTCTTCCTCTGTAGGCGCCTCAACAGTCGCTGCACTCCATTAGGCTGCCGCTGTGAGAAGTCTACCTCCTCATCCGTTAGTAGGTCCGATCCCGACACGGTAAGGTGCGCCGGCCCCGGCCTTTCTCGCGCCATCGCGCCTCCCTCCTTCCTCTCTCCCGCCTTCTCCTCCTCCGCCATCGTATTTTGTGGCCCCCCCCGTATACGAGGGCCGACCCCCCGCCGGAGCGGGAGTGTGGGATTCCACAGCTTCGCTGGGACCCACCCGGGGAATAGTTTTCAAAGTACGACTTTCCATAGCTGTCACTTGTGGGCTGATGTCTGGCCCGATCAATTAGGGGTGATTCTGCCCCAGTGCCCTTGGGACGAGCCGCCTGCTCGCCACGCATCCCACGGCCGGGCACCACAAACCCTGGATTAGGGGCCGTAAAAGCCCATCCATCACCATTCAGAACAAAAACCTAGCACGCAAAACCTAACACACGCACAGAAGAGTAAATAAAAGAGAAAAAGATAGAAAGAAAAGGTGTTGAAAGATAGAGAAATTAAATAAAATAATGCAAAAAGAAGAGTAAACTATAAAAAGGTGGTGAAAGATAGAGATAGACCGGCGTTCAGCCGCGTGGGTACCTCACCCCGTGTAAAAAGCGGAGTGGCGCACCCAAGCGTTGCCCAGGGACACCAACGTGGAGGAACCGGTATCGCCCCCACCGGTATCGCCCCCAACTTAACTTTTTTTTTTTTTGCGGGGGGAAATTCGTTACGAATCCCCCGCTGCCCCCGGGGGAAGGCAGCAAAGGTATGTCGGACTCCCCCGGTGCGAGATGGAGTGCACCGGGGTTTACCGACTAAAACCCCCCGATGCCCTTCTTCTGCGCCAATGCGGGGCCGTGGGAATCGCGTGAGCATAGCTCCACGACCCCGCAGCGCGTGCCGCGACCGGCCCACTTCTGTTGCGGCGGCTTGGTGTTGTGCCGCCGCCTGCCTTCACCGAGAGCTCCCCGGCCATAGGGGAGCTTTGCGCTCGGGACCCATAGTGTCTAGGCCTCCACTTCCATAGTGGCGGGGGCGGGTGGGACCGCCCTTGCGCCGGCCTTGGGCTTTTTAAGCCGGGCCTTGGAAGGAGCCTTCCTCTTCTTATTCGTGCCGGGGGGCGGCTTGGGTGCTGTAATACAGCCGCTGCTCCCCAGCACGTGCTCCTTTGGCTTGCTTACGGCCTCACAGACCGGGCAATTCGGAGCTGCCGCACACTGTTGCGCTTTGTGCCCCGGCTTCCCACAGCGGTAGCAAGTTCCACTGAGGTCAACCGGGCACGAGCACTTCGTCGCTAAGTGGCCGGTGTCGAGGCATTTGAAACACTGCTTGGGCCTCGCGGCCAGCAGTGTCACTCGCGCCACAACCCAGCCGATCTGCAGCCGCCCAGAGCTGGTGAGCTTTTTGGCGGCTGCTATTGGGGCGCTGAGCCAGAGGCTTCGTGAACCTCTCGGGCCCACGACGATTTTGCCCGACCTGATGTTGGTAGCCGGGCAATCTCCTTCTCTAGCGGCCGCCTCGATGACATCGGCGGCCGTCGTCGCGTCGTCCAGCCCGGTGATGCGCAATTCTGCGCATTTCACCGGGCGGGCGATCCTCACGCTGTCGGGGCTTAGGGCCGAACGAAGCCTCGCGGCCAGAGCGTCCGCCTTCTGGTTCGCCCCCTCTCCATCTACGGACAAGATACGCGCGCCCGTCTGCGCCAGGCGGAAGCCGAGCTTGGGGATATTTAGCTCCCCAAGATCGACCTTCGCCCGAGCCTCGCGCAGTAT
This sequence comes from Phengaris arion, assembly GCA_963565745.1. Lineage (NCBI taxonomy): Eukaryota > Metazoa > Arthropoda > Insecta > Lepidoptera > Lycaenidae > Phengaris > Phengaris arion. Next base: position 5,658,808 of record OY751439.1, on the reverse strand, counting down.
CTTCTCATACGTCACCCCCCTCTCCGCAGCACCAGCCTCGAGAGTGAGGGTGATTGCAGCGGTAGTAGGGGGGCGAAGCCTTGCCTTTCTCTTCTTATTCGGAGCGGCCTTGGGTGCTTTAGCCGCTCCCTTCTCCTTCCTGGCCTTACGTGGTCCAACGGTGGTCCACGGGGACTCGGCGGGGGAGGGGTTGGTGTTCTCCCCCCCTTGCGCCGCTTCTCTTACAGCCATTGTGGGCCGCTTTTTCTTTTTCGCCGCCTTCTTAGGCGGGGCCAATGTAGGCGGTGCCACTATGGGGGCCGTCGCACTTGGTGCCGCCACTTCCGCGTAAGTGGGCGCCGTCGCCTTTTTGGGCTTCGGCGCCTTCGTCTTTGCTGCCGCTGGCGGGGGCGGGGGCCTACGGTGGCACTATCCGCCGCCAGTGGTGGCCTCCTTCTTGGTTCTGGCAGGAGCCGGTCCTCGAGTCCAGCCAGCCTCGCATTCAGCATGTTGCCGAAGGTTTCAACATTAGAGCGCGAAACCTCCGACAACAGCTGCTGCAGTTCTTGGGTGGCGGGCCGTGCCGCCTGACGCCGCAGCTCCTCCAGCTCGCGGCGGAGTGTGTCCACCTGCTGTTGGAGCCTCGTGTTTTGGGCTTCAAGAGCCCTTATCTCCTCGCATTGCCCGCGGCCCCTCATTTCGGCGACGGCCGCCTTTATGTTGGCGGCCGCCTCTTTGAGGAACCGTTGATAGGTCCCCTTTAAGTTTTGGGACTTCGTGGCGACCATTGAGAGATTGAGATTTAATTAAATTAAATTAAATTAGATTAAATTAAATTAAATTACATTACATTACATTACATTACATTACATTACATTACATTACATTACATTACATTACATTACATTACATTAAATTAAATTGCATTAAATTTAAAAATTAATTCAATTCAATTCAAATCAAATCAAATCAAATCAAATCAAATCAAATCAAATCAAATCAAATCAAATCAAATCAAATCAAATCAAATCAAATCAAATCAAATCAAATCAAATCAAATCAAATCAAATCAAATCAAATCAAATCAAATCAAATCAAATCAAATCAAATCAAATCAAATCAAATCAAATCAAATCAAATCAAATCAAATCAAATCAAATCAAATCAAATCAAATCAAATCAAATCAAATCAAATCAAATCAAATCAAATCAAATCAAATCAAATCAAATCAAATCAAATCAAATCAAATCAAATCAAATCAAATCAAATCAAATCAAATCAAATCAAATCAAATCAAATCAAATCAAATCAAATCAAATCAAATCAAATCAAATCAAATCAAATCAAATCAAATCAAATCAAATCAAATCAAATCAAATCAAATCAAATCAAATCAAATCAAATCAAATCAAATCAAATCAAATCAAATCAAATCAAATCAAATCAAATCAAATCAAATCAAATCAAATCAAATCAAATCAAATCAAATCAAATCAAATCAAATCAAATCAAATCAAATCAAATCAAATCAAATCAAATCAAATCAAATCAAATCAAATCAAATCAAATCAAATCAAATCAAATCAAATCAAATCAAATCAAATCAAATCAAATCAAATCAAATCAAATCAAATCAAATCAAATCAAATCAAATCAAATCAAATCAAATCAAATCAAATCAAATCAAATCAAATCAAATCAAATCAAATCAAATCAAATCAAATCAAATCAAATCAAATCAAATCAAATCAAATCAAATCAAATCAAATCAAATCAAATCAAATCAAATCAAATCAAATCAAATCAAATCAAATCAAATCAAATCAAATCAAATCAAATCAAATCAAATCAAATCAAATCAAATCAAATCAAATCAAATCAAATCAAATCAAATCAAATCAAATCAAATCAAATCAAATCAAATCAAATCAAATCAAATCAAATCAAATCAAATCAAATCAAATCAAATCAAATCAAATCAAATCAAATCAAATCAAATCAAATCAAATCAAATCAAATCAAATCAAATCAAATCAAATCAAATCAAATCAAATCAAATCAAATCAAATCAAATCAAATCAAATCAAATCAAATCAAATCAAATCAAATCAAATCAAATCAAATCAAATCAAATCAAATCAAATCAAATCAAATCAAATCAAATCAAATCAAATCAAATCAAATCAAATCAAATCAAATCAAATCAAATCAAATCAAATCAAATCAAATCAAATCAAATCAAATCAAATCAAATCAAATCAAATCAAATCAAATCAAATCAAATCAAATCAAATCAAATCAAATCAAATCAAATCAAATCAAATCAAATCAAATCAAATCAAATCAAATCAAATCAAATCAAATCAAATCAAATCAAATCAAATCAAATCAAATCAAATCAAATCAAATCAAATCAAATCAAATCAAATAAAATAAAATAAAATAAAATAAAATAAAATAAAATAAAATAAAATAAAATAAAATAAAATAAAATAAAATAAAATAAAATAAAATAAAATAAAATAAAATAAAATAAAATAAAATAAAATAAAATAAAATAAAATAAAATAAAATAAAATAAAATAAAATAAAATAAAATAAAATAAAATAAAATAAAATAAAATAAAATAAAATAAAATAAAATAAAATAAAATAAAATAAAATAAAATAAAATAAAATAAAATAAAATAAAATAAAATAAAATAAAATAAAATAAAATAAAATAAAATAAAATAAAATAAAATAAAATAAAATAAAATAAAATAAAATAAAATAAAATAAAATAAAATAAAATAAAATAAAATAAAATAAAATAAAATAAAATAAAATAAAATAAAATAAAATAAAATAAAATAAAATAAAATAAAATAAAATAAAATAAAATAAAATAAAATAAAATAAAATAAAATAAAATAAAATAAAATAAAATAAAATAAAATAAAATAAAATTACATTAAATTACATTAAATTAAATTAAATTACATTAAATTAAATTACATTAAATTAAATTACATTAAATTCAATTACATTAAATTAAATTAAATCTAATTAATTAAATTCCATTTATTTCAGGCTACATAGGCCCATATTATAGATACCTTATACATTAACATACATATTACTTTAATTAATATTTAATAAACTAAAACTAACACTAAACACGTATTGTCTGCGACGTGGGGCGCGAAGTGTTCGGTAGTCGTCCTTTAAATCAATCTTAGCATGGCCACCATAGAAATGGGTTTTGCCTGCATAATAAAATACATACTGACAGATTATATGGACAAAATGACAGATTTCTTGTATCAATCTGTCATTTTGTCTAGTCTACCGTAGAAAGAAACTATTTCAACGGTGGCCATACTATATGTTAAGTTAAGAGGCCGGTAACTAAATCGAGACTGGCGAAATTAGGTATCTAACGCGCACACACACAAACGCGAGGACGCTCTGTCGCTAGTGCGTGAGTCGACGGTAATTTTGGTGACTAAACAGTTTTGATCCTTAGATATTCTTTTTTTTTATTGGTGGTTTTTAATTGAAATAAAAAGTCTGGTAAATTAGTTTGCATGAAATATATTGTATCAAAAATGTTACTATATTCGTAACTTTACAGGAAATAAAGGCAGTTCACAAAAAACGAAATGATAATCCGTTACATTGATATTTTTAAACCTAAATATCTCGACCGACCTGACCGAGCGACCCGATCCGTTAAGTGGGGCTTGTACTCATCAAACTGAACAACTTCGAACTTTTGAACATATTTATATTGAGCTTCGTTTTTTTTTAAAGAATTGACTATGGGTTCCTTGGAAAATGTTGTTCAATATGATGAGTGGAAGCCCCATACAGTTCGAATACGTTCGAATGGGCCTTACATCAATCTTCAACCTGTAGGTATATTTTCAAATGAATAAAAAAACTAAATATCTTACATCGATAGACTGGCACATTTATCCTACTAATATCATAAATTTGAAAGTTTGTGAGGATGGATGGATGTATGGATGTTTGTTACTCTTTCACGCAAAAACTACTGAACGGATTTTGATGAAATTTGGCACAGAGGTAGATTATAGTCTGGAATAACACATACTTTTTTCAACATTTATGCGGGTGGAGCCGCGGGCAGCAGCTAGTTTATTAATTCCCCGTATCCAAATTTCATCCAAAATTCCAAATCCGTCCAGTAGTTTGGGAACAAGAGCCCCCCCCCCCAGACAGGACACACACTTAATTTTTTAGCCATCACAATACCTTCTTCACTCCTTTGTCGCGCATAGTAGTAATGCTTAAAATAGATTAATATATTTTTATTATTTATTCTTTATGAACACAAATTTTACAATGTAACTAAGACAACACAGTGATGAAAGTACATAGGTGTGCTTATCTCTATAAGAGATCTCTGCCAGCAGACCTGCGACAGGACATCATAAAAGATATAAACGGACACAGATAGTACACAAGAGAATAAAGGAAACAACTAAGAACAAAACAACGAATAGTTATATAAGTAATAATAATAATTAATGATAATACATAATAACTTATATTTTACAATAAAAATACATAAAAATATAAATACATACCTAAACATACATACATATACCTACATATACTAATAATTATATATTAATATTTATAGATATGACATAATATAGTGTCTCTTCATCCTTGTTTTGAACGTGCCCACTGTTGGGCTCTGCTACACGTCTTCAGGCAGAGCATTCCACAGCTGGGCTGCTCTAACGGTGTAAGAGTTACCGTAAAAAATGGTGTTATACCACGGAGTATCTAGCACCTTCCTTGGATTGCATGTGCGGGTAGGCCTTTCACTCAGAGCCGTATAAGTAAAACGGTCAGATAAATAAGAAGGAGAAGAAGAGAATTTTAGTATTTTAAAAAGTGAAGATAAAACGTGCATATTCCGACGATGGCGGATAGGCAGCCATTGCAATTTGTAACGGGCCTCAGATATATGGCCGAATTTGCGTAATGAATATATAAAACGAATGCACGAATTTTGTAGACGTTCTAGTTTATTCAGTAGCTCTTCCGTTACATCCAAATAACAGGCATCAGCATAATCTAAAAGAGGTAATAGTAAAGATTGTGCCAATAGGACTTTCGCAGGAATAGGAAGAAAATTTTGCAACCTCTTCAAAGCATGCAATGAGTGATAAAGGTTTTGCTCACTTCATTAATATGTACAGACGAAGAAAGGTGACAGTCAAAAGTTAAACCTAGGTTTTTGGCGCTGTTTCTAAACTCTATCACATTGCCGCTATAGATTATCTTACCTAGAGATTTGAAATCAATCCTGGAACGTAGCTGCCTGCTGCCAATCAAAAGTGCTTGCGACTTTTTTGAGTTAACAAGGAGCCCAAAAGTGTTAGCCCAATTATTTATATTTATAAGATCACTGTTGATCGAATTAATCGCGAACTCGATGTCATTAACACTGGAGTGCCTGTAAATTTGCAGGTCGTCCGCATAAAGGTGGTAGGCAGAGGATATGGACTTTGTTATCTCGTTTATAAAAATTGCGAAAAGTAACGGAGACAAAACCCCACCCTGAGGGACCCCAACGCATGTATTGCTCCATTCAGAGCAACCGTCTGGAATGAATATTCGTTGTTTTCGTCCTCTCAGGTAAGAGTCAAACCATTTGAGTGCAGTTGGAGAAACACCTATTGATTTAATAATGGCTAACAAAATATCATGATCTACCGAATTGAAGGCGCAGCTGAAATCTAGTAAGATCAAAACAGTGAGCATTCTGTTGTCCATAGCAAGCCGTATATCATCCGTAACTTTCAGCAAAGCAAAAAAAACCTGGTCTAAATCCTGATTGATATGGACTTAAAATCTGGTTGTGGCTTAAAAAGTCAGATAATTGCTTAGATACCGCTTGCTCAAGAACTTTGGATAAGATAGGTAAGATAGAGATCGGCCGGTAATCGGAATTTGAAGTAGGATTGGAAATTTTAGGAAGCGGTATTATGTGACCATATTTCCACGTCGACGAAAAGGTACAAGAGGTTATACAAAAATTAAGCACATGGGCTATGACAGGGGACAGTAGATCGGCGATAGGCAATAACATGTCCTTACTAAGGCCATTGCAGCCAAAAGCTTTAGAAGAGATAGAGAGAAGGCTTGTAAGTACCTGATGTTCAGAGATGTTAGTAAGAGTAAAGGAATCATGTGAAGGAGGTATCTTATTAGAGAGAAAGTTCAAGCAAGCTGATTTGTTGCCGTCGGATAAAAGAATAGGTGGTTCAGCAAAGTGTTTATTAAGTTCGTCCATATTTACTGAAATAGCAGGAGCTATGACTCATTTACCCACCCCAAGCCGTCCAAGAAATTTCCACAATTGTGCTTGAGATACTAAGGCGGGTCAATAAGTCCGTGACTTTTTGAATTTCTAACCTCCTTACTGAAAAAGCAACACTACTCCTGTCAACAGGCATCTGTCAGTTGACTCCTATCAAAATTTGAACTTGCTGCGTCAGTTAGTTTGTGTTTTACAGCTATCTTTATCAGACTATCCAGTAACTTAAGGAAACAATGGAAAAAAGTGAATTTAGTGTGCTTATTAAGCATTATTTTTTGCGAAAAAAAACCATTACCGAGACCAAGGCTAAGCTTGATAAATACTATGGGGACTCTGCACCATCGATTTCAATGGTAAAAAAGTGGTTACTGAATTTCGTTGTGGCCGTACAAGCACTGAAGATGCCGAACGTCCTGGACGCCTAGTTGAGGTCTCTACACCCGAAACAATCGAAAAAATTCACGATATGGTGTTGGCCGACCGAAGATTAAAAGTGCAAGAGATTGTGGAAGCCATAGGCATCTCGCATGGCTCAGTGATTTCAATTTCGAATGATCACTTGGGCATAAGGAAGCTTTCCGCAAGATGGGTGCCGCGTTTGCTCACAGTCGACCACAAACGCAATCGTGTAACAACTTCACAGGAAGGTTTGGCGTTGTTTAATCACAATATGGAGGAGTTTTTTAACCGTGGACGAAACATGGATCCATCACAACACACCAGAGACCAAACAACAGTCAAAACAGTGTGTTTCTAAGGGTGAATCGGCGCCAAAGAAGGCCAAGGTGGGTTTGTCAGCCAATAAAGTTATGGCGACTGTTTTTTGGGATGCACGTGGGATAATCCACATTGACTATCTTCAAAAGGGAAGAACAATTAATGGGGAATATTATGCCAACTTATTGGACCGCTTCAATGAGGATTTGAAAAAAAACCGACCTCATTTGGCCAAGAAAAAAATTCTTTTTCACCAAGACAATGCATGTGCAGTTGCCATGGCAAAAATCCTTGAATTGGGCTATGAATTGCTCCCACATCCACCCTATTCTCAAGATTTGGCTCCGAGTGACTACTTCTTGTTCCCAAACCTGAAAAAATGGCTCGGTGGAAAAAGATTTGACTCCAATGATGAAGTCATCTCGCAAACAAAGGCCTATTTTGAGGACCTCGACAAATCATATTTTTTGGAAGGGATAAAAAAATTGGAGAAGCGTTGGACAAAGTGTATAGAGCTCAAGGGGGACTACGTTGAAAAATAAAATGATTTATTTATCAAAAAATCTGTGTTTTATTCCAAAAGTTACGGACTTATTGACCCGCCCTCGTAAGTTCTCTGCCGATGTAAAAATATAGCGACGTTTAGCATCCCTACACAGCCTGTTTTACACTTAGTAACAGTAACACTTGCGTAGTTTTTTGTAGGCTATTACATTCGGTTCTGTAGGGAAATGTTTGCACCTTGTCTTGGCTTTATTACGCTTGGACATGAAATTCTTTATTTCTGTGGTCAGCCAGGGCGCTGGTAATTGCTTAACACGAACAGGTTTAAGGGGGGCATGTATGTCATAAATGTTTGTTACAACTGAGTTAAGAATGTCTACTTTAGTGTCGATGGTTGATGCCTCAAAGAGAGGATTCCAGTTGACTGAACTGAAGTCTTGTCTCAGGACGTTGAGATCAATGCTAGAAAGGCTACGCTGCGTGATTGTTTTGGCTCTTAGTTTTGGGTTACGCAGTTTATATGACAAGTAAAGAAGATCATGATAGGAGAAAGGAGCAGTTAATTGACCATGAGAGATAACTTTAGAAGGTTGAGAAAATAAAATGAGGTCGAGAAGAGATGGATCAGAGTTAGGTGGGAAATGTGTAGGGGATAGTAGTAATACATGCATATTAAATGAGTTAATCAAATTTTGAAGCTTAAGAGTTCTGCGGTCGTTTTTAATTAAACACGTGTTAAAGTCACCCATGATGATTACATGTTCATAGCATGGGTAATAACAGCTGATCAGTTCATCAAGTACTTCAAAATAGTTGACTGTAGAGGAGAGACTGTACATCACGCCTAGAAGAACTTTATTATGGGAAATAGTGATTTCAAGCATTAGGAATTCCAGCTGACCACGATTATTATTTGGAGATTGGCAAACTACCTTATATGGAATGTTCTTCATAACATAAATGCACACACCCCCACCCCTACCAAGGCATCGATCGTTGCGTATCAAAGTAAAGCCTTGAAGAGGATACAACGTCGAAGGAAGAGAAGGTTTAAGCCACGATTCAGATACTAGGATGCAGTCCACCGAGACGCCGTTAAAATATGTAAGAAGGTCGGAGTAGTGAGCCGGTATACTCTGTGCGTTCATGTGTGCTAAGTTAAAGGAAAGAGAGCTATTGGAAAAAATATCACTTAACGAACTATCCAAGGGTGTTGAGTCGATAGTAGGTAAGTCACTACTAAGGCTAAGAAACTCACAAGATGAAGAGCACGAGAAAAAACTATTGTCAATCTCAAAAACATCACTATAAAACATTCTTATAATATTTTAAAAATAAATATAACATATAAGTATATAAATATATAAATATTCTGTACTATTAATATGTATAATAAATAATATAATAAAATTACACACTGACAATAATTAAACCTTCAGAACAACAAAAAAAAAACTAAAATCATTATACACCTTGCACACTTTGGCAATAAATTATAAAAGAGAAACAAATATAAATAAATGCAAACTAAAGTACATAGTTGAAAATCACAGAAATAAAAAAATGAAAAAACATTCTTAGAAACTATATGAATCAAAAATAAAACAAATTCAAACTACATAAATGAAAGCGTAAACAAAGCGAACAATAAGTAATAATTTGTGCAGGCCAATACTATAATTTTGTATGAGCAATAAATACAAAATAAAAAATGGGCAACAAAAGCAAACAATGAAATAAAGAATAAAAATATTTTAAAAAAAAAGACATATTACAAGCAAAAGGGCCTCGATACTGACCATCCAGCCCGCAAGCCAAGGCCGCGGGACTTGTAGGCAAAAAATATTTAGAATTATTGACACTATTGACGGCTATTAGTACCGGTGCTGGACTTGCTGGATGGGTCGTGAGTATGGCGCTTTAATTAATTGGTGTGTGGATGCATATTACAGTGAGTAAAAAAAAAATCTGATGACAGCAGACATATTGACAGTTGACACATGACATGCAAAATTGAGCGATTGTCGAATTCAAGTTGATTTGTACAAATTTGTATAGTGACAGTAATTATTAATAAGTAATTTAAATTTACCTTTAAAATTGGTTCGCAAACATACCTACCGTTAATATTTGAATATGCATCCAATGATATACCGTCATTTACCGACATCAAGAAAAGGTATTATAATATGTACCTGCGGAATATATTAAACTGTTACTTATTTCTTGTTAACAGCTTTTGCTCTTTTGGATCTCACATATTTTGGGTCAGCCTGAGTATTCTGTAGTGGAAATTTACTTATTAAAGTGCTCAACTCATGCAAGGAAATTACTTTCTTTCGGGTTTGGTCTGGAAGCAGAATAAGGATGTTACCATCAGCAGTCCAACAGTTTCTCATTCCGAAGTGTTTTCTGGCAGCTACAAATAACTCCTGTCGAGGCTTAGTCAGGAACTCAGAGACTGTGATACCGGTTTCCTTAAGATTAGTTTTCCTAGACCAGATGATGTTCCTTATTCTAATTCAGGTGAAGCGTACCAGCACAGGTCTTGGGCGGTCATTTTTAGCACCAAGGCGATGACAGACTTCAATACTGCCTGGATCAATGTCTGAAATTTTGTGATCCTTAAGGATAGCACAAACCTGGTCTTCGGCCTCAGCGGGAGAGTCCTCAGGAACACCGTGAAGTAATAAAATTTTGAGCCTGCTTCTCATCTCTTGGGCATCCAATCCAGTGGCTAAAAGCGCAACTTGTTGTTTCAACAATGACAACATACCCCATACAGTGGATTTGAAGGCGTTGAAGTCCGAAGTCAGCTTGACCAAATCCATAGCCTCAGTGGACGAAGATGACTGAGCTGTTTTCTCTGCTAGTGACTTGTCATAATTCTCCATCCGTGCTTCAAACAGCTTTACTATATCTTCCATGTTTTTGTTCAACTGAGCATGTAAATCCATGTTTATATTTCTTTCAATTGTGGTTTGCAAATATACTGAAATTTATTATTGCCAGGTGTCCAAGGTATTTATTAGCACATTTATTTACTTGTATATCAATAAATAGTTGTTATTTAAGTAGTTTTATTTGAAATAATTTAGGAGCACAAAATTTCAATGTTGCCTCTTGTACTACCCGAATCTTTTTTTTCAAAAAGTATATACATGTACAATGTATAATTATGTATTACTGACCTGGAATCATTCTTGGCTCGCTTTGAACCTTTAAAGTTATTTAATAAAATCTTTTTGCGCTTCACAGCACCATATTTAAAGCTCTTGCTCTTTCCGGCCATCTGTTATTTTCGGATCTGAGAATATGAAAATTTGATTTTAATCATAATTAAAAAAATGTTACAAAAATCAGTCCAGCGAACCCAACTGTGAAAGCATAATAAATGATTACATTAACATTACATTCAAAACAACATGTCAAAATCATCACAAAATATTTTAAAAAAACTTACCTACTAAAGTATCAAGAACTCACGGTCCGGTCACGTTTGTTGTAGTCGTTGCGTGATCTCGATGGATTGGCGGGGAGCGCAGAGCGATACAGCCACCCTCTGAAAGCGCTCAGCGCGGACTGCCGACTCGAGCCTTGCGGCGAGTAATATAATGTGAGATTTAGGTTGTTTTGAATCGTGTTTTTTGGCACAATTTGTTTTTTTTTTTTCTTTTTTCTCGAATTGGATAGAATTTTATCTATAGATTATTTCTGTCGTTTTCTTTTTATGAATTACAGCTCCAAGTTGCCGAAATTAACAGCAATTCTTTGCCCATTTTCTCTAAAATTTTGCCGAGTTGCATATTTTTTTACTCAACTATTTCATATTAAAGTGGTAAAAAGTAATTCCAACATTGTATAGACGACTTTCTCAACAGTACATTGTATTTTTTTTATACCGTTAAGACGTTAATACAATCCATAAACAGGTGATATTCTAAACCTTTTACAGCAAAAATCACAAAACTGTCGCGGGTTTGAGTTGGATTATTTAAAAATACCTACTTAAAAAAAAATCTAGCTCCAACATTAGATTATAATTGAAATGATCTTACATGTTGTGCATTAAAACTTACAGAAATACTGTATTTTAACTGTTAAATCACGTCTGTTAAATCAGCGAAATCGGCAAAATTTCGTATACGGACTCTTAAGTGTAAGGTCAATAGTAATTAATTTTTGCAAATGCATTGCCTGGAATATATAAATATTGTATTAGCTTATACGAGTACATTGTAATAACTAATAACATACGGAACTATATTCTAATCCGGACTATATCTACGAAGTAGAAAACATGGCGACGTAAAAGAAAACACTTCTTATCTAATGGAAATAAAGGCACTTAGTAAATAGCAAACATAAAATTATAAGTCTCATCCTACCGTTTCAATTATATTCATAGCTTTAGGGTCAATTCACACCGATTTTTTGTGTAGTAAGCAATCTCAATTTTCAATCTCTCGATATGAACTAACGCTTTATTACTTATTCTAATGGACTGAGATACCAGGCCAGCCTGACTACACTCACATCCTTAGGGTCAGTTCACTGTCAATATCATATATAACAGCTCGACACTCGATACATCGATTTTCAACTCTATTGTATTAGGGCAGAGTTCTATTTTCAGAGTTCCGAAATTTTTCGGGCCCGCCGGGTTCCGGATCATAATATAGCCTCAGCCCTATGAGATGTCACAACGGCACACTATCGTAACATTTTATTTCATTAAATAAAGTGTTTCGACCCATAAGTACCTACTGTACAGTACAGCCTCCGTGGTCTAGTGGTTAGAGCTTGGCTCTCGACTCGGAGGTCGTGGGTTCGATTCCCGCATTGGAACAAAAAAATGTTGTTTCCAAGTTTGGTTAGGACAATTCAGGCTGATCACCTGATTGTCTGACAAGAAAGATGATCCATGCGTCGGATGGGCATGTAAAAAGTCGGACCTGCGCCTAATCTCTCGCCAGTCGTGTCGGTTATCCGTCCCACTGGGTTACGAGAGTAAAGAAGGAGAGAGTGCTCTTGTGTACTGCGCACACACTTGGGCACTATAACATAACTCCTGCGTAGCTGGCCTGGTTTCAATGAAACAGGCCACCGTCACCGAAATCGGTGTGGGGAGCTATTACCTACTGTCTTGGGACGAACGGATAGGGACGAAACAAGAGAACATACCATGCATCGGTCCAAACAAGATGGCGACTGTTATAAGCATAACAATGATCCGAGCTCTTCTGTTGTTGGGTCCATTCTTGAACACGACTCTTATAGTCTCCTTGATGTTGGTGAAATCGAAGAACAGCCTCATGAAATAGAAGATACCTTTGCCGTCGTGCTGAAATAATATTGGGATTTATGTAAACTTATAAATAAAATTGAATTGTTTTCTTGACATTTCAAATTATAAATGTGATACGATATTTAATCAAATAAGCTAACGAAGAGCGTGTCAGGACACGGCTTATAGAAGGGCTACGCACATATTAACGCGCAATAGGATTTTTTATATTGCTTCATAAGTTATTGTTAGATTTCCATAAAAATAATTTTCCTCGAGCGTATTAATTTATATAAACCACCACCATGGACAGTTACAAGTTTCTTCCTCTTATTTTTATTATTTTTGAAATGCCGGGTGCCCAACTTGTAAGTCACTTTGGAGGCCTACTACTCAAAAGTAATTTATTGCCACGTATTAAAATTCATGCATAATAGCAAAACACGTGAAAATTTTGATGACACTTTTTATGATTTCAAAATCTATTTGTAATATTGTTGGATTAATTTTAATCGAATTTAAGGCACTACAATCAAAATAAGAGCAGAAAAATGATCATGAACACACTACCTCCTTTTGTAAATTTTGGACGAAGAGGTTTTATTATATTTGGTTTGGTCGCAAAATGTACCGAAAACCATCCAATTTATGTCAAATTCGCAAACGCACCCTTAACATTTACAACAAACATTTAAAAAAATTTACAATAAAAATAAATTATAGTGTGTGCTTAAGACCGCACGGCAGAATTGACAATTGGCATTGGCAATCGTAATAAATTTACGTGTAAATAAAGTTAATAATATTAGTACCGCTGACCCGATCGAGATTTTCACCTTAGAGCGTGACGGATCAGCCTCACTCACAGCCTACGAAGAAAATTACTACAATAACAAAATACTTTAAAGTTTGCCATGCCAATTACACTTACAAGTTACATCTTATATACATATACTACTATAATAATACATACATTTTTCACTCTAATAATATATATCTAGTGTCTGTATCCTTTAGAATACTAAAAATATCTTATATTTTATGTTTTGAGGTATAATATGTATGACATTATAACTTACAATTGTTAGAAAATCCAAGCATTTCTTTTAATTTTTGTTTTTTTTTAATTTTTGACTTAATTTCATTTTCCTCTCTTAGTAATTTATATTTATTACATAACTTTGGCACTATATACTTTCTAGTCCTTTCCCCATTATAATTATTAACTTTTATCTGCTCTAACTATCTTTTTTTATTGTTCTAATACTATATTTATACATTTTCTTTGTTTTAAATTCCTCTTTATAATATGTTTCTATTGCTATCAAATATTTAACTTTTTCACTTACTGGAATAATTTCGCACTACTGAAATAGCTTATTATAGTCAGATGACTATAATAAGCTCTATACTTTACCTTTATTCTTTTATCTACGATTATTTTTAAGAATCTTATCTGTATCTTTTTAATTTGTTCAACATAGGTTTTAAATGCTAGTTCATAGCAACTTAGCCCATAATTAATAACTGACTCCACCAATGCATAGTAGACCATTACTAAAGTACACTTGTCTAAATACCATAGACATAGACATACCAAGTCTATGTGTGGCCTCCAGCTCAAGTTGTTATCTATAAGCAGGCCCAAATATTTAATAGTACTTACTAATTCTAAAACATTACTTTTGCTGTCCTGTAATAGGGAGAGCAAATATGCATGATTTTAGATTTACTCGTGTTAATTATAATTCCATTATCATGGGCCCATTTTGTTATTTGGTCGAAATAATTTTGTAACTGCACTATCATGTGTTGCAAGCTTATGCCTGATATTAATAAACATGTGTCATCTGCATACATAAATACCTCACTATATTCCACTACATTAACCATGCTGTTCACATGCATTATATAGCCAACAAGACCATAATATACGGATCCAGTAGGTACACCCAATGTGATGGACGCATCTGCGCCCGTTGTCCTGTCAACAACGGTGCAGAGCGTCCTGTTCTTCAAGTAGCTCGCGAAGAACTTGTTGGTGGGACCACTGATACCGCATTCGTCCATGGCCTGTAACAGCTGTTTGTGTCCAAGAGTATCAAAAGCTTTTTTGAAGTCAATAAATAGTGCTATTATCTGGTTTTTATCATTTAGTTTCCCATTAATAAAGTCTGTAAACTGGATTAGTAAGGTATCCTAGTAAGTAAGGTACTATAATCCAGATGACATCCTTGTTTATAAATAGGCCTGATCAATGCTTGTTTGAGTTTATCAGGATAAATACCTTGCGTTACACACAGGTTTATAAATTTCGAAATAATTTTACTTACATCTTTAATTATGCATTTTAAATCCGTTACCCGTATTTGATCCCTACCCGGTGCCTTATTACAACCTAAGTTATTAATAATTTTTTCAACCTCCTTGGCATTTACCTTTTTAAATCGTAAGGAACTTATATTTACATTAACATAGCTATTTCTATCTAAAAATAATGTACCACAGTTATGTTTAATTTTTTCTATTTCTTGTGTAAAATTTTTGGAAAACATAGTGCAAATGTTATACATAATATTATCTGTCTTGCCCAAGTACTTTTTAATTACACTACTCAAAGTCATGTCTCTGAATTAGCGCGGATTAAATGAATACACCTATTAAGTCGATAATGTTAATATTTACGTGCGCACAAGTTACTATTATATTAGTTTCAATGTCAAAGCGTCTCGAGGTTCATGGTACGTTTAATTACGTCTTATATTATCATTTAACTTCATTAAAATATATTTTGCCGATGAAACGGTCTCATAATGTTGTGTACTTTAAAAGTATCATTGTATAGCTACAGCGAAAGTTGATTATAAGGGTCAATGCACACCGAAATTAAACGACACGCGACGCGGGCTGTATTTCTAAGATATCAGAGTCATGTTGCATCGCGCTGCAACGTGTATCTTTTGACGTGATAACGTCTTATAATTCGATAGAGCCGGCTGCACGCATGAAAAAACATGACTCATGCGTTACCAAGTACTGTTACCAAGTACCGTTACCTGTTACCGTTACCAAGTACCAGTGTTACCTCGCATTTTATTATTATTATTGTTGTTGTTGTTGTTGTTGTCGTTGTTGTTGACGTTGTCACGTTCAACTATCGTCAGTAAACCGACTTTACAGACAACTGATATTTTTTGTGTAGTGAATAAGTTCAATTTTTATTTTAATAGCTATCTTAAAAATGCAGCGCCGCGTCGCGTCACGTATCGTGACGGTGTGAACTGACCCCGATAGTCTAATCTATTTATTTGTTTAAACATTAATTACGGTTTGTAGGAGTTGGGTTTCCATTTTTAGTAGAACTTTTTAGTAGAACTAAAAAGTATGAACGCGTGGTTCGGTTGAAGTATGATTGTTTAATCATACTTGTGGCGCGTCTGCCCCACGCACATTGCCAATCCAACTTCATTTATCTTATCTGTGCTCCCACCAATGCACTCCACTACATAAGAAATAATAATACCTACATACACGAATTAGGCACACTAATTAACAAATCACACCTAGAACAGAGGGTTGCGATTTGGTACTCACACTACGTTGAGTCGGTAACGTTACGACACAACCACATGCTCAAAATTCACACGCACGCTAGGGCTTGCTATGGTCGATAGGAATTTTCGATAATGAAAATGGTCAAACTTGAATCTTGAAATCATCTTAGTTTCAGATAGATTTACGATTTATGAGCCCTAACTTTTGAATGCGGCGGAGGGAGTAGCGGGGCAAGTATGGTTGCGCGTGTACAATATGTGCATCCCCACTATTTTTGCCGAGGGCTCATCGTAAATCGTAAACCGTCCTGTAGCTATTGGTAATTGAATGAAAAATTTTAATAACGGGAGCACTAGTAATTTTATACTAACTAAAACATTGTGTCAAAGGCGAATTTAATAATTGGTATTGGGATAGAAAATGAAAAAAAATATCAACATGTATTACCTTTATTTGTAATCAAAAATAATTAGAAAATCAAAGCAAAAAAAGAAGTCGATGGTCTATAAATATTATGTAGCAAAAAAAAGACTAGCAAAATTTTACTACCGAGAACAGTAGTAACTCATTCTGAAGAAAAGTAATTTGTCGATAAATCATCGATCACTGACTGCACTATCCAGGCGACCGAAGCAGAAGTGACGCGAACGAGTTGAAAGGCGCGGTAATTTGGCTCGCTTCGCAACTCATTGCGCGTCAGATGTGTCTTCTCGCGAAATATTTGCGTACTTCACCAGCAATGTATATTTTCTGTGATTCTTGGCTCTATTGTCGTTTCTACTTAGAATTTCATAATTCGAACTAGTTTTTTGGGAAAAATACTAAAAAACTAAGGTTTTTATGCTTATCGATGAAAAGAAATTCCTCCTTGTTTCATATTTGATGTCTGACTCTTTAATTTGCACATAACAATCGCTCAACACGGCATTTTCAAAGGATATTAGCGCTGCTCTGTACTGCGAGGCAATCAACAAGCGACTAAAAAGTATGAACGCGTGGTTCGGTTGAAGTATGATTGTCCAATCATACTTGTGGCGCGTCTGCCCCGCGCACATTGCCAATCCAAACTCATTTATCTTATCCGTGATCACGACGCACAGACTTTCCGACACCCGTATAAACGGCCTAAGCATATCTTAGCCGATCCCGTTGACCCGATCACAAAATACGTAACGTACTGTGTACAGTTACGTAAACACAAAACACACGCATCCGCGAGGCTAGTATCGCACCGGGGTCGACGCCGGCGCCTACCCCGAGGTCCCACATCAGACACGACAACACGTACAGACATACAGACCGACCCCAACACGGGACCGGACCCGAACCCGAGTTCGAGTTCGCATCCTAGTAGACTAGGTTCACTTCCAAATAGTGTCCGCGACTGTGATATTCATATAGAGAGCTCTACCAATACCGCGAACCTCATCGACATTAGGACTTAAACGCGCGAGTCATCCCGACCGTACGCGGAAGGGGAGAGGGACGGCCCTCTCAGTACCGATATCAATCAAAACGAGAGCTCCTCTATCGCGATAACTCGCACGCCGCTAGTTTCTGCTACCGCGCGCGAGCAACCTCACTCATCAGCGAGTGAGGAAGGGGTCGGACCCCTTAGCAGGAGAGACCCGCGTCTCCTCTGTCATAATAATAGCTCACAATCCGTAGCTGTCCCCAATATCCGGTCTGAACATCACCCGGGTGATGTTAGGGAGGGTCAAACCCTCCCATCGACTCTTACCAAATAAACTAGCCACCAGGCTAGTTATAGTCCGATTTAGCTACAGCGGTCTTAACCCGACCCTTAGCGTAGACCGTTCGAAAAAAATAAAAATAAAAAAATAAATTATCGCACAGACTTTCCGACACTCGTACAAACGGCCTAAGCATATCTTAGCCGATCCCGTTGACCCGATCACAAAATACGTAACGTACTGTGTACAGTTACGTAAACACAAATCACACGCACCCGCGAAGTTAGTATCGCACCGGGGTCGACGCCGGCGCCTACCCCGAAGTCCCACATTCGACACGACAACACATACAGACGTACAGACCGACCCTAACACGGGACCGGACCCGAACCCGAGTTCGAGTTCGCATCCTAGTAGACTAGGTACACTTCCAAATAGTGTCCGCGACCGCGATATTGATATATGGAGCTCTACCAATACCGCGAACCTCATTGACATTAGGACTTACGCGCGCGAGTGATCCCGACCGTACGCGGAAGGGGAGAGGGACGGCCCTCTCAGTACCGATGCCAATCAAAACGAGAGCTCCTCTATCGCGATAACTCGCACGCCGCTAGTTTTTGCTACCGAGCGCGAGCAACCTCACTCATCAGCGAGTGAGGAAGGGGTCGGACCCCTTAGCAGGAGAGACCCGCATCTCCCCTGTCATAATAATAGCTCACAATCCCTAGCTGTCCCCAATATCCGGTCTGAACATCACCCGGGACCCGGGTGATGTTAGGGAGGGTCAAACCCTCCCATCGACTCTTACCAAATAAACTAGCCACCAGGCTAGTTATAGTCCGATTTAGCAACAGCGGTCTTAACCCGACCCTTAGTGTAGACCCTTTCGAAAAAAAAAAAATTTCACTTCACAACTGTATATCGAGTTTTACTCTCTACCCAAACTGCCTCGACAAGTACCTCCAAAGTTGGAGTACATACCTCTAAAATACATTTACCGGGTTACACACGAGCACCTGTTAATACTCACGTATGCATTATGCGGCATGTAATATAATTTGCTTTGCAGAGAATCTACATTGATGTTAGAGCCACAGTTCTACAGGAAAAATGCTTTTATATACCACGTGGTACTCGCGTATGTGAAGAGCATAAGGAAGAATGATGATGATATAGATCCAGTGTGGCAAAATATTGAATCTCGTACTCGTCGGGTACAAAGCGGATTTGCCCCGTCTCATCTAAAAGACATGATCGACATGTTAAGAAATTGAAAGGTTTTTTAGACTTTGATAGACGTTCATCAATAAACGATTCTGTTTTTCATTTTTATATAGGCTTTTCAAAATCCCAATTTCATCCCCATCAAAATTCCAGGTAATCCTTGAAAGTTGTCCTAGTATTTCTCAGCGGCATAAAAATAAGGCAGGTGGAGCTCTCGCAACCGTGCTTGCCAAACTTCACACGGTAGAGTCTAATCGGAGATTGTCTAAGATTTTCAATATGTCAAGAAATACTTTAGAAAAAACTATGAGACTCATAAGACAAGACTTAATAAATGAATTTCTTCCACAGCACCTTGGCTATGATCATTTAACTCGCCAAGATGTCATAAATATATATTTGACAATCCCAAATGTATTGTTTGGCAATCCTCATGATTCTCCAACAGAACGGAATGCCATTAATATATTTGACGGAAGTAAGTTCCGCCACATTTGTTTACAAAAAAATAGCGAATATTACATTCAGAGAAAGTCTTATAGAGTCTGCACAAATATCGACATTTATTAAAACTTTATTTAATGGTTTGTCCTGATGGTCACATTATAGATATATGAGGTATATATGAAGCGACAAAATCTGACGCGACAATTCTATCTGAGATTTTTAACAGTACAAATGATCCCATCCATTGGTTCTTTCAAGAAAATGATGTGGTAATATTAGATAGAGGGTTTAGAGACTGCATAGAAAATATGTAATCATGTGGATACCGTGCATAAATGCCTGCATCAAAAGATGACAATGAATACCAACTAACTACAAAACAGGCCAATGATTCAAGAAAAGTAACCATGTGTCTTTGGGTAGTCGAAACCATTAATGGTAGGTTAAAAAATCAGTTCCGTCAGCTTCGGTCTCAGAATTTTAATATTTCTGCAAATCATTTATTTCAAGAAATAAAAATAGCTGCAGCATTATTGAATGCGTTTGGAGTACCACTAATTGATCATAGGCTAACACAAGAAATAATAAATCGTATACCTAACAATTATAGTGATCAGAATGTGCTAGGCGAAAATATGTCATAGCAGTTTTAAGTGCCGATGATTTAATTATTTTCTCACTTACCGTACCGTACCAAGTACAGCAAGCCCGTAGTTACTATGGAGATCATGTAAAAAGTGATGGGTCATATTTGATTGAAGTATGTCGAGAACCCAACCTTGACAATTTTTCAACAGAATCATTAAACTGGGTTGATCCTTGGCTTCTTAGAGGTAGGATCCAATCCCGTCACTTATCAAGATATATTTACGTGTATAATATTCTCGTAAAACGAGCTACACAAGGACTGGATGCAATATTGGGACACTATTGTTCATGTATTATTGGGATAAGGACCTTAGGCTGCTGTTCGCATGTAATGTCTATCATTTGGTACGTGGGATGGGGCAGATATCAAGATGATCTGACTCCGCCGGCAAAATTTTTAGATTATATGACAAAAATAATGATACAGATGTATATTTAAAATTGCACAAATTTATATTAAAATTATGTGTGGCCGCTGGAAAAAAATGGAAATGGAAAAAAATGACGCCACTAGTCCAAACAAAGTTGCGCAAACCCCTTTGTATTGTTTCGGTTCTTATTGTGTAATATTGATATAATAATAACTAATAAATATTCGTTAACATGCACAAGTGTGGGCAAGAGGTACAGCTTAAAAAAACGTGTTATTTTGTTTTTTCCCTCCAAAACTCCCTAGAAACTTTCAGTAAAGCTTCTACCACTTCACTGAATCGACTGACTCATCGACTGCACTGACTATCTATTTTGAGGGAGGACGGAGGGTCCGTTTGTTTATTAAGGCCCGATTCGACCAAACTTGAAGTTACACGAGTGTTACTATAATGAGAATAACTTTACTCCTTCAATTTACTCTAGGATATCTTCATTTGCGTTTTACCAAGTTACTCGAAGAGTATACTATGCTCGGTATTATTATTCAATGAATAATGAACGAATGTATAAACCGACAAAAAATCATATACTATTGTTTGTATTAGAATGACTTGTACGCCATAATAATTTACTTTCGTAGAGTAATACAGTAAAATGTCAATATCAAATTATAACACTTCACAATAACATTGATCGTGACAATTGACAGCCAGCTGTGCGTCTATTCACTATTCTCAGTTTAATACTTTACTCCGTCAAAATCGCCCGTGTAAATATTTACTCCCGTGTAGTTGTAGTAATAGTAGTTGGAAAAACGCAAAACCAGCTTACTCTTAGATTAGGAAACATTTGTACCTACTCGAGTAAAATTTTACTCCAGTTTGGTCGAATCCGCCCTAAATTTCATTCCAATCTGATTAGGATAAAAGGAGATACAATCGAAAATGTTTTTAGTTCCTACGACAGCAGGACCCGGTGACAACCGCGTCACACTCATTTTTGTTAAGCCAAGCCAAACCAAAACTTTTTATATAAGCTATTTTTTAAATAACTTTTTTAGGCTTCGGCTTGACCGAGCATACCACCTCGCTCGGTCGGAGATCTCCCTTTGGGGCATCCACTCTTCCCACAAAGTAATTGATCATTTTAGACAGAATAACTTTTTTGATACTTATCTATGCGAGATGAACTAAATGAAACTGAACGCATATTTTTTTGACGAGACTCGGCATTCGTGGATTGTCAGTTTTGACAAATGACAACTGACAACCATCATAAACTACAAAGATGGCTGCGCTTCGAGCGTTTAGTCGAAATATACCATATTTACGACAACAATTTTCAGCATTATTAGGAAACACATCGCCATCAGTGAAATTTATTTGTGTAGTAGTAATAATAGGCTATATTTTATCATTCTCAGAAGATGTTGTGAACGTTCTAAGTGTTACTCCCGGATATTTGTTGCCACCTTCTTTTCAATTGTGGTCTACTTTCACGTTCTGGTTTTTAGAGATACATTTATGGGAAGTGATTATAGACATTGTGACAGTGGGTCTCTGTGGAAAGCTAATAGAACCACTATGGGGTCAAATGGAAATGATGAAATTCTTCTTTCTCACGAATATAGGTGTTGCATTCTTGACGACATTTTACTATTTGCTGATATTCTCTTGGACTCAAGACACTTCGTTATTATTTGATATCCACGTTCATGGACTTGCCGGATACCTGGCGGCTGTAAGTGTAGCTGTGAAGCAGATTATGCCAGATCACTTGCTAGTTAAAACACCATTAGGTAAGGTTTTATAAGGCTATAAATTACTTATCTTTTTCATTAGATTAGATCAAATAATTATTGGTTTTTTACATTATACGAGAGGATTTTATATAACTTGAGGGTTTAGAATTATTATAGTAAAATAATACCTATTTTATAGTATAATATGATCACTACAGAGCTAAATATAAAAAGAAGAAGAATATGATCCATGTTGCTACCAATGAAAATATGATAAAATAATATTTTCTGACACCTCAACTGGGGGGCGAGGATGAGACATGAGACTGCCAGCAGCCAATGGTTAGACCATTGGCTGCTGGGATGAAGAAATAACTAATTGTTCAACACTTATATATATATATATATATATATATATATATATATATATAACAAAATCAAGCAGTTAAAAAAACTTCATATTTTCCAGGTAAACTTACAAACAGATCTGTGCCTCTACTGGTGCTAATAGCAGCCATAATACTTTGGGCAATAGGCGCACTGGAGGGCACATATCCATGCATGTGGGGCAGCGGGACTCTCCTCTCCTGGACCTACCTGAGGTTCTGGCAGAGGCACAGCAGTGGCACCCGTGGTGACATGGCCGATAACTTCAGTTTTGATAAGTAAGTCATAATAATTTCCACTGTTTATGCAAACATTACTAATTGCAAATAAGACAACTTTCACAGCAACTATAAACATGTGAGGACAGTCTTCCTGTGACCATGTAAAGAAAACAAAACATGGGTCGTAGGTATAAACTAAAATTCTATTAAATCATAAAAATCTGTAAAATGGAACAACCATTTGCAATATATATTTTACGCGACTTCATACACGCAATTGAAAATCCCCACACTGGAACCATACATTTTCCTGCAATGAAAAGTATTATGTCATTCAATTTCATCAAAATTGGTCCAGTAGTTTTGGAGCAAACAAACAAATCTTTCTTGTTTATAATATTAGTGTAGAAGTGTATTATAAGTAAATCATAGGAAACCATAGAACAGGCATGACCAATGTGCGGCCCTTGGGCCTTTGCCATGTGGCCCCTGAGCTATATAGCGGATGAATTTTATATTGCTCGGATTTAACTGGATAAACTTCGAACCATCTAATCGGTGTTTACAAACACGATGTATAAAAAAAAACTCGATATTCGCGGACCGATTCGATTCGTACGGCCGATTTTCGCCTGGCGGCCGAGCATAATATAATTAATTGGAGGCGTGCACAGCTACAACATAACATTGAACTTTGAACCCTGCGTTTATGCGGATTGTGTTGCGGTGCACTTTTCAGCAGCCGTGGTCACGGGAGGACTGAGGTATCAATTGTCCTATTTGTTGAAGTTATTCAAAGAAATCAATATTTGGTAATATTTGAAAAACATTGATTTTCAGGGTTTTGTGGACAAATTGTGGATTTTTATAGGATGTGTGGGTTTTGCTAAAATAAAAATGTTACGCAATCTTGAAAAGGTTGGTCATGCCTGCCATAGAACTTGTGTACCTACTAATTATAATCTCAGCAAATTGAGTAAAATATGTAGGTTAGATCAAAATATGATTTATATTTAGTAGTTTTAATGTGAGTTTCTAGTAGACCAGTGGTATAGAAATGTTATTATACTGAGACATTAGCTATTATGCCTTATCTGTTGTTAACAAGTTTTAATTATACAATAGGCTACTTGACTCATATTTAATTTCATACATTGAAGTATTGATTAAGTAAGATTTCCTTTAGTACTTGGCTTAGGAAAACGTATTCTAGAGATATCATAAATTAAAAACTTAAGATTGATAAATAAAGTTTATTTAAAAATATGTATCTTTGTTTTTTAATTTCTACTGATGAAAACACCTCGAAGTAACTTCCGGCAAGGATGTGATGACACAAACACACTAAACACATATTATGTAGTAGTGAGACGGAACATAACACGGCCATTTTACTAATACAGACTATAGCACAGATTACAAATAGTACTAGGATGACGTCACATCACAGATAATCTATCACCAACGTGGTGAATAGTATTTTCGGCGGATTTTAAAAAGTGTATTTTAAATTATTTTTTTTGTAGGTTTTTTAGGTTTCAAAATAATGTTATATTATTTTTTTGTGTCCTCCTACTAGTCTAGTCCTACTCCTTAGTGTTGTTTAAGTTATCCGTTAAGTAAATATTTTTATTAGTAAGGGGTTCGATCGTTTATTTTAAACGTTTTTCAAATGTGTTAATAATAATTTAACAAATATCACTAAAAAGGGAAAAATAATTATTATTTTCAAATAAAAAATTAAACCGACTTCGAAAGTAAAAATGCACAAAAAAGTATGAAATAAAACATATTTTCTAAATAATTCCCCTTTTAAATTTTGCTGAAATTTTAACTATTTCTCTACTCAATCTTCAAAATATTGAAGTCTGAATGAAGTTAAATATTGTTTTATCAGGATGTTGTTAGGGCTAAAAATTAAAATCTGTTCAAAGAATGTTTTATTTACTAACAATAAAAATGCAAATACGTCCAAAGCTCACTCTTCAATGATTATTTTTTGTATTCCAGTTTCTTCCCAACAGTGCTTCAGCCGATGATTCGTGGTGTGCTCGGTCCCGTCCACAGGTGTTTTGTGAAAGTTGGTGTGTGCTCGCCCGCTCCGCGCCGCGTGCACTTGGCCATGAGCTCGCGGGGCGTGACCATATCCATGCCGGGAGTTGAGCCTCAGGACATGGAGAGGAGAAGGTAAGTGGGCAAGAGTGGACCCAGAGTCGACAACAATGAACCATTTACCATTACACATTAAATCATATTGATGTCACCAAAACATAATCCCGAAATATGCCGGATATAGAAGTTACGAGCAAGAAACAAATGCATTTTACTTTTTCAGACAAATAGCGCTAAAAGCACTGAGCGAGAGATTATCAAAGACTTCAGAGCAGACGCGACAAAAGAATCTATCAACGAAAGTAAATATGGAGGCGGTGCGGAAGATGCAGTCGTCGCATGTGATACCGCAGTTCCCAGCGGAGCCCGTGAGTCAGCCCGCCGCGTCCGCTGAGGCCACGCTCGTGGACATCAGCTCGGAGCCTCCGCCACCCACCACCAAAACATCATGATTATAGTCCAAAAAATACATTAAGCAACAGTTCAGTGTTAGAAAGGTGGGTTTTAAAAAACATCTATATCTTTGAGCACACAAATTGTTATTCTGCATTTCTACAAAAAATGTTTTGCATTCATCAGCGCTTATTTTTTCCCAGTATCCGGAATATCTCCAGCAGCAATTTAAAAACTCGACGCCCGCGTGTTCGATTTTCAACTGTACTGTATTAGCGCAGAGTTCAATTTTCAGCGATATTTTCTTCCGGCCGGTGATATTCCGGATAGTGTAGTCTCTGGCTTACGTGGAACAAAATACCTTGATACAAAACGCATTTAATTCTTTTTATCTAACACTGGCTGTGAATATTTTTAGTAATGGTTATTTTAATTTCTGTTTGTATGAATTGGGTAAACAACAGTGAACAAATAGTAAATCATACATTATTTGTATGACATGTGATGTAAACCCGATTTAAATGTTTTATCTTTCTTGCGTTTTTATTTAATTAACGACTTAATTTTCTTCGAAATTAGTTTCGTCATTTCTTTCTTGATTGTATGTGGGCAATGTCAATTGTATTTCTAAAGTTAAAGAGTGATATGAAGCATATATAAAAATCTATCTGTAAACATACCCGAATCTGGTATAAAAGTTTAAGATAAATTCTGGATAAAGGTAGAGTCTAAATTTTTTATGTCAAATACTTTCAAAATCGAATATTACATCCGAAATTAGCGGATAATCCGAAATAATTACATATCCGTTAAACCGGTGTATAATATTATTATATTCGTTAAACCGTATCCAGATCCAAAATTTCATATTCATAACATCCCGAATATGAGGTATATGAATGACCTTGGCGTAACTGAGTACATAATGAACAACAAAACGTTATAAATACCTCTATATTATAAACAGGCAGTATTGATTTAATAAGGGAAAAATTCTTACGTGGCGGGTCTTTCTAAAATGTAAAGAATGTTGTCTAGATAAATTATATATTTTTTAGCACCTATTCTTGATTTTATTGTTCGCATTGAATATTAAATGTTTACAATATGTAATGAATCGACTAAAAGTTCTCTCTAGTCACTGATACCACAAGAGAGGAGTGTGATACAAAGTTGTGGGGTCGGTATTGACCTTCAAGTTTCATTTACACAAGCATTAATGAGTCTAATAACTGACCAATACAGTCTATTGCTGTCCGTCCTCGAACACCGACGCTTTTCAAATAGACGGATTTCATAACAGTTATTGTGTGTAGTAAGTGTCGTGGTGGAAATGACATTAATGCTGAAACGTTGACATCAGGGTTGGAATCAGGCTCTCAGAAAATTATTGTCTATGGACGTCAAAAATATAGTATTTTTCTAAAAAAGATAGTATAGTCTGTCAAGAAAGTGATGACAGGCGGGAAAATTTTCTAAACGTAATCACGCTTAAAAGGTGTATTTTTTTCTATGTATTTTCACAGAGAACGCTTACTACATTTTGAATATTGTCACTTTGCACATTTTTATCTCGCATTAATAAAGTTCTCATATTTTTAATTTCATACATTGCCAAAAATTACAGAAGCCTGTTTTTTTTAGGTGTAAATTTAAATAAGAAACATATTTGGACGTTGGCTTTTTATTAAATAAATCGACAAAAGGCAAAAGGCTAACATTGAGGTTATTTTACCTTCATAGTAACGTTACTATGAAGGTAAAATAACCTCAATGTTAGCCAGTTCTTCAATATTGGGTACATCGTCCTTGGCAACGATGCGACGTAACATGTCGTCAGACGGTGCAAAATCTGTGCAATTTTTCGATTTGCTCTCTTTTACGGCATCACAAGTAAGTAGTAGGGCATCGATGGACTGGGTTGCTAATTTGTTGCGTTTTCTGGTCTTTTACTTTGCTGAAAACTCGTTCGCAATCGGCATTTGCGTGAGGCAAGACAAGGCAGTCAAGCGCAAATCTGCTGATAGCTTTAAACGGCTTGCTTGCAGAAATGTCAGACCATTCACTGAGTTTTGCCCAGAATACGTCTGGTCTTTTTTCCGCCTTTAAGTCGTCGTCAATGTCTGCCAGTGGCAGCATGCGCCACTGATCATCCAAAACTTGTAGTGTTTGTAAATCTTGTAAGTCTATTACTCTGGGGAAGTTGGAGGCGATTGGAAGAATACTCGGTGTTCTTTCTCGCACACGTTGACTTAGGGCATTTTTGGGACTTAACAAGGAAATGCAACTTAACGCTTCATTATCGAAATCCCATCTTTTTTTAATTTGCAAAGTAGATTCTACAAGAAAATCTTTACATCTACTCAGAAATTCTTTTCGCCTGTTCATGTGTGCCTTTATTTCAGGTGTGTTGATTTTTGTAGCTACGCTTATTCCTAGATAAAGGAGTTCAACATTCAAGTGTTTTGTTTTGTCTTCTGGATTGATTTTCGATAGATCAGTTTGGTTGACATGCCCTCGATCCATAAAACAAAATAAAAAGTCTTTGTACATTTCTTTTACTTTAGCATCCAGCTCTGTGACCACAACCTCAGCGGACTTAAAGTATTTATTAAATATTGTAAATTTTGGTAGCACCCAGGTCAGAAATTCATAATATAATTTGATATATGGACCCGAAAGCAACTCGAGTATAGACTGCCCCGAGAGAGATCGTTCAGACAATGCCATATCAGTAAAATACAATTTCAAAGCATCCCAATTGCTTAAAACGCGTGCCACTACTTGCTGTAGTGACAACCATCTTGTTTGCGATGGATGTAACATTTGTGGCTTCAGATCAAAGAATTCTTGAAATTGTTTCAGCGCCGCTGATCGTTTCGAGCTGTTGTGAATGAAACTAAATATGTTTCGTGCCAGCTGTTCACACCTATTCGGCAGTTTTTGACACGCTGCACTAGCACATAGATGTGCAGAATGGCAAATGCACTTCATAATAATAATTCTAGGGCAATCTTCTTTGAATCTGCTGGCAACTGAATTTCCGCTTCCCATCATTACATTACAGCCGTCAGATCAAAAACCGACGACATTTTTTAAAGGGATTCCATAATCCATAATGGATTTCTTTAATTTCTTATAAATGATTTCAGCCGTCGCTCCTTCATTTACGGCGCAAGGGTCATCGTCACTGAAATTTTCGTGAAGGTTCCAAAATTTGCTTTCTATTCGGCCGGAGATTTCGTTGAAAAATCTCACTACGACACATGATGCTTTAGAGGTAGGTAAAGATATATCGGTGGATTAGTTAGTCATTATACTGAATTTTGATGTTTTCAATTTTTTAGCCAACTCTACTTTATGTCCTGGACCAACGCCTTTGTAAATAATCTTTGCAGTCTTTTTGCGAGTAATGTTTGTTTCTTTTAAGATTTTGGAATCAGGAAAGCATTCTTTTAAAAGGTTACCAAGGTGATCAGCAGAATTAAAAGCTATGTTATGTTCAGCAAAATAGGCTACCATCTTAACTTCAGCAATTTTTGCCAATTTGATCGTGTTATTTTCCTGAGATGTTGAGGAAGACGGAAAACAGGAAGTGACTGGTTTTGCAGCACGGGTCGATGTCAATTTTTTTAAAAGTTTTTGTCCTTCTGAATGCTTTGATAAAACATGCTTTTCAGTAATCATAGAAGTATTACATACCTTGCATCGTGCTTTAAAATCATCTTGAGGATCATTAGTTAGCCACTTACTGAACTTTGGTTCATTTTCCCAGTCAGCTCTATATTTCTGTTGCCTATGTTTTTCTTTCACGACCAAATCGCCCCTAACGATTCGCTTCTTTTTTGGCGTGGAAGGGCCAGTATCATCGCTTTCACTCATGTTTTTATTATTATGAAAAAGAATTGCAATTAAAAAAAGAAAGAAAACACTTTAAATGCTTCACAGTCAGATGAACAGCTCAACTATTCACTTTGGTATGCTAAAGCAAAGGCTGAAACTAACTCTCGATCTTTGTCCCACTTATAAACAAACTACGAATATTCATCTCTTTCTGTCAGAGTGACCGGCCCAATGAATGGCCAGAATGTCATTCAGTGAACATTTTAAGGGGAATACCCATACATAATGTTGCCATACGTTAAAAAATTTCTTACGAGGGGTAATAAAATAAAATGTGGGTACAGGTATAACTATCATAAAGAAATTATAGTATTTTTGCGTCCAATCCTGCCTTTGCGATAGTATATAGTACACGTCATGAAATTGTAGTACAAATACTATAATTATAGTACGAAATCCAACCCTGGTTGACATTATTGTGACGTGTGTGTGCGCGCCTGCTATACTTTCCGACACAATATAAATAATGTACAGTAGCGGAACTCGGCTTTGTCCTTTAAATTTTTACCTACGATTGAGCGGAGCGCTAGGGCCGGTACGTCTACAGAAGGCGTTGACAGTGCGCAGCGTCGCGGCACAGCTAACCAAAACTCAAAACTCTGTAGTCGTTCAAAGCAGCGACAAATCTTGGCGGCGGCGGCGGAGCTGCTATTTTGCTAAATACGATTGTAAACAGTTGTGACAGGTTCCTGTAACACATGGTTTGATAATTTTAATATTGAATACTTATGTAACTGCGCAAAACAATTCAGATGATTCAGATTACAAAACTTAAAATGTGTAAGAGGTGTATTTTTAATATCTTCAACGTAAATATTATTTTCTGTGCCAATATAATTTATTCGTATTATTACCTTATGTGAAACATTAGCAATCGAATTTATTTCTTTACTTTTGTATGTTACATTAAAGCTATTTTATATAGTATGAATTATATTTCATTAAATGGTACATACTATGTCCACTAGCTAGCTGTATGTGTATGAGTTTGAAATATAATCCCAGTGTAAGAAGTGTTATTAAATTGCAATCCCTTATTGATTGTTGTTACAAGTGTGATTGAAAATGTAAATAATATTATTTAGTTGATAATAAATAACTATAAAAATAATTTAGTTTCATTATTAACTTAGGCACACCGAGTATGAGTCATCGCCGAAGCTACTCATCTTGAAGACGACTCAAACGTTACGTTAATAAAAGCGTTATACTACATACTGACTTCTTTAATTATTTTTCTACGTAGAATTTTTGTACGAAATTTGTAGAATTTGTAGACAAAATTTCAAAAAATCTACGCGAAACGCGAAATGTATAAGTCAGTGTGTGAACTGACGGACCAGCCTTCGGTGGTTATATATTTTTTATTTCTGATGCTAAGTATGTGATAAATTTGTAAAAACTTTTACAAAAGTTCTATTAAAATTCTGTAGTGAAAAAAACATAATTTTTCACATACTTTTTTTTTCTATTAAACGGGCAATTGGCCCACCACACTTACCCACCACTGCAACTTCTGTGTAGCAAGGATCGACAGTGGTAACCAACCGCAAAAAACCCTTTGATATGATCTTAGGGGTGCCCGGGGGACATGCTAAATCTGTCTGGGAACCCGCAACGAAATTAATCAGAAGATTGTAGGAGGAGGAGGAAGTATTCCAGTTTCCCTCCCCAAGCAAAGCGGGAGACAGCAAAAATTGTGATGACAAAAAGTCAGAATTAAAGGGGAAGCACCACGGGAATAACATGTTTTTTTTATATTTTTTTTTATGACTACAAGACAGAATGTAATTAAATGTTTTAATTAATAATATGACAATTAATTACAATGCATTTATAATGACAAAAATGTATTGCATTGTTTCCAATAGTAACGTATTGGCACCAATAATCGACAAGAACCAATGATCGACATTTTTTTCTGTAATTAAAGGAAATAAGAGTGAGAATCCGATTTTTTAATATGGCTACACTGTACACTGATAAGTACGCTTTCTACTGTCATCCAGTGACATTTGATTGTAATCCGTCATTTCGTCTAAAAATGGCGGCGTGAGAACTGTGACCGGCTAGTGTTCCTTCCAAAACAAAGACAATTCTAAGCGAAATCTATAACAAAGTAAGTACAATGTTTGATCGTTACCTTGGTGTATTATTAACTTTTTTTTTTTCTAAGTGTTCGTACGGTGTATTATGGGAATTATAGTATCAATATAAATTATAACAGAAGTTTGGAGGTAACTTTTTTAAAGGTTTTTGCTGGTGTCGATTACTGGTTCTCTAAAATTGAGTTTCTTCAATTATCGACAAGTGTCGAAAATATTTATTTTTTTAACTTTTTTATTTTACAAAGGAATATGGTCGTTTTTTCTTTGCAGAATTGGTAGATATTTAAAATAGGTTGATCAAAGTAGAGTTACCAGTAATCGACACCATGTCGATTAATGGAATTTAAATGTGTCGATAATTGGTTTCAGATGGCTCCGAGAAAAAACTACACTCGCGACCAGATAGAAAAAGCGGTTGAGGCTGTAAAGAATGGCGAAAAGATTGCAGTTGCTGCGAAACTTTTTGGAGTACCAAGGATTACTCTACACGACAAATTATCAGGAAAAACTCTAATCGGTTGCGCTATGGGGCCAAATACTATATTAACAAAATCAGAAGAAGACATTCTGGAAAGATGGTTGTTAAAGTTATCTGAAAAACATGTACCACTGACTAAAGATTCTCTATTGGACAGTGTCCAAAAAATAATAATGAATCATAAAAGGCCAAATCCTTTTACTAATAACAGGCCTGGTAAGAAATGGTTTCAGTCGTTTATGAAAAGACATCCAATCTTGTCAGAAAGGGTACCAGACAACTTGTCGAGAGCTCGAGATAACGTGTCTGAGAATAACATCAGGACCTGGTTTAATGAAGTTGAAAGTTATTTGGACGAACAAAATTTAAAAACTGTTCTAAACAACCCACACAGGCTATTCAACACAGACGAAAGTGCGTTTTTCTTGTCACCCAAACCTAATCGTGTAATAGTAAAGAAAGGAGACAAACACCCATATAGTAGTTGTGGCGATGACAAGGACAATCTTACGGTTCTTATAACGGGAAATGCAGCCGGAGACCTAGCCCCTCCAATGATTGTATTTAATTATGAACGGATACCTGCATCTATTGCTGCAAGTGTTCCTGAAGAATGGGCAATAGGTAAGTCGGAGAGTGGGTGGATGTGCAGCAGTACCTTCTTTGAATATATTACTAATGTCTTCAACCCTTGGCTAGAGCAAAACAATATTGAAAAATCGATTTTATTATTCGTTGATGGCCACAAATCGCATCTCACGCTTCATTTATCGAATTTTTGCACTCAAAATGGTATTGAAATCTTTGCCTTATATCCAAACTCAACACATTTATTACAACCGATGGACTTATCAGTATTCAGACCCCTCAAAGCACATTGGAGAAAAGCCGTGATGCAATGGAAAATGGAGAACCTTGGTCAAAATCTCCGTAAAGAGAATTTTGCCCCAGTACTCCAAAAAGCACTCACAAATATAACGAAAGATTGCGTCAAAAATGGGTTCAGAGCGGGAGGCCTTTTTCGGGCCTGATTATATTGACATGTCTAAAATTAGACAAACCGAAAAAGACACCACGCCTAAAACTAATCCAGTGCAGAAGGAGTTTATGAAATATTTAGAAAAGGAAATCATAAATGTTTTTTCAGCTCAAAAGTTACACTTATTTCATAAATTATACTTTGAAAATAGAAATACACTGGAAAGTAACATACCTAACGAAGACGTGGCTTTATATGTCATTTGGGCCAAAAATAAATCCGAACTCGCGTGTCATTCGAATTCGTCGGATGCTGCTTTAACGTCAGACACATTGGAAGAGACAAACAATGTCTCAAATAATATAACCACTGCCCAGATAAACGAAGTTTTAACCGAAGAACATGTTTTTATTTCGTCAGATGCTGGTCTCACTGTGCTAACAGAAACTGAAAACAGCGTGCAGACTGATAATTCATCAAAAGACGCAGTCATAGAAAGTGTTACTGTTCAACCCAACCAACCTCTTCCTCTACCATTACTTTCTTTTCCAACTTTACCTGAAGTGACAAGAGATCTTCTAATCGAAGCACCCAACATTAACACCAATATTTTAATAAATTTTAATAAATTAATAATAAACAACATTAACATTAATTGACCAAGCACTACCACTACCGGAGTCATTATCTTCTTCCGATTTGCCCAAAATAATAGAAGACCGCATATCTCAAGAACCTATAATTAGTACTATGGTACTACAGGACACAACACCACAGAAGAACTCTATGGAAACCGTTTTGGGAGTAATAGTACCATCTCCTTTTAAGAGGAGTCTGTTTTGGCCCGATAATTTGGATAGTAATAAAAAGAAGACAAAGCGAGAAAATATTCCTTCAACAGTGACAAGTAAAGCTTGGAAAGAGTATCACGAGAAGAAAGAAGATGAGAAAAATAAAAAACAACGAGAAAAAGACGAAAGAGCAAAACAGAGAATAGAAAAGAAGAAATTGAAGGAACAGTTAGCCAACGATAAGAAGAAGAAAACAGCTAAGACAAAAGTTAAAAGAAAGATGAGCATTCAAAAAGAATTGACTTCAGATTCAGATATGGATATTTCCTACGCTGAAAGTGATAATAGCTATGATGAGACTGATTCTTTAAACTCAGACTTGGAAAATTATCCTATAAAGAAACTTCCATCTTCAAAGTTTACTAAATTACAGAAGAAGTTTTCGAGAGGAAGTTTCGTAATAATTAAGTATGAAGGGGAGTATTTTCCAGGTAAGATTGAAAACTTGGTAAATACCGAATTCGAAATAAGTACAATGACTTTCACTACAGGAAATACTTTCAAATGGCCCTATCCACCTGATATAATGTTATATGGCCATAGTGAAATAATTGAAGAAATTAATGAGCCTATATGTCTAAATAAGAGAGGATTTTACAGAATACCAGAAATGGATAAATATTTACCCAATATCTACCTTTAAATCAAGAAGAATTATTATCAGTGATTGGCCCCCTGATTCTGTAATTTGCGATAGCAATGCGACAGCGACAAGTGACGGTTCACGCTCTAACGAACAATCGAGGAACTAAAAAATGTATTAAACGTCAACGTCAACCCAATACATTTTTTAATATCTCGATTGTTCGCTTAAAGCGCGAACCGTCGCTTGTTGCTGTCGCGTTGCTATCGCAAATTACAAAATCAGGGAGTTATTAGAAATAATATAAACGACTGTATTTTTATAAATAAGATTCTATTTTAATTTCTGTTATTTTTTTCCTTGAATTTATTAATATAAAGATTAGGTACTTTAAGTTTTATTGTTACAAGAAAACATTCCTAGTTTGTTACAAACATGACTGAATTGTCAACTAGTTATTAAGTATATCATTCCAAAGCAATGTTTCCAAATATGTAATGTATGATAAAGATATGATTATTACCAAAAGACTTTTTAGAATTAAAAAAAATGTTAAGTCCTTCAGAGTTTTTTTTATGTAATTGATTTTTATAATTTAGACTTTTCTATACAAATAAATGAATATTTTTGAATTGTTACTTTTAATTTACGGGCTCAGTATCAAACCAGACAGCAGATATTGTACAATTTTCGCTTGTCGCATTGCTGACGCAAATTACATGATATTATGGCTGGCCTGGCAGGTAGGTACACATTGCTGGCAATCAGTCGATAATTGGGTAACGATAACTGGTAACTGTCGATAACTGGGTGTTGGTTACTGGAGTTTTCATGTCGATTATTGGAGATTTTAAATATTTTTATTTTTTCGGTTTTTTCTCAAAAACTATATATTTGTAATTAACAATAATCAGCATATCATTTCTCAAGGGCATATTTAATCATTTTCACTCGTCATTGCTTTTCTAAGTATGAAAATATTTTTTATATTTCTGTTTTAAGCACATAACCTCCTTAACGTGTCGATTATTGGTGCCAATACGTTACTTAAAAATAGTACTTGAAAGCTCGAAAGTTCTTCGCGCAGCCCACGAGGTCTTCATAGTACCTATGAAGATTTCATCCCTAGAAACACAATGGACGCTGTTCAACATTTCGATTCTTTCGTCATACCAGAGATCACACTCCCAGAGTATGTGATGAGCAGTTTGTTCATAAGGGCTGCCTTCGGTCGAACACTCGCATAGCGGAGACGAGACTAATGTAAATCCAAAAAGTTTCGCTTTAAAGTTTCCGTGTCCTGTCAAAAATTGTGCGACGTAGTGATCTATTTCTATCCATTGCTCCGAGAGTCGATCGCGTACCGAAGGGAAGAAATTATATAGGTGACGCCCTTTGATAGTGTTGTCCCACTGTTCCTACCACTCAGAAATTAGGTTCTGTATAGAAATATCTAATGGCTCGAATAATCTAGTTATCTTATTACTCTCTTTCGCGCTTAAAAACTCAGGGTTAGTCATTTTTTTATTTTTATAATATAGTGCTGCACGACGCTGTATCTCTAAATCTACTGGTAGGACTCCGGCTAAGACTGGAAGTGCTTCAGTACTTACGGTACGGTATGCCTTACATAAAAATATTAAGGCGAGACGTTGGCTTTACAAAAGTTTACGACGGGCCGCTCCTATTGTAGCCCTATCTGCCCAAGCTGGTGCGCCATAGCATATTATGCTGCCGAGGTACGTCGCATTATAAATTATTTTTAATGTTTTAAATGAAAGGCCCCATGTCGACGTTGATATTTTTGTGAAACAATAGAAATTCCTTTTAGCTTTCTCACCGGTCTGTATTATATGTTCCAGGAATGTAAATTTATTTTCTAAAATAAGTCCTAGGTAAAAAAGTGACTGTTTACGTTTCACATTGATGTTGTTCAGTTTAATGCAAAGAGTTGATATTAATGAACCTTTTAAAAGTACTTGAAAGGTTTTATGTGCTGCAAATTCTAATCTATTTCTGTGGCCCCAACTCGATATTACGTTGAGGCACTTGTTGGCCTTGTTTTCAATTTCAGATCGCGAATTGGCTTGAATAATAAGAAAACCATCGTCAGCATAACCTATCAGAGAGCACAGAGGAGGCAAGGGAACACATAATAAATCATCAAAACTTATATTCCACAAGTGCGGCGATAGTACTGATCCTTGAGGGCAGCCGCGCGTTAAGTTTTTGAAATGTGTGTAATGGCCGAGTTGGAGTTTTGTTACGCCGTTGCAAAAATACGAGTAAATTAAATAATAAATATTACGATAGCAGCCTCTGTTTCTTAACTTCAGTAGTAGCATTGGCCACCAGGCATTATCGAAGGCACCCGCGATATCCAGAGATATACCTACTACATATGTACACTCCGATAGATTTACTGTTTTTCTGACCTCGATTGCTGCATCCACTGTTGACTTCCCGGCGGTAACTCCAAATTGCTGATTATTAAATTTCGGGCCACCGGGTAACAAGCGGGGAACAATAAGACGTTCTAATAATTTACCTAAGCATGATAATAGCGTTATAGGACGGTAGGATTCCGGATCGTCTGGTGGTTTATCACCGCTGTTGGAATTAATTTTAAAGTGCCGATTCGCCAGATTTTTGGAAAGGTGCCTTCTGCAATACATTTATTAAAAACCTGTAATATAGATGAGCCTACCGCTAGACACGCCTGCTTAATCATAATATTAGATATTTTATCCTCGCCTGCTGACTTTTTCGTAGGTAACAAATTAACTGTTGAAGTGAACTCATCAAGTTTAGGTAAGTTAGATACCGGCGTATTGATGGGGTCTAACATTCTGAATCTTATCTCGCGGTGAAAATCATTGTCCAAGTCCGGCTTGTCGTCTGGAATTAGGTACGCCTTCGCCGTGTCTCTTAAACTATGAGTATACGAATTATTAATCTTGATATTTGAAAATTACTGTGGAGCAGTGGTATTATTTGGTTTGAGTTCATGGTATAAAGAAGACCATTTTTATTTATAAAACATATTATTTTCTGCTAAGGTGACGGCGGCGCGATAACGCGACTTTGAAGCCCTAAGGTCAGCTAGGTACGATACGTAATTATCGTCCAATAGACAGAGTCCCTGTCTACGTGCATAATTAATTTTCCGTCTGGCTGTCCTAAACTCCCGACGCAAGTTATATAAATTATCGTGCCGCCAATTACACTTATTTTCTGTTTTAAGCGGCCTTAGGCCCAGGGCGGTGTCGGCACAGTAGACAAAGGTGTTGGTCATTATTTCCGCACTATCATTTGAGTTCAAGTCTGGACGAGTGAAATCTCTGGAATGAGCGAACATAAGGGACCGGAATAAATTACAATTACCATTTTTAACATTATATTTATAATCTTTCGACTCAATCACGGGACAACTCGAGGGTGCGCGAATAAACTCAAAGACAATTAAACGATGGTCGCTGCATGACGCATCAGGAATGACGCGCCAATTTATTATATTGTTATTATGGACGTACGCGCTGGAAAGCGTGACGTCGATGGAAGATTCACCAGAGGGGCTGCTAAATGTAGGTGGTGCATTGGGAGTGTTATGAATTTGCAGGTTGAACTCTGCTATGAAGTCTTCCACTGAGTCGGCACCAATAACAATTTTATTCCCCGCAGGACATTGTAAGACATGACGTAGTTGGTGTAAGTGAGGACCTACAGGATCGGAGTATTGAAAATAACAACTAACTACGTACAATCTAAAGTGAAGACACGAAACCTCCGCTACCGCACAGTGAGACGTTGACAGATTTGTAAGTGCCGTAATTGAAAATTTAGACTGAGGCGTGTAAATGCCGGCGCACGCTAGTTTGTTAACTTGTACGATTTTCGACCTTAGCTACGCGGATCGATATTGCTCTTGTATGAGAACTAAGTCTAAATTATAATCCGACACCAATTTTTCTAATTCAGTCGTCGCGTGCTTATTGTTATGTAGGTTCAACTGTCCTATAACTAACTTATCCATAGCGAGTTGTTAAAAATAATTGCTCAATTTTTGCCTTGTATGTTGGGCAGTCAGGGGAACCCGTGGGGTGGTCGTTAGGTTTCTTGTACCGGGTGCAGCTTCCGCAAACCGGTTTAAAATCTCTTAAGTCTTTTTTGGGACAGTTAATTGAGGTATGTTTATCGGCGCAGTGACAAGAGCACGGGTCTGAATCGCGGCAGAATTTACTAATGTGACCGTATTGTTGACAATTAGCGCAGCGTACAAGTTCGACGTCATCGATGAACCGACACATTTCCCAGTCAATAAAAAGTTTTTGTTTAGTTTCAATGAGATGTTTCCGAATCTTTGGGTCTACCTCTAGGCCCATCCATTTTCGATTGTAGTTATTATTTATGCGCCGTCTAATAATTTTTGTCGAGTTCATAAATTGTTCTTGTGTCACATTAATTTCGCCCTTAATATTTTGGTTATAAAGCGATAAAAGGAAATTTTCGTCCGTAATATTTTGCGGGACATCTTTAATTAGAATACGCGGGTTACGCCCTCTCGGTGTTTCTAGAGTTTTTCACATACTTTTCGAGATCTGGATAATAGCGGTGTGTGAACTGAGGGACCACACTCTGAGGGCTGGAGATCTTAAACTATCTTTTTACAAATTCCCAGATTTGTTCTACAATTTCTTTAGACTTCTACTAAAATTTGCTATACTTATTTTGGGGAAATTCAGGTGCAGGTCCCTCAGTCCACACATACACAGAATTCTGACTAACGCTCGGTTTCTGATATTTTTGTCGGCAGTTTATTTATTCAATAGCGCTATTGATTGGATAACGCGTTTATACTATAAAAAGAACAGAACCCATTGATTTACTTTATAGTGTAAGACGCACTAATGATGTCTACTTAACTAATGATTAACGCATTGATGATTGAGCCAGAGGCAAATAATATTATAACATTTAGATTACCTACGTATCCTTTATCAATGCATTATCTTTAGTTTCACTGCACTAGGCATATAACAGGTACCGAAGGGGAATGCGGGAGCGTGCGCTCGATTTTTCAACTGTCTCGAACAAACAAGAAAAATGTCTCAAATATAATATGCATGGACTTGTTTTAAACTGTACCACCTGCATATGTAAAACCATGCACCTATTACATTCAGTGAATAAACGATTGAATTGAATGGAAAGGGAAAGGGCGTTTGCGACAGTACAAAATGTATGACTTAATCACTTTATTATGTAATGATATCATATCTTGTCCGCTCACAAGTCAAAAACTCAGCCCAGCACAGTTGAAATAGACATGAGGCGACGTGATAAATTTGACTCTTAGGTTAATGTCCACACATTTGACACTAGCTAAGCTACCAATGTTGTCGCTCCACCTCATGTCTATTTCATTTGTGCTAGAATAAATATCACTTCCACTAAAGCTATCTGTAGTAATGGTGCTGGGTCTGAGGCCACTGCTGGATGGGCACATTCGGCTGCTGATAGCCCTCAGGCCAGCGGTTTGGCTCTGGGATGGGGTTGACTGGAGCAATGGGCACCGCTGGCATCGGTGACACACCAGCTACATTTGTTGTCATTGTGGTACCTGAAAAACCAAAATAATAATTATAAGAACTTTTTGGATATACTACTATCTTCTTCACGAGACCTCAAAGTCAATTGAACTAAAAAAAATATATTTCCATATTGTTGGGGGCTGCGACGTCTTGGTTTTCACAGATCCTTCTTATGCTTGAGTGGTGATAATAATAATACAGCATCAATTGTGGTATTCCTCTTTATTGGTACATATGAGAGGAATGCTTAACACAGATACGTCTACACTATATATAGCCTTTTGGCTAACTGAAATAAAAACTAAGAAAACTAGATAGGCTGTGCTTGTGACATCTGTCAATATGACATTGACATTTCTACCTTTTATTACTACTATAGTATGCAAAACATATAGGTTAATAAATAACACACACATAAAAGCAAGCTTGGGAGCCACTTCGCGTGTAGTGTGGACACTACTCGCGAAGTAGGCCGAGGTTAGCCGAATACGTTAGTGTGGACACGCACTTCGCATCGCCTCGTGTCACGCTTTTCGTACTTTGAGTTAC
This sequence comes from Phengaris arion, assembly GCA_963565745.1. Classification (NCBI taxonomy): domain Eukaryota; kingdom Metazoa; phylum Arthropoda; class Insecta; order Lepidoptera; family Lycaenidae; genus Phengaris; species Phengaris arion. The sequence goes on along the minus strand of OY751439.1, from coordinate 5,618,138 downwards.
TTCGCGGAGCACTTCCTCGGCCTACTTCGCGAGCAGTGTGGAGCTAGCTAGCTATAGAATTGTCCTACATGTAACGTGACGCCTACCACCTGTTCGGAAACTAGCCCGGCGAGAAGAACCCGGCGTAAGAAACTCGCGCGTGGCCACATTAGTAAAAAGATGGAATAATTGTTCTTTTCTAAGACGTATGTGTTTGTCAGAGATGGCAATGGGGGAACAAAGGTTTTGCTTGCTTCTTAACGTGTAAATGTAGCGTCATATTTACCGGGCGCGACGTATGTGGCGGGCGGCGCGTACGGCGCGGGGTAGTAGGCCGGCGGCGGCACCGACATCGAGTGAGTCACCGCCACGGGAACAACACTTGTGCTCTGCTGTGGATTATAATATTATTATGTAATAGATGTTTCCCGCGACTGTGCATATTACTGCGATTAAAAGTAGCCATGTATTTTCCCGTGGTATACTCTACACATATCTGTGCCAAATTTTTACAAAATGATGCTGATGCAAACAAAACTACAAATAAATATTTCCTCTTTATAATATTAGTAATAATATGATAGGCTTAAAAAGTAATAATATGATAGGCTTAAAAAATATCTCAATTTGCTATACTACAGTTATCAATTCATCTGCTCTTTTGCAGGCCTTATTGCAAAATAAAAACTTATTTCAAAATAATTGTAAATCTCAGTCAAAAAAAATCTGTCTCTTAATTGCTTTGTCAATCAAAAAGGGGTGTAAAGTGGATAGGAATGTAATTTCACTAGGATGATGAATCGAGTATGTTTATCTCCAACCATAAGCTTTTAAAAGTATATTTCTACCGGAAAACGGCCTCCGTGTTACCTGATAATAGGTGTAGTAGTTGTGCGTGTCCTGGTCGTGTATTGGCACGGTGATGAGGTTCGTGCGGCCGCGCGGCGCGTGCGCGTGGCGCGGGTCGCCCGCCGCTGCCGGGGTGCTGGACGCCACCTGCTGCAAAACACGTCATATTTGCTTATTAATTACTAGCTTTTTCCCACCTGCATAAACATAGTATCCCACGGGAATACTGCACTTTTTCGGGATAAAAATTTTCAATTAAAAAGCCTATGTTTTAATCCAGAGCCTAAACTCCACAACTCCACAACAAACCACCATACCAAATTTCATCGAAATCCGTTCAGTAGTTTTTGCATGAAACAGTTATAAACATCCATTCATCCATCCTCACAAACTTTCACATTTATAATAGTAGTAGGATAGTAGGATTAAAGTTTAAACATTCATTTTACACCAAATGAACCTAAGCGTCAGCTCACACCGAGACGCGACTTGGCATTTTTAAGATAGCGATTCAAAATTGAACTTTATTCACTACACAAGATACAGGTTAGTTAGAGTGTCAAGTTGCACCGCGGTGCAAAGCGCATGTGCAATGTATGACTGATGTTTTATGTAACGTGTATTTTTTGTATAGTGATAAGTTCAATTTTTAATAGCTATCTTAAAACAGCAGCGCTGCGATCGCGTATCGCCGCGATGTGAGCTGATCCAAAAGGCAAGGTTGTTTTTGGAGGAAATACTTATAGATCAACGCACTAATTTAAATTTAAAAAGTAGTGAAAGAATGTTCGTGTGCTAGAGCATAGGGTCAATGTTTTTATTGATGATTGCACACCTTGGGAATAAGATGGCCACCTGCAAGGCTGCTTCTATGTACTATATGTATCCCAACATGTTATATTATATACGTTACATTGTAAAAATATATATTATTATTATCTACCTAAACCTTCCTGAGGACCACTCTGTCGGTAAATGTGAACGGCATGAAAATCCTTTCAGTAGTTTTTGAAATTATCACGAACATACAGACAGACCGACTCGGCGTGGCACTTAAGTATCGTATGTCCGTCTCCTGGTTCTAAGCTCCCCTCCCCACTAATTTTCCCCCAAATCGGTTCAGCCATTCTTGAGTTATAAATAGTATAACTAACATGACTTTCTTTTATATATATATATATATATATATATATATATATATATATATATATATATATATATATATATATTTTAAAAGAATAATTTTCCATCTTTATGCTAAGCTAAAAGATGGCCCCGTGCGAGTTTCTTACGCCGCGCTCCGGTTCTTCTGCCCGCTTTAGTTCCCGAACCGGTGGGAGGCATCATGGTAGGGACAATTCCGTGAGTTTTATTTAACATGAAATATAATATATGTAAATAAGCCTTTTTTGATTTTGACTAGAGTGACTCGACAGATAGCGCAGTTCGGTAGTTGGTACACAGATAGCTACTGCGTAGACATTCGCATGGATAGGAGTAGGTAGCGGACATAGCGAATAATCATCATTTTACAAACAAAAAAAAAAATACAGTATAAAAATGCATCAATTAAAAAATATACTAAAATAGTATTACCGATAGTGGTTTGACAACAGCTACAGACGCAGATGGCGGCTCCGGCTCAGGTTTCATTTCAGCTGCCACAGACGATACGTGCCTGTGGTTTATGTGGGCTTGAAGGTCTCTCTGTAATTGTGAATATGAAAAGAATATGAAGAATAGACAATAATCAACTAGTCTCCATGTTAGGTTGGGTAAGGTAAGCAAAATAAAATAAATATTACATTCCACTAGATTAACCCCCTTACTAATAATAGGTCTTTATTTAGGTTAGGTAGGTTTACCTATGAAATTGCCGTTCTGCAGTACTGGCCATTTCAAATCAATATAATTTTTGTTTGGCTAAGAATTCTAATTTCAAATTAATTTTATTTTAAAAACATGGAATTATTTTTCCAAAAGTAGTAATTTGTTTATTCATTAGTGTTACAGTTTCATCGCATTTCAATCTTTTTCGTCATCATGGATACGTTAAAAATTCGAGTAATTATGGAATATGAGTACCGTCGTGGCAGCAACGCGGCACAAGCGGCACGCAACATCAACGACGCTTACGGAGCTAACACTACAAACCAACGCACCACCTGTTATTGGTTTGCTCGCTTCCGTTCTGGAAATTTCGACCTGAAAAATGAACCTCGCGGTCGTCCGAAGACTTTGGTCGACAATGACGAATTAAAGGCGATTGTGGAAGCTGATCATCAGCTTCCACAATCGCCTAACAATCTACACAATCTACGGCTGAATTAGCAGCAGTTTTCGACGTTAGCGTCAAAACAATATTGGTCCATTTGCGTCAAATTGGCAAGGTTGAAAAATGGGTGCCCCACGAACTCAATGATCGCCAGCGCGAAGTACGCGTCGAGACGTGCCTTGCACTGCTCAACAGACACACAAATGAAGGAATTTTGAACCGCATTGTTACCTGCGATGAAAAATGGATTCTGTTTGATAACCGCAAGCGCTCAGCAAGTTGGTTGGATCCTGGTTCAGCACCTAAACAATGCCCTAAACGAAAACTTACCCCTAGAAAAGTGATGGTCACTGTTTGGTGGTCTAGCGCCGGTGTGATTCATCACAGCTTTATTGCAGATGTGTAATGTGAAGAACTGAACACAATGATGGAGAAGCTGGCACATCTCCAACCAGCATTGGTCAATCGCTCGTCTCCGCTGCTCCTGCACGACAACGCGCGACCTCATACTGCACAGCAGACGGTCTCCAAGTTGCATGAACTGGGGTTGGAAGCTCTCCGTCATCCGCCCTACTCACCAGATCTTGCGCCTACAGACTACTACTTTTTCCAGAATTTGGATAACTTCTTGGCGGGAAAAAAATTCAATACCCGAGAGGCAGTACAAAATGCCTTTGAAGAATTTATTGACTCCCGTCCAGCTGATTTCTTAAAGAAGGGCATCAATAAACTGCCACTGCGTTGGCAAAGATGCATTGATTGCATGGGTGATTACTTCGATTAATACAAATAAAAAATACATGAAAAAAAATCGTTTAAATTTTTTCATACAAAACGGCAATTTCATACGTAAAGACCTAATAATATAAGATATTTACACAACTACTATGGAAATGTCACTTGACATTGAATTTAAAAAAGCAACTTTGAATAGCTTATCCATTGTGTATATATTTATATAAGTAGTATTTTTCTGGGATAGCCATTAAGGCCGGCCACATTAGGCGTGCGCGTTCCTCGGGCGTGTCAGCGATGCGGGCGCTGCTCGCGCCACTCACACGCCCGAGGATCGCGCACGCCTGATGTGGCTGGCCGAGTCAGCCTAAGTTATAATATTTACATGACAATGTTCCTAGGATAGCATTCAACAATTCGCTGTCTTAAACATTGCACTTGCATGCATAAAATAAATCACTTCCGCTAAAATGCTAAAGTACCTGAGACAAGTATGTTCTACGACAACCCGTGTTGCCGTACCTCGTGCCGGAGTGTGTGCACATGTACACCGTGCCTAGGCCGGTTTGCTCCACTCTCAGCACCTGTGGAATTTATTTCTCAGTTAACCAACCGCATGGGAATGGTTAATATTAATATGTGAAGCGAAAACATCTTACCACTTTTTATGAAAATTATGCAAACAGGAGTTTGAACTTTGGCACAGATAAAATTTATGTTGAGGAAGATGTGCTGAAAGCTAATATTTAAATCGTCGTTTTCATTTTTTTTTTATTTTGAACTGGATACTAGTGCTTATCTTAATTAGCAACTAATACCAGTAACTATATAGTATACATAAAACCTAATAAAATACAATTTACAAACCTTTTCTCTACATCTGGGACAGTGTGTATGATCTGTCCTTGCACATGACAGACAAAACACATGCTTACAAGGTATCTGAAATTAAACATTTTATACTGAGAATAATTATTTTTAAGATAAAGGGCTAGTTTTATAACTTTCTGATAGGCTGCTAAAGTGTGGTTGTGGAGCATGTAGAATTTTATACATTGACTTATCAATACTTGTCTCTTACATTCGCACACGAATATATTGTTATTGTGCTCATATTGCACAACTGTGTAAGTGCAATAGCAGAATATTCGTAAGCGAGTGTGTGTAATTCACAATGAGTCAATGTTTGAAATTCTATGTGTTCCACAACCGCCCTTTACTAGTAGTCTCCTAAGTTATTCATATCTTTTATTACTATCTTACTTTAATAACAGATTTAATTGACATTTTACCAAATAGCGTAGATTTTATACAAAGTATTAACTAATAACAATACCATTCTTCCGTAAATCAGTATGGGCTTAGAGCATGTGTCACAACAATAGATCATGGGGTTAAGAACTTTTTCCCCGATGAGTGTGGCTCGGTGACTCCAGTCCAGTCTCAGCATTGGCTCAGGAGGCCCGCGCTGTATTGTTGTGAAAACCGGCGCCTCAAGCTGAGATATATCTGATGGTACTTCCACTGAAAATTTGTTGATAAATTAATACTCTGTTATCTTTATGCATAATTATACAGTTTTCGGCCGTAATGCAGGCAAATAAAATTTAAGAGGCCATAACATGAAGCTCTCTGCCAGCTTCTCAAATAACAAATCACATAAACATTTCCTGTGCAACCGAGTCGTTAGCTTGGAATTGCCTGCCAGAGGATCTTATTGCAACCCAAAATGTGAACCAGTTTTAGAACAGACTTGACAGATATTTAAAAAAATATCACTGATAGAAAACATGAAATACATAATTTGATACGGGCAATATCAGTTGTCTCAACTGTCTGCCTGATTATATGAAATAATAATAATAAATTGATATTTGTATGGAGATTTGCACTAGTGTCAGCATAGTAGAGATTTTTTATTTTACAAATGTGTTGTGTTTGATATTATTGATGCCCTACAAACTGGATACGTATCTTTAAAGGTCAATGTGCATTTTATATGGCCAAGCACTGTATGAGGTATTTGTTGTTGTTGTTTGAAATTGTTTATGATGAATTGATAGTAACACTTACACTTCGCAGGTTCTTCTTGATCTATCTCTTCCTTTATTTCTTCTGCAGTGCCTTCCTCTTGATCCTGTGCAGTTTCTTCCATAGAGCAATCCTCTTCGTCGGACGACATTACTTTAGGCACTTTTTTGCCCCTTCCTCGCCCCCTGCCCCTGCCTCTGCCACGGCCACGACCTCTTCCACGTCCACGAGAATTCCTCTTCTCGTTATTCATTCTTTTAGGTTTGTAAAGCTCAAAAACTTTAAACGCTAACCTCTAGCCGTGAAAGTCTTCAAAAAGGTTACAGAAACAGATACTTCAGACGTTTTAAAATAGCTGTATTTGTGTTCTTGTAACAATAACAAACAAAACTGCGTTAAAACAATGATTGAACATGAGTTTCCAGGGTAAATTAGAATACTCTGTAGACAAACAAATTTCACAATTTGGGACTGACTGAAATGACAGTTGTCTAAATTTGTCAATATGACGTACCGACTGCAGATTTTTTTTTATTTATGGCCGAAGGTGCTAAACTATTGCTAGTGTCAAGTTAAAAAGGCGGGTTTCATATGGGAAAAGAATTTTCTTAAAAACTTTCAACACCGTTTTTCTAAATCGTCCAAAGTCTATTCAAAGACCACAGAAATAGTCAATGCAGTCAATAAGTCAAGTCAGTCGATTCAGTAAAGTGGTAAACGCTTTACTGAAACTTCCTAGGGAGTTTGGGAGCGAACAGAAAATAGCACGCTTTTTGTAGTTTGTACCACTTGCCCACACTTGTGCACGTCAACGAATATCTAACGGTTATTATTCTACCAATATTACATATTAAGAACCGAAATAAGACACATTTTGGAGGAAATACAAAATCTTCACAAGGTGTCGCGACTCGCGCGGAAAGTATGTAGCGGACTTATTAATTTGGAATAAAATAATTAAGAACATTAGTGAAATGAATAAGTCGAAACGAGAATCACCACATGAAAACCGTGAGTTAAGATGGGGTTCGATGGGGTACCTACCCTTTAAAACGCTTTCACACCATGTCAACTGGTCCCGGGGTAAGTTCCCGAAGAACTTGTATTGTGGGTCCCAGACTACGGAAACATATAATACTTTTATACGATACACATATTTAAGATTTTTACTATAATATTATACACATCCATGACCCAGCAACATAGAGTTTTTTTTGTTCCTTTGGCGGGATTCGAACCCGCGACCTCCGGCTTGAGCAATGTTGCGCTTAACCACTCTCAACTACCTAAGCCACAGAGGTCGTCTTAAAACCTTATCATCCATTCGTTTTTGACATTTCTGCTTTTTAGTGCGATCGAGCCCCGCAGTACGTTCATTGAACCCCATATGGTAGGTGCAAGTCAGAGCCGCCGCAGTGGCCACAGACCTACTTCAGACCTAAGGGACAGGTGGCAGACTCCGTCGCCATTAATACCCGAATCTCGCTTTACCCTTAATAAAAGCGAGGGAATTGGGCTTTTCATGAATTTTGCATTTATAATTACTTTTTAATTATGCTAATTAATAAATAATTACGCACCACAGATGACTCGATAAAGCACGGACCTCACCCCATTTTAATTTATCTCGGAAATTAATTTTAAATTGCTTTTTAAACATTTTAGAAGGGAACATAATGACGAAGATTTCCATCATGAAGTCCAAAATGGTGATGCTGATTGTTAAATAAATAATTAAAATATGGATCTGAGGTTATGTTGTGTAAATTGTAGATTTAAACACTTAGGCCTTGCGCGCACTTGGCAGCTTTGCTGCGGCAGCCTGTTGAAGATAATAGATAGGTCTTTACCTATGAAATTGCCGTTCTGCAGTACTGGCCATTTCAAAATAATTTTTGTTTGGCTAAGAATTCTAACTTCAAATGAATTTTATTTTAAAAACATGGAATACTTTTTCCAAAAGTAGTCATTTGTTTATTGATTAGTGTTACATTTTCATCGCATTTCAATCTTTTTCGTCATCATGATACGTTAAAAATTCGAGTAATTATGGAATATGAGTACCGTCGGCCGGCAGCAACGCGGCACAAGCGGCACGCAACATCAACAACGTTTACGGACCTAACACTACAAACCAACGCACCACCTGTTATTGGTTTGCTCGCTTCCGTTCTGGAAATTTCGACCTGAAAAATGAACCTCGCGGTCGTCCGAAGACTTTGGTCGACAATGACGAATTAAAGGCGATTTTGGAACCTGATGATACACAATATACGGCTGAATTAGCAGCAGCTTTCGACGTTAGCGTCAAAACAATATTGGTCCATTTGCGTCAAATTGGCAAGGTAAAAAAGCTTGACAAATGGGTGCCCCACGAACTCAATGATCGCCACCGCGAAGTACGCGTCGAGATCTGCCTTGCACTGCTTAACATACACACAAATGAAGGAATTTTGAACCGCATTGTTACCTGCGATGAAAAATGGATTCTATTTGATAACCGCAAGCGCTCAGCAAGTTGGTTGGATCCTGGTTCAGCACCTAAACAATGCCCTAAACGAAAACTTACCCCAAGAAAAGTGATGGTCACTGTTTGGTGGTCTAGCGCCGGTGTGATTCATCACAGCTTCTTACCAAACGGGGTGAGCATTACTGCAGATGTGTACTGTGAAGAACTGAACACAATGATGGAAAAGCTGGCACATCTCCAACCAGCATTGGTCAATCGCTCGTCTCCGCTGCTCCTGCACGATAACGCGCGACCTCATACTGCACAGCAGACGGTCGTCCAAGTTGCAAGAACTGGGGTTGGAAGCTCTCCGTCATCCGCCCTACTCACCAGACCTTGCGCCTACAGACTACTACTTTTTCCAGAATAATTTGGATAACTTCTTGGCGGGAAAAAAATTCAATTTATTTTTTTCAAAATCTTCTTAGCTAAGTTAGTTTATTCTTAGCTGTATTTCAATGGTTTGGCTATGAGAGAGGTTAGCTTCTGTTAGCGAATCAATGTATTTTTTTAAATAAGTGAGCCGGCCTCTAAGTATTCCCCTTTGTTTTTTCAAGTCTGTAATTTTATCACTTATCTTGTCAGAGGTGGACATGGTGAACTATGAAAGGGTGCACTCACGTGAAAGTCCGCGTTGACACGAAACAAAATGGCGCGTGCGCACTGAAAATGCACAGTTACACAGCTTTAGCGCGATAGACGGATTGCGCTAGCCGGTTTTGAGCTAGTAGGTAAGTGGAAACAATTCTAAAGTCGCTGAATTTTTGCGTGTTGATGAGTAGTCCCTAGGGAACTTATTATTAAGTTGTGTGCTATTTCTGTCCATTGCGTTTTCAGCAATTCGATTATTTGTGGTTGATTTTTTTACAAGGCAATTTTTTAAAGTGGCAAAATTAATTTAAAGTTTAATATATTAATGGTATCATATCTGGGTCAGCCTCCAGATTATGGAGACTTAATTTGCGTCATTTTCGTCCAGTACAAAATGACTTGGGATAATGATGTTTTATTAGTACTAAGGCGGGTCAATAAGTCCGTGACTTTTTGAATTTCTAACCTCCTTACTGAAAAAGCAACACTACTCCTGTCAACAGGCATCTGTCAGTTGACTCCTATCAAAATTTGAACTTGCTGCGTCAGTTAGTTTGTGTTTTACAGCTATCTTTATCAGACTATCCAGTAACTTAAGGAAACAATGGAAAAAAGTGAATTTCGTGTGCTTATTAAGCATTATTTTTTGCGAAAAAAAACCATTACCGAGACCAAAGCTAAGCTTGATAAATACTATGGGGACTCTGCACCATCGATTTCAATGGTAAAAAAGTGGTTTACTGAATTTCGTTGTGGCCTTACAAGCACTGAAGATGCCGAACGTCCTGGACGCCCAGTTGAGGTCTCTACACCCGAAACAATCGAAAAAATTCACGATATGGTGTTGGCCGACCGAAGATTGAAAGTGCAAGAGATTGTGGAAGCCATAGGCATCTCGCATGGCTCAGTGGTTTCAATTTTGAATGATCACTTGGGCATGAGAAAGCTTTCCGCAAGATGGGTGCCGCGTTTGCTCACAGTCGTCCACAAACGCAATCGTGTAACAACTTCACAGGAAGGTTTGGCGTTGTTTAATCACAATATGGAGGAGTTTTTTAACCGTGGACGAAACATGGATCTATCACAATACACCAGAGACGAAACAACAGTCAAAACAGTGTGTTTCTAAGGGTGAATCGGCGCCAAAGAAAGCCAAGGTGGGTTTGTCAGCCAATAAAGTTATGGCGACTGTTTTTTGGGATGCACGTGGGATAATCCACATTGACTATCTTCAAAAGGGAAGAACAATTAATGGGGAATATTATGCCAACTTATTGGACCGCTTCAATGAGGATTTGAAAAAAAACCGACCTCATTTGGCCAAGAAAAAAGTTCTTTTTCACTAAGACAATGCAAGGGTGCACACATGTGCAGTTGCCATGGCAAAAATCCATGAATTGGGCTATGAATTGCTCCCACATCCACCCTATTCTCAAGATTTGGCTCCGAGTGACTACTTCTTGTTCCCAAACCTGAAAAAATGGCTCGGTGGAAAAAGATTTGACTCCAATGATGAAGTCATCTCGCAAACAAAGGCCTATTTTGAGGACCTCGACAAATCATATTTTTTGGAAGGGATAAAAAAATTGGAGAAGCGTTGGACAAAGTGCATAGAGCTCAAGGGGGACTACGTTGAAAAATAAAATGATTTATTTATCAAAAAATCTGTGTTTTATTCCAAAAGTCACGGACTTATTGACCCGCCCTCGTATGATAGTTTTAACAGTACCGGAAAAAATTCTAAAGTGTGATAAATGACTATTTTCTATCTGTTAGGGGGTAAAATCCAAAAAATCTGCCCCCCCCCTAGATCCCGTTTAGAATTTTCCCCTAAATTTTAGGGTGAAAATCCCTAAGTTGGCAACACAGAGATCGCTGACCGGCCCTATCGCCCGACTACTCTGAATTTGGTACGGAGCAATTAATAATAATAATAGTTAAGGTAGCCAGACAGCTCTACACACGGCCGGATTTGGTCTGAAGTAAACCGAATCTGTACGTGTGTTAGCACTTTAACCGAACAATGCCATAACAAACTCTTTCTGATCTGATACACTAAGAAGAAAATAAAAATGTTGTCATTTGCTGCGTTCGTAGTATAAATTGGAAAATTTCAATGTGTTCAAATAGACTAGTAGGTCACAATAATTAAAATGGATGTGGAAACTATTGAAATATGTATGATATGGGGCCTTAGGCTCGACATTAGCAGTGTGATTGTAAAAGTAAGAGGAATACGAAAGTTTGTTTATCCAGCATATTAAGGAATGATGGAGAATTAGACTTATTCAAGGAACGACCTGAAATTAGACTTGACAAAACATGCCGTAATGCTTATAATAATCAAAAATGCATCGAAGCAGTTAAGAAGAGGCAAATAAAAGATTTAGAAAAAACATCAGTGTCCCTTAGCGACTTTGACTTTATAAACTAACGCTCGTTCTGCGATGGTGATACGTCAGTAAGTTTTGAGGAACAGCAAACCAGGAACCCCACAACAAGCAGAATTTCAGTCGGTCAACTCATGAAGTTGGAGACTCAAAATTCTATACTAAACGCATGCACACACAATGATGACTGGAGTAAAAATGAAAGTTTAATTTTTTTAGTAGGTAAGATCGCAACCAATCGCATGCGGCTGTGATCGACTGCGATACATGGAATTAAACCATTAGGACCTTAATATTGCAACGGATTCACACATTGTATGCCACCCATAGTGTGAAATGTATCTCTTCCGTCCAACGTGCTAACGTTAACATCAGTGTTATTCTCGTAAACGAATTGCGAGAAATATAGGGTTTCATGTTTTAGGCCAGGGTTCGTCTTTCTTTAATCTGTGTTACGATTACGTAGGCTAGGTGACCGATTTTTTTATTGCATAAATAAAAGGCACTCTTAAATATGAGTAACTTGTCAGAACAAACATTATATCAAAAGACAATATTTCCAAAGGTACAGCGATTTATTTACAAAATTTTGTGAAAACGCTCCTGGATACTAAAGTCATACCTAGCTGTGACGTCACGTCTCGGTAAAAGTGTGTGAAATATAAGGCCGCAGGAACATATTTGTACGTTTAAGTTCATACTTACCATACCTAATGAATGTTTCTGTATATGATGTAAGTAAACGAATGATATAGGATTTGATCACTAATTTAGCAAAAAAATATAATTTTTTTTGTACTTTTTAGATGTATACTAAACAACACATAAAATATTATATTTTTTTACATTTACCCAGTAGTGATGCCTCAATGTTTCTGAGTATATTAATGAAACGAAATATTTTAGATGTAGTCATCTCCCCTATTGTTTGCACTGGGTTACTAGCATAATGATGTTTTCGTATAATGACTATTCAGTTAGATTGACATAACAGCATGGTACCTAGATAGCCGAAAGCCAATACATCTAAATGACATAAAAGCAGAATACCCAGTCAGCAGAGAGTCAATTCCGCTGGAAGACATAAACGCAGAATGAGCAAAACGTCTGAAATTGCAAATAGTCTGTATCATTAGAAAACCTTAATAGCCAGAAGCCAAATTAATCGGATGACATAAATACAGAATGAGATAGTAGCGAAAATATCTGGAAAAATAAATAGTCTGAATGGTCTTTTGGGCGTTTGATTTTTTCCATTATCCTCATGCTCGTTTAGAAGGTAGGCCGCGACTGTTTTGGCCATGTACAGTTAGTTACTTGACTCTGGCAACTCTTTTGTAGTGAATTGATTCGCGCTCATAGTTTTACAAATATGGACCAACCGTGAGAGTTAAAAGAAAGTGTTTGTTTTATTTTTTATAAAATATACCGATGGGCTGGCAACACGTCATCATTATCATAACCAACTTTGGACTTTAATGGCAGATGTGACTGTACGCCTTTTGTTGACGGCGTCTTGCGCTGCCCACCCCGTTAGAGATTACAGGGGTGAGTGTATGTATGTGTGTGTGTTTGTATTTTATACATTTATTTTAATCTATGTAGGTATTTTATTTATTTATTAAAAAAGGTATACCAACATCGCGACTTGGTTTGCTTAGAATATAGGGGGACTTTAAATTAGCGTCCTTTACTTTGAGGGATGATATTACACATCAATTCGAACAATTTTTACTATGGGGATCCATGTCACGAAACGTTTCATACAAAATGGCTATAGCTACTTCTACACTTTGTATAAAACAGCAGTTTTTTTTTCGGGGGTCTATCTTTCTACCTAGGCATTGAGCGTTGATGTCAATAAAGCAACTATGGCATTTTCACATCCAGACAATTTGCTACTATGTCGTTCAACGCTCATGTCTATTTAGTGACTATCGCATTTTTAAATCTAGTCTATTTGCTAATAGCTAATAACAGCCTCCGTGGTCTAGTGGTTAGAGCTTGGCTCTCGACTCGGAGGTCGTGGGTTCGATTCCCGCATTGGAACAAAAAAAAAAAAAAATGTTGTTTCCAAGTTTGGTTAGGACAATTCAGGCTGATCACCTGATTGTCTGACAAGAAAGATGATCCATGCGTCGGATGGGCATGTAAAAAGTCGGACCTGCGCCTAATCTCTCGCCAGTCGTGTCGGTTATCCGTCCCACTGGGTTACGAGAGTAAAAGGAGGAGAGAGTGCTCTTGTGTACTGCGCACACACTTGGGCACTATAACATAACTCCTGCGTAGCTGGCCTGGTTTCAACGAAACAGGCCACCGTCACCGAAATCGGTGTGGGAGCTATTATTTGCTAATAGAGTATCTTGAATTAAGACATTTTACGATCCATACGTTTCTGACGCTTGTGGGAAATTTTGCGTTTATGTCTTTAGCTAACTATGGCGTTCAAATATGCAGCCGTTGGAGTGACATTGACATTTTGCAAAGTGGACATTAAAATAGTGACCCTTTGCGCTTACTTCTCTTACAGTTACCTGTATATTATTCCTCTTGAACCGTTAACGCTAAAGTCACCGCTTAACTCCAATTTAACTAATGCAGCGGTAATTCAATAATCTCCATTCGATTAAACCTAATTTACCGACAAATTGCACGGGCCGTCAATAAACACAATAGCGCTTACTAACGTGTTATGCGCATAATAATATAGTATAGTTATTGTGAAGCGGACATTATCGGTTTCCCGCGAATGCCCTCATTACATTGAACTTTATATATTATTAGTACCCGGGTAAATAAATTAAAAAGAAATATAAAGAAATCACAAAAATATTTATCTGACAGGGATTCATCCCACCACATTCTGAATATTCGAACAAAGTAAAAATTACACATACACATATCAAACTGCCAATCGGACTGACATTATCATAATAGAGTCGAAATTATAGTAATTGATAAATAGTAATTGATATATTTTTGCACGACGAAAGAAAAAACAATAAATCTTTAAAATGCGCAGTTTCATAAGACCCAGCTAACGCTAAGTACACACGGAGCGGCTTTTCCCGTGCCCGCCGCGGTCGTCGGACTGCGGTTTTAGTTCTAAACTCTCGAGACCGCGGTTTTGCGCGGTCACGCAGCCGCCGCGGTTGAGATTATCGCCCGCAAACGTGGCGGGCGAAGATGCGCGGTTGCAACAAGGCAAATACATATTTACAATAGAATTTCTGAATTTCGCCCGCAAACCGAACACAGTGCGCGCGAGCCCTACCTGCCGAGGCTGCGGGTGACCGCGGCCCGCGCGATTCTACAAGTTGTCCGCCGGCAAATGCAGCGGGACCCTTGAACAACCGCGCACAATGCGGGTGTAAAACGCGCAAATATCTGCATTTTACAGAAGTTGCGGGCCCGCAACCGCGGCGGGTGCGGGAAAAAACCGCTCTTGATGTCGTCTTGCGCTCCGTGAGTTCTTAGCGAAACTCCCTGCATACTATGCTCCCTGCAACCGTTTTCGAGAAACCAATTAGATATAATACAAGCTGGTGGCCGCAACTTCCTTTGCATATAACTTAGGGAAACGAATCCCTATTTTTTATCGGACCCTTAAGATAAAGCATCCTATGTTAGATCTAATAACATCAGCTATCTGCCAGTGAAAGTCCCGTGAAAATCGGTCCATCCATTTTAGAGATGAGCCGGAACAAACAAACAGACAGACAGATAGACAAAAATTAGCGTTAAGTAAAAAGCTGTTAATTTTAAATTAAAAACAGGCACCTTGATTTATTTCTATGTATGTACCTTGTATCTAACAAGGTTTCTCGTTCTTAAACTTCCCTACTTTAGGGGTTGTTTGGAGCAGTCGAGGTTTGACATTTGTCATCTTGACATTTTGACTTTTGCAGTTTATTCAGTCCGCATTTCCCGACAAAATATTCTGAAATCAAGATGGCGTAACATTTCCTTGTATGAAGATTTTCTGTGAAATAGACGATATAGACCATAGCCCATTCGGTCAGCTTATAGCGAAACACGACGCGACGCGGCACCGCATTACGATAGTGATTAAAAAATGAACTTTATTCACTGCACAAGAAATTGAAAATACCTGTTTTTATTGCAAGAGCGGCGGCGCCCCGCTGCGCTGTTTGAAATTAGAACTCTCTTTTACTGGTTGGAACACACAGTTTTTGTAACCTAGAACCTAGACGGGTTACAAAAACTGTGTGTTCCGAACTTCGGCGCAACACGTTCAGTGGTTATAGCTGTGAAGTGTCATAGTGTGTGTTGATATGGTCAGTATCGGTAGGCGTCTACGTCAGTGCTACCATTTCGTGGCACCGCTACGGAACCGTAGCTCTCGGCCCGTAGCCTTTATAAATATTTTCCTTCTTTTAAATCGCAATAGAGCATATTCTTAACCCCCGACAAAAAAGAGGGGTATTATTAGTTTGACGTGTGTGTGTGTTTATCCGTGGCATCGTAGCTCCTAAACGGATGAACCGATTGTGCAATACTTCATCATCATCAGCTTGCTCACCGTTAAACACTTCGAATGCTTCCTGTCTCTTGAACTTTTTGGCCGCGCCTTCTAGTATTATTTCTTTAACCGTAGTTGCGAAAAAAATATTATTAGCGCTGTTTAAGTTTTAAGAGGTTGACGACCTCTGTGGCTCAGTGGTTCAGCGCGTTGGTGCTCAAGCCGGGGGTCGCGGGTTCGAATACCGCCGAAGGAACAAAAAGTTTTTCTGTGTTCCTGGGTCATGGATGTGTATTAAATATGTGTATAATATAATGAAAATCTTGAATATATGTATAGTATAAAAGTATTAAATATACTTCCCGTTTTCTGGTACCTGTAACACAAGTTCTTCGGATACTTAGCACGGGGCCAGATGAACGTGGTATGAAGCGTCCATAGATATTATATTATTATTATTATTATTATTATTTGTTTGACGTGTGTATGTTTATCCGTGGCATCGTTCCTCCCAAACGGATGAACCGATTTTGCAATACTTCATCATCATCAACTTGCTCACCGCTTAACACTTCGAATGCTTCCTGTCTCTTGAACTTTTTGATCGCGCCTTCTAGTAGCATTTTTTTAACCGTAGTTGCAAAAAAAATATTATTAGGGCTGTTTAAGTTTTAATATTATTTAACAATGATTTATGATTATTATATATGATTATCATAAAATTATATTACTCTTATTTGCGCCATAAATCATGATATTCTTATTTTATATATTATGATTATAGATATGATTATATGATATATACATTGATTGAATGGTTGGATATACGCATTAAATATATTAATTTTGAAAGGCCATATATATGCAACAAGTAAAGTTTTCATCGAGCAATGAAGGATAATGTGTCTCACGATTACCTTTTTAAACAGTACAAGTTTAACAGATTCAGTAGTTTTTAACTCTAGTACAGCTATATTTATAAAAAAAAAAAACAAGAAAATTATAAAACGATGCGCGACATCAAATAAACTGTAATCGCTACACAAACTGTAAAGTAATCTGCAAAAATATATCCAGCGCAGCGGTTGTGGGTGACACGTTTTTACATGTCCGCCACATCCGAATTTCACGGGGATCGCTTTATCAAAACGTATTTTTTACGCCGCATTGAAAAATTTTTGTACAATTCGTGGTAAGTGACATCAACGTGTATTGTACCGTGTACGTCTGTTCATAGTTTCTGTCGTTCGAATGAAACTCCATTTTCCAGTGGTTTAAACGTACTTATATAAAAAAAAAACAGCAAAGCTTTATATATTGTAAAGCGAAGGTATATAGAATATAGGTATGTGGAGCACTAGCTACATGCACCTATATACTATATACCTAGAGCGTTACACGAAATATAGCTATATACTAATATAGCTATATACTAATAGTATTTCGTGTTGCAATCTCGGTAACGTTTACGATAAAGATCTGACGCTTAGCACGGATGGAGTTGTCGCGCATCGATAGCCTTTCGATTCGCTTTAAAATCGTAGCATCATTTACATACTTCATAAGTCCCGTGGAAATTGGTTACTATGGTAACCTACCATCTATCGCTATCTCTGGGAAACTGCGCATTTTTAAGTTATATATATTTTTTCTTGTAACTTTGTAAGTTGTAAGTTGTAACTTTGTTTTCTTTCGTGTAACAATAAATCAATAACCAGCTGTTGCCTGCGTCTGCACCCGTAATACAGTATCCCACGTAATACAGTTATCCCGAAAAAGTGCAGTATTACACTGCACTTTTTCGGGATAACAAATATCCTATGTTTTAATCCAGAGCTTAAATAAATAAATCTTTATTTCATACTAGTTTAGCCCATAGCTTTGTTGGTAACAATGAGCTTAAAACTATGTTAGTAAACGTATTAACCCAATGCCTATCTCTACCCAATGCCTTTGAATGGGACAGTCCGCTCTAGAGGAAATAACCTTCAGAATGCTGTTGTCACTGTCTGATGTAGATTCCCGCGCCTCGGGAAGATATGAATGGATCAGGCATAGACTGAAAAACAGTGAGAGTACTCGAGAAAGATGTACGCCCGCAAACCTAAAATGTTCTATGCTAAGACTATCGTAGCCCTCGGGACTTGACCCTTTGCATATTACTAATAATGTCGGTCACATATTTAGCCGGTATTTTATTATTAAATTTCGCCACGATAATCTCAATATCCCTACTCATATTATGCGTTGAAGCCGATGGCGAGACCACAGCAAAATTATCTTCGAATATATTGGCAATCCGCTAGTGGTCAGTGACTCTACGTTTACCGGAAGGCTAGGCTTGACGTTCATTTGGTTAGTGTTTTTCCAAAAAAAATTAAAGTTTTTCGTGGAGTGATCTGAAGCCAATAGATCCATTTTAAACTGGTCTTGTCTATTTTGGCACCACTTTAGCGTAGATTTATAATGTTTCCTAGTATTCGACATGTTATCAAATAGATGACCCTGCGAAGGTCATCCAGCCAGGATCCACTTTTGAAATGCCAGCCTATCCGGGCGTCACGACGAGGGCCCGACATATGCTCATTCCAGTCTAATTAATATGGCCTTCCTTTTCTTTTACATTTCTTTCGGTATGTTGCTATAGCCGATTGTGATAATATGTTTATAATACTACTGTACATATTATCTAGAAGTAGCATATGATTATTATCATTACAAAAATTATCACAACAATCATAAAATTCCGGTGGAAAATCTATAACTCTAAGCTCAGAGTTACAGAGATTTTGGTATTCTGTAATTGGTATGGTTTCTTTCACCCCATATGACACAATTTAATCTATTCTGATTTATAACACCAGGAATTGACACTTTACATCTTATTTTATGTGTTACAAGTAATAATAAATTTTAATTGTAATTTTTTTTATGTAAGTATTTGTATAATAATAAAGAACTTAATCTGTTTTCATATTGTTTACGCACCAGATACTGTTAATTTTTTTTTATGTTCTCCTGTATCGGGTCTACTGGAAGAAATTCCAATTTTGGAATAAGTAGTACTGTAATAATCACTATTACACGTAGGGACACACTGATATGCACTGGCTCACTACTACACCCAGATTCAAGCGCAAGCGCACGTCCGACCCGCACCGCGTCTAGCACCCGACTGCCCGGTTGGTCAACGGCAACGCCCTCTCTGATGTATATGAGACAATGTATAGATATCTATTAAATAGATACAAACACTACATCCCTTCCTTATTAATATTTTATATTCTTAATAAAATCAGTTTAACTACAACCATATTTCTTTATACAATCAATCATCTAATCAGTTTTATATAAACTTTTTAATTATATTTTTTTTCGTTTGTTGTATATAATTATTTCATTAATTTTCTTCATCATTATTTCCATTGGTCTCATCTTCTACTGATTTCCACTGTCCTTCTACACGCTTCAAGTGAATAACGTTCCTTCGCAGTCTTTGTCCTGTTTCCTCATTCCTTACTATAGTGTCTCCCGCTACTGATTTTTCTACTACATGTGGTGTAGGGTTGAAAGTAGTTAAAAGCTTATTAGTCTTCTCTGTTTCTTTTACATACATCTTATCACCTTCCGTTAGATCTGGATCTTCCGCTCTTCTCTTCCGATCTCCATATTCCTTTCCTTTTTCCTTTTGTACTTTGTCTCGGTCTCTTACTTCTGTGTCATCATCTGTTTAGTTTATATTCTTTAACATGGGTATTTTGTCTCTGTTCATTCTTTTGAAGAAAAGTTCTGATGGTGTTTTCCCTGTGACTGAATGAGGAGTGGAGTTGTACATCATCAAGTATTCATATAATGTCTCTTTCATGTCTCGCTTTTCACTAGAACCTATTTTGAGTCGTTTTACTATGTCTCTGTTTTGCCTCTCTACTTCTCCGTTCATTTGTGGCCAATATGGCACAGTGTTAAAAAGTTTAATGTTGCAATCATTGCAGAATATCTTTAACTCTTCGCTGACAAATTGCCGACCATTGTCAGCGGTGATTGATAGTGGGTAGCCTAGTCGGCTAAAAAGTTCTCTTAGAATTTTAATAATTTGCGAGCTTGTGATTGTTCTGGTAATTTTGATCTCCTTATAGCGACTATAGTAGTCAACGATTACGAGGATATAATCGTTATTGGGCAGTGGGCCCAATAAATCTATTGCAATATCGATCCAGGGTTCAGATGGTAGTTCTCTACGTTTCATTGGTGCTGGAGTATCTGGTAAACTAACTAGGGTGCATCCTTTACAGCTCTTGACCATCAATTCAACATCTTTATCGATTCTTGGCCACCATACCTTAGAACGAAGGCGACCTTTCATCGCAACCACTCCTGGGTGACCCTCATGAGCTGCTAGTAACACTTGTTCCCTAAGGGTCTTTGGAATAACAATTCTGTTGCCTCTTAACAGGATGTTCTCATGGAAACACAATTCATCACAGAATAATTTGTATGACTTTATTGATTCATCCCATTGGTGATTATATATTCCTTCCTTGACACTGGTGATTTCCAGGTCACTTTCAGATGCTTTTACTATTTGTTGCATTGAAATTGCGCAAGGTCTTGCGAGTTCGACTATTTGATGGACATAATTCTCTTCCGATGGAGAGCAATATGGCTGTTGTGAATCTTTACATAATCTAGATAATGAATCTGCAATATTGCTCTTACCCGGTTTATATTTTATGTTATAGCGATATGCCTGAAGTCGCAAGACCCACCTTTCTACACGCGCGCATGGTTTTGATCTTGGACTGAACAGAAACTCTAATGGCTTGTGATCCGTTATCACATCGAATTCTTTGCCAAATAAGAAAATGTTAAAATGTTCAATAGCCCATACTAAAGCAAGAGCCTCCTTTTCTGTCTGGCTATATTTTCTTTCACATTGACTAAGTGTTCGATTTCCATATGCTATAATCCTTGGTCCTTTATTATCGATTTGCACTAAAACTGCTCCAAGTCCTACTGGACTTGCATCTGCTATTACTTGTGTCTTATCTTTAATATCATAGTATCCTAATGTTCTTATTTTAGACAATATCTTTTTCAAACTTTCAAATGCTTCGTCGTGATCTTCTTTCCAGTATTCTTCAATATTAGATTTCTTTCCAAGTTTCTGTCTTAGTATTTGTTTGAGAGGTTCCGTCATCGTAGCTAAATTTGGGATCCATTTGTTTATGTAATTTACTAGACCTAAAAAGCTTTGTAATTCTTCTATTGTTTTCGGTACTCTAAATTCAGTTATACTTCCTATATATTTAGGCAATGGTTTCACTCCTTCCGGTTTTAGTTCATGTCCTAAGAAGTGTATGGTCTGTACTTTGTAAATACATTTTCCTTGATTTAATAACACATTGTTCTGCTTTAACACCGTCATCACATGTTCGAGTCGCAGATCGTGTTCGTTCTCATTGCTTCCCCATACTAATATGTCGTCGATAAAATTGGTGACTCCATCGCACTTTATTAGCATCTTCTCAATAATTTTTTGAAAGAGTTCTGGAGCACATGTCAAACCAAACATAAGTCTTTTATATCTATAAAGACCATTAGACGTAATAAAAGTAGTTAAGAATCTTGAATCCGGATGTAATTCTGCTTGGTGGAACGCGTTTTTTATATCTAATTTAGAGAAATATCGCGCCTTCTTTATCTTTGGCAATAAATTTTCCATACAGGGTAATGGATGGTTTTCTCGTCGAATGGCTGCATTGGCGCGTCGCATATCAACGCATAAACGAACATCACCATTATCTTTCAAGATTGGAACTATAGGCGAGACCCATGGTGAAGGTTCATGAACCTCTTCTATTATATCTAGGTCTAGTAGTTCTTGAATTTTCTTATTTATCTTGTCTTTTAGTGGTATTGGTATTCTCCGGTAAGGTTGCATAACAGGTCTCACTGATGGATCAATCGGAATTTCAATTAGAATATCTTTAAATTTTGGGAATGGTTAGTGTGATTCTTGTTCTTCAACTTGATTAATATTCATACCCAGCTTAAGAACGCCCAAACTTAGTGCAGTATCTTTACCGAGTAGGTTTCGGGATCCTTCTTCTATAACATAAATAGTGGCGCGTTTCGTTCTTCCATTTACTTTTATTACTGCTTCAAACGAGCCACTGATCTTCAAAGGTATTTTACTTCCATATGCTAGTATTTTTTTATTCGGTTCTTTTTTTTGATTTTCACAAATAATCTTATTTTTCTTTAAGTGTTCCCAACTTACATCAGAAATTAAATTTAAGTTGCTACCAGAATCAATCAACATTTCTAAATTTACTCCTCCTATCTCACATTTTATTGTTGCATCATCGTTCAAATTAAATATATAGTGTATTTCTTCATTCTCTAGTGAATTTACAGTATCTTCTTTACGCTGACGCTTGTTAAAGTTTCTGTTACTTCCGGGGTTCTGTTCTAGCTTACGTTTCTGTAGGTAGTATTTCGTTCTGCAACATCTCTGAAAATGACCTAATTTTCCACAACCATTACATTTCTTATCTTTTGCTGGACATGGTAAATTTTGATAAATGTGAGTAGAATTTCCACATCTCGTACACTTTTGCATCTTTTTCTCTGCATTCGACTCGTTTTCTTGTTTCTTCCATCTTGAATTATCCTTGTTTCTGTTTCTAATTGTATTAACCTGACTTGTCTTTTCCTTGTCCTTTTGTTCGTAATTGTCTAATTGGTAATTCACTATTTCCAAAGTATTAGCTTCAGTGATAACTTTGTCTAAGGTTATGTTGTCCCCCATATTTAGCATTTTTTTCCTTAAATCTGATGACAAAGATTTCTCTAAGATCTGTTCTATTATGTGCTCATCAGGTTTGTCGAATTTACACTTTGCTGCCTGACTCCTAAGCCTAATAAGAAATTTTTCAAAACTTTCACCTCCATCTTGTTGAATCAGTCGGAAAACATGTCGTTCAAATGTTGTGTTTTGTTTGGGAAGAAAATATTCATCTAATTTACTAACTGCTACTTCGAAAACATCCACATCCTGAGCAGCTTGAATGTTAGCACCAGGCAAATTATAAAATATTTCTTGCAATGTACTCCCGCCTAAGACTAGCAGTGTAGCTCTCTTTTTGGTTGGAGTTGTGATCTCAGCGGCTTCAAAATAAATGAGAAGGGACCGCTTCCACTTTTCCCACTTCGAGCCGACTGACGTACTATCACCCTCTAAGTCCAATTTTTCAGGTGGTGGTAGCTGACTTTCCATGATTGATTTTAATGGGGTGACCTGTAAATACATCCAATTTAATGGACATCTAAATACCTCTAATTCAATAGAAGTTCACTACATTTGGTACAAGCAAGTACCTCTATACAGTACCTCTTATTTAAAAGAAGTCTAAACTGTTAAGTCCAATTAAATGAACTACAATTTCCAATTGAATGGAAAACAGAATTCAATTACAGTTTTGCATCTTTATTATATATAAATATTTCCAATTTAATGGAAAACAAGTTTAAAAGTATTTCTAAATAAACAGAAATACTTTTTCAGTGTTCCAATATTTCCAATTGAATGGAAATCAAGTTTTTGATATATTAATTCAAATTAACAAATACAATTATTGATTGTGGGTATCTGAATATTTCCTATTTAATTAAAAACAAGGTTTAATTTATTGGTCAATAAATTCATTTCTGGATTATTATTGTTATAAAGAAGTTATATTTCTACCATATAAACATTTTTTTATATGTTAAAAGTAAAGTAACTTACTAATATTATCTAATCAAATGAATGACCTATTGATATTAATTATGTCACTATCAAATTACATTAGGTATACTCATAAGAGTGGAGTGCACCGCCGTTAAAATTATGTAACCTCGTATACATAGGTAACCGACGTTCGACATTCGTTACCGTTAAAGTAACTTAGTGCACTTCACTCTTGATGTATTCTTTATTCTTCAATTTACAAGATTTTACACCCAGTTAATAAATAAATAACTCGGTATACTTACTTACTACGGACTTATTCTTATCTTTGTTACTAATAGACATAGGGTGTGGGGTGTATGTGTGGTCCCTACATAGGGTTTAGTACAAAATTCAAGACAAAATAATCCTGAGCAATCCTTGTCCTTTATTAAACACTTGATTTATACTGCAAGTCATTAAGATAGTAGTCAATATTGCTTTAAGCACCAACTAAAAAAAATCTACAAACGAGTATATGACTCCTTTTTGTTTTTATTGAGAGTTATTAGCATAGATCCGAAGTCCATGAAAAGTCAAAGTATAGAACACATAGAAACTTAAATATTTATAAATAGACCAAACAATAAAATTAAAGTCGATCAATGCCGGTGATTCATTCGATTAGATAGTTCTGTTTTATTCAGCTACCCATCGCTAATGTTCAAAAGGTAAGGAAGTGATGCGATTACTTAGGTACGTAGTGGTTTTGTTTACATTATCTATTTCTCAGAAATCTATAGGTAGGTAGTAGGTACCTGACACCTTTGAGAGTAAAGAGATGGTGACTTATCAGTATAATTTGTGTAAACATCATTCTATAACGGTCAAACAGATTAATATTGTTTAACTATTTTAACTGTTGATTAACTATTGAGTTCATTGTTATAAATTTAAGAATAATGGTATAATATAACATCTCGTATGGTTTGTAAACATTTTTATTCCCCCCTTCCTTTCCTTTTGAATTAAACAATTATTATTATTTTACTGACCTTTATTCTCGTCGCCACTTGTAATAATCACTATTACACGTAGGGACACACTGATATGCACTGGCTCACTACTACACCCAGATTCAAGCGCAAGCGCACGTCCGACCCGCACCGCGTCTAGCACCCGACTGCCCGGTTGGTCAACGGCAACGCCCTCTCTGATGTATATGAGACAATGTATAGATATCTATTAAATAGATACAAACACTACAAGTACCTTTGCACTAAATTGTATCCTAGTTTTAAGATTTCATTATTTATTATTCTGTGTACATAAATTATTAAATAAATAAATAAAAATAAATAAATAAAGGATAATGGTCAAACCAATAAACGTCATATTTAACTGCAATATTAATGACGGATCCTTGTGCAGATTTAACAATGATCAAACCACCTATTACATCCATGAATATCGCTACTGTAGGTATAAGTGTCTTTATGACACATGTCTATATCAACACAAGACCATGAGTGTTCAAAACAAAAACCTGTTAACTCTTTATACAACAATTTACAAGGATGGTCATTAAAGTCTCCGAATATATAAAATGTCTCAATTCCAAAATATCCCTCCGCTTCTATAATCGAACGAATGGCACGAAGACACAAACAAAATTTAGGTAAGTTTTCTAACGAGTTCGTTGGCATATAAATACTAAAAACAACGAATGGCTCGATCCTACGCTGATTTTTAAAGCACATAGACACAAATTATCACAGGCAATCACAGATAAACGGAATCAAACACACTTTTGCGCCACAAAAACTACTGCCATACCAAATTTAAACGAAATTAGTTTTGTAGTTTTTGCGTGAAAGAGTAACAAGCATCCATCCATCGTCTCAAACTTTCACATTTATAACACTATAATGTCAGTCCGATTGGCAGTTTAGTTGATTTTCGCGTTATTCGGAAATTCGGAATGAGGTGGGTTCGAACCCCGGCAAAATATTTTTGTGATTCTTTTTTTTTTTCAATCTTATAGAGCTCCGAGCAAAGCTCGGTCACCCAGGTACTAAATAGTTGAAATACGTAATACGTTATAACATTATAAGTTTTTGTTTAATTATATTAAATAATATAATAACCACATAATAATAAGTATATTAAATATTTAAATTTCTTTAGAAATATCGACAGTCAGTCAATAAGTATTAAAACTTTTAGTTTGAAATTAGTTAAGATTCCAAAGGGTTATCTCAAATTGTTCGCCCACATAATTTCTATCAACGGCTATCGCTACGAAATTCAGTTAAATCAATATTTATTATGAATGCTGAGTACCTAAAGTTTCGTGAAAAAGAACGAGGATTTTCATAATGTAGGTCATCCTAAATATGAAACATTTTATGTTTTTTTTTTTAATTTCAGAGTGTGCGGACTTCATTTTAAACTTTCCTCGTGATTAAAAAGTATAAAGTCTTAAATGAAAAACTACGACGAAGTTAGCACGAGTTGGTCAGTAGGTGCTGACTACAGAGACTTGAATTAAACATAATATTGCTACAGTAAAACATAATATTTGGTGATTGTATTTTGGTAAAAAATTATGTTAACAATGTCTTTTTTTATTATAGCCCTTAACAATAGAAATATTTACACAACTGATTAGCAATTTAATGTTGCTGTCTTTGTCTGATACGTTGGAAAAATCATTTGACAGACAATTTTATTGAACCAGAAACATAAGTTTCAACAACTACGTGGAGTAGCATTGAGGAAGAAAATTATTGAAATTCTAAAGTTCTAATATAGCATTGTTAAATAAAATCAAATTGGGTTAATTGCGTATTTTATTACATTTTATCCACACGACTGAAAATCGAGGACCGCAAAATTGTTTATCGTCCCAGAGCTACTAGCTAATTTAGACCAGGTGTTTGGTGTGTTGGTGCAGTAGAGGAGGCAAGCTGAAACCATGTCCATCACTTCTCCTATTGTACCCCAAATCGGCACTGCAGCACTGGCTGGTCAGAAGCGGGGCTAAGTCAATATACAATTTTTTCCCAAAAAATATTTTTGAAGCAATTTGAAATATTGATATGTTGTAGTCCTGCACTCTCGTGTTGGGGTACAATAGGAGAACTACAGGACGAGGTTTCAGCTAGCCTCAACGCCGGCTCTAAATTTGCTAGTAGCTCTCCAGCTACTATTGAACCGATAGAAACATTTAAGTACACAGTGCACGCAAGTAATCCAATATGGCCAAGATCGGGACGGGTGGCGCTCATTAGGGGAGGCCTACGTTCAGCAGTGGACGGCGATAGGCTGATGATTATGAATGCAATACGGTCTTAGGTATAAAAAATGTAAATGTTGTGTATTGAATGTGAAATACATATTATCAAACGTTATCAAGCGCACGGTAGTGTGAATTAGGATCTGAGGTAGTGTTAGTAACGGTATTTTTATTAATTTCATGTATTTTTAACCATTATTATAAAAAATATTACTGCAGTCTACTCTTCCTCCATATAAACTTTATATGTTCCAAATTTCATACTCCTCCATAAGTTTTTGCTTCACATTCCTATTAATAATATACAATAATATTATGATCCTTGAAGAAAGTCGGTCTCGATTAACACTTAATTAATATCGAAGTAGCTACGCGTTGTGGTGTTATAAGTAGGTACTTATTATATATATATATATATATATATATTAGATAATTAGATAATATATATTAGATAATACTTACACATGTAGGTACTAAGGCGGGTCAATAAGTCCGTGACTTTTTGAATTTCTAACCTCCTTACTGAAAAAGCAACACTACTCCTGTCAACAAGCATCTGTCAGTTGACTTCTATCAAAATTTGAACTTGCTGCGTCAGTTAGTTTGTGTTTTACAGCTATCTTTATCACACTATCCAGTAACTTAAGGAAACAATGGAAAAAAGTGAATTTCGTGTGCTTATTAAGCATTATTTTTTGCGAAAAAAAACCATTACCGAGACCAAGGCTAAGCTTGATAAATACTATGGGGACTCTGCACCATCGATTTCAATGGTAAAAAAGTGGTTTACTGAATTTCGTTGTGGCCTTACAAGCACTGAAGATGCCGAACGTCCTGGACGCCCAGTTGAGGTCTCTACACCCGAAACAATCGAAAAAATTCACGATATGGTGTTGGCCGACCGAAGATTGAAAGTGCAAGAGATTGTGGAAGCCATAGGCATCTCGCATGGCTCAGTGGTTTCAATTTTGAATGATCACTTGGGCATGAGAAAGCTTTCCGCAAGATGGGTGCCGCGTTTGCTCACAGTCGACCACAAACGCAATCGTGTAACAACTTCACAGGAAGGTTTGGTGTTGTTTTATCACAATATGGAGGAGTTTTTTAACCGTGGACGAAACATGGATCCATCACAATACACCAGAGACCAAACAACAGTCAAAACAGTGGGTTTCTAAGGGTGAATCGGCGCCAAAGAAGGCCAAGGTGGGTTTGTCAGCCAATAAAGTTATGGCGACTGGTTTTTGGGATGCACGTGGGATAATCCACATTGACTATCTTCAAAAGGGAAGAACAATTAATGGGGAATATTATGCCAACTTATTGGACCGCTTCAATGAGGATTTGAAAAAAAACCGACCTCATTTGGCCAAGAAGAAAGTTCTTTTTCACTAAGACAATGCGAGGGTGCACACATGTGCAGTTGCCATGGCAAAAATCCATGAATTGGGCTATGAATTGCTCCCACATCCACCCTATTCTCAAGATTTGGCTCCGAGTGACTATTTCTTGTTCCCAAACCTGAAAAAATGGCTCGGTGGAAAAAGATTTGACTCCAATGATGAAGTCATCTCGCAAACAAAGGCCTATTTTGAGGACCTCGACAAATCATATTTTTTGGAAGGCATAAAAAAATTGGAGAAGCGTTGGACAAAGTGTATAGAGCTCAAGGGGGACTACGTTGAAAAATAAAATGATTTATTTATCAAAAAATCTGTTTTATTTCAAAAGTCACGGACTTATTGACCCGCCCTCGTACATGTGATATCGTACACGTTTACAACGTAATACGTTTTTGTCAACGTTCGTAGATGCAGGTGAAATTGTTAGTTTGACTTTAGCTATTTCAACCCTTCAATGTTCGGCCCACATTGATTCAGGAGTCACCGCTTTAACCACTGGGCCGGAAAGATACCATGCTTCAGTACGTCCAATGTCTGTCACATATCACACACGTAATTTCGTCAGATTGGCTATATCCGTTTGTAAATTGACAGGCGTTTGTGTGGAATTTTAATTATTTATTGTTTTTTTTTCCTCAAAAATCAACGTGCATCGCGCTACTGAGGGTCACTTCACACCGAGATAGCGATTCCAAATTTAACTATATTGACTACTCGAAAAGCTACACGTTTCTTTGCAAGAGTTTGAATGGAGACCTGCACTGCGCTGCGCAGCGCGGCGCCGCTCTTGCAATGAAACGTGTATATATTTGTTTAGTGAATGAAGTTCAATTTTGAACCGCTTTCTTAAAAAGTGCGCGCCGCGTCGTGTCTCGGTGTGAGCTGCGCCTAACGGTACAGTGAATAGGTGTACTCAACCATCAATTCCTCGAATCCAGCGGGTAACTTTTTGAGGGTAACTTTTTAGGACCTCAAAGTTTTTGTAGTTTACACCGTTTTTTATAATATTAATATTATATATTATGTGAGGGACCTTCCTAGGTATATTTTATTTACTCCTGTTAGTAAAATATATGTATAGTTATGTAAGTAAGTCGTAACCATCAAAATCAAATTCTACAGTAATCCAGGGCTGTAAAACATTTTGTAGCACCTACAAGTTTATTTAGTGTTAACTGTTAGAGTACCATCGAATCCAACCGTAATGCAGGGCTATTAGGCCTTTCATTGCACCTCCAAGTTTCTTTAAAGTTCTAAAGAAAGAGCCATACCTTTGACGGTGCCAACTGCTAAGTGCTAAACAAATATTTCAAAACAAAGATAGCATTTAACAGAACAACTCGGTTTTAATCATACCTCCAATGTCAGTCATCTTGATTTCGACATACATCAAATGCCAAAATGGCTCCAAAAACTCCAAAAGTGGGGCCATTTAAGTGGTGACAGTTTTTGCCTCAACATGCCTCGTCTATAGTACAAACGTCTACTGTGCTAACAGATATATCTATTAGGGCCCATTAAGGCCGGCCCATTTGCCACAATTGCCTCTTATTTGCTCACCGAAGTGGTGCATTAAACGCCCATTACTAGCGCGGGCACGTCGCAATCTCGTTTCATTTATTTAATTACACTCACACGATTGCATTTGTATAATTATGTTGCTTAAATACGCGCAGTCTGTCATTTGTGATTTGACATTGACAGTTCTCATGACGAATCTTCGAATTGACTGTTAACCTTAAAAATTATTTTAACTGTAAACATTCGACGGACATATTATAGACGAGGCATGTCGAGGCAAAGTGTCTACACGTAAATCATGTTGTTTTGAGCCATTTAGATAAACCATTTGTCATTTTGACAGTCTCTTGAAATCAAGATGGCGTAACTTTTTCTTGTATGAAGATTTTGTTCTGTCAAATGTAGGTACGTCATAACCATCCTTAGTTTTGAAATATTTGGATAGTACATTATAATGAAATGCAATAATATGAATGCACTCACTATAATGAAAGTAATAACATTGATACAATAATGTAGTGTTATTACGGAACAATAATTAATTTACGATAATAAGTAAACCATCAATTTGTTTTATTACCGTGTGTGTATTGTTCAGTATTTTCAAACTGAAATTTAAGAGCTGCTTTATGAATAAAATTATAGCCGGGGAGAAAATATACTGCTGCTACTTTTCAGTTTTTTGTGAATTAAAATAAATACACAATTTCTTTGGACGTGCTTCCATTCTCTTGATGTAGTACAGTGTTTTCTTAAAAAAATCGTAGCCCCATATCATGGACAATGAGAAGATTTTGTCAATTATGTGAGGACTGGTTTTACTGCGGAACACAAATGTCAAACCTGGACTGCCCCAAACAACCCCGAAAGTTTAAGCGTGGACCATAGACGTATATATTATAGACGAGGCACGTTGAGCCAAAAAGTGGCTCCAGTTAAATGGTCTTGTGATTTTTGGTGGCATTTTGACATTCGAAGTATGGCGAAAGCCGAAACGGCGTAACTTTTTCTTGTATGAGGATTAGTTCTGAGAAATGTACATCATAGCCTTGAGTTTTGAAAGCTTTGATGTGGACACTTTTTGCCTCGACATGTCTCGTCTATATATTATATACTATGAGTTATTTATAATTTTTATTTATTACTAGATGTTGCCCGCGACTTAGTGCGCGCAAAGTTATTTTCGTAGAAACCGTACATTTTTTCGCGATAAAAAGTAGCCTATGTCCTTCCCCGTGGTCTACTCTAGATCTGTGCCAAATTTACATCAAAATCGGTCCAGTAGTTTCGGAGCCTATTCCATGCAAACAAACAAACAAACTTTTCCTCTGTAATTATATTAGTCATACAAACCGAAGCCAAAACAAAAGGATGTAAGACCCCTAATTCCACATCAAACCGTTCTTATAAACCTGCTACTAAAAAAATTAAGTTAGAAAACGAGTTAATAATATACTTCAACCTCGAGTTAAACTCGTAAGAAGTATCAAGGCGTTAAACTCTAACATTACCCCTTGAAATATGTTTTTGTTTCCACGATTCGCGTGTGCTCGTAGTTTCGTATTGGTGTTCCCTATTTCCCTATTGTTCGGGGACCATAAAAAAGGGTAAAGATAAGGAACAATACTCCAAGACAATGGACTCCCGCGGTACACGGTACGAGATTACGTTATTTACTACGGAACGTGCAATTTTAATGTCTTGTTGGCTATTTGAATACAAATAGTGAGGGTTGAAGCTATTTGTATTGCGCAGATACGTAAGGGTTAATAAAACACTTGTCAAATCTCTTTCATTAAACGTCGTTTACAGTAAAATTGTCGTAAGGGAACAAAATCGATCTCTTCTTCTCTTCTTCTTTTTTTGCGTGGAATTTTATGTCAATTTTTTAATAATTCAAGGTCGCTTTCAGCTCTGGGGTCAGGTTTTTTGTATCAGCTCAAATTTTTTACATAGGCCACTTTATCCTAGGGTTATATGAAAAAAAAATAGAGTTCCGTTTCCGTTAGTTCTACGCAAACGAAGTTGTGGGCACCAGCTTGTCTCGTAAATATTAATAAAAACGAAGAAAAATACGAAGCGAAAACTTTCAGCACAGATTTATGAGGATTGTGCGAATGGAGGAGTATGATATTTGGCAAATAAAGTCAATCTGTCACAACATTTACTTTTTTTTTCTATTATAAAGTTCAAAGATATTACTTTACCAAAAATGTATGAATTATAATGCTTATTTCGACCTAAGGACGACCTCTAGTACGATTAAATAGCTGAAAGGCTGAATGTCACTTTAGTGTTTACTAACCAATTTAATTATAAAGTGTACACACAAATCACGTTAACCCCGGGCCAATTTAAATAAACCTAACGGCTAACAAACAATAATATTCCAATTTAAGTGAAATATGACGTAACAAATCCATTATGGCCGCCACCCGATTCCGAGCCTATTGCGTGGCGATGCCGAGCGATCGCTATTCAACATTTATCTACAGTCGAGTTCATGAGACAGAATAAAAAAATTACATATATTAGGGCTTTGAAACCTTTGGATTAAATTGAAATAACAGTTTCATCAAATACTCTCAAAGAAAATTGTGTGGACATAGAAGACTGAATTAAAAATCCTTTGCTTTGATATATCCGGAACCCTTATAATCCGTGTCCTGAGTCCTGACACGCTCTTGGTTTAATAATTTTACTTTATATTATTTATATTAATTTGTATTAATATTCAATGTTAAGTTTATATGTAAGGAATTGTTCCTTTTTAACTATATATTTTTTTAAATTTATGCTATGCTCATTTTTGTCTCAAATCGATAGTTTTAGCGCTGCATAATTTTATAGGGATTCGTTCTACATGATCTTTATTTGCCTCTATTGTAGTTGTTACAACAACGTTATGTTGATCAAAATTATTTATTATCCAAGAAGAAAATCTACTTGACCCATTTCATGTCGCGCACTTTTCAGTTTTCGGATGATGATTCTTTGATGGATCGGTGATTGTTACGACAGAAACTATTTCTTCTATACCTATCGTTCTTTTTTTATAAATGTTTTGTGTTTAGTGTTAAGAGTACAATAGGATTGGCATAGTCATTTCATGTACTAAAATCCTTAAAATAAATAATTATATATATATATATATATATATATATATATATATATATATATATATATATATATATATAATATATATATATAATTTCTTCTATCTTACCCTCCAGCCGTTATGACGATAGGGTCGTTTTTCGGTAACTTGAAGACGAAATTTCCTCTATGCTTGGGTTTAGTTTTGTCAATTTGGAAGCATTTTATGATGCCATATGATGTGTCCTTCGCAGATCTCAGGATGGTGGATGTTTCGTTGTTGTACACCTTTGCGGCTTCCATTTGGATTCCATATATTTAGAAACCCGGCGACAGCAGGTATAAAACAATCATCAATAAAATTATTAAAAGGGCAAGGGAACGATGATGACCAGTGACCTTGACTCTAGTTTACCGGAACAGGGATGGACTTCGTAAACAATTGCATATATAAAATAATTGTAGGAAATTTATAAATATCCTGAGCATAATAATTTGGCTAAAAGGGTGTGGGTATTTTTGTAATTTGTTTTTAAAAATAAATTACAAAAAAACCCAGCGACAGACAAATATATTTACCTTCGCGCTGTGTCAACAGAGTTATTCAGTCGTACAACATTATGGAAATAGATACCGATTTCTATACACGCAATAGGCGGCCCCGCGTAAATCAATTATCCAGTACAAGACGTGCCATGTTGGGCCAGTCCCCTGTCCCTATTCGGGGACATACATTTCGCCAGCCCGCGGGCACTCCGCTTGCGGAATTACTTGGATTGGAAACTCGCTTGGGTTTCCGAAATGCCGAAATTAGCTTTAATTGCTTCTGAAGAAACTGTTCTGTCTTAATTTAGGGATATAATTATTTACACACAACTAATGACAACGTATCCCGCCAGCCGCCTGGGGCAAGATACTCGTACAATAGAGAAAAGGTTCGCGTTGGAAAAAAATACTGAGACTGGAACCATACTGCGAATTGACCATTTTTAATTACGCAAATTAGTCTTCTGTAGGCCAAGCAGGAACAATTGACAACTAACTATTCGTAACATTATCGAATGTCAATTGTATTGGCGCTGTCATAATTTTTGTACTCTCTTTATAATATCTAATAAATCTATATAATCTCTTTCGATTACGTTACGATTACGAACTTGTCAATTGTTCCTGCTAAGCCCACTGCACACTGAGCAGAGTATACGCTGGAATCGCGGCCCCACGACCACGAGGTGGCGCGTTATGTTATTACGTCTTATTTGCCTCTTTTTTGTGCTTCCCATCAGGCAATCCGCTAAGTTGTTTGAAATCTGCACCATAGACAGTTTCACCATACAAATAGTAGTCGCGCCGAGCGCCGTCGACCGCTTGAATTAATTTTTTTCGTGCGTACTTTTTAATTTTAAGATATCTCTATAAGATATTGATTTCTTAGGTTTACGCGAATATTGTTCATTGTTTTAAACACTTACGGATTGTGTCTCGGGGCACTTTTCTTTTTCCCGACGTTTCGGCTACTTTCCAGCAGCCGTGGTCACGGGAGGTCTCCGGGAAAAAGAAAAGTGCACCGCGACATAATCCGTAAGTGTTTAAAACAATCTCTATAAGATATTATTTTATACTGTATGTTGTAAATTGTGATGGCAATTATAATTTGTATGAAATGCTATAAGTGACTAACATATTTAATATTGTATTCGTAAAATTATCTGACGACCTCTGCGGCTCAGTGGTTAGCGCGTTGGCCCTCAGTGGAGGTCGCGTCTTCGAATCCCGCGAGGGAATACAAAGTTTTATGTGTTCCTGGGTCATGGATGTGTATTAAATATGTGTATTAATGAAAATGTTAATGTATGTATAGTATTAAAGAATTGATATTTCCGTTGTCTGGTACGTGGTTGTCAGATTGACGTGGTGTAAATGCGTCCATAGATATTATTATTTGTAATATTTTTTTTAAAGTTGGGATGGCTATAGATTTAAATTTAAAAAGAAGAACTTAAAGACTTAAATTAATATTTAGAGACGGTATGGGCACAGAGCATAATAATATACATAGCGCCAAAAAAATGCCGATTTTTATTTCCATGCACGTGTAAAGAAAAAAGAAACGAATGGTTTTTATAACTGAATAATTTCAAGTTCGTTGGGAATAAAATGCGATTTGTCGCTTCGTCCGCATCAAATACGTCTGCAGTGCGCTAATGAACCTGGATAATCTATGATTGCACAGAGCAGTTTTGCCGCAGAGGTCGTAGATAATAAAATAGCTCCCCACGACGATTTCGGTGACGGTGACCGGTTTTATTGAAAGCAGAGGGTCAATTCTGCTAAATAAAACAATAAAATAAAATAAAGCAATAATACAATTATACTCAAGTCCCGATAGGCTAAAACTGCCTAACCGGTATTCTCGTAAAGGTTAAAGCAGCGTCTAACGCCTCCTAATTGATCCAATCGTCATAAAATCAGTTCATGATAACAAGAAGCTTCACTTATAATGCAATCAAACTAAAATGAAAGTCTACTTTAAGTACGAGCTACGCAGGACTTATTTTATTGTGATCAAGTGTGTGCCCAATACACAAGAGCACTCTCTCTTCCTTTTCTCTCGTAACCCAGTGGGACGGATGACCGACACGACTGGCGAGATATTTTTTACATGCCCATCCGACGCAAGGACCATATTTCTTGTCAGACAATAAGGCCGCATTATCCTAACCAGCTTAAAAACAATATTTTTCTTGTTCCAAACTTTTCCATATTTTTCAGAATTTAAAGAGACATATATATTAGTGCAAAATTATATGATTTTGTATGCAATCTTATATCAGCAACGGATGACAAGGTTGTGCGTTTTCGTTAAGTCTTTTTTTTTTGTCTAACTAAACTACTCTATATTAATTTTATAGAACATTATGCTGTCTATACAAATTCTTCAATGAATCTTTTCTTTGATAATCGCGGAAGGCGTAATGAATAGGGGCCGAAGGTTTGTTGACGAGGGGCTTGTCGCCCACAGCCCACAGGCCACGCAGCATCGAAATTCTTTTATTCGGTTAATGTCCCATAGCGTTTTTTTTTAATAAAAACGGTATTAAAATTATAAAAATGTATCTGGTTTTTGACATGAAAAATACGATGAGTAAGTAGCGAAGTAACATGTCGCCCATGAGGTCCTCTAGTTTTTTCAGTTTCGGTAAAAAAACATGGCTTTGTCATAAAATCTATGCGGCAACTCAGTTGTCTTGATAACGTTGCAAAGTAACGCGTCGCCACTCGCTACGTCTGTGATAAAATATGCAAGAAGTCGGTCTTGATGACGTGGTAAACGTGGCAACGCAACATGTCGCCACATCCACAAGAAGTCACGGGGAAGATCGCTGCCAGCGACGCCGTGATAAAATCCCTATTATAAATCATTACTATCTTTTAAGACGTTTATACATTTAACAATCTGCGACTATCTGTAAACATGTTATATCTATTAAAATTAACAGACACATTATGGCAAAATTACATGGTAAGGAGATAAGAGCAAGTCTTCTAGAATTATTGTATCAATTGTTAGGCTCTGAATAGACAGATTTTTATTATTACAAGCTTTTATTACTTTCAGCGGTCCCTTAATTTGTTGGAAAATCTTGCAAGTTAAATTTCACCGGTGTTCGATTAAGTTGAAATTTTGCATGCATATGTATGTACATGTATGTACATACAGCGTGACAATGCAATATTATGATGACATGAACCTGATCTGACGAAGAAACTGGAAGGTGACAATAGGAACACAGCTATAAAAAGATAGTTGAAAAAAAATAGATAGTTTTTGATACTTAAAGTTTAAACCATTTCATCCCGGCACGATCGCTAGCAAACTCGGTCTACCATCTTTGGATCTTATTGCTAGTAATAAGATCGAAATGTGGGTTTTATTTTTCAAAGGTCTACCAAAAAAGGCACGTACGTGTAAAATTGGCTGTATAAAGTATAAATTCTAAATAATTTTTTTATATATCAAAGATGAAGGAAAACAATTAAAATTATAGAAATTGTTTCATATTGGTATCTAAATTTATTCAATATAAAGTCTTTAAAATTAGGACTATAATATAATATAATTATTATCGCTTTATCGCTGGACTGGGCACGTCTCTCGCATGCACCCGGGCAGGCGGGCGCGTCACGTATCGGAGTAGCTACCGACTGGTCGGCGAAACAGGGGCCGACCTAAGAAGAGGTGGCGCGACGAACTGGACGCGTTAAGGTGGCCTTCCGAATTCAGATCTGTGCGACCGCGACCAACAAACCAGCCAATCAGGTTCTCTGGACAGGCTCAATGCAAGGCTCGCGCGTCGCGTGTCGCGGGGATTGTTTAATGCTCCATATAAATTCATAATAAGAGTGGAGAGCGACCCTATTTCGGTCTCGGGTCGCGGTTTCGCGTCGCTCGTAGCGTGCATCCGAAGGGTACCTTTAGATAAAGAGTGGGCAAATGTAACATAGGATCGGGACTTGTGGAAAGAAAGAGGAGAGGTCTTTGCCCAGAAGTGGGACAGCAATGGCTGATAATAATAATATTATCGCAGTTCATTTCTACGTCTTCGAAATACACATCTTTATTGTCTATGTTCATCCTCCACATTTAAATTCTTTTGTTAACTTATATTCTTCTCATCTATCTGTATGGATTCCAAATTTCTTTTCCTGTCATTCTTGTGTTGAAAATAAAGCCATCTGAAAATAATTAATTTAACGTTTAATACTATAAAAAGCGAGAAATATAAATAAATTAAATTACACTACTCAGAATATTGTTTCAAGCTTAGACATTACGTTATAACTATAAGTTTTAGATTAAAACAAAAACGATTTGTCTTATACAAATATAGTATTGTAATTATTGTAACTGTAAGAAAAATAAACTGAAAATTATTAAAGTGTAAGAATGTAAGGAACAAAGGAATTTTGTACTACCTTTTACATTTACAAAAGTGACTAAAATTATTATGTTTTATAATAACTCATTTCGGTCCTTTAGATACTAAAGGATACCCTTTTTTTCCAACCAACCAACCAACCAACCAACTTCTAAAAAAGGAGGCGGTTATACGTTCGGCTGTATATATATATATATATACAGCCGAACATATATATATATATATATATATATATATTTTTTTTTTTTTTGTATGTTCACCGATTACTCCGCCGTTTGTAGACCGATTTTCAAAATTGTTTTTTTGATGTATATCTATATATCCTATATATAGATGTGTATGATCCCAAATTGGTCCTTTTGACCTTTTGACATCAAAGTGTTGACCTGATAATATGATCCATGAGGAATCGAGGGAACGAAATTTGGACGCATATGGTGATTTTGACTATTTCTGAAGTAGTCCAAGCATATGTTACCAAAATGTAAGATTTTGCACCAAGGTATATCCTGGATCCATAAATACTGGACAGAACTCCTGAGTCCTTATAGACATATGTTTGGGGATGCCGGCGTTGTTTAAAGAACTGCAAGCATAATATGCCATCATACCACTCACAGTAATTATCATCGTCATCAGTCATCACTACCATCTTCACACGATACACAAACATATTATTATGATGACATAGGTACTCACTACTCATCAGGCATGATATCAATGTCTTTGAAATTTTGCTATTGAAATTATATTCGTGATCATCATCATCACTATAGTATATTAATTAATGTTTACTGCTACATTTTTGCCGCCGACTTTAACAATAGATAATAATAATTAGTTAGTAATATAGTATCTAATCATTATATTATCATCACTGGTGATTATTTAGTAGGTCCGCAGATCGGTAATGCTTATTTAGGAAAATACCACCGCCTCTCAGAAAACTGGCATGAAATAACGCTTGAGTTTGTTTTGCTGAGAGAGTGAAAATTAGAATAGCGGAGGCTTTTTTAAATTTATAACTTTCTTAAAATGTGTTCATAATAATAACTATGGATATTAATTTAACTAAAAAGAGAAATCGCCAAGGGCGCTGGTAATGCTAAAACCGGCACAGATTAAAATCGTAATATTCCATAGTAGTAAAATGTTTTATTTTTTTACGTGCACTGCCGGCCATGTACGGGATTTCACATAAGGCATCGCTAGGGACACTTTGCGACTTATGTCAAATCACATACATTTTTTATTTCTAACTTCGTCTTCGAAATTATCGAATGCATCTTGACTAAAGGCCAATGTATATATCGATGTACAGCTCGACACCCGAAACTTCCATTTTCAACTCTATTGTATAAGCGCAGACTTCTATTTTCAATGCTCAAAATTTTCCTCGGCCTTCCGGATTCTGTATCATATAGTCCCCGCGTTAAAATATATGCTTTCAACTGCTTTGGCAATTCTGTGTCCATGGGCGCATAAATCCAAAGAAAAATCGTCTCGCTTACCATTATCGTCTGTTAATTTGCCGATATCTGAACTAATATTCTGTTCTATTCTGTTTGTTTATTTGCGTTGAATAAGCGCTAAAACTACATAGCCAATTTCGATGAAATTTGGCACAGATATAGAGTGGACTACGGGGAAGGACTTATGCTAATCTTTATAGCGAAACAATGTACGGTTCCTGCGGGATTTCCTTTTAAACGTATGAAGTCGCGGGCAACATTCAGTTAACCACAAGAAAAGTTACTCACATGAATACCACGACCGCCGGTAGAGTGAGGAACGCCCCCAACAGGAACACCGCCCCGGGCAGCACGTTTAGCGTCATTATGTACACCCTCGAGTATAGAGGGCCGTACACTAGAGGTGTCATCGCCTCCGCCAGTCCAAATAATGAGTTCACCTTACCTGTAAGTGTACACATTAGATAAATGATTGGTCTCGGCGCTCGACTAGATACCGCGCTATCTAACAACAACAGCTCTGTGAATGTGGCAGCTGATTATTGTACCTAGTGTGGGTTTGAAAAAAAATTTCATTGTGTAAGACAATTTCTGGTGTGCGTGAATTCGGTACGTACATCTAACACGAATATTTCAATGTGACGGGCTCGGGCACGCCGTCTTCGGCGTACTATTTGTTGTCGCATTTTTTAAATACGCCAGCGGTATCTTGTCGAGTTGATCGTTTAGCAGCCCTTCGTATTATAATGGACTGAGATCCCACCGCGGAAAGTAGCAGGTATGCACAGTACATTCATTGTATACTACAATACGATATACATTTTATCCGTAAGAATATAAGGCTGTCAGGTAAGTCTGGCGGGATCGGGATCTCAGTCCGTTATGTCAACATACTGTTACAATAAAATTGTCTGTCTAGAGATGAGGTGACAATAACGTTTAGCTTTGGCGTACAAAAGATTCTATAAGCGTCAGTTTACACCGAGACAAGATTCGGCTATTCATTTTTAAGATAGCGATTCAAAATTAAGTCGCGTTTCCGTATGAGCTGCGCCTAAGCTAAATGTCATATTATCTTTAACAAATTATGTTCTCATAAAATTGTAGATTAAATGAACTTATCGTACATACATATAGAGAGTATTCTAATATGCGAGAAATACAATACCGAAGTACGCAAGTGGCATGCGTTTTCAGCACTGCTTTCAGTTTGTGGACCTACCACGCGATTTTCTATATCAATTAAACTATGGGAAGGTAGGGCAGGACGGGATTGATTTCCCTTTCCTTTTCTACTACGACTTATTAATTTTACTGATTTTTCTGTACTATACAAGGGCCAGAATATAACCAAAGAATATATATTTGACATATTATGTAATACCTAAGTATATTTGTGAAATTTTACAAACTTTTGAAACCAACCTTGCAACACCCTCTAGACTTACATACAATCTTACAACTATATTTTTTATAAAAATCTTACCGACTACGTAAACTATTATATACGGCGGAAGTTTGTTCCACCGTAGCGCTTAAAGATAATACATAGACAAATAATAATAATAATAATTAGTTTCTTCGGAAACCAGGCCAGCTCCGCAGGAGTTATTTTATTGTGCCCAAGTGTATGCGCAGTACACAATAGAAATCTCTCCTCCATTCGTAACCCAGTGGGACGGATGACCGACAAGACTGGCGATAGATCAGGCGCAGGACCGTCCTAACCAAACTTGGAAACAACGTTTTAGTTGTTCGCGGGAATCGAACCCACGACCTCCGGAGTCGAGAGCTAAGCTCCAAATCACTGAACTACGGAGGATGTTAATATATCAATACGTAGATACATAGACTGCCAAAATCGTGACCCTTCCTTTTGGCTTCGCCGTAGTCGGGTAAAAATATGCGCCCCCGCGCATATCGGGTCGTGATCGATAAGAAGTAGAGTGTCCATTGAAATAACATCTGTAACACTTATCGTACAACGACTATCACTGTAGTGGCCAGTGGCGTTGGGAAATCGTAAGATTTGTTCGACACAAGTACAGGCACTTAAAGGAAATAATATTATGAGCATAACAACTACATTAATGTTTGTAAGTGGATTACATACATATTGATGTGTGACATCATCACAAGAAAGTGAGGTGTGTAAGTGGCAACTATTTTAATTAAGTATCTTACTACTAGCAACGAATTTTATCTTTAATAAAATCTATACTAATATTATAAGGAGGTAAAGTTTGTGAGGTTGTAGGGGTTAATCTCTGGATGTAAAGAACCGATTTTGAAATTATTGTACTAATAGAAGGCTACGTTATTTGTGAGTGACATAGGCTATATATTAATAGCCGGCTATATATTACCAGAAAAATTAAAATACTTTTTCGTGGTAGCCGGATTTGCAAAGTAAGTCGGAGAAAAAACGGTCGAACGAAAACGTTTCTTACGAATGCTGCCTTACCGATGGGAGATATATGATTTAGTTTTAGAGAAAAGTTGTAGAGCTTGATAACGCGTACAAGAAAGTCAGCGACAGCATATATCTAACTTTTATATATAAGTCTAAAAAATAGTTTTTTATATTAAAAAAATTATTTAAATCGTTAGGTTAGGGGTATACTTAGTTAAGACGTCAGTATTAAGGTTAATTTTTAAACCGCACTTTTAGTAAGTACATTAGGTTAGATATGTTTAGATTAAAACCATAATTTATCAATTGTATTTCGGGCGGGTCGCTATTTATTATTAAAACCCAATATCACACGCGCAAAGCCGCGGGAATAAGCTAGTTTTTAATAAAACTCGTAACGATGTCATTCGCCAGAGAACTAAAGTCACCGACATTGCTCATAGAATTAGCACGCTGAAGTGGAAGTTGGCCGGCCATGTCTGCAGAAGGACAGACGGTCGATGGAGCGGACAAGTGTTGAAGTGGAGATCACTGTGTTGAAGAGGCAAACGCAGTGTAAGACGATTTGAAGAAGGTGGCTGGCAGCGGATGGATGAGGGCTGCCCAAGATCGGGATGGTTGGCGCTCATTGGGAGAAGCCTACGTTCAGCAGTGGACGGCGATAGGCTGATGATAATGACGATGACTACTGGCAATATGTAAGTATAACGCAACCTAAAGATGATCATAAAGAATAGAGATCAAGTCACCATAGAGAAGATGACGGGCCAAAGGCCAGGATAAAAGCCATATTAATGGAACCGCACTCGGCACAACATAGGTACAAGGCGGAGAATTGATACTTAGAAGAAAGAATTGACATCAAATTGAAAATATTTGATACGACGATTATTAACGAAAATAATAAAGAAAAATCACAAATCTAATAATGGCACGGATCAACCCGGTCCGTGGAGATGAAATGGAAAAAAAATGTAAGTAATATGGCACATCATATGCAGTCCTACTGAAAGGCTCATTATTAGCTCATTTTTAGCCGTAATACTACACCGAACCGAATAGTTTCGCTCTGTCCCTACGTCTGGCTGTGTGTCTGTCCGCCCTTCTTCTACAGTAATTTATGTTATTTGATGAATATAAAATAAATGAGGTACTGCTATAAATTGTGTGCAATTTTTTTCATTCAACCCCATCTTGCCGGGACTGGTGTAACGTCGAATATTTATCTTATACTTTCAACGAGTTCATATATATATATATAGAAGCTCCAAGGCTCCAGGCTCCAGGCTCCAAGTATTACCATGAAATTTAGTAGAGTTTTGGGGGAGAAAAATCTATTTAGCTCGGTCTTATCCCTGGAAAACTGCTCATTTTAAATATTTATATATAATTATGTTTTTTCTTTCGTCATGCAACAATATATCAATAATACGGGCAACATCTAGTTTTTTAGATAAAAAGAAACAAAGCTTTATAGTATGAAGCGTAGGGATATAGAGCTAGTACTATATAGGTATTAGGGATATATTTGTTTTAAGAACTTCGATATTAGCTTACAGATTTATAAATGGTTTATCGTTCAGATTTATAGAGATTTAGAAATAAAGTAGAGCATTCTAAAATATATACTTACCAAATTCTTCTCCAGTGACTAACTTCGTGGCTATTGATCGCATCGCAATGAATGAAGTTCCATTTAAAATTTCAATAAGCGGCGCTGAAACATAAATATAATAAAAATAAACTAAAATTAATCTCGTTAAAAATATTTATCAAGTACGTTATATTTAGTTTTAATTCAGTAAATTATTTATAAAATATTTCAAATACCTCACGAGCTTAATATTCATCAAACATCATTACGTTCGTGTTACATATTCCCGTCTAGTATATCTATAAGTGTTTAGTAACTACTAGTCACCTATTTGAACTTTAACATTCGGTGAATAGCAGTTTTTTCGTCGTCTTTTTTTTTTACTTCGTCGTTGATGTACTAGTATCTAAAGAGTAAGGATATCGCAACTAAATCTTTTAGTGAAGTCTGCAAAGGTAAACGGTTGAAAGAAAGAAAAAGAAATTTATTTGGTATAACAAAACATTTTACAAAATAACGTGATTACAATAATTAAATCAAGGTGATTTGTTTCCCATTCAGCATTATGTTGCGAACGGATTCGCAACGCTGGTTTTCAATGGGCACCGTGCTCAACTAAAGTAAATATAAAATAAGTATATATTTATTATATATTTATATATATATTTAACAAATTAGGACAGATGGTGACAAGAGACCGAAAGTGACATAAATTTTATGCTGGACAAACAATTTGTTCTTAATTAAATCTAAGACATACAAGACTTTGTACACTTCACTCAAGGATTTGGTTGCGGAAGGATTCGGTTTGGATCTTTTCTTTTTTTTTTCTTTTTAAAATTCAGATCAGCTAATAAATCTCGATTTTTGAAATTTGATATGCAACAGCAGACTATTAAAGAGAGGACGACCGCTGTATGTGCGAAAATTGTGTGAGTGTGAAC
This sequence comes from Phengaris arion, assembly GCA_963565745.1. Taxonomy (NCBI): domain Eukaryota; kingdom Metazoa; phylum Arthropoda; class Insecta; order Lepidoptera; family Lycaenidae; genus Phengaris; species Phengaris arion. The sequence goes on along the minus strand of OY751439.1, from coordinate 5,573,904 downwards.
AACAACAACAACCACATAATACACCGACGTACTTTCACACGCACACATGTGGACGATGTGTGTGACTTATTCGAATGGTGACACACGCTCCTCATAATGCATAGTTGGGTTTGGCATCATAATGATAATAATTTTATATTTAAGGATTGCTCTCTATACAATATGTGAAGTGGGGATGAAAGAATAAATAATAAATGCAAGGTTTCATACCTGACTTTTTTACAGTCAAACATTTTCGGGTAATCGGCGTCCAAAGTAGTAAGTAGTAGTAGTAGTAGTTATAATTATTATAAGTTGCCCCCCTCCCCCTAGCATTTCTAAATGAAAGAAAATTAATGCGATGATAGTTACGGAACCCTCCTTAGACCTGTCCTGAACTCCTGACATGCTCTTGGTTAGGTTATTTTTAAATAAATCTGTTAAATGTTGTACAGTTTCTCTATCTGATATGTAAGCTCAAACAAAGCAGCAAATAATGGTTCAAGAAGCCAAGTTGGCAATTAGTGCTCTGGGAGTAATGTCTTCTTGTTGTAACTCGAGTGAACTGTTCCCGCAGCTTAGTTATTATAATATTATGTAGTGCTGCAAACTAGAAAGCAATGTTCACGAACCCTACCATAGTTCTGATGATTTAGTTGGTTAATGATTAGTAAAGTTACGGTCTGTCCACATGTCCACGGAAGGACGTCGTCAACGTAAAACCACAATATAAATAATGTACAGTGGTGGAACTCAATCGTGTCCTTGATAATTTTACCTACGATTGAGCGTGGCTGAGCGGGGCGCTAGGGCTGGTACGTCTACAAATAAGGCATTGACATTGCGCAAGCGTCGCGGCACAACGAAACTAAAACTCGTTAGTCGTTTATTGCAGCGCTAAGTCGTCGCGGGGCGGCAACGCGGCGCGCGGCGTGACACTCCCTGCTTCTGCTATTTGAGGTTTCGTTAGCGGCCGTGTAAATGATGCTTGTGTGTGCGTGCGCCGATTCGGGCGGTCTAGTATGAAGATGGTGTATTGTGCATTATTTATATTATGGTGAAACGGTGCGGTGTCGCGGCATGGTTATGACACCGGATCGCCGTGACATGCATAATTCCGGTATATTTTGCGTCTTACTGCGGTGACGTTGCCGTGCTGTGAAAAATCACGACGCGCCAACGTACCGTTTTACGTTTACATCGTATAAAGTGTATGGCTAAAATTATAAAAAAAATAGTCACGTAGAAGGTATGTGTGATTGTGTACGTTTTCTTACCATTAGTTCGCTTTGCGTCCTTTACAGAGATAGTAGTAGCACTAAATATGATCTAAAAGCGTTTCCGGTCTTTAATTATTTAAATCACCATCATCAAGCTTTCAGTGTCCTCACTCAGCGAAACACAAAACAAGCTTTATTTTAAGCCAGTATTTGGTGAGCCATTCGTAGTACCTATTTCTACTGTCAGCCCGGCGATTCGTACCGAAGCGTGCTCTTCCACGGTAGCGGCTATGATTTAGTAGATTAGAAGTAAGTGCACTCACCAATGTAAATCTCTAAGTCGTTTCGTGCGAAGGCATACGCGAAGGAGGCCAGTATTTTGCTCGTGCACGATATCAGTCCCAACATAGTGTCATCAAATTTCAGATAACTACTGAACATACTCATTGAGAAGGCGGTTCCTGGAAGAAATAATTGTTTTATATTTACCTACCAAAAATTCCACTGAAAAGAAAATATAGTTTACATAGCGCCCTTCACACGTAAAATTCGAAACGCCCGGGAAACAGCACGCGCCGTTCCAATCCTCTGAAACGAGCACATTTTCCACAGTTTTATTCACGCACTCGTTTAGATATGTAAGGCGTCAGAAATCCAAATCGTGACGCATTTTAGTCGTAATTAGCATGACAGTTTGACCCGCAGTTCAAACCGCATTGATCCATCCTCGGTATGAAACGCGTCCGATGCACGGTCCGAACTGTACGTGTGCAGGGCGCTATGTGCTTTCTTGATCTGTGGTACTGATTTTGTGAAGTGTTTGACGGGAATATTATAACATCACAACATATACAGGACGTTAGGTGTGCAATTATTTCATTGTAAATCTTCTTATCTTATAAAAGGTGAGATGTCAGATGATGTTGCACGGCATAATCTTTTATTACTAAGGCGGGTCAATAAGTCCGTGACTTTTTGAATTTCTAACCTCCTTACTGAAAAAGCAACACTACTCCTGTCAACAAGCATCTGTCAGTTGACTCCTATCAAAATTTGAACTTGCTGCGTCAGTTAGTTTGTGTTTTACAGCTATCTTTATCAGACTATCCAGTAACTTAAGGAAACAATGGAAAAAAGTGAATTTCGTGTGCTTATTAAGCATTATTTTTTGCGAAAAAAAACCATTACCGAGACCAAGGCTAAGCTTGATAAATACTATGGGGACTCTGCACCATCGATTTCAATGGTAAAAAAGTGGTTTACTGAATTTCGTTGTGGCCTTACAAGCACTGAAGATGCCGAACGTCCTGGACGCCCAGTTGAGGTCTCTACACCCGAAACAATCGAAAAAATTCACGATATGGTGTTGGCCGACCGAAGATTGAAAGTGCAAGAGATTGTGGAAGCCATAGGCATCTCGCATGGCTCAGTGGTTTCAATTTTGAATGATCACTTGGGCATGAGAAAGCTTTCCGCAAGATGGGTGCCGCGTTTGCTCACAGTCGACCACAAACGCAATCGTGTAACAACTTCACAGGAAGGTTTGGCGTTGTTTAATCACAATATGGAGGAGTTTTTTAACCGTGGACGAAACATGGATCCATCACAATACACCAGAGACCAAACAACAGTCAAAACAGTGTGTTTCTAAGGGTGAATCGGCGCCAAAGAAGGCCAAGGTGGGTTTGCCAGCCAATAAAGTTATGGCGACTGTTTTTTGGGATGCACGTGGGATAATCCACATTGACTATCTTCAAAAGGGAAGAACAATTAATGGGGAATATTATGCCACTTATTGGACCGCTTCAATGAGGATTTGAAAAAAAACCGACCTCATTTGGCCAAGAAAAAAGTTCTTTTTCACTAAGACAATGCAAGGGTGCACACATGTGCAGTTGCCATGGCAAAAATCCATGAATTGGGCTATGAATTGCTCCCACATCCACCCTATTCTCAAGATTTGGCTCCGAGTGACTACTTCTTGTTCCCAAACCAGAAAAAATGGCTCGGTGGAAAAAGATTTGACTCCAATGATGAAGTCATCTCGCAAACAAAGGCCTATTTTGATAACCTCGACAAATCATATTTTTTGGAAGGGATAAAAAATTGGAGAAGTGTTGGACAAAGTGTATAGAGCTCAAGGGGGACTACGTTGAAAAATAAAATGATTTATTTATCAAAAAATCTGTGTTTTATTCCAAAAGTCACGGACTTATTGACCCGCCCTCGTATATTAAAATGTGTCTCACCAATTAAATTCGTAACAATACTGTACGTAGACCAGATGCTGTACTTGACCTCGTCCCAGTTAAACCGGTACCTGGTGAATAGGTACATTATGGTAAATTCACCTAAAATAATAGAAATTCAATATAATACAAACATTATTACATTTATTATAATCTATATTTTATTAAACAAAACTAAGGTTTAATGTAAAATTGTATCACTAATTGTAGGTTACGCGGTTTCTGTCACTAATAATTTTAAGTCCATTGTGTTACATATGTCAACAGTAAGATGTAACTGTCAATGTCATTATTGACATTGACAGATGTCATGAAGTAAGGCCTATCGAGTTAGTTTAATTCAGTTGGCCAAAGGGCTATACATAGTGTAGGCGTATATATTATGTTAAGCATATCTCATAATATGTAATACGTATCTGTGGTAAGCACAGCAAGTAAAGGAGAGTATAAGAATTGCTGCTGTACCTATTATTATCATCAACACACGAGCGCAAGAAGGGCTAATACAATCAAGAGGTCATAGCCCGATACAATTATTTAGTGTATATTGAAAATTTGGATCGAGCAGACGGGACACAAGCAACCGCGACGATTCGCACAACTGTTGAAACGCTCTTTCATACATTTTATTGTGCACACAGTTGTGACTTGTGTACCAGGTACACTAGTAGCGACAACACTCAAATGTGCAATTTGTGCTGTATTGTTCTCCCCGAGTCAAGTATCTGCTCTTTAATAATAGTATTGCCTTGGACAGGTGGTTTTAAATGTCGTATGGTTGCCGAAGCAATGCAACGTAGATTTTATATACTAGGTTTAGTGTGTATCAGCAACCAGTTGTGGTCGCTTGTGGTCCGTTTACGCCTATTTAAAATAGAACTTTAACATTATTAAAGCTATAATTATTCATCGCAAACACCTCTCAAGCGGTAGTCAACGCTCGGTTAAATATAATAATATATGTCGGATATTTTAATAATTATTGTTGGAACTGGAGTGTACCTATAGTAAACTATCATGCATAAAATTAATTAAGAGTAAAGTTGCGTTAAATTTAAGGGTGGTATTACATCTATCAAAGATTTTTGTCCAATGTGCAGTAGAAGACACATCCGGTGTGCAATTTTTCGACCTTATTACTCGCCAATAAGTGTCAAAACCGATGGAGCGGATATCAACTGTACATAATGCCATCTAAGAAGTTGGACTTACTTTATAAACTATTCAACAAATGATCAATTAAAGGACATACAGATACAAACGAAAGGGAAACAGGTGGGATAAAAAATTTGATCAATGATCTTGGATATCCAATATTTGATCACATATCTTGTCTCTTTCCCTTTCGTTTGTATCTGTATCTCCTTTCCCTATTAATTTCACAAATATACTTAATAAAGTCATCCAATTTTATTGATCCAATGCATATTGGATCAAGATCTTTGATATATTAAATACCCCCCTAAAACAATAAGTGGTGTGTTGAATTTTGTAATTTGTCTCGACGAGAAGCTACGATCATTACGAAAGGAAAATATTTTTTAAAATACTTATTATTATCTTAAAATAAAAGTTGAAATAATATGTATTGCATTACAGTTTTTCAAGAGGGACGCTCGAACTTTGACTTCGCATAGCGGCTGTATTGGTAAAGCGATAACTGTAAAATTTGGATAAATACATAATATTAAAGCCATGAAATTTCGCCATGAAAAGATACAGGCTTCAACATCGCGTAGAAATTGTTAAAATTTGTTATCAAAATCAGCGCTCTATTAGCCTAACCGTCTACGTTTTTGGGGATAAAAAAAAATAGTGGCCTACGATAGATGGCATGATCCATATGGATCTCACGAACGTGTGGTTTCAACAAGAAGACGCTACTTGCCATACAGGCGCGAAAAAAATTATCTTTTCAATGAGATAGACGGGTGTGGATGAGTTCATGCTATGCTAAATGCTATGCATGCTAAATCGCCATCGTGGTCAGTTGACCACGATGGCGATTTAGCACGGATCGGACGGAACACTTTTTGAGGGGCTACGCGTAACCTGTAGTCTACGCAGAAGAACCACAGTCAAATATTCCTGCTTAGGGCAGCAAACATATTTTTATTTTATTTTTATGAAATGAACCAGAAAACGAGCAGACGGATCACCTGATGGTCAGCGATTACCGCCGCCCATGGACACTAGCAACACCAGAGGAGTTACATTTGTAACTCCTCTGGTGTTGCGACTTGCGTTTCCAGTCCTTAAAATCCCCAACGGGGCTTGGGCTTGGGCTTCACGCCGGTTTTCTATGAGGCCGTGGTATTTACCCGGTTGAGCTGCCCCATTTACGGCGAAACGTGGCTATAAAATAACATAATCGGATTCTTTGTGAACTTGAGCCTCATTTTATGCGAAGATGTAAAAGTTGGTCTCCAGTGGAGTCGCAGCGACTATCTGGCTGAAATTATTTTCCATGCGTAATGTCATCGACTATCCTTTACAATATTATAAAAATTGTAGCTGTATAATTTAAACAGGTTGTTAATTACAAAGTTCGAGCGGTCTTAATGTCCCTTCCCCTCCCCTCCCTTTATATCTCGAGCTGCGGTCACACAAACCCACAATATATTGTGTACTCTTGCGAAGTCTTGAACAACATGTTAATCTGCAATAGGTGAACATGATTTGAGATTTCTATAATATATAAGACAGTAACGTTTGTGTGTGTCGATGCATTTTTGTTTTGCTTCAGCGAGCTCTGGGTACAAATACAGCGTGTTTTTTTTTTAATAATTGTCAGTTAATGAAGGTTACTTGTCAAATCGATAGGTACTTGTTTTTTGAAGTAAGCCTTCAAATAAAAAGAATCCATTTGACATATATTATAATGTCTTCTGAAAAAATGGTTCAGGCAAAATATTGACAGGAAAAAACGTTTATCAACTGTATAGTGAAATTGCATGACAGTGCGTTCCCACGAGCGTTTTTTGTGGTCGCGACTGAAAAAACTGCACTGTAAATCGCGTAGAATTGTCAAATATCATGGGTGTGGTGGTGGGAGTGCGTGGCTGAACGTTCCAACATAATTAAATTTACCTATACTTCTTGAAAAAAAAAACAGCTGTTTCCTATAATATACTGCTATCTACGCTATAGCCCTTTTGTAGGAAACAGCTGTTTTTTTTTCCAAGTAGGAAAGTTGATGCCATAGTAAAAGTTGCTTATATTCAAAAGTATATTCACTCCTGAAAGTTTGGATACTGGCTAAAAAAACACCAAGTGTGTGATACTAAAGTAGAAACTTACCTTGCATCGGTCCAAAAATGACACAAACTACAAAGAGAAGTAAACAGACCCGAAGTCGTCTATTGCCAGGCCCATTTCGGAAGGCCACTTTAAAAGTCTCCAGGACAAGACCTACGTTGAAAAACTCGCGTAAAAAATTAAAACAACCCCCTTCGATCTGAAAAATAAACCATCGATGAGATCGTCGATAATTAATAACTATAAATAATAAAAACATAATTTTTTTCTGAACAAATCAAACAAAGTTATATTAATTATAATTATTTATCTTCAACGCACCGGAATACGATGAAAGAGTAATAGGATATTTATTAATTTAAACCCACTAAGCAAGTGTGCTAGTACACACTTTTATCTACTTTACTGGCTGGCAGAAAACTTCATCCAAGTGCTACAAAACACTTTATTTGTATTCATATGTATTGGTATATAAAATATATTATAACTATATTATATTACTTATATTTTTGACTTTATTATATCTGCAATTGTGCACGCTCTATCTGATATTTCTCATCTAATTTCTCTCCTTAGGACTGCTGGAAGAAATTTCTTTTAGAGATAAGCAGTACCTTTTGTGTCGTCTTTATTTTTGTATAATTCTTTTATTAATAATTTATGTGTAAAATAATTATTAAAATAAAATAAAAGAAAATATAAATAAGCTTACCACTATAGCATCTTTTTTGACTGGATCCTTTAAGTAGAAATAGGCGTATGCTATACTAAATATATATAAACACAAAGATATAGAAAATACTCCATAGTATCCGAGCCACGTAAGTAAAATTCCACTGAGAGCACTCCCTATGGGATACCCGAGTGACATGCACAAATTGACTATCCCAACCCTGTAAGTTCTCTCTTCTGTTGTAGTTATGTCCCCAATATAACTGAAAACTCCAATGAAATTCGTGTACCAGCCGCCTGTGAGAGCTGAGGGTAAGCATTCCGCTAGAGAAGTGAATTCTGCCGGTAGTTCATAGAAGAAGTATGTGCTGATAACCAGTCCAATACACCCGAGGAACTCTCCAACTATGGGTATAATTATACAGGCTTTCCGCTTGCCTGTTCTATCACTCCATGCGCCAACGAACAATATGATTAGAACTGGTATGGCTGTTTGCACCACGTTCTTCCAAGCCTGTATCCCCGCGGTTAGTGTTTGGACCTGGTCCTCATATTCTGTGTAATTCTCCGTCTCTCTGTTTTTCAAAGCTTCACAAACTTCGCTGCTAAAATTTAAGTTTACCAGGCACGCTTTTTCCAAGTTTAGATTCTGTACGGCGAGAGACGCTAGAATACTAGGCATCACATAGCATGCCATAATAGGCTCCACGGTCACATTGTCATTGATTATTTTCAGCCTCTGTAAAAGTGTGATCTTTTCATTGCCTTTAACGTCAGCTGCATTTTTTTCTGTTTTCAGTGGCGAAGTTTCGGTTTCTTCATCGTTATGTATTTTCGGTTTCTCGCTACATTCGGCTTTCGACATTTTGTTATTTAATTTTCTTCTTGCGTTTCACAGACGTCCATTGTCAATATACAGTAGGCGTAATAACACTATTTGTAATATGTAACATAGCTATCTCTGTATTATTTTTATTACAATATTTGCTTTCTGATTAATTGAGTCTTTGTGTATTGAAGCGAATGGAACTTTAGTAAATACCACATAAATACAGAAGAAACGAGTAGTGAAATCACTTCAATATTTAATAACTGCTATTTAATATATCCTCATTCTTATTTGATTAGAGATAATACTGGATAATAAAATAATTTATTGCTCTTTGTTAGAGGTAGCACGGTAAACGGAGAAGGTAGGTACTCAATATAAAAATGTCCTACTTGATAAAGCTTAAATAACTCGTCTATCGAGTAGTTTTGTGAATTGTTTTCTATAACAATACTATAAGTTGAGGCTTGTGTTGTGGGGACACAAAATGGCTCTAGCGAAAGATCAGCGCTGATTATTTTTGTGTGCCTCGTATATTCGTAACATTATTTACAAATTGTAATCGAAGTAAGTCGCGTGAATTGAAATTGAAAAAAAAAGCTCACGTTTGATACGAAGCGGTATATATTTTATTTACTCTGTGGTATGAGTGAAATAAATATTTTTTACGGACAAATGAAATATACAAAATAAAACCATTCATATTTTGAAAAAAATTTATTCGTCCCTTAATCGGTGGTAATTGAAATCTATGTCTAGTTACACATTTAGGTCAATCGAGCATTTATTTGATTAGATGTAAAGCGGAAAATGTAAAACGACTCAAAATATTATGTATACTATTTATTATACTATGTATAGATAAAGGTAAATGATAGCGTTATTGGAAACTCCTGAACTGTAACTTTAGATAGTCTTTTCGCATCAAGGCTCTGTATAACGCCAGTAACCTTAAGCGTCAAGTCCCATACTAATTTTGTAGGCTACGAGAGCGTATCGCGCCGACCGGAGGAAAAAAAAGGGTGGACTTAGCATATTTTTAAACCAATAATTAAATAAAAATTTCAATTTATAAAAAGACAATACTCAAGGCCAAATATAATGCAGATTAACATATATTTTTTTGGGATTTTCAATCCGACCATGACTGAGAGAAAAGGTTTCAAAGAACTCCAATTTTCAGTCCTATCCAGCGCACAACCCCTTAAGAAGGCAGTGATGCAAACACAATATGTCAAAATGGCTACTTAAACATTTGTACGCTGCCATCTTAAGGCGAATTGATTATGGTTCGTATGCACAAAATTAAAGAAATATGTACGATATAATGTGCCATAATATGTACATAACATACAATCTTAGGCTGGGACTATATTATGTGGAATACGTGCGGCAGGGAAAATACAGATCACTAAAAATAGAACTCTGCGCTAAAGCAATAGAGTTGAAAATCGAAGTGTCGAGTGTCAAGCATTCATATATATGACACTGACATTTGGCTCGACACTTGTGTGTTCGATTTTCAGCTCCATTATATTAGCCCAAAGTTCTATTTTCAATACTGAATTTTCCCCCGGCCTTACGGATTCCGGCTCATAATAGTCTCAGTCTTTTTTCAAATCAAATGAAATATTTTCATTTCCATGAAATTTGTCGTATTGGTCTTACAATTTGTTTTCGACAGTAGGTATCAAAATTTCTTGCCTCTTGGGCGTGGAAATATTAAACTATTAATATAACCTTATAACCAATGTACGCCGTTTATGTGTTCTAGTGCTCACGACTTACAAGTAGGTATATAGTTAAGTTAAATAAAATATATTGGTTAGTAGCAAACATAAAATACTCTACAAAGTTATATAAATATAATGTTTTCTTTTTAAGTCGCAAATTCCATTAATCATGTGCTATTTTTCTTTTTTCTCTTCTCTGATTCAGTTTGTAGTCCACCAAAAGCCATCTGAAAATTAAATTTCATGGATAATTATCCATGGGTAGTTCACGAAATGTTAAATTATAATCTAACATTTCGTAAAAAATCCACAGTTGGGTTTATTCATAACTATATTGTGTACCAGTGACGAAGGCTGGTTCTCCTTCATAGGTAGACCCCAGCCGGGAAATTAGGTAGGGATTTGGATGAGGGTCTTCATAAGGTAAGTGGTAAGTGAAGCCGATAGGAATGGACTTATGGGAACCCCTCGCCCCTGCTGTGTACTACTGTGTATAGTACTAAAACAGTTCTTATGATACTGGTAGTGATGTAATGGTATTTGTAGTGGTATTGGTAAAGGATCATAGTAACTAATAACTATAACGTAGAAACCCTTTTTTTCATTCATTTTTAAATCTTTTTTTTTAAAATAAATCTTTTATTGTTTCAAAAGTTACATAAAACTCTGAAGTACTGATTCGAAAGTGCCATGATTTTGGCAGTCTATGTATGTATGTTTGTTGGAACATACATACATAGATATCCAAAATCATTACCCTTCCTTTTGGCTTCATTGTAATCGGATAAAAATATCTTAGAGCCTATGAGAACAGATATATTTATGCCTGCTATAATAGTATTATAAGAAAAACATTAACATTACCAATACATAACCAATTTACCACAGTATACGCAAGACATAGCAGTATGAGAAGTAGCATGAGTAGTAGTAATATGCGTAAGCATGTATGTGAATTATGTGCTAGTACGTGTGTCTGTATATGCCCTAGGCTCTTGCCCTACGACAGCGCTAAGGTTCAGTACCTATAAAATATTACTCAGAGCAGAAATATAATATATCGTCCCTTATACCACATGCTAACACTTGTTGTGAGTGCCATTTAGTCGTAATTCTCACGTCGTAAAAAAGGACACTAAAAGTCCACCAGATGCGTGACAACCTTAGAAATACCGAAAAGACACGAATTTGCTTTGTCTTTTACCCTTATGGGTTTTAGCCATTGATGTTTTGCGAGACAGATAGCTGCTTACGGCTTCGATTATAGTACACCTTCCATGTTATATTCTTGTTCCAAGGGTAAATGTAGTGTTAGTTGGGGTAACTGCTACTTACATGAACACCACGAGCGCTGGCAGCGTCATGGCGGACCCCATCAGGAACACGGCCCCCGGCATGGCCTCAATGGTCGCGGCATACACGCGTGTGTACAGCGGTATGTACACCAGGGGCATCAGGTTCTCAGTCAATCCGAATATGGAATTCACCTTGCCTGGAATGAAAGAAGTAAATGGTAGACTTAGACTTCATTGAGGAGAACATCAAGATCTCATAGGAAACTGTCGTGAAATAATGTCGTTTAGCGGTATAGGCCGTTAGATAAGATTTGACGCCTACAACATGTATACGTTACCTTGTATGCTGTCTATGAATATAAGTATTACGTGACGTGACACGTCATGACTATTCATAAACAGCACACAACGTAACATGTTGTATATGTTGTAGGCGCCAACTCTTGCCTAACGCCCTATACCGGAGGTGCAGGGCTTGAAGGGCCACTAGCACTTGTCATTTCTATGGCGGGTCTCTATGGGTGAGGTATTCGAAAAATGAGTACAGAAAAAGGTTGATTAGCAAGGCATTGGCTACTCTAACGATGTCCGTAGTTGGTGGAAAGGTAATCACTAACCACCAGGCGATATTTCTGCTTCTGTAGTATATACGTACCAAACTCATCGGGAGCGACCAGCTTGGAGACAAGAGACCTCATGGCCAGCAGACCCATACCGTTCAGTGTGTCTACCAGAGGCGCTGGAAAGAAGAAAAATAATGTGCAAAAATGAAAATAGCATATGTTTTTAAATGATGTAAATAGATCTATAATAATTGACAGACCGTGTTGTAGTAAGTTTTGGGATGCCAATGAAAATAACAAAGATATGAACGTTAATTCGGAATACATGCATTTGTTTTAAATCAGCAAAAGTAGTATCTACCTATATTTTCCGAATGAAACGCATAAATATGGACTGAAAAATGCAAAAAGTATAGTAATCAATTGCTAAATTATAAAATTATTTCCTTGTATTAGACCATAAGATGTTTTTAATCGTGAAAAAGCAATGCTTCAGCACTAATAGACCAGCCGTCCTGAAAAATAATACGGCCTCATGGAAAACTGATAAAAACGACTTCTTTTAAATTATTAATAGTTAAAAACTATAACACGATTAGGTAAATTGCATAGGTAGCCTATGTAGGCTGAGTAAATACTGGTCACAAGCAACGGCGACAACGATTTTGACACGCTTCTTCATACATTTACCCCCCTTACTAATAAAAATATTTACACAACGGATAACTTAAACACCGTTGCTGTCTTTGTATGTTAAGTGACTTTTCCAACGCATCAGACAAAGACAGCAACGTTGTTTACGTTATCCGTTGTGTTTATCTTTTTATTAGTAGGGTAGGATAGGTAGGGTTATACTCTAAATTTTTTTATTAAAGGCCTTGCTTGACATACGACTCCACGAGTCGGTTACGGCAACTCTTGTATGAAATTAGTGATACAGGTCGAAATCGCTTTTCGCTATACTGCGTCAAGCCTGGCTGCTTTTTATTTGTGTTCTGTTTTGTCTTAATCATAATAATGAATTAATTTACTTTTAAGAAATACTTAAGTCGGTGCAGGTAGGCATAAAATTCATTCTAGATGAATGAGTACTTATCAAATATCTACATAATATATCTATGTTTTGATCCTAATCGATTGGTTTTTGCTACCTTTACCCGAGTTCTACCCTAATATCTTCTATACTTTGGACTGTCCTAAAAGCATTACTAAGTAATAATATATTGATGTTGACACGTTATCAGTTTGGAAGTAAACATTGAGTCAGGAGTTTTGAGAGTAAAACTTCGCCTCTCGATCCTAGGTCATATAAAATTCATAATTCAAAGCTACCCAACAGTTTTGGATGTTAAATAAGTCTCTTAAAAAATCTTTCCTAAGTGGTTTGTTTTAAAGCAATTTTTAATTTGATAATCAATTCAAATAATTATTTCGTAATTATTTCTGTTAAAATAGGTCAGCAGCGACAGGAGCCGGTGAGACGCGAGAAGTATTAAATACTTTTACATAGTTCTTAACATGTTACTCGATACCCAAATTCGATACCGGGCTAAGGCGGATTCGAATTCGATACCCAAATAAACGACATTTATATTTGAATCAACCCCTTTTGAAAACAAATACCAATATCACATATTTCCTTTATCAATCTGTCATTTTTAGGGAAATAATACACAAGGAACCCGAGTTTCGCTCTGTCCGTCCGTCTGTCTGTCTGTCTGTCCGCGTTTCTAACTACTGTATTTATGAAATATAAATGGATGAAATTTGGTATAGTTATAGATTGTGTATTGATCTCGGTATTATTCATAAAATAATAATACTTATATATTTTAGGGGTGGCTCTCCATCGTGTGGGGTATCGTTGAAAAGGTCTTTTAAAATAAAGGCAAGGATTCTTAAATTACTTTTTACAAAGTCGACCATTTTCGAGTAACCGGCCTTCAAAATGGTTTGTAAGTTGGCCCCCCTTAGAATTTCTAATTATTATTGGTCCCATACACGGTCCGGTTTTCCTCCAGTTCGACCTGAACGGATGCAAAATCGTATCGTCTGTGTGCAATTTCGAGATCGCATCAGTCGGCCGGATGGACTGAAGCGATTCGTTCCAGTGTTGCCAACTCTGTTTTTGCGAAACTACTAAACTCGTGTCGTTTTCTACTAAAAACTACTAAAAGAGTACCGATGACTATAAAAAAGGTACTAAACTTAGGAATCCCTAAAAGATTTTGTGTTTACAAACATACATACATTTCAGTTTTAATTTTTTTACAGTTTTAAACAGTTTTAACCGTTAAACGAAAAAAAATATAGTGGGAAATATTATGTAAATAGAAATTAAACCGGTAGTTTTAAGCGACTTACGGAAGCGTGCTACTATGTGCTTATAACGTGCTATGACCTCTTGATTGTAAGTCCTTCTTGCGCTCGTGTGGTGATGATAATAATACAGCAGCAATTCTTATACTCTCCTTTATTGGTGCTTACCACAAATACGTATTACAATATGTAATGAGATATGCTTAACACAATATATACGTCTACACTATGTATAGCCTTTTGGCCAACTAAAATAAACTAACTCGATAGGCTTTACTTCATGACATCTGTCAATGTCAATAGTGACATTGACAGTTACATCTTATTGTTGATATATGTAACAGTTGCCAATACTTTTATTGTTTTTCGAAGTAATCTCCGTTCCTCTCTACACATCGTCGCATTCGATGGAACCACTGAAAAAAGCAGTGGGTCCATTCTTCCTTAGGGGTCTCTTCTATGGAATTTTCGTACGCTTTCACCGCATCTTCAGGGCTCGTAAAGCGAATACCTCGAATTTTATCTTTAGTTCTTGGGAATAAATGAAAGTCGCAGGGCGCCAGGTCAGGACAGTATGGTGGATGAGTCATTATCTCGACACCTGCCATAGTCAAATATTCAACAGTCCGTTTTGTGGAGTGCGCTGAAGCATTGACGTGGTGAGGGAGGATCCTGCTTCGAGGGAGCTGCTGTCGAATTTTTTCCAAGACAACAGGCAAACAGCGATTGACATACCAGTCTGCAGTAACTGTAAATAGTAGCACGAGATGAGGTTTCATTAAGAAATGCTAATCGCAGCCTATCATAGCTTTGTTGTTGTTACCATTCTGCATTAACCGTTCTTTGTCCCTCAAGAGGAATAGTCGCAGCATGGCCGGTTTTGGAGACAAACGTGGCCACCATTTTTTTTGCAACACCGTGAACGAACAATTTTTGTTGGCTTTAACTCATTTTCGAACACCCAAACTCGTGACTGGTTTTTTGTTTCGGGTTCGTACGCATATATCCAAGATTCGTCACCTGATACGATGTTGTATACAGAATTTGAGGATCCTGCGTGGAATCTTTCGAGAGTTCTGACGCACCAAGTAACGCGAGCCGCTTTTTGCTCTTCACAGAGCAAATGCGGTATCCATCGGGAAAACAACTTTTTTACACCTAATTGTTCATGCAAGATTATTTGTATTTGACTCATGCCAATGTCTAAAGTTGCCTGAATTTCGCGGTATGTCACATGTCGATCTTCCTCAATCAGCTTACACACAGCATCAACGTTTTCTTGGGTGACTGCAGTTTTTGGACGACCTTGACGGGGATCATCACTGAGCTTGACACGTCCACGTTGAAATTCAGCAAACTAGCGATAAATTGTGGTTTTGGATGGGGCTTCATCACCAAATGCAGAAATAATCCGGTCAACACACTGTTTTTGTGTTAAACCACTTCGAAAGTCATAATAAATCATCGCTCTAGAATTTTCTCGAGTCAATTCCATTTTCTCAACGACTAAACAAGTTTGACAAGACCTTGTGACAAGACCGAGAATCTTTTTTTAAATAAATAAACGGTATTCGATTTTTAAAACCACGGAGTTTTAAATTAAAAAAATTGTAATATGACAGGAACAGTGGAAATATTCCATTCCCGTTACTTTTAGTGCAGCCCTCGTAGCACATAGAAGCAGGCCACTTTGCATATTATTATGATTACTGTCTAGCTACTTTCTACAAAACCACTACTAACAATTAAATTCCTACTAAGGAGAGAATAAAATACATAATTTAGTAGTAAAACTTTGTAAAACAACTAAGTTGGCAACATTAAATCTGACCTGTACGGATGGACTGAACGGCAATAAAATTGGACTGAACCAGAAAAATTGAAAACCGGTCAAGTGCGAGTCGGCAAGATGAGTTCCGTACAAAATGGAAAAATCACGTTTGTTGTATGTGAGCCTCAAATTTTTATTTATTTTGTTTTTAGTATATGTTGATAAAACGGCAATAGAAATACCTACAGCATACATTTGTGAAAATTTAAACTGTCGAGCTATCATGGTATAAGAAGGTTAAGATACAGCCTGGCGACAGACGGACGAATATAGGACGTATATATATATATATATAAGAATATAGGACGGTAGAATAGCAAAGTCTCAGTAATAGGGTCCCGTTTTTACCCTTTGGGTACGGAACCCTAAAAATGGCACGTGGTCTAAAGAAATTTATTAAAGTTCATTGAAGTATTTAAAATATTAAAGCTACTATGGTTGATAAAATCTAAAGACTTTTACTATAAAACAAAGAGAAATGATTTCTATAACATACGAGTATTACTGGAAAAATGTATGACAAAATAATTCGGTATCGTCCATAGCGTGATTACAATTGCAGTAAAATACAATTAATAAACAAAAAATAATAGCCTAAACTGACCGAGAGCATGTCACGACATGTCTAAGGAGGGTTCCATAACTATCAACGCACAATAGGTTTTCTTTGAATTACTACAAAGTTATTGTCATAAAGTTATTACAGAAGCTAGGAGAGCGGCGGACAGACAGACGGCTGGGCAGAGTGAAATTATAAGGGTTCCTTAAGTATTACGGAACCCTAAAAACACGACCGAAGCTCGCGGCAATTTTCCGTGTATGTGCTCGAATCCGTTCAGGCCGAACCATAGATTAAAACGCCAAGAAACCGGGTACGCGCGTGAAAAGTGAAGTAAATAATTTTGAGCCATATCGGCTCAGTTTGTTCGAACGACCCGTCAGCTGTTGTCAAGGTCAATCGCTAGTGCATACATCTCCGACTATTATTTTTTATTATTAAAAACATTATGACGGTTTGTGTCGTTATTGGGTGTAACAATGCATCGGAAAAGAATTAAAAAAGCTTCGGACATAACATTTCATATTATGTAAATATGAAATGTTATGTCCGAACAATTTGACTTGTATTAAGTCAAATATTTAAAACATTTTAAAATAAAATCATATTATGTCGCCATCTTGCTGCCCTATTGTGAATTGTGAAAGTGTTACTAGTAAAAATAAATTTATTTCAAAATTTTCATGGCTAACTAAACTAAACTAACTAAAGTTTTATAATATTGTCTGATTTTTTAATTATCAATTAAAAGTATTGCCCGTATTAAGATAATCCTTAATATATTTCTTAATATCAGTTTAATATAAATAAAGTTCACAAATTGTGTTTAAATGGTTTAAAATGAAATATAAGTTATATTTTTATATCTCACGATATTAAGAAAAACAAATACAATAATTCCAATTTTAAGACCACAGAGTCCACAACTTTAAAGTTTTGTTTGTAATGTGTCGTGTCGGTATGTAATGCTTACGCCTACATATAGATGTAGCTTGTTGCTTGCTTCACTTTGTACTTATATTTTTTACGGTGGTCAAGTAGGTGCGCTGGCGTGTATCTCATGAATCGTGACAGCTAGTTGTATTTTTTTTATTTAAGCAGTAGGGGAAGATGATCAATAATTATTGGCATCCCCCCAATTATTGGCCCCAAAGATTTAAAGTACATACTCTCTGTTGGCCACCCTTCATTTATACACAATTAGATAAGAAAAATCATAATGAAGTACTTATCTAAGATTATAAATAGTTAAACAAACCGTAAACAAACAATAATTAGGGTAAGGGGCCAACAATTGGATGTTCGGGGCCAACAATTGCATGTTTTAACCTACATACCAAGGAAGAATATCTTCTCATTCGGCGCGAAGCAGTATATGAAGGAGGCGGCCATTTTGCTCACAGTTGATATTATGCCCAGGATCGAGTCGTGCCACTGTAGGTATTTACTGAACACCGTTATTGAGAATATCGTTCCTGAAAATAATCTTAATGAGTACCTATTTTGGTACTTACATGTAAAATAATCATACATGCTGCGGAAAATCACATATTTTTAATGAAATGGACCTGGAATCGAGCAGAGGGGTCGCGTGATCACATTTGCGTTCGTAAGGTTCTTAAAATCCCCAAACCCCCATGGGCCTTCGATAACCTCACTCACTCGGCGAAACACAAGGCATGCTAGTTTTTCTGTAAGCCCGTAGTATTTATCCGGTCGAACGAGCCCAGTGACAAAGCATGTCATTCAAGTTCGAGATTTAACCAATACTTGGTACTTTCCACGGTTAACAAAATATTATGAAATTCGATGAAAATGTTAGCTTCGCCCGCGTAAATATTATAGTATCCCACGGGAACACTGTCCTTTTTTGGGATAAAAAGTATCTTATGTTTTAATCCAGAACGTAAACTATTACCATACTTAACATTCACACCACGGATAAGATAAATGAGGTTGGATTGGCAACCGTGATACTTTTACTTGAAAACCAGCGTCGCCGCCTATCTCCCACCAATGCACTCCACTACATAAGAAATAATAATACATACACGAATTACGCACACTAATTAACAAATCACACCTAGAACAGAGGGCTGCGATTCGGTACTCACACTACGTTGAGTCGGTAACGTTACGACACAACCACATGCTCAAAATTCACACGCACGCTAGGGCTTGTTATGGTCGATAGGAATTTTCGATAATGAAAATGGTCAAACTTGAATATTGAAATCATCTTAGTTTCAGTTAGATTTACGATTTATGAGCCCTAACTTTTGAATACGGCGGGGGGAGTAGCGGGGCAAGTATGGTTGCGCGTGTACAATATGTGCATCCCCACTATTTTTGCCGAGGGCTCATCGTAAATCGTAAACCGTCCTGTAGCTATTGGTAATTGAATGAAAAATTTTAATAACGGGAGCACTAGTAATTTTATACTAACTAGAACATTGTGTCAAAGGCGAATTTAATTGGTATTGGGATAGAATATGAAAAAAAATATCAACATGTATTACTTGTAATCAAAAATAATAAGAAAATCAAAGCAAAAAAAGAAGTCGATGGTCGATAAATATTATGTAGAAAAAAAATCCTAGCAAAATTTTACTACCGAGAACAGTAGTAACTCATTCTGAAGAAAAATAATTTGTCTATAAATCATCAATCACTGACTGCACTATCCAGGCGACCGAAGCGGACGTGACGCGAACGAATCGAAAGGCGCGGTAATTTGCCTCGCTTCGCAACCCATTGCGCGTCAGATGTGTCTTCTCGCGAAATATTTGCGTACTTCACCAGCAATGTATATTTTCTGTGATTCTTGGCTTAATTGTCGTTTCTACTTAGAATTTCATAATTCGAACTAGTTTTTTGGGAAAAATACAAAAAAACTAAGGTTTTTATGCTTACCGATGAAAAGAAATTCCTCCTTGTTTCATATTTAATGTCTGACTCTTTAATTTGCACATAAAAATCGCACAACACGGCATTTTCAAAGGATTTTAGCGCTGCTCCGTACTGCGAGGCAATCAACAAGCGACTAAAAAGTATGAACGCGTGGTTCGGTTGAAGTATGATTGTTTAATCATACTTGTGGCGCGTCTGCCCCGCGCACATTGCCAATCCAACCTCATTTATCTTATCCGTGATTCACACAAAGAGTAACATTCATACATCCATCCATACAAACTTTCATATTTATAATAGTAGTAGAATATTCATTTTAACACTTTTTTCGTGATTATTTAAATAAAAATTGATGGTTATAACCATCAATTTTTAGATACTATAGTGTACTAACTATAGTGTTTTAAATTACGTGATATATCACGTAATCTAAAACACTATAGTCGTATGCGGGCAATAAGAAAGTGAAATAAAACCATTAAATTAACAAAGCCATAAAGACGTCATATTTTAATGGAAGATAGCAGACGGAATGTACGCGGGTTTTTTAAGCTATTGCATAGCTTTTATCGCGGGCTTTGAGCGCGGCGACCGAATCAAGAAATTCCGTAACGAAAATAAACCTAACACCCCCCACTCCGACCGGCACAGCGGTGCGGCGTTGAAAGCCGTGCATCGTCTAACGTCGTTTCAGTTCGGCAGACTTCGGCACGGTGTTTGTGTGCGTGCGACTAGACGCATGCGTGTAGACTTACTATGCAATAGCTTTACCGCGGCAGTCCCCGAGTGCCACACGTATTTCTTTTTTATTTTAAAATAGTTTTATAGCCTTCTCCTATACGTTTATATTTTGTCGAAATATTCATTGTTGTGGCGTTTTACAAAGTAATCAGATGGTGAATCTCCAAAAAAGTTTATTCCATTGAGGATAATGACGGCAGGTTTTTTGACCACTACGCGAAATTTTATCGTTTGGTAGCCAATTTTTAGGGCACAGATTACTAGAATAAGGAAAATAAAATAAATTAACTGGCTGCCAAACGACAAAACTCCGTGTAAGTAGAGCTGAAAAAACCTGCCGTCATTATCGGAAGATATGGAAGATACGCACTTTGTCCAACAACTGAGTTTATACTCTATTGCTGCAATAAAAAATGATTGTGAAATAAATTCCTGGTCACGCTATAAGTACATAGCCCGCCTGGTTTGTCAACCACTAAGCGGATCGCGGTCATGGTGGAATCAGACGGTTTTTTAATTATTTATTTTCATATTTCATTAGCATCCTTCATAATAAAATGAAATAAAAAAATTGACAACCTCTGTGGCTCAGTGGTTAGCGCGTTGGCGCTCATGAGGCTAAAAGTTTTCTGTGTTCCTGGGTCACGGATGTATATAATATAATAGAAAATCTTAAATACAAGTGTACTATAAAAGTATTAAATATATTTCCGAATTCCGATGTCTGGTATGTAACACAAGTTCTTCGAGAACTTACCACGGGACCAGATTGACGTGGGGTGAAAGCGTCCATAGAAATTATTATTAAATAAAAGTGTCGAAATCAATATAAGTGGGACCCAATGTAACATTGTGGGCATAAAATAAACCAAACGACAATTGGATGCTCAAAATAATGCAGTTATTTAGAACGTCAAGAAAGACTTATCCAGTATCCTAACTCAAAAAAAAAATGATATGTTTTATGACTGACCTATGGTGTGCGTGATGAAATTGTAGGTTTGGAAGATGCTGAACATCATCTCGTCCCAGTTGAACCTGAACCGCGTCGACAGATACATTATGGAGAGTTCACCTGGAAAAAAGTTTACCATCTTTATAAATCCCACACCAACATAATTATATTGGAAATATCCTACTCTTATTCAATATTTTTTTAGAATTTCTTAAATAGTAATAGCTTTTAAACTATTAGCAAAATACCAAGAACACTCTTTAATTGTTTATAACTTTTGCAATTTTTATATGTGCTAATATGCACGTCTAGCACAACTTTCTAGACGTCATTCCGACACGAAAATCATGCAGTTTGTCGCCTAGTCTAATAAACGTGGCGGCTATATATCAAGCTGATGGTGTGTGAGATGGTGTTATAGCGGCGAAGATTCGTTTCATTACTAGCCAATTTTTTTTCGACTTACTAAATTTTTACTGTCTAAACCAAATATTTCAAAACTAAGGATGGGCCCCGTCAGCCGTAGTACGT
The DNA here is from genome assembly GCA_963565745.1 of Phengaris arion. Lineage (NCBI taxonomy): Eukaryota > Metazoa > Arthropoda > Insecta > Lepidoptera > Lycaenidae > Phengaris > Phengaris arion. Next base: position 5,552,260 of record OY751439.1, on the reverse strand, counting down.
CATAGGCCATAGCATACATTTGACAGAACAAAATCTTCATACAAGAAAAAGTTACGCCATCTTTCATTTCATTTTCATTTCAAAAATCCCAAAAGTGGAGTCATTTAAGTGGAGACAGCTTTGCCTCGACATGCCTCGTCTATAATATATACGTCTATGGTCTAAGCGTCTTTACATAAGCAGTAAATCATGTGCCCAAAATTTCTGTGTTATGGATTTTACAAAACGTAATATTATATATAATACGTATATAACTTTTTTGGTACTTAATGTTACTGTTGTTTTTTTTCCAGAATCCCGGGTACATTTTCTTGGATATTTTTAATGCTTGGTCGGTGTACCATTTGATTTAGGCTTGGTATATTTGTATAGTACAGATCAGCGCCCATTATTTCCACATCTACTAGGGAATACTAGGTATATTTACGAAAAGCCTACAAAACAGTTCTTCCGAAATGTGTCTCGAGTCTCGTCCCGAAAGTCCCGGGATTCGACACAACTAAAATAACGGAAAGTACCGGGACTTCGGGACATGAGACTTCCCGGGACCCAAACCCTACTGCCAAAATCATTACCCTTCCTTTTGGCTTCGCCGTAGTCGGGTAAAAATTGGGACACATCAAATCATATTTAGTTAGTGTGGTCATAGCATTATTCATAATAATTATTAGGTTATACATATGAAATTGGCGTTTTGTCGTAACTGGTCATTTTGATCTCACATATATCTTCTTTGGTTAGGAATTCTAATTTCAAATTTATACCGTTATTTACTCCAACGTTCCAACGTTTTCGTTCTGGAAATTTCGACCTGCACAACAAGCAAGAAACAAGCGTGGACGGCCGGAGACCAAAGTTGATAATGAAGAATTGAAGGCTATTGTGGAAGCAGATCCATCGCAAACTACGTCCGAGTTAGCTGCAGGCTGCGGTGTTAGTGATAAAACTGTTTTAATCCACTTGAAGCAAATTGGGAAGGTGAAAAATCTTGAAAGGTGGGTAACTCATGAATTGAGTGCAGCAACCAGACAAACGCGCGTCGACTGCTGCGTTACATAACTTTACCGGCACAATAATGAAGGGATATTAAATCGAATAATTACCTGTGATGAAAAGTGGATCCTGTACGATAATACGATAATAGGAAACGCTCATCGCTATGACTGAATCCTGACGAACCAGCCAAAGCCTGCCCCAAGCGAAAATTGACTCAAAAAAAGTTACTTGTGAGCGTTATGTGAACTAGTGCCAGTGTAGTTCACTACAGCTTTCATAAATCTAAAGGCCAGACGATGACGGCAGATGTCTATTGCTAGCAACTGCAAATCATGATGGAAACGCTAGCTGCTAAACAACCGAGGTTTGTCACTCGCTTGTGAGTTGTGATCAAAGAAAATACTCGTAGTTTGACTGTGACTTCAAATAATGTATGTTGTTTCAATAATTTAATGCTTGATAAGATAGTGATATGTGTCAAGTGCATTACAAACAAAAAATGAAAATAGTATTATGCATATTATGCTATATTATGTATAATATCGACAAAGTTCCTGCTCGACCACATTATAAACATTTTCATTTGCATTAGGACGCGTCAAAATATTTAAACACAAAGGTAGTGTCCGCAATGACTGCGGGCGTGGAATTACGTATTTAATCTTCTACTTTATTTATTGGTATCTGTGACACAAGGTTCTTCAAGAACTTACCACGGGGCCAGATTGACTTGGTGTCCATAGATATTATATTAAAGTTCGACAGCCTAAGGGCAATTCGAAACTGTGAATAGCGAAAGTATACGGAAGAGCTAATACATTTTTTATGAAAATTAAGTATAAATGAATTCTAATGCGGCTATTTCGGATAAGAGGGGCGAAATGTAATGTTTCCTACTAGCGCTTAGTATAACCACCGTGGAAATTATTTTTTTCTACGGAAGAATTGATAAAATGACAGATTGCCAAGGGAAAGCTGGCATTTTGTGTTCACGCTACTGCAAACTGCCTGCTAAGCATGTAGGACCAAGAAGTGGTTTCTTTCTGCGAAGGAATAGACAAAATGACAGATTGACAAAGGAAAGCTGTCGTTTTGTCCACACACACAAAACGCATTTCAACGGTGTGTGTTCATGCTACTGCAGCTGCACGCTTAGCAGGACCACCGTAGAAGTGTTTTTTTTTCCACGGAGGAATAGACAAAATGACAGATTGACAAAGGAAAGCAGTCATTTCGTCCATATATACAAAACGCATTTCAACGGTGTTCATGCTACTGCAGCTGCACGCTTAGCAGGACCACCGTAGAAGTGATTTTTTTCCACGGAGGAATAGACAAAATGACAGATTGACAAAGGAAAGCAGTCATTTCGTCCATATATACAAAACGCATTTCAACGGTGTTCATGCTACTGCAGCTGCACGCTTAGCAGGACCACCGTAGAAGTGTTTTTTTTTTCCACGGACGAATAGACAAAATGACAGATTGACAAAGGAAAGCAGTCATTTCGTCCATATATACAAAACCCATTTTAAAGGTGTTCATGATACTACAGCTGCACGCTTACCAGGACCACCGTAGAAGTGGTTTCTTTCTACGGAAGAATTTCTACGGTGTTAAGTTAGGTTAGAAGAAAATATACATTTTATAAATATGGACAAAATGACAGATTGACAAAGGAAAGCTATGATTTTGTCCATATTTATAAAATGCATTTCTACGGTGTTAGATTGCGGTAGAAATGGTTTCTTTCTACGGAAGAATAGACGAAAAGGCAGATTAACAAAGGAAAGCTTTCATGTTGTTCATAAAATTTACAAAATGCGTTTCTACGGTGTTCATGCTAGGTACTGCAGAGTGAAGCTGCATGCTTAGCATGGCCACCATAGAAATGGGTTTTGTCTACATAATAATATACATACTGACAGATTATATGGACAAAATGACAGAATTCCTGTATCAATCTGTCATTTTTTCTAGTCTTCCGTAGAAAGAAACTATTTCAACGGTGGCCATACTACGAGGGCGGGTCAATAAGTCCGTGACTTTTGGAATAAAACACAGATTTTTTGATAAATAAATAATTTTATTTTTCAACGTAGTCCCCCTTGAGCTCTATACACTTTGTCCAACGCTTCTCCAATTTTTTTATCCCTTCCAAAAAATATGATTTGTCGAGGTCCTCAAAATAGGCCTTTGTTTGCGAGATGACTTCATCATTGGAGTCAAATCTTTTTCCACCGAGCCATTTTTTCAGGTTTGGGAACAAGAAGTAGTCACTCGGAGCCAAATCTTGAGAATAGGGTGGATGTGGGAGCAATTCATGGATTTTTGCCATGGCACCTGCACATGTGTGCACCCTTGCATTGTCTTGGTGAAAAAGAACTTTTTTCTTGGACAAATGAGGTCGGTTTTTTTTCAAATCCTCATTGAAGTGGTCCAATAAGTTGGCATAATATTCCCCATTAATTGTTCTTCCCTTTTGAAGATAGTCAATGTGGATTATCCCACGTGCATCCCAAAAAACAGTCGCCATAACTTTATTGGCTGACAAACCCACCTTGGCCTTCTTTGGCGCCGATTCACCCTTAGAAACCCACTGTTTTGACTGTTGTTTGGTCTCTGGTGTGTTGTGATGGATCCATGTTTCGTCCACGGTTACAAAACGGCGCAAAAACTCCTCCATATTGTGATTAAACAACGCCAAACCTTCTTGTGAAGTTGTTACACGATTGCGTTTGTGGTCGACTTGCGGAAAGCTTTCTCATGCCCAAGTGATCATTTAAAATTGAAACCACTGAGCCATGCGAGATGCCTATGGCTTCCACAATCTCTTGCACTTTCAATCTTCGGTCGGCCAACACCATATCGTGAATTTTTTCGATTGTTTCGGGTGTAGAGACCTCAACTGGGCGTCCAGGACGTTCGGCATCTTCAGTGCTTGTACGGCCACAACGAAATTCAGTAAACCACTTTTTTACCATTGAAACCGATGGTGCAGAGTCCCCATAGTATTTATCAAGCTTAGCCTTGGTCTCGGTAATGGTTTTTTTTCGCAAAAAACAATGCTTAATAAGCACACGAAATTCACTTTTTTCCATTGTTTCCTTAAGTTACTGGATAGTCTGATAAAGATAGCTGTAAAACACAAACTAACTGATGCAGCAAGTTCAAATTTTGATAGGAGTCAACTGACAGATGCCTGTTGACAGGAGTAGTGTTGCTTTTTCAGTAAGGAGGTTAGAAATTCAAAAAGTCACGGACTTATTGACCCGCCTTAGTATGTGTTAAGTGTAAGGTCAATAGTAATTAATTTTTGCAAATACATTGCCTGGAATATATAAATATTGTATTAGCTTAAACGAGTACATTGTAATAATATACGGAACTATATTCTAATCCGGACTATATCTACGAAGTAGAAAACATGGTGACGTAAAAGAAAACACTTCTTATCTAATGGAAATGAAGGCACTTAGTAAATAGCAAACATAAAATTATAAGTCTCATCCTACCGTTTCAATTTTATTCATAGCTTTAGGGTCAATTCACACCGAAATGAAATGATACGCGATGCGGCGCTGTTTTTTTTTAAGATAACTATTCAAAATTTAACATTATTAATTACACAAGAAGATACATGTTTTATTGTAAGAGCTCGAATGTCAAGTCGCATCGCGCTGCGCGCACACGTTACATAATATGACTGATGTCATACTAAGGCGGGTCAATAAGTCCGGGACTTTTTGAATTTCTAACCTCCTTACTGAAAAAGCAACACTACTCCTGTCAACAGGCATCTGTCAGTTGACTCCTATCAAAATTTGAACTTGCTGCGTCAGTTAGTTTCTGTTTTACAGCTATCTTTATCAGACTATCCAGTAACTTAAGGAAACAATGGAAAAAAGTGAATTTCGTGTGCTTATTAAGCATTATTTTTTGCGAAAAAAAACCATTACCGAGACCAAGGCTAAGCTTGATAAATACTATGGGGACTCTGCACCATCGATTTCAATGGTAAAAAAGTGGTTTACTGAATTTCGTTGTGGCCTTACAAGCACTGAAGATGCCGAACGTCCTGGACGCCCAGTTGAGGTCTCTACACCCGAAACAATCGAAAAAATTCACGATATGGTGTTGGCCGACCGAAGATTGAAAGTGCAAGAGATTGTGGAAGCCATAGGCATCTCGCATGGCTCAGTGGTTTCAATTTTGAATGATCACTTGGGCATGAGAAAGTTTTCCGCAAGATGGGTGCCGCGTTTGCTCACAGTCGACCACAAACGCAATCGTGTAACAACTTCACAGGAAGGTTTGGCGTTGTTTAATCACAATATGGAGGAGTTTTTTAACCGTGGACGAAACATGGATCCATCACAATACACCAGAGACCAAACAACAGTCAAAACAGTGTGTTTCTAAGGGTGAATCGGCGCCAAAGAAGGCCAAGGTGGGTTTGTCAGTCAATAATGTTATGGCGACTGTTTTTTGGGATGCACGTGGGATAATCCACATTGACTATCTTCAAAAGGGAAGAACAATTAATGGGGAATATTATGCCAACTTATTGGACCGCTTCAATGAGGATTTGAAAAAAAACCGACCTCATTTGGCCAAGAAAAAAGTTATTTTTCACTAAGACAATGCAAGGGTGCACACATGTGCAGGTGCCATGGCAAAAATCTATGAATTGCTCCCACATCCACCCTATTCTCAAGATTTGGCTCCGAGTGACTACTTCTTGTTCCCAAACCTGAAAAAATGGCTCGGTGGAAAAAGATTTGACTCCAATGATGAAGTCATCTCGCAAACAAAGGCCTATTTTGAGGACCTCGACAAATCATATTTTTTGGAAGGGATAAAAAAATTGGAGAAGCGTTGGACAAAGTGTATAGAGCTCAAGGGGGACTACGTTGAAAAATAAAATGATTTATTTATCAAAAAATCTGTGTTTTATTCCGAAAGTCACGGACTTATTGACCCGCCCTCGTATGAAGCGTGTATCTTTTTGTGTAGTAAGCAATCTCAATTTCTTCTCAATTTTAAAAATGCAGCAACGCGTCGCGACTCGATATGAACTAACGCTTTATTACTTATTCTGATGGACTGAGATACCAGGCCAGCCTGACTACACTCACATCCTTAGGGTCAGTTCACTGTCAATATCATATATGACAGCTCGACACTCGATACATCGATTTTCAACTCTATTGTATTAGGGCAGAGTTCTATTTTCAGAGTCCTGAAATTTTTCATTCCCGCCGGGTTCCGGATCATAATATAGCCCCGGCCCTATGAGATGTCACAACGGCACACTATCGTAACTATTTTATTTCATTTAATAAAGTGTTTCGACCCATAAGTATCTACTGTCTTGGGACGAACGGATAGGGACGAAACAAGAGAACATACCATGCATCGGTCCAAACAAGATGGCGACTGTTATAAGCATAACAATGATCCGAGCTCTTCTGTTGTTGGGTCCATTCTTGAATACGACTCTTATAGTCTCCTTGATGTTGGTGAAATCGAAGAACAGCCTCATGAAATAGAAGATACCTTTGCCGTCGTGCTGAAATAATATTGGGATTTATGTAAACTTATAAATAAAATTGAATTGTCTTCTTGACATTTCAAATTATAAATGTGATAAGATATATTTTAATCAAATGAGCTAACGAAGAGCGTGTCAGGACACGGCTTATAGAAGGGCTCCGCACATATTAACGCGCAATAGGACTTTTTTAAATTGCTTCATAAGTTATTTTTAGATCTCACTAAAAATAATTTCCCTCGAGCGTATTAATTTATATGAGCCACCACCATGGACATTTACAAGTTTCTTCCTCTTATTTTTATAATTTTTGAAATGCCGGGTGCCCAACTTGTAAATCACTTTGGAGGCCTACTACTCAAAAGTAATTTATTGCCACGTATTAAAATTCATGCATAATAGCAAAACACGTGAAAATTTTGATGACACTTTTTATGATTTTTCAAAATCTATTTGTAATATTGTTGGATTAATTTTAATCGAATTTCAGGCACTACAATCAAAATAAGAGCAGAAAAATGATCATGAACACTACCTCCTTTTGTAAATTTTGGACGAAGAGGTTTTATTGTATTTGGTTTGGTCGCAAAATGTACCGAAAACCAGCCAATTTATGTCAAATTCGCAAACGTACCCTTAACATGTACAACAAACATTTAAAAAAAAATTACAATAAAAATAAATTATAGTGTGTGCTTAAGACCGCACGGCGGAATTGACAATTGGCATTGGCAATCGTAATCAATTTACGTGTAAATAAAGTTAATGATTAATATCATTACGGTATAATTAGCGGTACTAATGTACCGCTGACCCGATCGAGATTTTCACCTTAGAGCGTGACGGATCAGCCTCACTCACAGCCTACGAAGAAAATTAGTACAATAACAAAATACTTTAAAGTTTGCCATGCCAATTACTCTTACAAGTTACATCTTATATACATATAGTACTATAATAATACATACATTTTTCACTCTAATAATATATATCTAGTGTCTGTATCCTTTAGAATACTAAAAATATCTTATATTTTATGTTCTGAGGTATATGTAGAACATTATAACTTACAATTGTTAGAAAATCCAAGCATTTCTTTTAATTTTTGCTTTAATTTAATTTTACACTTAATTTTATTTTCCTCTCTTAATAATTTATATGTATTTCATAACTTTGGCACTTTATACTTTCTAGTCCTTTCCCCATAATAATTATTAACTTTTATCTGCTCTAACATTCCTTTATTTATTGCCCTCATATTAAATGTATACATTTTCTTTGTTTTAAATTCCTCTTTATAATATGTTTCTATTGCTATCAAATATTTAACTTTTTCACTTACTGGAATAATTTCGCACTCCTGAAATAGCTTATTATAGTGATCTCTATACTTTACCTTCATTCTTCTATCTACGATTATTTTTAAGAATCTTATCTGTATCTTTTTAATTTGTTCAAAATAGTTTTTAAATGCTAGTCCATAGCAACTTAGCCCATAATTAATAACTGACTCCACCAATGCATAGTAGGCCATTACTAAAGTACACTTGTCTAATAATCTTTTAAGGATATAAAATTTACTGAGAACTAATGTTAGCCTATTACATACCAAGCCTATGTGTGGCCTCCAGCTCAACTTATTATCTATAAGCAGGCCCAAATATGACCACTGATACCGCATTCGTCCAAGGGCTGTAACAGCTGTTTGTGTCCAAGAGTATCAAAAGCTTTTTTGAAGTCAATAAATAGTGCTATTATCTGGTTTTTATCATTTAGTTTCCCATTAATAAAGTCTGTAAACTGGATTAGTAAGGTATCAATGCTCCTTCCCCTTCTAAATCCATGTTGGCAGTCGGCTATAATGTTATTTCTCTCTAAGTATTCACTTATTTGTCTAACTACATCTTTTTCTACCACTTTATTTACTACAGATAAAATATCTATGGGCCTGTAATTACTATAATCCAGATGACATCCTTGTTTATAAATAGGCCTGATCAATGCTTATTTGAGTTTATCAGGATAAATACCTTGCGTTACACACAGGTTTATAAATTTCGAAATAATTTTACTTACATCTTTAATTATGCATTTTAAATCCGTTACCGTATTTGATCCCTACCCGGTGCCTTATTACAACCTAAGTTATTAATAATTTTTTAAACCTCCTTGGCATTTACCTTTTTAAATCGGAAGGAACTTATATTTACATTAACATAGCTATTTCTATCTAAAAATAATGTACCACAGTTATGTTTAATTTTTTCTATTTCTTGTGTAAAAGTTTTGGAAAACTTAGTGCAAATACATATTATCTGTCTTGCCCAAGTACTTTTTAATTAAGTCAACAAAGTCATGTCTCTGAATTAGCGCGGATTAAATGAATACACCTATTAAGTCGATAATGTTAATATTTACGTGCGCACAAGTTACTAGTTATATATTAGTATATATTAGTTTCAATGTCAAAGCGTCTCGAGGTTCATGGTACTTCGTTTAATTACATCTTATATTATCATTTAATTTCATTAAAATATATTTTGCCGATGAAACGGTCTCATAATATTGTGTACTTTAAAAGTATCATTGTATAGCTCCAGCGAAAGTTGATTATAAGGGTCAATGCACACCGAAATTAAACGATACGCGACGCGGGCTGTATTTCTAAGATATCAGAGTCATGTTGCATCGCGCTGCACAGCACATGTGCAGTGTATGACTCATGTTGTATGAAACGTGTATCTTTTGACGTGATAACGTCTTATAATTCGATGGAGCCGGCTGCACGCACGAAAAAACATGACTCATGCGTTACCAAGTACCGTTACCAAGTACCAGCGTTACCTCGCATTTTATTATTATTATTATTATTGTTGTTGTTGTAGTTGTTGTTGTTGTTGTTGTTGACGTTGTCACGTTCAACTATCGTCAGTAAACCGACTTTACAGACAACCGATATTTTTTGTGTAGTGAATAAAGTTCAATTTTTACTTTAATAGCTATCTTAAAAATGCAGCGCCGCGTCGCGTCACGTATCGTCACGGTGTGAACTGACCCTAATAGTCTAATCTATTTATTTGTTTAAACATTAATTACGGTTTGTAGGAGTTGGGTTTCCATTTTTAGTAGAACTAGCCAAAGAAATTTAGCTAACTAATTAATTATTACATTATAAACACCATAAATAAAAATAAAACAATATAAATTAAATTAAAACCAGAAATAATTATGCAAAATACTAATAAAAAAAATCTATTGAAGTTCGATTTTTTCCGTCAATTCAATGCTGAATATCATGGTAATAACCAATATTTAGTCTTTATTTTTACCGTAAAAAATAACGAGTCAAAAAAATAACTTGAAATACCTCGTGTCGGAAAAATTACAAAACAAGACATTTCAGAATTTATTTTATCGATGACGAGGCAAAAATAATATCGGTGTTAAAGTATTATAAATTACAAATACTGGGTTCTAGATTGTATTATCTATTTTGTAATTGAATGTCTTATTTCTAATGATAAGTGAACACTTTTCGTGACCTTCGGGTCCATGTTTCTTGATAAAATTCACGTTTTCGGTTTGTAACGGGGTTTTTAACTGAATCAACTGTGGCAACATTTTTAAGTGCTCGTGAGCTACTCGCTAGTACCACAATATAAATATTGTACAGAAGACTATCTTCATACTAGACCGCCCGAATCGACCCACGCACACGTTACCTTCACCTTCGAGGTGGAGGAATTCTGGCTGACGGACGTGGTCTACCGAAGGTTTAGGAGGAAGGTCCCTAAGCGGCCCCATATACGGTCCGGTTTTCCTTCAGTTCGGGCTGAACGGATGCAAAATCGTCTCGTCTGTGTGCAATTTCGAGATCGGATCAGTCGGCCGGATGGACTTTGTCTGATGAGCTCTGTTTTTGCGAAAAAACTAAACTCTCGTCGATTTCTACTAAAAACTACTAAAAGAATACTGAAAACTATCAAAAAAGCTACTAAACTTAGGAATCCCTACAGGCCCCAAAAAACCACTGCATATTTTATACCTATTACGTTTTTATTATTTATTGAATTATATTATAAATTTTATCGTTCAATTAAAATATACTAGGAACTATTACGTATACAGTTTAAACGGGTAGTTTTAAGCAAATTACGGACGAATACTACGATGTATTATTATGATATATGGTGATGTCAATTTTTTTAATTCCTAACCTAGGCCATTTTGCATATGATTACTGTCTGGCTCTTTCCTACTAAAATACTTAATTTAGTAGTAAAACTTTGTAAAATAACTAAGTTGGCAACATTAATTCTGGACTGAACGGACTATGTGTCACAAATCGCTTCAGTTCTCGCCAGAGTCGCGGCAATGCGCGCGCGTATTGTGTACAAGCATAGTGAATTTACTATTAATAAACACGACCGTAGCTCGCGGCAAACCATCAGTTGATGCGATTTTTTCGTGTGGATGCTCGAATCCGTTCAGGCCGAAATGACGTCAGTTGGGTCAGATGCGATTTTTTCCGTGTATGTGCTCGTATCCGTTCAGGCCAAACTGAGGTCAGTTCTAAAGTTCTAACTGAATCGGCCTCTCGTCTGTAGGAGCCTTAATGAAGCGCGCATCACGTCGCCGACTATACGTGACAAATATTATGTCATTGTGTGTTAGTGACGTAACACAAGTTAAACTTGTGTTACATCACTAACACAACACAATAATGTCTTTGTATATATTTTATGTGTGTGTGTGTGTGTGTGTGTGTGTGTGTGTGTGTGTGTGAATAAACAATTTTAATTTGAATTTACACGGCTGCTAACGCAACTTCAAAAAGCAGAACTATGTAGTGTCACACGCGCGCCGCCAAGACTTGTCTGAGTTGTCGCTGCATTGAACGACTAACGAGTTTTAGTTAGTTGTGTCCTGTTTCTTTGTAGCCCTAGTGGCCTCCTCGGCCACACTCAATCGTAGGTAACAAACATACCGGTTGTCTGTAAAGTCGGTTTACTGACGATAGTTGAACGTGACAACGTCAACAATAACAACAACAATAATAATAAAATAATAATAATGAGGTAAAGGCAATGCGAGCTAACGCTGGAACTTGGTAACGGTACTTGGTAACGATAACGGGTCAGGTAACGCATGAGTAATGTTTCTTCGTGCGTGCAGCCGGCTCCATCGATTTATTCGTTATCACGTCAAAATTTCAAGGACACGGCTGAGTTCCGTTACTGTACATTATTTATATTGTGCTAGTACCGAGTCTAACTAGTATCGTAGCTGACTATCCTCATCCAAAATAACACGGATATGAGTTGAAGTTCACCCTGGGATCAATATTAAGTTATCTCTCTCGTTATTCGTATTTATGAAAGAGGAGAGGAGGCATGATATTTTAAAGCTGGGTTAACTTTAACCGAGATCTGTGCAAGTGGGCCTTAATAACTAGATTTTTCCACGTATTCAAAAACGAATTTGTCTATTCCGCGGGGGTCATACATTTTTCTGATATATGACGAAGCCTATAATTTAATACTATTTTATTTAATTTTATTAGTAAGGGTGTATTAATATATCTATTGAAGCTTCACACCGCGTCAATCTGGCCCCGTGGGAAATATCCGAAGAACTTGTGTTACGGGGACCAGGCAACGGGAAGTTTATTTTAATACTTTTATACTTTAAGATTTTTATTATATTATTATAAACATATATAATACATATCCATGACCCAAGAACAACTTTTTGAACAGATAAACTTTTTGTTCATTCGGGATTCAAAGGGATTCAAAGCCTCAAAGGGTCTTGAGCACCAACGCGCTCTACCACTGAGCCACAGAGGTCGTCTATATCTAAAGTTAACTATGAAATTCCATGTTTAATATATTTTTGTGTCAAGGAGTAACAAACATTCACACTTCCTTACATTCATAACTAGTCAGATAAAATTGGGAAGCATTTATCAATAGTTTAATTTATACATTACCGTTTTTTGTTCTTCACTTCGGGGAGGATCCTTAAGAATGAACAAGTTGTAAAGCAGATTGAGGGCATGAAGACCACCAGCCAATCCGTAGCAACCGTAGTAGCCTATGTTATGGAGTAACATGCCACTTAAGCTCATTCCTATGGGGAATCCAACAGTCAGACAGAAGTTGATCAAACCCAGTCTAAACGTTCTATCCTCGTTGGTGGTTATGGCACTGATAAACGCAAAAACTGTTAGAGCACAAGAGCACCACGCTCCTGTGATTCCATCTATTACGGCGTCACTGAAAATCAAAACTTCCAAAGGTAACGTAGTCATAAAGTAGACATTGATGATGTTATTCACACACACTGCGAGCTGTCCAGATACTGAGATTATAATGAACATCTTCCTGTGACCGGTTCTGTCAGAAAACGAGCCAATAAACAGGGCAAAGAAACACGGAAGCGTCGCTGTAATGTATGTCTTCCAAGCCAAAGCCTTCGATACCAACTGTTGGACATCTCTCTCGTATTGGTTCTGGGACTCCGCCGTCTGTAGCTTCAGCGAGTCGCAGATTTCTTCCGAATAATTTAGATTCACTCTACACGCCTTTTCCAAGCTCAGATTCTGTGACGTCAAAGAATATATTATGTATCCAGTGACAAACATGACCATTGTCGGCTCCACTGTAATATTTCGGAACACATAGCAACAGGTCTCTTTAAAGGTTCGCTTTTCATTCTTTTCAATTTCAAATGTGTTTTTCAGTGGATCTGTTTCTGTGAATTCTCTGGCTTCACCGTTTTCTGTGTTTCTAGTTTCTGGTTCCATTGTTATTTCATTGAAATATTAACATATTAAAGGGACACTAGGCACGCTCGAATGTTACAAATTAAAATTAAACGATGTATTTATTTGTGTCATCATATCTACGATAAGCTCGGTAATCTACGTGTAATGTCATACGCCAATATTCTCATAGAATTATAAGCTATTAGATAATGTACCGCATTTATCACGACAGGACACTCGGCCCCAAATTGTTTGTGGATAATTAGGTAAATGATTTATCTGTTTGTGCTACACGATCATCATATGGTAAACATTACAATGCACCATTAGTATAGGAACAAGAGGGATAGAGTTTTATCCAATTGTTAAAGACATCACAGACGGCGAAGATACTATAATATTTTATCTTAAGATATATATCATATTAAAGTACGTAATATGACAATATATATTATGTTGGCGCAGGTGTTAATGCAGCTGCTGTTGTTTGTCATGCCCACGTGCAATGTTACTCATTGAACCACTCTTGACGACCCATGTATCCGCAAGGTGGGGATAATGAGGATTCCCCCCACCCTATGAAGAGGGGAGTACAGCGTGCTCGGGAGGAAGATTATTATTACGGGAGTCGTGGGTCCAAGCAACACCTAGTTGTTATTAAAAGTTATTAAAATTGTTATTAAAATAGCTCGTCAGAATCATTATATTTCTTTATTATTATTATTACTTAAAGTTTAAAAGTTTAGTAAAGTTTCGTATTTGAAGTGTAAAAGTGATTCTAAATATTGTAAAAAGGATTGTGATAATTTCAGTTATCCTATAAATAAATGTTATTAAAATAACTGGAGTTTTAATCAAAATGAACAAGTTAAATGTCAAAAGGCAAGTCTGGTGTTGCTGAAGTTAAGATAAATAAACGCAGTCAAACCCGAGTCCCTCCGAAATATAGTATCTGAGCCGTCTGTGATAGCTCATACAAACTGTATAGCAAGCGATATTTTATCTTAACAGGAAATATTATAGTATCTTCTGTGATGACCCTTTACTGTCACCAATTATAGGTACTAACATTAATAAGGGCAAGAGTTTGTTTGATTAAGTCCACTAATTTCAGGTACATTTCAAGTACCTAAATTATATTATTTTTGTGAAAAATAGTATTTTTATCGTGAAAGGCAAAACTGCATCTTGAATTCGTTATAATAAGCGAAAAAAAGTGTTTGTCAGCTCCGACGCACGACTGGAGTTTACTTTAAAAAGTAAAATTTTGTGTGCAATGCAAAGCGACTAGCGATCGATTTGAGATCAAAAATTGCGCCGTGTGAAAAAAAGTGAAAGGTGCGCAGAATAGGTTGCGCACGAAAACGTAACGAGGTCATTCGTTCAGTAGGTTTTACTCCTCATATTTTTTTCATACCTTATATGAAAATCGATTCTTAAGGAGTAAACTCCAAAAATGTAAATGATACGAGGGCGGGTCAATAAGTCCGTGACTTTGGAATAAAACACAGATTTTTTGATAAATAAATCATTTTATTTTTCAACGTAGTCCCCCTTGAGCTCTATACACTTTGTCCAACGCTTCTCCAATTTTTTTATCCCTTCCAAAAAATATGATTTGTCGAGGTCCTCAAAATAGGCCTTTGTTTGCGAGATGACTTCATCATTGGAGTGAAATCTTTTTCCACCGAGCCATTTTTTCAGGTTTGGGAACAAGAAGTAGTCACTCGGAGCCAAATCTTGAGAATAGGGTGGATGTGGGAGCAATTCATAGCCTAATTCATGGATTTTTGCCATGGCAACTGCACATGTGTGCACCCTTGCATTGTCTTAGTGAAAAATAACTTTTTTCTTGGCCAAATGAGGTCGTTTTTTTTTCAAATCCTCATTGAAGCGGTCCAGTAAGTTGGCATAATATTCCCCATTAATTGTTCTTCCCTTTTGAAGATAGTCAATGTGGATTATCCCACGTGCATCCCAAAAAACAGTCGCCATAACTTTATTGGCTGACAAACCCACCTTGGCCTTCTTTGGCGCCGATTCACCCTTAGAAACACACTGTTTTGACTGTTGTTTGGTCTCTGGTGTATTGTGATGGATCCATGTTTCGTCCACGGTTAAAAAACTCCTCCATATTGTGATGAAACAACGCCAAACCTTTCTGTGAAGTTGTTACACGATTGCGTTTGTGGTCGACTGTGAGCAAACGCGGCACCCATCTTGCGGAAAGCTTTCTCATGCCCAAGTGATCATTCAAAATTGAAACCACTGAGCCATGCGAGATGCCTATGGCTTCCACAATCTTTTGCACTTTCAATCTTCGGTCGGCCAACACCATATCGTGAATTTTTTCGATTGTTTCGGGTGTAGAGACCTCAACTGGGCGTCCAGGACGTTCGGCATCTTCAGTGCTTGTAAGGCCACAACGAAATTCAGTAAACCACTTTTTTACCATTGAAATCGATGGTGCAGAATCCCCATAGTATTTATCAAGCTTAACCTTGGTCTCGGTAATGGTTTTTTTTTCGCAAAAAATAATGCTTAATAAGCACACGAAATTCACTTTTTTCCATTGTTTCCTTAAGT
This sequence comes from Phengaris arion, assembly GCA_963565745.1. Taxonomy (NCBI): domain Eukaryota; kingdom Metazoa; phylum Arthropoda; class Insecta; order Lepidoptera; family Lycaenidae; genus Phengaris; species Phengaris arion. The sequence goes on along the minus strand of OY751439.1, from coordinate 5,536,355 downwards.
TACTGGATAGTCTGAAAAAGATAGCTGTAAAACACAAACTAACTGACGCAGCAAGTTCAAATTTTGATAGGAGTCAACTGACAGATGCCTGTTGACAGGAGTAGTGTTGCTTTTTCAGTAAGGAGGTTAGAAATTCAAAAAGTCACGGACTTATTGACCCGCCTTAGTATGACTTGTGACCGATTAACAAACGTCAACATGTAACAAAATTGTGTCTATCAAATGAACGGTAGTGTGTGTGAATTATCGGAGACAGTGTGTGTTATTTTCATTAATAATTTATGTATTTCTAAGCATAATTTAAAAATAATATAAGCATTCTGCACATAAACTGTACCTGTGTGAGAAGTATTTGCTTCGCGTATCAATTTATGATATTATGATGATGTCGGTAGGATCTAGTCAGTCCTGTCAAAACCATTTGTTTAGTTGCACTCTGTAGGTGCTTGTCAGTAACGGATGTTATTATCTATAATATTGACGTGTGCTGGGAAATTTTAATTTCGTCATCAATTTGTTAGAATAATTTAATATAGTGTTGTTCCTCCGTAAAAAAAAAATGTTACGGAGACCAGATAACGGGAAGTATATTTAATACTTTATACAAAAAATATGTTTAACCTACCACCTATTTTTTATGTCACGTAACAACCTACGTGTTACGTGACATAGACAGGAGGTCTCCTGGAGACCGCTCAAGGAAAACTACCTTTATCTCAGGTTGTACGGTGTTAACAAATGATTTAAATGCGAAAAATACTTATTTATAATTTAAAATTTTATATTACAGCTTCAAATAACATAAACAAAAATATTAACCTGAGATATTTTACAATCTTGAAGTGACCTGTACTTTATATTTGAAGATATATGATTAGATAACTCCGAAGCTCGCAAAAATGTTTCCGCATTCACTGACCTCATATTAGCTCATAAAAATTTAAAATTCAATAAGAATTTACACAAAAAAATTTTTTTGTTGATTGAACGTGACTGTTGTGACTGTTACGTTTCAAATACGTTTTCACGAGAATTGTGCCTACGGATCAGTGTGAAATTTGGCACATTTAAAGTTGTAGTGGAGGAATGCCTGCCAAAACCGAATATTTTTAAAATAGCATGCTGCTTTGAAATACATTAAATTTTAAAAAATAATAAAACTCATACTACCTCACTCATACTAGCATTTTTGTATATAGTATTACAGTAAGTTTGACACAAATGTCAAAGATTGATAATCTTTCTTTCACAATCCATAAACAATATTTACATAGAGTTTTGCCGGGGAGTTCAATGGGTGACGTTGTGGAATTTGCATTTCCTCATAAATTTGTGTTATTTCGATTCTTAATGTGTAATATTGGTAGAATATTAACCAATAAATTCGTTAACGTGCACAAGTGTGGGCAAGTGGTACAACTTCTAAAAACATGCTATTTTGTGTTTCCCGCCAAAACTCCCTAGGAACTTTCAGTAAAGTTTCTACCTCTTTACTGAATCGACTGACATAACTCATGGACTGTACTGACTATATATTTGAACTTTGACTAGACTTTAGACTTGACGATATAGGAATACGGTGTTAAAAATTGAAACGAAAGTCCTATTTCCCGCCATTTTAACTTGCAACTGGCAAATGGTTATAAGCCGATGCCATATATAAATAAATAAAAAAAAACATTTACATATTTTTATTGCGTATCTAAGAGGCAAAAGAAACCTAAAAAGTTGAAACTTTAAAATTAAAACATGAATTATGGTCGAATTTCGACCACGGGGCGACTAATTACTAAGTAATTAATTCTTCTATTTTATTTTTCTTTATATTTATCCATCAGATTTAGAGATGTAGGGTTATAAAAACAAGCCGTGTGCGAGTGGGACTCGCGCACGTTTGTTGTTTTGGAGCTCCTTTAACTACTTATTTTACTCTGTTTTTAGTATTTGTTGTTGAAGCAGCAAAAGACATTCATCTTCTGTGAAAATATCAACTGTCTAGCTAGCACGGTTGAGGAGATACACCCCGGTGACAGGCAGACAAACTGACTACTTCAGTTTCTAAAAAACTATTCGGGTTGAGAAATACACTTTTCTATTGATTATCGAATATTTTCCAATATCGTTAAAATATGAAAATAATATATTCACAAAAGACGAAATGAAATCAAGGAGTTATTTCGTTTAAGTCTTTTGCGAAATAACCAACGCTTAAAAATTACTCTCTCTGGTACTATGGACTTGTAATTCTTTGTTGTTAAGTGCTGTTTCAACGAGCTAACAAATATCCTGATGGTAAGCGAATACAACCGCCCAAGGCGTTGGGTTGCTAGCATTTTTGGTTGCTGATTATAGTTTTTATCTATACGCCTATACTTATAATAAAGAGAAAAGATTTATTTATTTGCATTGAATAGGCTCCGAAACTAGTGATCCGATTTTGATGAAATTTGGCACAGATATAGAGTCGACCACTGGGAAGGACATACAAAAGGTAACCATGCACTATTGCGGCAAAATGTATGTTTCCAGCGCGATTTCCTTTTTCCAGTTTAAAAAAATGTTGTTTCCTTCGTATCTGATACACAAAACATCTTAATAATCCTAGTCCAGCTGACTTTCATAAACTTAGCACAAGTATAAGAAAGCACTCGGGATTTTAACGACCAGAGCGCTGGCCACGAACTTTCCAGACTCCGAACACTCGTCATACTGCGAGTACTGCGAGTGATTATGCTGCGACCATTGATGTACATAGGAAACATAGCTTTAAGGACATCGCACTCCGGAGACGTTTCACGCAGCGAGCGTTCACGTCAAAAATAATGTTTCTTAATAGTGTCGTTTGACAGCGGCCGAGTAAGAACCGACATTTCTTTAGAAAAAAGTTAAGCTGTATGTTCATAGATATGAGGTAATTTTGTAAATGTTGAGTGTATTCTGTACTATCAGGCAATCGAATTCATAAGCAGACAGAGTATTCTGATAATTTGTTCGTATAATATTATATTATAATAATATCAAACTGACATATCAAACAAATTTAAGAACACTCTATCTGTTTATGAATTAGATTGCCTAATATGTAGTACATAAATGAGGTTTCCCTTTATATTATAATCATAACAATTTATTCAGTTTAATGTGGTTCTACAATGGGGGTTTACAGCAACTGATTATACTTGCTACTGATTGGACTTGCGCAATGCACATCCTACCATTAGGTACAGTGTTGTGTATATCTATTAATTTAATTTAAAAGTTACTTTAAAATAAACATATTTTCAGTCAATAGTAAAATAACAATTATTAAATATACTTTTCTAGTATACTAAAATTTTATTTTCTTATTTAATTTAATTTAGAAAACCAACAGCTAAGAAATAATAACAATAAATTCTTATGTTTACGCGAATATTATTCATTGTTGTAAACACTTACGGATTGTGTCGCGGTGCACTTTTCTTTTTCCCGACGTTTCGGCTACTTTCCAGCAGCCGTGGTCACGGGAGGACTGAGGTGTCTATTGTCCTATTTGTTGAAGTTGTTCTAACTACCCGAAGATTCTACAATTATTATTTGTGTTCCGATCCACGCAAAACATACTAACATTATCTTGAAGCCGCGGTGATTATAAATTACATTTTATTTTGTTAATTATTGGATTCCAACTAGATGACAGCACCCAGCCATCTTCTCGGTTAAAATTAGGGTACATTTTAATTTCTATAGCCTCGCGTATCATTCTTGGGTGTTGTGTCTTGTTGGTGTTCCTTTGCCAGTACTTGTGGCTTGTCAAATCTTATGTAATTTCGAGGTTGATCTAGTGTGTGTTCGCAAATCGCAGATTTATTGTTGCGACGGTGTTTAACATCTATGATGTGATGTGTTCCTTTACGCGGGTGTTGATGAATCTTTTAGTTTACCCTATATAGGAGAGACCGCAGTCACAGTCGAGCTTGTAGACTCCTGCATCTTGAAGGGGTATGTTACATTTCACTGGTGGTAAAAATTGACTTATCTTTTTGGGCGGCGGTCAGGAAAAAGAAAAGTGCGCCACGACACAATCCGTGAGTGTTTAAAAGGATAATAACAAAAAGTTTGTTGGTTGTGTTAAAACATGCAAAGAAAGTTTATTAAGTATAAATATCTCCACTTATTACTTAGGTACCTAATTGAGAATGTTAATGGCAATATGTCATGTTAATATTAATATGATGTTCTGATCATATTATGATATTTTGTTTCAATATTTAGTTAATTATCGACTTACAGTTTAGTAGAAAATACACAAAACTTGAGAGGTGTCAAGGGACACCCGGATGGAACGAAGTTATAATATATATATTATAATATAAATATATAGTTGATAATGAAAAATTGAAGCCTATTTTGGCTATATACTTATTGGAAACTTTGGGACTTAGAAAAGTTGGCTATACAGAGATTAGCCGGAACAAACACACAGAGTGACAGACGGACAGAAAAATGTTAACAATTTATATTTTATTGTAAGTACCGATCATACTTTTGAATGCATTAAGTGAAAATAAAAGCTGTTAATTTGAAATTACAAAGAGACACTTCAATTTTGTTTATCTGTATAGATATAATATATTATATTATACAAAACAAATAGTTGAACTAAGTATAAACAGTGCGCGCGAAACTAGCGCCTTAGGTAGGGACAGGGGTGATGGGGCGGGTTGCTTGCTGCTCGCAGTGTTGCCGCCGCGAAGTCCGGCTCCGTACTGAGTAATAACATCAAGCGCTCGGCTAGCTAGTCACAATATGTAATAGTCATAACAGTCACAATGTGTAATTGCAAAATTCTACACTATTGTCAAGGTGATCAGGTCGTTTTTTGTATCATTCTTAATAGTCGTTATTACATTGTGATTTCGAGTGGCAAAAAGTGTCGTGCCAATTTTAATCCGCCTAGCCTCCAATTCGCAACGCGCCATAAGGAACTACGTTACTACGTTAAATTCGGTACTAGAAAACAAGAACTTATAACCGCCTCCTTTTTTGGATGTTTGTTATAAAGCCAATAACAAGTTTTCACTAATAAAAAACTAATCAAATAAGCAAAGGGTCACTCAAGTATGTAACTAGGTACAGCAGGAACTTAAAATAATAATCATATCACTAAACTGAGATAGTTAACAAAAACAATAAATATGGTATATCAATGTCCGGAACGCAAAAACTCGGACATAATCCGAACCACCCGCTTCAATTAACAAGGCGCCGTCTGTTCAGGGGAAATTAAACTTCTTTCTTTCAACATTATTGTTTTTAAGGACTATTTTCTCTTGCTCTACGTTATGAAACGGGACTCTATTTTATTGGATCTAGGTCGGTTGTTTCGAGTGTTGTGGGGAAACGGTGACGCTAACTTAAGCTACCTAGAATATAGGGTTGACAATCACTTGCTTTATAATCTATTATGTGATCACCGTATGGTTTCTTTCTATAGAAGAAAAGACAAAATTACAGCTAAACGAAGAGAAGCTATCAATGTGTCCATATTATCTATCAGTGTGTCTATTCTTGTGTAGACAAAACGCATTTACAACGGTGGTACAAGTGTGTGTATGTATATATATAATATATATATGCACCGCCTTGCATAGCCTGACGCCGCTATTGCAATGAAACGTGTAGGTACTCAATTGAAAAAGTTGAATCACAATTTTAAAAATGCAGCGCCGCGTAACCTAACGTGTCGTTTCGGTGTTAGCTAACTCTAAGGGTCAGCGCAGACAGAGAGGAATAATACTTGCTCAGTATCGGGCATTTTCTATTTTATATCGGGCGTATCTTCGAGGATGCGCGAGCATTTTTTGTCAGGTTCAAACATGTATGCACTTTATTTCAATAATTTTAAAGTTAATTATCGAGTGAGTTAATGAAATTCTCTCCGCGCTGGCCCTAAGCGTGTTGGTGGATAATATCTAATAGATATACGACACATCGAAATTATTTGGAACTTTCTTGGCCTGGCCGTGTTATGTTCCTCACCACGTCAACACACTGTCGCATTTTCCTAATCTACATTTATCCATCCATTCTGGATTATCTTAGTATGTTGATGATAATGATGTCAAATCATACTACTAATATAAATGTGATAGTTTGTGAGGACGGATGGATGGATATTTGTTACTGTTAATTTTCCGTATGGTAGTAGTTTAAGCCATGGATTAACACAAAGACTACTTTTCTAGTCCCAAAAAGTACTGTGTTCCCGTGGGATACTGTATTTACGCGGGCAGAGCCGCGGGCAAAAGCTATAAAACTAAGCTAAGCTAGAAAACTATAATAGACACCCCTACACGACTGACTGTAGCTTCTCAGGCGGGTGCACATAACAGCGAAGTTTTTACGTACGCCGTAAACAGCTGTTACTGCGACTGTCTCGGCTCCTAACTACCTCTGATAGCCTGGTCCCCATTATCCTGTTAATAGCATAATTTTTACCTAATTTTCAGAGTTAAAATGTTTTAAAAGTGAAATAAAATAAATTGTACGTTGCAATCAATGACCAATTGAAGTTTTTCTTATGTGCGTATGTTTTGCTAAAAATAAGGTATGTATTTGAATTATATTTATATTATAAACTAGCATTGCAATTGTTAATAGCAAAAAAAAAAAAACAGGATACATAGATTAAGGTGCTGAGCCACTTACCTCTTTACTCATAATCTAAATTTTGTTAATCATGCACGATTTAAATTATATTAGGATCAGATCACACAGCGACGTGATGATACGCGGTGCTTCATTTTAAAGATAGTTATTCAAAAATGGAATTTTAGTCACTAGACAAAAAGATACACGTTTCATATGACATGAGTCATAAACTGCACATGCGCTGTGCAGCGCGGTGCAACTTGACATTCGAAGTCTTACAATGAAACGTGTATCTTCGTGTGTGATGAATAAAGTTCAATTTTAAATAGCTATCTCAAAAATGCAGCGTCATGTCGCGTATCGCTTCGTTTCGGTGTGTATTGACCCCTTCACTCTAGTTCAGTAATGATTAGCGACAATAATGGTCTCTTCAATACAGCGATGGAAATAACCTCACTCAGGAGACTAGTTACATATAATTGGGCCGGTTACCGCGCTGTTACCCTAGTTGCGTTGTAATGTGAACACGTTACGGAATCGAGTTGGAAATTGTTGCGATTTACTAAAGGTACGAGTGGGATCAGGAAAATAGAGAATCAACTGCTTCGTAACTTACTGGATGTTTCCCGCGACTTCGTAGGAGCAAAAGTAAACCGCGCGGGAACCGTACATTTTCCTGTAATAAAAAGTAGCCTATGTCATTCCCCGTGGTCTAGTCTATATATGCGCCAAATTTCATCAAAGTCGGGCCAGTATTTTGGGAGCCTATTCGATGCAATTAAAAAAAAAACATTTATTTATTTATTTAGAAATAATACAAATTAGTATAGACTTAATTATTTAGAGCCCTTGGTTTCCTTGGAAAAGAAAGGGATAGAGATTAATATAATGATCCTCTGCAGAAATAGTACGTTTATAGGAAAATTGTATGCCAGCTAATCTCTTTGCCTAATTAAGAGGTAAATTATGAATTAGTAGTAGTAGTCGCGCACAAGCAACAAAATCTGCTTCCTCCACCATTTGCTTTCCGATTATCGTTTTGCGGGAAAGTTACCTCAATTTTGCGTGCGCTAGAGTTCATATAATCGGAATGCAAACGTTGGGCGACAGAGACAATACTTTAGTTCATCTTTTCATTGACCTTGACTATAAAAATTGTATGTCGTAGCTATGAAATAACTTAATCTTGTTCGATTCTTAAAGTCATACGGTAGAATTTATATGCTTTTAAAAACCTTATACGAGTATAATTGACCAATATGGAAGGGATGCAGAGAATATTGCTTTAATCGAATCTTACCTGGATCCACCAGGATCGGGATTGTGTTAAAGCTTTCTGGTGTTATCCCCGGTTATCGTTAGCACCCGGCTACGATATAGTGGACATATAGCTGCTTGGTATTTATACTCTGTTTCAGTTCGAATTTAAAATTAACGTAAAATCGCGAATCGCGCGTGAGTCCCGTGACACCGCGAAAGGTCCGCGATATATTACGTGAAAAATATGCGAACTACCTCCACACTTCGCGTTCGCGGACTTCTCGCAGTGACGCGCGCGGCGCGGTTTTCTTGTAGAAATATGTACGTAAATATGTGTATTATGTGTATGACATATTCATTTGGTTAAATTTTAACTTTCTTTTTAGATTGAATTGGATCTTAACAGAGTATACAAGAAAATCTGTGAGACAGAAAATAATTAAATATAAAGAAATTATGTGAGACAGACAATAATTAAATATAAATAAAATCTGTGACACAGAAAATAAATAAATATAAAGAAATACTGTGAGACAGAAAACAGAAAACAGAATAATGTTTTGTGAAACAGATTTGTTTGAAGCAAAAACAACAATACATTTTAAAGTGCCTATGTGCGTTGGCTTTCACCTTTCATAGATGGATGGATTTCATATAGCATGAAGAAATGAACTATCAGTATATATTTTACAGATAAAATCATTTATTGATATATTCTCTTCTGATTCCGACCACAAAAACGCCAAACAGCTTTTACGCTCATAAACTTTTATGTGAGAAACACGCACCTCGTGTTTACGAGAAAATAGAAATTATATCACCTGCGTCATTATGGCAACCAAATGAGCACATTTAAAAATGTGTTTTTTTTTCACATGTATATTTTTTATTTAGTATAATTTAATAAGGTTTGTTTTATTTGGTCACCGTCTGGATTTATTGCACAATACATTTGTATACTCGGTCGCTGTCAAACAACACATTTGTAAACAACGCTTTGAACAATTGATAACACATTTCTGTTCCTGTCGTCATCATTAATTGCCTTCTTCATAATGAAGTTTGGCGGTCAGTATGCTGAATATTTTGCGATCCTGGGCTAATTTCTCCAATTGTGTGTTCTTCAAATTAAGTCCGTTCCAAATTCCTATTATGTCCATGACTCTTGAGCACTAAAATGTATATAAGGATAATAAAACTAACGAGGAAGCGCTACAGATGAAAGGAGAAAAGAGAAACATATTAAAACAATTGAAAATAGAAAGAGAGAGATGGATTCATAAAAATGATCTTAGAAGGAAAAATAGGAGAATAGAGGAGGGGAAGGCCAAAGAAAAATGTTACTAGCCAAGCGATAGAAAATTTAAATGTCATGTCTTATAGGGGGCTAAAGATCCTTAGCTCTTTAGGACAGAGAGAAATGGCGGAAGCTCCACCGACAAGAGCAAAGCTTTTAAATCAAGAAGAAGAAGAAGACTTGAATGCGTACACTTACCAACAGCTGTCCTTCGATATTTAAACGACAGTCAATAAATAAACAAAATACCTAACATTTTCTTCAATAATTGAATGTAAAGTATCGATCTTGTGTCGTTTACATTAGAATGGAAAAGTGGCGCGTATACAACTCAGCGCAAGTGAATCTCTTCAGACCTTCAGAACTTGCATTGTTTTGAATCAAATCCTCTATGAAATCAACCTGCAACAAATGCTATAATATGCCTACTAATATTATAAATGTGAAAGTTTGTGAGGATGGATGTATGGATGGATGGATGGCTGGTCCTACTAATATTATAAATGTGTAAGTTGGTGAGGATGGATGGATGGATGTTTGTTACTCTTTCACGCAAATCTTTCGAACAGATTTCGATGAAATTTGGTATGGTAGTAGTTTAGGCTCTGGATTAAAACATATTTACGCGGGTGGAGCCGCCGGCAACAGCTAGTACTACTGTAATATAGCCAGTAGAATCTAATTATACTTAATATTATTTAAAAGCAAATAATATACAAAATTAAGAGTTACTTGAGAATCAATTAATGAAATAGATATAAGTACATACATTGTTGTTAAAAACCAGATTTTAACTGTTGATTCTTATAACTACACTATAAGTTATACACTACAATAATCATAAATATAATATCTATGTATTCCTTTAATTAATATACATAAAAACTATTAATTTTAACACAAATGCCTATGTTTTCCCAAAAGATAATATAGACAGTTTAACACACATACAACGTAAATTGAACAATTTTTATGACACGTCCGCAGTTTAAGCCATAATGACACTTGGGCCAAAAATGTTTGAGTGCAGTGTAATTTTGTAAGCAGAAATTGCAAATTGTGGGCGAGTTAAAAGCGCGCCAAATTAACTTTTATTGCTCTAATAATGTCATCCGCCGACCCACGCGCTCTAGAGTTCCTTGGTATCAAAATTCAAAATAGCCACTAGCTGTTGCCCGCGACATCGTGTAAGCATCGCTTTGAAAATATTTTATTAGCTGATGCCTTGTATATTTATAATCAGAATCTCGGAAACGGCTGAAAGTGTTTCCATGAATTTTTTACAGGGAATTTTGGAGGAGAAAAACAGATCTAGCTAGATCTTACCCCTGGGAAAGTACCCATTTTTAAGATAAATATGTTTTTTTCGATGCGTACTAAGTATATGAGTGAGTTCTATATCTAAATGTCAAATCCGATTGGCGGCTTGGTTGTTGGGAAACTGGTGTCCCGGGTTCAAATTCCGGTCATACGAACATTTTTAACCGACTTCCAAAAAAGGAGGCGGTTATACATGCGGCTCTATATATATATATATATATTTGTTTTTTTGTATGTTCAACGATAATTCTGCCGTCTGTGGACCGATTTTGCAAATATTTTTTTTGATATAAAGGCTGTAATCCCAAGTTAGTCCCGTTTTCACCAAAATGGTGACTTGATGATGGGATCCATGAGAAATCGAGAACTCCTCGAAATTTATATGGACAAATTTAAATGATGATTTCGACTTTTTCTGAAGTAGTCCAAGCATATCTACCAAAAAGTAATATTTTGCACCAAGGTATACCCTGGATCCAAAAGTACTGAACATAACTCCTGACTCCTTATAGATACATGTTTGGGGATTTCAGCGTTGTTTAAAGAACTGCAAGCATTTACCACTATGTTACTTACAGTATAATATACTTCATATTATGAAGATAGTCTTCATAAGAAACACCAACATATTATTATGATGACATAGGTACTCATTACTCATCAGAGTTTTGTGCACCAACTATTAACATCTTTGAAATTTTGCTATTGCTAAAATAATTATACTCGTGATCATCATCATCACTAAAATATATTTATTTAATGCTTACTGCTACATTTTTTCCGTCGACTATTACAATAGATAATAATTATTATTTAATAATATTGTATCTAATCAATATTATCACTGGTGATTGCTTAGTAGGTCAACAGATCGGTAATGCTTATTTGGGGAAATACCACGGTCGGTCAGAAAACTGGAATAAAAGAACGCTTGAGATTGTATTGCCGAGAGAAATGTGTTAATAAAATAATTTAATAAATATAACTAAAAAGATAAAATTATTATTTTCAAACAAAAAATTAAAACCGACTTCCAAAGTAAAAATGCACAAAAAAGTATAAAATATAACTTATTTCCTAAATAATTCCTCTTTTAAATTCGACTAAAATTTTAACCATTTCTCTACTCAATCTTCATAATTTTGATGTCGGTACCACTTACCAGCCAACTTGAACGTGAGTTCTATAAAATATTATCTTATCAGCATGATACTTGCTGGTACCGACTTAAAAATTATGAAGACTAAGTAGAGAAACGGTTAAAATTTTTGCCGAATTTAAAAGGGGAATTATTAAAGAAATAAGTTTTATTTCATATACCTTTTTGTGTATTTTTATTGTGATTCTTTTTATTTATATTTTTTATTATTAATTTTATTATTTAATCGGTCTACTCAAACTCCGAGCGTGCTGGATTTCCCAGGTGTTTTAATGAAGTCTCTTCCTCACTACTCAATGGATTTTAATGCAATTTCTATTCAGCATGAGATAGGAAGAATGATTCAAGAGGAAGATTTATATTTATGTTTAACTAGATGAAAAGTCCCGTGAAAATCAGTTCAGCCGTTTCAGAGATTACCGGAATAAACAGACTGACAAACGGACGGACAGACAAAAATTAAAAAATCATATTTTATTGATATGCATTTAGTAAAAAGCTGTTAATTTAAAATTACAAACACCTTAATTTTATTTATGTGTTTAGATGATTAAAAGGTACCTACACACTTTTGAACACATAAAAAAATGTTTTCGGACACAGAACACAATATTGATTCCTTAAATTAATAATTCCATAAAGTTTAGATTAATTAAAAGGAAAATACGACGGAACCCCACTTAAATCTGATTTCTTACGCTTTCGACTCGTTTTCACTCAAGTCAATTTGTCGATGACTTTTGTTCACAAATAACTTAAGCCTGCTACACACCTAACGTTTTATCGTAACGATTTAACTAAGATGTGCAGTTTAATCGATTCTGTGTGTGACAAATCGCAGTGGTAGCGTTAGATATGACATTTACATTTTCTATCGTTTGACTAATAAAGTTTTTCCTCGGCCTTCCCCTTCTCATCTTTTCTTCTATTTTTTCCTTCTAAGATCGTCTTTATGAATAATATGGTATGTCTTATAAGATGCTCGATCTTCATCAGAATATAATATATCTCCTTGTATTTTGAAGCGTTTTAATATGTTTCTCTTTTCTCCCATCTGTAGTACTTCCTTGTTAGTATTCTTTTCCTTTCTTTTATTATTATATATACATTCTAGTACTCATGACATAATAGGAATTTTCCGTTGTCTCACTGTTCCTAATCTTAAGGGTCTATTCACACTGAAACGAAACGATACGAGGCATAGCGCTGCATTTTTATGTTAGCTATTCAAAATTGAACTTTATTCGTTAATCATTACACGTTTCATTGTAAGAATTCGAATGTAGGTTGCATTGTATGACTGATGTCATATGAAACGTGTATCTTTAAGAGTAGTGAATAAAGTTAAATTTTAAATAGCATAAAAATGCAGCGCCGCGTAGCGTTGCTTATCGTCGCGGTGTAAACTGACCCTAAAAGTAGCCTACGATGCACGTGACGATAGACGCGAGACCGCGACCCGACACCGAAACAGGGTCGCGGAGTTGCTGCTTAGTATGAATTTATATGGAGCAGTAAACAAACCCCTCGACCAGCGTCGCGCGACTGGTTGTAATGTGCAGACTTGGTGAGTCTAATAAAAGAATTGCTCGCGAATATCGTTTATTAACTAACTCCCAATTTTCATTACAATATATTTTAAATATACTATGTGTAGGGAGGTGAAACACACACAACACGGGGAGCGTGGCCAGAGAACCTGATGGGTTGCTGGTCGCGGTCGCATTGTCTTGTCAATTCAAGCGCAGGTTGGCAGGGTTCATCTGTATTCTATTTGACACAATGCGCGTGTGACCTCAATCATATTATATATTAAATATGTATAAGAAACTAACGCTGGGCTCACGCAGTCGATCATTAGGCTCCACCTACATTACAACCTTCTGAAATATTCATAGACGGTAAAAAGGATCTCAGTGAGATTGGATGCTGCTTTTCCGGAGTATAATCCTGATAGCGGAGTTAATAACTCGCCTTTTATGAATATGCTTTTCAGGAATCGTTACCTTCTATTCGATAGATAAAAATACGTGTTTTAAAAGAACCCAAAGGTGTATTAAGAGTAGGAATATAATCTTTAGAGAAATGCTTTAAAATATTATGTTACTGAATAAGCATGTTTTATTTGTAGCTGTTTACCAGTTTATCACTTCTTTTGATCCAGAGTTACAACGACTGTGAAAGAGCCCAGAGAGTCAATTTTGCCAAATATATAATAGGGATGTTACCTGGTGTGGAATATCACATTTTTATACATAAAATTTTATAATTGTTGATTAAAGATACATAAATCTAAAAGAAATAGGTACCTAGTTAGATTAATGCAATTAAACATTATAAGCAAATAAAAAATATTGTCTATCTCTTTCTCGCAAAACAATTTGTTACGTCACAAGTTGCTACCGCCAAACATTTTGTAATGACAAATGTATGGCGGGTGCACCTCGTGACGTCACAAATTGTTTTGCGAGAAAGAGATAGACAATATTTTTTATTTGCTTATAATGTTATATATATCGCTCACTTTCATACTATAAATTTAAATTGTTTTTATCTTCGTTATTTTTTAAGATATATGAAAATGGATTCTAGTTTGTTTATTAAGATGTTGTTTAACATCGAATAGATGAAAAAGATTTTTTCAGGCAACATGCCTATTACAATCAAGTCCCGATACGTTAAAACTGCCAAACCGATATTCTCGTAAACGTTAAACCAGCGTCAAATGCGTTTTGATTGGTCGAAACTTCATACACGTATCACGTACACACATGCAACGAAGCTACAGTGTGTGGTTTTTTATGTATTTTGTGCGTAGTTCTACATGCACTAAATACATAATATTTAATTAGCCTCAGTTTTAGTTTGACAATTCTCTGTCTTCACGTTTTGTCTGATTCAGTTTCATACTAGTCTTATTTTTAACCAACTTACAAAAAAGGAGGCTGTTATGCATATATATATAATATATATTTGGATGTTCAACGATTATTCCGCTGTCTGTGAACCTATTTTCAAAATTAATTTTTTGATGTAAAGGGTTTTGTATTGATTGCAAAGGGTCCCGTTTTTACTAAAATGGTGACCTGATGATGAAATCCATGAGGAATCGAGGGAACTCGCCGAAATATGGCGATTTTGACTATTTCTGAAGTAGTCTAATCATATCGCGGGCTTCAAGACAGAGGGGCGTATAAGCAATACCCCTACTTTTCAGGAGACAAAAAAAAACTTAATAACTTTTATTTCAATGTATCTCTTTAGCTGAAAATTTGCATGTGTCTATGAAAGTACTTTCTTAATAACGTGAAATGCTCATTTTTTTATAAGTATTTAAAAACTCGCAATATTGTACTTATTTCTATTTGGCTCGACAGTTTTAAGCAAACCGTATGTAATTTTTTCCCAGAAAATGCTTTTATCGGAAGGACGTATAAAACAAAACTTTTATGCGCAATGAAATATTTAAAAAATTATCTGAACCTAGTTCAAGTATGATAAATTGTCATTAATAAATATTCTTTATATAGTTAAATGCAGTAAGTATTTCTTCCATTTTTTTATATTACACGTCCATATGGCTTGTTAAAAAATATAAGATTCGTTTTATTCGAAGACAGACGTAAAGACTATTTAGGGTTAATTTCCATGGTAGTGAAATAAAACAAAATACAAAAAATATAATATAATAGTTAAAAAATATTATTAATATATAATAAACATATTTAACAAATAAACTTTTAATAGCAATCAAAAACTTAGCATACATATTTTAAAATATTATTATAAAAGGAAGTTGTTTATCAAATTAACTTTTAAATGCAATCAAAAACTTAGCATACTTATTTATAGAATATCAATATAAAAGGAACTTGCTTAACAAATAATTTTTAAAAGCAATCAAAAACTTAGCATAATTAACACTAGTAGGTACTTCAATGATAATAATTATTTTTTCTTTGGTTCTGCTGCAGGACTAGGGTATTATAGCTTAACTGCACTTAGTAAGTACTTTCCCTTTAGTTGCATGCAAACAGCCGATCCAAGAGCCTAGCCAAGAGCCAAGAGAGAGAGAAGATCCCTGAGCAAGCAAAGGTAAGAAGTTCAAACATATAAGTAGATACTTACTTATCAAATATACTTATTAATTCTTTTTCCCTGACCAACGTCTTAAATAGGAGGCTCGTGTTGCAGATAATTCGAATTCATCATCATCTTGATAAGGCCTAGTCTGATACAAGGATCCTGATACAGACTGAACAGGTAGCTTTTCGTGGTAGTAGTGATGATTCTTGGGTATCGTCCCATCCTGATACATTGCCATCAGAATTGTATGTTTAACTTGTTTTAACAAAATTTGTTCACTGTACAGTTTTGCAAGATGCGAATTACGTTCCAGTCTTGTCACTCTCTCCTTTAATTTTACCTCTTTGAATTATTCCCAGTAATCAAATTTAAAGAAAAACGAATGGGGAATGTATTTATTAAATCTTAACCATCTTACGTTAGCCCATTGCAAAACAGTTCCATCAGGGGCTTTCATTGTATTTGGAATAATAGTACTTCGCAGTGATTTAAAATCCAAAAAATCTGTGTGTTCCATAATTTGAACATTATATGGATTGTCTTTACGGGCTAGTCGATGACATTTTGCCAGTCATCAGGGGTGTAGATTTTGGCATACTCAGAAGCTCGTTCAATTGTCGAGTGCATGTTGTCGCACTCCATGTAGGTGTGACCGGGTTCAAGGAATTTATAGTCAATGACTAATTTCACTGTCAGGTGATGTGATGATATAATTGAGCATAGCAACAAGCACAGAATTTATATTCTGCCTCGCACAGCAGTCAGAAAATAATATTAGGTTATCGACGTTGGAGAGATTTGAAATATAATTATAAAGGCATGTTGATACTTCGTTTGATCCGCGTTCGCCTTCATATTCCGGCCAAAAATAACAATAACCTTGCTTAGTCGCTGCATTATGAATTGTGAAATTCATGCTACCTAACTTCCGTTTATAAAATACAGGCTTTCCTAAAACCAAAGGACAATATAGCACTGCTTCAAAGTCAAAGGTACAAACATGCAAGCGTCTATAATCTATTGCTTTCATTTTATCCGATTTTTTTACTTCCTGTGCACAGTATTTTCTGTTAACATGCTCTTCGTATTCTTCTTGTTTCTCCTTTTTTTCTTCTTCAGTTAATTGTTCATATTTGTTACACCAACACTGGTCCTTTCTTGGTTTGTGGAAATCTATATTCTTCTTTAATATTAGTTCTTTATAAGAAGTTTTTCCAATGAGTCTCTTAACATTCTCCAAATATTGCTGCTTATATAAATCGTACATTTTTTCTTTGTTAAGAATTGTCTCCAAGTAAATCTTTTTGGTGTCTTTACGACACCAATGAGAAGGCACCTTTGGAAACGAATCAATGTGATCATTAGCGAACTTGATGTTGTCTTCGTCAAATTTGTTGGAGGGTGTTATGACCACTTTTATCAGGCGGAGGAATATTACCGACTCCTCGGCGCGCTTTTTCCAAAGCAGTACGGACCATCTTGTCACTGATATCCAGTGTACGAAGCAAAAAACGTTGACATACATTTATTGTTTCCGAATTAATTTGAAGCTGTAATTCAATGTGAATTTCCTTCTCGAGTTGATCACACATGATCCCGTTGCTTCAGTTGAAAACACGTTCGATAATGAAAAATCCCTTTGTCTGTCAATACTACCCAAACCCAAAATGACAAATGAATATTTTGTCTTGTACTATTATTAATTTTTGTATGACAAGCTCGTTGACACTTGCAATTTTCATTGCCACACTTTTTTGCCGGTACATTTTTTCCTTGACTTGACATGTATGTTTCACCGCTATTTTTCTTTGTTTTTCTAATGTTTTTCTTCCAGTTTTCCGGTATTTTTCTTTTGCATCTTTTCCTTCTTCACGATCAAGGTTACCTTCAAGTGTGGACGATTCTTCAATTTCTTGTGAATTAATAATGCTGACTGGTAGTTCAATTTGAACTAAAGATGAGGACGTAATAGGTGAAATAGGCAAGCATTGATTTTCCTCGTCTTCAGGTTGGTAATTAGGGTCTGCTACAGAGTCATCGCTGTCAATAATGAAAGTTGGCAGATTCTTATTTATCGGGTTTCCAGAAGTTTCTATAATGCTAGGGCTCCCTATTGAGTGTATGGATGCTATTGGTGTAAAAAGCGGTGTAAGTTGTTTTTCAGTTGATGGAACCGATGATTCTAGTAGTTCGTAATCTTTGTTAGTTCTAAATACAGACAATGGTGATTTATTGAAATATATTGGAATATTATAGTCATCGCCGATATAGCCTAAGTTTTCTATTTCGGCTATTGTCGCTTGTTGTTCTGTTGTAAGTGGCTATTCTCTGTTTATGGAGATACATGAGTATGTGAAACAGTCATTGGTGATTCCATACGTAACGAAGGCTCCGAATGCAAAATCTCCATCCGCTCTTCAACCAGGATTAGTGAATTTCCACGATTTGATTGAGTCTCTAGAAAATAATAAATTTAGTAAAGTATTAAGTCCGCGTTACAAGCCAAGTGTAATAATTATTTACATGTCATTTATTTACACAATTTTAGTCGTTAGTCGTTTGCAAATGATCACACAAGAGGCGTGAAAATTAGTTACCTACAGGTTATCCATATCCTAGGAAAACCATTTATGTTAATTGCGCGTTAAAAGCGGTTTCAAGGTCAATTGATATGTGTCAGATCAGGGCACCTAGTCTGCTATTTTAATAGTGCCAGAATAGTCGATCAATGACACCATTACGGTTGATTTACACACTTTTGTATACAACTCGCGTCAAAGCCATTAGACCATTCTGACGCTATTAAAGTAGCAGACTTGGCCCCTGCATAAATTAGATAAAGAACATAACAAATACGCGGGTGAAACGGCGGGCAAGTCAATAGTACCTATAGTGACTGTCCAGCGGTTTCACCCGCGTAGCTTTCGTTCCCATAGGAATAGCGGGATAAAAAGCCTATGTGATAATGATAATCCAGCCTCCATACCAAATTTCATCAAAATTGGTCCAGCCGTTTGAGTGTGAAACAGTAACAAACATCCATACATCCATCTAAACTTTCACATTTATAATATATGTGGGATTGGTGGGATAGTAAAATAATTTCACGCCCAAACGGCTCAACGGATTTGCCTAATAAAGGTGCTTCACCTGGAGCATTCGCGTGTAATGTAACGTTATAGATTCGACTTTGAGCATTACATTACAATACGGGTAGTATTGTAATGTACTGACTGTACCCTGACTGACGAGCATTTACTTGTAATGTAACGTTATAGATTCGACTTTGGGCGCCGAGCGGACGGGATCATTAAAAGGTGCGCATTGTAATCCTCGGTTATCCTCCTACACTGATGAAATGTTCGGAAATGTTACGTTACATTACACGCAAATGCTCCAGGCGAGGGAGCACCTTAAGTACCTTACCTAAAACGCAACAATTAACAACCACAATAACATACCAACTTACTTGTTATGATGATTATTAATTAAATAATACTTACCGTGTAGCACTAAGATTTTTTTTGCACCGATTCATTGTCGTGTCCGTTTCTATGTACGCCCGTCCACTCTATACGGCCGACTATTGAACAATGCGAGCGCGCGGGGGATAAATCGCGGCGCGAATCAAGGCCGTATACGCATACGTCTTTTTAGCATGATTTTTTATTGGTAATAAAAACAAATTCGAAAGTCGTATGAACATACGTCTATATGGCACGACATTATATTGGTAAGTCGTATGAAAATCGATAATCGTATGAAATCGTATGTACGTACGTCTTTGTGGTCCGATACAAAATTCGTCATTTGTGGTTACGACCGCGGTACGATTTCCTGGCATGAAAATAATATCGGACTTCAGTTATACGCCCAAAAGTATTTTATAAATATCTTCCAAAATAATTTACCTACAGTTATGAAAAAAACACAGGTGTTGTATCGATAAACTTAGAAATGATTAACGTAATTAAAAAAAAACGCGTTTTTTTATACGCCCCTCTAGCTTGAAGCCCGCGATATGCTACTAAAAAGTAAGATTTTGCACCAAGGTATACTCTGAATCCAAAAGTCCTGAAAAGAGAACTCCTTATGGATACATGCTTGGGGATTTCGGCGTTGTTTAAAGAACTGCAGGCATATGCCACTATATCAATTACGGTAATCATCATCATCAACACCATCGTCACACCATACATCCATCACATTATGATGATATTATAATAGGTACTTCTCATAGCATTTTACATCGAAACGGATATCTTTGAACATTAGTCGTTACTTTGCGTGTGTATGTGAGACCCCGTATTAGAAAATTTAGCAAAAAATTATGGGGGCACACAATTTTTTTTGTAGAAAAGTGAGTTTGGATCTGTGCCCTATCCGCATAGTCCTAACACCGGGAGCGAGTGTTATTTATCTCTGTGAGACATTTTAAAGCGGGCGTTTTAATAAGCCCTGGGTCGGGAGGTAGAATCTTATGAAAAACCATAAACCTAAGCGAAAAATAAACATGGAAGGAGCCCTAAAATCGAAGCCGTAAGCGGCTATCGATCTCACACAACATCTATGGCAGAAAACCCATAAGAATGAATGCAGCAAGCAAATCCATGTCTTTTCGTATCCTTTGTATCCTTTATCTGTCCTTTTGGTATCCTTTTTTACGACGGTGGAATAACGACAGTATTGCACTAATATTAAATGTTAGCAAGTGAGATGATGAACGATAGTTTTGTATATTATTTGCTATAGTTAGACATTAGCCTACAAAAAATTTGGTGGTTAAATTTTTGTCTCATTGTTAAATGCGAAGGAGATGAGATGGAGGAGACCACCCGACACCCCAGAGCCGGCACCTCTCTAGCTCAGAGAGTGAGCATCGCAAATCGCAATCCAGCAATCTCTTCGAGCCTTCTACATACGTACTCTGCCTGGTGGGGATGTCCTGAGAGATTTCTTTTTTTTATGGGTTCGCATTGCCGACATGCTCATGACTGACTTGTTGAAAGTC
Organism: Phengaris arion; assembly: GCA_963565745.1. Classification (NCBI taxonomy): domain Eukaryota; kingdom Metazoa; phylum Arthropoda; class Insecta; order Lepidoptera; family Lycaenidae; genus Phengaris; species Phengaris arion. The sequence goes on along the minus strand of OY751439.1, from coordinate 5,515,589 downwards.
CGTTCAAAATTATTTACCTCCGACTTTACCCTTATGCCGACGACATAAGGATCCTAGTTTGTCATGTTTTTCCTTCCGTCGTGTAATACAAATAACATATGAGTAATTTCGAATACTAACGCCAGATACGCGTAACGTAACGCTTGGATTTTGCGTTGTCGACCATTTGGTCTCGGGTTCGAATCTCAGTCAGACGAAATATATTTATTCTTTTTATTTTATAATTTTGATTTTTCACTTCGATCGGCAGTTCCTATAACTGCCAATATATATATTTTTAAGCTGAAGTTTCCTTTTAATTTATAAATTACTTTTTGAATTTAGCTATAGATATTATAATTATAATTGTTTTATTAATATTCTATTAAATAAATAAAAATAATAAATATAAATAAAAACATCTTACTGCATCAGTAAGTATATATTTTTACTTGTGTTACAACTACAATTTCGCATCCAGTACAACAGAGCTCTGCGTGCCGTCGATGTGCCATTCACAGGATTACACTATACCCTTACACCTTAAAGTTGAGTACGTGTTACTAATTGATGAAAAAAAAACAACCTGCTTAACGCGCGTATGTTATTCAAATAGCCATTTTAATAAACTGTTTCCCGCAACTCGGTTTACGCTGTCCCGCAGGAATCGTACAATTTTCGGGATAAAAAGTAGCCTATGTTTATCCAGGTTGCAAACTGTCTGTCTGCGAAATTTCATTTAAATCCGTTCGGCGGTTTGCTGTTTCTATTATGAAAGAAGTTTACACAGAAAAATGATTATAAAACACGAAAACATTACGCAAATAAAATTACGAGACTGAGGTTAGATGTAAGTTTACGTGTAGGTGTAGGCGTAGCTAGTAGGTGTAGGAGTAGATAGTAGGTGTAGGTACAACCTACTGTAGTCATGGTAGTTATTTATTTATCCCTGTTCATAGTTAAGGCAGAACAACGTGTGTTGGGTGCAGCTAGAATAAATATAAAAATATATATTACTTAAGTAACTAAGTATTCATGAGCGCTAGCGTAATACAATTTCGTGAAGCACTTCACCGTGGAGTGTATGAAACGCTGGATCCAGATAAAACCAGAGCTTATGATTAATGAAATGTCAAGTTTCTCCGTTTTGATTAAGGTTATAAAGTCCTTATTTCAAGATTTGATAGTAGATATCAAATCTTGAAATAAGGACTTTATAATCTGCTTTGCCCGCGGCGAAGACAGAGGGGTTTACAAGTTTGACGTGTCTGTCTGTCTGTCTGTGTGTCTGTCGTAGCTCATCGTAGCGGCATCGTAGCTCCGGAAAGGATGAACGGCCGTTTCAGAGTTTAGCCGGAACAAACAGATAAACAGTCAGACAATAAAATTAAAAATTGATTTTTGGTGCAGGTACTTTTTAAGGTACATATATACCTTCATAATTATGAATTAAGTGCAAAGCTGTCATTTTAAATTACAAACAGAAACTTCAATTTTATTTATTTGTATAGATATATAGATGAAGGTCGGTCACTACTCAGTATATAATGAATACGTGACGTACGTCTTACGGGCATTACGTTGTCTGACGGATCACGGATGTGGGTTCCATTTACGTAAAGCCGATCCCGCGTCATACGGAGACAAATCCCGCGCAATCCCGCCTGGATTTCTGGGCTCCCATACGTAAATACAAACTCGCGTTAGGTCAATTCGGAATCATTTCACTTTGGACACCTTATAAAATATAAAGCTTAATAAAAAATTATGTAGTTTGCAGCATGTTAATTCTTGAGTTACTGAAAAAATAAAATATTAATGTAGATGCAAAGATTTCGATTGAAACTTGTATGAACTTTTATGATTCTTTTGTATAAAAACATTTTAGTTTTTTGTTTTTATAATATACTCTCGTAATAATTGACTGAATGAAAAAAAATTGTTACAATGTGAATGTAGAGGTTACTGCTATTTTACACCAGAACCTTTTTTTTGAAAAAAAAAAATAAGTGGGATTTAATGCATCGCTAAGTGATACAAGCATCGCTATTCCACTAAGCAATGCTCTTTGTAAAATCCCAGTCAAATCTCATATTTTTTTATGACTTTCGTCTTTAGCGACAACGTTAGGTAACTTGGCTGGCAGTTTAGCCAGGATGCCATCGTTGATTACGATGACGAAGTTAGAAATCACAAATGTATGGTATTGACGTATCGCGCGTTATGTCAATCCCATGTATTTTAAATTACGAAAATCGTCATTGGACTTAAAGATGACAATTATGTCCGTATAATGTACTCGTATATTTACACCAGTTACCGTTACAGTAATAAAAAAAAAAAAAAAAAAAACAACCTCCGTGGTCTAATGGTTAGAGCTTGGCTCTCGACTCGGAGGTCGTGGGTTCGATTCCCGCATTGGAACAAAAAAATGTTGTTTCCAAGTTTGGTTAGGACAATTCAGGCTGATCACCTGATTGTCTGACAAGAAAGATGATCCATGCGTCGGATGGGCATGTAAAAAGTCGGACCTGCGCTTAATCTCTCGCCAGTCGTGTCGGTTATCCGTCCCACTGGGTTACGAGAGTAAAAGGAGGAGAGAGTGCTCTTGTGTACTGCGCACACACTTGGGCACTATAACATAACTCCTGCGTAGCTGGCCTGGTTTCAATGAAACAGGCCACCGTCACCGAAATCGGTGTGGGGAGCTATATATACAGTAATAAGCGACGCGTGAATAAGTTATACAAATCGTTTGCTAACTTCCACAGTTCTATTTCACATATATAGGTAGTAGGTACCCGAAGGTACAGTTCGCAAAATATCACCAAATTAATATAGCACTATACAAGAATTAAATAATTACGCACTGTTATTTTTTAACGTACTCATCGTGAAATAGAAATAAAATATATTATACAAGAATTTAATGTTGTTAATTTTAATGGCTTTTAGGGTTCCGTAACCAAATTGTAAAAATGGGACCCTGTTACTGTATGATGTGATAGCCGCTGTAACAACAAATATCAGAAACAGAATAAAATGTATTTTGAGGGGGTACAACCAACGTATTTTTTTTTGTCGTTTTGTACGGAACGCTTCGTGCGCTGCAAAATTTTCATGTTTTTTTTGGTATTATGAATCAATTTTAATGCATGGCAATATGGCTTATTTTATTTGGTCACTGTATGGACTTATTGCACAAATCATTTCTAAAGATCTGTCATTCCATACAAACAGCTGTCAAACTACACATTTCCTAAACGCGTCTTCAAGACGGCCTTTCTACGTCACGCTTAGTAATAATAGTTTGTTTGTTTCACTCTTGCACACCAGCTGGCTTCTCCACCATGTTTTCTAATGCTAAACGTAGATACGTACGTAATGTAAACATAGTTTACGGAGGTCGTGGGCCTAGCAGGAACACGTGGCAGTGGCGTAAACGTAACGTAACGTAAACGTAACGAATGAGAATTGTATGAAAATCTGTCAAAATCATGACAGCGCCTATATAAATTTCATTCATTACGTTACGTTTACGCCGCCGCCGCTGTCAAATGTTCCAGTTAGGCTCCCAGAATCTACGTTGCTGACTGTATATATACTAGATAGCGTGTGTAGCTCACAAAGTCAGTTAGAACACGACCAGAGTCAAACGAGTCCGAACTTTATTGGAGTTTACTCCTTAAGAATCGATTTTCATATAAGGCCCCCGGTATGAAAAAAATATGAGATGTAAAATCTACTGAACGAATGACCTCGTTACGTTTTCGTGCGCAACCTATTCTGCGCACCTGTCACTTTTTTTCACATGTCGCGAATTTTTGAACTCAAATCGATCGCTAAAGTTTTTGTTCCTTCTGAGAGACGTGTTTTACTTTTTAGAGTAAACTCCAGTCGTGCGTCGGAGCTAACACACACTTTTTTTTTACAGTCATTGGCTGTTTTTCCACTAACCGGCCCGGCACCGGCCCGGCACCGGCCCGGCTGCTGCGCGAGCAAAAATGTATTAATAATATAATATCTCACCAAAAACATTTTCATGTATAGTGATGCCAAGATCGCACTGTCAAAAAGTTGTCAGATATCATGTAAAACCAAGCTTCTTCTTTCTTCTTTTAAGGGGTTGGAGGATAAAAGATCCAATTTTGACGATTTTTGTGTTGGTTTTGTACTAATACAACCTTACGTACCAAATTTCGGCTTTCTAAGACATTCGGCATTAGGTACCATATAATTTTGTTGATCATCAGTGAGTCAGTGACAAATTTAGGGGTAGATATCAATAAAATCTAAAGTATAAGGCCTATGCAATCAAAACTTTACATGTTTTATTTTATTATTGTCTTCCTCGCACTACACGTCTATAACAGAATAAATAGGTTTTTGAATATATACGATAAAACACGTAATAAATGTGAAATATTTAAGCTAAATGGCTATTGAAACTTAATTATAAAGAAGCAGAATCTTTAGTATCAACTCTACAGCAAAGATAATATACCATTCATCTTATATTTTATTCATACTTTACAGAAACACAAACACAAACACAAACACTTTCAGATACTTTTAGTTTAAATCTTAAAGAAAATCAACGATGTTTCCTTCATATCCGCCGCTAGAACCTGGTGCCCTGAAATACAGGGTACCATTACCACGTAACAAGGCTCCAGTTCACATGCTAAATGATGTTTGTACCTTTATTATGTTTTGTGAAAAATAAAACATTTTGTTTATTTATGTACATGTTTTTTTTACTTACCGGCCTGAAAACGGCACGGCGATGACTCCCACCCGGCACAGTCATGTCACCGGCCGCCCCGCAATCGCTGCCCGTTAATTATGAACAACGAATCACGCTTGGAATATTTAATATAGAGTGTAATTTAATGTTTAAGTATTTTTAGTCATCATCGTCATGTGTGACTTGTTCTACTGCCTAACGCCTCAATGAGCCTATCCTACTCATATTAAAAATGTCAAAGTTTGTGAAGATAGAAGGATGGATGAATGTTTGTGACTTCTTCCCGCAATAAACTACTGAACGGATTTTGATGAAATTGATGGTACGGTGGTATTTTAGGCTCTGGATTAGCATATAGGCTTCTTTTTATTGTGACAAAATGTACGGCTCGGCGGGATTTCTTTTTGTTTGTACGAAGTCGTGTGCAACATCTAGAATAAAATAAAAATAGACCATTTTTTTGACGTGTGGGAATATTGTGGCAAGCCCCAAAGGGAGATCTCCGCCCGAGCGAGGTGCTATGCTCGGTCAGGCCGAAGCCCACTAGTAGTAATTTCAAGTGTTGTATTTTGTAAAACTTCGATAGCGCGATTCAGGATTGTGGCGCTAATTGATCCGCCACAGTCGAGGTAAGTAAATTTGATGAAATTCATAAATTTATTTGACGTCTGTGGTCAGAGTTGGCAGAATAACGGCCGAACACTGGAACGATAGTTAAATTTAGTAGCACTCAAGTCACATGCTGTCCTTGTCATTTCGGCTAGCAGAGACAGCGACAGCCTGTGAATAGGGGGGCTCTTAATTTTGATTAGCGTTTCAGTATTCGGCCGTTTGGCTATCTACCAAGATCCTGCCAACAAGTGAGCTCGCTGCTTATTCTTGTATTTCATGAACTTATTCAAGTATTAAATGAAAATCATAAAAATTCAAAAACTTACAAAAAAAAAAAAATTATGGAAACAAATATAAACGAACGAATTCCAGATTAATGTCAACCCACGGCTCGCAAGTTTTCAATATCGAAATGGACAACGGGGGTCGAACCGACCACTTAACTAAATTGTTTATCAGTACCCCAGCTCCATCAATATATTGATATTATATGGATTTTTACATCACTGAGTTTCACTTAGCAAATACAAAATGTAAATTCAGGAACGATATGAAAAGCCGAGTGAATTTTTTTAGATTTTCAGGTAACTAACTATTTATTTGTAATACTATATAAATGGCGTAATTATTTTTCGCTTAAACTTATGTAAATGATCATCTACCTATTTCACAACTAGATTTTGCCCGCGACTTTGTGCGCGCAAAAAGAAATCCCGCGGGAAGGGTACATTTTGTCCCCATGGTCAGTCAACGGCTGTGCCAAATTTCATCGAAATCGGTCCGGTAGTTTCGAAGTCTATTCAATGCAAACAAACAAATCTTCCCTCTTTGTAACATAAATGTTGATCAGATAAAAAGGGACATTCCTTATAACAAAGACAATTTTATAAGTTGTAAAAGGAACTAGCGGGTAGTTAATTGTTGTTAACTGATAGTTCGCAGTTGATGTGGTTCGGGGTTGTCCGCGCATGCGGTCGATTTGGTTGTTAAAGTTGAAAGAAGAGAACTGCTTGTACTGGTTTATTATACACTAAACACAATTACACTGATTTAATATAATAATAAAGTGTTATGATTAACTGGTCAACGGAAGAAATAATTAAATAGTTTTATGGTATAATGGTTGGTTACGAGCTGTCACGACCGTTTAATCGGACGGATTCGTGGCGACAACTAATTAAAGACAATGCGAAAATGATATATTATACAGAAATGTAAAAATGCTGAGCTGTTTGATCGGAAGCTCGAACATAAGTGTCATTTAATAACCTATAATATGGAAAAAAATGAGTTTAAAAAAACAACCTAATATACTAAGTATATAAATAGTAAGTATTACTAATATTGAAAAAAAAAGACATGGAAAGGAAAAATTGTCAATTGTTTCAAACCTTCTGCTATTATACAAACTCATGGTAGCGTGAGTGGGGTGATGTGTAGAACTTTATTTTATACATTTTAGCATTATTTTAAAAAATATTAGCTTTCTGCACACCTTCCTCTACATAAACTCTAACTGTGCCGAATTTCATACTGCTCCGTTCACACATTTCTTGTAATACTGTACTGAAAGTATTTACTTCACACATATATGATGATTCACACGACCAATTAGGTATAATATTAACAGTAAGACATAAAGGAAAGGATGCTGTAAATCAATAGTGGGGTAAACTATCGATACAGCCCTCACCGCGGCTCAATAAGCACAATAACTAACCCTGCAGGATTACCCTACAAATGACTACTTCTAACTTTGCAGCCAAATCATAAAGGCCCTAAAATTTTGCAAGCACGGAATGGGTATTACTAACACTAAAATGCCTACCCTGGTCACTTTTGTACCAATTGCTTATATAATATATAATAATATGTTCTAAAATGTTATGTAAAATGTGTGATGTAAAAAGTATTTTTTTAAAGATATATTATTATTTTTAATTATACATGTAGTTTTTATGAGTCTTTTGCCTGAAAATATATGTGTTGGATTTTCTTGGATAAAATTCCTGAAGCCACTTTATAGTCTTATTATGTCAAAAAATTAGTAAGCACGTGTACGTGAAGTGAGATATAATCAGGCTCATGATTTCGATGGAGCAGGTAATTTAAAATTGCGGCAGAAATTGCTGTAATGGAATAAACGGTAGCTGACGGAAAGGTGGTAGGAATACAGGCAGTGTCGCGAATTGTGTCGTCTTGACTAATACACATACCGAAAGTGTTTTCTGGTCTATATAGTAGTGGCGTTTACATCAATTATGTTGATTGAACTCAAAATATGTGATGTAGTATACTAAAAATACATTATGGGTTCAAAAAACGACGTGACATAATCCAGCGGTAATTGAATAAAACTTGAAGAATACCGCTCGCTGCCATGGATGAACAAGATGATAAAACGATTAGCGAGGAGAAAAAACCGAAAGATTTAACACTAAAAGAGAAGTTAATGAAAATACGATCAAACATTACAGTAGAACCTGTAATAGCCTTTTACTTCATGTCGTGTGTTTTCGCCGGTCTTGCAGTACAAAATTTAAGCTTAGAAAAGGCGTGTCGAGTTAATTTACGTTACAGTGATGAGGTATGCACAGCGTTATACAAACGGCAAACTGAGAATTATACTTTGGAGGAGGCCGAGGTCCAAAAATTGATGGCATCCATTCAAGCTTGGATGAGTGCGGTGCAAACTGCAATCCCGTGTATAATAATCATGTTTGTTGGGGCTTGGAGTGATAAAACTGGAAACAGAAAAGCTTGTATACTTCTACCAATCGCTGGAGAAATTATTTGCTGCCTTTGTTTTATTCTGAATACGTACTTCTTCTACGAATTGCCTCTAGAGGTCACAGCTTTGTCAGGTATATTTCCTTCCCTGACGGGTGGATGGATCACTGTATGTGTTGGGGTGTTCAGTTACATTGGTGACGTCACGACCACAGAAATGCGAACATTCAGAGTTGGTGTGGCTAATTTGTGTATGTCCATAGGAGTTCCCATTGGCATGTCGCTTAGCGGAATACTTCTTCAACAAATTGGATACTATGGCATCTTCGTGGCCACAATATGCCTGCATTCTGCTAGTTTAATTTATGGATGTATTCGACTCAAAGATCCGGCCCCTTTAGTGGACAGACAAATAGTAAGTTCATAACATAATCACTATTTTCCTACTACAAATAAATATGCAAAACTTCTTCGTTAATGAAGCATTGGGCTAAAATATTTCATATAGTAAATCAAAAGTTATTGCTACATAAACAACAAATTATTTTTGTTGGTAAACTTTAAAATACATTCTATCATATTATACGTAACAATTACAAAGTAATGTTAAAGTTATATTAAAAAATACCTCCGGTCGTATATGCCAAGCCTTCTCACTTGGAGGGTTAATCAAAGCTAGTTCATTGTTTAATACAGTAAGGCGCTATGAAGGGCTTTTAAGTGCCGGTCAGGGGGGGAAGTGACTTCAGTTTGTGATACCATAAACATGCTTTACGAGGCAGACCCTTGATGGACAAGCCTGTATACTCAGCGACAGCAGGTTTTGATCCAGTCTTAACTGATCCCTCATTATATAGGAGCGTTTTACAAACCGTAGTCAGCTTATATTGGTGTTTCTCTTTATCCCCTGAAAGATAGCACACCATGTGGATGTAAAAAATCCTTATTTAAGTTCTTCGATCAAGTAGCCTCAATAACATCGTATTTTGCACGTCAAAATTACTTGTTGTTGGGGCCACTTCATGCCGGAACGATATGCGACGCGGCGCTGCATTTTTAAGATAGCGATTCAAAATTGAACTTTGTTCACTACACGAAAAGATACATATTTAATTGCAAGAGTTCGAATGTCAAACTAGACCGCTCCGCATAGCGCGGCGCCGCTCTTGGAATGAAACGTGTATCTTCTTGTGTACTGAAAAAAGTTCAATTTTGAATAGATATTTTAAAAATGCAGAGCTGCGTCGCGTATCGTTTCGTTTCGGTGTGATCTGACCCTAATCTATCGTAACTATTTGTTAATTGTTTATTAGAAATAATTTATTTTTCATTTCTCCAATTTTCTCTTTCGACTAATTTAATATCTATGCCATTATTTTCAAATGCATACATATACAAACTTTGCTATACCTACTTAACCTATTTCAATGAATATTCAACAGTATTATCTCAACGTGCAGTTGAGTTTGTTGACTCACATTCAGTGTCAATGACTCTTTGTTCTCAAAACCTGTTGAACCATCTTTTTTCTGCATTCAAAATTATAAATTAAAAAACCTTAATAATAACCAAATATTAAGGTTCTCTCCAAATCGAATAAAATATTTTATGACGACCTCTGTGGTTCAGTGGTTAAGCGTGTTGGTGCTCAAGACGGGGGTCGCGGGTTCGAATCCCGCCGAAGGAACAAAAAGATTTTCCGTGTTCCTGGGTCATGGATGTGTATGAAATATGTGTATAATATAAAAGTATAAGGGCTGATTTTTCAATCATCAGATAACTTTTACCTGAGAAATAAATATGTAACTTTGACAGATTTTTCATACAAAATCTGTCAAAGTTACATATTTATTCCAAGTTACATATTAAAAGTTATCTGGCGATTCAAAAATCAGCCCTTAAATATATTCCCGTTGTTTGGTACCCGTAACACAAGTTCTTCGAGAATTTACCACGGGACCAGATTGACGTGGTGTAAAGCGTCCATAGATATTATTATTATTATTTTATTGTAAACTAGCTGGTGTCCGGAACGTCGTTTGCGTGGAACTACCGGAAACGGAACCTAACACAAAAGTAGTTAGACCTGGGTCATATGGGGATTTCGCAATTATGTTTGCACGTTATATGTAATACAAACATAGAGCTACATATATACACTGTTCAGTTCCAATTGAGTCTAAAAATAAACAAAAATACTTGAATTGGATCATGGATTAGATTTAATCAAGTCTCAACAGAATGCGGAGTGCGAGTATTGTCACCACACGCTGTGAAGAAAGTTAACTACAATTTGTATGGCATCAAAACAATGCCCCTAGTGGCAAACATCGGTAACGAATACGATGCCATGCCACGATGCGATAAAAACTCACACTCAGCACATGGAGCAAACTGTCAAGCATATTTACGCCTTTTTTAATAATAGCTCCCCACACCGATTTCAGTTTCATTGAGACCGGGCCAGCTACACAAGAGCAGTATCTCTTCCTTTACTCTGGTAACCCAGTGGGACGGATGACCGACACGACTGGTGAGAGATCAGGCGCAGGTCCGACTTTTGACATGCTCATCCGGCGCATGGATCATCTTTCTTGTCAGACAGTCACTGGATCAGCCTGCATTGTCCTAAGCTAACTAGGAAACAATATTTTTTTGTTGTTCCAATGCGGGGAGCGGACCCACGACCTCCGAGCCGAGAGCCAAGCTCTAAACCACTGGACCACGGAGGCTGGCCTCGTTTTAGTGACTACACAAATACAAAGTCAATCACCCAGTATTAGGAGTGTGTGCACGTATCACCATTTAACCATATAGTAAATCGAGTTCAGCTAGTTAGTTGCAACTTTGGCGCCGTCCGGTCCTTCCAAATCGGCTACACGTGACTTCACTTGTTTATTAGTAGGTGACCACAGACGTTATTAACATTATGTACAAACCCTGTTTGATTACCTACAGTGAATTAATAAAAACATGGAAGACCTGCAGGTCTAAAATGGCCACATTAAGTGAATCGTATATATGAAACATCATCTTTTGCAATTCAATAGTTTTTGACGCGAAAGTTTTTATTTTCATAGCTGTCCTGACACACGTTGTTCTATCTGTTTTGTCATAACTATGAACTGAAATAAATAAATAACCAAACAGGTAAACTGAACGCAGCTATAAATATTTGACAGTCAAGTGGCAAATTGAACACAGTGAACAGTTAGTATGGGAAATTCAATCGTAGTTTTTAGTATTTGTCCCGAAATTTTTCCAATTTTTCTCACCGTTTAAACCTTACCTGAGCTTCCACGATTATTTGAAGACCAAAATTATCCAAATCGGTCCAACCGTTCTCGAGTTTTAGCGAGACATCTTACAATCCATTATTATATATAAAGAGAAGTTTAAAAATGACAAACATAAAAGCTTGTCCATACAAACTTTCAGATTAAACAAAAACTGCAAGACTCAATTCCTGAACTATTTACTATGTTCCTAATTTGTACAGAACCCTCGGTGGGCGAGTCCCACTCGTTCCTGTCCGGTTTTTATAACTATTAGATCGATGGAGTTCTTTGTTTTCATGCAAATAGCTGTATTTTATTGCGCATACCTACATAATACCATGAATTAATGCCTCGGATCTGACGGTGTTTTGTTACACAAAATATCGATAGCATGAATATTCAGTTTCATGTTACGTAAGAGTTAAAAAAAAGACGTGTGGCACTCGGGGACTGCCGCGGTAAAGCTATTGCATAGCATTTTGTATCAACTTATGCAATTATAATTATTTATTTATTTTACGCACTTTGTTCATTCATATTCAAAACACTTTATACACAAATTTTACAAGTACAGCTATTCACTGTTGTACATAAATACCTATACACCTATATACTTTCTCATAAACAGCTGCTTATGTATTCGTCCGATTTCGGAGCAGCTCGTCTCGATTCGTGCGAGTTTCGTAGAGTCGTACAATACGTCTAATCGCACGCACACAACGCCGTGTCGAAGACTGCCGAACTGAAACGACGTTAGACGATGCACGGAGCGTGAGGTTTTTTCGTTACGGAATTTCTGGATTCGGTCCCCGCGCTCAAGGCCCGCGATAGAAGCTATGCAATAGCTTAAAAATATAATATATTTACGAGTAGGCGTAAATTTTATTTGCGGCAAGAAAGCCATTAAATAAATATTTATGTCCACGAAAATGTTATGAAGTTAAAAGTGAAAACTCTTAGTTTAGACTTCTATCTTGTGACTCTTTTATATTTCCTACTTTGATCTGGCACAAATGGCCGGTCCATTTGTGCCAGATCACAGTGGACCGGAGTGAAACGGCACTTACGCTTTGACTATAATATGACCCGGAATCCGGAAGGCCGGAGAAAATTCGGAGCACTGAAAATAGAACTATGCGCTTATGAATAGAGCTGAAAATCGAACACACAAGTGTAGAGTCGCATGTCAAAATCATATATGATAGTTTGACACTCGACACTTCGATTTTCAACTCTAATGTCTTAGCACAGAGTTCAATTTTCAATGCTCTGAATTATTTTCGATCTTCCGGATTCCAGATCATATATAGTCCCAGCTTTATACTCGTAGGAAACCAGCGTAAAATACTTATTGGTTGCAGATTGGCTCACAAAGGACTAGTTGCGACTTGCGGGTATGCAAAAGAGGCGGAAATCGCTTACAATCAGGCGAACCGTCTATTACCTGCTATTTTTAGTGTTTTGTAATACTCAAGAAATCCTTATAGTTTCACTCTGTCCGTCCGTCTGTCTGTCTGTCTGTCTGTCTGTATGTCTGTCCGTCTGTCCACGCTTCTACCTTCTGTAATAATGAATATAAATTAAAGAAATTTGGTATAGTTATCTCGGTTTTGACATCATAAAATAATAATAAAATGGCTTCCCATACATATGAACTGTGAAGTGGGGTTGTAAATATTTTTTCATTCTACTCCGTCGTGTTGGGTAGGTCGTTAAATAGGTCTTTTAAAATGAAGGCAAAGTTTCTTACATGAACTTATTATAAAGTCAACCACTTTCGAGTAATCGGCATTCAAAGTGGTTTATAAGTTGCCAATGGCATTTCTAAACTATAAGAGATATAAACTTGTAAATTTCCATGTTGATGCTGAAAATTCCTTAGGGAAATTACTTTCAGCGAAATCCGACTTGTGAAGTAATTCAATGAAAACCAATTGCGCGTTAATAGTTACGTGTCAAAACCTGTCCTGACAAGCTCTTGGTTAGGTTATTTCTCTTTAACATTGGATCCTTAAATGTTAGTAAGTTGCAATAATCGACGTTTCAAAACTTCTGTGGCAATACATTTTTTTGTAAACTTTCTAACTAAACTCTTGTCTAATATATTAACGGAAACATTACCGGCGCGAGCTCTAAACGCTCGTAATTTAATAGACAGTATAAATCACGGGCCGGGTCTAGAGGAAGCCATCTATATCAACAAACGGTTAGTACTACTGCCATAATACGAGAATCGATATTGGTAGCTTTATGTTTCTGTCGTAAAAACATAAGCTTTACAATGAAAATTGAAGTTTCAAGGAATAGCGATAATGAAGCTCTGTGTTTCTTAATTTCTCGAAATAGTGTCCGAATCATTTAAAATGAATAAATGATACTTAATGAAAGTCTAAGGACATCCTACTAATATTATAAATGTGAAAGTTTGTGAGGATGGATGGATAGATGGATGGATGTTTGTGACTCTTTCACGCAAAAACTACTGAACGGATTTCAAAGAAATTTGGTATGGTAGTAGTTTAGGTTTTGGATTAAAATAAAGGCTAATTTTTATCCCGAAAAAGTACTGTGTTCCCGTTGGATACTATATTTACGCGAGAGGAGCCGCGGGCCACAGCCAGTTAGGAAAATGCCGGAGTCTAAAATTTTTATAATTTTGCACAAAAAAAACATCTGTTTGAAAAAAAAATTCTTTTCCTGGTCTATGGAAAGGACAAGTCTAAAATACATACAAATTACTTAGTGTCGACGGCATTAAAGTTTTTACCAATAGGATCACTTTAGATGATATATTATGGTCACCAAAGGGGCAACTCTGAAATACTTCGGGTATAGATAAAGTTATGAGCAGTGGAGTGGAGGTGGAGATGTAGGTGTAGATGTTGTTGGTGTAGGAACTGTAGGAGTATGCAGTTAGGTCGCTGTAGTACGCGGGTAGGTATAATAGAATTGGAACAGAACTTCGTTCCCGCCTCAACAATTGCGAAACTTTCGCATGAAATCATACATCCGTTATCGTACCTCCGTACATTGAAAATGCTATTGTACCAATGTACGACGTACAACCACTTTTTAATGTCTTTCGGGGATCATCGCTAAACATACGTCGTCTCACGTCAGTCATTTCAAAAGAAAAACATTTAATAATGTTCTTGCTCATAATTTCTATACCCGGTGTTTTTCGGAATTTCCCTTTTGTTGATAACAAATATAATTTAAAGTTAATACTTTTTTAACCATCACCTTTACGTATTTAAGATTACATTGATATAAACCAACAGAAGATTACGCGACTCACCCACATAAAGCGTACCTTGACCGTGCTGATGTGGGCGAGGGTACAGCCACAATAATAGCAGATATTGCTCTAATGGAATAAACGGTAGGTAGCTGGCAGCAAGGTGATCGCAGTGCCGCGAACGCTGCCGCTCCGAGGAGACACCACGATCAATTGATAAATGGCACCACTCGAACGCGTATCCGCCGAGCCCAGTCAAGACAACAGGATCCACTAGTACTCAATCTTACTCCTGACATAACGGTCCGAAATAACAGAGAACCGTTCGACGCCAATTAATTCACAATGAAGTGCAAATAGAGAATTATGGATCTGAATGGATGAAAAACAAAATGGCGCCCACAATAGGTCCTAGGATTCAATTGAAACTTGATGAAGAATAAATGAAAACCTCTACAATGAATGGAATAAGCGTCAATGCGGATAAAACGATCAGCGAGGAGAATAAACCGAAAAGAGCAACGGTTAGAGAGAAAATAATGCACATAAGGGCAAACATTACGGTGGAACCTATAATAGCGTGCTACATTATGTCAAATGTCTTCTCCGGCCTTGCGGTTCAAAATTTAAACTTAGAAAAGGCGTGTAGAGTTAATTTAGGTTACAGTGATGAAATATGTTCAGCCTTAAACAAGCGGCAAACGGAGAACTACACCCTGGAGGAATCTGAGGTTCAAAAATTGACAGCGTCTGTGCAAGCGTGGAAGAATATTGTGCAAACTGCATTTCCGTGTATTTTAGTTCTGTTCGTTGGGTCATGGAGTGACAAAACCGGGAAAAGGAAAGCTTGCATACTTCTGCCAATCGTTGGTGAAATTCTGTGCACCATAAGTTTTATCCTAAATACGTATTTCTTTTATGAACTGCCGTTGGAAATCACAGCTTTGTCTGACCTGTTTCCTTCGCTGACGGGTGGATGGATCACTGTTTGTGTCGGTGTGTTCAGTTACATCGGTGACGTCACGACCAAGGAAATGCGAACATTCAGAGTGGGGGTGGCCAATTTGTGCATGTCACTAGGAATCCCTATAGGCATGTCGCTCAGTGGGATCCTCCTACAGAAAATTGGATACTATGGGATTTTTCTCATTTCAAACTGTTTGTATCTTGCCAGTTTCGTTTACGGATATATTCGTCTAAAAGATCCCGAGCTGCCAGAGGAAAGAAAAAGAGTGAGTATAGTAGGTATTCATATATTTTACAATTACTTTCTACATTATATGAACGTTTTTCATCCCTCAAAATTGGGATCGCTTAGAGAATTTTCTGCAACGTCTGAAGTAATTACTCGCGACCGCTTTTGAGATCTGAAAATTGTGCTTAGTTAGACTCTCTGCCTGCCTTTAAAAATCTCGTGTAAGTACTTATAATTATTTTGAGATGATATAAAATTTTACTGAGAAAATATTTGCTGAGCCATCAAAACACAAGTAAATTTAATAATAGGGAACGGGAATTTGTTTTAAATCTGCAAAATTCTTATATTTTCCGAAAGGCGTCATACATATGGACCAAAAAATGTTTAATATACACGAATACACGACTCAAGAGGACTAAAAAACGACGGTTTTTATTTGCTACGATTGAAAAACGAATCTGACTGTTCAAATCCTTATGTTATTTGTTTAATTTTTTGATAAAACAATGATATAAATAAACGCAGTTTTTAGATTAAATAATCCATTTTGTATTTATCTTCATACAGTTTCAACTGCTGTGACGTCACTCGTGTATTTTTTTGTGAAGAGCGTTTATAATGCTCTCCAACGATCTCACGTTTATGATGACTGTATTTCGTCAACGGCTGATCGTATATATATACCATTGCAAGGACTATAAATTTCTTGTTGCAAATGTACTTTTAGAAAAACTAATAAAAAAATCTAAACAACTATTGATCAAACGTAAAAGAAAATAAATTTCTACAGCAACATCCCTCCACGCTGATAGCAGACGGTAAAACTGATGCTTACTACTACGAATAGTTTCAAATGGCCACGAAAGATTACATTACATCTCCAGTAATGCGATCTTGTAATTGGCATATAAATTGCACTGGCGGAAGTTTCCTATTGTGTACTAGAATAATGCCAAGTAATCTGTCTGTATGGATCGGTATAATAATATTTTGAATAATATTCGTTTGCAAAAAATATAAACCGACTATGTAGATTACATAGCCAATGTTACCCGGGCCATTGTTGCAAATCTATTGACACCTCATTAATTAATAACCTAACCAAACCAAGAGCATGCCAGGACATGTCTAAGGAGGGTTCCGTAATTATGAACGCGCAATAGGTTTTATTTGAATTCCTTAAAAAAATAATGTTTGATTTCCCTCAAAATATTTTTCCTAAAGAGTTATTAAAATGATATATCAGCATGGAAACGTACAAGTTTCTATCTCCTATAGTTTACAAATGCCTTCAACTTATAAACCACTTTGGATGCCGATTACTCGAAAGTGGTTGACTTGTCTGAAAAAACATGTCTGAAACCATACCTTTATTTTACGAGTAGTAACGACCTATTGAACGATACCCCACATGAAAAAATATTTTTCATCCCCACTTCACATGTATGGAGAGCCACCCCTAAAATTTAAAATAATTATTATTTTATGACGCCAAAATTTATATTTATAATTACAGAAGCTAGTATTAAGCAACCCTAAAAACGGATCCGTAGCTGAGGCGCTACAGCGGAACTACATACATACATACAAAGATCACCAAAAATCATTATTATCCTTCATTTTGGCTTCGGCGTAGTCGGGTAGAAAGTAAAAGATGAATTATTAAATACCTTATTTAGTGCTCAAAAAACGAGGTCACAGAAATGTGCTCTACGTTATATTATGATCAACTGAATAATTTCCTTAATATCTGAAATCCGAGAGCTCGGTTACTCGGCTGTTATCGGAAGTGTTCGGTAGCTGGTATAGTGCGACCCGTGGTTCCCTTGTACTCGGATCAGTCCTATGTCTAAGTGATAAATTGCCCTGAGCCCACTACGCAAATTCGAGTGAAGGGGAACAAGAGTAGGGTTACCACGTAAAATCTAGTGCGTAGGACGTGATTTCTCGTGTCCTTTGAGTAAAATTATATGTGCAACAGACATGTACTGTTTGATGTTGCTTTTCCGTGTTCTTTTTACCCGACATCGGATACTAAAAGAAAGATAATGATTTTGACAGTATCTGTATGCAATTATGCATTGTTGTTTGTTTTTTACACTGCACCGTAGCGCCTAAACTAGTAATCCCATTTTAATGCGAGCATGTCAGAACATGCCTATGGAGGATTCCGTAACTATCAACGCGCAAAACTTCGATAGTGATGGGGTAGAATGAAAAAAATATTTTTCATCCCCACTTTACATGTATGGAGAGCCACCCTGAAAATATAAAATTATGATTATTGTACGATGCCAAAACCGAGATATGTACGCAATCTATAACTATACCAAATTTCATCCATCCAAATTGACAATTACGGAAGTTAGAAGGGCGGTCAGACTGACAGACAGACGGATGGACAGAGCGAATCTATAAGGGTTTTATGTAGTACTACGGAACCGTAAAACGCTATAGGCTTAAGCCGCTGAGCCACCGAGGTCGTCAACATTTTTATGGAAATTACTTTTGAAAAAGTTAATTATCAAATAAAATCTTATGTTCTGTATTTCTCTAATCCACGATTCGTGGTCAACCTATTCCTAATACAATCAGCGTTTAGCACGAGGCTCAGAAAGGTGTCTGCATCGGGAATATCCCAATCGCTTGTCACTCTCGATATCCCGCCGTTTATCCGTTTGCCGAGAACACTTGCGTATGCTCTACTTTTGTTTTATGATGGCCTCTGTAGCTCAGTGGTTAGCTCGTCGGCGCTCAAGTTCGAATCTCACCGAGGGAAGAGTTTTCAATGTTCCTGGGTCATGGATGTATATTAAATATGTTTATCTGTACAAATAAATAAAATTGAAGTGTCTGTTTGTAATTTTAAACTAACAGCTTTTCACTGAATGCATATGAAAGTATATACGGTACTGACAATAAAAAAATCTATTTTTAAAAATGTTCTCAGTCTGTTTGTTTATTCTGGCTAATCTCTGAAACGGCCGGTCCCATTTCCACGAGATTTTTAATGACAGATAGCTGAAGTTATAAGTCAGTAAGTATAAAGGCCACTTTATCTTAGGGATCCGTTAAAAAAAATGGGGCTCCGTTTCCTTCAGTTCTACGCAAATGAAATTGCGGACACCATCTACGAGTAGTAATGTAATAAGAAGCTTAAATATTTGTACAGTATAAAAAGCATTGAACATATTTCCCGTTGTCCCGTAACACAAGTTCTACGGATACCAGTCCAGTCCATTTAAATATAAAGTACATTTCTTAAAAAAAATAAATTAGAATACAATACAGTATATTAGTATGTTGTGTTGTAATATTCTATAGTAGATACCTGTATATTATTATTAAATTTACAGAATGTGACGAGGGTCGAAAACGAAAATGCACATCCATAATTAAATCTGAAATTGATTATTCTGTCTGTTTTCATTAGTGTCGATGTTTAAAATCTGTCTATCGAACTAATTAAGCACGTATCAGGACCGAATAATATGCATTTCTGTTCAAATATGTCTTTATTTCATTTAATGAAGTTTTACTGGAATATTAGCATGTCTGAACATTGGTATTTTATGTGCCCGATGAATGAGCATTAACAGTAATTGTATATTTTGTACACGTTACTACGGGCTTTTTAGGATTTCATAGTTCTAGTCTCGGAACCCTAATGCTGAACTAAATGATCCGGAATCCGGCGGGCCGGGGAAAATTTAGAGCATTGAAAATAGAACTCTGCGCTAGTACATTAAGACTGAAAATCGATCACACAAGTCGAGTCCAGTCAAATTTCAATGTAACCTATGACAGCTCGACACTTGACACTTCCATTTTCAATTCTGCTGTATTAGCGCAGAGTTCTATTTTCAGTGCTCTGAATGTTCCCGGGACCGCCGGATTCTGGATCATAATTACAGTACCAGCCTTCGTCCGTCTTCAGCTTACCGTCCAAACAGGTAGTGCTAGAAAGATGAAACTTTGCATCTATATGTGTATTTACCACGCCGACAAAGTGCTAAAATTAAATTACGAAAAATATTTTTTTGGGATACCTCCCCTACACATAAGGTGGGGATGATTTATTTTCTCGCGTTTACCCCATTATATTATGGGGTTTCATTAGATATAGGTTTTTTTTTTATATTGAGAGGTTGCTAAGACTATTTTTTGAGTTAGACAATCTGTTTTCGAGATAGTCAACTACTATCTTGTTAAAATAAAATTAAAATTAAATAAATAAATAATAATAAATAATAATAATAATAATAATAATAAATAATTAATTATTAAATAAATTCCCCCTCCCCTCTAAGAGATAAGAAGCTGGCTCGAAGAGCCTGAAAGAATTAATGATAGTCCATGTCCATGTTTTTTTATATAACTTTGAAGGAAAACTTTTTTTTTCATACATTTTAAAGAGGCTTAAAACCTTTGGGCTATGTCAGCCTCATCGTACATTCACTTTATTACTTACATAAATATTCTATTGAGCTCTTAATTTTAAGCAATTATTAACAAATGTAACTACGGTCTGAAAATCAGTATGCGGCAATCTTATAAAACTAAACATTAAACCTACATCATACAAATTAACTTAAAAAAAACTTAAACAATTATAATCTAAGGGCTTCATACCGAACACGCTCCACAAACATATGAAGGATATCCTAGGAAGGAAAACTATAACGGCTTTTTGTTAGTTCACGAGTTGTAGTGTAAAATGCGCTTACTTGTAAAACTACGCACAAAAAAACTAAATAATAACGTAAAAATGTTACGGATCCACGTAGTTGCGCGACTCCGACACGCACTTGGCCGGTTCTTGTCGTTCTTCTAGGAATAATTTTCTAGAAGTACGACAAATGTCCTGGATAGATACTGAAGGACCGCCACTGAACTCGATTTTCATACAATTCTCATTGGATAACGTTACGTTAACGCCGCTGTCAAATGTTCCTGCCAGGTAGACGGCTTATAATTTTTATCACTTAATTAGAATCAAACAAATAAAATATATAGAATGAAGATAGAAGTTGAAATCTAGTATATAAGAATGTTTGTATATTGATTTCTTACGGTAGTCATACACCATACTGCCTATCGTCCAATCGATTTGACGTTATCGATTACCGATTGGATTTGAAAGAGAATTGTATGAAAATTATGACAACGCCCATACAACTGACATTCGATGAAGTTACGAATACGTAGTTGTTCGTTGTTCCTGCTTGAGCTATAAAAGTTCCAACTGATCCAGTCGGTAGCGTCATGCCAATGAGGGTTTTTGAGTTTTTTTCTGCCGTTAGGGGGCAGAGTGCAGAGCCAACTCACACAAAGCGTCATCTGGTGGCATAAGTCACCATATGACGCTTTGTGTGGCATTGAAAATAGTAAATAAGAATTTTCGATTTTTTTCTATCACCGGGGGCACTTGGGAGCCCGACGGTCCTTGTCGTGTCTAAAAGCTGTCAGATGTCACGAATTTAAAAACCCTCATTAGGCAGTAAATAGGCAGTATGGTCACATAGTAAAAATACTTACGTACACAGAAGCACCTTCCGTAGGACGATCCTGTGAGGGTTGTCACAGACGATGGGTGTAAATTAAAGTAAGTCTAGCGTCAGTATACGGTTATTGAGAAAGTCTTATAACTTATTGGTACACCACAACCCGGCATCGAACCTGCACGATCACGCGTGTGACTTCAGGGGGTCTACTCACTAGGTCATGGACGTTCCTATAATAAAGCAAGACATCTCCTAGAAAATGAAATATTTGATAGGTAAAATAAAAGAGATATTTTTATTTATTCTATTATTTTTCATACACATAACACAATACATATTATGACCACTTTTATGTTTGATTTTATTTGTATTTAATATTCTAATATTATAAAGTTTAAACATTCATTGGACACAAATATAATATACAAAAATTATTATTTGTCGTCATGACAACCAATCTTAATTATCAATCTCACATGACATACAAGCTCAAGCACGACATATGAAAATTTGACGTCCCTTCCAGACACAACACAACCTTAACCGGATTTTGACACAATTGCCGTGTAAGCAATAGGAGAGTGTAGTAGTGCAATCTAATCGACAGTTTACTGTATAGTTACATGTAGCTGTCTATCTGGTCTGTGGTATGGTGCAGTATGGTTTGGCTACACTTATGTATGTTCGCCCATATACAAACAAGCAATATTTGGAAATTTATAAAAGTCTGTCAATTACCGACGTCAATCAGTTTGTAGATAAAAATTAACATGATGGAAAATGTTACTATATAGTATAAAAGTAATAAATATATTTCCGTTGTCTGTACCGTGACACAAGTTCTTCGGGTACTTACCACGACGTTCAATAGCAGTATTAATTTAACAATACTTTTGATTAACAAATATGATCTCTATTTATAAAATAAATTAAGATATTTTTAATTTGCGTGAAATCCAAAAGTAATGTTAAAGTAATGCTATAAAACCTAATGGTATAGCCAAAGTTCTTCGAGAACTTACCACGGGACCAGATTGACGTGGTGTGGAAGCGTCCTTAGATATCATTATTGTTATTTCTTAAATGGGTCCATAATTGTAACGCTACTGTACAGGAACAACCTGTCGGCTGCAGAGGCTGGTTCGGTTCGTTCTTCGACGCCAGGCACGTCCGGGAGACACTGACCGTGGCCTTCCGAAGCGGCCCCAGGAGGAGGAGGCTCAGGGTCTCGCTTCTCATCGTGGTGGTCTGCGTTATATTCGGACCATTGCATGGTAAGTACTAGCGAACAAGTTCCCACTCGTCCAGGCATAAGATGAAAATCGCTTGATAGCGCCGTTGAATCGTGCGCATGCACGCGAACTGCAGTCGTTGCGGTCACTTCCTTTGTTTTCAAATATTTCGAGTGCAAAGGAAAATGTTTAAAAACTGGTCGTGTGCAATTTTACACGCACAATGCACATGTTTATGTCTATATCCCAATTAAAGAACATAGAGCCCCGCAAGCGCCATTGGGACAGGCAAAGACTACCGAGCCCTATTGGGCTGGGCAGAGCCATTGGGGCCCATAGGGGTTGGCAGGGACCATCGAGCCGTATAGGAGTTATAGATACCTTTTTCAGCAGATGTACATAAAGCGTCGCTTATACTACTCCTAAAATCCAATTTTAAGCAGAAAACTCGGTTATACCTTACTACCACACACAAAATAATATGTATTACAACTCTGTTGCTAATGCTGTATCATTTGACAAGGACCAAGTACCTGTCTCTGCCAAAAATAGTGAGCAAAGAATATAACTATTGAATAGCTTACCTATACCTATGCATCTGCATAGTTACCAAATCTAAGATTTTTTTATCAGACTGTAAAATCAGTCTATGTATAATTCGTCTATGATAATACAAATTAATAATGATTTTGTATGACCTAACGACCGATATGTTATACGTTTAATTTTAAAGACTTTTCGCTTTTAGATGTTTGCTGTTATTTATTTATGTCTAATTTTATGGGAAAACCATGTTGGTTGTGATTCTATTATTTTTAAGGTGTGGCGTTCAATTCACGTCACCTTTTGCCTCCATAGTACTGTATGTCGGATGTCCCCCTTCCTTCCTATTTAATATTGTTAAGTATACAGCCTCCGTGGTCCAGTGGCTTAGAGCTTGGCTCTCGGCTCGGAGGTCGTGGGTTCGATCCCCGCATTGGAACAACAAAAAAATATTGTTTCCTAGTTTGGTTAGGACAATGCGGGCTGATCCAGTGATTGTCTGACAAGAAAGATGATCCATGCGCCGGATGGGCATGTCAAAAGTCGGACCTGCGCCTGATCTCTCACCAGTCGTGTCGGTCATCCGTCCTACTGGGTTATGAGAGTAAAGGAAGAGAGAGTTCTCTTGTGTACTGCGCACACACTTGGGAACTATAAAATATTCTGGTGGCCTGGTATTAATGAAACCTGTCACCGTCACCGACATCGGTGTGGGGAGCTATTATTATTATTATTGTTCATATTTAAGTGGATATGCCATGTTATCTTTTTTCCAAATCACTTAAAGTGTCACTAATATCATACTTCCTCACGCTGTTTTTGTTATGAATTGTCGCTTATGCTCGATTAACTTTTGGTAAACGATGCGCAACGTCACATAATCTTCTTTTTACACATTGCAGTTACTTTACTATTATGTGACTTATGCCCTATTACCACACTCAATTCATCTAAGCGACAAAAACCACCAAAAACAAATCCAAATAAAAAAAACCGAAATTCCAATTTGTGCTTTTGGTTTTTTTTCTTTCTTCATCTGTTTGCATTTTGACTGTATGACAATAAACAAAAAAATAATTCCATTTATCGAAACTTTAAGCTGCTTTCCTGAACAATTTGGATTTTGTCACTTATACCCTAGTACCTATTAACCGTCGAAAGTATTGAAGTACGAAATTGAAAGGGGAGTAAAGTATAAATACATGGGTTAATTCATTGAAATTTGAAGGTATATTCACAAACATAAACTCCTAATACGGAGGAAAATTCCTTTGATGATTTTCCGCAATCGTTGGACCAAGTTAAATGTAAATGTGTAAAGTACTTACGCCCTTTGAGTTCGCGAGTGTACTACGAATGTTTAGAAAATATACTTCGAGTTGGTTAAACTAATACTAATCTACTGTTCAAAACCCGACTACGCAAATTATACAGCCTATGTTCTTCGGATACTTAGCACGGGGCCAGATTGACGTGGTGTGAAGCGTCCATAGATATTATTGGAACGAAGTTCCTTATGGCGCGTTGCGAATTGTATTGGGGCTAGACGGATGAATATGCACGACACTCTTTGCCACGCGAAATCACAATGTAATAACGACTATTAAGAATGATACAAAAAACGACCTTATCACCTTGACAGTAATGTAGAATTTTGCAATTACACATTGTGACTGTTATGACTTTTACATATTGTGACTAGCTAGCCGGGCCTTAGGTATGCGAGCGGTAGGACGGAAGAGGCAAGCAACCTGTCCCCTCACCCCTGTCCCTACCTAAGGCGCGGCCAGCTAGTTCCGCGCACACTATATATACTTAGTTCAACTATTTGTTTTGTATAATATAATATATTATATCTATACAGATAAACAAAATTGAAGTGTCTGTTTGTAATTTCAAATTAACAGCTTTTATTTTCACTTAATGCATTTAAAAGTATGATCGGTTCTTACAATAAAATATAAATTGTTAACATTTTTTTATCAACTTTATATTTATTATCAACTTTATATTTATATTATAATATATATATTATAACTTCGTTCCATCCGGGTGTCCCTTGACACCTCTCAAGTTTTTATTATAATGTTATACGGGCCATTATTACGCATCTATTGACATAGCACCTCATTAATTGAAATAGGATCAGTAGTAATGGCGCTACGATGGAACAAACATACATATATACATACATACATAACATAATATATAGCGACTGCCAAAAACATTACCCTTCCTTCTGGCTTCGCCGTAGTCGCAAAATAGAACGTCTCCGAAAATCAATTGCGATTTGCGGATATTTCGGGCACACGATTCACTGCTTGTGTAAAGACGGTTAGGCAAAAAGATATTTTGTCATACACAAAGTTAAAAAATCCACTCATGTATCACGCAAACCCGCCCGCCCGTATAAAGAAATAATATTTTTTTCGAGTAGGACAATTATTTTTCTACTTAAACGTCTTCACTTATTCAGTAAATCATGTACGCGAAATATCCGTAATAGATTTTTATAGACCTTATATATATTTTCTAGCTTATAAGCCACGGATATGGAGTAATTCATGATGTACCTTGCAACAAAACTTTCAACTCACACGAAGTTTTCAAATAATTAGCTGGTCGTAATTGTTTCTTAACTTGTTAACGGCATGTAAATTCTTTAACTACAGCTGTGTCGCAGTTAAAAAGTTTTGAATACCAACTTTACCTACACCGTAACACGCTCGTCGCTCACGTTTAAATACAGTTTTGAGGAAATTGGCAAACCTCATCTTAGGGTCAATTCATACCGAAACGAAACGACACGCGATGCGACGCTGCATTTCTTAGATAGCTATTAAAATTAAACTTTATTCATTACAGATACACGTTTCATTATAAGAGTTCGAGTGTCCGTTTGCACCGCGCTGCACAGCGCATGTGCAGTGTATATGTATATAAAGTTCAATTTCGAATAGCTATAATACAAATGAAGGGCCGGCGGGCAGTCGCGGTGTGAACTGACCCTTAGAGAATGGTGTACGAGTGTACAAGATAGATATTATAAATATACATAAAATATTATGTTGTACAGCAGTCTCTATCATTTACAGTTCATTTATCAGGCCATTACTTTTTAGGATTCCGTACTTCAAACAGTAAGACTGAGAACTCACGGAGCGATTTTCAGTCGCGCCCGCCGCAATCGTGGAACTGTGATTTTATTACAAAACTCACGAGACCGGTTATTCGCGCGATTACAAGTCGCCGCGGTTGCGATTATCGCCCGCAATCGCGGCGGGCGATAATCGCAACCGCGGCGACTGCAAATCTAAACAAAAGGATGTCGCCCGCCAACCGATCGCAGAGCGCACGGGCGCAAATCGCCGAGGCTGCGGGTGATCGCGGCCCGCGCGATTCGATACCACTAGTCGCCCGCCGCCGGCGGTGCAGCCACATCCGCGAACAATCGCGCACGCCGCGGGCGTAAACCGCGTAGTGAGTTTTGCTTTAATTTTTTACATATATATTTGCATTCTACAGAAGCTGCGGGCCCGCAATCGCGGCGGGCGCGACTAAAAATCGCTACGTAAGTTCTTAGCCTTAACGAGACCCTATTACTAAGACTTCGCTGTCTTTCTGTCCCATTGTCTGCCACCAGGCTGGATCTCCTTAGCCGTGATAGCTAGACAGTTGAAATTTTGTACAGATGATGTATATTTTCTGTTGCCACTATAATAACAAATACTAAAAACAGAGTAAAATAAATATTTAAGGTGGATACAACAAACGGGATTATTTTGCCGGTTTTCACGGAAACCTTCGTGCGCGAGTCGGAATCGCACTTTGTCTGCTATTTTAGGGTTCTGGAATACTCAAGGAACCCTTATAGTTTCGCTCTGTCCGTCCGTCTGTCTGTCTTTCTGCGCCTCTAGCTTCTGTAATTAAAATACATGAAATTTGGTATAGTTAAAGACTGTATATAGATCTCGGATTTGGTTTCATAAAATAATAATAATTTTACATTTTAGGTGGTGGTGGAGGGAGCTCCATACATGTGAAGTTGGGGATGAAAAATATTTTTTCATTCTACCCCATCGTGTGAGGTATCGTTGAATAGGTCTTTTAAAATAAAGGCAAGATTTAAACATGCCTTTTTTACAAAGTCCACCATTTCGAGTAATCGGCCTCCAACGTGGTTTATAAATTGCAATTTTTCATGCTGATAGATCATGCTAAATTCTCTTTAGGAAAATTATTTTGAACGAAATCGGACAGTAACTTTTGAAGTAATATAAAAAAAAAACCATTACGCATTTATAGTTACGGAACCCTCCTTAGACATGTCCTGGCATGCTCTTGGTTAGGTTATTTCATCATATTATGGATGTAAAATCGGATATGGATATGATTACGAATATAAGACAAACATTATTCCGGTTACGGATGCGTATACGGATATGTCAATATTTCGGATTATCCGTTCCGGATAAAGATATTCGATTTTTAAATCGTTTTAAAAGTAAAATACAAAATTTTTAACTCCACCTGTGACGGGAATTTTATGTCAGATGTACTTTGGTTATCCGATACTTTCAGTTACGGTTAAGGAGTTCCATAACATTCCTGATAGGCTATAATATTTAGTAGTCTGCCAGTAGGAACATTTAGAACCTATTCGTGAGTTATATTTAGACCACAGCTATCCTCGTCTTATTTTCTTTCAACATTGATTTACGACAGTAACCGCCTTATCAAAGTAAGTAAAATAAAAAATACACAACAATCGTTTGACTCAGTTTGTGACCCCGGTCTACCCCCGGAAACCCGGCGCGTAGTCGGGTTGGTGCCAGCACTATGATGTGGTTGTCACGGGGTAGTCTGGCGACAGGGACGCGGAAATTGACAACATTCGAAATCACAGTGTAATTCGATGAACGATGACAAAAATATTTGATTTCAAACACTAACTCCCCGCTCTCAGAGACATAGGTATCAAACGACGGGTTAAGTATACAATGTATGTTTTTAACATTTATGTATGCACGCATGTAGTACAGTTTGGGGGTCAGTTCACACCGAGACGCGACGCACGATTCAAAATTGATCGTTATTCACTACGGTGCGCAGCGCGGTGCCGCTCGCAATTCGAACTCTTGCAATGAAACGTGTATTTTTTGTGTAGTGAATAAAGTTCAATTTTGTATTGCTACCTATCTTAACTCGCGTCGCGTCTCGGCTGACGCTTTATCGACTCATTTGTGAAAGAAGTTTTGTTGATAACATGTTTTTTTTCAGTCATGAAATTTACATCAACACTACATAATATGATGTGTAATTACAGGCGAAATGAACGTGCTGTACCTGTTCATGCGGTACCGGTTCAACTGGGACGAGGTGCAGTTCAGCATGTTCTGCACATACAGCATCATTACGAATTTAGTTGGTAAGTGTTCCTTAGGGCCCAAGCGGCCGAATACTGTAACGATAGTAAAATGAGACTTACTCATAAGCTTCGTGTCACTCAAAGAGCTATATAGAGGGCTGTGCTCGGAGTCTCTCTACGTGACAGAATCAGAAATGAGGAAATCTGTAGCAGAACCAACGTTACCGACATAGCTCAACGGTAATGGGCTGGAGATTATAGCCCGTAGAACCAATGATCGCTGGGGCTGAGAGGGCCTCGAGTGGAGACCACGAACTAGACCTCGAAGCGTAGGACGGCCTCCCACCAGGAGTGCAGACGACCTGAGAAAAGTCACCGGGAGTCGGTGGATAAGGGCGCGAGCGACGGGTTTATTATCGTATTTACCAGGTAACGTATTTCATCTGCAATAAGCGTCAGTTCACACTGAAACGTGACGATACGTGACGCGGCACTGCTTTTTTCATCGTGCCA
Organism: Phengaris arion; assembly: GCA_963565745.1. NCBI lineage: Eukaryota > Metazoa > Arthropoda > Insecta > Lepidoptera > Lycaenidae > Phengaris > Phengaris arion. The sequence goes on along the minus strand of OY751439.1, from coordinate 5,486,647 downwards.
AATTTCATCAAAATCGGTTTAGTAGTTTCGGAGCCTATTTAATGCAAACAAACAAATATTTCCTCTTTATAAAATTATTTATTATAAAGCAAGGATGCACAGACGGACAGAACAAAACTATAATGGTTCCCTGTAGTTTCGCCTTGTCTGACTACGGAATCGTAAAAATCGAAAAAAGTTGCTTTAAAAACGCTAGAAACTCGCAGAGTTTCGACTGTTTCTGAATTTCCTTTCTTTAACAAACACAAAAGCTATCCCGCAGTTATGAGAGATAATAATTTTGATAAAACCAACAAACGTTTCAAAGTGAACAACAACCCTTAAGCGTGGAGCTTCAGAATAAAATAGTAAAGTGAAGTATACAAAAATATTTATTCAATGATTAATAATGACTAGTGTTTTGACCCAGCGGTTGAAATTCGCCCATAATTCATTTACCCCCTTACTAATAAAAATATTTAAACAGTGGATAAGTTATACAATGTTTTGTCTTTGTCTGATACGTGGAAATAGTCGCTTGGCAGACAAGGACAAAAAATTGTATTGCTTATCCGTTGTGTAAATATTTATATTATAACCCCCTTAGGGTTAGTGTTTAATATTATTGAACTTTTCAAGGGTTGTTTTGTCTTTTAGTTACCAAAAAAATTGGAATGACAGTAAAAGGCAAATTGACAAATGTCAACTTGTGTCAAAATTGTATCAAATTAAAATTTCACACTACCATGTAACTTTTTAGTCTGAGGTAGTTTGTGTAACGTCATTTTTTAGAGTTCCGTACCCAAAGGGTAAAACGGGACCCTATTACTAAGACTCGCCTGTTCATCCGTCTGTCACTCATGAACCGTGATAGTTAGACAGTTGGAATTTTCACAAATGATGTATTTTTTTTGCCTATAAAACAACAAATACTTTAGTCGCCGCTTTAAATATTTATTATATTCTGTTTTTTAACAAAATAGAACAAAGTTTAACAGAATAAAATAAATATTTAATGGGGCTCCCATACAACAAATGTGATTTTTGCCTTTTGTTACGGGACCAGCGGTGCGCGAGTATAATAATATTATATAATTCTACTGTACGTATGTATGTCACCGGACTCCTCCTAAACGGCTGGACCGATTTGAATGAATTTTATTGTATGCGTTTGGGTGGCGCCCTGGATGGTTTAGATTCACAAATCAGCCCGGCAGGACAACGTCTGTCGGGTCCGCTTGTTAAATGTAAAATCTGATGAACTTTAACTATCAGAAAATAAATGAATGAATGTATATTAGGTACGATATCTTCTTTCGAATTCACATTAACTATGTATCATTTCCTTCATATAAAATATGTAGAAATAGTTTTCCTTGACTTTTGTCTTTGTCTGATATCGGTTTATTCTTTGTGCATATTTTTTCCTCCGCGTTCTTACGAATTGAAATAAACATAATATTATTATATTAAGTATATATTAATATTTACAGCCTTTGTATATGAAAATAAAAGTATCACTCGTAGTAAATAAATACTACATACGATAATTAAAAACATTATTTGTTGTATGTACCTCCGCGAAAATGCCTCATGTATATAATATTTAGGAGATTAAACGTTACCATTCTTATCAATGGGTTCAAAACTATGGACACCAGGATAGGATATAATGATGTACATTTGACAGAAAAAATCTTCGGTACAAGAAAATGCTACGCCATCTTGATTTCAGAAGATTTTGTCAATGAGGGTGTTTGATATTTTTTCTGCCGCCAGGGGGCAGACCCAATGCACACAAAGCGTCGTGGCGTAACTGGTATCAAAAAGGGTCAGTAGCCCGACGGTCCTTGTCGTGTCAAAAAGCTGGCGGATGTCACGAATTTAAAATCCCTCATTAGATACGGACTGATTGGGCTGCGGAGAGCAAATGTCAAAATGTCATGATGACAAATGTCAAACCTCGACTGCCCCGGATAACCCCAAAAGTAGTAATAAGTAAAGTTCCTTGACATGCTTTGTCTATAGTAGGGTTGCCAACCCCAAATTTAAAAAACTAGGACTTGAAGTTACAAATACCAGGACAATCCAGTTTAAAAACAGGACGCAGTGAAAAAGTTGCAACCATTAAATCAGTCTGTAGTGAAAATAGGTTCAATGAAATACATTTAATGCTAATATGCATTTAATTTTCATAAAAGTATTTGAATAAAATTAAATTAGAAAGAAAAATTGTAAGGATGGTACGCGAGTTTTAAAATACAAGACCATAACATGGTGCTTTAAAAGCCAGGACGCTGCTTTAAAACTATCAAGGACACCCCAGGACACTGCAAATACTAGGACATGTCCTGGGAAAACAGGACGGTTGGCAACCCTAGTCTATAGTAAGATTCTCCTTTATAAGCAAAGCTTAGACAAAGTGTAATTTCGAAACGATAACGAAATTCTGGAGAAAAGTGTATGGGAGTAACCACGTGACATAGCAACGAAATATGTCAATTCCATACATTTTATTCTCATAGAACTCGTAATCGTTTCGATATTACACGTCTAAGCTTTGCTTACAAAGGAGAATCGTGTGTAGGTACTTATCTTACTAAAGACCGCTCGTTCCAGGTACCCTGTTCTCAATAAGTATATTCAGTGACTTCATGAAGCTGGACGACTCTGTGGTGGGGATAATTTCGTGCACCAGCAAGATTCTCGCGTCCTTCATCTTCGCGTTTGCGAGTACTACAACTGAGATATACATTGGTAAGTCAAAATATGAAAGACATATTGTAATATTAAATAATAATCATATAATAATATCTATGGACGCTACCACATCACGTCAATTTGGTCATATGGTATCCGAAGAACTTGTATCACAGGTACCAGACAACGGAAATATTATATTTAATACTGTTGTATTATAACATATTTAAGATTTTATTAGACTATACATGTATTTAATACACATCCAATACCCAGGAACACAGAAAACATTTTGTCCCTTCGGCGGGATTCGAACCCAGGACCTCCGGCTTGATCGCCGACCGAAACCGAAACCTTACGAAGATCAGAGTTCTATTTTCAGTGCTCTGAATTTTCCACAGCCTTCTGGATTCCCGATCATATAGGCCCAGTCTTAACATATACAGCGCCATCTAGTTATAAATGAGACAACTAGGTAACACTGTACCTAGTTGTCTCATTTACAACTAGATGTTATTAGATATTGGAGCGCACGGCTAAAGCCCCTCTTTTCCTGTCTAAATTATCATCATCACTAAGGTTCTCGTTTACTACATGGCCCAGGTATTTAAACTGTGAACCTCTTTTTAGCGCAGTACCGCTTAAAGCCACAGGCGGAATATGTAACGGCTTTTTCTTTTCAGCCTTAAAAACCACAAGCTCACTCTTAAGTACGTTACACCTTAACCCATGCGCACCCGCGTTGGCCTCGCACACGGATATTAGTCGTCTGAGCGCGCTGACTGACGGACTCAGCACCTCTATGTCGTCCGCGTAACTGATGCTGTTCATGCAAACACCATTAATCGAGCAGCCACTCTAGTACTGCCCAGCTCCTCAATCAGCTCGTTGACGTAAAAATTAAACAGGGACGGTGACGTAAGTCCACCCTGTCTCACTCCACACTCTAACCTATATACCTCGGATAGTTCTTTACCCCATCTATCCTGATTAGTCTGATGGCTGCACCATGATGGTTCAGGTACTCCAGCTTTTCGAAATTTGCTCCATGAGTGGCTGCGTTCTTTGGGAAACTTTTTTTTGGTACATGCGCATTAAGATGTGCGCGCGCGTATTTAATAAAGTTGCCGAAACTTTTGACACTCGAAAAATTATGCGCAGAAGTTTTGCGCGTGTATACTGCGGCATGCGCCAAAAATAAATTTTCCCAAAGAACGCACCCATTATGCATTGGTATTTACCTATTTTTTTCCTCTTTTTAGTTCCAATTTGACCAGAGTACTAGAACGACGTTGAACGCTAACCTACTAGATTTTCGATATGCCTGTCCCGATTTAACATTGACTGAGAGAGACTTCGAATCCGTGTTTAGAGTTAAGCGCGTAAAGATATTCAGTGAAATCGGGTCTTAATATCTCTGTGATATATCAGAACCGCGTAAAATTGTTGGTTTAAAAATAATCCAAGCGCTCTGAGGCAACAAGCGTTACTGTTTTTTTAATAATTATAATATCTATGGACACTTCACACCACGTCAATCTGGTCCCGTGGTATGTACTTTGAATAGAACTTGTGTTGCGGGTATCAGACAACGGGAATTATATTAAATACTTTTATACTACACATGCATCCAAGCTTTTTATTATATAATAATATATATAATACACAATAATATATTAGATTTCATACACATGCATAACCCAGGAACACAGAAAACCTTTTGTTCCCTTGGCGGGATTCGATCAGAATTTTAAATATCATGAAGATTTTCTCGTACAAAGTTCACATGTAATTGAAACTATGATAATAAATAATTGTAAAAGAACTGTGTTTAACCTACAATGTTCGAAGTGCTTAGCGCAGTTATTATTGTCGACTAACCTGCTATGTTTATTGATATCGCACATAAGATACTACATAGACGTAACTACAAAAATGACGAAAATTACTTAAGAGCGCCATCTTATTTAAAAAGTGCGATATTTTAAGAGGAAACAAAGACACATAATCATTTCCTTAGTTTTTCGGTAGATGGCGTGAGTTGTCTTTGTAGCTTTACCGTGAAATTTCACTATAATTGGTGCGACAACATCCGATCAGCCAGTTGCGCGGGGGGCCCCGTCGAGTGTGGACGCAGCTTGGTCATAGTTCGTCGTAACTGTAAGTTATGCCATTTGTTGTATTTGTTTATTGGAGAAACAGTGCCGCAACTGTATGTTAGGTCATTGTGGCACCAGTTTTACGCTAAAAAACTAATACGATAAAGACACATTTGTCAGTTATGACGCGGTAGTACCAAAAATAATAAATATAAGAATTAATAACTTATCATTTGCATATTTTTGTTTTATTTTATAACATTAAAATATATATTTTCAATTAACTATTAAATATTTGCTGTTTATATGTATATTAATAGTGTTCGTGCCTCATATGCCGGGGTTCGTGGGTTCAACCCCCCACTCCCCCGTTCTGTGTTTGGGTGTGTTTATATATCTAAGAATATAGTTTACTTGTTTGTTTTGTTTCGGGGAAAGGGCATTGAATCTAGTGTAATTAATGGGTATATGAGACCTAATAACTGTCGTCTCAATGTAGTGGGCGCAGGGGCAGTGTCAAACAGTATCCATTTCAGTGCTGTTTGGCATTGCACCTGTGCATGGGCAGACGTGATACTTACCATCAGGTGCTCGATCTGCTCGTCCCGCTACATAATGAAAAAATAAAAATATAGTATGTTTATTAATTAAATCTGATGTTTGATCTACGAAAAAACCTGAGGAGGTTTATTTTCGTAGATCTTCTTATTATAGAATTCAATTTATTTCAGGCTTTGGCTCTAACAACACTAAAAATGAATAGTCGATGTCGGAAAATGGTACAACTAGCTCACAAAAGAGGAAATGGGTAAAAATGATTTACATAAAAAGGAACCTCCTAAAATAGCTGATGGTTTAATGAAAACGTTTACAAATACGGCACTTTTAGTTAATTTGGAACCTAGGAGCTGTATTGGTTCTGAAAATATTGATGCGGATACAGAAAAGGCATGTCATAAAAACATAAGCGCTACTGTCAATCAAACGGAAACATTATGTGCTGAAAACATGAACTATGAACTTGATCGATCTCATAAGAATTTGGATTCCCCTTCAATACTGGCCAATGAGACAACTTCGTTTGAGAGCACAGGCCAAGGTTTATTTTTTGAATCAAATGTTTCACAAAGCGCAGAAGACTGTAATGATTTTACAAAAGGTTCAAGTAGTGAACATGAAGAGAATGAGTCTACTTTAATCAAGTCTCCAAATAAACAACAGCAGAATATACTAATTGATGACTACAATAGCATAAGAGATTTTTCTCCTGACGCAAGTGAAGATGAATATTTGCCAAATAACGACAAAACGCGCAAACGCAGGTTAAGCACTTCATCAAATTCAAGTTCATCTTCTGACTCTTCATCTTCTTCATCCAGCTCATCATCTTCGGTCTCATCAAGCTCGTCGTCAAAATCATCATCAAAGAAAAAAGGAAAAAAGAGAACCAAAAATGAAGAGACCTGGAAAAAGAACGTAAATAAAAAATTGAGAAACACTGGAAAACAATATATTTCTCGTGTAGGAAAGATTGTTCAAGCAAGAGCAATAAAACCACCTTGTGGTCCAAAGTGCAGATTGTCTTGCTCCAATAAGTTTACTAATCAACAGAGACAAAACATATTTGACACATATTGGAAACTAGGTTCACTTCAACGTCAACGTGATTTTCTTAACTCCTGCATAGTTTCTGTGAATCCTGTTTATCGCCGATTGAAAGTAGATGCAGAGAAACACAGAAAGCCAAACTCTGCCTGAAGCCTGTAAATCAGATTTACAGTACCTACCTTATTGGAAACAATATAGTTCCCAGTTATTATGCAAGGTTTTATGAGGACCTTTTCAAACGTGACAATGACTAGATTATTCTTTGTTTGGGTAAATTTTAAGTATTAAGTACAAATTTTTACTGAGATTGATTAGTGCCATTAAGCTTAATAATGAGTGAAATGCTATTTTTGTTTAACTTTCTCAATATGGAGACTGATTATTATTTATATTAGTAGTGTTATATTTAAAATTAGTGCCTAACGAGAGATTTAATCACTTATTATTAGTCAACTAAAAGACTGCTTAGAATAAGTCAAGCAATAAGATATTTTTCCAAACCCATTTGTTACTTCATGCTGAATGTACCTGATAAATAATATTCACATTAATTATTAGCAAACGCAATAGGTGACAATTAGGTAGGGTTTAAGCTGTTTTTGTTGAACAAAACTCTAAATACGAAAGACTTTTTATAACAGTACAGTGACAGTGCACAACATTTCTCTTCTTTGCTTGATGTTAATTTATTTGATTGTTTGATATTTTGATTAAGTATGCTGATTCAATAACATTTAAAACCTACTAATTACTAAGGCGTTTATACTTAGTGTCACTACCGATTTATTTAAATTTATTGCGAACCAATAAATAGATACAAGACCTACTTATTTATTTAATCATTTGTAACTGTTTATTCGTCACTTTTGTATGGAGAATTATAGAAGTGAATACTTTTAACGTTAGTGACAAATCCTATTCGACAAACAACAGACAGCTTACTGTAATTGTCTTGATATTACCTATAATATAGGATAGATTTTGGTTTCACGTATTCATAACAAGCAATTTGTCAAGGATTTATCCATTAAACTAGTGATCATTCCAGGTTATATTACTTTTAATTACTATTGTTATACGTATTAAGTGCAAAAAAAAACGTATTTTAAGAACTACGAAGACGCATCTTGTGGTAACTCTCGAGTTTGATAATTTTATATTATGTTTTTTCATACTTTTGTCTTTTAAAGACGTGTACTTTATGGTAATACCGATAAAAGAGTTAAATGGTTTCAATATATTAATTTAGACTCAATTAAAAATATGTATTATTTCCAAGTGTACTACTTCCCCTTGGAGAAACAGAGACGCAACTGAGGGTATAATTAAAAAAAAAAAAGCTTGTTAGTGGGCGTGTTCCGATTTTTTTATTGTGATATTTTTTTTCTTCATAGAAGGATATATGAGCTATTTAAACCAAGTTGTCGGAACATTCTAGTCTATTTCCTTTCCAGCCAACGATGTCAAGAGACTAAAATAATTCTTAGATTGCATTTCCTGCAAAATTACAAAATGTTAGTTACGTCGATGTAGCATCTTATGTGCGATATGTGATTCAAAACTATTCATTATCATCAATAGGTAACATATTTATGACGTCCATCAAGTTCAAGTACAGCTTGTATATACTTAAATAACTAGCTTTTAACGGCGGCTCCGCCCGCGTAAATACGGGGACACTATTCTATGTGTTAACCCAGAGCTCAAATTAGTACCATACCAAATTTCATCAAAATCCGTTCAGTAGTTTTTGCGTGAAAGAGTAACAAACATCCATCCATACCTCCATCCTCGCAAACTTTCACATTTATAACAGTAAGTAGGATAATTCGTTCCTATACTCTGTTCAGATGTAATTTAATCTGTTTCTAAGCAAAAAGACAACAGTACACTACGAGTATAATGCACCCAATAGAGATGTTGCCTAGAGTGGAATATCACTTTTTTATATATAATAGGTCTTTACCTATGAAATTGCCTTTTTGTCGTACTGGCCATTTCAAATCAAAATAATTTTTGTTTGGCTAAGAATTCTAATTTCAAATTAATTTTATTTTAAAAACATGGAATTCTTTTTCCAAAATTAGTCATTTGTTTATTGATAAGTGTTACATTTTTATTGCATTTAAATCTTTTTCGTCATCATGGATAGATTAAAAATTCGAGTAATTATGGAATATGAGTACCGTCGTGGCAGCAACGCGGCACAAGCGGCACGCAACATCAACACGTTTACGGAGCTAACACTACAAACCAACGCACCACCTGTTATTTGTTTGCTCGCTTCCGTTCTGGAAATTTCGACCTGAAAAATGAACCTCGCGGTCGTCCGAAGACTTTGGTCGACAGTGACGAATTAAAGGCGATTATGGAAGCTGATGATACACAATCTACGGCTGAATTAGCAGCAGCTTTCGACGTTAGCGTCAAAAAATATTAGTCCATTTGCTTCAAATTGGCAAGGTAAAAAGCTTGACAAATAGGTGCCCCACGAACTAAATGATCGCCAGCGCGAAGTACGCGTCGAGACGTGCCTTGCACTGCTCAACAGACACACAATTGAAGGAATTTTGAACCGCATTATTACCTGTGATGAAAAATGGATTCTGTTTGATAACCGCAAGCGCTCAGCAAGTTGGTTGGATCCTGGTTCAGAACCTAAATAGTGCCCTAAATGAAAACTTACCCCTAGAAAAGTGATGGTCACTGTTTGGTGGTCTAGCGCCGGTGTGATTCATCACAGCGTCTTACCAAACGGGGTGAGCATTTCTGCAGATGTGTGCTGTGAAGAAATGAACACAATAATGGAGAAACTGGCACATCTCCAACCAGCATTGGTCAATCGCTCGTCTCCGCTGCTCCTGCACGAGAACGCGCGACCTCATACTGCAGAGCAGACGGTCTCCAAGTTGCAAGAACTGGGGTTGGAAGCTCTCCGTCATCCGCCCTACTCACCAGACCTTGCGCCTACAGACTACTACTTTTTCCAGAATTTGGATAACTTCTTGGCGGGAAAAAAATTCAATACCCGAGAGGCATTACAAATTGCCTTTGAAGAATTTGTTGCCTCCCGTCCAGTTGATTTCTTTAAGAAGGGCATCAATAAACTGCCACTACGTTGGCAAAGATGCATTGATTGCATGGGTGATTACTTCGATTAATATAAATAAAAAATACATGAAAAAAATTCGTTAAATTTTTTTCATACAAAACATTTTTCAAATTAAATTTTAAAATTGTTGATTAAAGATACATAAATCTAAAATAAATAGGTATTTAGATTGACGCGATTGAAAATTATAAGAAAATAAAAATATTGCCGATCTCTTTCACGCAAAACGATTTGCTACGTCACAAGTTGCTGCCGTCATACATTTTTTGATGACAAATGTATGACGACTGCAACTCCTAATGTCATAGGTCGATATACCTCTCTCTTTCATATTGTAAATTTAAATGGTTTGTATCTTCGTTATTTTTAAAGATATACGAAAATGGGTTCTTGATCATTTATTAACATGTCGTCTAACATCGAATAGACGAAACATTTTTTTTAGGCGACATGCCTATTCCAATATCGCTTATTTAGCTTGCAATATTGAAACAATTACATCATTTGCTTGAATTCAAGCTTTATGTTCAAGTTTAAATTAAATTTGACCTGAACCAAAGAATTTACATTACTAGCGTAAAAGACAGTCATTCAATAGACTTACACAATCGACAGCTAGATGTATGCGTATGGTACGCGCGGTACAAGTATGTATGGTACAAGCGCGGTATGGTACAAGCGGGAAGTAAAAACATGTTGTTGCTGATTATTAAAAACTGTATAATTTTCAGCCCCCCTGGTGGAAATCTTCAATGGGACCTCGTTTATCGCTATGCGGTCCATCGCATCGAAACTGGTCAACAGCGAGGAACTCGGTATGTTGTCCATTATTTATGAATTTGTTTCGTATTTTAAAATTATTATATATTATTATTTTGAATAAGCTATACCATAGAGCTTATTCACAAGGTTTGCGTTTCCTACTTTATACGTAACAGGGCTAAGACCTGAGAATGAATTAGCTGACGTTCATGAGCTGATTGTATAAAGGCCCTGTATATTACATACATCGTTATATTATTGTGCCTACCACGAGATATTTAAAACGTAATATCCACTGTTCTCATATAAGTACGATGTTGGTTTTTTGAGAATAAACTATTAAAATCTAAACCTATACATAATATCTATTTTGTAATAATACTAGCTGTTGCTCGCGTCTCCGCCCGCGTAAGTATAGTATCCCTCGGGAACACTACTTTTTCGGGATAAAAAGTAGCCTATGTTGCATGTAGCACGCGAATAGCTTGTATTACTGCTACCAGACAACGGGAAGTATATTTAATACTTGTACATATATTTAGGATTTTTATTATATATGTGGCGGTGGTGGTGACATATAATACACATCCATGACCCAGGAACATTGAAAACTTCAAACCCGCGCCTACGCGCTATTACCACCGAGTCACCGATTTACGATAGATATCTTTAAACAAATAATTTTTAGTAAATAATCGAAAAAGGAAAATAAATACGAGCTATAATTTGTCTCACTAGTACGAGCAGGGCTATGGGCATCCGCAAAATTGCGCTTGATTCAATTAGTTAATTAAATTAATTGTTAAGCTTCATACTAATGTCAATGATTGCAAATGCGAAAATTTACGATGTTAGAGCATACATAGACTATCGACTATCGTGTATGTTTGTGACGAACAACAGTGACGGTATGGATTGTAAAAATTGGTTAATAGTAGTTCCATCGTCCTCATTGTCCTGAGAAGTTTTTACTTGATTCAAGTAGAGAAAATATGACAAGCAAGGCAAAATCTTAGCGAATTAATGTGAATATAATAGTATGTTGATTATAAGCAATAATTATCACATCAACATAAAATATTGACGCGGAAAAAATATAAACAAGCAACCTACCCACGCCTGCTTCTTTTCATATATTATACGACATAGAATCAACGATATTCTTATTAGATTTAGTATCTAATATTGAAAAAAAGAATCTATCTCATGTATGTATGTCGTACGTACAATGTATATACTTATTTATCTAAGTAGAAGGTTGCTTTTCTCGCAAGTTAAGATAGTTTTCCGATGTTAGTGATTCTGTATGCAATATAGGCAACATAGGCATAACTATAAGGGTTCCGTAAGGATAAATGATTCCCTTATAGTTGCGCTCGGTCCTTTCTTGCAAACTAAATTTTGTATAGTTATATATTACATATAGACTTTATTATTGGCATCATAAAATAGTTATAATTTTGTATTTTAACGGTGGCTAGGTTGAAGAATTGTCTCCTAAACATGTGAAGTTGGGATGAAATATGTTTTTTTCATTCCTCCCCATTGTGTGGAGTATTATAGAATGTGTATTTTTAAATGAAGGTGCGGTTTCATACATTACTTTTAATAAACTGAACCATTCTCGAGTAATCGACCTCCATAGTGGGTTACAAGTTGGTACTTTGCAATTCTATAAGATGTACTCTTTAGGAAAATTATTTTTAACGAAATGGCATAGTAACTTTTGAAGTAATTTGAAAAAACCTATTGCGCGTTGATAGTTACGGAACCCTCCTTAGACATGTCCTGACTCCTGACATGCTCTTGGTTAGGTTAGGTTATTATTATTTTGGACTCAACGGCTAACCATAAGCAATTTTGATATCGTGCCGATTAAGTTTCTCAGTTAAAATTAAACTTATTTAGCTTTTAGAAAAAATAAAAAGTAGCTGGCGCCAAGTGTAAGGGCACGACAGATGCGATCACGTGCTAGTTTCTTTAGTATTGTATGTTCCGAACCTCGATTAACCGCTACCAACTGTTACCTAGGGCTGCCAATAATATATGTTTTACAATTAAAATAAATAAATAATTAAAATAAAAATAAAAACGTATGTTTGACGAATAAGGTCATACTGTACAAGTTATTATGTACATTACTGAGGCGGGTCAATAAGTCCGTGACTTTTTGAATTTCTAACCTCCTTACTGAAAAAGCAACACTACTCCTGTCAACAGGCATCTGTCAGTTGACTCCTATCAAAATTTGAACTTGCTGCGTCAGTTAGTTTGTGTTTTACAGCTATCTTTATCAGACTATCCAGTAACTTAAGGAAACATTGGAAAAAAGTGAATTTCGTGTGCTTATTAAGCATTATTTTTTGCGAAAAAAAAACATTACCCTATAGTATTTATCAAGCTTAGCCTTGGGCTAAGCTTGATAAATACTATAGGGTAATGTTTTTTTTTCGCAAAAAATAATGCTTAATAAGCACACGAAATTCACTTAGTATTTATCAAGCTTAGCCTTGGGCTAAGCTTGATAAATACTATAGGGACTCTGCACCATCGATTTCAATGGTAAAAAGTGGTTTACTGAATTTCGTTGTGGCCGTACAAGCACTGAAGATGCCGAACGTCCTGGACGCCCAGTTGAGGTCTCTACACCCGAAACAATCGAAAAAATTCACGATATGGTGTTGGCCGACCGAAGATTGAAAGTGATTGAAAGATTGTGGAAGCCATAGGCATCTCGCATGGCTCAGTGGTTTCAATTTTGAATGATCACTTGGGCATGAGAAAGCTTTCCGCAAGTCGACCACAAACGCAATCGTGTAACAACTTCACAGGAAGGTTTGGCGTTGTTTAATCACAATATGGAGGAGTTTTTGCGCCATTTTGTAACCGTGAACGAAACATGGATCCATCACAACACACCAGAGACCAAACAACAGTCAAAACAGTGGGTTTCTAAGGGTGAATCGGCGCCAAAGAAGGCCAAGGTGGGTTTGTCAGCCAATAAAGTTATGGCGACTGTTTTTTGGGATGCACGTGGGATAATCCACATTGACTATCTTCAAAAGGGAAGAACAATTAATGGGGAATATTATGCCAACTTATTGGACCGCTTCAATGAGGATTTAAAAAACAACCGACCTAATTTGGCCAAGAAAAAAGTTCTTTTTCACCAAGACAATGCAAGGGTGCACACATGTGCAGTTGCCTTGGCAAAAATCCATGAATTTTGCTATGAATAGCTCCCACATCCACCCTATTCTCCAGATTTGGCTCCGAGTGACTGCTTCTTGTTCCCAAACCTGAAAAAATGGCTCGGTGGAAAAAGATTTGACTCCAATGATGAAGTCATCTCGCAAACAAAGGCCTATTTTGAGGACCTCGACAAATCATATTTTTTGGAGGGGATAAAAAAATTGGAGAAGCGTTGGACAAAGTGTATAGAGCTCAAGGGGGACTACGTTGAAAAATAAAATGATTTATTTATCAAAAAATCTGTGTTTTATTCCAAAAGTCACGGACTTATTGACCCGCCCTCGTACAATAAAAACACAACAAAATAACAGTAAAATAAGATAAATAAAAAGCATAAAATGGTGAAGGAATAATACTAAATATTTTAATACTAGGTTCTGCCTGAATCAGATGAACGGTAGTGCAGTGTAATGCCTAATCATCATAATGGAGACCACTCGGGCATACCACCACGGCGCAAACACCACAGTGCCTGGTATTATGTGGTTCCAATAAAATTGGAAATAAATTTAATATTAATAAATTAATAATTAATTTAGTAAATTAATTAAACCTATACGTGCAGTGGTTACGTAACTAGATAACGAAAATATAGTTATACTATACATATATTTAAATGTTTACTACATATTGAATACATAATATCTGTGGAACACAGAAACCTTTTTTGTTCCTTTGGCTGGCTTTGAACCCGTGACCTCCGACTTGAGCATCGACTCGCTCAACCACTGAGCCACAGATAATATTATAAACTTACTAATATTATATATAAACGCAAAAGTTTGTATGTTTGGATGTATGGATGTTTTGTTACTCTTTCACGCGATAACTTCTGAACGGATTTTCAGGGAATTTGGTAAGGTAGTATATTGGACTCCGACATAACACTACACATACTACCACGCTACTTTTCATCGCAGCGCAATGTACGGTTCCTGCGAGATTTATTTTTGCGCGTACGAAGTCGCGGGTAATATCTAGTCGCCAATAATATTGGAATTTTAAGGTTTTAAATGATACCTACAGCTGCTCTTTACATCGACACACAAATGTCTCTTAATCTTATACTTCAACGGCTGCAATTATTGACATTACATTTAATATGCTCCCTGCATTTTGGGGGAGAAAAATCGGTCTAGCTAGGTTTTATCCCTGGGAAACTGCGCATTTTCAAGTTATATTTTATGTTATTTCTTTCCTCGTGCAACAATTCTCCTCTTCAAATCCACGTGTATCAATAATTTCAACTCTCTTATGTCAGTCCGATTGGCAGTTTGGTTAATTTTTGCGTTGTTCGGAAATTCGGGAAGTGGTGGGTTCGAACCCCGGTAAAATATTTTTGTGATTTTTTTATCTACTAGAGCTCCGAGCAAAGCTCGGTCACCCAGCTACTTTACTAAGTACGGCAATATGAATGTTAAAGTCATTTTTTCATTGTTTAAGCATCAAGACGGCGAAAATATTATAATATTTTATCTTAAGATGTATGTATATAATTTACTAGCATTAATTATTGAACGCGGCTTCGCCCGCGTGAAATCTTATACTTTAAAGGAGACAATCAAGAGTATATTATATTATAATATATAATCGTAATCTCGGCAACGGCTGCAACTATTTACATGAAGATATAAGAATATATAGAACTATTTACATGAATATAGCGAGTTTTGGGGGAGAAAAATCGGTCTAGCTAGGTTTTATCCCTGAGAAGATGCACATTTAAAGTATATTATGCACTTTATTTCATCAACATACAACAATAAATCAATAATTTCGACTCTAATACGTCAGTCCGATTGGCAATTTGGGATGTATAATTTTTGCGTTGTTTGGAAATTCGGAATGTATAAAGTTCACGTTGCCAAATGTAAGGCAAACTGAAACCAATGTACTATTGAATGGAAAAGGTATGGAACTAGTAGATACAGCTGTCTTTTAAGGTATAACATTAGACGCAAAACTACAGTGGGGCCCTCATATTGTTGGGTTGGCCTACAGACTCAGTTCAGTAGCATTTGCAGTAAGTAAGATAAGACAATTTTCAGACGAAAACAGAACAAGGCTTGTATATTTTAGTTACTTCCACAGTATAATGTCCTATATGCCATAGGACATTCACTGTGGGGAAATGCTGCCGATATAAATACTATATTTGTTCTGCAGAAGCGATCTGTTCGGGCAATCTATAAGCTGGCCCCCAACACGTCATTAAGAGAGAAGTTTAAAGAAACTGGAATCTTAACTGTAGCTTCTCAGTATGTTCTATCAAATGTATTATATGTTAAGAAAAATTAAACCTATTCAAAAAGAAAAGTGACCAGTGACTAGACTTAGTAAAGTAAAGAATTCGTTTAAAGGCCAATGTATACGCCTATATAATAAGATCCCAGAAAGGGTTCAAAATTTTTCAATCAATCAATTTAAAAAAGTAGTTAAAGAACGTTTGTGTGCTTTAGGACACAACCTATTATAAAGTTAATGATTTTAAGAATGATAGCACACCTTGGGAATGAGGTGGCCCCCTGCAAAGCTACCTCAAAATTACATATCTTTTACCTTTAAACTAGCAATTCTTGTATATTTATTTATTTATATGTTTCTGTGATCTCGGAAACGGCTCTAACGATTTCGTTGAAATTTGGTATATGGGGGTTTTCGGATGTAAACAATCGATCTAAATTAGTCTTATGTTTGGGAAAACGCGTGTTTTCGAGTTTTCATGCGTTTTTCTGTCCACGCAGTATATGGTCGCTAATTTAATCTTGCCGGCCACTGTCCGTCTGGTCCAGCGGGTTAAGACGCGGACGACAAGAAATGAGTATTACGGGTTCGAATCCCGCTCGGTGACTTACTTTTGTTTTTTTTATATTATGTTCAAGTTTATATTATATAATTTTTTAATTTTTATTGTTTTTAGACGAGTTTAAAAAAATGTAGCTAATGTTTGAGATAACAATATATATTTATCAGAAATATGTCTAACATTTACCTATACTGATTACGTGAATAACATTTATACTTTCGAGTTTCACCATATTACAAAAAATAATAATAACCGAGCAAAGCTCGGTCGCCCAGGTACTATTATTGTACTCTTGTTATGTAGTTTTAGTCATAACATTGTTATGTATGCCTTTTTTATATTTTTAAAAGAACAATTTTCCATCTTTTTGATAAAAGATGGACCCGCGCGAGTTTCTTACGCCGGTTCTTCTCTCCGGGCTAGTTCCCGAACCGGTGGTAGGCATCATGTAGACCGACGTTCAGAAAGTGTATAAAAATACCTATTTTGAATAAAAAATTGACTTTGACTTTATGAGGAAGTAATTCTCATTCAAACGAGCCAGTTCTCACCGACATTTAAGACCCAATAAAACTATGATAGCACGCTGTAAACTGAATTACTTCGTTAACTGCGGTACATAATAATACTAGGTGATTTTTTATTTCGTTTCGAGAATAGGCATGTTTTGTATCAGAAATAGAATATTAAATCAAAAGCATTTGTGTCTGGAATCTATAATATTATATCTGAAAGTTGGAAAATCTTAAAAGAGAATGAATTTTGATCGCCTACAACTGCTAGGGCGACGGGGCGCCGCGCGCCGTTATGCGATCCAATGACGCGCAGTGACATAGGGGGTGTATTTTTTAAGACTTAGATTAATGGGTTTTATTATAATGTTGTCTAATATTGGAAAGATAAAAAAATAGGCAACTTTCCTATTAAATAACAGTACCTACCTAGGTAACCAAGTTTTGCTCGGACATCTGATAAATTTAAAAAAAAAATAAAAAGAATCACAAAAATATTTATCTGACCGGGTTTCGAAGTTTAACCCACCACAGCCGAATTTTCGAACAAAGCAAAATTATACATAAGCATACCAATCTGCCAATCGGGCTGACATAATAGAGTCGAAATTATTGATATATTGTTGCACGACGAAAGAAAAAACATAATATTATATGGCTTAAAAATGCGCAGTTTTTCAAGGATAAGACCTAGCTAGATCGATTTTTCTCACCTAAAATTCCCTGCATCTGGGGGCACGGTAGTGCCCCCGCCAAGACGAGCCAAGCGAAGCGCAAGAGCACTACCAAACTATCTTTACTCGAAGCGTTTCGTCGATGTTTTGAACTTTTAACTTTGGATTATACCAGATAAATGACTTTTTCAGGATATATTCCCAGTAGTGGACTTATTAAGATTGTAAAGTTTCGATTGCATAGGATTATACTTTAGATTTTATTGGTATCTAAATACCCCTGATTTTGTCACTGACTCACTGATGATCAACAAAATTATATAGTAATTCCGGATGTCCTAAAACACTGAAGTTGGAATGTAAGGTACCATCAGCACATAAATAACATAAAAATTGTCAAAGTTGGAATTTTTATCCTCCAACACTAGTTTTATCTTAAACTAGGGGATGAAAGTTTGTATAAGCCTTCTGCAAATTTTGACGTTAGAAGTATGGAAATTGTTGTAGGGATCCGTGTTATAAATAATAACAATAAAATGTAATAAAATAACCATAAAGTATCCCTTTGTTTATAACAAAAAACACAATAAGTATTTTTAGTCTCTATCGACATATTTTAATGTACTTTATTTAAGATAAATATAGTAGTGTACAAACGTCCCTTTAATAATTTAAATGTTACCTTTATGTATAAATCTCCGTTGAAATTACTATAGAATACTAGGGAAATAATTATTTAAATATTGCATAAATTATTTTTTATCCCAAGCGACGAACGACGATATAACTGTCATAGTTCATAATATACGCGATAGATGGCGTTTTTAACATAAATTTAAAAATATTATGATTTAGTATAAAACTTTAAACGTTATTAATAAAAATAATGTTAAAAACAACATGTAATAATATTAAGTTATTAAACAGTTAAATACTTTTAAGTTTTTGTAAATCAAATATTTACAGTATTCACTTAGCTTAGAAGAAAATAAAATCTGGTAAAAAGAGCTATCTAGGAAAACACATAGTGTAACACTTCAAGTCAAAGATATTGAACAATAATCTTAGTTTCCCCAACCACCGCTAAGATGGTGCCGTAAGGACCCTGCATCACGCTATCAGAGCACTGATAGTGATCATATAAGTAACCCTCATGATGATTATTTTGTATTAATATGAGCTCTCGTCATTCCTACGTTGCAATCTGCATAGTAATTGTTTCCACCATTGCTGGGACAGCTTCTTGAACGCAAAGGAATTGTTAGCAAACCTATAGGCTGGTGGCATACTGACTGCTTTCTCAAGGGACAATCTGTTGAAAACCGTTTTATAGAAGCTTAAGCGCTGCTCAAAAGTCAAAGCTATATCTCGTACGACAATATACGTCTCAGTTGTAAAGTCGCTGTTTTGACTCCATTACTCCGTGCACCCCCCGTTACAAAAGCTAATAAAATAATATATAACACAATGATGAGTATTCAAGCAGTACTTATTGCTACCGACAGATATTAGCGCTTCGACCCTGCATAACGCTATTGGTGTGTTGTAAATATAATACTTATAAGATAATAATAGATACTGTAACGAACTTTTTCACCGAAATATTAGAATAAACCGAGCTTTGCTCGGAGTTATAGTAGTACGAAAAAACATATTAAATATATATAATATTAAAATAATTGCATCTCACCGGGATTCGAACCCGCGAGCAATTATTTTTCAACAACGCAAACTCTGGCGTCTGACGCTTAGTAGCTGAGCCACACGTATTTGACATTGACTGGCGACAACTGACAAAAGTAAATGTTGTAAAAGAAATTCCACCAAAAACATATTCATGTTAAAATATTGCCAAGACGATACCATAATATGACTCGCACTGTCAAAAAGTTCTCAGATCTCATGTAAAACCAAGCTTCTGACTCTACACACCCTAACTCTACAATACAAACTTCACAAACTCTACACCTTAGTCAAGATATATCTTAGGCTTGGCCGTTTCGTTCCTACAAGAGTAGTATAACAGAAAAGGAGTCATTGAATTTTTTACCATACGCCCAAGTAGCGAAATGTCTTGGCAATATTTTAACATGAATATGTTTTTGGTGGAATACTAAATTTCATGGTAAGAAGCCGTTTTCGAGAAACCGATTATATATAAACAAGATTGTCTCGTTTAAAGTATAAGATTTTTTTTCTAGGTAAAGTGAACTCTCTGTTTGGCCTGGCTGAAGCGATGATGCCGCTGGTGTACGGGCCCCTGTACTCCCGCGTGTACATGGCTACCCTCACCGTGCTACCAGGGGCGGTGTTCCTCCTCGGCGCTGCTATGACAGTCCCGGCTGTTGCGATATTCGGGTGAGCATTTCAAGATGTCTTCTATCCTGGGGTTCGGGTCCGTTGGGTAAGAAATTCACGATGTCTTCTATGCCGGGGTTCGGGTCCTTCCTTATAGCTAGATAGCTGGTGGCAATTAAGGTATATGATTTCATCGTCGTTGAAGATTTAGCCCCGATTTCACCAAATACCTAAAACGCGCTTATCGCTAAACCCGGATTCTTTCTCCCACTCTCATTTAATGTTAGAACGGGACAGACAGATCTTAAGCCGTTGCTCAGCCTTAAACGTCGGTTTACCGCGTTGGTGAAATTGGGGCTTAATGTAGTCTGAAACTGTGTGAACTAGATAAAAGTAATGACGAGCTCAGGTAATTCGTTTTTTTAAAGTTCTTCCCCAAGTAATTTAGGTAAAATGAATGTCAAAAATTTACATTTTCGTTTCTACCACCAATTATATCTTATTTAATACATTTTGAATACTACTACTGAAAGATAATATAGTATCTAATAATATTTTTTCTACCCGACTGCGTGACGCTAAGGAAGTATATAGGCTTGCCAGAACTGATATTGTTACGGGTCTGTTGTCTTGAGGTAAAACAAAGACAAACAAAAACGATAGCTAAAAAGAGTAAAATAAAATTAATTGCTTAAAATATCGAAAAAACCCGACTGTTAAAAACTTAGTATAATATTTAAAGTTTTCAATCAAAATTTCGAATATATTTCTAAAAAAAAAATAGGAGCTACCTTAGTTCGCCACTATTTTTGTCTAGTTCACATAGTTGCAGGCTACGTTACGACGTCTTGTACTTATCAACGACGATTAAATCATATACCTAAATTGCCACCAGCTCCCTAGCTACCCATATCTGGAATATGGCACCCTGGCCACGGGACATAATATATTATAGCACAAAAATTTTCCACGATGTAGCCAATACACGAAGCGACTGAAACAAAATGTACTTACCTACAGAATTTTGTTTTAGTTGCGTCAAAAAAATTAAATATTCGAAATATGTTCCGCGGCCAGGTGGTTAGGTTGTAGCCTTAGCTTTTGTTCGGTTAAATACGGGTTGTAAACGAGTGATACTGTGAGTATATAAAAAAAATGTTCTTAACTAAAGGTCTTCAGACAATGAGGAATTGTTTTTTGTTTCACCAGGTTGTGGCGCCACTGTAGAGCGAGGTCCTAAAGTACGGGTGTCAGTTTGTTTTTACGGGCACCAAAACAAAATTTAAATCATATTTAATACAATAGAACAGTAGAGTTGCGCAGTCCCGTTTTGCTCGAAGAAAAGCAGATTTTTTTCTTAGCTCCGCTTTTAAAGCACTTACATTATACAAGTATTACATTAACGTAGGTATTGCTAAATATTCGCAACATTAATTTAAATAGAAATAAACCTGCGTAGATAAGCCGCAAATAGTGACATTTGACATTTCGGAGACCTCACCCTACACACGTGCCCTCAGCGGCGAAAAGAATTTCAATTATCCTTTATCGACTATCTATTTTTTTCATTGGAAACCACGGAACTATTGTACAGATCAATTAAAGCCTTTCAATGATTGACGTTCATACATTCAAATAATTAAAAGGATTTTCCGCTGTTAGGTGAGGATAGCTAACCGAGAGGACGCATTCTGGAACCTTCATTTTATGCAGTTTACATAATTATATCTTTATGGCCAATTAATTCCTTTGTCAACAAAGTAAGGACAAGGAAACATAGGAAGCTATTTTTATATACTTAGTCTGGCCATAAATACTGTTACAATTAAAAATAAAGAAAATATTACATTTGAATTCGGAATCTGTAATTTTTATATGATTGTTCATTGAGTTTTCTCATTTTGGCGCCAATACATGGTACAATATTTAACGTTGGTACGTTTAAAGGACTGTATTGCAGCCAATGGAGACCACTTCGAATAAGCTTTTTAAATTTTAATTTTTTCATATATTTATGTATTAAACTGACACACTGTAAAAGTAATAAATGTTGCAATAGAATTTTTTTTTCTTTGTTTCAGTATTTATGGCAAGACTAGGTAATGTTGCATAGTGAATAATTTATTATAATGTACATCAACATAACATCCTCCGTGGTCTAGTGGTTAGAGCTTGGCTCTCGACTCGGAGGTCGTGGGTTCGATTCCCGCATTGGAACAAAAAAAAAAAAGTTGTTTCCAAGTTTGGTTAGGACAATTCAGGCTGATCACCTGATTGTCTGACAAGAAAGATGATCCATGCGTCGGATGGGCATGTAAAAAGTCGGACCTGCGCCTAATCTCTCGCCAGTCGTGGCGGTTATCCGTCCCACTGGGTTACGAGAGTAAAAGGAGGAGAGAGTGCTCTTGTGTACTGCGCACACACTTGGGCACTATAACATAACTCCTGCATAGCTGGCCTGGTTTCAATGAAACAGGCCACCGTCACCGAAATCGGTGTGGGAGCTATTATTATTACTATTATAATGTACATATAAACATATAGTTATAGCTGCCGATTTTGTTCACGTCAAAATAAAAAAAAAGTTTCCAAGTTCGTGTGGCAGAAGTGAAATTTAATTCATTTTAAATCCGAAAACACTTGACGCGCCTAAAGAGTTTTACTTCATAAATGTCTTAAAATTATTTAAATCGCTGGGAATCTAAAGGTTTTTAAAATATAGGGATATAATTAATATTTTGTTCATCTAAGCAAGCGAATCTAATCTGTACGTGAAACCGTAACCAACAAACAAAAAGTCACTTTGACATTCATCATAATATTATTAGTAAGGATAATAAATGAATATATGCATACAAACATTAAACAAAACATTAAAATAATTGATAAAATAACAAATAAATGTTAAATACGAATGTATTAAAACAATTTCGACGATAATACTGAGAAATAGATAAAATAAATTGACTGTCGTAGTCAAATTAATGTATAATATTGACTGAAAACTGGTCAAGTCACGCAGTCTATCCGTGAAACATCATTTCTACATGCATGTAAATGAATCTTTGAAGTGAAAACGTTGTGATTCAAACTAGCTGAAACGTAAAACTGTAAATTGAGTTTGTCTCAATTAGGGTATACCGTTGGAGGGGACAATATTGAAGTACCAAGAGGGTACGAGATGTTTGATAATGAGAATAAAACTTTCATAAATCACAACATGACTCATATTAAGTATTTTTGATATTTTAATTTCCACTCTCCTGGTGGTTATATTCTTTTTTTAGAATCAGAGGGAAAAGGCTTCTAGTGTAACCGACAGTTAAACTTACCAACAACCTTATTTTCGCTAAGTTTGTGAGTTGTTTTGCAGAGTTCTTTAACTTATGCTAAAGTTCGTTGCTATCCGTTGTTTTAATTCAAATGTTTAATTTATTCACAGATGGATGTATTTCGAACAACGCAAGGACACTAAACAAGCGGATGAAATGGATAACGCGAGCAAAGACATTTAAATAGTGCCATAAAAATTGTCGTTTAATCGTCAGCGCGCACTTTTTAAGATAGCGATTCAAATTTGAACTTTATTAACTTCACAAAAAGATACACATTTCAATGCAAGAGCGTCAGTTCACACCGAAACGAGACGATAAGTGACGGGGCGCTACATTTCTAAGGTGGCGATTCAAGATTGAACTTTATTTATCACACAAGAAGATACTTACACGTTTAATTAGTTCGTTTAATTAGTATCTAGTTTTACATTCGAACTCTTGTAGAGTTTGAATGTAAAACTAGATCGCTCTGCATAGCGTGTATCTGTATACTGAATAAAGTTCAATTTTGAATCACTATTTAAAAATGCACACCTCGTCGCGTACCGTCTCGTTTCGGTGTGTGATGACCCTTATATTTGCGGCCCGCACCGCGCTTGCAATGAAACATGTGTCTTTTTGAGTAGTGAATAAAATTCCATTTTAATCGCTATCTTAAAAAGTACGTGCCGCGACGTGCCTCGTGACAATGACCCTAATTGTAAGACGTAAGTGATACATAAATATCAATAAATTTCTGTTTAAACTGGTTTTGTCATTTTCCCTCGGATAGTGTGAAAGTAGTTAGGTTTGCAGTTACGTCGTTGGATATAATTTATGTAAGTCGTAAAAAGTGAAATATCAGATCATTTTTATGATAAATCTAAACGTTGTGACAGGATCTAGGATGTTAAATCGCTGGTTATGTTCTTGGAATGATTTAAGAAAACATTAATACCCACTTGCAGATATAAAATTACAGAATATTGTAAGTGAAAAGGTGTGAAAAGGTAAGATATTGTTGTATAGTCATCTGAGTAATAAGTTTCAGTTTTTATCACTACTCTCCGTGAAGAAGTTAACTACAATTTGTATGGCATCGAATTAGTTACCATTGTGTACCACTAGGAGCGTTGTTTCGATGCCATACAAATGTCCTCACGTCGTGCAGTGACCAAAACTAGCACACAGCACACAGGAAATGCAAAGGATAATGTAATATTATAAACACATAAGTGATAATGACGACAATAATGACGTAAGTGACGTAGCTTAAGTTTATATAAAGGTTCAATGTTTCATACCGTCAATATATAAACAAGGGTATCAATATTATGTATGCATAATCGTTCCAATAGAGCTCGGTAAAGTCCAAACAGGCTTTTCACGACCTTGACATTTCACTGTTTAATAAAAATCAGAATAAATTGAATCATCATAATGTATTATTATTCTAAAAGTGGAATTTATATTGGAGCGGAAATATAATCCATGTAAAATAAAATTGTTTTATGCATAACAAGAAGCGATTAGACTTATTTATTATATTATACTGGATGATTTATTATTCTGTTTTGAGAGAAACAGGGACACGGTCTGTATCAAAAGTATCATATTTATTAAAAAAAGCACTTGTGTCAATGTTCAAGTATTTAAAAGTTGGAAAATCTTATCATGAATTTACCTAAATTTTATACGTATTTTCAATATTTTTGTATTTCTGAAATACTTTTCTTATAGTATAAATAAGTAAATATTGATTTTAAATTAGTAGTGCGACGTTGTCAAATTAATTTTCACCAAGTTAGAAAAAAAAGCTAACCAAGTATGCTAACATACATGCAAATGCAGCGTATCTTTTATACACTGTTTCTCTCGAAACATAATAAAAACACTCAATATAATACTCGAAGAAAGAAACTGTGAGTATAGTTTTAAGAGAATTGTGCAACCGGAGTAGTATGAAATTTGGCCAGTAAATTATGTTTCGTTAAACACAGGTATCCTAAAGGAGCACTGTACTTTTTCAGGATAAAAAGTAGCCTATGTTTTGATCCAGAGCCTAAACTACTACCATACCAAATTTCATCAAAATCACATTAGTAATAATATCATCCATCAATACATCCATCAATTCATCCAACTTTATGTAAAACACTTCCAATGTATTAAACACTATACCTACCAGATTAAATACGATATCTATCTCCAGTTCACGCCTTGAAAATTTAATGCTTTCTTTTCTACACTTTCTATATCCATTGAAGTATCTGTATTTTTTTATTAAACGCAATTTAATTAAAAATCAATTAAATTTAAATCCAGTATCAAACTAAATATAGATAATGAAATTATTACATTGAAATATTGATTTTGATGATAGTTAGTTTTGAAAATATAATAATTACGACGTAACAGTAAGTTCCAAATAAGTGATCCAGGAATACTGTTACGTCGTAAACATTTGTCGATAGTTTTTCTCATAGATAGATCTATTATTAGGGTTCCGTTGCACAACAAGGAATCCTTATAGTTTCACACCGTTCGTCCGTCCGTCTGTCTGTCTGCCTGGCAGTCCACCCTTGCTAACTTCTGTAATTATGAATAGTACCTGGGTAACCGAGCTTTGCTCGGAGTTGTAGTAAATAAAAAAATATAATTATTTATCTGACCGGCATTTGAACCCACATTCCAAATTTCCGAAAAACGCAAAAATTATACATACGCATACCAAGATGCCAATCGGACTGACATAATAGAGTCGAAATTATTTATATATTGTTGCACGATGAAAGAAAAAAAACGTATTTAGCATAAAAATGCGCGGTTTCCAAGGAATAGGACCTTGCTAGATCAATTTTTCTGCCCCAAAACTCCCTGTACACTATATGGTAATGCTGGCAGCCGTTGCTGAGATTCCGATTCTATATATTATAACAAGATTAGCTCGTTTAAAGTATAAGATAAAGTTATGAATTTGCGATAATCATATATTGTATATTGCGTATAGATTTTATTCTTAGATACCATAAAGCTAAATTGACATATGACCCAATCGTATGGTGTCATCGAATAGGTCTTTTTAAATAAAGCCAAGGTTTCATACATGACTTTTTTATAAAGTGTACCATTTTCAAGTATTCGGCTTTCAAACTAGTTTACAAAACTTAAACTGGTTTAGATACTTGTGATTTTTAATGCTAAAGGTTTATGCTCGATTTCGGATGAAATCAAATAATCGCTTATGG
Organism: Phengaris arion; assembly: GCA_963565745.1. Lineage (NCBI taxonomy): Eukaryota > Metazoa > Arthropoda > Insecta > Lepidoptera > Lycaenidae > Phengaris > Phengaris arion. The sequence goes on along the minus strand of OY751439.1, from coordinate 5,460,283 downwards.
AGTAACTCGAAAAAAAAAAAAACAATTCCGCGTTTGATGGTAACGGAACCCTCCTTAGACAATATGTCTCGACATGCACTCGGTTAGGTTATATTCATTCATGTAAATGTAGCTCGTGAGCCAATAAATAAATAAATAAATAAATAAACGCGATTTGTTACATCGGAGATAGTGTGACACGTAATGCACAGCAATTACAATTAATTTTTTTATTATTTTATGGTAAGAAGATCTTATTCTAATAAAACGTGGTTTCTCATCAAATACAAAGTAAAATCAAATTGTAAGTTTTCATACAGTAAAACCACTTTCCTAATGGCGCTTGGCAATCGTCGTTTTGGAAATGACAGACGATGTTTGAAAAACGACGATTGCCGAAAGCTATTGAGATCCTCGTCGTACTGTATGTCAGTACATCTCTAGTTTAAACATCATGAATGGTATGTAATTTTAGTTTTATCATTTACATAAGTCAGTCTCCAGTTTCAAAAGTTTTTGAAACTGAATATTTTAATATTTCCATTTATTTGAATTTGAATATTTCCAAGAGATATAATTATTTAAATTAAAAACAAAAACAATCGAACAGGTGCAGGAAAAATGTACACATTTAGATTTCAAGGTTTTGTACACAAAACCTTGAGGGAAAATATTATTTAATAAAATGAGGGAAAATATTATATTGATAAATACTGTCTAGTAACTAATCAATACATTTAATAAATAGTCTTGTACTGAAGTCACTGCTTTAACATGCTTTATCAGATCGCGATTTACATTAGAATTTTATATAACTAAAACTTGTTCTTTAGCTTAATAAACCCATGTCTTTTTACAAAAAATTGGTAAAAGGGCCAATGAAAAAAAAAAATTATAAATAGTGACTGACAAAGACAGGTTTAAAATTTTTATCACCTTATTAATGTAAATTTCTAAAATATGATAATACAAATGGTTACATTTTTTAATTATATTAGTGGTATATGTATTTACGAGAATTTGTCATTTCATAATTTTCGGGCGGCAAGTGATAATGTGCCCACAAAGATGTGCAGTGCAGCAAAATTTCTTAACCTTTATAAACTAACTGGTGTATAAAGATTTGTCAGTGCATTTTATAAATAAGGAAAGGAAGCACCGTTGTATGTATTTTATTGAATAAAATATAATAAATTTTAATAATTTACAGTTTTCATATAATATCAACAAAATGTGGCCTGACGTGAGACTTTAGAAGAATTTTTCATAAAAGCCGACATAAAGTTGTTGGAAGATGTTTATAAAATAGATATTTTTCTCAATAAAGGCAGTGTATTTTAACAATATTTAGCAAGATTATAGGCATTACGATGGAGAACGGTACCAAAACTCGTCAAGATATGGAGCAGACGATTCCATTGAAGACGAAGATGAAAAAAGATGTTGCCAAGAAAATGACGATGTACCAAAAATGTATACATATAAAGGAAAATGTGACAGTTGAGCCTACGGTAGCGTTTTTTATGATGACGAGTATCATAACGATGTTATCAACACAGAACTTAAATATAGAAAAAGCGTGTAGAGTGAATTTAATGTTCGAAGACAGTGTGTGCACAGCACTAAAATTGAGACAGCGGGCGAACTTGACCTATCAAGAGGACGAGGTGCAGAAGTTGGTGGCGTCCGTGGAGGGGTGGAAGAGCGTGGTCCACACCGTATTCCCCGTCATCCTGATGATGTTCATCGGCGCCTGGAGCGACCGGACGGGCAGACGGAAGGTCTGCATGCTCATGCCCATCGCCGGAGAGTTCATCACCTGTGTTTTGAACATGATAAACACGTACTTCTTCTATCAGGTCTCCGTGGAGTGGACCGCGTTTCTATCGATATTATTCCCCGCCTTGACTGGGTCGTGGTACACCTTGTTTCTTGGTGGGTACAGCTACATAGTGGACATTACTTCAGAAGATACGAGAACGTTTCGATTGGGTGTGCTAACATTAGGCGTCACCGTAGCCTTCCCTATTGGAATAGGGTTGAGCGGTATAATTTTGCGATACCTTGGCTACTATGGTGTGTTCGGAATCGCAGCCACAGTACAATTTCTAAACTTGTTATATTTGTGGTTCTGTATTGAAGATCACACATGGCTCAAAACAGCTTCTAAGGTACGTATTTCAAGATGATGCTATATATGACGTGTGTATTATGTAATATCTGTAATGTTGTTCTCATTAATATCTATGTTATGATGATATGATCAAAGACAATTGATATAATTTATACCTATCACAGAAATTATAATATTTAATCTCTTCCCCACAAGCTACGTGTATGCGTCCTGTTAACCTAACAACCATGTTAAATGACGATCTCTGTGGCTCAGTGGTTGAACTCGTTGGTGCTCAAGCCAGGGGTCGCGGGTTCGAATCCCGCCTAACGAAAAAAGTTTCTCTGTGTTCCTGGGTCATGGATGTATATTAAATATAGTAAAAATCTTAAATATATATATGAAAGTATTAAATATTCTTTCCATTGTATTCCTCGTAACACATGTTCTTCGAGTACTTGGAACGGGGTCAGATGGACGGGATGTGAAGATGTAGATATAATATTGAATATCATTACCACCACTTGCTAAAGTGTTCAATATTACCATCATCGACCACAATAAATAATAATAGCTCCCCACACCGAATTCGGTAACAGTGGCCGCGTTTTTTAAAACCAGACTGGTCTGGCTTCAATGAAATCAGCCACCGTGTCATTGCTGGCTACGCAAGAGCTATTTTATAGTGACCAAGCATGTGCGCAATACACAAGAGCACTCTCTCTTCCTTTACTCTCGTAACGCAGTAGGACACGACTGGCGAGAGATCAGCCGCGGGACCGTCTTTTTGCATGCTCATCCGATGCTTGGATCATCTTTCATGTCAAACCTGACATTGTTGTTCTAACGCGGGGATCCGACCCACAACTTCCATGGAGCCGTCAATACATACGAAAATAACTGATAATATCAGCTGAACTATTATTTTCAGCTGCACAGATCACCTCTCAATGTAAAGTGTACTAGCTCCCCACAATTGTAGCCAACTTTAGGTTAGCCCGAGTTAGTTTATACGTCTATTGCTTTCGGTAACATTTTGTTTATCTTATACAAGTATAATAAGTAAGACATGAAAAAATGATATAGACAAGTCTATATAAATTTTTCTCCTTTTAACACATAAATAGAAAAACATTTTCATTTTCAGAATAAACAAAAAGGATGTGTAGGTTTTCTCCTTGATTTTTTCAACTTTGATAGCTTAAAAGAGACTTTACAAATAGTTTTTAAGAGGGGCCCAGAAAACAGAAGACTAAAAATATGCCTTATCATATTTGCTGTTTGCTTAGCATTTGGACCGATTTGGGGTAAGTAATAATTTTGATATTAATTACTATCTTTAGGGTCCGTTCACACCGCGACGATACGCGACGCTACGCTATTCAACATTTATCTTTCTTCACTACACAAAAAGTTACACGTTTTCATACGACATCAGCCATAAACTGTACATGTACTGTGCAGAGCGGTGCAACCTGACATTCGAACTCATACAATGAAACGTGTATCTTATTGCATAGTAAATAAAGTTCGATTTTGAATCGCCATATTAAAATGCAGCGCCGCGTCCCGTATCATCCCGTTTCGGTGTGAACTAAACCCTCAAATAAATTATATCACGAACCGGTGCGTGAAGGGAATTTTTCTACGCCCTTTTCCCCATGTAACTATCTTTCTAGATATTTTTTTTATACTTTTAGTTTTTATACTAAAATATATTTTATACTAAATTTTCAGGCGAAACTTCGATAGTGTACATATTCTGCCGGTACCGGTTTAACTGGGATGAGGTGAGGTACAGCGTGTACTGCACCTACAGTCTCGTCTTACATACGGCTGGTAAGTGTACTTAAAGGGAAAAAAAAGAATAGCAGAGAAAAATGTTATAGAAATATCGGGGGCAATTTACGTCATTATTTCTGTGAAATTCACAGTTGGGTTCCAGTGTCAGAGCATGCGGTTGCTCTCGTGCACATTCGATTTGATGCGTGTGTGACAGCATGCGCTGACTCTGGAACCATACCATTACGTAATGACTATTTATTAATATGTGACCATATGGCGAATTGAACAGAGATAATTACATGAGTTGGGCTTCTGAATACTGATAGTCTCGAGTTTTATGTGATAAACAAAATAATATTGTGATATTTTTTACAACGGCATATTTATATTCACTTTGACGAGCATATATTTTATTTTCACATTTTGCGATGTCGCTTATCGCGCGCGATAATGCGAGAGACAGCTATGATATTTTATATATTGAAACATATACCTTCCTTCTTATTTATTATTTTGCCTCTTAGATAGAAACAAGTAAAGAAAAAATATTGTGACAGATTGACATTGACGTCAACGCGTAATAAAATGATATCAAACGCACGGTAGGTAGTGTGAGATAACTGAGGTAGCGATAGTAATTATAAACTAAAATGTTATAATTAAAAGAATATCAGTCCAGTTTCATTAAAATTACAAAAAATAAAATTTTACTCATATTTTCATTCAGTCAGTCAGAGTAAAAACTCATAGGGTTTGACAATAATCAATACACTACGTGTGTATGGTGAACCAAATCCATGGTAGTGTGTGTTGCTGATATTTTAATTAATTTTATGTATTTCTAAGCATTATTTTAAGAAATTTAAGTTTTTCGCTCGCCTTTCTCAGCATAAACTTTCATTGTGCCAAATTTCACTCTCATCAACGCACAATTCTCATTAAACTGTACTTGAAATTTTCGCTTTACGTATCAATATATAGATTTTCCACTACACTGTCGAATCCTTTCGAGACTCAATTATACCTGAATGGTGTAAGAGTTTTCGTTTGTTTACAGGAACAATGTTCTCGATAAGCTTTTTTAGTAAAAAAATGAAGTTTGACGACTCAGCGCTGGGAATAATCGCGATGATTAGCAAGATCGCGGGCGCGCTAGTGTGGGTGTTCGCTAGGAACGGCACAGATATTTATTTAGGTAAGTTATATTGCATTTTTTTTCATATAAGTCTGGAATCTGTTTTCTGCAAGGCCGTGGTCAAGCCAGCCTACTCACAGAAATGTTCTTAGGCTGGAACTTTATTATTATGATCCGGAATCCGGCGGGCCCGGGAAAATTCAGAGCACTGTAAATAGAACTATGCGCTAATACAATAAAGTATTACGACAATATAATAAAGTATTACGACAACGCAACGTGATTTTACTTCGGTATGGCAGAAAAAGGAAGGAAGGAAGGAAGGAAAAAGGAAGGACCAGGAACTAGAAAATATGATTTTAAAATTATTTGTCAAAAGATGAATATAAGACTTACTTTGACTACATTTGGTATGAAATTAAATATCCTGCATAAAACGGGAACTTTAGAAGAGTTAGGCTCCTATATCAAATAGGATTTTCCACCCCATCTCCTGGAAAAAAGGAAAGCTCTGATCCCCTAACTCCAAAAATACAAAGAAAATGAGAGTTGTGGCTGTAATAAGGCACGCCCATATAGTGATTAAAGAAAAGTCTAATAACAAGAGAGCTCTACTCGTATCGTCCAAGAGAAAATAATAATAATAACACACTATTGATCCAAAAGAAACAAATGCAGAAAAAATCTTAAACTACCTATTTACCAGCCACACCACATACCCAGACTACAATTAATAATCCCCCAACCTCAAGTTTTTCAATCGCATCGTACCAAAAAAATACCAGCCTGAAAAACCTATTTTAGCAAATGAAGAAAATCAGGCATAGCAAATAAATAAGACACTAAAAGAACGGGACAAATATGCTACCAATACAATACTGAATAAAGCAATACTCCCAATACGGTTGGTCGCCGCGGGAGTCACTGACCAATACCCTCCACTCCACCCTTTATACATATGCTAGATCATTACTATCTGAAAAAAGGCCACTAGAGTTCAAGCAATCAATATATATAGCCATTAAATATGATATTATTGGCTTATCGGAATTCAGATGTCAAGGCTAAATAATTGAAGAAAGCGATGACCACACATTCTGCTACTTTGGAGAGACGAAAGGCCAGTATAGAGTAGGTTTTCTCACTAAAAAATATTTGAAAAATTGTATAGATGGTTTCACAGCAATCAACGAACGAATATGTATATTACAATTGAGTTTTATGAATAAAAAGATATCCATCGTTCAAGCACATGCACCAACCTCCGAATCAGAAATAAATAAAAGAATTTAACAATAAAATACAAATATTAAATACTGCAATAAGTAAAAACCTTATAGTCATGGGACACTTTAACGCCCGGGTTGGTCAAAAAATGAAAGGTGAACACAGAATACTTGGTACAATATGCTTCGGAAAGAGAGACAAGAGAGTTGGAATACTAATCGAATTATGTTGAAAAAACAATGTTTGTAATTAATAGCGTATTAAAAAAAAGAGGACCAACATTTGGACATTATTTTGGATTATGTACTGTCAAATATAAAAAACAATTTATCTAACATTGAAGTGCTAAGTAGTCTATCGTTTCCAAGCGACCACCGACTTGTTAGAAGTACTCTATTACTAAGTAAAATAAAAAAAAAATCTAGAATCACCTACAAAAAAAACAAACCTTTATTAAAAAATGTGAACGAACAAGAGAAATGTTGAAGCTTTAAAACAATATATTACAAATATAAAAATAGAAGAAAACGATGATGTAGAGACATACTATTATAAAATTAAACAAGAAATCGATAATAGTTTGAATTCTGTAGTAAAATGTAATATGAATAAAAAAGAAACTATACCTTCCATTTCAGAAGAAACCAAAAATCTTATAAAAAGAAGAACCGAACTAATTAATAAAAAGCACTTAACAACAGAAGAAAAACTAGAGAAATGTTATTTATATAAAACTATCCACAAATTGATCAGAAAAGAATACCAAAACCACTAATTCTGAAACTAATAATAATTGAAAAACATCTTAAAAAGTCGGGAAGCGTTAAAAAAGGACTAAGAGAATTAACAACCACCAAAAAATGGATTAATTCTTTGAGAAATAGTAACTGTAACAAAGAAACAATATCAAGATCAGGAATAATAAAAGCTGCCACAGAATTTTATAAAAATCTCTACGCTTGTAAAACCGTAGTTGTTGAACCAGTTTGTAGAGTACCATAACTCTACACATACAAGAAAATGATGCTATATTACAAAGATTCTCGGTTCAAGAAATTTTAACTCAGATAAAGTAGCTGAAGAAAGATAAAAGTAGCGGTCCAGACAACATATCAAATGAAGTCATTTCAACGGCAAAAACTCTGTTAGCTCAACCTTTAACTATTCTGTTTAATGAAATTTTAGACGAAAGAAAAATCCCCACTGAATGGGCGAAATCAGATATAGTACTACTGTACAAAAAAGGAAATCCTAATAATATTAGTAATTATCGACCAATTAGTTTGCAACCGAATCTCTACAAGTTGTTTACCTCTTGCCTCGAGGATCGCCTTGCTAAATATACTGAGGAGTACCAGCCAGTAGAGCAAGCAGGATTCAGGAGCACATATTCAACTATAGATCACATTCACTCATTAGAGTTAGTGATAGAAAAATATGTAGAGATGAATCGTCTACTCTATCTAGCGTTCATCGATTAAGCCAAGGCTTTTGACTCTATATCCCGTAACAGTATGTGGAGAGCCCTCCAAGAATGTAAAGTACCATCCGAGACTATAGAACTCATACAAGACATATTATATAAGAAAAGCACAAGTAGAGTATTACTAGAAAAAACAGGCTCTGAGATTAATATATGTAGAGGCGTTCGTCAAGGCGAACCCCTCTCACCTAGAATTTTTATTACTGTCCTACAAGAAATAATGAAGTATTTAAAGTGGGAAAACAAAGGTATATACATCAATGGAAAATTTCTTAGTAACCTCAGGTTCGTAGATGATATTGTCCTTTTTGCAGAAAACTCATCGAAATTGGAGTTAATGATAAACGAAATTAATTGTGTCAGTAACGAAATAGGCTAGACCTAAATACAATAAAACAAAAGTTATGACGAACAGCATCAAAACAACCATATATGTTAAAGACGTACTACTGGAATATGTCCAGGAGTACACATATCTAGGCAAACTAGTATCTTTCAAAAAATCTAGACACCAAGATGAGTTAATGACACGTAAACATGGCCTGGAATAAATTTTGGAGCTTCAGAGAAATTCTTAAGTCAAACACATCAATGAAGCTTAAGAAAATTATAATAGACACTTGTGTTTTACCCTCTCTCACTTATGCATCCCAAACATGGATTTTTAATAAACAGACAAGAAACAAGTTAATAACAACACAAAGAGCCATGGAAAGAAGCATAATGAACCTAATACTAAGACACAGCAAGCAAACCGCGATCCCTGCCACCAACGGGAAGGGAGTTCTAAGGAAAATAAACCCGACTTTAACGTTTTTCGGCCATCTTGAAAATTTTTAAACGTCAATAACTCCGGAGGCAAACGTCGGAGGAAGACGCGGATTGCAGAAACCGGCAGCTGGGGAGTTGGGCAAATGAACTTACTAGATTAAGACCCAAAAATAGCAAAAAAATTGGGCAAATTTTTTTGGACCTAAATAAGGCTAGAATCACATAGCAAATTACAACCACATCGGAAGCCTCCGACCACCATGGACGAATTTGGGGGGGCAAGCCGGACCATCAGATAGAGGATAGAAATCCAACAAAAACGAGCCCAAACTCGGCTCCAATACCTCCAAGGACGGCTGAGTAAATTAAAATCTGAAATCCAACTATCGCAGCGGCCATCTTGAAAAAACAAAAACCCCAATTCCTCGGCTTCTAGACGTCCTAGATCCACGGAGTTTTCACCATCAGCATCTGCGCAACGAGGGCAATCCGGTCGGGGGAAAACTGAGCACCTGCATGGTCTACCTCCACCTGGAAAATAAGAAAATCAACCTCCTGGCTTCTGGAGGTCGCAGAGAGCGGTTTTCGGGATACAGCACCGGACGAAGTACAGGACGCCACACCTGAAGTACCGGAACGCCTGGACATCTGCAGCACCTGGAAAACCTAAAAATAAGAAAACCATCACTTACCTGAAGAAGCCGCCGCATCATCAGCATCTGCACCTGAAAAAAGCTTAATATTAAGGTAAAACATTGTTATTGACCTGGACCAGTAGTCTCCTATTGGAGCTACTGCTTATACTGTAATTAGATTAAGACCAACTACACTATTTTTAGTGTAGTTGTTAGTATAGGTTTTACATTGTGTGCTTAGGATTCAAACACACTACATTATATCTATAGTAGTTAGATTAGATCAGTTCAACCCCTTATTGAGGAAACTGTTAGCTTAGATTTTTATCTGACATTTTATTAATTGACATTTATTTTTATAATTCGATTATTAATTTATTATTTTAATTTTACCTTATTATTTTAATTCAAATTGAAATTTAATTTAAATTATTTTATTGCATTTAAATTGACTAGGGGGACTCCTAATAGATAAAATGTTGCGCACCCCCCGAAAGAGTGACACGTTTACTATTTCCCCGCCAACAAAAAATAAGGCAAATGAAGGTAAAGCACTTTCGCAACCCTTGAAATCTTCTGAAATGAGAAAAAGTATAGACAAATAAGAAACTTTAAGCCTACAAGCTATAACCCCTAAGCAAACCAAGCAGAGTGATCCACCAGCACTCAAACCCAAAGCCAAAAAGGTAACTACCGTAGTAAAGCCCGAAAGTCCATTAATTGCAAATAGACCCAGGACTGCAGAAGGTAAAGCCTGTCTACAGCGTGCAAAATACTGCATAAATAACTCCAGAAATTTTAAAACCGATCTAAAAGAAGGTGCTTTAGCAGCATTAGACGGGCTGTACCGAATAATAAAAGAATTGGAGATGGAACTCACCAGTGTGAAGGCAGGAACCGGCGGAGAGCTGAGGAGGGACCCTTTACATCCCCCTCAGCTACCCGTAGATACGATAAACGCAGCAGATACACTGATGAGGGGCCTGAAAGAGAAAAATATGTTACTAGAACAAGGTATGAATGAGGGAATGAAAGAGATGATGAAGAAGATGGATGAAATGAAGGGATGTATGGAAGAGGGTAGAGTGAGGATGGAGAAGTTGAGTTTGCTCCTGGAAAACAACACAACCGTCGCTAAACCAGCGAGCTATGCGAGCATTGTCTCGAGAGGAGTCGCTGAGCGAGTCCCCGAGACAAGGGCACTGCATTCGGTTGTGGTGGGTGTCTTCCAGGGACACGCAGGATTCGGGAGAGGAATTGATGAAAAAGATAAGGAAGACAGTAGATGCGAAGGATGGATGGGTCAAGTTAGAAAGAGTAAGGAAGGTTAAAAACAGAAGGGTTGTCGTCGGCTGCATAAACCAAGAAGATAGAAATAAGGTTAAAGAGAGATTGGGAAAGAATGAGGGACTAGTGGTGGAAGAAGTGAAAAATAAAATCCCCCTTCTGGCCTTCAGGGATGTGATGAAGTGCGACAAAGCCGACTTCGTCACCGCGTTCTCTAACCAGAATGCGAGCATCCTTGAGGGCCTGAAGGAGGAGGAGAGAAAAGTGGAAGTGGTATTTGGGATGAAAGCGAGGAACCCCCTACAGAATCACCTCGTAGTTAGAGCTAGCCCACAGGTATGGAAGAGGTGCGTGAATGCAGGATATGCCCATATAGGTTTGGGCAGAGTGAGAGTGGAGGACCATAGTCCGTTGGTGCAGTGCTTCCGCTGCCTCGGGTATGGGCACACGAAGAGGGTGTGTAGGGAGGAGACGGATCGATGCAGTCACTGCGGAGGTCCTCAAATGAGGACTGTTTGCGAAAAGTGGCTACGGAGAGAAGTGCCTTAGTGCATTAACTGCACTAAGGCCAAGAGAGGTAGCGCGGAGCACAGTGCCCTTGATAGAGAGTGTGCAGAAAGAAAGAGGTGGGACGCTCTAGCTAGATCGGCGGTATCGTATTGCTGAGGTTGTCCCCGGTGAGTACTTTCAGTACCCAATATTGCAGGCCAACCTTCAGCGGAGCCAAATCGCCACAAGGGAGTTATTACTCGAGGCCACCAAGCGTAAGGCTAGCATAGCGTTGCTGTAGGAGCCCTATGTAGGTGGAGCGCGGAGTATGAGGACATACAACGGAGTGAGGGTCTACCAGAGCGATGGGGAAGGGGGCGGTGTTGTCAAGGCGTGTGTTGTGGTATTCGACGACATATTGGACGTCGAGCTACACACACGCCTTAACAACAACAACATAGTTGTGACCACCCTCCGAAACAAAGCCTGGGAGGCGGTTGTAGTGTCCTTCTACTTCGAGCCCGATAAGCCTGTAGGGCCCTACCTGGACCATCTTATGCAGAAAGGAAGAGAGTTGGGATCTGATAAGATGGTCCTGGAAGGCGACGCGAACGCTAAAAGCCCGTGGTGGGGTGGCGACGCGGAAGACCCGCGAGGAAGGGAAGTGTTTGCTGTACTGGAAGCAATGGGTCTACATATACTCAACACTTGAGACACCCCACCCCAACTTTCGATACCGTCAGAGGAGGAAAAAGGTTCTCCAGTTACGTGGATGTGACAGCGTGCTCCAACGACTTGCTGGACCGAGTGGGCGACTGGAGAGTTGATGAGGGTCTGACGAGCTCGGACCACAACGGCATATCATATTTTGGCATCAGACAACAGAAATCCACAGGCACAAACATAATACGTACCACACGCATATTTAACACACAGAAGGCAAACTGGACTCAGTTTCGTGAGAAACTAACCCAGCTAATGTCGAACAGACAATTGAATGTACAGGACATGGACACAATACACAGCACACAACAAATAGAAGAAGCAATAGACAGATACTCGGAAGTCATAACACAGACATGCAGAGACACCATGCCGACCAAAAAACACACACAGAGATTCACCTTGTCGTGGTGGAATGATGATTTCGCGCAGATGAAGAAGGAGGTCGCCACGAGGAAACGCAGGATCCGTAACGCTGCGCCTGATCGCAGAAACCGCGTAGTTGGACTGTACCTGGAAGCGAAAGAGAAGTATGAAAAGGCAGTTAAGGATGCGCAGGTTGAGAGTTGGAAGGAGTTTTGCCGGAAGCAGGATAGGGAGGGGGTCTGGGAGGGTATCTACAGGGTGTTGAGCAGAGTCACAGGGAGGGAGGAGGATCTGCCCCTTACGAGGGACGGTGAAACCCTCGACGCCCGAAGCTCTGCGGAATGGCTGGCGGAGACCTACCCCGAGGACCAGGAACGTGATGAAAATGAGGAACATCGGCGGACGCGCCGGTGGGCGGAGTCATTGGTCACCGAACCGCCGGCGGGTCCGGACGACCCTCCTTTCATCATGAAGGAGTTGAAGAGAGCCTTCCGAGGAGTCCTTCAACCCCAAAAAGGCCCCCGGGACGGATGGACTCACGTCGGACATCTGCCAACACGCTGTGGAATGTCACCCGGAATGGTTCCTTGCTCTGCTGAATAGGTGCCTCACCGTCGCCTGCTTTCCCAAACAGTGGAAGCGAGCGACCGTGGTGGTGCTAAGGAAGCCGGGCAAGGAATCGTACCGGGTACCAAAAGTCTATCGACTGATCGGCCTCCTGCCTGTTCTCGGCAAAATCTTCGAAAAGATGCTGGTCGCCCGACTTAGGTTCTACCTGATGCCCAAGATTAGCCCTAACCAATATGGCTTCATGCCCCAAAGAAGCACCGAAGACGCCCTCTATAGGTTGGTGAACCACATCAGTAAACGGAGAGAGGAGAAGAAAATTTCTGTTATGGTTTCGCTGGACATAGAGGGGGCCTTCGACAATGCTTGGTGGCCGGCCATAAAGGTTAGGTTAGCTGAGGTTGGGTATCCGGGGAACATGGGGCGGGTGATCAGCAGCTACCTGAGTGAAAGAAGAGTGAATGTAAGGTACGCGGGTATGGAAGTGAGCAGAGAGACCAACAAGGGGTGCGTGCAGGGATCCATAGGTGGACCAATCCTGTGGGACCTCTTGTTGGACCACCTGCTATGGATGTTAGAAGATATGAATGTGTGGAATCAGGCGTTTGCCGACGACATTGTGATTGTGGTGGATGGAGATACGGCCTTAGAGATCGAACAGAAGGTAAACATGGCGTTGGACAGGATAAGGGAATGGGGGAAAGCAAATAAGCTGAATTTCGCCCCCCACAAAACCTATGCCTTATTGTCTACCAGAAAATTAAAGTATGATGTGCCTCGACTCTCGATGCGGGGGGGGGGGAGCGGTGTCGAGGTAAAATACTCTAAGTCAATAAAAATATTAGGGCTCACCATAGACGGAGGCCTCACTTTTAATGAACATGTAGAAGTTTGCAAGAAGGCCATAACAAAATATAAACAGTTATCTAGAGCAGTCAGAGTAGGCTGGGGGCCTAACCCCCAAATAGTTAAGACTATATATACAGCAGTTATAGAGCTGACTATTTTGTATGCATCAGCAGCGTGGGCACCCACCGTGGAAAAGATGGGGGCCCAAAAAAGGTTCAATTCCGTTCAACGGGGTTTTTCCCAGAAGATCTGCAAAGCATATCGAACTGTCTCCCTGAACTCTGCGTTGCTGCTGGCTAGGATACTCCCTCTTGATCTCAGGATACTCGAAGCTTCGAGGCTCTATGAGATCAACAAGGGGGTACCGCACCCGGTGTTGAGAGATAGGGAGGTGGAGCAAATGGCTCCTGCGATTAAGGACCCACATCCGGCAGACTAGGAAGAGCTGAGGTTCGGGTTGGTAGACGAGGACTCGTATGCAGACGTGGTTAACAGCCACGTCCATATGATCTATACGGACGGCGGCAAGATTGAGGGTCGAGTCGGAGCCGCACTCTCCATATGGAAGGGTGAGGCCGAGACGAAGGCCATCAAGCTTGCACTGCCGCCGTATTGCACCGTCTACCAAGCCGAGCTTCTAGCGCTCCAGAGAGCAGTAAGTATAGCCTGCAAGAGTGGAATGGCGAAGGTTGGTATCCTTAGCGATTCCAGATCGGCTCTCCAGGCAGTCACCCTCAGTTCCCCTCATCCCCTGGCAGTGCAAACAAGGGCGGACCTCCGAAAAGCTGCATCGCAGAGGCGGGAGGTCTCCCTGTTTTGGATTAAGGCGCACGCAGGGTTGAGAGGGAATGAGAGGGTTGACGAATTAGCCAAGGAGGCCGCGCTGCGATTGAAAAGGAAACCTGACTACGATCTGTGTCCTGTTTCATTCGTCAAGCGTATCTTAAGAGAGGATACGGTTGAGGAATGGTGCAGGGGATACGAAGTAGGAGGGACGGCCGGAGTTACGAAGCTCTTCTTCCCAAGCGCTGCTGCTGCATACTAAATATCAATAGTCAAGTCAAGTCAAGATAGTCAATAAAATAGACATCACACACTACACCACACAGATTCTGACCGGACACGGCGGATTCGCCTTCTACTTGAACAGATTCAAGTTGAAGGAGGATCCGTCGTGTTCGTGTCAGCCAGGAGTTGAGGAGACGGTTCCTCACCTGTTACTGGAGTGCCCAATTTTTGCTAGCAATAGATATGATATTGAGCAGAAATTGGGCACATCCATGACGGGTGAGAATCTGCCTTCCATCCTGGGGGGCAAAAAGAGGGACATCTTCCTCGATTATTGTAAGAAGATTGTGGGTGTAGTTTGTAAGAGAAATTGTGATATTTTAGTGTGATTATTAGTTAGGTTCTATTGTATAATATGTTTTGCTGTGATATTAGGTTAGTCTTTTACTCTGTGCCGTCGTTTTATTGTTGACATTTTAATTGTATTTTTGAGTCATTTTATTGGAATTATTATTGAATTATTATTTTATTGGAATTATTATTATTGTGTAATTATTATTATTAATTGAAATGTAATTTATTGACATGTATCAAATTTAATGATACTAAAGTATGAAAAATGTTAATTGAAAATGATTGTTAAAAAACTAAGTGTAATGATAATGTTAGAATTGTAAAAAAAGGAAAAGAGAACTAAAAAATTATAAAGAAATGAAAAAATTATAAAAGAAAATAAACAGCCCTGATGATGTTAGGGGGACGAAAAAAAAATACTAAGACAGAAAGAGAAGCGCAGAAATAAGAAAAGCAACAAAATTGATAGATGCTCTAGCTCTAAAACATAGTAAAAGACAGAAATGGAAATGGGCCGGCTATGGCCGGAATGAAAGAGTGCATGGGCCAAAAATATAGCTCTATGGAAGGGACCTGTAGTAAAAAGAACTAGGGCAGACCGGCAGAAAGATGGCTCGATGAAATTATAAAAGCAGCAGGAAAGGATTGGACAATTAAAGCAAATGACAGAATAGTGTGGAAAAATATGGAGGAGGCCTTCACTCCTTGAGAGAGGTCCTTGATAAATAACGAATAAATATTATTTTGAATGTAATTATGCTACAAATATGGTAAGGATTATTATCATATAAAATTAAAGTTAATTATACCTATAAATATAATAAACAATAATAAATTAATTAATCCAAACATAATAATAATAATTAAATTATCATAACATAATTCTAATTAATCTAAATAAGAAAAGAAAGAAATCTTATTATTAAAATACAAAATATTATGATTAATTTAAAAACAATAGTTATGAAATATTCATTTGTATAATATTTTTATTGTTATCAATGATTGTTTCTTTTTCTCTGTATTTAAAACTGCATGCACCTATTTAATTTAAATATGCTTTATATATGATATTGTAATGTTTGTTAAAATTGTAATTTATTATGGAAATAAAAGGCTTTATTATTATTATTATTATTATTATTATTATTATTATTATGCTTTGATAGCTATATGATATTGTAATGTTTGTTAAAATTGTAATTTATTATGGAAATAAAAGGCTTTATTATTATTATTATTATTATTATTATTATGCTTTGATAGCTATTAAAAAACTTTATTTATTTAAATTTTAAAAACATACGGATTCTCGAACTTTTGACTTCTAAGATATCTACAGAACATAAAAATTATATATACAGTTTAGTACTACGGAAACCGTATGCTTAGCCGACATAAGAAATTCTATGTGTGAGTCGCCTTAAGTAACTATTAGGGTCAGCTCACACAGATACGTGACGCGGCGCGGCAATTTTAAGACAGCGTCGCGTCTCCATATGAACTTACATTTTATAGTTTCTTCTTCCTTCTAAGTTTAATGGAATTTGTATACAATAAGTGCAATTTTAATATAATATAATAATTGAATTATTGAAGTAAAACATCTTTACGCACGCTTGACTTGGGGAGTAAGCTGTTGCGTGCGTGCGTACGTGCGTGACGAAAGCGTTGCGAAAAGTGTGATCGGGCGAGGCGAACGGAAGTTGAGAGGGTTAAGTTAGTGAAGATAAAAAGAGAGAGAGTTGCATTTCGTACATTACAATAGCAGCAGGAGAGAGCAGTGCGCGCGCACATTTTCTTTTTTCTCTTTCTCTCATAGCCAGTGCATGAAATATATAATATATATCTCAGTCAGGAGTTCGTTTGAGAGTTTTACTTCAGTCGTGTGGTCTAAAGCACACTCTTTTTTTTTCAGCGCCTATTCTTGAATTGTTGAATGGAACTATGATTATTGCTCTGCGGTCGATCGCTTCGAAGTTGGTGGCAAGCAACGAATTAGGTGAGCTAATTATTGTACAGTAATTTTTCTTCTTCAACTTCATTTCAGCATTTCTTGAGCATACTTTATAATATATAATTTGGACTGGCTAGCGTATAAAAGTTGTTTTTCATCGTGGAAGAGCTATTTAACCGACCAAGTGCGAGTCTGACTCGCGTACAAAGGGTTCCGTACAAAACGGCCAAAAAAATTACGTTTATTGTATGGGAACCCCGCTTAAATAGGTATGTATTTTTTCTGTTTTTAGTATTTGTTGTTATAAATCTAAACTGTCTAGCTGTCAAGGTTCATGAGATACATCCTGGTAACACACACACAGACATACGGACAGCGGAGTTTAAGTAATAGGGACCTGTTTTTATCCTTTGGGTACGGAACCCTAAAACGCTCTTTTCAGTCACATATAACTTGTTAGTATTGAGTAGGTAACCCAGGGTTCATACATTTCAGACCATCCTCCTTCATCTCAAGTGGATTTTAATTATTCTATTCTTTTTATATAATAAATTCTTTATTGGCAATAAGCACGTTCACATTACATAACCCCGACAAACTGCGTGACAGTTTATCGGGCAGGTTTTGGGCTCGTATTAAATTAAAATTTATCTTAAAATTTAAGAACACTAAAGTCTAAACAATAATATAGAAATCACCTTTAGCAATACTAGCATTATTGCACCTAACAGGTATATTTATAATTATTATAATACACATCAGTGGCGTGGGGTTCTTATAACTCCATTCCTATAGGCTTCACTTACCTTACTTACCTTTTGAATACCCTTATCCAAATCTCTATTATACAGGCTACAGCTTCCCTATGAACCAGCCTTCGCCACTGGTACATATTATACACATAGTAGATATGAATAAAAATAAAAATATGGTATATTTTTATCATACTTTATTATTAAAGCTATTTATAATATGACTAAATTCTAACTGCTTCACGTTCTATTTTGGATTTTCCAAAAATAAAGCCAATTTTAAAATCATATTAATATTTACATTATATGAATATTTGTGTTCCATTGTCTGTCGACCTACATAATATAGGTGTTAGGTTTTAACAGCCTCCGTGGTCCAGTGGTTTAGAGCTTGACTCTCGACTTGGAGGTCGTGGGTTCGATTCCCGCATTGGATCAGCAAAAATTGTTGTTTCCATGTTTGGTTAGGACAATGCAGGCTGATCACCTGATTGTCTGACAAGAAAGATGATCCATCCGTCGGATGGGCATGTAAACTGTCGGACCTGCGCCTGCTCTCTCGGCAGTCGTGTCGGTCTGTCCGTCCCACTGGGTTTCGAGAGTAAAGAAAGAGAGAGAGTGCTCTTGTGTACTGCGCTCACACTTGGGCACTATAAAATATAGGTGCAAAATTATTTTTTTATTATGTTTATATTATAATACGTGTTGATAATACTATGATTTATATATATAATAGGTCTTTACCTATGAAATTGCCGTTCTGCAGTACTGGCCATTTCAAATCAAAATAATTTTTGTTTGGCTAAGAATTCTAATTTAAAATTAATTTATTTAAAAAAAATGGAATTCTTTTTCCAAAAGTAGTCATTTGTTTATTGATTAGTGTTACATTTTCATCGCATTTCAATCTTTTTCATCATCATGGATACGTTAAAAAATCGAGTAATTATGGAACATGAGTACGTCGGGGCAGCATTGTCGACTAAAGAGTCGACAATGACGAATTAAAGGCGATTTTGGAAGCTGATGATACACAATCTACGGCTGAATTAGCAGCAGCTTTCGACGTTAGCGTCAAAACAATATTGGTCCATTTGCGTCAAATTGGCAAGGTAAAAAAGCTTGACAAATGAGTGCCCCACGAATTCAATGATCGCCACCGCGAAGTACGCGTCGAGACGTGCCTTGTACTACACAACAGACACACAAATGAAGAAATTTTGAACCGCATTGTTACCTGCGATAAAAATGGATTCTGTTTGATAACCGCAAGCGCTCAGCAAGTTGGTTGGATCCTGGTTCAGCACCTAAACAATGCCCTAAACGAAAACTTACCCCTAGAAATGTGATGGTCACTGTTTGGTGGTCTAGCGCCGGTGTGATTCATCACAGCTTCTTACCGAACGGGGTGAGCATTACTGCAGGTGTGTACTGTGAAGAAATGAACACAATGATGGAGAAACTGGCACATCTCCAACCAGCATTGGTCAATCACTCGTCTCCGCTGCTCCTGAACGACAACGCGCGACCTCATACTGCACAGCAGACGGTCTCGAAGTTGCAAGAACTGGGGTTGGAAACTCTCCGTCATCCGTCCTACTCACCAGACCTTGCGCCTACAGACTACTACTTTTTACAGAATTTGGATAACTTCTTGGCGTTAATAAAAATTCAATACCCGAGAGGCAGTACAAACCTTGCCTCCCGTCCAGCTAATTTCTTTAAGAAGGGCATCAATAAACTGCCACTGCATTGGCAAAGATGCATTGATTGCATGGGTGATTACTTCGATTAATACAAATAAAAAATACATGAAAAAAATTCGTTTAAATTTTTTTTTATACAGAACGGCAATTTCATAGGTAAAGACCTAATATAATATATGTTAATTTTTATGTTTTGTATTTTATTATATTGAGCAAAACTTCCTACTTTTTTTTAATGTGGGGTAATTATTTAAACTAATATTATATAGAGTAGATTACGAGGAAATAGGCAAAAAACAGAAAGTGCATCATGACCACTGTAGAAAATAATATTTTCTATGGAGGAATAGACCAAGGTGTGTGAGACAGCTGACTCTTTGGCAAGTGCAGCACGAACCTTAATCAATGTTATCTCAATTTTAAGGATTATTTAAAACTGATAAAGAAGACTTGTTATGATGGATCAGCACTTCCAACAAAAGCTCTGGGTTTTGGTATAGAATGATAGTGAGTAAACCCAGAAAACCTTGGTTTTTTAATTGTTAAGCTGAAGAAGAGAGATTTGTCCGTTTGTTTTCGAGTTCGTTCCAATCACATGCCTTTGAATAATTTTGAAGAAAGAACAACAGCCCCAATTGTACAGTATGTAATCGCTATGAAGATTTATATCATGTGTTCTTGGAATGTGATGGAAACGATTTTCTCTGAAATGAACTCATTTTGGATACCAAATGCAGTAAATTAGATTTATATTTCTTTATACATAATATTGCAAGTTATGATTTTGAGATAGAATATTGATAGGTCACTAAGTTTTACTATACACTCATTGCATTTAAGAGAATTAGGGCGGATTCGACCAAACTGGAGTAAAATTTTACTCGAGTGTAAATGTTTCCTAATCTAAGAGTAAGCTGGTTTTGCGTTTTTCCAACTTCTAATCCAAGAATAAGGTAATTACACGGGAGTAAATATTTACACGGGCGATTTTGACGGAGTAAAGTATTAAACTGAGAAAAGTGAATAGTCGCACAGCTGGCTGTCAATTGTCACGATCAATGTCATTGTGAAGTGTTATAATTTCATATTGACATGTTACTGTATTACTCTACGAAATTAAATTATTATGGCGTACAAGTCATTCTAATACAAACGATAGTACATGATTTTTTGTCGGTTTATACATTCGTTCATTATTCATTGAATAATAATACCGAGCATAGTATATACTCTTCGAGTAATATGGTAAAACGCAAACGAAGATATCCTAGAGTAAATTGAAGGAGTAAAATTATTCTCATTATAGTTACACTCGTGTAACTTCAAGTTTGGTCGAATCGGGCCTTAGACTGTTTACCTGATTTAAGTTTGTAAAGATTTAATTAAGGCCGGCTTTATTATCTATTACTTAGTGTCAATTTTCCGCAACATTGTGAGTTTTCCATAGGTATACAATATTGTCGGGCTATATACAAGGTGTTTTTTATCCCAATTAAATATTTAACCCAACATTAGAGCCGTCATTGAGAGTTGAAACGAACTTGTTTCTGAAATTGAGATTTCTTTGGAGAAAGTCTCTGAATGGGGTAGACTTAACTTAGTCCAATTCAATCCCTCTAGGACACAAGTTTGCGCGTTCGCCGCTAAACCAAAAACAAGTTACCGATGGTTGTATGTCCTCGATTCGAAAGCACCCCCATAACTGTCTCCTCCAACATTGGAATACATTATCAACATATTTAACATATCGAGCGAGGTCCAGTTCATCTGTAGGCTAAGTTAGCCTCTAAGAAGCTTGGTGTTCTAAACAGGTCGAAGAATGTGTAACTGTTTATTTGCTGTTGCTGAGTGTATTAAATCTGTCCATCAAACGACAACAATGTGGAACCGCATAATACCAGGCACTGTGGTGTTACGCCGCAGTGATACGCCTGAGCGGTCTCCTTTTTGACAGTTGGGCATTACACTACCTACCTTCCTATCCATAATAGTATCTGTTGCGTACCTACTCCTACTCATGGTATGTAATTTTATATTTGTATTAATTATTATCTTTTTTTTTTTTAATTTATCCATGTTATGTATCCATCCATGATTTATCTGTCCTGTATTTTGACATTTGTAAGACTTACGTCTTTGTTTTATTTGTGGTGTAATGTCTCATTGTGTCAAATAAATGTTTATTTATTTATTTAAAAAAGCAGTATTTCAGTCCGGTTCAACGCCTACAACTCTATAAGGCGCAGGTTCGGCCTCACTTGGAATACTGTTCTCGTCTCTGGTCAGGGGCGCCAAAATACCAGCTTCTCCCTCTGGATCGTATCCAACGAAGGGCCGCTCGAATTCTCGACTGCCATAGTGTTTCAAACAGACTTGACTCTTTAGACCCACGTTGGTACATACCATCGCTCTGCATCCTCTATCGATAATATTACGGGGAGTGCTCCGAGAAATTTTTCGGACTTCACTGTTCCAAGATATTTATCATCCTCATCACCTTGATGAGTGGCAGTCCTCCACCGTGCGCTTTACCTGAAGCTTTCTGCCGCGCACAGTAAAACTCTGGAATGAACTGTCGCCTGCGATATTTCCGGACCATTACGACCTGCAAAACTTCAAGGAGCGTATTTCCTCCTAAAAGGCCGGCAACGCACTTGCAACTGCTCTGATGTTGCGGGTGTCCATGGGCGACGGTAATCACTTTCCATCAGGTGATCCATTTGCTCGTTTGCCCCCTGATTTATATATATATATATATATATATATATATATATATATATATATATATATAAAACAATATTTACTGACTGTATGCACTGCTGACATTTTCCGTAATTTACAGAAAAATAACGTTATTGACATTTCGTGACAACTCTCACAAGTCTCGCATTGAAGTACAACGCGCCGGCTTTAAAGGCCATATTTTTGGAACGAGAATCGAATACTGGTCACGCTACTTAAATATCTTTTTGACGTGATAACGTCTTAAAATTTGATGGAGCTGGGCTGCACGTACGAGGGCGGGTCAATAAGTCCGTGACTTTTGGAATAAAACACAGATTTTTTGATAAATAAATCATTTTATTTTTCAACGTAGTCCCCCTTGAGCTCTATACACTTTGTCCAACGCTTCTCCAATTTTTTTATCCCTTCCAAAAAATATGATTTGTCGAAGTCCTCAAAATAGGCCTTTGTTTGCGAGATGACTTCATCATTGGAGTCAAATCTTTTTCCACCGAGCCATTTTTTCAGGTTTGGGAACAAGAAGTAGTCACTCGGAGCCAAATCTGGAGAATAGGGTGGATGTGGGAGCAATTCATAGCCCAATTCATGGATTTTTGCCATGGCAACTGCACATGTGTGCACCCTTGCATTGTCTTGGTGAAAAAGAACTTTTTTCTTGGCCAAATGAGGTCGGTTTTTTTTCAAATCCTCATTGAAGCGGTCCAATAAGTGGATTATCCCACGTGCATCCCAAAAAACAGTCGCCATAACTTTATTGGCTGACAAACCCACCTTGGCCTTCTTTGGCGCCGATTCATCCTTAGAAACCCACTGTTTTGACTGTTGTTTGGTCTCTGGTGTGTTGTGATGGATCCATGTTTCGTCCACGGTTACAAAACGGCGCAATAACTCCTCCATATTGTGATTAAACAACGCCAAACCTTCCTGTGAAGTTGTTACACGATTGCGTTTGTGGTCGACTGTGAGCAAACGCGGCACCCATCTTGCGGAAAGCTTTCTCATGCCCAAGTGATCATTCAAAATTGAAACCACTGAGCCATGCGAGATGCCTATGGCTTTCACAATCTCTTGCACTTTCAATCTTCGGTCAGCCAACACCATATCGTGAATTTTTTCGATTGTTTCGGGTGTAGAGACCTCAACTGAGCGTCCAGGACGTTCGGCATCTTCAGTGCTTGTACGGCCACAACGAAATTCAGTAAACCACTTTTTTACCATTGAAATCGATGGTGCAGAGTCCCCATAGTATTTATCAAGCTTAGCCTTGGTCTCGGTAATGGTTTTTTTTCGCAAAAAATAATGCTTAATAAGCACACGAAATTCACTTTTTTCCATTGTTTCCTTAAGTTACTGGATAGTCTGATAAAAATAGCTGTAAAACACAAACTAACTGACGCAGCAAGTTCAAATTTTGATAGGAGTCAACTGACAGATGCCTGTTGACAGGAGTAGTGTAGCTTTTTCAATAAGGAGGTTAGAAATTCAAAAAGTCACGGACTTATTGACCCGCCTTAGTACGAAAAACATGACTCATGCGTTACCTGTTACCAGCGTTACCTCGCTAAATATGACGCATTGACATTACCTCAGCTAGCCGCGCCTTAGGTATGTGAGCGGTGGGACGGAGAGGCGGGGGCGCTTGATGTTATTACTCAGTTCGGCGCCGGACTTGGCGGCGGCAACACGCCTACCTAAGGCGCGGCCAATTAGTTCCGCGCGCACTATAAACATGACGTTGTCACGTTCAACTATCGTCAGTAAATCGACTTTACAGACAACCGATTTTTTTGTTTTGAAAACATTCTGTATAAGATTTACGTATCGTTTGCCCAAACATCAAGGTTGTTTATGTTGGTTGTTGATGTTGCCAGTCTTTTAAGTACTTTACCCGCAGCCTGCGGTCTATATTTAGTGTTTTATTTATAAGTTGTTAAATAATTTATTATGTTCCCGCAAGTTCGTGCGCGCGGTAAAATTAATCTCGCGGAAACCTCACATTTTCAACGATAAAAAGAAGCATATGTCCTTTCTCGTGGTCTACTCTATATTTATGCCAAATTTCATCAAAATCGGTCTAGTCGTTTCGAAGCCATAGTCAATGCAAACAAACAAAAAAACTTTTCCTCTTTTTAATATTCGTATAGATACGAGTATAAATAATAAAGATTGTGCTTACAATTAATAAATATTTATCTCTGATTTACGTGTTACAGGGAAGGTGTTCTCGCTGTTCGGGCTGGCTGAGACCACAGTACCCCTGGTGTTCGCGCCGCTGTACACGCGCGTGTACATCGCGACACTACATGTGATGCCCGGCGCCGCCTTCCTCATCACCGTAGCCGCGTCTGTGCCGACGTTGTTTGTGTTCATGTGAGTTTATGTACTAGCTGTATAGTCAGCTGTCTGGCTGAGACCACAGTGCCCCTGGTGTTTGCGCAGCTGTACACGCGCGTACTTCGCGACACTACACGTGATGCCCGGCTCACAATCTTTCACATTTATAATAGTTATAGGATATCATTTACGTAGTCGGGTCATAGTTGTGACTAGACCTTAAGCATCAATTGATTTATATGAGGTGATATGTTATAAGTTTTACATTTAAAAACTTATTACATATCACCACATAAAAAAAATGTTAATTATTTTTCTAGATGGTTCTTCCACCAACACAGAAAGAATTTAAAGAACACTGTCATAGAATCTCAGATGGCAATGGAAAGATAATATTAAACTATTTTAACATTAAGAAGTTTTTTATTGAAATCTGCTGTTTCATCTGATTCAGTGTTATATGTATCTCAGCAGGTCTTGAATAAATTTCTCTTACGGTAACATCTAATAATACTCCTAATTGACAGTCAAACAATTCATTACGTATACCATTTTACGCATTTCTTTGAAAAACGTCAAAATAGAATTAGAAGTTATTGTAAGAGCAATTTCCTCAAAAATGTGGGATGAGTGGATTCCCCAAAGAGAGATTTCCGACAGCGAGGTGCAATACTCGATCAGGGCGGATTCAGTCCAGTCCAGTCAGTCGGTCGGGTCAGGATTGTGGCACTAATTGGTCCGCCACATCACGCCCCCCCGAAGACCGGAGGTCGAATCTTGAGTCTTCTGCTTGGGTCGCCAGTGCCAGAGAGTCCCCCAGTAAGTCGGAACTGTGCTGTTGCTGCACGGGCTCTAGTGAGTCGGAGTGCTGCCGTGGGGGGTCGATGCTACGTGCTGACTAGGAGAGATGTGCTCTGTTTGCTGACCGATTGTTGTAGTGAGAGTGCCCGTTGAAGCCGATGGGGGTTCGCCCAGGCCGCGGTGCGTTTAGGCTGGTGGTCGAGGTACCTGATGAGCTGGCTGGCGTGGTGCGGAGGGATGGGGGGAGTGATGATGATAATGTTCAGAAGGTGGCGTGTTCTGTCGAGGTTCACCAATGTGGGATGAGTGGATGCCCCAAAGGGAGATCTCCGACCGAGCGAGGTGCTATACTCGGTCAGGCCGAAGCCCCTTGTATGAATTTCAGATGTTGTATAATATATACCGCCGATCTTAGAAAACAACGATAGCGCTAAGTTGATGTATCTTAATACGATTCATACTTAGAGCTGCTGGCCTCTGCATGATTTTAGTATTATTTTTATAACGACTAATATTTTATTCCGTAGTACTTTTAAATTAAAATGTAGTTTTAAGAGCCTTTTCTAATTATCCGACCCGATATCCGATATTGGACCTATAAAGACATAGACTGGTATATATTTCAATTATATTATATAATTGAAATATATACCAGTATATAATTATATTTCAATTGAACAATAATAATATCTATGGACGTTTCATACAACATCAATCTGGCCCCGTAAATATCCGAAGAACTTGTATTTCGGGGGCCAGACAACGGGAAGTATATTTAATACTTTTATACTGTACATATAATATATATATTTTAGATTTTACTGGGTAAAACCAGGATAGTTGCCCCGATTTTAATAACTCTAGTTTTGCGAATGAATTTTATACTGTTGCAATTATTTATTGAAAGACTTTTCAGCTACTACTAAGTTAACTCTGTCGTAAGTCTCTATGTAATTGCATGGGAAGGCAAAATGCGATCAAAGTTTTGCAGGGATACTTGCCTCGTTTCGAGAGAGGGCATCTATCCTATACGGGATTGATATGAATCAGGCTGCTATCCCATACGTGGGACATTTTACAAAACTAAGAGGTATGCTAAAATCGCTAATACTCTGAAAATATTCGAGGAAATGTTTTTTACTTTTTGTAAATTGGTCAATGAAAACCCGAAGTACCAGCTGGTTAAATAAATAAAGCATTTAACTTTATTTTATAAGAGATATGGAGTGATTTCAAAAAAGTGGAGCTACTATCCTGGTTTTTCCCTATTATACACAATTACGCATATTCAATACACACACATCTATGACCCAGGAACATTGAAAACTTTTTGTTCCCTCGGCGGAATTCGAACCCCGGCTTGAGTGGCGACGCGCTAACCACTGAGGAACAGAGGCCGTCTACACATTCCGTCATGAATCATACATAGTTACATGTTACAAATAGAACAATTATTATTTAATCATGATTACGTTTGTCTTGTAATAGCAACAGGATGGTCCTGTTGCTATTACTAAGAACCTTTAATTGACTTAAAATACTGATTTTAATAGCATACGAGGGCGGGTCAATAAGTCCGTGACTTTTGGAATAAAACACAGATTTTTTGATAAATAAATCATTTTATTTTTCAACGTAGTCCCCCTTGAGCTCTATACACTTTGTCCAACGCTTCTCCAATTTTTTTATCCCTTCCAAAAAATATGATTTGTCGAGGTCCTCAAAATAGGCCTTTGTTTGCGAGATGACTTCATCATTGGAGTCAAATCTTTTTCTACCGAGCCATTTTTTCAGGTTTGGGAACAAGTCACTCGGAGCCAAATCTTGAGAATAGGGTGGATGTGGGAGCAATTCATAGCCCAATTCATGGATTTTTGCCATGGCAACTGCACATGTGTGCACCCTTGCATTGTCTTGGTGAAAAAGAACTTTTTTCTTGGCCAAATGAGGTCGGTTTTGTTTTCAAATCCTCATTGAAGCGGTCCAATAAGTTGGCATAATATTCCCCATTAATTGTTCTTCCCTTTTGAAGATAGTCAATGTGGATTATCCCACGTGCATCCCAAAAAACAGTCGCCATAACTTTATTGGCTGACAAACCCACCTTGGCCTTCTTTGGCGCCGATTCACCCTTAGAAACACACTGTTTTGACTGTTGTTTGGTCTCTGGTGTGTTGTGATGGATCCATGTTCCGTCCACGGTTAAAAAACTCCTCCATATTGTGATTAAACAACGCCAAACCTTCTTGTGAAGTTGTTACACGATTGCGTTTGTGGTCGACTGTGAGCAAACGCGGCACCCATCTTGCGGAAAGCTTTCTCATGCCCAAGTGATCATTCAAAATTGAAACCACTAAGCCATGCGAGATGCCTATGGCTTCCACAATCTCTTGCACTTTTAATCTTCGGTCGGCCAACACCATATCGTGAATTTTTTCGATTGTTTCGGGTGTAGAGACCTCAACTGGGCGTCCAGGACGTTCGGCATCTTCAGTGCTTGTACGGCCACAACGAAATTCAGTAAACCACTTTTTTACCATTGAAATCGATGGTACAGAGTCCCCATAGTATTTATCAAGCTTAGCCTTGGTCTCGGTAATGGTTTTTTTTCGCAAAAAATAATGCTTAATAAGCACACGAAATTCACTTTTTTCCATTGTTTCCTTAAGTTACTGGATAGTCTGATAAAGATAGCTGTAAAACACAAACTAACTGACGCAGCAAGTTCAAATTTTGATAGGAGTCAACTGACAGATGCCTGTTGACAGGAGTAGTGTTGCTTTTTCAGTAAGGAGGTTAGAAATTCAAAAAGTCACGGACTTATTGATCCGCCTTAGTAGATGTAATTGTTTCATTTACTCAAATTAACACCTACAAAAAATATTACATACAGTTGAAATGTTAACAGGTCAAATATTTTACCCTTGTTTCCTTTGTCGCGTCGCAGCTTTAATTTTTATTATAAAAGTCACAAAATCTTAGTATATAACTTTGTAACTGCGGTAAGTAAGAAATTTTTAAAATTCACCCCCCGACGGCCCGTTTCAATAACTTAAATCTACCAACTAATAAATAAAATCTACCAACAATTGTTGGTTAAAAACGTCAAATTTGTATCGCAAGAAACCGGCAAATTATTGAATGACGACGTCTTTAATAAATAGTTATTGGTAGAAAGGTTATTGAAACCGGCCGTAATAGAATCTGAAACAGTACAAAAGTTTGTTTAAAGGAAGCGATTTCAACGCGCGCGAAGCTGTCGGCAAACTCTTGGAATGCCATCAAAAATGATTGCTAATTGCCTTTTTGCATTCAGTGCTTGAGCACGCAGAATTAAATAAAACCGACCACGTGCGAGTTGGACTTGCGCACGAAGGGTTCCATACATAACGGCAAAAATATCACGGTTGCTGTGGGTATGAGAGGCCCTCTTAAATATTTTTAAATTCTGTTTTTATTGTTCAAGTATAGTATTTATTATCAAAGCGGCAACAAAAATACAACTTCTGTGAAAACTTCAACTGTCTAGCTATCACGGTTAAGGAGATACAGTCTGGTGGCGGACAGACGGACAGACAGCGAAGTCTCAGTAATACTATGTTTACGTTACCCTTTGGGTATGAAACCCTGAAAAGCATAAGGAAAAAAACATTAATAGGTATTTAAGAAAAACGCCAATTCTTAAGATATATTTTTTAAAGAATTGAATCTACTAAGTATCATAAATTAAATGTAAACAGTATTTATTAAACGTACTCGTAAATAACCTTGAATGACTAATTAGAATTGCAATTTGTTTCAATTAACATTGCTAATATAAATTACAATTAAACTTTTTGCGAATTATAATTACATTTTATTAATTAATGTTAACTATTCACAATCGATTTGAACTCGACTAGGGAAGTAGAAATTTCTGCACGCACATTCAGTGTTTCGTCTCAAAATGTTCGTTCTTTTAGGAAAAATAGCAGGACAGTTATCAAATATTTATAAAACTTTCATATTATTTGGAATACAAAACAGTACTATTTCAGAATTGTTAATTGTTTTTCTTTGATAGCTGTCGCTTGTAGGTCTAGACGAGGTATAGGTAGTAGGTGTTGAAATCGTGTGTATGTGGGTTGGTAGCAGTGGCGTGGGGTTCGTATAACTCCATTCCTATCGGCTTCACTTACCACCTACCTTTTGAAGACCCTCATCCAAATCCCTACCTATTATACAGGCTTGGGCTTCCCTATGAATGAGAACCACCCTTTAGTTGGTAGGTATTTAATCCAGTTCACAGTTAAGACAGAACAACGTGTGTCATGTTTTGTTATTTTTTTATGAAATGAACCAGGAAACGAGCTGACAGATCGCCTGATGTTAAGCGAAACCGCCGCCCATAGACACTCGCAACACCAGAAGAGTTACATCGTTAACTCCTCTGGTGTTGCGACTTACGTTCCTGGTCCTTAAAATCCCCGATCCCCCTTAGGCCTCCGGGTACCTCACTTGGCGAAACACAACGAAAGAGCAATTTCACGCCCGTTTCCTGTGAGGCCGTGTTATTTACTCGGCAAGCCGGTCCATTCATGCCGAAGTGTGGCTCTCCTACGTATTGTTATGTTCATGTCAGCTAGTTATCATAATATTTAATATTTTTGATATTTAATTTGTACCTCTCAAATAGCCTTGCGTACATTGAAGCCCACAGGTACAGTCCCAGCTCCCGTACACTGCAATTTTATAAACATCATAATATAGTACAAACATATTATTAATATTGTTTGCATTTTCCTGAAAATCTATCGCCTGTCTATGTGACTACTCGTGAATGAATAGCGTGTAGGCCGAGCAGCATTGTGAACCCGTACCATTTTATAATATCAGCAAAAAAACAGGACAGTAAGAAAAACCCTCGCACAATAAGATATGTATTAGATTGTGTAGGACGTAGGCAAGTGCAAGATGAGAGCTCTAAACGCTAAAAAAACGTCTACAGAAAGTCTTTAAAGTGGTCGTTAGTTGAGGCACATATAATTACAATGCACTTGCAAATAGCTTCTTCTTTATGTAAAAAATGGATAGCAGTTCCTTTGACTGGCTTAATCTTAAGAACGGCTGGACCGATTTGGTTAGTTTTGATCTTGACATAATTGTTGAAGTTCAGGGAAGGTTTAAATGGTGTGAAATATCGGAAAATTGCGAGGGCTATAAACTATTAACCTACTAATAAAAACGATGATTTAGTTTTCCTATAGTAACTATTCCTACCTGTCAAACATTTGATGTTCTTTCCACCGTCGGTAGCATAAAATCCGGGTCCCTAGCGTCACTTGACTATCAAATATTTATATGTGCGTTCAGTTTATGTGTTTGGTTGGACTGCGAAACAGTTTTATTTCGGTAAATTAGCTGATTTCAGTAGGTTGTATAGTGCACATATAGATTTAAGGTGTATGTTGTCAGTGTAGGTAGTAGGTGTAAGTGTAGGTAGGAAATAGGAAGTGTATTTGTTGTCACCTTGTAGGTGAAGTTTGTATATCTTGGTATAAATGGTAGGTGCTGTAGTTTTTTGTAGTTTTTTTCATTCTAGTTCATAATTAAGACTGAACAACGTGTGTATAGTAATATTATTTTATTATATATTAAGAATCATATTCTATAAGCCGACAAACCAATGACAATAGTAGGTGTAAGTGTAGGTAGGAAATAGGAAGTGTAGTTGTTGTCACCTTGTAGGTGAAGTTTGTATATCTTGGTATAAATGGTAGGTGCTGTAGTTTTTTGTAGTTTTTTTCATTCCAGTTCATAATTAAGACTGAACAACGTGTGTATAGTAATATTATTTTATTATATATTAAGAATCATATTCTATAAGCCGAAAAACCAATGACAATTCTTGTTCATGTATATGTATAAACAAGAATTGTCGTTGGCTTATCGGCCTATAGAATATAATAATGAGTAGGCAGTTAGAATATTTCCTGCAACGATATATCTAACTCTGCCAGGAACTGGGCCTCTAGCCAAGTTATCTTCGTTAAAATTCGAAAAAATCTGTTGAATCGTCTTCTCTTTCGAGTTAAAAACATTTATGCCCTAGCCAATATCACTCTGTTGATCGGATTGCAACGACGAATTGCTCAATCGTTTTTATCACTTTTTGCTTTGATTTCAACGATATTTTCGCCGTCAGTTGTGAAGTGTCAACTGTCAAAATATGTCATGAATTTTTATTTACTTGTTTATGGTGTTACAACTTAAAACTATTTGTCAGTGTCAAGTTAAAAAGGCAGGCGAATATAATTCTCGTTTATGTTTTCAACACCATATATCTAAATCATCAGGTCTAAAGTCTAGTCAAAGTCTAATTATATAGTAAGTGCAGTCAATGATTCAAGTCAGTCGCTTCAGTAAAGTGGTAGAAGCTATAGCTTCCTATGGAGTTGTGTATCAAATTTCAACTGTATTAATTAAGAATAAGTAGGTACCTACTTAACACAAGCGATTATTACGGTTGTAAGGCTGGCATTATAATATGCTCCGAAATCTGGAACACCGGTGAAATGTCATATTATAATATGACAGCTCGACACTCGAAACTTCCTTTTTGAACTCTATTGTATTAGCGCAGAGTTCTAATTTTACTGCTCTGAATTATCACCGGCGTTCCGGATTCCGAATCATTTAATAGTCCCAGCCTCAGGCAGGGACTATTTTACCGGAATCTCTCCGACCGAAAAAAATCAGAGCATTGAGAATAGAACTCTATACCAATACAATCGGACACACAATTTGGCAACTGTCATATTTGACATTGACGTTTGACTCAACACTCGTGTGTACGATTTTCAAATCTATTGTATGGGCTCAGAGTTCTATTTTCAATGCTCTGAATTTTCCCCGGTCGGAATGATTTCTGATTATAATATAGTGCCAGCCTTAGGCAGAACCAATTATACCAGATATACGGACTTTCGATCTGCGATAATGATTAGATGCGGATATGGATTTCATACGGAACAGACATTACGTAATATTTAAATATTATTATTGAGGACAGTTAAAAGAATACTTAGAATAAATTAAACATAATATTATAATACATAATTTAATTATAGTACATTAAGTATATCTTATATTTTTCATTGATCATACAGATTTGATACAGATTTCTTGCAAATGGTCACAGGACACATTTTATGCAGCTTTTAACAGGTTACAGATAAATATTGCAATGATCCTGGCAACACTGGGCATAACTTTAAGAAGAAGAATTACAATAATTTATAAACACTCAATTCTATGGATAGTTAAAAAACATTAAAAACTATGAGTTATGTATTCTTGATTTCTGAAGTTCATTAGGCATAATATTATGCGTATACCATTATGCTTGTGATTTATTATTTATTTTTGACTACTAAAATATTACCATTACCTTATACTAGTGTAAAATATGTTTTAAATCTATATCAATAATGTTGTTGTTTGTACTAGGGCGGGTCAATAAGTCCGTGACTTTTTGAATATCTAACCTCCTTACTGAAAAAGCAACACTACTCCTGTCATCCTGGCATCTGTCAGTTGACTACTATCAAAATTTGAACTTGCTGCGTCAGTTAGTTTGTGTTTTACAGCTATCTAAGTTATCAGACTATCCAGTAACTTAAGGAAACAATGGAAAAAAGTGAATTTCGTGTGCTTATTAAGCATTATTTTTTGCGAAAAAAAACCATTACCGAGACCAAGGCTAAGCTTGATAAATACTATGGGGATTCTGCACCATCGATTTCAATGGTAAAAAAGTGGTTTACTGAATTTCGTTGTGGCCGTACAAGCACTGAAGATGCCGAACGTCCTGGACGCCCAGTTGAGGTCTCTACACCCGAAACAATCGAAAAAATTCACGATATGGTGTTGGCCGACCGAAGATTGAAAGTGCAAGAGATTGTGGAAGCCATAGGCTTCTCGCATGGCTCAGTGGTTTCAATTTTGAATGATCACTTGGGCATGAGAAAGCTTTCCGCAAGTCGACCACAAACGCAATCGTGTAACAACTTCACAGGAAGGTTTGGCGTTGTTTAATCACAATATGGAGGGGTTTTTGCGCAGTTTTGTAACCGTGGACGAAACATGGATCCATCACAACACACCAGAGAGAGTGGGTTTGTCAGCCAATAAAGTTATGGCGACTGTTTTTTGGGATGCACGTGGGATAATCCACATTGACTATCTTCAAAAGGGAAGAACAATTAATGGGGAATATTATGCCAACTTATTGGACCGCTTCAATGAGGATTTGAAAAAAAACCGACCTCATTTGGCCAAGAAAAAAGTTCTTTTTCACCAAGACAATGCAAGGGTGCACACATGTGCAGTTGCCATGGCAAAAATCCATGAATTGGGCTATGAATTGCTCCCACATCCACCCTATTCTCCAGATTTGGCTCCGAGTGACTACTTCTTGTCCCCAAACCTGAAAAAATGGCTCGGTGGAAAAAGATTTGACTCCAATGATGAAGTCATCTCGCAAACAAAGGCCTATTTTGAGGACCTCGACAAATCATATTTTTTGGAAGGGATAAAAAAATTGGAGAAGCGTTGGACAAAGTGTATAGAGCTCAAGGGGGACTACGTTGAAAAATAAAATGATTTATTTATCAAAAAAATTGTGTTTTATTCCAAAAGTCACGGACTTATTGACCTGCCCTCGTATAATATGCAGGTTTACTGTAGTGATATAAAATCTTTACAATGTATGAAAACCTAACCTAATGTATAAAAACAAATTCATTCCGTGAGAGGCTCTATCTAGTGTATGTAAATAATAATTACTGTGTTGAATTTTGAAATTGTATAATATTAATTTATTATGTGACTTTGAGATCAATCAGTGAATTAAAGAAATACCTTTACTATGTCCTGCATTAACTCCTTTGCAAGAAATATAAGTAATTTTTACATTTTAAGTTTATTTTATTACTTAAAGATATAAACTAAAATAAATTGAGAGACTCTTGTAATGTGTTATTATTTAAGCATCCTGATAAGTCTAGCAAGACAATTCCTGTAACTAATTCAAATTATTAATGCCGCTTGTAATATTTTTTATGTGTATTGTATATGAAACTGTTAAGTTAGTTACGTTTATTGCAACAGTACAGTCGAGTGAAACTCGTTAAAGTACTCAAAAAAAATTATAACTCGAAAACTACGAATAATCGCGGAACATATATGGGGGTGATTCGGGTACTCCAAGAGGTGTTCTAACTCTGGACTTACGCTTGACACTATTTCTTGGGACACCCTGTATATAAACACACTCTGATACCTTACATCCAAGAGACACGTTCCCAAAGGTCAAAATTCTCACACGAGAACAAAAACCAAAGTCCGTCGTCCGTGGAACATAGAAGACGAGAAGGGTAACCTGCTCCCGGACAGAAACCAAGTGATGACGAGATGGAGGAACTACTGCCAAGCAGTAGTTCTATACAGGTATGATGCTGTATGCGAACCTGATGTCAGGTTAGATTTTAATGATAAAGAACCCGATATATTAATCCAAGAAGTAGAAGCAGCTATACGGAAACTAAGAGTTATTAACAACTGAGGGTTGAAGTTTGTTACAGTACTAGCATTGCTAAAAATAACGGGGTTTGGTTAATATTCACCCCTTCTAACAAGAAGGGGTGAATATTTGGGGTTATAATATGTATTTTTTATGCTAAATCAAAAATTTAAAAAATGTCCAAATAACAATACAATTTTTAAGGTGGATCACCTATACCACCAAATACACCTAAAAATTTTCATAAAAATCAGTCGAGCCGTAGCGAGGAGACCTGTTACAAACACCACACACGAGAATTTTCTCGCAAGAACTATGATCAGAAATTTATCATTATTAAACTTAGTATTTACGGATTACATTTTATTGAAGGACGTGTTGATAAGAAGAAAAGTACCAGTCGTATTCTCAAATATATTTATGCAAAGCGTATTAAGGGATTTACAGATATGTAAAATGTTAGCATCTGAGCAATGACATACAAATTAGAATAAATAAGTAGGTACTTGTAGTACATAACCACTTATGTGTTCACACTTAATTTCCTTTTATTTCACGATGGAGCGGCGGAACTATATTTCTTTTGGTAACACTCGGGCATCACTATCGGGTATTAGAATTTATATCTAGTATCATTTAATTTTTGTGTATGCAAACGACATTTTCATGCTAAAAAGTGACTACGCTATTACTGTTTATGAACTATTTATAGATATAGCTAATCTATATAAATAGGTAGTTTAAACAATGTATTGCATTTTTCTTCTGACCGTCGACTGATTTTTATTTCGTGCTAGCGTTGCCATTTAAATATAAATTAATTTTTTCAGTTACTGCATCATTCGATTCTCAAGCAACCGCTCGTAATAATCTATTGAAGTGGCTGCTAACATATTTTCCAGTTTTAATATTTCGTCTTTCATCTTGTGTTTGTCTGTGACTTCGCTTAAACATATTGATTAGGTTTGGATACGTATATACGACACGTAAATCAATTTTTATTATATTTCATGCGGATGTCGTAATAGCATTTGCGTTTTCATTGGGATGATGTACACAACAACATAAACCATAACAGAACCGGTGATTTAAATATTTTACTTATGGAAAGTGGACTATTTTTTTTTGAAAGTTGCTTATCTGGTAAAAATGAAGACAAAAAAGGAGCATTCGTCTCAGCTTTCACGTGAAAATGTCGAACAAACAGTGCCACTGAAAAAAGAGAAAGACGATCATTTGAAAAAAATATCGGTTGTAAAGAAATTAAAATGTTTTAATGACAATATAACAGTCGAACCAGTCGTATCTATATTTATGATAGCGAGTGTCATTGCGTTGACGGGTGTACAGAATTTGAATTTGGACAAAGCATGCAACGTGAATTTAGGGTACAATGAAACAGTGTGTACTGCTCTGAAACTGAGGCAGAGGGACAACTTCAGCGAGGCAGAAGATGGAGTACAGAAGTTGGTGGCTTCAGTGGAAGCATGGAGAAGCGTTATCGCCACAGTGTTCCCCATCATCATGATGTTGTTCCTAGGAGCTTGGAGTGACAAGATGAGCAAGCGTAAAGTGTGCATGCTGATGCCAATAGCCGGGGAACTGTTTACTTGTGTTATAGATATGATGAGCACATATTTCTTCGACATCGTGTCGGTGGAATTGACGGCATTTTTGTCCACCATTTTTCTCTCGATCACGGGAGCGTGGTATGTTATGTTTCTTGGATCATACAGCTATTTGGGTGATATAACGACCGAGCATACGAGGACGTTCAGTCGCAATTATTTATTGATATATTGTTGCGCGACGAAAGAAAAAAACATATCGTCACTGGAAAGGCAAAACTACTGAAGCGCCAAAATGCTCTTTCTAGAAAAAGCCGTTTAACGTTTAATTCTTACGTTTTTAATTCATAACTTTTTATTCGGTCATCCAATTTTGATGAGGTCAAGGTAAGATTTCATTATTTTTTCATTTTCTATGTCCTAAACACATTTCGTAATATTTGGTCTAGTACTAATGATATAGTGGCGCTTAAGAAAAATTGATTTCAGTTTCACGATAAAGCAAATTTTCTTAACCACCATCTAATTAATGTTTTACGGAGAAGTAAATATTCTTAACCGCCATCCGATTAATATATAAATTGAAGCCAAAATTATTTATCACTGATACGTAAATGAATTAGAGACTGACAAAATTGAATTAAAAGACTTTTAGGGTCTGTTATCGTCATGTCAAAACGTCTTAATATGTGATCGGTGGATTATGCGAGTGCACCAAAAATGCTTTCTAGTAAGCGTAATTATAAAATTAAAAAAAAAAAACGTAACAGACAAATATCTCGATTGGATAGCTTATAAAAACAACTTATAACTTTTATTTATTTAGAAAGTTTTTGATTAAAAATACGGAAATCCTATTAATAAAGTTTAAAAACTTTAACTTATTTCTTATGTTAAAGACTTTGGTTGTCAAATAACTAAAAATATAGTAATTTTAGTACATGATTTACAATATAATAATACGAGCAGAAGAACAATAAATCTAACCGGCAATTAATTTTTAGAAGAATCTATAATGCCATTGTCAGAAGCAGTGCACATGAGGATGAGTTATCATCTTACTCTAGAGTCTAGCAAATTAAAAGTTAGAGCAGCTGTTCAATAGGACAATACCAGAAAAGTAAATGATAAAAGAATCAGAACCTATAAAATATGTAAAGAATATATTGTTATAATGGAAGAAAGTATTTATAAAGAAAAGGAAAAGCTAAAAGTAAAAACATTAGACAAAGTTAGAAATAAAAGTGGCAGTACCTTTAAAGTAGGGACGGAAGAAGAAATTATACTACAAAAAAATAATATGAAGTCATGTTACATTTTGGAAACTATTAATGAGATTTAAGGAGTTATCATTTTCTTAAGAGAGGTTTCTATAAAAATTAAGGTACATAAAGCAATAACATGCTTGGTTGAGTAGTGAATACGTAAGCACCAACTTGTATTGATTGGGAACAGATTTTGACATAAGAAGAGCTAGAGTATGGGTCACGAAAAACATATAGTCGAGGCCCACAAATCGACGCATTAGTGGTTACATAGTTTATTACGTTAAGCAACGGTACTCCTGCTCGTGTAAAACTGGTAGATGGTATTCTGCAACAATATTCACCCGATATTGTCCTTGTGTCCTTGTATCCTTTAGTATAGCTATTAAATTTCAATTCAAAGTTTTATGTGAAACCTTAGGAAGTAATCATTGTGTGGTCAAAATCTTTACTGTTGTTAATATAAAAACTTCAAACATTTAAAAAGACAATTTAACAAATCGGATTGAACAACTATTACTAGATGATTTGTATTATAATTACAAATTTAATAATAACCTTATATATCGATACAACCAATTTGATGATTTTATGAATATTGGTGCAGAATCACATAATATCAGGGATACGTTAAGCCGAGCCCTAACTTCTAAATTCATTCGACATAATGTAACATATCTTATAAATGATTTAATAGTTGGTTTTAGTTACAAAAACCTTGGCTTTAGATATTAATAGCGCCTTTAATAATATTGATATATTTAGTTTCTTTACGTTTAATTCTTGGTTCAAAAATATGTTAATACCTGTGGAACTTTCTTCAAAACCGAAATTAATATATTATTATTTTTACCGAAATTAATATAATAGCTTATAATACAATATAACGCTACAGTTATGTATAGTTATACAAATAGAGGTCTAGCTAATGATGACCCACTGTCACCTTAATTGCTTAATATTGCAACAATTGATATTTGTAAGGCTCCAACAAATTCAGGTGAATCTCAATGCGCGGATGAATTTGTGATGTACACTTGCAGTAGTATTATTCAAGAGACTGACCTGTTAAAAAATGCTTTTGTCATATTTAATCAAATCGACGAATCTGGTACTTGAAATATCGGTAGCCAAGACTAAGGTGTATCTGTTCACTCTTTCACTTAGTTATGTGTAAATAACGAGTTACTCATTGACCTTAAAATCAATTAAATAAAAGTGGTGTACAATATTAAATATCTGATTATAATCGTATATATTATACTATACACCGACGTCTTTGGCTTGATAAGTCTCTCAGGTTACCAAAAAACATACAAATACAAAATATGTGCATGTTCTGGACTTAGAATTGAATATCCGACCCTTATTTATAAGAAGACATTTACTTGCGGAACATTTTTGGCTTGAGTGTAAATCGAAAACTATTATTATTGCCCCTTGTCGGTGAAGCTTCCGCTACTTTTCTCTAACCTCCACTAGTACCTTCAGCTCTCTATAGGACATGACATTAAAATTTTCTATAAGTTGACTAACATAGTTTTCCGTTGGCCTTCTCCCACCACTCTTTCCTTCTATCTTTCCTTCTAATATTGACCTCATGAATGTGTCATGTCTTATGAGATTCCCAATCATCTTTCCTCTTCTATTTTATAAAGTTTTTAATATGTTTTGTTTTTCTCCTATCATCTAACGAAGATTTTCCTTAGTTTTCTTTTCCTTCCAACTTTTACGTTGCATCGTTCTCCAGTACCACATTTCAAACGCTTCTAATCGTGTCATATCTCTACTTCTCACTGTCCAGGACTCGCTATCATATTATATAGCTAAACTCCAGATATATGGTTTTATTAGTTGCTGTATTAATTAAATTTTTATTTTTGATGTTAAAATTGATTCTTTATATTGACTTCTGTCTTGGTTATTGCAATTCTAGTGGTAATTTCCGCAGTGCATCTGGAGTCAACATTTATTATACTTCCCAGGTATCTGAATTAATTGACTGAATCTGAATTATTACTGTGTTTCCATTAATCATTAGTAGACCATGGTCATTCCATCGGCTGCAAGATATTTTGTTTTAGAAAAATGTATGTTCATTGTTCATTCTATAATCAGAAAATATTGTGTTCAAGTGATAAAGGAGTTTTTGTAGTAGTTCTCTGCTCTCAGCTACGGCAGCTATGTCATCAGCAAACCGTATGAAAATAATCTTTTCCTCGTTGATTTTGGTATCTGCTATATTTGCTTCTTTAATTTCATTTATAGCATGTTATACTATCTGATCTGATTGTAAAAGTGCTCTGCAGCGTTTGGCTCGATGCAACTCAACTTCTCGAGGGCTACCGTTAGTCTATACAAGAATAGATACATAGGCTGCAATAAAAGTATCGGGAATGGAATATTTCCACTGTTCCTGTCATATTAAAATCTTTTTAATTTAAAACTCCTTGGTTTTAAAAATCGAATACCGTTTATTTATTTAAAAAAAGATTCTCGGTCTTGTCACAAGGTCTTGTCAAACTTGTTTAGTCGTTGAGAAAATGGAATTTACTCGAGAAAATTCTAGAGCGATGATTTATTATGACTTTCGAAGTAGTTTAACACAAAAACAGTGTGTTGACCGGATGATTTCTGCATTTGGTGATGAAGCCCCATCCAAAACCACAATTTATCGCTGGTTTGCTGAATTTCAACGTGGACGTGTCAAGCTCAGTGATGATCCCCATCAAGGTCGTCTAAAAACTGCAGTCATCCAAGAAAACGTTGATTGAGGAAGATCGACATGTGACATACCGCGAAATTCAGGCAACTTTAGACATTGGCATGAGTCAAATACAAATAATCTTGCATGAATAATTAGGTGTAAAAAACGTTGTTTTCCCGATGGATACCGCATTTGCTCTGTGAAGAGCAAAAAGCGGCTCGCGTTACTTGGTGCGTCAGAACTCTCGAAAGATTCCACGCAGGATCCTCAAATGCTGTATACAACATCATATCAGGTGACGAATCCTGGATGTATGCGTACGAACCCGAAACAAAAAACCAGTCACGAGTTTGGGTGTTCGAAATTAAGTTAAAGCCAACAAAAAAATTTTTCGTTCACGGAGTGTTGCAAAAAAATGGTGGCCACGTTTGTCTCCAAAACCGGCCATGTTGCGACTACTCCTCTTGAGGGACAAAGAACGGTTAATGCAGAATGGTATGCTAACATTTGTTTGCCACAGGTCGTTTCTGAACTCCGTAAAGAGAACTGCAACCGCCGCATCATCCTCCATCACGACAATGCGAGTTCTCACACCGCGCATAGAACAAAAGAGTTTTTAGAGCAAGAAATCATAGAATTATTAGACCATCCGCCGTACAGCCCCGACCTAAGCCCTAATGATTTCTATACTTTCCCTAAAATAAGGAATAAATTGCGTGGTCAGAGATTTTCATCACCTGAAGAAGCTGTGGACGCCTACAAAACGGCCATTTTGGAGACCCCAACTTCCGAATGGAATGGTTGCTTCAATGATTGGTTCCATCGTATGGAAAAATGTGTCAAATTTCGCGGAGAATACTTCGAAAAGCAATAAATACATTTTTAAATAGTAATGTTGTGTCACTTCCTTGATTTCCGAAATTTTCAGTGCCGCCCTCGTAGTATTAGACGATTGCAACGTAACGGTAAAATGTAATTTTACAGTGGATCCCTCATATTGGTATAGTCAACAATGAACGTGTAGATCTGTAGCTAAACAGGCTGCTGTAGACGGAATTCCATACGAGTGTTTGCCCG
The DNA here is from genome assembly GCA_963565745.1 of Phengaris arion. NCBI lineage: Eukaryota > Metazoa > Arthropoda > Insecta > Lepidoptera > Lycaenidae > Phengaris > Phengaris arion. The sequence continues at coordinate 5,419,038 of OY751439.1, read as the reverse complement.
ATTCTTAAGAATTTCAAGAAGAAAAGTTATAATCATTGTATCAACACTAGAAATAAGCATAAGTTAGATGTACCAGTGATAATACTTAGCAAAGTAAGTAAATCTTTTAAGGGCCAATGTATACGCCTATACAATAAGATCCCAGAAAACGTTCAAACCCTTTCTATTAATAAATTTAAAAAAGCTTTCCAAAAAGGTGCTAAATTAGCTTTCCAAAAAGGTGCAAATGTCTACATAAAAATATGACGTTGTAGTAAACATATTAGAAGTAAAATGAAATAATGTCTAAATCGATTTATTTGCGATAAGGTTAAAATAAAAGGAAAAACTTGAATTTAATTACGTTTATTGTGTTTAAAAAACATCAATGTTTAATTAAATTTAATAATACTTTAGGTCTTGTTCAAAATGTGAACCTCTGTTTCTGATACAGGCCCGTAGTCTTCTCCGTACCTCTGTTTTGATTATTCTGGTAGTAAGACTAGTTTTGATTTCTTCTGCTGCATTTCTTATGCGGCTTCTGAGCTCCTCTACAGTAGTTATGGGTGTAGTATACACCAAAGCCTTCATATGACCCCAAAGATAAAAATCACAAGGGGTCAAATCGGGACACCGTGCTGGCCAAGGAATTGGCCCGCCTCGACCTATCCAGCGATGTGGGTAAGTTTGGTCTAGCCACTGGCGTATGCCGAGGCGGAAGTGGGCCGGGCAACCATAATGCTGGAAAATCATATTACGACGAGTTGCTATTGGCACATCTTTCATTAAATCAGTAATCTCCTCTCTTAGGAAATGTTCGTACATTTCACCATTTAAATTTTGAGGCAAAAAATGAGGTCCAACTAAATTATTATTAATTATACCCATCCAGACATTTAGACTGAATCTGGTTTGATGGGCCCTTTCTTTTTTCATCCTGGGGTTTTCTCCTTTTGGTGCCCAGTAATGTGTGTTGTGGAAATTGTTTATCCCGTCACGGTCAAATTTCGATTCATCCGTCCACAATATTCTTGAGAATAAATTGCGATCCTCCATGTCGGCATTTATCATAAAACGGCAGAATTCCATTCTTCTAACCGGGTCTCCCTCTTCCAACGCTTGGACAGGTGTGTAGTGAAATGGATGTAGACGCGCTGTGTGTACTGTAAACCACACCTTCCATTGACTCAATCCAAGTCTTCTAGCTGCCGCTCTTGTAGAAATAGAAGGATCATTTTGAAAAAGTGTTAAAATTTCTTCTTCTTCTTCTTCTTCTTCTTCATACAAACGAGGTCTGCCTGAATCGCAACATCTTCTATCAACACGGCCGCTTTCCCGAATTCGTCGAAATGTTGTTGAAAACACTCTAACGTTTGGCACTCGTCGATTCGGAAAACGTTCAACGTATGTTCTTCGTGCAGCAGCAGCATTACCATTACAAAGTCCGTAACAAAACAAGATGTCAGCGTATTCATCGTACTCAAAAGCAGAAAAAAAAATCACAAGTAGAAGTAAGGGTGTAGTTTAAAGCAACAATACGTCCGTACACGGCAATAGTTGACTTAAAACTAATATTAGCTACTAAATTTGCTCTCTAAGCCAGTCGGTAACTCATTGACAAAGGGTCGCGACGACAGTAGCCGAAACATCCCGAAGTTTGAACAAAGGAAACAATTGAAAAAAAAGGTCGCCTCAGGTAGAGTAATTCTTGAGATAACGTTACCTGATGATTGTTTTGTCTTTGTTTATTACATGTTCATATTTTTATGTACATATTTGTACCTTTTTTTGGAAGCTTATGAGGTAAGAAAGTTATTTAAGGTATTTGTACGCATTGTATCATACAACTTTTTAAAGAAAATCATCCGTTTTTAAGAAAAAAGTGCATTTTTCTTAAAAGAAAATTCTGTTCCATGTCTCATAATGAAAAATTCTCGCTTAGTTTGTCTCTATTTATTCCTTAAAAATATTATTTGACTCATTGACGGTTAAAATACATAAAAAAAAATCACTAAAAAGACAAACATTTTTAAAAATACGTCATGTCAAAGTCAAAAAGTCGAAAATAAAGAAAAAAAATTTTGAAATTTCAATAACTTTGTAAATATCAACTTTCGGATAGGGGATGCCATGAAAAATATTACTGTAAATGAGGTCTACTTTCTGTCTTTCAAAGGAATGTATCGAATTTCAGGTCATCCTGTATATTATAATTTAGTTTTGAATTCTTTATTATTTTATACTTGTAATTAACTTAAGGATAAAGAAAATTTAGAAAAGATTACTTGTAACAAAGATCATAGTCAACTGACTTATTTTAATTGTAGCACAATTTAATCAAAATATTCTAGCTATTTATAATAAAAATATTATAATTACTGACAATTTAGAAGATAATATTTAAATTAGCTTAAGAAATAAACACGTAAAAAAGATCATAGTAAATCACTTTGATCCTTATAACATGTACACATACGTCATGCTCCAAAATGACTGATAAAAGTAATGTTATTTTTTAGCTAACTGGGCATAAAAAAGTTGTGCTTCAGGTTTGCAAAACTTTTTTAAGCATTGCAAGTTGTCATACTTTTTTTTTTTTTTTTTTATTTATTTATTTTAAGTCGCTTTTTAACAGCTAAGGTCATTAGCGACTACTATATTTACATCTATATATTCCGATACATATTTATGTTTTTAACGAAGTTAATTGTCTGTATATATCCATTATTATTTAAACAGTCCTTTATATTGTTAGGTAGGTTACATGATAGTTTTTCACTAGCATAAGCCTGACATTCTACTAACAGATGTTGTACAGTTAGATCCATCCTGCATTTACACTTTGGTTTATCTATCTTTTTCATAATGTGTACATGTGTCATATTTGTGTGACCAATACGGAGTCTAGTGATGACGGTCTGATCTTTTCGAGACGTAAACGAAGTTGGGGCTTTGTCAAAAATAGAATTTCTTATAGCATATAATTTACTATTTATATTTTTATCCTGCCAAACAGTATCCCATATTTTTTTAATCTACGTTTAATGTGGTTTTTAACATCCGTTGCATTTGAGTTAATGGAATGGTCTATTGAATTTAAATTTGCAGCATTTTTAGCTTCTATATCAGTCTTCTCATTACCTTCAATACCTTGATGACTAGGGATTCACAATACTTCAAATTTGAAATTATTTTCTATTAAATTTATCATTTTTTCTCGAATAGCTAATATAAGTGGTTCGTTATTATTAATATTTTGTAGGGCTTGCAAGCACGATTTAGAATCTGAAAATATTACAAATTTATCTACATTACTACTACCTTGTATTATTTCTAAAGCTTTATAAATAGCGATAGCCTCACAGCTAAAAATTGTGTGGAGATCTGTAAGTTTATAACAATAACAGCTATTATCTTGAGTAACGATAGCACATCCTGATTTATTATCTATTACTGATCCATCTGTGTAAAATTGTATACAATCTTGATTTTTAAATTTAATTTCATTAAATAAACTTTTATAGATGATTTGTGGGGTTTTATTTTTAAGATTTTTAGTTAATTTAAGGTTAATAGGTAATTCATAAGTGGCCCATGGGCCATAAGCAGGTATTTTTTTTGGGAAAACAGAAGGAAAACAAAACTGAATTTCATTTAAATATTTCCTAACTCGAATGCGTAATGGTTGAGTCAGGTTTGGGCGAAGCTCATACTCTGTGTTATAGGAAGACTTTGTAAAATAATCATATATTGGAGAGGATGGTTGTGAAATTATATTAGTAGCATATATTAGAACAAGTTGTTTTCTTCTGTAAGAAAGTGCCATTTCCCCTGATTCTGCCAATATACTCATAATGGGACTTGTCTTAAAGGCACCGATACTTAATCTTTTTTAAATTTTAGATTACTAGGTTTGGCAGAATCATAGAAAATAGAACCATAATCTAATTTTTGTCTAATAAGAGCCTTATAGGTATTAATCAAACAATTTTTATCGGCACCCCAAGACAGTGATGATAAAACTTTAATCACATTTAATCTTTTGTTACATTCGAGTTTTAATTTATTTAAATGCATGTTCCAAGTCATTTTAGAGTCCAAAGTTAACCCCAATATTTTTATGTTAGTTACTTTTTTTATATTGTGGCCATTTAGAGATAGCTGTAAATGTCTATTTATTTTCTTTTTCTTTGTAAATATTATGAATTCTGTTTTTGTTTTAGAGAACTTAAATCCGGACTTTTTGGACCAGTCTTGAAGCTTATTTATTGTGTTTTGAATAAGTGTTAACGTAGGATCCAAAGTTTTACCACAACAAGTAATTGTCAAGTCGTCTGCAAATAAGAAACCCTTCAAGGGTTTATCGATATATGAAATTACGTCATTGATCGCAAGTAAAAATAAAATTACACTTATAACCGATCCTTGTGGCAAACCATTTTCAATAATTACTTGATCAGATAGTGTATTATTAACTCTCACTTTAATAGACCTATTAGTTAAAAAGTTTTTAACAAAAGCAAGTGTGTTTCCTTTAATACCCAAGCCTTGCAAAATTTCGATTACTCTATGTTTCCATACCATTTCATATGCCTTTTCAATGTCAAGTGCTACGAGAACCAAATAATTATTATCTGCTAAAGAATCTAAAATTTCGCCTTCTATATTCATTATTTGGTCATAAGTCGATCTAAATTGTCGAAATCCGTACTGATAATTTGATAGATAATTATTTATCTCTGTATGCCATTTAATTCTCTTGCTAATAATCTTTTCTAATAGTTTACACAGATTACAGGTTAATGCTATAGGTCTGTAACTTGATGGTGCACTAGATTTTTTGCCAGGTTTAAGTATTGGGATCACCAGAGCTTCTCTCCAACAATCTGGAAACAACTGTTTTTGCCACATATAATTGTAAAGTTTTAATAAATATTTAAGTCCGCTATTAGGAAGATTTTTTATTATGTTTTTAGGAATATTGTCTGGCCCAGGACTAGAGCTACTGCTTTGAGAGAGCACTGACATTAATTCATGCATTAAAATATCTTTGTTAATTGGATCCGAGTTGTTATGTAATTCATATCTTATATTATCATTTTCCTTGGCCAATTTGTAAATCTTAAATTCATGATCGTAATTATCACTACTAGAATTTGCTGCAAAAGTATTTGCTAGTAAGTTTGAAGTTTCTTTTGAGCTCGCTGATAAAGAACCATCGCCATTATTAAGAACGATAGTATTAGGGCCACAATTAGTATTATTAATTGTTTTAATTTTTTTCCATATTTCGCTGACAGGTACATTAGTGTTAATTGAAGACGTCCACCTTTGCCAGTATCTATTTTTATTTTCTTTAAGAACTTTCCTACAAAACGCCCTCTTCTTTTTATACTCTATTTTATTCTTAGAATCATGATCAGCTCTAGCATATTTTTTAAAATTTCTGTAAGCCTTTTTGGCTTCTTTTATAGCCACTCTACAGTCGTCATTCCACCAGGGCACATTATTTGTTTTTAACACCCCTGAAGTTTTCGGTACAGTCTTATTTGCTGCATCAATAATTAAATTACTAAATTTAAGAACTATTTCGTCTATGGGAGTATCATTACACACATTATCTAAGTCAAATAAATTTGAAATATTTTTGTCAATTTCATCCTGAAATAAAGACCAGTCGGCTTTATCAAATTTCCACTTTTTGGGGACTTGAATCTTTTTTGGAATGTTTTGTCTTGTAAATGTTTTTATGAAAATAGGGAAATGGTCACTATCGTACAAGTCTTCTAAAGCATTCCATTCAAAATACGCTGCAATATTTTGTGAAGCTAAAGTTAGATCTATGTTACTTGTGCGACCAGTGTTACTATTAAAATGTGTTGGTTTACCAGTATTTAAAATTATTATATTATCATGATCTTCTAGCCAATCTACTATGATATTGCCTCGAATATCGCATTTATCAGAGCCCCAGTAGTAATGATGACTGTTAAAATCGCCTAGAATGAGAAACGGAGATGGTAATTGGTTCATAAGGTGATTGATTGAAAAAAAAAAAAAAAAAACACCACTTGCTCTGTTGCCATGTATACGATTTTTATAAAAGCAGTTAAATCCCTTCATGGACGCACTGAAATCGGAACAGAAATTTGTTTCCTGTATACAAATGCAGAATGGATTTAACTCATTCATAATTAATTTAATATTTTCTAGTCTTTTATAATAACTATTGACATTCCATTGTAAAATGTTCATATTTTTGTTTCTAAGTAATATATAATATATAAAAAAAAAAAATTGGTAGTGTTGAAATAAATTAAGTTTTTAACGTAGAAATAGGATCCAAAATTCCATGTAACTTACTAGACAATCGCGAACATCTATTTTTTAAACTAGTATTTAATTTTCCATGTAGTATATTGCACATTTTGATTAAGTCTTTAATGTTATCTGTGTAAGTATAAACTATTTCTTTTATATTCTTCTTTCCTTTGGTGTTATCTAACAAACTTATAAGCCTATCAATATCTATTGGAAAAACTTCTTTTTCTGAGTTCATAATATTATCTTTTATTTCTCTCCAGGTGTCTTCGTCAGATCTTGTGTCTGTCTTTTTAAGTTTCTTTTTTGATTTTTTCTTTATTTCTGTTTCTTCAAGTGATGTAGTGCTATATGAGTCATCATCAGTCTCCAAAATTTCCATTGACTTTTTCATTACGTTGGTAGGTTTAATAGTTTCCGCTTTCGAAGACTCACTGGTGCTTGGTGAATGGGTGCGTTTTATTCGTTTCTGGTCAGTTTGAGGCTCATATATTACATCTACTTTAGGGTTAACTATAGGCGTTGTTTCTAAATTGTTATAGTCAAAAATTCTGTCCTGAATGGTTATTGTTTTTCCTACTTCAGCGTCTTGGTGTGTAATTGTGCACTTTACTTCAGTCTTTGGGCAATTTTTTGCGATGTGACCGGTCGTATTGCATGAAAAACATTTAAGCAAATCAGATGATAGGTAAATCCAATAATTTGTACCATCAAAGTTTACTTGGAAGGATTCTGGAAGATGCCTTTCATCCTCTGGATTGATGTATAATTGTCTCCTAAAGCTCAAGATATGTGAGAATCCAGGATCTGGAACACCAATTTTAACAAAAGAAATAGGAGACAAAATTTGAATTTTTAATTGTTTAAACTTTTCTTCTATGACATAATTTGGAATCACTGGGCAAACATTTGATAAAACTATGCGTTTATTCCTAGTAATTAATGGTTTTATCTCCAACAATATATTTTTAACCGTTATTTTCTTTTTAACGTCAATAAGATCATCCGCTGTTTTTTTGGAGTCTAGGTAAATACAAATTCTAGCATTCGATATTCTCGATACAAATCTTATCGACGAAGCAGGTATCAAGGCTGTCAACGAAACGAGATATTCCCTTATTGCTATCCCATCGATGGAGTCTAATATAATTGCTTGGTCTTTTCTTGGAAATGACAGTGAAGAGGTCACATTGGCATAACTTGTATGTTTAGGTACCAGTTGCGGTATCACGGTGGGTTGAGATGATACGGTGGGTGTAGACATGACGGTGGGTTGAAGATCTTGTTGGGGTTCAAACATTATGATACTAAGGGACTCCTGTTGCCAGGAGTGCCCTTATCACTTGTTTGTAAACACTCGTGTAAAAACAACTGCGATAGGTATCTATTCTAATAACTCGATTACGTACAAGTCGAGCGCCGCAGAGCAATACGTGCGTCCGCTGGAACAACCCGCGCGTTACTGTGTCATACTTTTCTTTAGATATTTTTCGTCGAAATTTTTCTAAGTGTTTTCGCCTTGCACACTCTTGACTTTTACAAGAAAATGGTGGGTCCTAGGCATAAAGTGTACTGATGATTTTCGTCCTATTTTTAGGCGCTCTATAAGATGGAAACGAAAAACTAATCACTTATTACAATTGCAAATTTTCGTCGAAATTTTTCTGTTTTCGCCTTGCACACCCTATAATAGTTAGTAAATATAGTAGTACTAGTACTCTGACCCTCTAATTGCATAACTCTAATTAAATACCGCGAAAACCACATGTACGAAATAACAGACAGCCACTGACAGCCAGCTGTGAAACTAAAAAAGATCAATGTCCATAGACAATGATCATTCTTTCCGCAACTAGGGTGACATTGATCTTTCTATGATACAGCCATACAATCTTTTTTTTGAGTCCCTTGTGCACGATGATCGTTTTAAGCGTTTTTCGTTAATATGGACAGAAAGGTTTTATCATTTTGCGCTAGATGGCATTATTAGTTTGTTTTTATCGAAAAGTTGACAATGATCCTTCTTCCCATGTACCCTTCAAATATTATACCATTTTTTCGGTTTTCTGAAACGCCAAAAAAGTGCTTGTATCGCAATGGCACCTAGATTTATTATATATATAACTCAAAATCTCCATTTTGGTGTTTCAGTAATTTTGCCTTTCCAGTGACGATATATAGCTTAAAAATGCGCAGTTTCGAAGGGATAAGACCTAGCTAGATCCATTTTTCTCCCCCAAAATCCCCCTCATACCTAATGAAATAAATCATAAATTTCATGGTAATACTTGCAGCCGTTGCCGAGATATATATATATATATATATATATATATATATATGTATATACAATATTGTCTCGTTTAAAGTATAAGATTTAATATTTCAAAATTTTACAGACCACAAATTCGGGATGCTGTGGATTGCTAACAGACTTCTTCAACTTCCATAGCTTGAAAGAAATGTTGGCAATAGTTTTTAAAAAGGCACCAAACAATCGACGGATGAAGCTATTCCTGATCATGGTTGCTGTTTGTTTGATCCACGGCGGAATCTGGGGTAAGTATGGTAGTGACTAAGGGTCAGTTCACGCCGAAACGAGGCGATACGCGACGCGGCACTGTATTTTTAAGATAGCTATTCTAAATTAGTAATTATTCACCACACATAAAGATACAAGTTCTACACTTACACACGCGCCGCATATGGATTTTAGGCTACGCTCCCACTAGCGTATTTTGTGGTCGCGACAGAAAAAACTACACTATAAACAGAACTGTGCGCTATAATACAAAGGAGCTGAAAATCGTGTACATCTCTCATGCCTCAGCACCGGCGGTGAAAGGCCGAGCGCCGCGGGACTGCGGCGGGAAACTCCATACAAATCCTAGTTGAACGTCGCGCGTCGTCGCAGCGTCAGAAGTCCTCGCAAGTAAACAGAGTAAATCATCTAAATATAACATCCATTATTTAGCTATTTAATTATTCATAATAAATTAAACATAATATTTTTGAATATAAATATGACGCAATATTTTCCATGTTCTTTATATGACGCAACATTTTCCATGTTCTTTATACGAGTGTTTTGATCTTATTATACATTAATCTATCGAGGATTATAAAAGGAATATAACGATGACCTTCTAACATATTTAAGTTGTCACCACCGGTTTCTTTAACAGCCGTCCTCCAGGTGGCAGGTAATATCCACAAAAATTACACAACACTACACCTTATTAATAATAATATCTTTGGACGCTTCCACACCACGTCAATCTGGTTCTGTACTAATAAGTATCCGAAGAACTTGCATCACAGGTACCAGACAACGGAAATATATTTAATACTGCAGTTATACTATACATGTGTATAATATTTTTACTACACTATTATACACATATTTAATACACATCCAAAATCCAGGGACACAGAAAAACTTTTTGTCCCTTAGGTGGGATTCGAACCCGCACCTCCGGTGCCAACGCGCTAAGCACTGAGCCGCAGAGGTCGTGCATTGATTGCCTGATAAAGCTCATACATATTCAGGCACTTATATTATACTAGCTTTTTCCCGAGGCTCCGCCCGCATAAATAAACTATAATTTTCTCAAACATTTTAACATAAGTGCAAAAGGCGGGAACGCATAAAAGTTAATACGTTTCTAGTTCACAGTGAAGGCGTCTACAGCCACTGCATCCGGCTCTGGTTTCCAGGGAATAAACTTTCACATTCGGTATTGGTACGAGAAGCGAATATATCAATTTCGCTTTGACCTAAGCGTTTCGTTACAATTTTAAATGCTAAATATTTAAATCTGATAATTCCCATTCCGTGTCCTTATTTATTAGTCTAGAATCAAAATTGATGCGTCGGTGTATATATCAAATTTATAATGCGAATATCGCATACGATTAAAAGTCGAGAATATGTTCTCGGTCCATCAAGCTAAATCTTTTAATAATTCTGCAGGAAGGTGATTCTTGTGTCGTAATTATCATAATATTTATTTAACATTAGAAATTTAAATCGCTCCAAAATCTTTGTATACACCCAACCGTATTTCGCGGCGGGGCACGAAGATGTTAATACACCTATCAGTTGAGCTAACTCGCGAATAGTACACCGTGGCAAAGTCGAATATTTTTGAACAAGTTGTGCTATATTTTTTCGCTTTTCGATAGGTAATGGATAATGTCAAGTCTTTTGTATGAGATACAAAACCTAAATATTTACAGCTCCGTTTCGGGCTTAAAATACTTTTTTGACAATTATTAACAATAAAACCTAAACATTTCAGTAATTATAATGTTTCGTTAACAGCATTAATACACTCGGCATAATCATCTCCTATACATATGTACGGTGCAACAACCGTACAGAGCATCATCAGCATTTTTGTACATTTCACGCGTACGCTCATTTTAGATATATTTTAGGTTTAAGTCAGTTTACGCAAAACCGTCGTGCATTGCGGACTGTGTAAAGGACCATAAAGATGTACGGTTCGTACACTTTGAGATGCTGTTGCTGCTATGGATGCTGCTGTTTACTGAGTAAAACTAATTTGCTGCTGCTAATATGTATATTTGCTAAGATACAGGATAAAATGCTAATGCTATATGCGAATGAGTTACACAGTCCGCAATGCGCGACGGTTTTGCGTAAACTGACTTAAACCTAAAATATATCTAAAATGAGCGTACGCGTGAAATGTACAAAAATGCTGATGATGCTCTGTACGGTTGTTGCACCGTACAACATAAATATATCGTCCAAGTACGTCACTAATTTATGACAACGGTTTCTTAAAAACGCCAGTACCTCCTTTATAATTTTTGTAAAAACTCTCGGCGCATCTGATAGTCCGTACGGTATAGCTCTAAATTCATACGTTACTGTTCGCCCTAAAGGCGATTCGAATTCGAAATGTAGATACTTTCGTTCTAACATATTAATGGGAACTAACAAGGCCTCCTTCAAATCAATAGTAGCTTGCATCGAAATCCCTTCGATAGTTCTTGCGTGAAAGAGTAACAAAGATCCGTCCATACATCCATTTATCCATCCAGCATTAAAAACGCTCTAAACAAAAAATTATGCAAGAGTGACGTCAGAGAAGTTGAAAATGTTTGAAGATAAATACAAAATTGATTTTATTAATATAAATACTGCGTTTATGTATATCGTTGTATTAAGAAAAATGGCACAAATAACATATTTGAACAGTTATTTTCGTTGTTCAATCATAGCAAAAAAATATTTTTAAACAAAAAATTAAACTGACTTACTTCCAAAGTAACAATAAACAGAAAAGTAACAATATCCTGATAAATAATTAGTTTATAGCGATCACGCTTAAGTTGGCTGGTACCCACTACAAAATTATGAAGATTGTGTAGAGAAATAGTTAAATTTTTAACCGAATTTTATTTAGAAATTATGATATATTTCATACTTTTTTGTGTATTTTACTTTGGAAGTCGGTTTCATTTTTTGTTTAAAAATAATAGTCATATTTGTTAAATTATTATTACCACATTTTAAGAACGTTTAAAATAAACGATCAAATGTATAATTGAATATGCGCCAAGCTTCCATTAGGTATTGTATACAAGATGTTGATGATGATTACTGTTAGTTACATAATGGCATATGCTTGCAGTTTTTTAAACAATGTCAAAATTTCCAAACGCGTATCTTTAAAGACAGGAGTTCTGTTCAGTGCTTTTCGATCCAGGGTATACCTTGGTGCAAAATATTACTTTTTGGTAGCATATGCTTGTATTACATCAGACACAGTCCAAATCACTGTGTCCATATAAATTTCGAGGAGTTCCCTCAATTTTTCATGAATGCCATCATCAGATAACCACTTTGGCGACAATGGGATCAACTTCAGATTATACCTTTAACAACAAAAATTTAATTTTGTAAATCGGTAAACAGAGGGCGGAGTTATCGTTGAACATTCAAAAAAAATAGAAATATATTGTATATATACTGCCGAACGTATAACCGCCTACTTTTTTTTGGATATCGGTTAAACATCATCATATTTTTAGCTCTTCTTAGTCCTCTTGCTTTTTAATTTAGCAACTGATTACTATCCACTTTTTTTTCGGTCCATATTTATATTGTCTTTCGGAAAATATAAGATTTTTGCTGATTAAAACAAATCCATGTTCCCTATTAAAACTGATCGTCTCGTCGTTGTCAATTCAGTGAGGCTTGGGTATAATTGTGTCGTTTCCTAGGTAGTAGTTAGTTTCTACAACTATATCCCAGTATATCAATGCACACTTTACATAAACTTTGTAATATATGTATGATAATTTTAACTAATATATAAATGACTAGAAAGTTGTTTGTTAAAGAAGTAAATTGCCGTGAACAAGCAGCGTGGATGACTACAGGTTAATTTTTTTTAAATTAGAAACTGAGGTCTTACAACACGCCATCGTTAATTACAATGACGATATTCGAAATTGAAAATATATGGGATTGACACAACGTTCGCTAATTGAAATAGCACGCGATACGCCAATACCATCATTTTTTTTTATTTCGAACTTCTTGATTTTAAATAAAGAAGTCACCTTGACCAGATAGTTATTGTCGTCCTCGTTAAGTCGAGATATCGCTATCTAAAAAATGCAGCGCCGCTTCTAGTCTTGTTTCAGTTTGTGCTGACCCTTACTAAAACATATTATAATTTTTGTTGGGAGGTTCGTTAAACTGAGACATGAATGCATTTCAGGTGAAGTGTCGATAGTGTACATTCTATGTCGGTATCGGTTCAACTGGGACGAAGTGAAGTACAGTATCTTATCGTCCTGCAACCTGAGTTTACATTCTTTTGGTAAGTCAACAAAAAGTCGACTAAAGTAAAACCGGCAAGTTCTGTGCAAAACTGCTGATAATCACGTTTGTTGTGTTGGAGCCCCCCTTAAATATTTTATTCTCTTTCTAGTATTTGTTGTTATAGCGGCAACAGAAATACAATATCATCTGTGGGAACAGAAATTTCAAAGATGTTTCTCTGCACGTTAGTACTTATATATTTATTACTCTGTGGTAATAGAGTCCCGTTTTTTTCCCCTTTGGGTACGAAACCCAAAAAACCACGAGGGAAAATAATTTACCATTTAAACAATGAACTAAATGAGATGCTATGAATTCTGGTGCAATAATTTTAAATCATTACCCTTAATGCGACGTATGTAATTCAACCTAAATTTATTTTAAAATTTTGCACGTCATGTTAAGAATACGTTGGTACTAATATTTATAGGAATTTTAACACCATTTGTACAATATTCTTGCAATTATTGCAAATAAACTATTTGAACTGGTGATAGGTTAGTTTTATCTATGTATAAAAATCAAATGATATAAATTTGTTATTTTTATAGTTTCTATCATAAGAAATACGAATACAACACAATTTTGTTGTATAAATATGCGATTTATTTATAATTTCGAAAATAAAACTGTAGTTTTATTATCTGTATGTCACGTGATCTAAAACGCCGGCCGCCATATTTTTCTTGTAAGTGACGTCATAAGAACATAATCAAAACGAATGAACAACAGCGAAAGTTAAATCTAAAGTTCATGCACTACACACGCGCATATGACATTTGTTTGTTTCTACGTCACGATAATGACGGCTGCCGTTTTGGCGCAAACATTTGTCGTTTAAATTTTAATATTTTTTTCTTAGCATAAATAGATATTATTTCCAGGAAATAAAAATACTAGTCGACTATCGAATCGATACGAACATTTTAAAATATATTTGAAAAAAAATGTAGAATAGCCTATTATAATTATCTGTCAAAATGCTGTCAAAATTAAAATCATTCTAAATTCAATCAACCTAAAGTAACATGGTTTGGTTTTTGGTCTGGTCTGGACATTTGGTCTGGTTATAAACTAGAGTCTGACACATAAATTGCCAATCGGCGGATGTTTTTTTTATGGCGTTACGGCTTAAAAGCATTAGCCAGTGTGAATTTAAAAAGGCGGGAAATAGAATTCTCGTTTAAGTTTTCAACACCGTATATCTGCATCGTCAAGTCTAAAGTCTAGCCAAAGTCCAAATAAATGGTCAGTGCAGTCAATGCGTCAAGTCAGTCGATTCAGTAAAGTGGTAGAAGCTTTACTGCAAGTTCCTAGGGAGTTTTGGAGGGCACAAAATAATCAAGCTTTTTGAAGTTGTACCACTTGCCACAATAAGCGAAATACATATAATTCACACCCGCTATACAAAAACAATAACCTTCATTATATTGTGTTCTATATTTTCTATGTAGTTTCAGTAACAAAATATCATTATAATCCAAAGCTAATATGTAGACAAAACAAAAATATTACTTTACTAGAATTAGTAAAGTAATAATTAAAAATAATAAATATATACTTAGCAATTCGTCCGTAAATTTAACCATTACGAGTATGTTATTGTTTGGAACTAGAATTACTATTAAATAGCTCATATTCCCCTGATGAATTACAATTATAATATCTTTAATTAGTAAAACTAAAACTTAAAATAAATTTTAAATTCTTGAAAGCTATATTAACTTAGATTTCAAGTTTCACAAATCTATAAGAGTGGTGCTGGTGAAGGTGTAGTGAGGATCACTTTCTGAGAGCGACATCTATTGTTGATACAAGTAATAAACTAGGAATTATAAAGTTGAAAATTTATTCAATAACAACATCAACAACTTTAGGTAAATCCCGAGATACCAAGCACAATGCTAGCTAATTATGATGAATTTCAGCAAAAAAAAACACTCTAGATGACGGCAGCTTTCAAACAAAAAAAAAACAAACAGACAGACAGACACGTCAAATTTATAACAACCCTCGGTTCGCTTAGGGGTTAAAAAATTTCATACTGTAAAATTTGCTCGGGTATTTTTAAACTTTCTTTCTTTTTTGGTTTTCAGGGACTCTGTTCTCAATAATTTTATTCACGAAGAAACTGAAGATCGACGACTCCACTTTGGGAATCATAGCGATGTCCAGCCGAATACTGGGAGCGCTTGTCTGGACCTTCGCTAAAAACGATATACAGATATTTTTCGGTAAATGTTTTCTATATTAAATTCTACGCTCCGTTCAGCGGGGCTATTCACAATAGGAGTGTTGACTACAATATGTTGATATAATGTGTAGTTTAATTTATATATTCAGAAATATTCAGGTATTATTACTTAATAAAGGAAAAAAAAGAGCGAGCCTTACAGTAGTTGCATATGATGTGTAACATTTTATGAAAATATTTCAAAAAAACACAATGCTTAGTACGATTTTCTAATATGATAAAAAAGTGATACTTTTCCATCGAGCAGTGACAAAAATCAACGTCGAAATTAAAAAAAACTAAATACTGATATATTTAATTCGAATCTGACGGCCAACTCTAATACCGCGCACTCATTTGTCAAATCAAATACCGCGCGCTTCCGCGACATGCTGTTACACACTTCCGACCCATTTCACGAATTCACTGATAAAAAATAGTATAACGATTCTTCATTATTTCCGCTACAACTAATAAGAATTATTATTTTCAGCTCCAATAGCTGAGTTCTTCGATGGTACCATGGTCATTGCGCTAAGAGCTATAACTTTCAAACTAGTATCTAGACAAGAACTAGGTGAGATTTCCTTTGATTTGTTAATAGCAATTGTTTAATATCGACACAAGAAATGTTTTAAAAGAGGAGATGTTTTTGAGGGAGATTGCTAGTCCTTTTCTGGATGTAACAATAATATGACGTCGGACTCGCTGTTGACTCAGCCCGTGGACAATATCCTACTACTGTCTACTACTATAAATGTGAAAGTTTGTGAGGAATGATGTATGGATGGACGGATGGATGGATGGATGTTTGTTACTCTTTGTTGAAACGAATTTAGTTAAAATGTATGGTAATAAGGTATGGTAGTAGTTTAAGCTCTGCATTCAAACAGGCTACTTTTTATCCGTAAAAAGTAAAGTGTTCCCGTGGGATACTGTGTTTGCGCGGGCGAAGTCGCGGGCAAAAGCTAGTTAACTATATTTGTAAATCATAAAGGGGTCTTCGCCCCGTCTCTATTAGCCGGGCCTATCAGATCGAGAAGATATTTTAATTTTTAAGGTAGATTATTGGTTATACATATATTGCCTAGTAATAATATCGAATAGAAGATTGAGTTGATAATAAAATGAAACGTTTTAGACGTCGCCCTTTGGTCGATATTCGTTTTTAATGTATAATAATTCATAGATTTTTTAGTTTGAACTTTATAACTCTTTTGCCTCTTAGATAGATAAAAACATATAAATGTTGTGACAGACTGACAAACGCCAAAGTGCAACAAAATTGTATCTATGAAACGCAAGGTATCTGAGGTAGTGTGTGTTGTTATTTTTATTATTTGTATGTATTTTTTAGCATTAATAATAAATATATTAGCTTTCTGCACACCATCCTTCATATTAACTTTAATTTACCGGCCAAATTTCATACTCCTCTGGTTGCATTATTCCCGTAAAACTGCACTGAATGTATTTGTTGCTTCACGTTTTAATGTAATAATTATTACGCATTGCTATTATTTATATAATCAGAGACGCATTGTTAAAAGCTTTCCGCTTTGGAACAACACATACTGTGCCTAGTATTATATAAACGTCACAATTTCGAAGACATTAAAATACCAGACTATTTTTAGAAAAGTTGTACAACTAGTAAAATATCTCATCTATGAATCTATCAGTTATCGTTTAGAAATAGTATTATGAAGCCTGATAGGTATTTTATTGGAATAAGGCCGGCAATGGGGCTATTGTATCGCTTACAGTAAATCGCTCGGTATACAATAGCTCGATTGCCGGTCTTAATCCAATAAAAAAATATATCAGGATTCATAATGCTACTCCTAAACGATAACTGATAGATTCATAGATGAGATATTTTATAGACCGTCGCTCATTGACACCCGGAACACCAGAGGACCGACAAGAGCGTTGCCGGTGTTTTAACGTCTCGCTCGTTTTTGAACTCTGACACTCGGCGGAAACACAACGCAATTGTTGTTTTACGCTGGTTTTCGGTGTAGCTGTGGTGTTATAGAGGTCGAACCAACTCTTCAAATTACTTTTAACTCGACGTAGATCCTTTTGTGGGTTGTTATTCCCATTATTGATACTTTCGTCTTTAAAACTTATATTCTAAAATATTACATAAAAATATTGTTATGATTGTAATTTTAATATTTTTTGCAAAAATCGAGATTTTTTTTCTCTTGTAATTTAAAAAAAAATTGTACTTTAAATTTGTTTCTTATTAATTCTGTCTTTGTGTTGTAAATAAATATATAGCATGTAAAGTATACATGGGCCTCTCTATATCTGCATTACTTTTTTGGCTTTAGCAGACCAATATTTTAAAGAAAATATTCTTCATTCCCCGACTACGGTGAAGTCAAAATGTATGTTTGTTCCACTGTAGCGCCTAAATTACTGGTCCGTTTTTAGTAAGTGAGGCGTCAATAGATTCGTAATAACAGCCCGGGTAACATATCCTACTAATATTATAAAAGGATTGTGTGGTTTTATGAAACCACGGAAAAAGTGAAACTTAATAACAAAATAGCGTGGAGCACTGGCACAAATGAGTACTAGTCTATAAACTACACGGTCAGCTGATGCGAACTATAGGTGCCGCCATATTGGCCTCGGCTGCTCTGACGAGCGCCTTTCACTTTATCCCTACACCGCGGCCGACCGTCACGCGACATGTAACACACAGACGAAAAAGTTTGAGACGATGTAAAAAAAGTTTCAAGTTTGTGAGGATGGATATGAGGATGGATGGATGGATGGATGATTGATTGTTACTCTTTCACGCCAAAACTACTGAACGGATTTTACTGACATTTGGTATGGAAGTAGTTTGAGCTCTGGATTAACACATAGGCTACTTTTTATCTCGAAAATGTACAATGTTCCCGTGGGATATTGTATTTACGCGGGCGGAGCCGCGGCAAAAACATAGTGCATAATTTACGTAGTCGTGTTATAGTTTTATACAAAAAGTGTTTTATTTTCAGGTAAAGTGTTCTCCCTGTTCGGTCTCTTCGAAATACTTATGATGCTGATATTTGTGCCTATCTACTCGCGCGTGTACATCGCCACACTACAACTCCTGCCTGGTGCCGCGTACCTCATTACGGTGGCGTGCTCCGTGCCCGCGCTGTTTATATTCATGTAAGTGTATCCCTCCAAAAAGTTTTTATGTAAAATATTGCCAAGAGTAAAAAGTATTTAAATTTTATGTAGAGCCAAGTTTCTCGCTCTCCATGCCCTAACTTCACAATATATCAATACCTTAAGCGCCATACTCACGGTCCAGCCCACAAATCCAACAATGGTAGCAATTAGTAAAGCATTAGTGTCAATACTTTCAATATTTTTTTATTATGCCTACTAGTCCGCTTTAAGGTCGCGTATTGGATATACAGGCTGGACGGTGAGTAAGGCGCTTTATCCTAAACGTACAGCTTGGCCGTTTTGTTACTGAAGATATCGGTAGTTATCTGAAAAGAAACGAGGGCCAAATGTTAATTCCATGCATTTTTGATTTCTAACTTAAGCCGATTCAAATATTTAATTAAAATGGTAATTTCAATGCGGGTTTTCATTTCGTTACATTCGACAGCTGTTTGACACAATAGACCCGATCTAAATCATTCATAAAAGAAAAGTAGAGGGTATGAAATAAGGTCACGTGACCTGAAGTCAAATGTTTCTCAAATATGGCGTCGCCCCGCCCACAGCAAATAGCGTTGTTCCTAATTAGTCGATAATATTCATATCGATACAATGATAACAAAAAATAATTATTTTTGGACACCTTTCTCATAATTTATACTGGTCAAAATATTTATTTTGCTGGTGGGGTGGTAACAATTCAAAACAGGCAAATATACTGATCGTTTACTGGTGGTAATAGCAAGTGAATGGTTCAAAAGAGCCCGACGCGACGTGCGACGGTTGTGACAAAAAATACAAAATATTATGGTTATGGCATGGATATGTAGGGAATAGGTTTCAATATTCATAGGGTATGAGGATCACTCAAGGAATGGAATGAAAAATCTACCACAACCACGAACATTTATAATTTTGTACAGGACGTTTTTTCAGTCACTTGACTGACGACAGACCAAACTTTTAATAGTGAATATACTATAAATTATACTATACTTTATAATATAAATTGAATATAAGCAACGTTTACCATGGTATCAACTTTCCTACTTGAAAAAAAAAAACTGACTGACAAAACAGCCTGTATAGGTAGGATAGAGTACAGCTGCCCTATTATGAATTTTAAGTTTTATATGATAAAATAATTTAGTCAAAGTCAAAAGTTCTTTAATCAAATTAGGCTAATTATTGGCACATTTCAGTGAGCAGCATATCGAAGCATTCGCTAGCTTCTTCTGTCGAATCCGATTCTTCCGTTATTCCTGTATTTAATACCCTAATATTGTTCCGATAAAGCTGATAAGCTGCCCTTCTCTTCAAGCCATCTCGTAAATAATGAGGGTGCAAATAATTGGTCTCGAACTATTTTTAAAGTTTTAAAAGCTTCAGCAGTGAATCCCGGTTCTGCATCTACACGTTGGTACCATTTTGTAAGAATCCGAGGATTAGGTAAACAATCGTTATAAGTTTATAATATAAGCTTCGGGCGATAAAAAGTTTAAGATAAGTGCTAACTTTTGTATGTCTTCACCATATGTTTAAGGACAAGATTCACCTCTATATTTCAAAATAAGCCGAGTAAGAAATTCTGGAGAGCCCGCGCATTCTTCTAACAGAATAGCGCCTTCATAAGGAACTAAATTTTGTTTCTTCAACTCTTCAATTATGCTTTGGAAAGTACCTACCTTCTGTTTCAGCCTTCTACATTTTTGACTGAGAACCTTTATTTTCTTACGCTGCAACTTCACTTGTCTATATAACTTTTCCTCGTTTCTTGGTGTTTTAGGTGCCACTACCTGGATAATAAAGTAGCTTTATAGTGTTTTAACAGGAGTTCTAAAAATATTTAAAAACTGAAAGTTATTTGATAGGCAACTAGTCATGAAATGTTTAATTTTATTTTTACAAATCTTGTTATAAGTAACTAAAGGCTCTGGGTGTTCGAAAAAGTACATGGATATATCATTCACATTATCAAATAATTTTTATCAGGAAATATTAAAGAATAATAAGATGAAGCTTGTGCGTAACAATATTTGACTGTGATTCTTTACTATAATAACAAAATATCTTTCAAAATTGAGACAGCTTATAAATAAATTATTTATATCAGTTTTGAGTTAGCCGCAAAGTGTAATTTTGGGGCTCATGGAGAAAATGCTTATCGGGATCAATTAATCTGTGGAATTAGAGATGAAAATATTAGGAAGAAGCTGCTGAGTGTTACAAATTTAAGCTACAAAAAGCAAAGTCAATATTTTTGCAAGAAGAGGCGGTTATAAACCAAATGAGAGCTATGACGGTTACTAATAGTGGTATGTCAGTCATAAATAAAGTAAATCGACAGATAAGGCAAGGTCAGAGTCAAGCTGCAAGTAAATTAAATCATCGTGTATATCAGTCAAGTCAACGTCCATATCAGCAGAATAAGTTTTCCAGGTATTCAATGAATAGTAGTCAAAGTCAAATCAATAATAAAAGTCGAGCAGTTGCACAAGTCTGTAATAGTCAAAGCCAAGTCAGTCAACAACGTCAACACCAACCATGCTACAGATGTGGTCCTCTGCATAATCCTGTTATATGTCCAGCGAGATCATGGAAGTGCTATGTATGCAATCGTTTTGGACACACATCAAAATTATGTCGCAACAAAAGTCAAGTCATGTTTTGTGAAGAAAAGTCATTGAATATAGATGGTGTTGTAAACCAGTTAACAGAGTCCATGAATATTAACAATGTCAAAGCTCATTTTATCTATGACAAAAGGATTTGTACTTGCTTGTCATGTGAAATTCCCCGTGATCCTAAATATAAGTACTGTTCAAATGTAAACTTAATAAATGTCAACAATGTGTCCCATAAAGCCCAATTAGTAAAGATAAATGTGGATGGAAAAACATTAGAAATGGAAATTGATACAGGAGCTGCTATTTCCTTGATACCTTATAAATGTTATTTAGATAATTTTAAAAGTCACACCTTGCTTCCCTCACATGTAAAGTTAAATGCTGTGTCTGGTCCTATAGCTGATACAGGTGAAATAAAAGTTAATGTATCTTTTAGTAATACAGTACTACCTTCAAAGTTAATGTCAATTATTGTTACTTTAGGGAAAGAGTATTTTACCCCATTGTTAGGAAGAGATTGGTTAGATATTTTAAACCCACTATTCTGTCTAAAGATAATAATTATGTCAAGTCAGTGAAGTCAGTTAAATCTAATTATCAGTCGAGTGTCATACAGGAGTTAAAAAAATATATTCAAATGTTTTTAGTAAAAATTATGATTCACACATAACAGATTTTGAAGCTAACAATAAAAGAAAGCTGTATCCCAGTATTTTTGAAACCATATCAGTTACCACATAATATTGTTAACATTGTTGGTGATAATTTAGATAAATTAGAAAAGGAAGGAAAAATATATAAAGTTCCTCATTCTGAGTGGTCGTCCCGCCGCTAGTCCCTATAAAGAAAGCTAATGGTGATTATAGGTTATGTGTAGATTTCAAGAGGTCTGTAAAAATATTAAAGTTGATATTTACCCACTTTCAAAGCCTGAAGATGTGTTTGCAACTATGTCTGGTGGAGAAGTATTTGTAGTCTGATGCGTATACTCAACTTTTAGTAAACAAAGGAGGTCAAAAGTTATTAACAGTTAATACTCATAAAGGGTTATACATATATAAACGTTTTATTTATGGTATAGCATCAGCGCCAGCAATTTTTCAGAAAGTAATAGACCAAATATTGTCAGGAATTCCAAACACTCTCTGTTATATCAATGATATACTTATCAAAGGTAATAGTTATTCTGATTGTTATGAAACAGTAAATAAGGTCTTAGAAAAATTAAATAAACATAATATACGCATAAACTTTGAGAAGTGTAGATGATTTTCACCGTCAGTAGAATACTTAGGTCATATAATATATAAGGAAAGTAGGAAACCTAGTCCCTGCTTAGTTGAATCTATTGTGAATGCAAAGAGTCCACATAGTGTCAAAGAATTAAGGTCATATTTAGTTATGTTGAATTTTTATCATAACTTTATAGGAAATTTAAGTACTTTTGTCAAGCCATTGCGATAGTTAACAGAAAAGAATGTAAAGTGGAATTGGACACCCGAATGTCAGTCAGCATTTATGTTGAGTAAGCAAAAGTTGATTAGTAGCGATATCTTAGTTTATTATAATGCAAACTTACCTTTAGTGGTTTATTCTGACGCAAGCCCAGTCGGTTGGGGCGCAGTTTTATGTCATGTTGTAAATGATAGTGGTAAACTTGTTAAAAAAACTATTGCATATGCGTCTTGTTCTTTAACTAAAGTTCAATGTAACTATTCTCAATTAGACAGAGAAGCCTTAGGAGTCATCTATGCAGTCACTAAATTTCATAAATATTTATGGAGGAGAAAATTTACTCTTATTACAGATAATGCGCCACTAAAGCATATATTGCATCCTAACAAAGGAATACCTACCCATGCAGCACAAAGGTTACAGCATTGGGCATTAATTCTTGAAAGTTATGATTATAATTTAGAACATAGGAAAAGTGAATTTTTACAACCTGCTGATGCCTTGTCTAGGTTACCAATAAACAAAATTGTATTGGATGTAAACAGTAGTGTTTTATCATTTGTTATATCTAAGGTAACTACACTTACTAAAGATGGTTGGCCTAATTATTGTAAAGAGCCCGCCTTAAGTCCATATTTTAAAATAAGGAATTATATTTCAATTAATGAAAATTGTTTAATGTTTGGGTCTAGAGTAATTATACCTGAAAAATGTCAGAAAAATGTTCTTAAATTGTTACATGAGAATCATCCTGGAATTGTAAGATCTATAGATAAAAGTACCATGTGGTATTGTTAATTTTAAACCTAATAACGATAAAATACCATGGCCTAAAACTTATGTTCCTTTTGAAAGAGTCCATATTGATTTCTTTGAGTTTAAAAAGCAATATTTTTTAATATATTGTGACACTTATTCTAAGTGGTTATATATCAAGCATATGACAGAGTCTTGCAATGCAGAACATGTAATTGAAGAATTATGTGGAATTTTCTCATAAGTAGGATTGACTGTGGAAATTGTATGGGACAATGGTTCACCCTTCGATTCTCATTCATTTATAAATTTTTGTACTAAATTTAATATTAAAGTCACTAAAAGTCCTCCTTATCATCCTAAAAGTAATGGTTTTGCTGAAAGAAGTGTTCAAATAGCCAAAAAAGTAGTAAGTAAACTTATTTTAGAGAAAAATAATTGTGAGTCTCTGAATCTTAAAATTAGTAAGTTTCTTATGAATTATAGGAATACTCATACAACTACTACTGAGAAATATTGTAATTCATTGTTATTTTTGTATAGTCATAGAAATTTATTGTCAATGCTAAACCCTAATTATAACCCTAAGTCTGTTAAGAAGTATCCAAAGTCTTCAACGTTTAATGAAAATTATCATATTTTAATTCGCATGGGGAGTAATGGAGTTATAAATAAGGGTATAGTATTGAAGAGTTTAAGTCCAGTTATGTTTCTAGTGTCAGTCAATGGTGTAGTTAAGAAAGTTCATTTTAATCAAATGTGTCGTGCACCGTTGCCTTCTGAAATGTCAGCCTCATGTCATCCTAATAGTCCATATAGTGAGAATCCAAATGTTGTATATCAACAAAGTCCCACTCCTAGTCCTGTCCATACCAGTCCAGTTTTATCCAGTAAGTTACAACCTAGTCCTGTTCAGCCCAGTTCTATTCAACCCGGTTCTATTCAATCCAGTCCTATTAGATCAAGTCCTGTTCGTCAAAGTCCTATTCATCAAAGTCCAGTTCAGTCAAGTCCTATTGCTGTCCCAGAATCACGTAGGTCTAAGAGAGTCATCCGCCCACCTGTTAAACTTAATTTGTAAGGGGAGGATGTCGTGTATTTAAGTTATGTTAGTCTGGCAATGTTATGATGTTGGCAACACTAGATAGTGGATGCATAATCTGTAAGGTCTATCGGGGACTTGAGATTGTAATGTACATAGGTAATATGTCGTGTGTTGAATACCTGAACAATGTCTATCTACGATAAGTATTGTCGTTTCATAATCACCCACTAATCTACTTCGTGAGCACCCTGGAACCCTGGTCACTAACCATGGAGATTTCTCGTGTATTTAGTGACAAATCTACATCCATATTTGTTACTTATAACTGTTCGATAGGTTGGATTATATCTATGTCCATCGGCATAGGCTGAAAAAATACATTTTATTTATTGAGTTGCATGATATAAGTTGTTTTAGAATTATCATTTGACCCTTCAATCGTTAATGAGACACAATACAAAATCTATTATTATCTCGATTCCGGAATACAAATAATAACTGACAGGAATGTATATATTTTCAATGACAAGCGTCACGCAAATAAAATTTATTTAGAGCAGAAATTTATGTATTAATGAGTATATGGAAAATATTAATTATTGCATAAATTTCTATTCTACAAATTTATATTATTAATAAAATGAGATTACAGATCTTAGATCAAAACTAACTTAATAATGAACTAAATTTTAAGGAGCTGACATTACAAAGTGGTACAATATTTGCTGCGCATGGTTCTACAAGTAGTAGTCTTGAAGTGGTAGGCTAGAATCAAAATACAAGAATAAGCATCTTTTCTCCTGAATTAGGGCAGTATTTAGTATTCATTTAGAAATAATTATAAAACTTACCTCTAGTAAGCCATATGCTCAATATTATCAGTTTTCATTGACAATGTTATTCGAGCCACTGAAGTTGACGTACACTGAAAAGACAGAAAAGCTTTATTAAACTTTTAAAGCCTCAGAAGTGGGAATTTCACTCTATAAAGTGTGCTATAAGTCAGATGTCAGAAATGATAAACTGGAAAATTGTTATTGGATATCAGAATCCAGTTAAGTGTGGATGAATTACTATTGTATAGTAATTTGATTATAATTGTTATTATTTTACTTAATAACATAAAATGTGTAACTGCTTTATTTATTTGCAAAATAAAAGTTACTGGAAAAAGAGTAGGTACCAACATGCCCTTTTATGCGCACCACATCAAATGTCCTATTAACACAATTTGACGTAAAATGCTTGGGTATGCCCCAAGTTCTTAATACTGCTGCTGCTGTTATTTTCTCTGCGGCTATGTTTTCCGTCCATATGTTTTTAAGGGCTTGATTTTTAGAAAATCTGTAAAAATAATGCTTATCATTGGTCATTGATGTAAAATAAATAATATCAAATTAGTTATGTATATTTGCTATTGAAACTGTAACGTAATATTTGTATTATTACTTAATATATGCCATAGTTACAGTACATAATTTTCAAGTTTACTCTCGTGAAATACATCTAGAACACTGTGATTTGATATAAAAACATAGTGACATTGTCTGTATTCAAAATAACGTGACTATCAATAATTTTCATATCAATTGAGTTTATATCGACAAAACTTAAAATACGTAGAACAGCGACGATTTTATGTATATATTTAAAATATTCACTTTCCAAATAAATATATGTAATAAGTAGTTTGAATGACGGATAATACGGACGGACGGAAAACGCAATATGCATTCCTTATAAAACGTAATTAACATTAAAAATAAACATAAATATTTGGAAAAACTAACCTTAAAAATGACAATCCTTCGTCACTTCTTCGAGAATTTGAATTACATCCTCTGATGTCATGTTGGGTTTTGCTCAATTAATTAATCAAATACAACTAAAAGACACAAAACATACACACCACTATAAAACTAAAAATAAATTCCGAACAAGAGCTATTTGACAGACGAAGTACCTAATGAAAGTGAAATCATAAAATGGCGTCGTGTTTAATATGTGCTTCAAGGCAGGATTTATTGAACTCACGAAAAATATCAATCAAAAAATTGATAGCAATGACATATACCCTGTACTTATGTAAATAATGACGTGTTAAAACGAGACAGTTATGATATAGAATATGTTTTTGTTACCGAAGTACATATTTGCATCATATTTGCTTAAGGAAAATATATATGCAATTTAGTGCATATCCTCTACCTTGCTTGTATCATTGATCTAAATACGAGTACGACAAGCTGCCTGGTCGCAGAAGATAATAAAGACATCTTATTGACAGTTTTCGATATGTACTAAGGCGGGTCAATAAGTCCGTGACTTTTTGAATTTCTAACCTCCTTACTGAAAAAACAACACTACTCCTGTCAACAGGCATCTGTCAGTTGACTCCTATCAAAATTTGAACTTGCTGCGTCAGTTAGTTTGTGTTTTACAGCTATCTTTATCAGACTATCCAGTAACTTAAGGAAACAATGGAAAAAAGTGAATTTCGTGTGCTTATTAAGCATTATTTTTTGGGAAAAAAACCATTACCGAGACCAAGGCTAAGCTTGATAAATACTATGGGGACTCTGCACCATCGATTTCAATGGTAAAAAAGTGGTTTACTGAATTTCGTTGTGGCCTTACAAGCACTGAAGATGTCGAACGTCCTGGACGCCCAGTTGAGGTCTCTACACCCGAAACAATCGAAAAAATTCACGATATGATGTTGGCCGACCGAAGATTAAAAGTGCAAGAGATTGTGGAAGCCATAGGCATCTCGCATGGCTCAGTGGTTTCAATTTTGAATGATCACTTGGGCATGAGAAAGCTTTCCGCAAGATGGGTGCCGCGTTTGCTCACAGTCGACCACAAACGCAATCGTGTAACAACTTCACAGGAAGGTTTGGCGTTGTTTAATCACAATATGGAGGAGTTTTTTAACCGTGGACGAAACATGGATCCATCACAATACACCAGAGACCAAACAACAGTCAAAACAGTGTGTTTCTAAGGGTGAATCGGCGCCAAAGAAGGCCAAGGTGGGTTTGTCAGCCAATAAAGTTATGGCGACTGTTTTTTGGGATGCACGTGGGATAATCCACATTGACTATCTTCAAAAGGGAAGAACAATTAATGGGGAATATTATGCCAACTTATTGGACCGCTTCAATGAGGATTTGAAAAAAAACCGACCTCATTTGGCCAAGAAAAAAGTTCTTTTTCACTAAGACAATGCAAGGGTGCACACATGTGCAGTTGCCATGACAAAAACCCATGAATTGGGCTATGAATTGCTTCCACATCCCACATCTCAAGATTTGGCTCCGAGTGGCTACTTCTTGCTCCCAAACCTGAAAAAATGGCTCGGTGGAAAAAGATTTGACTCCAATGATGAAGTCATCTCGCAAACAAAGGCCTATTTTGAGGACCTCGACAAATCATATTTTTTGGAAGGGATAAAAAAATTCTGTGTTTTATTCCAAAAGTCACGGACTTATTGACCCACCCTCGTACCACACCAGATGATGTTTTGTTTGAGTCTAGTCTACCCCCTAGCGGCAGAAAAATATCAAAAACCCTCATTAGCTATTTGTTTCAGATGGTTCTACCGCGACTACAAGAGACAAGCGAGGAAGGCTGCACTCAACACCGACTGCGCTGAGGAAGCCATTATAAAATAACGGATTTAGAAATTTTACTAATGAGTTATAATTTTGTTTAATTTCATATTAATATAAAACGTTATATTTCTCTAATAAATAATCTATCAAAAAGTATTGTAAAAACAGAGAACATGAATTTTATCCTAGACAAAGTGTATGATTTTCTATTAGTATTAACGATAGGTAAACGAAAATTTAATAAACGGCCTAAAAATGTTTGCTTTTACATCCTGAACAGAGGTTGATAGTATTACTGGGTCTTGTCTTGACCCAGTAATATTGAAAACATTTTGTTCTCTCAGCGCGATTCGAGGCCGCTCAAACTCGAGGTCAGTTTCAGTGTCGACACGCTAACCACCTGAGCCACAGACGCGGACGTCGTCACAAACATTTGTATCATATTATATATTGTATTATATTAATACAGAACAGATAGTAAAAAGTTAGATTTTTCTTTCGTATTTTCTCTCTCAGGCCCCAAATACTGTCAAAGCCCTGTCAAATTTTTTTTGGTGGTGGTGTTATAGTAGCTAGTATTAAAAAATATCATAGAAGTATATTATGTCTCTAGGTTATGAGATTTTAACAGCAGATTATAGGCTTCATTTTATCAGCGAAATACCCCCCTTGCGAGGGTCGCGAGTTCGCAACCCCCCCACCCGAGCTGCAAGCATGAATATTTTATGTGTTTTGATTAGTAACCAACGTTTACCTTACGTGAATGAAACTAAATGATTAAATTAAATAAATTTAATCATTTAGTTTGACATGACCACATCAAAAGGGTGTCATTTTATTTCTAAGAATATTTTTAACATTATTTAATAATTAATTTATTAAACTTGCTTAGTAAGAATCTAAAATACAAAAAAAAAAATTAAGAAAATATATAGAAACCGACTTCCAAAGGAAAAGTAGTAGCATTTATAAAATTACTAAAAAGTATGAAATAATTCTTATTGTCGAAATAGTTCAATTGTAGAAATAGTTCAAATACTTTCAAATTCTGCTAAAATGTAAAAGTAGTTGGTACCAGCCAATTTGCACGTGAGTTCTTTAAAATATTGCTTTTATGTATAAGGACGTGGTTGTGTTAAAATTAATGATTTTTTAATGGATTTATACAATTGTTTGGGGAAAAAAAACCGACTTCAAAAATAAGAAGATTGAGTAGAAAAATAGTTACATTTTAGCAGAATTTAAAATGTATAATTATTTCGATAATAATAATTATTTCATACTTTTTAGTTATTTTATGAATGTTATTGTTTTTACTTTGGAAGTCGGTTTCTATATTTTTTTTAATATTTTTTTTTCTTTTCAGTGATATTATAATATTATTAACTAGTACCTGGGAGACCGAGCTTTGTTCGGAGTTTTAGTAGGACGGTGATATTTAAAAATATAAGACAATAAAAAGAATCACAAAAATATTTATCTGACCGGTTATCGAACCCGAGACCAATTCGTAAATAACAGGCAAGTTACCATTCTACCATCCAGCTGAAGCCACATGTTATCGCGGCAAAATGTACGGTTCCTGCGAGATTTCCTTTTGCGCGCACGTATTACTCAAAATGCCTAATGTTGAATCGGCTGGCGCCGCATCTCAGATTAGTTCATAGTTGGTGATCATCTTCTATATAAAAAAAATCGCCTTTCCTCTTGGTCATTCATTGTATGAATTGCTAGACCAATTTTCATACCTCTTTTTTTTCATTGTTAGGGTTTACAGGATTAGCACAACATTTCACTTTTTGGTAGCTGTGAATGTTCAAAAAAATCGATTTCGGTATAAATACTATGAGAAATATCTATATCAACATAATATCATGATGTATGGTGTGATGATGGTTGTGGTGATGAAGATTATTATGTAATAGTGACATAATATGCTTGCAGTTCCTTAAACAATGTTGCAATTTCCAAACGTGCATCTTTAAAGACTGAGGAGTTCTATTTAGTCCTTTTGGATCTAGGGTATAATACCTTGGCACAACATTTCACTTTTTGATACCTGTGAATGTTCAAAGAAATCGATATCGATGTAAAAGACTATGAGAAAACCTATATATCGACATAATATCATGGTGTATAGTGTGACGATGGTGGTGGTGATGATTACTTAATAGTGACATTTGCTTGCAGTTTTATAAGCAATGCTGAAATTTCCAAACGTGTATCTTCAAAGACTGAGAAAAGCCGTTCAGTGCTTTTGGATCCAGGGTACACCTTGGCACATTTCACTTTTTGGTAGCATATGCTCGAGTTACTTTTTTCCCCTTTATTTATCAATAAAAAATACAAAAACATTACATTTCGGCGCAATATAAACTTGTACAAGTTTTACTATACGCCGTTCAGTCGTCGCTTCACAATTAACAATAAAATGTAAGTATTTACACAAGTTATTATGTAACACAGGTGTATAGTGGTGTACATAGGTGTGTGAAACGTGAACATGAGCGTGCGTTGCGCGCGCTGCACTGCGTAGTGAGTACTGACGCGCGCCCGACGCTATATATATATATATATATATATATATATATACAGACTGTTAGTAAAATACTGGATTGAATAATATCTTATTATACTTTTATATTACTCAGTTTGCGATATTAAGTTATTTAATATATAATTTTTTAATTTTAATTTTATATTATTTGGGGTAAGGCTATTTTTAAGATCTGGATTTAAATTATTAATTGGTTGGGGAGTTACACATTCGAGACAATTTACACCATATACATTTGAGAAACGAGGAACATTTAACTTTACAAGAGAGGCGTTACGGGTATTGTAGAACTCTCTTTCACTACTTGGATGTTACTATTGAAGTATTGTTCAACTAGTAGTCGATATTTCAATTTATCATGTATGGGAAATATTTTACAATTATGAAATAGACCACTATTGTTATTATGGAATTTAAATTTAATTGTATGGGGAACAATCTTTTTTAGTATTCTTAGTTGTAGTTGATAAATTGTATTTAGATGAGAACGTGAAGTTAGTCCGTAGGAGCTTAAGCCGTAATCGATTATAGAATCACATAGTGCATTATACAGAGTCAATAAGTTTTTGTAAGAAATTTTCCACCTAATGATAGAAAATTTGGCCAAAATAGCCCTCAGTTTCATACAAACACCGTTAATGTGCTCAGTCCATTTTAAGCGATCATCAATGGTCAGTCCAAGGTTTGTCAAAAGTTTGAACTACTTCAATGACATGGCAAGTGCATTAACTTGTTCTTATAAACGGCGTGTGTAAGCATTTATGATCGTGTGATATTAGTTTGTATTGTAGGATCTTTTTATTATGAGATGAACATATATGCATCGTTTTGGTTTTTTCTGAGTTATGAATAAGGCCAGAGTCATGTGACCATTTAACCAAGTTATCAAAGTCAATCTGGAGCTTATTAAATGCAACACTAACTTCTCTATCAGCGGCTATCAAACAAGTGTCATCTGCGAATTGTAATATTTCGCAATGTTTTATGATACTCGTAATATTATTGACGCACACCAAGTAGTGAAATGGACCCAGCACGGATGCTTGAGCAGTACCCTCGGTTACTTGGACCTCATAACTCAAAGTATTGTCTACCTTTACGCAATAAAATTGATCTTTTAGATAATCTTTACACCATTCTAAGACGGGGCCTCGTATACCACATTGATCTAGTCTTTCTATTAACGTCTCGTGTCGTAAAGTATCGAATGCCTTGTAGTCTACAAAAACTACTAGCACTTGCAGTTTGTTATTAAGATGATCATTTATATGACTCGTAAAGGCAGACAGCAATTGGGTAGTAGTTTTCTGTGGCTGAAATCCATATTGTTGATTATTAAGATTCAGAACATGGTAGCCATCCTGAGGAAGCTGAGGCACGGGTACCTCTTTAACCCGTTACTCACGAGAGACATCCTGGAGAACCTCAGCCCATACGAGAAGAGCAAGTGGTACGACTACACAGAAGAGACGTCGCGCTTCAGGAACGAGCCCGATGTCATCCTTCTCTCTGAATTCTTAATGAGAGAAGCGGACAGGGCGCTGCGCTACGGGTTGAGCACGGCACCGAAGAAGAAAACACCGCATCCACCTCCTAACAAGAACGAAGCCCGAACAAGAAGGCCAGTCTTCGCGATAGCAGACGAGGGCAGGGATTCGCCGAGTCACAGCCAGCCAAATAGAATACGTGAAGAGTCAACGAAGTGCCCGTTATGTGCCGAAGATCACGCTCTGTTTCGCTGTGCTGCTTTCAAGAAACTGAGCATGCAGAAGAGATGGGACACAGTCAAAAAGGAAGGGCTGTGCTTCCGGTGCATACGAAGCAGGCACAGAAGATACAACTGCAGAGCGAAGCCGTGCGGCGTGAAGGGCTGCAACTTGCCTTATCATGCACTGCTGCACGAAGACAGGTCCAGCGGCGCCCCACAGACAGAGGACGCCGTGATTACCGCATCGGTCACCTCCGACCGCGCGGTGAAACTTAAGACGAGAAGAATTCAAGTTGTCGGTGTCGGTCGGTGGCGCGGATATCTTCGCGCTGTTCGACGAGGGCTCGACAGTGACACTACTGGATGAAAACGTCGCGAAGGCTATCGGCGCAGACGGCCCACCGAAGGTGCTGAGAATGCATGGAATCAATTCCGAGAGAAGGGAAGAAAAAAGCCGACTCGTACAACTTGGCGTACGGGGTCACGATGGTACCAGATATGACGTCACAGCGAGAACCGTGGACGGATTGAACCTACTTACTCAGTCCGTCCCGGAATCACTGTTCCGACTTGCTCACCTGCGTGATCTCAAGAACGAAGAGATATGCTATGAAGACAAGAAACCCCAAGTTCTCATCGGCACGGACCACTGGCAGCTCATAGTATCCAGGGAGCTGAGGATCGGCAAGAGAAACCAGCCTGCAGCCTCGAAGACGAAGCTTGGTTGGGTAATCCATGGAAGCATCCCCAGACGCCTCATAAAGCAGGAAGAACACGAGAACATCCTGCACGTGTCTACGATCGAGGCCCGAGGCGAACGACTAGAGGAAATGGTGAAGAAACACTTCGAAATAGACGCACTGGGAATAGCGTCCAAGGCTAAGCTGAGCAACGAGGAGCAGCGAGCCATCGACCACTTTGGCAGAACGGCAAAACGAACGGAAGACGGTCGATTCGAAGTGGGACTTCTGTGGTGCACGAACGGCGTCAAGCTACCTCTTAGCTACAACAATGCGCTAAAGAGGCTCAAGAACTTAGAACACAAGCTCAAGAAGAACCTCCTGGACGAGGCGCAGTATCATGGGCAGATGAAGAACCTCATAAGCAAGGGATATGCGGAAAAATGCGACGAGACAAAGGCCGGAAGTGACATCACATGGTACCTGCCGCACTTCCCGGTAAAGAACCCAAATAAGCCGGGCAAGTTGCGACTGGTTTTAAACGCAGCGGCGAGGATAAACGGCGTGAGCCTCAACGATCACTTGTTTGAAGGGCCTGACCTTCTGAACTCACTGCCGAAGATACTGTTCCGGTTCAGAGAGGAAGCCGTCGCTGTGAAGGCAGATATAGAGGAGATCAAGGTCAGCAAAGAAGACCAACCGGCCCAGCTGTTCCTGTGGAGAGAAGACGAGGGCGAGCCGCCGTCCTCATACAAGATGGTGGTAATGATCTTCGGAGCATCGTGTTCACCGTTCCTGGCACACTCAGCCCGGAATCGGAACGCAGAAGAATTCGCCTAATCGCATCCCGAAGCCCATCACGCTATCACCGAAGCCCATTACATGAATGACTACGTAGACAGCTATCCAGATGACCAGAA
This sequence comes from Phengaris arion, assembly GCA_963565745.1. Taxonomy (NCBI): domain Eukaryota; kingdom Metazoa; phylum Arthropoda; class Insecta; order Lepidoptera; family Lycaenidae; genus Phengaris; species Phengaris arion. The sequence continues at coordinate 5,385,104 of OY751439.1, read as the reverse complement.
GGCCATGCAGATCGTGGAACAAGTGGATCAGATACAGACCAGAAAGGTGGCTTCCACTTAAGAGGCTGGACGAGCAACGACCGGAGGGTGCTAGAGGGACTGCATGAAGACCGCCTGGCCGAGAACACTACAGAGCGTGTCACCAAAGACGAGCAGAAGACCCTGGGCATGCTGTGGGACTCCCGAGGCGACAAACTAAAGTTGGATACAGAACGGCAGCCGCAAATACACACCGTACGTCGCACATCGGCTGGGGGAGATCGCCGAGCTGACGTCTGTTCACCAGTGGAGATGGGTGAGCACGAAGAGCAACGTCGCCGACTTAGCCACCAGAACGGGTTATGTTCCGAAGAGCGACGAGGACCTTTGGTTCCAGGGGCCGGACTTCCTGCGCAGGCCTATGAACGAGTGGCCCGCGGAGAGTCCTGCTAGAATTGAAAATCAAGACGAATACGTCGCCTTCCACAACACGGAGGCGAGCGAGCTGAGCTGTCTGCTAGATGTGACATGCTTTTCGAACTACGAGCGCCTCATAAGATGTACGGCGATGGTCTTGCTGTTCGTCGAGAAGTGCCGAGATCGTCGGACCCACCTCGACGTACGACACCTGGAGAGGGCCGAGAGGTTGTGGTATCATAAATCCCAACGAGACAGCTTCGCACAAGAGATCGAGAGGATGGCAAGTGACAAGACGGTGCCTAGATGTGTACCGGCTCAACCCAGTGTACAAGGACGGGCTGCTCATACTAGACGGAAGGATCAAAGCAGCTCAGGTGCCGGCAGAGATAAAAAACCCTATCATACTGGATGGAAGACATAACTTCACAAGGTTACTGGTGGCAAGGGAGCACGCCAGAGCAGGACACGGGAGCCGCGAGAGAGTCGTGAACGACCTCAGGCAGAAGTTCTGGATATTGAAGCTGCGGCCGACGGTGCGTACTGTTATGAACAGATGTGCGTTCTGTCGGTTGCGACGGGTACACCCGAGGACCCCGCCAACTGGAGACCTGCCAGTCGAGCGTCTGGGGGCGTTTCAGAGGCCATTTTCGTACTGTGGTCTCGACTGTTTCGGCCCGATGACGGTCACCATCGGCCGACGTCACGAGAAGAGGTGGGGAGCTCTCTTCACATGTCTGACGACGCGGGCAGTCCACCTGGAGCTGGTGGCTTCGCTGTCGACGGACTCTGCACTGATGGCTATGAGGAGAATGGCTGCGCGGCGAGGATGGCCGTCAGTCATGTACAGCGACAATGGGACGAATTTCAGAGGCGCGGACGTCGGGCTGCGGCAGGCGTACGCCGAGTGGGCGCCGGCTATGGCTCAGCTGGGCCTCACTCATCGAATGCAGTAGAAGTTTACACCGCCTGGTGCGCCGAGTCAAGGAGGTGCCTGGGAAAGGATGGTGAGGTCGGTGAAAACCGCCCTGTTAGCCACACTGAACGAGAAGTCGCCCAAGGAAGAGGTACTCCAGACACTGATGGCTGAGGCGGAGTACTCGGTGAACGCTCGACCGCTCGTTCACGTGTCAGTGGACCCCAACGATCCCGAGGCGATTACACCGAATCATTTCCTCTTCGGGTCGTCCACTGGACTGCCGTACGTCGGACCGTGTGTGCCGGCGGACAGAAAAGCCTGGAAAGTCGCGCAAGCCCTTGCCGACGAGTTCTGGAGGCGCTGGGTGAAAGAGTACCTTCCCACACTTACACCACGCTACGGGGCCCCGCTGAGCAACCGAGCCCTTGTACCGGGGGACCTGGTTGTCGTGGTCGACCCGACGCTGCCGCGTAATACGTGGCCGCGGGGGGTCGTGCACCGAATCTATCCCGGCTCGGACGAAAAAGTGCGCTGTGCGGACGTTCGCACGCGCATTGGCGTGTTCCGGAGGCCGACGTCGAAGCTGGCGGTGCTGGAGGAGGCGCCGCAGTCGCAGTTGCGGCCGCTGGCGGAGCAGACGGAGCCGGGAGCGGAGCAGACGACGCCGGGGACGGCGCCGGGCGCGGAACGAGCATCGGAGCAGCCTACAGCGAGCACGGACAGCTCCCGCAGTCGCCGGAGCGGCCCGCAGCGAGCCCGAACGGCTCGCAGTCACCGGAGCAGTCCACGGCGGGACCAGCGAGCCCGCAGTCACCTGAGGAGGCTGCGTATATCCTGGCTACTGCGCCGGGGGGAGGATGTTAAGGACAACGGCCTCGTAACGTAAAACATGAGTGAATTTAAATGTGAACGATAAACGAGTGATTTAAAACAGTATATAAAACTATAATAGTGAATACTCAGTGACTATATGTATAGATTTATATGGCATCAGTGTGTAAAAGTCGTGTTATAATGGTGTTTTATCAAGTGCGGGTTATTTTGCTTATATATTTTTAACTAAAGCTAATTTTAACGTAGCTTCTTTAGATTTACATAGTACCTAACGTGTATTATAATGATTAAGGTTACAGAATAAATGGTTAAGAAATTATTACGAAAATAATGGTAAAAATGTACCAAATTTCATATAAGGTAAACTTTGAGATGTAAATAACTTTTCTATAGAATAAGATTTCTAGTATGTAAGGGTTTATGTATATGGTCATAACAATAAAGTATTTCACACAACGCGTTTTGCTTCGACTGGCTCATGAAAAATAGGGAAAATTATGGAAAATAGGCGTATAGAGAGGTAAAAGTGAGATAGCGAATCGGCTCGAAAGAGGCGTACGGGCAGGGCTCTCTATACGGCATTGCCATGAGCCAGGTAAGCTAAACAAAAAAAAAGTGAAAATCGTTCTCCTCAAAATAGTGTTTTATTATCGCCCCGGCTTTGCCCAAATCGGTGTAACCTTGCTATCTTCGAGTCTAATCTGAGCCGGCGGTTGAATCCCTGTGGAATAAAACAGTCCCCTACAAAATCTTTATTAAATATAGTGATAAATTTTGGAGAAACCTGTATATCTCGTTGCTTTTTGCCCGTGCTAGCGATAGCGATTGCTCGATGGTCGGCCAGTGCAGTTCCTAACACCGCCGTGAATAGTTCTTGAGTACGAGATCTTACGAGAAGAGAGTAGAAACAATACGAGTGTGTTCCGATATCACGCACTCAAGACCATCGCTGTGTACGATACTGCTATATTTATGTTCGATGCGATTTTTAGTTTTTAGGTCTATATTGACATTGCCCAGAAAAATAAGGTAAGGTATACTGTGAATAGGTTTACGGAATACATTTTGGGAGTGCTCACATTTACAATAATGGATTCAAAGTGCAGTGTTTTTATTTTTAAAGTTTTATATTCATTGATAAATCCGCCACCTCTTCTGTTATTTCGTAATTCTGTACAAGCAACTCAGAGAGTCGGAAATATTAGCCTCAGTTATTATAATTATATCGATTTAACGTAACTAGATTGTACGTATTGTTCGAGGGCGTTAAAGTTTTTAATTAAGCATGTTATGTTAAGGTGCATGCATATTAGATTAATTTGATTTGAGTTATTAGGTATTTTTTTAATGAAGGAGTTAATATCGATGCAGTTAGTAATTTCTAGTATATGGTCCATTTTAGTGCTTTTAATAGTTTGTTTTGTGTAGTGTTTACATACTGTAGTTATTTAAATAATAGTTTCTTAATATCTTCATTCGTTCTTAGAATTACTGTTATCTTCTTCAAAAGAAGTCAAAATCACTATCGGTGTCCCTATAATTTTGAAGACTTCTCTCGATTCCTCATGGATCCCATCACAAAGTACACCATTTGGTGACAACGGGACCAATTCAGGAGTCAACTCTTTACAATAGAAAAAGAATTTTGAAAATCGGTCCACAAACGGCGCAGTAATCGCGTAACATACACACAAAAAAAAAACACGAATTGATAACCTCCTCCTGTGTTTTGGAAAATACATTTGAATCTAAAAGAAAAACCCCGCGATCTTGATCATTCACTCTCAATGTGTCTAAAAAAGTTTCATTTCAATACAAAAACAAAATAAACATATATATATATATATATATATATATATATATATATATATATATATATATATATATATATATATATATATATATATATATATATATATATTAAAAAAGGTGAAGCTGATTAACTGATGTATAAACGCACAGGCCAATCCATTAAGCTAGAAATTTGGAATTTTGTACACGTATTTGTTATATGACGTAGGCATCAATTAAGGAAGGATTTTTCAAAATTCAACCCCTAAGGGGTAAAAAAGGCGATAAAAGTTTGTATGAAACTTTTTATTCCTTGGACATAATATTTGCATCATGCAAATACCTACGGAAAAAAAATGAGTTACGTATTTCAGTGTTTTCTGAAATTTTGCCCCTAGGTGGAAAAATAGGGGATGAAAGTCTAATTACCTTAACCTAATTTCACGAGGGCGAAGCCACGGGCAATTAATGCTAGTTAGTCTAAATATCAAAATCGTGTGCCTCCCATATACAATATGCTTCAGCTTAGGAAGGCTTTATAATATGATAACATGCCACAGTGTCAATCAACAGACCGGTGTCAAACCGGTCGCGGTATCGCAACTGAACTTTTCGTAGTAAGTAGGTAATCGTTACGTCACATTATAAAAATAATAAAATTCTCTTGTCACAGTGTTTGTTTGTAACGAATTTCCTCCGAAGCGGCTAGACCTATTTTTATGAAATTTATTGTGTATTAACTAGCTGGTGACCGCGACTTGGTTTGCGTGGAATTATTAATGGAAACATATCCTTATTTTCTTAAATGGGACCCTAAGATAAAAATAGCTTATGTTCCTTCTTAAAACATCAGCTATACTTTATTTTGTGAAAATTCGGTCAAAACCGGTCTGGCCGTTTTAGAGATTAGCCGGAACAAACAGACAGACAAACGGACAGATAAACCAAAATTTAAAAAATGGTATTTATACTAATAATTATATAGTAAATCAAACATTTTTTTAAATTACTATATAATGTGTGAAAATATTATCAGATTGAATAGTTTTTTGTAACACCTTGTATATGCAAGCGACATTTTCATGCTAATAGAATTGAATAAATTAATTAATACACATCGAAATACTCAGTTTTAATTCTTTAAGAACTGGAATATCGTAATATTTTAACGTTTACTAAGGTAATGTTTTGCCACTTGATATCTTTTTAACGAGCAGAGCAAATGTGTTCGTGTTTATGATTTAAACCATTTAATAAAATAATGATAAAGTAAATAACAGCGAAAATAGTGCAACTCGTAAAGTCAAATACGACGGAATGGAACACCCGGCCAAAACAAACGAATACTTTGAGGAGTCCATTCCCCTCAAAGATGGAAAAGATGTTAAAAACCTTTCAATAACTAAAAAACTTAAAACTGTTAGAGATAATGTAACAGTTGAACCGGTTTTATTCTTCTTTATGATAGCCAGTATGATATCGGTGGTCGGGTTTGCTAACTTGAACCTGGATAAGGCTTGCAGAGTGAATTTGAAATATAATGATAGCGTGTGTACAGCGCTATCACTGAGGCAACGAGAGAACTTGAGCGAGGCTGAAGACAGCGTGCAGAAGTTGGTCGCGTCAGTAGAAGCATGGAGAAGTGTTTTAGCCACAGTGTTCCCCATCCTCATGATGGTGTTTCTCGGAGCCTGGAGCGACAAAATGGGCAGACGCAAAATATGCATGCTCCTCCCAATCGGGGGTGAACTCTTGGGTGCTGTGATGAATATCGCGAGCACATACTTCTTTTACAGCATTTCGGTGGAATTTACTGCATTTCTTTCATCTATTTGTATCTCTATCGGCGGTGCATGTTACGTTATGTATCTCGGGACGTACAGTTACTTGGCCGACATAACTACGGAGCAGTCGAGAACATTTAGGATGGGACTGCTAACAATGTGCCTTTCGGTTTCGTTCCCCATAGGAATGGGTGTAAGCGGCTTTATTGTGCGATACACAGGATATTATGGAGTATTTGGATTAACGACGACTTTGCATTTATTGAATTTCATCTATGTTTATTTTCGTATAAAGGAAATCAGGCGACAAGAAAATAAGTTCAAGGTTATCCTAAAACTTTTTTTATGTCATTGTTATTTTATTACTATAATATTTAATTGTGATAAATCTTATACTTTAAACGAGATAATCTTGTATATATTACTATATAATCGGTTTCTCGAAAACGGCTGCGAGTGTAATCTGCAAGTGAAAAGAGTTATTTCGGGAAATGGGACGGAAGTGTGTAACTGGAAGTTGCAGAAGCGCATGCTTTGATTTGACGAATGACCACGCGGTGGTAGAGTTGGCCGTCAGATTCGAATAAAATATTTCAGTATTTAGCTTTTTTAAATTTTAACGTTGATTTCTGTCACTACTTAATGGAAAAGTTTCCATTTTTTAATCATATTAGAAAATCGTACATAGCATTGTGTTATTTTTTTAATTTTCATAAAATGTTACACATCATAATATGCGACTAGACCTATTCAACGATATTCTACATATCATTGAAAAATGGGATGCATTGAAAAAAAAATCATCCCCAATGCACATGAATCCCATTCATGTGAAGTAGGGTGATTTTTCTTTACCCCTAAAATACAAAATTATAATTATTATATGATACCAAAAATAAAGTATATGCAATCTATAACTAAAAAAAAGACGTGTGGTACTCGGGGACTGCCGCGGTAAAGCTATTGCATAGCATTTTGTATCAACTTATGCAATTATAATTATTTATTTATTTTATTTTATTTATGTAGTATTTCTTTTTCTTTGATATTAATTCAACTACACTTTTTGAGCGTGGTGACAGATAAGAAAACAAATTTTTCTTTTATTAAATAAATAAAAAGTTAATATTGTTTAAAATATTTTTATTATTTTACAATTCATTTCAGTTCATTCATATTCAAAGCACTTTATACACAAATTTTACAAGTACAGCTATTCACTGTTGTACATAAATACCTATACACCTATATACTTTCTCATAAACAGCTGCTTATGTATTCGTCCGATTTCGGAGCAGCTCGTCTCGATTCGTGCGAGTTTCGTAGAGTCGTACAATTCGTCTAATCGCACGCACACAACGCCGTGTCGAAGACTGCCGAACTGAAACGACGTTAGACGATGCACGGACTTCAAGCCACACCTCCGTGCCCGTTGGAGTGGGGAGCGTGAGGTTTTTTCGTTACGGAATTTCTGGATTCGGTCCCCGCGCTCAAGGCCCGCGATAGAAGCTATGCAATAGCTTAAAAAATATCTATTTATATTCTTAATTACAGAAATAATCAAAGGAAGACAGACAAAAAAAAAGGACAGGGCGAAATTGAAAACTTATGTTTTCTTTTTTTTAACTTACGATAAGCTCAAAATAGAGCGTTAGGTGAATTTTGAATCCTATATAATATTATTATCGTATTTAACTTTTCATTTACAGAACAAACATTCGGGGTGCATGAGATTTGTTACAGAATTTTTCAGCTGGCAAAGTGTAAAAGACTTATTACATTTACTTTTGAAGAGGCGGTCAAATAATCAACGGATGAAGTTAGGTCTGATCATGGTAGCGGTGTGCTTGCTTAACGGGCCAATTTGGGGTAAGTTGATGGTTAAACAACACTCACTGGATATCTGAGCTTGTCTTATTGTTTGAACCTAGTGAAATCGAAGACGTTTTGAGCCAGCTTAGAAGTGTTCTTTTTTGTTGTTTTAGGTGAAGTGTCCATAGTTTATATCATGTGTCGATATCGGTTTAACTGGGATGAGATTAAGTACGGCATCTTCACTTCATACAATTTTGTTGTGCATTCCGTTGGTAAGTAAAATTATATTGTATAAAAAAATTCGTAAATATAGAAGGTATTCAAATCAGATAAAAAATAAAAATTCTTTATTAAACACATATAATAATATACGATAGAATAAACATGAAATATACATCACATCAATCTAATGCCATGCTAAGTTAAGACTTGTATTATGGCAATCAGACAACGGATATACAATTAACAATTCTATAGTATAATATATTATACGCCGGTTCTTCTCGCCGGGCTAGTTCCCGAACCGGTGGTAGGCATCATGTAGTCTAGTCTATAAAAATACCTATTCTGAAGTCAAAAAATTGACTTTGACTTTGACTTGACTTTGACATTTCACACACTCTAACAACACACTCAAAATACACAAAAAAATAGTTTATCACGTAGGCATTGTCTCTTTCGGCGACTTGATGCGCGCTTCGTTGGGTAGTCTCCCCCGGAACCTTCGATAAACCTCACTCGACGGCCAGAACGTCTTCACCTCGAGGGCAGACAAAAGTTCTGACGGCACTCTCACCACAAAGGAACTGAAGTTCACCTCGTGGCGAGACTGCATACGCTCAATCCTCAAAGTATAGGTGGTCTTCTCACGGATGTAGCTCACGACGTCCTCGACCTTCATAGACCAGTGCAGGCGGGACACGTACAGTTGAGTTGCGGGTTCCTCACATCGTAAGCGCAGCTCGGGTACGTAGGGTGCGGTGCCGCGATAGTTGCGGACGGCGGGCTTCCTCTTCTTTCTTCTCTCCACCAGAATGAAGCCCTCCTCATCGCACCTCCTGCTCTTGTCCTCGACAGGTCGAGGAGATTCAGCCTTGATGTTTATTTTTTGTGCATAAAATATAATATCTGAAGAGAATTTTAGGAACATTAAACCGGTAGAGACTTTAATAAAACATTTTTTTTCAGGGACACTGTTCGCGATGAGTTTGTTTACGAAAAAACTTAAAATGGACGACTCCACGCTAGGGATTATAGCGACGTTGAGCAGAATATTAGGCGCTCTAGTGTGGGCTTTGGCCAGGAACGATGTGGAGGTCTATATGGGTAATATACTTATAATATTAATTGGACTAAAAACTCAATTCTATAAACTTCACTTTGCTGGGGTAAAACAGTTGCAAATGCTAGTGAAAGCTATTGGTAATATCTAAGAAATATATGTATACCTATAAGGTTGTTCAAAATCAATGACGGATATTTTGTGCATAATATGATCTACTATCCTCTCTCCCCCCGCAACCTTCGTACGGCTAACACCATCTGACGTGCGCTCCGGGGAAAAAATTGTTTTCAGTGGTTTAAAATGAACAAATACGTGGTGAGTGTGTGTAATAAGCTAGGTCAAGGTGTAAGCAACGTTTACTGTAAGTTTTTGAAATACATTTGTCCGTAATTTATTGGGCTTAATAATTCGGTAAGTTGATTTCTGTGTTCAATTTTATTGTTGTCAACATGTAGGCAAAAAATTGTACTGTCGGTAGCTCTCGCGCAGTGACGACCGCTGTGTTCGAACAGCTGATAGTTATTTACCTATACCTATTGAATCTTTATTTCATCCATTGTTTTCTGTTACATATTGACGTGTAGTATTTAAATAAATTAAGAAAGTATCTAGGGCACAATATCGAATCATAATATGCTACTGGATACAAATTCGTTTTCGAAAAATGACAAAATTCTCCGCTACTGCCAACTTTATCCGATCAACGTTTATTGTCAGAATTATCGCCCTCTTCTCTATCACCTGATGAAAAGCGCCACCAGCCCACAAGGGACGATCAACCGTCCCCCGTAATTTCGTTATTGAATACAAGCCGTGGCTCTGACGATACGTGAAATAATTACGAGCTAGTTCGCGAGGCCTCTTCATACTTATCCAAAATAAATGAGTTCGCAAATGACACAGTATCTCCTCACAATAATTTCGCCAACAAAGCAGAAATTATGAATATGACACAAAAATTGACGGCCATCGTCTCACTTCTGGCACTTAAAATTCGTCAGCCAACCCGCGTATTCTAATTAAAGATGTCCCGCAACATATTATGGACGAAAATTTGAACATAACATATTACGAAGGAAATAAATCTTTGTTATAAAACAAAGATTTCAAATCTAAAGACATGACATACGTACATTTGACACAAGAACAAATCTTCATACAGTAAAAATTTACGCCATACTTCAAATGTCAGCAATCTTGATTTCACCATACCTCAAATGTCAAAATGGGCCGAAATTCTTCAAAAGTGGAGCCATTTATGTAGAGACAGTTTTCACCTCAACACGCCTCGTCTGTGACATATACGTCTATGCTTTATAACCAAAATATTAAAGGCAAAATTAACGTGACTCAAGAACAATTTATGAACTCAACAAAAATTATTAGACTGCGCATAAATAATAACTACAATCGACAATGGATAGGCCTAGAGTTAGACCCAAAGATTCGGAAACATCTCATTGAAACGAAACAGAAACTTTTTATTGACTGGGCAATGTGTCGTTTCGTCGATGATGTCGAACTTGTTCGCTGCGCTAATTTTCAACAATATGGCCACATCGCTAATTTCTGCTGCGATTCATACCCGTGCTGTTGTCACTGCGCCGATAAACATAGCTCGATTAACTGTCCCAAAAAATATTTAAGAGATTTCAAACCGGTTTGCGGAAGCTGCACCCGGTACAAGAAACCCAATGACCATCCCACGGGTTCCCCTGACATACAAGGCAAAACTGAAGCAATTAATTTTAACAATTTGCTATGGATAAGTTAATTATAGGACAGTTGAACCTTCATAACAATAAACACGCAAAGTTTGAATGAGAAAAATTGGTGTCGGATCGCTAAGGTCGAAAGTCGTTAACAACCAAGGTTAACAACCAAGCATGCGCCGGCATTTACACACCTCAGTCTAAATTTTTAATAACGACCCTAAGTAATGTAAATGCTTTTTCGCCTTTCTGGCATGGTAAACTTAGATACACTGACCGTAACCGTCGTAGCTTAGTTGAACACTTCATCGCAGAGTTCAACTTGCAAATTCATAATACTCCTAATACACCACATACATTTAGCAGCCATTCAGGTGATTCTTCCATCGACGTCACGCTTTCCAGTGCGTACGGCCATAGTAATAATAATATACATTGGAGCGTCATTCCTGATGCGTCATTAATTGTCTTTGTCTCTCAAGTTGTCCTCGAGTTGTAATGAATGAAGAGAGTAATGTTAAAAATGGTAATTGGAATTTATTCCAATCCCTTATGTCCGCTCGTTTCAGATATTTCACTCGACCAAACTTGAACTCAAATAATAGTGCGGAAATTATGAACAACACCTTTGTCTACTGTGCGGACACCACACTGGGCCGAAGGCCGCTTAAAACAGAAAAAAAATGTCAATGTAATTTACATAACCTGCTTCGGGAGTTCAGGAGAGCCAGACGGAAAATTAATCATGGACGTAGACAGGGACTCGGTGTATCGGACGATGGCTTCAAGGTCACGTTATCGCGCCGCCGTCACGTTAACAAAAAATAATATGTTGAGAAATTTCTGTAACGGGCTATGTTCTCTTGATTGTAAGTCCTTCTTGCGCTCGTGTGGTGATGATAATAATACAGCAGCAATTCTTATACTCTCCTTTATTGGTGCTTACCACAGATACGTATTACAATATGTAATAATAGATATGCAATATGAGATATGCTTAACATAATATATACGTCTACACTATGTATAGCCTTTTGGCCAACTAAAATAAACTAACTCTAGGCTTTACTTCATGACATCTGTCAATGTCAATAATGACATTGACAGTTACATCTTACTGTTGACATATGTAACAATTTCGTCGACGGACTGGACAAGGACGGTTTTCTTTATATCATGAACTTAAACCAAATAATATCACTGCTTCACAGTATTTTTCAAATATCATCAATAATTCGTATACTCATAGTTTAAGAGACACGGCGAAGGCGTACCTCAACGTATTAATTCCAGACAACGAGCCGGACTAGGACGATGACCTTCAGAACGTTAGACCCCATCAATTCGCCGGTTTCCGACTTACCTACACTTGACGAGTTCTCTTCAACAGTTAATTTGTTACCTATCAAAAGTCAGCAGGCGAGGATAAAATATCTAATATTATGATTAAGCAGGCGTGTATAGCAGTAGGCCAATCGATTTTACAGATTTATAATAAATGTATTGCAAAAGGTTCTTTTCCAAAAAATTGGCGTATCAACAGAATAAAATTATTTCTTCTAATTATAAACCACCAGAAGATCTGAAATCCTACCGTCCTATAACGCTTTTATCATGCAGGTATTTACAAAGTACATTAGGTAAATTATTAGAACGTATTATTGTTCCCCGATACTGCCTGGGTGCCTTCGATAATGCCTGGAGGCCCGTGCTACTACTGAAGTTAAGAAACAGAGGCTGCTATCGTAATATTTATTATTTAATTTACTCGTATTTTTGTAACGGCGTAACGAAACTCTTACTCGGCCATTACACACATTTCAAAAACTTGCGTGGCGCGGCTGCCCGGATCGAGGATCAGTACTACCTCCGCGCTTGTGGAATTTAAGTTTTGATGATCTATTATGTGTTCCCTTGCCTCCTCTGTGCTCTCTGATAGGTTATGCTGATGATGGATATTGAGTTAGGGCCACAGAAATCGATTAGAATTTTCAGCACATATAAAACCTTTAAAGTATGTTTAAAAGGTTCATTAATATCAATCCCTAGCGTTACACTGAACAACATCAATGTAAAACGTAAACAGTCACTTTTTTATCTTAGAAAATAAATGTACATTTATGGAACATACAATACAGACCGGCGAGAAAGCAAAAAGGAATTTTTACTGTTTCACAAAAATATCAATATCGACATGGGGCCTTTCATTTATAACATAAAAATAATATATACAGCGATGAATCTTGGCAGCATATGCTATGGCGCACTGATTTGGGCAGATAGAGGGCTACAATAGGAGCAGCTCTTCGTAAACTTTTACAAAGCCAACGTCTCTGAAGCAGATCGATCCAGACGACGTGCTGGCCTTTGTGGCGAATGATCTCCACAAGCTGCCGGTGGTAGCGATAGACCACGTCCACGTCTCCAGCCTGCTGAAGAACTTCAACAGTATGAAGGCAGAGCTGGACGAGATGAGAGGTAGATTGGTTGCATCGGAATCTACTATGTACTATTTAATTTTTCGTTGGAGTGGTTTTTATTGTATTTTATAGTCGCAGCTAACAGGAGTCGCGAACTCTCGGTGTGGATAATTTCACAACAATCGATCTTGGTCTGTTGCTTGAGTTATCAAAATTGATACAGTATTCACTGGTCAAAACTATAAAAACATTAAAATCCAAAGCTGTGGGTTCTGATGGCATCGATTTAGACATGGCATGATTTGGCATGTTGTTATCGTCTCTGCAAAATTCCTTAGATGTAATTAAATGTATCATAAATACTTCTATCCGGACTGGTGTTTACCCCCTTCTCTGGAAGCAGTCTATAGTGAGGCCTCTACCTAAAATCAACAACCCTATTGAGACAAAAGATCTCAGGCCTATTTAGTATCTTGCCTTGCTTCTCAAAAATACTGGAAAAGGTGGTGTGTGAGCAAATTACAGGCTACCTGGAAAATAATAATTTGATACCTGAAACACAATCTGGCTTTAGGAAGGTTCGGAGTACTGTGACTGCACTACTTGATGTCACTGACAATATTTTAACTTCACAAGATAGAGGTCATTGTACCCTACTTGTCCTATTGGAATTTGGAGCTTTAGATACAATAAATATAAATATCCTTATATTTATTGTATCGAAAGCTATAATATACTATTAACAAAACTAAGATACAACGGATTTGATTATGCAACATTGAAATGGTTTAATAGCTACCTCAGTGATCGTCGCCAGCGTGTGCAGCTGTCCCTTAGTGACCGTTCCTTCTTGTTATCTGACTGGTTGGAAGTTGAAAATGGAGTAACACAGGGTTCTATTATGGTGTCAATATTATTCATTTTATACATAGCGGATTTAAGAACCCATATTAGACACTGTAAATTTCACTTCTACGTTGATGATACCCAAATTTATATATCTTGTAGGCCAAATGATATAGAAAAAGCAGTTGCTTTGCTCAATGAGTACCTTAATCGTATAATGCTATGGGCCCAAAACAACAGCTTAATCCTGCTAAATCCAAGTACTTAATCTGTAGCTCCATTAAACAACTCAAACATCTGAGCCTTACAAGTGACGTAAACTTAATGGGTGAATCAATTGATCACATTTATGCGGCGCGTAATCTGGATCTTTTGCTTGATTGTAATCTGCAGTTCCAAGAACATATAACTAGTCTAGTCAACAACTCCTTTTACAGACGGAAGATACTATACAGAGTGAGACCGTTTCTGTCAATGGAAATGCGTGTTCGTCTTTGGTCAAAGTCAAACTATACAGATGTTGTTTTTGGCCCACGCTTAACATCTGAAACTAAAAAACTCATACAAATATCATCCACCGCTCGAAATTGAAATTCAATGGAGTGTAACTGTTCCACAGCTGGAGAAATTCCAGCGGTCAGATTTTAATTTTCATAGAGCTAACTACCCTAGTATACTTCAGGCACTAAATAACCTCGAAAGGCATGATGCCTTTCTCAACTGTAGGAGTGTTGATGAAATGAATTTTCCTTTTACGCAAAACTTAACGCTATTATTGAGAAATATGTACCTAAACGAAAGCCTCGAAAACCTAAATACCCTGTTCGGTTTACTAAAAACCTAATTAAGTTGTTAAAAGAAAAGGATAAACTTAGGCACAAAGCGCGCAAATTTGGTAATCCCCGCGATAGACTAGAATTCGAGTTATTACGCGAACGTTGCAACAAGTTATTACAAATTTGCCATAGCGATTACATCCAGACTGTAGAATGTAGTATCAAATCAAATTCTAAAGCATTTTGGGCATTCTTAAAGAATAAAAATTAACTTCAAATAACTTACCTTCCACAATGTGTAAAGACGACGAGACAGTAACAGGCGATGCAAACATCGCTAATTTGTTCGCCTCTCAGTTCAGATCAGTATACTCAAATGGCTATCCCAACCGATATGCAGCTCCTGAATGGATTATTATTGCATCACGAGACTGAAGCGAAATACACCTGTAAACTTTCTCGTACAGTAATATCTGAGTCTGAGATAACTAAAAGCTTAAAATCTATTGACCAAAATAAAAGAGCTGGACCAGATAACATTCCACCGCTTTTCATTAAAAGGTGTGAAAAATTTCTGTCACTTCCACTCATGCTTATATTTAATAAGTCTTTAGATACCGGTGTATTTTCAAATGAATGAAAAAAAGCGAGAGTTGTGCCGATATTTAAGAAAGGAGACAACAATAGCGTTAAAAATTATAGGCCCATAGCTATTCTGTCTTTATTTGCTAAGATCTTTGAGGCTCTGGTTTGCGGCATCTTAACGTATAATTGTAAAGGTCTAATAAATGTCTACCAACATGGGTTCCAAAGAAAAAAGTCAGTGATTATCAATATAATTGAATATTTAACACCTATTTTCGAAGCCATAGATAATAGAATCGAAGTAGACGCTGTTTATACCGATTTTGCTAGTGTGTTTGATTTGATAGATCACGGAATACTTAGTAGCAAGCTGCAGAAACAATACGGGCTTCATGGTAGGCTACTCAACTGGTTCGTGTCTTACTTAGGCGGGCGAGAGCAGACGGTGGTGGTTAACGGACACGAGTCACTAAAATATTTTGCAACCTCTGATGTTCCTCAAGGTTCACACTTGGGACCAATATTATTTTTAATGTTCATCAACGATATTACAACATGTATTCACCACTGCCGATATTCCCTGTTCGCCGATGACATGAAGATATCGAAACTGATAAAGTCCCCTTCCGATTCCTTGTTACTACAATCCGATCTTGACCATGTTTACCAATAGTGTCTAGACAATAATATGAAATGAAATGCTTCTAAATGTCAACACATTAAATTTACAAAGAAGAAGAAAGTTTTATCAACACAATATCACAATAACGGTTGCCCAATTACACTTACACCGGAAATTCGCGATTTAGGAATAATAATCGACTCCAAGCTGACTTTTGCGGCACATTTCGATTACATGATCAAAAAAGCATCCAAGACGTTAGGGTTTGTAAGCGTAATACAAAAGACTTCAGGTGTACTGATACTAAGATTCTTCTTTATAATAACTACGTACGCAGTATCTTAGAGTTCGGCAGTATTATTTGGAACCCCTGTTACGAAGTCCACTCACAACGTATCGAATCGATTCAAAGATCGTTTACTAGACACTTAGCATTAGTCACCCCACAAATGAATAACAGAGTACCATACGATAAGCGACTTTCAACTTTTAAAATTGACAAGCTATCAGATCGCAGACGAATGCTTGATCTGGTTTTCCTCAGAGACCTTGTAACTGGTTACACTCCCTGCCAGGAACTGTTGGAGACTATACGACTTCTAGTACCAAGGCCAAATGCTAGGACGCGGCAGAAACCTTTTCTCAATACTCCTAGGTATAAAACGAATGTCGGCAAGAACGAGAATGATCAATTCCTATAATATCTGGAATAAAATGTTTGATCTAGATATCTTTCACAATCGCTTCATGTCTTTCAAGAAAAAATATTGACGTGATTATTCTAACATTTTTACTGTAACATTTTAAATGACATGTTGTTTTTCTATTGTAGATACTGTGTTATTTTTAAAAAAATGATATTTTGCTTAATTTAATCATAATTCCTTGACATGTTATAAAACTAGCTTTCTACAATTTTCATTACTTAATTTCAATGCCAATGTCTTAATTTTATTTTTGTCTTGCTTGTGTATTATTATTGTATTCTATGTTTTTGACTAATATTCTATGATTGTCCCAACCGGAACCATGACATAATAATAATTTGTGTATATAATATTTAATAACTTAAGTTACATTTTTACTCACCTGAATTTAATAGATTTTTAATTTTGTTTTAATATTATTGTAATCTAACATACGTACCCATATATTTTTTAACTTTGTAAATTTTACTAAAATATATTGTATTGTGTGTTATAAAACAATGTTGTGCATGTCTTTAATTGATATGAACACTGTTAATGGACCAAAATGATAAGTATGTAAGCTTGTGTTTGTATTGTTGATATGCCAAATAAATAAATAATAATAAATAAAATTCTTAAATTTACAATTTAAATATAAAATTGCGATTTTGGTCATGAATCAAGACATTTGACGCTTGTCACAGATTTATTGTTAATTTTTAATTCTCTTTTTTTATTATTATTATTTTTGTTTAAAGTAGTGTGTAAGAGTTTGGACGGCTGTGAGAGGTCACGGAATGGGTCAAGCGGAAGACCGGTGCTGGACATAACTAGGTGTGCCAGCAATGCCGAGCTTGATCCAATTTGCAGCTACCTACGCTGTTTTAGTTTTAGACGTTTTTCATTTATGTATTTTTATTATTATATTTAAATATAAGCTTAATTATTATTTTTAGTTTTTAGTAGAGCTGCAAATAAATGTTTCTTATTCTTAATACTAATATCAGAAAGAGGAAAAGTTTGTCTATTTGTTTGTTTGCATTGAACAGGCTCCGAAACTACTTGACCAATTTTGATGAAATTTGGAAGAGATATAGAGTAGACCACGGGGATGGACATGAGCTACTTTTATCCGCGGAAAATGTATAACCATACATTCGCAAGAATAACTTTTGCGCACATGAAGTCGCGGGCAACATCTAGTATAATAAATTTTTTATTGAACAATTTGTAAATTTTAGCTCCTGTGGCGGAATTTTTCGAGGGTACAGTCATAATTGCCCTGAGAGCAATGGCATCAAAGTTCGTATCTAGCCAAGAACTGGGTGAGTATATTTTTAAAATGTACCTTGTTACAGGCGGTTACACACTGATAGCTATGCTTTATTTTTATTTTTTTATTTTTTTATTATACGAGGGCGGGTCAATAAGTCCGTGACTTTTGGAATAAAACACAGATTTTTTGATAAATAAATCATTTTATTTTTCAACGTAGTCCCCCTTGAGCTCTATAAACTTTGTCCAACGCTTCTCCAATTTTTTTATCCCTTCCAAAAAATATGATTTGTCGAGGTCCTCAAAATAGGCCTTTGTTTGCGAGATGACTTCATCATTGGAGTCAAATCTTTTTCCACCGAGCCATTTTTTCAGGTTTGGGAACAAGAAGTAGTCACTCGGAGCCAAATCTTGAGAATAGGGTGGATGTGGGAGCAATTCATAGCCCAATTCATGGATTTTTGCCATGGCAACTGCACATGTGTGCACCCTTGCATTGTCTTAGTGAAAAAGAACTTTTTTCTTGGCCAAATGAGGTCGGTTTTTTTTCAAATCCTCATTGAAGCGGTCCAATAAGTTGGCATAATATTCCCCATTAATTGTTCTTCCCTTTTGACGATAGTCAATGTGGATTATCCCACGTGCATCCCAAAAAACAGTCGCCATAACTTTATTGGCTGACAAACCCACCTTGGCCTTCTTTGGCGCCGATTCACCCTTAGAAACACACTGTTTTGACTGTTGTTTGGTCTCTGGTGTATTGTGATGGATCCATGTTTTGTCCACGGTTAAAAAACTCCTCCATATTGTGATTAAACAACGCCAAACCTTCCTGTGAAGTTGTTACACGATTGCGTTTGTGGTCGACTGTGAGCAAACGCGGCACCCATCTTGCGGAAAGCTTTCTCATGCCCAAGTGATCATTCAAAATTGAAACCACTGAGCCATGCGAGATGCCTATGGCTTCCACAATCTCTTGCACTTTCAATCTTCGGTCGGCCAACACCATATCGTGAATTTTTTCGATTGTTTCGGGTGTAGAGACCTCAACTGGGCGTCCAGGACGTTCGGCATCTTCAGTGCTTGTACGGCCACAACAAAATTCAGTAAACCACTTTTTTACCATTGAAATCGATGGTGCAGAGTCCCCATAGTATTTATCAAGCTTAGCCTTGGTCTCGGTAATGGTTTTTTTTCGCAAAAAATAATGCTTAATAAGCACACGAAATTCACTTTTTTCCATTGTTTCCTTAAGTTACTGGATAGTCTGATAAAGATAGCTGTAAAACACAAACTAACTGACGCAGCAAGTTCAAATTTTGATGGGAGTCAACTGACAGATGCCTGTTGACAGGAGTAGTGTTGCTTTTTCAGTAAGGAGGTTAGAAATTCAAAAAGTCACGGACTTATTGACCCGCCTTAGTACTTTATGCACGCAATATAGTACAGAGGCGGGCTCAATGCCTTGTGGCATTTTCTACCAGCCAACCTATGAGTGATGCAGAGACAGTGTGAGGTAGATGCATAGTATTAAAAGGACACATAGATTTAGACATTTTGAGTATATATAAAATATATAATAATAATAAATACTACCATATAAATACTAATATAACTCTTTATTTAAAATAAACCTACTTAATATTTTAAATATTATTATGTAAACATAATAATATATAACATAAGAAGATATCTAAATAATTTACTTATTTATTCTAGTCTATTTCTAGTCTGCCAATGATTTTAAGTATAGTTCACAAACTCTGCGTTTGAATACATTTTTTGTCTGAGACATCCTAACTTCTTTATCTATGATTGAGAAATTTTTATGTGTAGACGATTGTCGTCTTTAAGTCGGTCTTGTTCCTTTTTTCGATGGTCAGCTAATGAATACGTCGCGTTATAATACCAACAAATTATGAGGACGGGATGATTTTTTGTGGAACCTTTGGATTTGTTTTATGATGTTTTGTAATTTTCCAGGTAAAGTGTTCTCCCTGTTCGGCGTGATGGAGGTGGCGATGATGCTGGTCCTGTCCCCGATTTACTCACGAGTTTACATCGCCACACTGAACCTGCTGCCCGGCGCGGCTTACTTCATCACTGTACTGAGCGCTATACCCGCTGTGTTCATTTTCATGTAAGTCAGTAAGAAGTTTTATGTATACTAATATTATGTTGCCTGCGACTTGCGTGCGCGCAAAAGGCAATCCCAAGGGACCATACATTTTTACGCAATAAAAGTATGCCATGTTGCCTTAAAATCGGTCTAGTAATTTCGGAGAATATTCACACAATATGCAAACAAACAAACATTCAAATAAACAAAATATCTTTCCTCTTTAATATATTATATGAAGTGTAGATAAAGAGGAAATATTTCATTGTTTGTTTATTTGTTTGCATTAAAAAGGCTCCGAAACTACTACATCGTTCACAGTAATAACACACAGGGCTTCTACATTCTACTACAGGGCTACACGACCGGTTTCGATAAAGTCATCATCGACTTTGTCGAAACCGGTCGTGTAATATATTAAAATTAATGTAAAATACTTATTAAAGTGGAAATAGTGCAAGAAGCCCTGTGTGTTATTACTGTGAAACATGAATTTCCACCAAGAACCTACAGTACAATCAATAACATACTACATCGTTTTTGATGTTGGCACAGATATCTTATGCTGTGGTCTTTTAATTACGTTATTGGTTATAAATGTAGCTAAGAAAATACTTAAATACTAGATTTTCCCCGCGGCTCCGCCTGCGTAAATATCCATATATAATCCCACAGGAACACTGTACTTTTAAATTTCACATTTATAATAATTATAGTAATAAAATAGTAGGATTAAAAATTAATTAATTAAAATCAAATGTACGTATCAATATTATATTATTCATATGCGCTTCTTCTTCACAAAAATGTTATGTACGTATATAAATGATAAATCCTCATTTTTATTTATTTATTTATTAGTCGAGACAGAATAACGTGTGTCGAGGCAGCTAGTACGATAATAATGTTATGTACGCATATAAATGATAAATCCTCATTTTTATTTATTTATTTATTAGTCAAGACAGAATAACGTGTGTCGAGGCAGCTAGTACGATAATAATATTACACATAATAATATTTAACTGTAACGTTTTCATAATAATTTTTCTAACTTGACATCATGGTATTTTGGACATTAGTCGTGCAAATCATTATTTTTCATATTTTTCGACCTATGTTCCTTGCGAATAGTTATTTAATTCCATGGGTAGAATCATAATAACTAGGTCAGATAAATGAAATAGGATATAATTTTTTTCATTGTATTTTATTACATTATAATAAATATAATATATACAGCCGAACGTATATATTACATTATAATAAATATAATATATACAGCCGAACGTATAACCGCCTCCTTTTTTGGAAGTCAAGGAACAATACAATGACATTAAATTCACATCATAAAAATATTGGAACTTGATTCTTGCATACGCGGCAATACTGAATGGCATTTTTGGTTCATGTAATTTTAAGTTGAAATTTCGAAATTATACGATACTTACTGATGATATGTGATCCTAGTGTCCTTCTTATTTCTCGTCCAATTATTTTTATATAGTTTCACTACGCAACTTGGCATTATTTTTCCGATTTTGAATAAAATAAAATAAAATATTTGGGATATACACCTGTCATAAAGCTTTCAATATGACTGGCTTACCCTAAGCCGACCTCAGCTGAGTATTTAGTGCAGTATTTGACAAGTACGCTTTAGCTCGGTCTGGTAGAGCGCCCAGCAAGACCAATGATTAGTATATGGGGGTAAATATATAGGAATTTTTTATAAAATGGAAACCTGAAAATAGATTTTTAATGATTCTCTAGCCAAAAATCGAATCGACTTTCATTATTCTTGATGTTTAGATTTCACTTAACTTGGTCAGTTGAAAAAATTATCTTGTACCTTTTGCCTACCGTGCATAATAAACGAAATCCAAAAGCCAATAAAAATAATTCTGTTCTTTTCAGATGGTTCCGTCGCCAGTACAAGAGAGAACTGAGAGACGTTGCACTAATACTGCTGAGGAAATAATAAAATAATAATATTAAATTGAAAATTATGTAACATCTTGAGCATTATCTTCGGCGGGTTCGAATCCCGCCGAAGGAACAAAAAGTTTTTCTGTGTTCCTTGGTCATGGATGTGTATTAAATATGTGTATAATATAACAAAAATCTTAAATATATGTCACAGTATAAAAGTATTAAATATACTTCCCGTTTTCTGGAACCTGTAACACAAGTTCTTCGGATACTTAGCATGGGGCCAGATTGACGTGGTGTGAAGCGTCTACAGTATTATTATTATAATTATTATCTAGTAAGACTGGGACTATATAGTCCGGAATCCGGAACGCCGGAGAAAATTCAGAGCACTGAAAATTAAACTCTGGGCTAATACAATAGTGTTGAACATCGAAGACACGAGTGTCAAGTCAAATGTCAATGTCAAATCTGACAACTCTCCATTCGTGTGTGAGGTTTTCAGCTCTTTTGTATTAGCGCAGAGTTCTATTTTCAGTACTCTGAATTTATCACGGCCTTACGAATTCCGCAATATAATAATAAACCTTTATTGATGATACTAAACAATACATAACAATAGAAAATGACAATGGCGAACTCTTATACATCATTTTATTTGAGATAAAATGGAGGCGTCTATGAATAAAAAAATACATAAATGATTAGGAACTCATCCTCCAACTAACTTCTAAAAAGAAATATTCCCGAGAAGGCCTAGGTTATTAGATATTACATCATAAAAATCTTAAATATTTTAGGTAGTGTTTCATTGATATTAACATTATTGGTATTAACGGTCCAAAAACATGCCGGGTCGAAAATAAAGGAAAGAAAAACAATATCAAAACACAATCACACACGAGAGGCAGCGCAGGAACACCGTAGAGTAACTTCTTTATTTGACACTTGCTAATACATTTGTTTGACAACTAAGCAGGGTTGCTAGTTATTTTAACTCATCCTTCCTTTTTTACCCGACTACTTTGAAAAAATAAAATCGATTTATTTATTAAAATTTTGAAAGTAACTAAAATTGTAGATCTGTTCACATCTGAAATATTATACTATTAATGCCGTTCGCCGGCTGAGCCACCGCGTAGTGTGCGCCACCGCTTTGGCAAAAAATATCAAAATATGGCAATATTAACGATAGCTGAGGGAAAAATATGAAATCCGTAAAAATTAGTCAATTGATTTACAAAAATTAATCGGTTTAGTTTGGTGGCTTTTATTAAATCCTAGAATATATTGGTAAAATGTAATAAAATAAAATAATTGTTTTTGTTCATATGACATTTCTAGACGAAAAAAAAATATCGAATAATATTTCGCCAACTTTAACATTACATCTAAAATTAATTATCACATCGGATTCCCCGGCGTAGTGATCACTGCGTGTCTACAGATAAGCCTCCTCTAGATGTTACCATTTAAGCTTATTCTTCGCTTACCTTGTCCACGTTGCTCCTCAAATCTTCCTGATGTCATCTGACCATTATCTTACTTGTCTACCTCTTCTTCTTTTTCCATCCCATGGTTGCCATTCTCTTATAACCTGTGTCCATTTAGTTTTGTTTTCTCTTGTCATGTGTCCTGCCCAACGCCATTTCAGCTGTCTTATTTTCTGTATTTGGTCCTCTACTTCTGTTGTGTGTCTAATTTCTTCTGCTCTTTGTCGGTGCTTTAATGTGACTCCTAATATACTTCTTTCTATTGCCCTCTGACATGTTCTAAGTTTAATCAGATGTTTCTGGGTTAGTGCCCAAGTTTGACACCCATATGTAAGGCAAGGCAGAACACATGAGCTTAACACTTTTCTTTTGGCTGTCACGGGGAAGTGCTTGCTTTTCAGAATTTCTTTTAGGAACCAAAATCTTTTCCATGCATGTCCTCGCTTTTCAATTTCTATATCTGTCTGATCTTTAAAGGATATAATTTTCCCTAGGTATGTATAGCTGTTTATATACTCAATTTTTCTGCATCCACCTAATTTGGTAGTTCTTCCCTGTTCGTCATTATTTTAGTTTTAGATTTATTCAAGGCAAGACCAACTGTTCTACTTGCATCGGTTAGCTGCTTCAACGTATTATGGAGTGTGCTTGCATTGTCTGCTACCAGAACTAAATCATCCTTAAGTAGCTAAGTTTCCTGCTATCGATGGTTATGCCTACATCGTCCCACTCTAATTTATTATTATTATTATTCGTAAATACTTTTTCAGTACCCCCTGATGAATAAGAGCTTTCCAAAGCGAGTTATGTTTTATTGAGTCAAATGATTTGCTGTAATCAACAAAGGCAATGTACAGTGATCTTCCATACTCTTGACACTTCTCTACTAGCTGTTTTATGTCATGCATATGATCGATTGTTGAAAACCCCGATCTAAAGCCAGCTTGTTCTATAGGTTGTTGTTCGTCCATTATACCAGTTATTCTGTTTAGAAAATTTCTTATACTCTGCCAGTTTCTTTAAGGCTTTTTTAACTTTTCCTGTTCTTTCTATGTGGTAATTTAAAATTTTTATTCTTCTTTTACTCCTGTCTTTTTTAATGTTGTTGCTGATTTTTTTAGATTATTTTTGCTATAGGCTTAAAGTTTCTTTTCTTTTTTTGATTTAACAATCTTTTTCTTTCTCCTATTAGTGTTTTTGTAATATTTTCCATCAAAATGGTCTTAGATTTTAAATGCTTGTTTAGTAGTAGGAGTCTGTATTTTTTTTTTCTCTTTTTCGTTTACTTCATCTATTTGGTATTTTGCCCTATTCTCTGAATCTTGGTTTTCAAGTTTATTTTAACTTAAAATTTGTTTCTACCTTTTTTAGTTTCCTGTCTATTTATTACCGCTCTTACCATTTTGCGGTTGCTATCAAAATTAAGTTGGCTAAGAGTACCTACATATTGGAAAGCATTTCTGTTACTAGACATTATAATATAGCCTATTTCGTTTCTTTGGGATCCGTCTGGGGATATAACCAGGTCCACTTTTTCCTTGGGTTTTTGTTTTGGCAAAAGCTGTTCATGCAGGCGAGGTGATCAAGAGCCATGTTTATCATTCTTTCTCCATTTTTGCATCTTCCAAGATACACAATACAAGGACAATAATATAGTCTCGGCGTAACTAGTGGTCACCTTGTGATCGAATTTCGATCACGATTCGTATTTAAGTTTGAACTTTATTAGGGTTACTTTAACCTTATAAATACGCAATAAAGATATGTAAATGTTTTCTATGGAATGTGGAAGAAACCTTATATTATTAATTTTATATTATTTATTTTATTTTATGTTATTTGGGTGGCTTACAGCTATCAGTATTACAGTATACTATAAGATAGAATACTAAGAGCCAAGCCTCCACAGATAATTCAATTATATAAACTAATTACAAAAAAAAATTAGTAATAATAAGGTTAGTAAGTTTCTTATAAACTAAATTATAAGCAGAATAAAATTTGAAATATAATTCGTTTTGAAAAATGAAATAAAAAAGTTATACAACTAGCTACTGACATATATCAACTAATAAATAATAAAGATACTACGAACTAAGTAAAAAAATTGGTATTGTGTTAGTAGGAGAGCCATAACATCAGCTGTTTTTAATTTAGTATTGTTTGAGGATAGTGGTATTGATAGATGCTAGGCCGGTAGTGAACAGGTCATAACCTGGTTCGGACTTGACGAGCTGATTAAACGATTTCGACGATCTAAGAAGGAAGGAATTTTGTCGATACATTGTGCGTGCATAAGGAATGTGAATAATATTTATAATTCGAGGATGACGTGATGGAACACTTAATGTCAGTTTAGTTAAAAGATCAGAACAGTCTAACTTTGATTGAGCTAATTTCATCAGGAAGCGAACATCAGCGATATTTCGTCTAGTTATAAGTGGTAGAAAATGAAAGTGATTGCATCGTTCTTTGTAGCTAAGGTAGGAAATCTTGAATTTAAAGCTAAGGTACCTTGTAAATTTTTTCAGAATTTTCTCAATTCTATTTATGTAAGTTGCAAAGAAAGGATTCCAAACTTGACTACCATATTCCAGGTGACTACGGACATAAGCACAATATAGGATATTTAGTGTTTTCATTTTATTTAAGTGGTTGGTGTTACGGATGATGAAATCCATGGCTTGAACTAATTTGGTAATGATATAATCTATGTGAGATTCAAATGTGAGCTTGCTATCTAATAGAATCCCCAGGTCTCTAATGCTGGAGATGCGAGGTGAAAATTTACTGGCGATAGAGTAATCGTAAATAAGAGGGTGATTTTTACGACTAAAGGAAATAACATTGCACTTGTCTATGTTGAGGTCAAGCTTGTTATGTAGGCAATAGTTTGCTAAGCGAGTTAAATCGTCCTGGAGTAAAGTTGCTTCGGACAGGTTCTTATTAGGTCGAAAATTTTCATATCATCAGCAAACATCAAGAATTTAGAAAATTTAAATAAGTTTGCAGATTCGTTAAGGTCTAGGGATTTTAAATGCTTGCTCACTGTCAATATGTCAACCTCGATATTACTAATGTGACGATTGGTAGTCTCGCTTAATATGACGTCACGCCTCAGTGATGATGAGGCATTATGGAACGTAGTACTAAAAAACTGACTAAAAAATTCACATATCTCGTGTCCACCGTCGCTACTGCGGTCGCCATAAGACATACTTGATGGAAAATTATAATTGTTACGTTTGCTTTTAACATATGACCAGAACATCTTAGGATTATTGCATATTGAGGATTCAATGACAAGCTCGCTGAATGTCTTTGGCTCTGTCTCGAAGTAATATTGGATAAGTAGATCGGACATATTCTGGTACGTTTTATACTTTGTAAAATACTTAAACTTTTCATTAATGATGTTGATGAGAGCAGTTGTACCAGGGTGGTTGTACAATAATTTTTTGTTGTCCAGTCCGTCATCAATAGTGCCCAATTGAATTATGTTAATCCAGTCAGTATGCATTAGGTTTACGGTGGATGGAATCATAATTGCCCTTGGTGTATTGGTAAACGTTACGTTTATTTGACTTCAGTGGTTGGGGTTGCCCCTGTTTAATAGTATTGATAAGACCGGGTGATATGAATCCTTACTAACCAATGGATCAAGACTAGCTGAGACTGACACCGTGGCATTAGACAAGACCAAGTCGAGAATTTTACCATTTTTGTTAAGAATAAGATTATATTGTTGTAGTCCGCAGAGGTTTATAGTGTCAACGAAATTAGTAAATAAAGTAGTTTGTACTGAATAAGGTATTATTCCATTCGGTGTGAAGGTCCACGAGATGGAACTCATATTAAAATCTCCTAAGACCAGACATTTATCACGTGGTCGGCTGTTTATTATTTCAGTTAGTTTGTCTAAGTAAACATTCAATTGAGTAGAATAGCTATTTCCTATGCTCTGCTCGTGCTGTGACGACACAGACACACTAAACACGCTATGTAGTAGTGAAACTGTCTTAAAAAGTTATTTATGTCAAAACGTCAAACGGAACGTAACACCGCCATTTTACTACTACGGACTATTATAACACAGATTACAAATAGTACTAGTATAGTGTTTTCGGCGGTTTCTAATAAGTGTATTTTTAAAATATATTTTTTGTATGTAAAAAATAATATAACATTATTTTGAAACCTTTTTTAGGTTTCAAAATAATGTTATATTATTTTTTTGTGTGTAATGAAACAATTATGAAGCTTTTAGGACACAAATAAGACAAGGTCAAGTAGTATTATGCGTTTTTCCAGAGCTTAAACTACTACCATACCTAACATTAAAATCCGTTCAGTACTTATTGCGTATAAGAGTAACAAACGTTCACACATGACTCTTGAATATAAGCCACTTTTACTTTGGGACATGTAAAAAAAACAGCTGTTTCATACAAAAGGGCTGTGGCTATTTAAGAATGCTATTTAAGCATTTTGTAGGAAACAGCTGATATTTTTGTTTGTTTATTTAGTTGATCCCATAGTAAAAGTTGCTTATTTTCAAGAGTATATTCACTTCTGAATGTTTGGACACTGACTGAAAACATACTGTGTATTTCCTTTTTTACAAACTTTCGCGTTTATAATATTAGTAAGGATTAAATAATATAAACTTAGCAAATAAAAAAAGAACTTTTGCAAACAATTATTATAATATTATAAATATTATCTGTTTATTTTAAATGTAAACAAAACGACAAACGTGAAATAAAAATTTACTTTGGCAAATAACAATATTTTACTTTACATTTGCTCATTTTCATTAAATTACAGCGCCTATTCAGTTTTTACGAAAACCTGCCTAAAGTTATCAGTAAATTAGCACATTGTTTTTGACATGTTTTAAATTAGTTTTGTAATTTGTGAGATGTTTTAATATTTGTGTTGCTAAGAGATATAAGAATTAAGATAGTGTTTACTTATCTACGCATAAAGTGATTTTTAAAGATTTCCTTTCAATGATTTTATTACACTACCTACAGTGGTAAGTTTCTGTTCTAAATAGGCTATATAAATATTACTAACGTACAGATGAATAGGTTTACACGATTGACAGCTGGCATCTATGTGTGGGTAGGCGCAGAGAGCGGGACGTGTTTTTTTTAAGTCTGGACTTTTATTCACGGAGCTGCCGCTAATAGAATATTATTTTAAAACCATAAGAACCCACAAACTTTAATTTAAAAATACGCTTTGTTGGGAAACTAACTAAAAATCCCCAACATGGATTTGCAAAAATATAATATAATAAATATAATATAAAATTTTCTTCGTAAATTTTATTGCAAGAATTTTGCGGTTAGTAAATACTTATAGGAGAAATAAAATGAGTAAATACTTATGTACATGCTTATAGGAGAGAGCAATACAGTGAGGAAGGGGTAAGGTTGACACAATATCATTGGTTAGTAATGATGACGTGATTTTAAGCTGCTGTGATTGGTTGCTGCCCTCTAAACTGTCCATGCTTGTATGACTACATAATCATCATCATCATCAAAGGTCATCGCATATGCCGGAACACGTTTTTTAAACAAGGCCAAAAACGCCTCCCCCCATGTTTGTCGATAGATCTGTTTGTAGATAATCTGTGCTCTGACGTCATACTAACAGTAAACAATCACTTCAGCGCAGTGTGCAGTGTGCACTATGCACGGTTGACAACTACGACAAATGACGTTTATTTTTTTACTACTACTATGACGTCACATCATGAACGATTGCATAATGCACAGATTTTCATTTTTCAATTCAGTCAATTCAGTAGACACAGTTTTCGTCAGTTCAAATAAAAAATAGAAAATAAAATTTTCAAATAAAATTTATTTATACATCTTGTTCTTTTATTTCAGGATTTCGTTATATTACGTTTTCCATAGACAAGTGGTAAAGAAAATACTCATTCAATGTATTAAATTATGCGTCAACATGGCTGATATTCACCGGTGCTTGAGCTGTTATTTATAGAAAGTATCGCCCCTGCTCTATGCCAAAGGCGCTTAAGCCATGTTAACAAATTACATTAACCAATTAAAGTAAGTCATTTTGACATATTATGTAGTTCATTTTTTTTTCTTCATGAACACACCAAAGTCCACATATTACAATTTGTTCAGTGTGCTGAGTGCCAGTTTTTGTCACTACTCACCGTGAAGAAGTTAACTACAATTTGTATCGAATGGCATCGAAACAACGCCCCTAGTGGCAAAAAATGTTCTACATTTTTTTTTGTGATAAATGGATAGATCATATAGGTATAAGTTTTATTACATAACTATTTTTTTTTTGCAACAATTCAATAATTATATCAAAATAAAAAATAATTTTTTAATCACGTACCGAAGACACGCCGAAATCCGAGCGCGTGTGACGTCATAATGTTAGTTTTCACTCTAGGGTATCGCAACTGGCGATCGTATTGGCGTTCGAAATTCAAAATTATAGTCGTTTTCTTGACTTTTCATTATATAGCTTTAACATTATGACGTCACAACTATGGTGATCGGTCGTGGCGCGTTACTAGTCGCGTGATGATTTTTTAAATTTTTCAAATTTTTAATTTTTTATAATTGATAAAAAATTTTTTTTTAAGTTTTTCGCATTAAATATATTCGCATAAAATTATTTGCCAAGTTGGTCCAGCCGTTCTTGAGTCTTAGCGAGACATTAGATTGAGGGATTTTAATATTTTTGGGGGTTAGGGGGCAGACCCAACTCACACAAAGCGTCATCTGGTGGCGTAAGTGGTATCAAAAACGGTCAATAAGACCTATGGTTTTTTTTTTGTTACCAGGTGGCGCTTGGTAGCCCGGCGGTCCTCGTCGTGTCAAAAGCTGTAAGATATCACGAATTTAAAAACCCTCATTGCAATCCATTAAATATATAAGAAAGAAGAATAAAAAGAAAATAACTAGATGTTGCCCAAGACTTTGTGTGCGTGAAAGAAAATCGCGTAAAAGAACTCTACATATTGCCGCTGCATAAAGTAGTATATTATTATGTCCTTTTCCGATATCTACTCTTTTGTATCTGTGCCAAATTTCATCAAAATTGGTCCAGTACTTTTGTACCCGATTCAATGCAAACAATCAAACATACAAACAAATCTTTCGTCTTATCTTTACTTATAGATAATTTTAGGAAGATACAAAATGTTTCAATTGTTTCATTAAATTATTATCTTAATCTTAAGAAAAATGAAGAACTGGTTAGTTATCAGTATTATACAGTATAGTAACTACAAAATAAAAGTATATTTGTTTACAAAAAGACTCGACTATGTAAATTATACAGGGTGTTTTTTCAGTCAGTGACCAAACTTTCAGCAGTGAATATACTCTTGAATATATTCAACTTTTGTAGGAAACAATTTTTTTTTCAAGTAGGAATAGTTTCATATCTTATACAATAATAAAAGATGTTTATATTCAAGGGTATAATGAAAGTTTGGTCACGGACTGAAAGAACATTCTGTATACAGTATAGTCCATGTTACCCGGGCTATTATTACGAATCTATTAAAACCTCAATCATTAAAATTCGATCAGTAGTTTTGGCGCTACGTGATAAATACATATACATCCTACTACCATTATAAATGTGGAAGAGTATGTATGTATGGATGGATGGATGTTTGTTACTCTTTTACACAAAAACTACAGAACGGATTATTATGAAATTTAGTATAGTATTAGTTAAATGTCTAGATTAACACGTATGCTACTTTTTATCCCGAAAAAGTACAGTGTTCCCGTCGGATACTGTATTTACGTGGGCGGAGCTGCGGATAAAAGCTAGTACATACAAAAATATATAGATATATAAACTGCCAAAATCAGTACCCTTTCTTTTGGCTTCGCCGTAGTCGGGTAAATATCTGCTCATTGCTTACGATCGTCAGACAAGTTTGGGTCCCTGAGTCGTGACCGAATCAACAGGGCTATTGTAATAAGATACATTATTAGGAAAATAAAACATTATTATTTTGTCTTTGATATAACACAAGTACCTACTTAGCATTCATTAAACCGAAGTAAAGCCGGTTCATTGAACGCTAAACGTCAGTCCACACCGAGACGCGACGCGGCGCTGCATTTTTGAGATAGCTATTCAAAGTTGAACTTAAATGAAATGAAATGAAAATATACTTTATTGTGCACAATCAGTAGTTACACATACACACAAATATATAAAATACTAAAAACACTACGATAGTACACAAAAGCGGCCTTATTACTAAATAGCAATTTCTTCCAGACAACCTTTGAAAGAAAGGAACAAATTGCTGGAGAGGGGTATTGCGCTAAAAGTATTTATCTTGATACTATAAACATAAAATAAAATAAATTAATACATACATACACAATAATACATATACAATAACTTAAATAATAATATAAGTAATGAAAACAATTTACGTTAAAATTATAATATATAACACTATATGCATATCGTTACATCTGACAAAGTCTGAGGTAGTACTCTTTTAGGGAGGATTTAAAAGTATTCAATGTTTTGGCTTATCTTATTCGGGTAGGGAGAGAGTTCCAGAGTAGGACGAATTGTACAAGGTATGAGGAGTGGGAATACTTAGTGTGGTGGATGGGGATATCAAGAAGGAGATTTGTAGAGGACCGCAGCTCTTGCCTGTCGGAGCAACGAAAGCTGTAGGTTTCCTTTAGATACTGAGGGCTGTTGGGATCAAATAGGATGGAGTAAAGAAAGGAAAGTACGCGAGTATTACGGCTTAAACGAATTGGTAACCACTTGAGCTTGTTAAGGAACTCAGATATGCGGTCAAATTTGCGCAAGCCAAAGATGAACCTCAGAGACAGATTCTGGAGTCGCTCAAGTTTGTTGAGTTGGTCTTCGGTCAAGTTCATGAAGCAAACATCCGCGTAATCAAGAAGGGAGAGAAACAACGATTTAGCTAAGGCTACCTTAGTAGGAATCGGCAGAAAGTACCGAAGTCGTTTAAGGGAGTGCCACGTTGAGTAAACCTTTCTGCTAATCTCTTTCAGCTGCTGAGACCAAGATAGATGCTCATCAAAGTACACACCACGATTCTTTACAACCTTACTATATGGTATTGTTATACCATTGATGGACACCGACGGTAAAGTATCCCAGTCAATTCTGGAGACCATCCCCGGACTGCCAAGTATTATTAGCTGAGACTTAACAGGGTTAATGAGTAGTCCATGTTCCTTGCTCCAGTCACATATAGCCGATAAGTCCCTGTTCATAACACCCACCGCCGCAGACAATGCATCCAGAGTTGACTGCGTATAAATTTGCAAATCGTCTGCATATAAATGAAAAGAAGTAGAAATAAATAGAGTAATGAAATTTATAAACAAGGCAAGAGTAATGGGGATAAAACACCGCCTTGAGGAAGGCCGGTAGTATAATTGGTCCAGTCAGAAAAAGATTCAGAAATTTTAACTCTCTGCCGACGACCCACAAGGTAACTGTGAAGTAATTGAATCACAGAAGGTGAGAGGTTAAAAGACGCCAACAGACTAATAAGGATGTCATGGTCGATAGAATTAAATGCGCTGCTGAAATCAAGTAGAGTTAGGATGGTGAGCTTCTTATTGTCCATACCAGACCGAATATCGTCTGCCACCTTGACTAAGGTACTGTGACCTGTGCGGAAACCAGATTGATACGTGCTAAGGAGATTGTTGCGCGTAATATATCTGTTGAGTTGATGATGCAAGAGACGCTCTAAAACGTTAGATAGGAAAGGAAGAATTGATATTGGGCGGAAATCAGAAAAAGAATTAGGACGAGAGGATTTAGGCAAGGGGATTATGTGAGCGGATTTCCAGGTATCAAGAAAGGAGCAAGTTGATACGCAGAAATTGAAAATATGTAATAGGATAGGTGCAATTATGTTAAGAATCGGGATAATCATTCTGCGACTGATGCTATCATCACCAACGGAATTCGAGGCTATCGTAATGACGTGTCTTTTAACCTCACACTCAGTGAATGAAGCGGAAGAGAAAAGCTTGGAGTTTGAAAGTAGCATCAGTGAAATTTTACTAAGGGTTTGTAATATAATGGCCGGGTCTAAGTTAGGGATACATGTAAAGTATTTATTTAGTAAGTTAGTGTCAATATTGCAAGAATCATTTAGATTGGAATTTTTGCCAATACCGAGAGATTTTAGAAGTTTCCATGTTTTTGCTGGATCGCCATTCTCGACCGCTGAATGAATATGACGCCGTTGAGCATTACGGCACATAGTATTGCAGCGGTTTCTTAATTTAATATATTTATCGCGATACTCATTTGTTTTAAATTTTCTGTATTTGGCTTTGGCTGCATGCTTGGCAATAATAAGAGATTTAATATTATCTGACAGCCATGGAGCCGGCAGATGTTTAATTCTAATTGGCTTGACAAGGAGCATGCTTATCGTATAGAGATTTGAGTAGGCTATTAAATATCTCTACCTTATCATCTGCCGATCCCGTTGTGTACAGTGCTGACCAATCTGTGTTGTGTGCGTCTTCCCTCAGGCTATCTACATCAATGTATGAGCAATTACGCTGAAGAAATGTTTTACGTTTAGGTTTAGGTATGCGAACATTAAAGGCAACATATATAAGGTCGTGGTAAGAGAACATTTCTGCTGAACTCTGGTCGTGCTTGGTTACAAAATTTGGCGATGATACGATGATGAGATCCAGCAAGGAAGGACAGCAACCAGGAGAACAGTGTGTTGGGTTAAGTGGCAGTAAACTCATGTTATAGGAGTCCAAAATAGACTTAAGAGTTTTTGATCTACCATCATCTTCGACCATACAAGTATTGAAGTCGCCCATTATGATTAAATTAGTGTAATTAGGCTTGTATATTTTAAGTAAATGCTCAAAGGTTGAAAAGTAGTTATGGTGCAATGATGGACAGTAGAACACGCCCAGAAGTATTTTACAACCAAAAGCTACTTCAATCTCAATGACCAAGTACTCCAGTGCGTCGGATGGCGGAGGCTGTGCTGACGAACTGATAACAGTGAAAGGAATGTCAGAACGCAAATAGATCGCAACACCGCCACCGCCCCTTCCAATGCGATCATTGCGGATTAATTTATAACCTGGTAGACCGTAGCAAGTTGAGGGTTTAAGCCACGTCTCCGACACTAAGATGGCGTCAACATTAACTTGATCGAAGGAAGTTAGTATATCAGGATAATAAGCCGGAATGCTCTGCGCATTAATATAGACAGCCTTAAAACATTTTTTAACTGAATAAAAGTTATTTAAAATGGCTATGCCTTCCATCCCTATCCCTTAGTGGGGTAAATGAAACACTTAAAAAACTCTTACATACAGATACATACAGAAGAAACAGAAAAAAAGTCACCAGATGAAGTGTCAGAACTGATAGTCATGATAATGATTTTAAAATAATTATAAGTAACAATACAAAAATAGTGTATATTTAAAAATATAAAATATGTATTTACGGAATTTAATATAGAAATAAATAAATAACATGTATACTATAAAATATTATAGTATATACTATACTACTACTATACCCTTTAACTATGCTACTAACAGGTCGAGAGGTTTAACCGTACCATAACAGAAGCACTAGCTACTTCTAATCACGGACTTGACGAAAAAAGTTGGGACGAACGAATACACGACATACAGATAGGTATCAATACGACTGTCCATAAAACTACACAAAAATCTCCCTCTGAGCTTTTGTTTGGATTTAACTTAAACCACAAAGCGTAAGGAATACTTAATACGGTAATAAACGATACGCTTAACATTATTCCCTCGAATGAATTAGAGTCAGTTAGGAATAAAGCTTCTGAGAAAATAAAAGAACAGCAAGAAAAAGATAGAGAGTACTATAATAAGAAAAGAAAGGCTAGTAAGAATTATAAAATAGGAGATTTAGTGCGAATAGAAAAACAAGTTCCTCATGACGGTCAATCACAAAAGTTAGTAGTCAAATATCAAGGGCCGTACCGCATAGTTAAAGTTCTCCAAAATGATAGGTTTTTAATAAAAGACACACCGTTGTCTCGTAAAGGTCGTCGTTATGAGGCAATTGTAGCAGTTGATAAGATACAACTATGGGTCAGTTTTGACAGAGACTTTGATGATGATAGTTCGGACAGTAGTGATAATGATAGTCATAAAGATATTAACGAAAGTATAGATAATAATGTAGATAATGCAATAATTAATAATGTAAATATGACCAGCAATGATATGAGTATTAATGAAATAAACAAAAATTTGGAAAATTGATTAAAAATGTAATTAAATAAGAGAAACAATATTAATGCAACACTTTTAATTATTCTTTTTTTAAATAATCATTTTTTTTCTTATTTATAACTTTTTTTTATTAGGAAATTATAGATTTTTTTTATTGAGAAAAAAGCACGAAGGGACTTGTGCTGTCGTACGAAGGCCGAGCTGTTAGATACGTTTTCGGATCCGTATAACATTTGGCGGAAATGTCTCTGGCAGCCAAGGTTTCAATAAAATTATAAATTGATTTTATAGTAGTTATAATTGTAATTAATGATACTGTGTAAGATTATGAATTGATTTATAATTATTTTCGCAAAGATTTATAATTATTACATTTTGTATTACTGAACTTCTGGTTAGTGATTGTTATTATGATTTATTGGTGTAAATAAGAGTAATTTAACAGATAAAGTAAATCATTCGATAATTGTTTGTAATAGTAATAAAATTATTTGGATTCTAATTTAAATATTTTTATATAATTTCCGGTGCCGCCATCTCTACACTTCCGGTGCAACGTAAGAATAGAGATGGCGGCTGCTATTAAAGACGATGCCTGTCAATTTTGTGGCAATTATCGACTGAGCATCGAAGAGTGAAGTACTAGTGGATAAAAGTGTACTGGCAATCGAATAAAAGTTGTACCAGAAGATATTATAGTGTTTGTTTTGTTTGGCAAACTCTTATAAATGTGAAACGTAAACAGTCACTTTGTTACCTAGAACTTATTTTAGAAAACAAATTTAGTTTGAAAGCCCGGAAGTTCTTCGTGCGGCCCACGAGATCTTCATAGTACACTACCCTAGAAACACAATGGACGCTATTCAACATTTCGATTCTTTCGTCATACCAGAGATCACACTCCTAGAGTATGTGATGAGCAGTTTGTTCATAAGGGCTACCTTCAGTCAAACACTCGCATAGCGGAGACGAGACTAATGTAAATCCAAAAAGATTCGCTTTAAAGTTTCCGTGTCCTGTCAAAAATTGTGCGAAGTAGTGATCTATTTCTATCGATTGCTTAGATAGTCGATCGCGTACCGAAGAGAAGAAATTATATAGGTGACGCCCATTGATAGTGTTGTCCCACCGTTCCTGCCACTCAGAAATTAGGTTCTGTATAGAAATATCTAATGGCTCGAATAATCTAGTTTTCTTATTACTCTCTTTCACGCTTACAAACTCATGGTTAGTCATTTTTTTATTTTTAGGTAGGACTCCGGCTAAGACTAGAAGTGCTTCAATACTTACGGTACGGTATGCTTTACTTAAAAATATTAAGGCGAGACGTTGGCTTTGCAAAAGTTTACGACGGGCCGCTCCTATTGTAGCCCTATCTGCCCAAGCTGGTGCGCCATAGCATATGCTGCCGAGGTACGTCGCATTATAAATTATTTTTAATGTTTGAAATGAAAGGCCCCATGTCGACGTTGATATTTTTGTGAAACAATAGAAATTCCTTTTAGCTTTCTCACCGGTCTGTTTTATATGTTCCAGTAATGTAAATTTATTTTCTAAAATAAGCCCCAGGTTTCAAAGTGACTGTTTACGTTTCACATTTATAAGAGTTGGCCAAAGAAAACTCAATAAAAAAAATCTATAATTTCCTAATAAAAAAAAAGTTATAAAAATAAGAAAAAAAAAATGATTATTTAAAAAAATAATAATTAAAAGTGTTTTTTGATTTCATAAATGTTTCGAGTCAAATGTCAATGTCATATATGACAGCTTGATACTCGAAACTTCGATTTTCAATTCTGTTGTTAATACAACAGAGTTGAAAAACGAAGTGTCGAGTTAGTAGTGCAGAGCTCTATTTTCAATGCTCTGAACTTTCCCTGGCCCGCCGGATTCCGGTTCATATAGTCCCAGCCTAATATAGTCTGGTTCACAAGTGCTTTTTCATCTAAAACCTAACCTGGACCACTGAAAGTTATGAATTTGGTCTCATTCGAATCGGAATGGCATCTAAAACAAACTATCAAAATTACAAAAGGGGCTGACAAAAAATGCAAAAGTTATAAACAATAACTTAAAACAATAAATTAAAAAAAATATTTGAGATAATGAAAATTTGAAAAAAGATCCTTAAAGAGCAGAAAATTTCCAATTTGAACTTTGTTCTTCTTATTTATCCTGTTATAAGCAATGCTCAAAATTTCATTTGGTTATCGATAGAATTAATACTCTACGCCTGATTACTTTATTATTTGATTAATAATTACCCATCATTGAAAACTCATTAAATTATAATTAGCATTGATGCCTATGAAGTCAATTTTGGAATTCGGAATGTTGACTGATAATATAAATTTGTATAAGTTATTTTAATAACAATGAGTAAAAACAGAAAGAAAGCGACAAGTCCAAGTGTACAATATGTTTAAAAATTATGTAAATAATAGAAAAACATTTTTGCACAAAGAAAAATATATATGGTTGTTTTTATATTTTTTAGTATTTAAAAAAAAATATTGCGTATAAATGCTCGCAACAAATTGCACATGTTCACAACATTGTTTATAATATAATAAACAAATGAAAAGTTAATATTTTTTTATAATAATAAAGAACATGATAAATAATGATTAAAAAAAAAGTTAATATTGATATTTAGTGACATAAATAATTGTTAAAGTGATAAATCAAAAATTTTTAATCATATCTAGTATGCTACTTAGGTAGGTAGTACGTTTTTTAGGAAAATTTCTGCTTTTTAAGGATCTTTTTCAAATCTGATTATTTTAAATAGCTTTTGATATATTTCCAAAAAACCAAACCGTTTTTTACGTTATTGTTTATATCTTTTGTATTTTTTCAACCCCTTTTGTAATTTTAAAAGTTTGTTTTAAATGCCATTCCGAATCGAATGGGACAAAAATCATAATTTTCAATTTCGGTTAATTTTCCGTAAACGAAAAACTTAACCTGGACCAGGTTAAGTTTTAGACGAAATGGCACTAATTGTGAATCAGACTATAAGTGTAGCAATCAGGTTTTTTTGAATAAAAATTAAACAACTTTAAAATATGTATATTTAATTTAATTACATGCAAACGACATCCTTATGCTAATAGTATTATTGAATATTTATATTTAGTTCAAAATTTATGATTTCGAGAGGAAGATTAGTTCCGTTATCGCACGACATTTATAACATTTACCTACTGCTTAAATATATTTGTCATTGATGGCCCACGAGAAGCAAAGCTGCGATTTCAAATAATTTAGATATCGGATATTATAAAATAAACCTTAAATGTGGACGTAGTTTCTTTCAAAGTCAGTTAGTGCTTACTAAACTTTTGATGCCTTAAGTGGAAGTGATTAGTGAACAATTAGCATAAACGTGCTTTTGAGAAATGAGGAAAATGATCTAGTGGTATAACCAAAAATAATAAAGTAAATCGAAATGAAGTGAGTGACGCCTTAAATATAAACAAAATACATAATGGAGCATTTATCAAAATCACGCGAAGATATCGAACAAGCGGTACCGCTAAAAGAAGTGGATGAGGAGATAAGGTTAACAACTTATCAAAAGCTTAAGTTTTTCAAAGACAATGTAACGGTTGAGCCGCCAGCTACATTTTTTTTGATAGCGAGTGTTATAACGATGGTCGGTATACAGAACTTAAATTTAGACAAGGCCTGCAGAGTCAATTTGAAGTTTAACGACAGCGTGTGTATAGCCTTGACATTAAGGCAGCGTGAAAACTTAACTTACGAGGAAGATGAGGTGCAGAAATTGGTGGCGTCAGTGGAGGCCTGGAGAAGTGCTATCTACACAGCATTCCCAATGATTATAATGACCTTCTTGGGTGCATGGAGCGATAAAATGGGTAAAAGGAAAATATGCATGCTACTGCCAATAGGTGGAGAATTAGTTACTTGTGCACTGAGTATCGTAAACACGTATTTTTTGCACAGTGTCCCTGTTGAATGGACGACGTTTATGGGAACATTTTTTCTGTCAATCACTGGGGCATGGTATTCCATGATGCTTGGTTCATATAGCTACTTATGCGACGTGACTTCAAAGAAAGAGAGGACTTTAAGGATGGGGGCGTTAACGTTGGGCTTCAACATTGCGTTCCCAGTAGGTATGGGAGTAAGCGGAATTATATTACGCTATACAGGATATTATGGGGTGTTTGGGATATCAGGACTTATACAGTTGATGAATTTTCTTTATATTTACTCTTATACAAAAGACTGTATACCCAAAAATAAGTCCAAGGTAATATGCAAAATATATTTTATTCGTTATAATATACTGATCATAATATTCACTAAAATGAATGAAATTAACAAACTGCTTATATTTTTCATTTCCTTACAAATTCAATAATTCATTTTTCAGACCAGGCGTTCAATATATGCTACCTACATTACAGATTTCTTTAATTTTGAAAACTTGAAAGATATGTTCAGAATTCTTGTCAAAAAGAGCCCTAATAACCAAAGAAGGAGGATATGTCTGATTTTGAGTACAGTTTTTTTGATATATGGGCCAATTTGGGGTAAGTTTCTTTAAGACCCATCCAAACTCTCGCCGAGAAGCCTTGAGAAACGTGGTTGTAGATTATGTCTAGCCTGCATCTTCTAGCTCTCGCCCTGACTTCTCTCCTAATTTTTCACCGTAAAGTTTGGATGCTGTATCAAGCATTACATACTCATTTTGAATATCTGTTTTATCAACATGACTATCTCTGTATAGTTATGAATAATTTATACGAGAATAGAGGGACACTTGATACTTAAGGGAGACTGGGTACAATCAATTTACAGAGCTTTTATGGACAATACCTTCATTTTTTTGACGACCTCTGTGACTCAGCGGTTGGTGCGTTGGCGCTCAAGCCGGAGGTCGCGGGTTTGAATCCCCCGAAGGGACAAAAAGTTTTTTGTGTTCCTCGGTCTTGGATGTGTATTAAAGATATGTATAGTATAACAGTATTTCCATTGTCTAGTACCTGTGATACAAGTTCTTAGGATACCTAGTATCCGAAAATACTACAAGTAGTAGTAGTAGTAGTATCTTCGGATACTTAGTACAGGACCAGATTGACGTGGTGTGAAAGCGTCCATAGATATTATTATTTTCAGTGGCTATATCGGTAGTACACCCTACCAGCAAATTTGTCCAAAATATGAGTAGAATCGTCAGTTCTGGCATTTTTTCAAACAGTAGACGTAGTATTTTTGTTGCAATCAACTTTTATTTTGTAAGTTTTCATTTTGATTCAACAGTTATTTTAAACTATATTTATGATGTGTATGAATTTGAAATGAATCCATATCTATGCGTCTTTCGTTTTAATAAAATGAAAGCTAAAATCAAAATCGACTTTAATGATTAATCATTTGGGGTGACTTTATTCCCCTTGGAGCAAGTGCAAGGGGCACTTATTAAAATGTTTTTAATTGTTGATTAATTATTTAATATGAATAGTATAAATAGTCCTAAGCTTATATCTTTATCCTCAAGGACCTCATAATAACAACAAGGACCTTTCTTGTGTACCTTACACAAGTAAGAGTAAAAAACTTTTTAAATTTGCATAGTTCCTTATATGGAGACACTTGGTACAATTCCCTGTCTTTAGATTTAGTAAGTAAATAAGAATTTTTTTCACCGATATTCTGTTACATAACGCAGATTTCTATAGCCAGATATATTCCAGTTCCAATATTTTTCAAACAGGACCTACCTAATAAGGGTTGAAAAACAAGATGCCAACAAAAAACAAGTGTAATCAGTTTCCCCTACAACAAATAAAATGTATTATTTCAGGTGAAATATCCCTAGTGTATATAATGTGCCGATATCGTTTTAATTGGGATGAGCTCAATTATAGCGTCTACTCTTCGTACAGTCTCACCTTGCATGCGTTAGGTAAGAAAAAACAGAAATAATTTTTCACCCGACTACGGCGAAGCCAATCGATCAATCAATCAATGAATCATTTATTCAGAAGATGTGGTAGAGATGGTGGTTTCAAAAGAAAGGATAAGGATTGTGGCAGACTTATATATTATTCCTAATAACGGCGAGGGTAACAAGAGTTTTATAATTTTACAACCGACTAGGTATTTTTATTTTTAGTTATGATTGTAACTTATGATTGTTTTTTATGGTTGTTGGCACTCAATGTAGTTTGCATTGGATCTAAACAGAGTATATAAAAAAGTTTATTTCAGTATAACAGCTTAACTGCGAATTTAACAAAAACAATTGCGTTACTTAATTTAATTGAAATAATCTTTACAACTACTGGTGCAAAACCTTTCCAACCGCGATTGCCAAAAATAAAAGATGAATTATATACCAGCGTCTTTTTATTCATAGCTTTATTTTGTGTTGACCATAAAGAAGACTTTTAAGCTGGTGCTATATGATCCGGAATCCGGAAGGCCGGAGAAAATTCAGAGCGCTAAAAATATAACTCTGCCCTAATACAATAGAGCTGAAAATAGAACACACAAATGTCTGGTCAAATGTCAATATCATATAAGACAACTCGACACTCGACACTTCGATTTCTAATCTATTGTATAAGCGCAGACTTCTACTTTCAGTGCTCTGAGTTTTGTCGGGCCCGCGGCTGGATTTCGGTACCTAGGGTCGCAGCCTAAGCTAAGTTCCACGCCTTTAATAAAAAATACTATAAAAAGGTTATTTCTCGTAATATAAGTTTCCTCTCCCCTGCCTTTAGATACTAACTTTAAGAACAAGTACGTCGATGTCCACAGTAGCTGTTTAGCTCTTACTTAATAGAAAAAAAAGTTACAACAACTTTAATTTTAATAGAAGATTCAAAATACCCTTATAGCACTAATTGTTCCTTACTAGCAAATCTATCCAATGGTGCAATAATAGTAATTTTTTTTTTACTTTTAACCCTCATTCAATTTTATCTCCTACGATTGAGAGAATTTTCGTAATACAATATGTTCTTTCAGGGACAGTGTTCTCAATGATGTTGTTCACTAAGAAGCTGAAGTATGATGACTCAGTGATTGGAGTTATAGCAGTATCGAGTAGGATCACCGGAGCC
The DNA here is from genome assembly GCA_963565745.1 of Phengaris arion. NCBI lineage: Eukaryota > Metazoa > Arthropoda > Insecta > Lepidoptera > Lycaenidae > Phengaris > Phengaris arion. The sequence continues at coordinate 5,342,403 of OY751439.1, read as the reverse complement.
CTGGTGTGGGCTTTCGCCAGAAATGAATGGGAAATCTATTTAGGTAAGACTTATGTATAAGTCATTTTTGTTGAATATATTATTGTATCAAATCATAAAACTTGCACGTAACAATACCGTTCTTTGTCAAGCAAAAACTCAAGAACGGCTGGACCGATTTTGATAATTTTGATCTTGAAAGAAAATTTTGAATGTCATAAAAGTTTAAAACGGTGAGAAATATTGGAAACATTGTAAGGAATAAACAACAATCAAATTTTCCCATACTAACTAGTCCTACCTGTCAAACATTAGAAATTCGTTCCGTCGGTAGCGTAAATCTCCAGTTTGTAGGTATAGATTAGTAGGAGTATGTTTTAGGTGTAGTAAGTAGGTATAGGGTTAGGTGGTAGGTGTAGCGTGTAAGTGTAGGTTGTAGGTGTAGTTTGTAGGTTATTGGTGAATGTTGTAGGTGTAGGTTTAAGATGTAGGTTGTAGGTGTTGAAACCGTAAATGTATGTGGATAGGCAGGTACGTAGGTAGTGTATCAGCCTAAGATACAGAGGTAGCAATAGTAATAATTGTTAAAGGTTTTATCCGTAGAAGAAATTAGTAAGTATCATGTTTTTTATACCTATTATGATTTTTTACATTTTGCTACCTATTGCTTTTCAGCTCCCATCGCTGAATTGTTAAATGGTACGATGGTCATTGTTCTACGAGCCATCAGTTCTAAGTTAGTGTCAAGTCAGGATCTAGGTAAGATCTATATGCAGTTTTTAGGTATGTATTCCTTGCTAAGAAACTACAGTTTATTTAATTTATATTGCGTTTATAACAAATAACATTAACTTGAAAAAAAAATTGATAAAAAATTATTGCAATTTAAATGCATCACGCGTGCCATCTGTTGTAAATTTTCGCGAAACAAAATTAAAAATTGAAGAGAAGCGCAGATAATTAATAATCCGATTTGTGTTCATAGTTCAAAAGTGGTCTTTGAAATGAAATTTATAAATTGTTAAAATAAAAAAAAACGAAGTAAAATCAAGACTACGATTTCGTTATTTCGAAATGCCCGTGCAATCTTCCTCCGCCGAAACAATTGTGATTTGTGAATAATATTTTTATGAATTTTCGTTGAAATACGTTAACCGCAGCGTAAATTCGTCTGGATAACAGCGGTAAAGGTCGCATGACGCATATTTGCAGTAGGTGTATTTACCCCACCACCTGAAGGTATGTAAGGCCTTTGCGGCTGTAATCCAGATACAATTATGCTTACATCTAACCTAGTTCTATCTTTGATCGCCGTAGGTAAATTCCATAGTTTAACGACCGCTGCGGCTCAGTGGTAGTGCGTTGGAGTTGGAGTGCTTGAAGCTGGAGGTCGCGGGTTCGAATCCCACCAAAGGAATAAAGAGTTTTCTGTTTTCCTGGGTCGTGGATATGTATTTAATATGTGTATAATACGATAAAAAATTTAAATATATGTATTGTGAGGCTGGGCTCAGATATGTGAAATGAAACACTTGACGGCTCGATTAACGATTGACTTTAATAAACGATGTTACTTATTTATATGACATAACTTACATAGTACATTACATACTACACCTTCCCCGATGGAAAAAAAAAATTGAATTAATAATAATTGAATTATTTTATCACTTACTTGCAACACTTTTTATGTTTTTTTTTAAATTACAATTTAAACATAAAATTAATCTGTAGAATATATATTTGTAGACATAATGTTTTATAGTAACGTACACAATACAATTATATAAAAGATCTATTTTTCTATTTTTTAATATTTTAACATTTGGCTGAACGTCTTCGATGACCTCTTAATTATGGACCGTTATAAACACACTGCAATTTATTGCCTGTCTCATTTTTAATTAGCATTAAGTCTTTCTTATAGGTTATAGGGTTACAATTTATGTAATATTTTTCTTTTCTATTAATTTTATTTTTTAATAAATTTTCGTGTGCTTCTTTTTGTGAAGTTTGTAGCCTAAACTTTAATTTTGAAATGTAATCGTCATTATAAAGAGGATCGACAGAGTTTTGATTAAAATTAGATAGTATTTTACATTTCTTACTGAAAACTAACTCAAACTCAAAATAAAATTGTAAAGTTATGGACGGAGGTATTGTAGGAAAAGCACCAAAATGGCAACCAAGGGCTCCATAACCGTGAATGATTTTTAGTTTGTATCCTTAAATAATTTCCTAAACTTTTATGAGTATTTTCCAAAGATCCTATACTTTGATGATGGTAAGCAGTAGAATTTAATTGTTTCATCTGTAAACGTGTGACAAAAATTCACTACCCCTATAAGTATCGAGTATATCTTACGTTACCTTTTCGTAACTTCTGAAGTATTAAATATACCTCCCGTTGTCTGGTACCTATAACACACGTTCTTCGGATACTTAGCACGGGGACCATGTGGACATGGTGTGAAGCATTCATAGATATTATTTTTATTATTATTATATTGTAGTTAAATTCCTAATGTCCTACGTCTATTAATTTCCAGGCAAAGTGTTTTCTCTGTTCGGTCTGTGTGAGATATCCACGATGCTGGTGTTCGTGCCGATCTACTCGCGCGTATACATCGCTACCCTACACCTCCTACCCGGCACCTGCTATTTTATCACCGTGCTATGTTCGATACCGGCATTGCTAATTTTTGTGTAAGTTTATTATATTCTTTAGTTTTTTTTTCAAAGGCACATCTACAACACAAACACTAACTGTATAATTAGGTACATTGCATTATGACTAACGACTTTAATGCTTACTAAAGGAACTAACTACTCTGTAGATATTTTGACATAAAATCCATATATTTTCTGTCAAAATCTCCATTTAGTAGTTCCTCAACTAAGCTTTAACTGATTCTGGGTGCGGCTGTATATGTTGTATTTACGTCAATTGCAGTTAAGCATAAGCTCATTTTACAATACAATATAAACATAGTCAAAATGAACTAAAGAAGCTCATTAATTAATCAGTATAAATTACAATAATTGGTAAATTACGAGTGAAAACAATTAAACTAGGAATAAATAAAACTAAAAATACCTAAAATTAAACAGTAATAATCATTAATAGATATAACAAAAGGAAATGGTTGTTAGCTAATTTATAAACGCAAAGCTTATCATAGGACGAATTACACTGTCACGATGCGACGATAACATAATTAAAATGTAGGCATCTACTATGAATTAACTATTATGAAATTACTAATGAAATTCTAAAGGCCATTCTAGTAAATATATGACTTTCGAAGATTTGAAGATTCAAAAGTAAATATTTGTGCAATACCTTGAATTTCATGAAACATAAATACTGTAATATAGTAGTAAGAAAACGGATAGCGCGATATAAATAGAGCTCAGCGCCATCTATCCGCAGCACATCGAAGTAAAATATTTCACTTTACACCGCGTGTGAACTCTAAACATGTAATTTTATTGATGTGTATTATTAATATTATAATTACGCAAACGGACGCAATTTTTTTTTATTACAATGCAAATATTTGCAGTACCAGTAAGTTTCTTAAATACGTAATTCTTGAGTTATCTTTAACTGGAAAGGAATACATTACTCAGAAACCTTAGACAGACACAGCCTTAGTTAACAGACGATCAATTAATCTAATAGCGATCGAAAGATTAACTTAACTATAGGAAATTTATCGAATGAATGCGATAAAAAAATCTTAGATGGAATTTATCTTAGATTAAAGATACGTTGTTAATTTAGAGTGTAGTACAGTTATAGTCCAACTAAACACCTCTTAATTTTTTTTCTTTATTTTTATAGATGGTTCTACCGCGAATACAAGAGTGACTTACGGATAGCTGCAAGGGAGGAGTGTGCAGCAGAAACTACTACCAAATAAATATTATAATTGTTAGTATAATTAACCTGTGATTAATTATATTATATTAATTGATATTTGTAAATACATTTAGGCTATAGAATTCAGCCATATAATAGTGTCAGTAGCGTATTGTTAGTTTTAAAAATAAATTTCGTATTGATTTATTTTGATACTTATCTGGTAACCGTAAATTTTGGAAATAATAGGCATGTTGCCTAAATTGTATAATTTACATTTTAGGCCCTCCATACATGTGAAGTGGGGATGAAAAATATTTTTTCATTCTACCCAATCGTGTGGGATATCGTCGAATAGGTCATTTAAAATAAAGGTATGGTTTATACATGACTTTTTTATAAAGTTAACCATTTTTGAGAAATTGGCCTTCAAATATAAGTTGGTCCCCCCCCCCCCCCCCCCCGGCATATCTAAACTATAGAAGATATGAACTTGTAAGCTTCCATGCTGATAGATTATGGTAAAAAATCTTTAGAAAAATTATTTAAAGTGAAATCGCACCACAACTTTTTAAGTTACTCAAAGAAAACCTATTGCGCGTTGATAGTTACGGAACCCTCCTTAGACATGTCCTAACATGCTCTTGGTTGGGTTATTTTTAACATAAAATTTACTCTTTGTGATTTGAACATAACATTTAGACATATGCTCCCCCTGACTTTTTGTAGGAACTATCAAGCTCCCATCTATATGGTAGCTTTCGTAAGAAACAATTTTCGTTCGTCCACTTTTTCTCCGGTTTATTTGCAAATCGTACTGCCACGAAAAAGAATTTACGTTTTTTTGGGTTGATATATAGCCTACTAGCTCCTGCCCGCGGCTCCCCCCGTAAATATAGTATCCTACGAGAACACTGCATAATCGGGATAAAAAGTAATTTATGTTTTAATCCAGAGACTGAACTACCAGTACTGCCACTACCAATGATACCAAATTTCATAGAAATCCGTCCAGTAGTTTTTGTGTGAAAGAGTACAAACATCAACAAGAGTGTAAACATCCATGCATTCATACATCCATCCATCCATCCTCATAAACCTTTACATTTATGGATAACACTCACAAATATAGTGACATTCTATAAGTTAAATATTTTTTAAAATCGCTTCGATAATCGCTAGATCTAGAAATTAGCCCCTACAACCAAATACAAAGTCATAATCTCACAAAGAAGCAAATTTTACCTCTTTACAGTATCAATATGATATCAGATGATGAGCAGGTCTAAAATGGCCACATTAAGGCCAATTGTTATACACTGTATTTGAAATTTTTTTAATGTACTGATAACGATGATGGAAATAGCTACATATGTTGTAAAGATTCTAACACTGGTCCATTCATATAACATAGGTATAAGAAATGATGTTTCTAATGTAGGTATTTTAATAGAATTCTACAATAATAAAAAAAATCTTTATTTTTGTTTTTATAGTGACATATCCGTCAATAAGCCTTACGACTAATATCTAAATACCTAATAACAAATAGTTTCCCCATTAATTGGATGTCAAGCAAGCATACCTGAACATAGCTAGTTAAACGACTTAATTAAGCTTAATTAGCTTCATTACTATAAAACACAGTTTAGCTTGAGACAATCGCTGAGACAATAGCCGTGAGCGGCTATTGTCTCAAGCGAAACTGTGTTTTATAGTAAAGAAGATAAAGTTTTAAATTATATGACCGTTATGCTGCTCGCCGCTCCGCTACTATTTCGGTGTGAATCGGCCCTTAAGTGCGCCGGGGTAGCGTCGCCAGAACAGCCTATGGCCAGCGGCGTCCGCTTGCGCACGTCGCCGCTGCCGTCACTGCCCGCTGCCGCGCCGCTCACCGCGCAAATCGAGGCAGCGTCATAAACGCTGACACAAATGCTTTCTAGGAAAAAGCCAGTATGAATTTGCTATTAAATTTAATACATGAAATTTTCTAAGTACCTAAATTTAGTACAAAATTAATGAGCGATTTTCGCGTTAATTTATTTAATATCTAACATACTGAAATTCGTTAATTTATATAAATTCAACCACGGTCCACGAGCAAACGAATAACGAATAACTAACAAGCCCAATTAAAAATGAAGATTTGAGAATTTCTTACGTACGTTATCTAATATTGTTTAGAACAAAAAATAACAAAAATGAATCGTTAAATCTTATGGGTAACAAAGTTATTTTATCTCATTTTAATTAAGACAATAGTGTGCTGTGCCTGCTACTTGGCTGTTCGAATATTATTAGTTCGAAGTCAGAAACATTAATATCCTATCCACCTATGTACAAATAGTTACCATTTAAATGGTTGCTTCTTATTATTGCTTCTATTTGTTGTTAAAACACAATTTTCTGAGGACGCGTTTACAAATTTGACATATTAAATTGGCTGTTTTCGGTTAATTCTGAATTCGGTTAATCCAACCCAACTAAGAATAGGGAATATTGTTTTTATTTTTTTAACGTTTCTACTGGTTGTAACATTACCAAATATAATACACATCCAAAATATTATCCATTAGGCTAGAAAAATGGTTTTAAAATCACAATAAATTTTGGGCGATTTAAACACGCCATTTTGCTTACAACGCGCTTGAGTTGTGACGTCATCGCACATGTATCTGACAGTTCACAGATAAAATCATTGTTTGAATTTAACATACAGTCATACACAAGTTCGATGTAAACAAACAACGAAGTGATTAGTTTACAAAAGTATAAAATATGTGATAAAATCAACTTGTTACCATGGAAAAGCACAGCAACCCACGTTATAAATATTGTGTCGATCCTATGTGCGAAAATAACACAAAACTGCACCTGACAAAGTTTATTATCATATGCCGAAAGGTGCAAATATTAGGAAAAAGTGGTGCAAGGTGATGAGAAGAGACATGAGACAGAGTGCTAATACAATTAGGTTTGAAAGTGTTCATCTTGTTTGAGCACTTTATACTGCTGTGGAGATCAGTCAGTACATTAAAATAGATTTTCTACGCATACTTGTTTTATTTACAAACCTCGACGAAATCAACCGATACATAATTATCGAAAAGTTCGTAAATATATTTAATTCATTCTTTATTATGTAATATCCTAGTGTTATGTACTAAAAAAATCTATTTGATAAATATTGTGTCATATTTTGAAAACAACAAACAATAGAAAACATGAATAAACTCTTTCTTCTTTTTTAAATTTATGGCAATCGCGGTTGCAAAGGTTTTGCACCATTCTGCCAGTGTCGAGAATTTATAGATTTTTTTTCGATTTTATTTGTATAATTTTTTTATGAAAAAAAAAACATAAATTTCGAGGATTTCTATACTGTTAGATTTATTACGCTGGGACTATATCATCCGGAATCCGCCTGGCCCTGGAAAATTCAGAGCACTGAAAATAAAACTCTGTGCTAATACAATAGAGTTGAAAATCGAACACATGACCTCAATTTTCAAATCTATTGTATTAGCACAGTGTTTTATTTTTAGCGCAGAGTTCTATTTTCAATGCTCAGAATTTCCCAGGGCCAGGCGGATTCCGGATCATAAATCATAATATAGTCCCAACCTTACACGAAAATTCTATTTCACTTGACACAATGAAAATTGACACTGGCAATGGTTCCTTGACAACCTTCCTTATACGTTTAATAAATAATATACGTTTTTGGTATTTGCGCGGGATTTAAAAAAAGCCACTTTTTTATAATTAAATTTCACCATTAATTCACCATAAAATTTAAAAATAATTATATAGGTTTGTTTTTTAGCGATAAAAGATAAAAATATTTTATCCGTTTTGGTGTCACATGCATATTTCCTATTGATGTATAATTGTCAAAAATCATAAAAGTTTAGATTTTTAGTATAGGAAAAACAATTTTTCAGAACTTTACAAAAAGAAGGCGTGTTTAGGAACATAATTCTGCTCTTATCTAGCATATTTTGTTTGTTTTAAAATACCCAAAGATAGCGAATATATAGATTTGGAAAAAGCATTAAAAATATCCTCAAAATTTTCACGTATTTTGTTATTATGCAAGAATCTTAATGAGTGTCAATAAGGTTTATTTTATTTGTTTAAATTTAACAACAAGAATCCTGCAAACAAATTGAACACGTCACACCTAAGTTTGGAAGGACCAGATAAGGCATTCTTTATTTCAGAATGTCTATCGCCCCGCGAAAAACGATTAAATTATTTGGCTCGAGCATTTGCTCAAGAAAATGGATATAAATTCTGCTGGACCTCATTTGGAAGGACCTACCTTAGGCAAGATGAAGGTAAACGGCATATCAAAATAGATAGTGAGAGTGATTTAAATAAATTACGTTATAAACAATGACTTATGGAGGTCCCAAGAAAACTCTACCAGCCTACGAAAACTCTCCTGTTTGTAAGAATCTCGCACTTAATTATTGCACTAAATTTTTGTATATATATTATTGTTTTACTTTATACACACACCTATATTCTGTTTATTGTACTTTATTATACCCAACTAACCAATTACACATTTTTAGTCCAGTGAACATGTCGAAGTTGAGATCTTATCTGTTTAAAAATTTTAACATTTCTCAGGCACGAATAGCCGTGACAAATAGCTCTTATACTTTTTAAAATGGCCAGATTTCTTGATAATATAAATAATGACATTGATAGTATAACAGTGGCGACAGCCTATAGTTGTGATACAAATACTTGTAATGATTTAGTTAAAAAATCGGGAAACTCTTTAAAAATTATTACACAAAATATCCGAAGCGTTTATAAAAATATTGATGCATTCTTGACACATATAGCTCGTCTTTACTTTGATCCAGATATAATAGTTTTAACTGAATGCTGGTTAAGCGACAATAAGCCCATACCCAGTCTCAAGGATTATAACTCTTATGTCACAAAAAAATGCTTAAATCAAAATGACGGTATCATAATATACGCTAAACAAAATATAGATTGCGAAATTGAAGAACCAAATCCCAAAGATGCAAATTTTCTGCTAGCTAAAATAGTGCCAGATATTGTACTTTTAGCTATTTATAGATCACCGTCATTTTACCATACTGAGCGCTTCTTGAATGCTTTGGAGGATATTGTTAAATCAATAAAATGTAAGAATGTATTTTTAATAGGTGATATAAAATATATCGATATAAAACCTGGAAATGGGGACAGAGTGTGCCAGGCCACACTTATCCAACACGATTTAACAATTGTCTCGATCATGTAATGGTTAAAACTATTTTACAAACTAGTGTTATAGTTATGAATTCCACCGTAACTGACCACGACTCTATTCTAGTAAATGTATCCCTTAACAGTAAACGGACTAATACTCAGTGCTGACCCTTCCATCGTTGAAAGAGTAAATCTTAGTGAAGCTATAAAATGTGTTGAATTGGCTGATTTTACTTTTATGACTAATAAGCAAGATGCCGAGTCTGCTGCAACTCGATTTGTGGAAATATTGTCATCTGCTATTAAAGCTAACACTAAAAAGATCCATGTACCCAGGCGCAAAAAATCACTTAAGCCCTGGAGACTCCGGAAGTAGGCCCGGGCCTACTTCGCTGTATTCGTCATCGGGATAAGTTGCATCTTAATCTTAAAAAGGACCCCATAATGAAGTTCTTAATATAACCTACAAAAACTGTACAAGTAGGTAAGTACTAAAAAACAATAATGACTACTCCAAAACTTAAAATGCTACAAAACAAAGAAATCTCCCAGGTCGTCCCCACCAGGGGCAGAGTACCTAGAAGGCTCAGAGAGTTTCGTCGCTGGATTGCGATACTTATTCTCTGGGCCAGGTAGGTGCCGGCTCTGGGGTCTCGGGTGGCCTCAATGAGTTTTTTGGAGATTTCTCTGAAAAGTTTGTGCGCACGCAGACCCCATGTACCTAGGGTTTCAACCCCAAACGGTTCAAATATGAGATCCCCACTAAGGTTTTCATATTTGCGCCGCTTGAGGTTTTCCGCCTGATTGGCGGCCGCACCTGCAGAACTCGAGGTGCCCTGGACATGGGACGGATCAAGTGTATCGACGCAAGTAGCGTCCCATACAAGAGCCCGTCCCACTCTCCAAGGGACCAGGGTCATACCGTCTGGTCTCTTGCCATCGTCGCGCGCCAAACCAGAGGGTTCCAGCACAGCTAGCACTCCGGCGGTGACAAGAGCCCGACGGATGAGATCGTTCACGCAGTGATGTCGGGAGATGCGGCCGGCGCTTCGTTGACAGGACAGTGCGTGGTGTCCGAGGCTGTCCACGTTTGCGCCACAAACACAGCGATGGGGGACGACGTGGGGGGTGCCAAGACGCAGGAAAGTGGCTAACACTTTCTTATTACCTACAAAAGGTACAAAAATTTCTGTTGTTCACTACTTAGAAGAATGAAACGCGAACATGATAAATTCATGTTAAAAAGTGCAAAATCGAGTAAAGAAACCTGGGCCGCAGTTAAATGTATCACTCTATACCAGCTCGATTTCTAGAAAAGGTTAGTCATATTATTGTATCGCCGCTTACTGTTTTGTTTCATGTATGTTTTGAGGAAGGCTGTTTTCCAAAAGTCTTTAAAAGAATTACTCCTGTTCACAAGGGTGGAACACGAGATAATGTCACAAACTACAGACCGATCTCTGTGCTTCCGGCACTATCTAAAATCCTGGAAAAGATGCTTATCGTGAGACTAAAACAGTTTCTAAATTGGTACAACATTCTGTCCAGCTCCCAATTTGGTTTCAGAATGGGTATGTCGACAGGAGACGCTGTGGGTAGCTTGATAGAGTATGTCACTGAAAAACTTGACAGGAAACAAAAGTGCCTTGGTGTTTTCCTCGATCTTGCCAAAGCATTTGATACCGTCTCGATTCCTATTCTTGTGGACAAATTAGAGCGAATTGGAATAAGAGACTCAGCCCTGCTTATTTTTAAGGATTTCCTTAGTGGTCGGGTGCAAAGAGTTAAGATTAATAATTATATTAGTTCCGATGCTAATGTAACTTTTGGAGTTCCGCAAGGCAGTATTCTTGGTCCAAGGACCAAAATTGGGAGCTGGACAGAATGTTGTACCGATTTAGAAACTGTATTAGTCTCACGATAAGCATCTTTTCCAGGATTTTAGATAGTGCCGGAAGCACAGAGATCGGTCTGTAGTTTGTGACATCATCTCGTGTTCCATCCTTATGAACAGGAGTAATGAGGGATATTTTAAAGACTTTTGGCAAACAGCCTTCCTCAAAACATACATGAAACAAAACAGTATGCGGCGATACAATAATATGACTAACCTTTTCTAGAAATCGAGCTGGTATAGAGTCCCAACTAGTGGCACAGTCATATTTTAGGTTTAATATGAGGGATTCCTCTGCTTCATCTGGTGGCATAAGAACGAAGGAGTTAGATAAACTATTAGATTTTGTATTTTCTATGTTTTTTTCACATTTTAAATGTTTTAGAAAAGTAAATATTAATGTACTCAACCGCATCCAATGCATTACATTTCCTAATTAATTCATCAGCAGAATATTTTTTACTTGTACTATCAGTGATACGACACGACAGTATTTAAGAAGGTTTTTGCAGACATTCCGATGTCAACTACAAAAAACTTAAATTCATCACCTACAGTTGCCGAAAAATTACTTAGAGATAATATGAAGGAATGTGATGTAAATTTTATTTTCAAAGAAATAGACTCTAGAGATAATATCAAGGCATTTAAATTACTTAATATTAAAAGTACAACTCATCTCTGGGGTATGTCCACAAAAGTTATAAAACCAGTAATTGACATCATTGCCCCTCACCTAGCATTAGTTTTTAATAATTGTATTAAAAGTGGCGTGTTCCCTGACTTGATGAAGCACAGCAAGGTGATGCCTCTCTTTAAAGCTGGGAATAAAGCAGACCCAGCTAACTATAGACCAATATCCATATTACCGACTTTAAGTAAAATTTTTGAGAAAATTATTCTAAATCAATTACTTTTTCACTTCAATTCGAATAAATTGTTACATAGTAATCAGTTTGGTTTTACTAAAGGCCGGTCCACAACAGATGCAGGCATCAGTCTTCTGTGCAGTATATTTGGAGCTTGGGAGAGGTCACAGGATGCACTTGGTATATTCTGTGATTTATCCAAAGCATTTGACTGTGTGGAGCATGATACGCTGTTCAGGAAATTATACCATTATGGTGTAAGGGGCACGGCACTAAAGCTTCTAAGCTCTTGACTAATAAATAGAACACAGACTGTAGAAGTTAATTCCAAAAGGTCTAATGGTACTAAAATTAAACTAGGAGTACCACAGGGGTCTATTTTGGGCCCTTTTCTATTTATCATCTATATAAATGATCTACCTTATCTAGTTAATGATAAGCATGAGATAGTACTTTTTGCTGATGACACTTCACTAATTTTTAATGTGAAGCGACGACGATCTAACAATGACGAGGTAAATAGTGCTCTCTCAAAAATAGTACATTGGTTTAATGCTAATAATTTACTGTTGAATTCTAATAAAACAAAATGTTTAAAGTTCAGCTTACCAAATGTTACGCAGGCACAAACCAATATACTATTAAATAATGAGAAAATGAAATTAGTAGACACCACTGTTTTTCTAGGTATAACATTAGATAGTAAGTTACAGTGGGGACCACATATTGCTAAATTGCCAGATAAGCTGAGTTCTGCAGCATACGCTGTTAAAAAAATTAGAGAAATTACCGACATAGAGACCGCGCGATTAGTTTACTTTAGCTATTTTCATAGCATAATGTCGTACGGCATCCTCTTGTGGGGAAACGCTGCGGACATTAATACAATATTTGTGCTGCAGAAACGTGCTATACGTTCTATTTATAAGATGTCGACTTTTGAATCTCTAAGGGAAAAGTTTAAAGAAATAAAAGTTCTGACCGTCGCATCTCAATACATTTTGGAAAATGTGTTATATGTAAGAAAGAATCTAAGCAACTTCAAAAAGAAATGTGATAATCATTGTGTAAACACTAGAAATAAGAACAAGTTAGATATGCCAGTGTTCAGACTAAGCTAAGTTAGTAAATCCTTTAAAGGCCAATGTATACGCTTATACAATATAATCCCAGAAAAGGTTCAAAACCTTCCCATTAATAAGTTTAAAAAAGTAGTTAAAGAACGTTTGTGTGCCAAAGCGTATTATAAAATTAATGACTTCATTCAAGACGGCACACCTTGCGAATAAGGTGGCTCCTTATCTTATCGAATGGGCAAAATTATCGTACGCATCTTGAAGAATCTAAAAACTCTGGTCACAGATAGCCGGACAGTGGAGTCTTAGTTATAAGGCCTGTTTTTTCCTGGATATGAAGCCCTAAAAATGAAAGTGTTTTCAGCCGAGGAATCGCATGTTGGAAAGCAATTGCACTCGTTTAAATGCAATGCGAATGTTATTTCACAACGGTTTTCTATAAAGCAGTGGTAACGAATGGCTTTCCCACGGATAACGTAGCCTATGAAATTAATTAGAGTCTATCTAATTCAATGATTTCTCAATTTCAGATGGTTCTTCTGCGAGCGCAAAAGAAGAAAACGAACAAGACATAGCTTAGGAGCTGTAGAAAACGAGAAAACATAACCTGAAAATGGTTCATACTAGACAAAGACGAATTTCCAAAATGTGTTGTTTGACAGCGACCGACTACGGACTGAAATTTCTTTAGAAATGTTATGTACAATAAATCCAGCCATTGACCAAATAAAATAAACCTTATTGACACTCATTAAGATTCATGCATAATAGCAAATTACGTGAAAATTTTGAGGATATTTTTTATGCTTTTTCCAAATCTATATCGAATATATATCTTTGGGTATTTTTAAACAAACAAAATATCTAAGCTACTAAAAACTAGCTAAGAGCAGAATTATGTTCCTAAACACGCCTTCTTTGTGTAATGTTTTGTAAAATTCAGAAAAATTGTTTTTCCTATACTACAAATCTTAACTTTTATGACCAATGATTTTTGACAATTATACAACAATAGGAAATATGCATGTGACACCAAAATGGATAAAATATTTTTATCTTTTATTGCTAAAAAACATACCTATATAATTAAATTTAAAGTTCATAGTGAATTAATGGTGAAATTTAATTATAAAAAGTGGCTTTTTTTAAAATCCCGCACAAATACCAAAACGCATATTTACTGGCGGAACAAAACGTGACGTCATCGCACAGACAAACGTGTATCAACTTTCAAAACTATTTTTTTATATTTAAGACGGAAGGTGTGAAACCATTGCCAGTGTCAATTTTCATTGTGTCAAGTGAAATAGAATTTTTGTATAAGGCTAGGACTATATTATGATTTTGGGACTTTGCTCTTTGGTTGAGTGCTGTCAACAAGCGTCTTTTTTGTTTTTTAGTTTGGGAGGTGTTAATTAAGGAATTGTGAAGGTTTTTAAGAATCTGTTGAGTTATCTTATCCATATTTGGTGGTGTGTAGTTTTAATCGTATTTGTCTTGTCGTAAGTATTTAGTATTTGTAAGTTTTTGTTTGTAGGTTAAGCTGGTAACTAGTTTCTTTTTGTGGTCTGAAATGGACATTGATACCGATCCCCCGGACCCCGGAAGAGGTGTTACGAATAGAAAACGTACTAATCAAGAAAAAAATGAGCCTTTAGCAAATAAAGATTACCAATAGTGCACACTCGGTACCTTCAATGCAACTGCATTATATTAACCCAGATTTTGCAAATAAAAAAGTTTATGGTTCTGACGATGCTGCACCTTATATAGTACATGTATCAAAGCCTGAGACCGATAGCGGTCCTGTCCTTAATCCTATTCAATTTGAACAGTTTGAATTTTGTATTTCAAAATAGTGTATAGAATATTAAAATGGACGGGATTAAGAAGATAGGCCGTAATCGTGTCTCGATCGAATTTAAGTCTCCAGAGCACGCCAATTCTTTCATCGACCTGCCTGCAATATTAAGTGCTGGATACATTGTATCCATTCCCTCTTACAGTGTATCCCTCATGGGCATTGTCCGCAATGTTCCTGTGGACTGGTCGATGGAAGAGCTGGTTGAAAATATGCAAGTTCCGTTAGGCTATGGAAAAGTAGTTAAGGCACGTAGGTTGAGTCGCAAGACTATGAATGAACAAAACTCCCCTATTTGGATGCCCCAATTAGTGATTCTGACGGTCACTGGACAAAAATTACCTTCCCATGTTTATTGCTATTATAATTCCCTCCCTGTTGAGACATATAAATTACTCACTATACAGTGTAATAAATGTTGCCGCTTTGGCCACGTTAAGGCACAGTGTAGGTCACAACCACGCTGTTATAAATGTTCACAGAAGCATGAGGGAGCAATGTGTACAGCAACATCTTTTACTTATATGTACTGTAGTGGTCCGCACGCAGCCAATGATGTCTCTTGCCCAGAATATTCCAGGCAAAAAGAGATAAAATTGGTTATGAGTCAGGAAAGTATCTCATACATGGCGGTATCAGCTCGATTCCCCCATGTGAGACGATCCTTTGCTGATTCAGCCAGGACTTCTCCTTCTACAACTGTCAACATTTCAAGACAAACAGACAGACTTACAAAATCTCCCGTTACCACATCCTACAGAAAGTACTGTGTTTATTACTCGTCGCCGCATTCCTCCTATGTCCCCTGGGTTTGACTACCAGGCACATAGAAATATAATTGATCAACCATCTTCTCAGTCCTCTAATGGAGGCGTATATCCCTCTAGTAACGAAATTTCCCCAGTAGCCCCGAACGATAACTTACTTGACAACTTGACTATCTTCTTTATTGATCTCATTTCTAGGTCTAGCGACTCCCTAACGAACAAAACTCTTGCCAACCTGACCCAACTCATGAAACTTTTGCCTAATAATGGCTCACACTGTAATACAGTGGAACAGCCGGAGCATCAGGAATAAAAAACAGGATATCCTTTATTTAATTAATTCATATAAGCCAACAATTCTTGCCATCCAGGAAACATAGCTGGTTGCCTGGTTCTCGTTTTCGGGTTCCGGGTTATGCCTGTTTCCGGGATGACAGGTCTGATGGCAGAGCTGGAGTAGCCATTTTGGTCTCCAACCAATATACATATTCTGTATATTATACACTTCCTGTGCATAGTAGTTATTTTAATATTGTAGCCGTCCGTGTCTTAGATACAATTTTTATGTCTGTGTATGTCCCTCACCCTAATCCACCCATCTTCTCTGAACTATCCTCCATTTTTAAGCTATTGCATAGCTTCTATCGCGGGCCTTGAGCGCGGGGACCGAATCCAGAAATTCCGTAACGAAAAAACCTCACGCTCCGTGCATCGTCTAACGTCGTTTCAGTTCGGCAGTCTTCGACACGGCGTTGTGTGCGTGCGATTAGACGTATTGTACGACTCTACGAAACTCGCACGAATCGAGACGAGCTGCTCCGAAATCGGACGAATACATAAGCAGCTGTTTATGAGAAAGTAATTGTAAAAAATAATAATTTACAACCCACATGTATTGTAAAATAATAAAAATATTTTAAACAATATTTACTTTTTATTTATTTAATAAAAGAAAAATTTGTTTTCTTATCGGTCTCCACGCTCAAAAAGTGTAACTTGAATTAATATCAAAGAAATAGAAATACTGCATAAATAAAATAAAATAAATAAATAATTATAATTGCATAAGTTGATACAAAATGCTATGCAATAGCTTTACCGCGGCAGTCCCCGAGTGCCACACGTATTTTTCTCTTCTGTTCCTTCCCCTTTGGTTGTTTTGGGTGATTTCAACACTCACCATACATCTTGGGGCTCCCATTCTAACGATCCTAATTCCTATTTCCTGATTGATATACATGATGATCTCAACCTAGTAGTCCTTAATGATGGATCCCCTACGCGTCGGGCCTCTCCTTTACAGAACCCGAGTAGTGTGGTGGATCTATCGTTATGCTCCCCTTCTCTTTCTCCTTCATGTTCCTGGGCAGTTATTCCTAATTCTTATGGTAGTGATCATTTTCCAATTCTAACTACAATAACATACAGACAGACTAGACAAACATTAATGTCCCCTTCCCCTCGGCTCAAATTTAAAACTTCTAATGCGAATTGGTCCCAATTCGCTGACATTACGGATTCTGAAATTAGCCTCTTCCTACCTATCATTACTAATAACACACTCTCCTGATATCAAAATTTAAAAAATGTCCTTCTTTTGGCTGCGGATAGGACCATTCCACTAAAAACTTCAGGTGATCGGAAAACTCTTTCACCTCCCAGGTGGGACTCTGAGTGCACTGGAGTAAGCGACGCAAAGACGCGGAAGAATTGTTTTCTAGGGCTATGACCCTAGAAAACTATTTAAATTATAAAAAAGTGGCAGCTGAGGTTAGGCTTTTACTGCCCGCAAAGAAGAAAAATGGTTGGCATCAGTTTTGCCTGAGTCTTTCGCCGTTGTCCCATCCCTCACTAATTTGGAAAAACATTAAAAGGTTCCGAGGCTCATTAGTTAGCGATTACCAACCGTCCAATAACCCATCAGAGTGTGTATCCACTCTGATGGGTTATTGGACGGTTTCGCTTTCTCTCAAAGGTTGGCGCCTCCGTCGGTCCCAACTTTTGATTAGTGCCAAAATTATGTTTCTTCTGGTCTTCCTACCAGTCATTTAGATAGTCCTTTTTCTCTGGAGGAATTTCGATTGGTTCTAAGTTCATTAAAGGATACCGCTCCAGGCAGTGATGGATTACCATATTCCTTCATAGTAAACAGCGGCCCTGTTACTCAAGAAGTATGCCTGAATGTCTTAAATGGCATTTTCCAATCTCAGATTAACCTGGAGGAATGGCGGACACAGATCATTCTATCGATACTGAAACCGGGAAATCTTAGCAATAATCCATCTAGTTATAGGCCCATCGCTCTTTCTATTACTTTGGCAAACATTTTGGAACATTTAATCAAAAATAGATTGAAATGGCTGATGGAGAGCAAAGGCATTTTATCCAGAACACAGTTCGGTTTTCGGAAAGGCTTTAGCACTATGGACGGTCTCGGGATCTTCGTGACTGACATACGCATCGCCTTTTCGAAAGGGGAGCATATGGTGGGTGTGTTCCTTGACATATCATCGGCATACGACAATGTTCTTCTTTCGGTGTTAAGGCAGAAATTGTATAATCTGAGTGTCCCAGTGAAGATGATCAATTACATTATCAATTCCCTCTCCTGTAGATCTGTTATAGTTTCCCCTCAAAATTTTTCCCTTCCCCCCCCGATTAATTTTCAAAGGCCTCCCCCAAGGTTCCCCCCTTAGTCCCCTCCTATATGACATTTACACCCATGATTTAGATTTATCCGTTAGTAGTTTGTGTGAGGTCTTACAGTATGCCGATGATCTGACAATGTACAGTGCCTCAAAGGATATTGCCGAATGTTCTGCTCGACTTAACTCTGCAATTGGCTATCTGACTGAATGGATGGACCGACATGGCTTAAATATTTCGGTTTCGAAAAGTTCCGTTGTAGTATTTACACGGTCCAAAATTATACCTGATGTCAACATCCATTATAATGAACAAGTTTTCCCGGTTAAGGATAGGGTTAAATTTTTAGGAGTCTATCTGGATTCTAGGATGACTAGCGCCTACCAAACTAGTCATATTTCACAAAAATGCGAGAAAAATATTAATGTCCTACGGTCAGTCAGTGGTGTATGGTGGGGTTCTCACCCATATACCAAAAAAATATTTTACATATAATAAAATCGTAACTGGTCGCTGTCTGTACATGGAAGTTATATAAGAAAAATTATTACAGGGGCACGTATATTTTTGAACATTACTCTGCCGATTGTCGAACCATTTTCAAAATTCTTTTGTTGTTGTAAAGAATATAATTTGAAATTGGCCCATTAGTCACCAAGGTAGAGACCTGATGATGGCATCAATGAGGAATCAAGAGAACTATACAAAATTATGAGGATATTTATATTTGATTTCGACTTTTATAGTAACTAAAATTTTGTGCCAAGGTGTACCCTAGATCCAAAAGAAAATCCTGAACAGAACTCCTCAGTCTTTAAAGATACAGGTTTAAAAATTTCGGTATTGTTTAAAGAACTGCAAGCATGCGCCACTCACAGTAATAATCATCATCACCACCAATCTTCTTACGATACACCAACATATTATTATGGCGACATAGGTGCTCTTCAAAGTTTTGTACACCGATATCAATGTATTAGAAATGTTGCTATTGCCAAAATTATATTCATGATCATATTTTCTACTACATTTTTTCCGCCGACTACTACAATTGTGACTAATCATTATCATCACTGGTGATGGTTTATTTGGTCCACAGATCGGTAATGCTTATTTGGGGCAATACCACGACCTCTCCGCAAGCCGGCATAACAAAGCTTGAGTTTGTTTTGCTGAGAGAGTGAGATTATGGGAGGCTTTTTTGTATTAATAACTTTCTTAAAATGTGATAATATTAATAAATATAACTAAAAAGGGGAAAATTATTAATTTTAAACAAAAAATAAAAACCGACTACCAAAGTAAAAATTCACAAAAAAGTATGAAATATAAAATATCTTTTCCAAATAATTCCCCTTTTAAATTCGGCTAAAATTTAACTATTTCTCTACTCAATTCTCACTTTCACTACTCAACCTTCATATTTTTGAAGTCGGTACCATGGTGTCTACAAAAAAGTCTGCGATGGCATAGATATGTCTATCTTTTAAGGATAGTTTACTATACCCATTCTAAGTTTTAAAAAATTATCACATATAATGTGGTATTTTCAGAAGCTATTTAGACTGTTTCAATATTACCTAATCCTTATCTAGGAGATATATTAAAATTAAAAAGTACGTGTGAAAATTTATTATAAGTATATATTTTTACTCTGCGCTACTACTATATTGCAGTAGGTATATTTGCTAAAGAATAATATAATAAATTTGTAACTGGTCGCTATCTGTACTCATGGAAGATATAAGAAATACTAGGGCTTTATGAACGACATAGAACCCAAAACAATGATTTTCAGAATTTTTGTCCGTTTATCTGTCTGTCTGTACGTTTGTACGCGCTAATCTCGGATTCTACTGGACGGATTTTGATGAAATTTACTATGGTTGTAGCTTATACTCTGGATGAATACATAGGGTACTTTTTATTGTAGAAAAATGTACGGTTCTCGCGATATTTTGTTTTTATGTGTACGAAGTCAACGGCTTGATTTGAAACGATTTGAATGCGGATTTCACTAATGCATTTTGCTTTGCTCCACTTAAAATTTTATGTTTGTTTCATTTCAATCGGTTCATAAATATAAAAGTTATATCAGTATTAATAATATAACATATAAAATACTATGGAATAACTGATCAGTTTCATTGGCTGACACTTTACGTAGGCATTACCTAATCATTGATGTATATTCATAATATCAGGAGGAATAAGTATGAAGTTCTATTATGGTCGTAACAGTAACTCATGTTAAGCAACGCCGGTCGTGGATTCAACTAAGATGGGTGAACACAATATAAATGTAAAATAATAAATACCTACTAATATTTTCCTATTCAAAAGATTTTCTAAATCATTAAAACACGACGACGAAGATATCCTTCCTTAAAATATTATAAACGCGAAAGTTTTATATAAAATGGATGTATGAATATTCGTTACTCTTCCACGTAATAACAACTGAACAGATTTTGACGCAATTTGATATGGTAGTAGTTTAGTCTCTGGATTAACGCACAGGCTACTTTAATTCGCAGCAAAAAGTACGGTTCCCCGGGATTTATTTTTCACGTACGACGTCGTGGCTAACATCTGGATTCTGGACTACCTATACTAATATTATAAAAAGGTACTGTTTGTTTCTTTGTGAGTTTGTGACTTACCAAGATTGTAAGGGGTAATCTTTGGATCTACTTCAACCTATTTTTAAATTATTTTACCAATAAAAAGCCACATTATATTTTGAGTGTCATAGGCTATACATATATTAACCCAAAAAATGTTAAGTCTCTTCCGTGGTATTTGAATTTTAAATTTTTAATTAATTCGATTTATTTTTAAAAATAATTTTTAAAAATAAATCGAATATAACCTAGCCAAGAATATGTCAGGATATGTCTAAGGAGGGTTCCGTAACTGTTAACGCGCAATAGTCGGCGGAAAAGACGGACAGACGGACGGACAGAGCGAAACTATAAGGGTTTCTTATGTATTACGGAGCTCTGTGCTATTATTATATTGAAGTCAATATAATAATAGCACAGAGTAAAAATGTATTAATAAGTATAATATATTTTACGTAATAGTTTTTATTATAAATTTATTATACAGTACATATTTTTACTGTGTGCTATTACCGGTGCTGATTTGACCGGAGTTTAGAATATATTAATGAAAAATTTGTTTTGGCTTCATCTACTAACACAGTACAACTTCGAAGAATTATAAGTGAAATTTACTTAACCAAAAGATAATATTATTATTTTTAAAAGTGTTATTTCTCACCGGAATATAAATCTTATTAGACGATGCACGATCCATAGTAATTAGTAGTTGATGTCCATTTCGGCAATAGGACATTTCACATTACGCTGCCTACCTTCCTATCCGCACGCATCTTGGCGTGCGTTAAATTTTAGCAGGTACCTACTCATTAAACAAAAAACAAAGCAAAATACTATTATATAATACTTATTTCTGTTTTTGTTATTGCGTTTCATGTTATTGTGTCTTATAGCGTAAATCTATGTATGTAATGTAATGTCTTATTTTGTCGAATAAATGTTTTATTATTATTATTATTATTATTATTAGTTCAAATTACAATGTAAGCGAAAATTCCCATATATTTTATACTGTCGCACTATCGTGGTATAGAAATTTATTGTCATTCCTTGATATTAACATAACCTGACGTTATCGTCAGGTTATGTTAATATTAAGGAATGACAATAAATTTCTATAATCAACCAATATATATCAACCAATATATAATGTCTACGGTAGTTATTTCCATTATTATAATAAAATTATTTTTATTATAATAATGGAAATAACTACCGAAGACATTATATATTGGTTTGGACATTATATATTATATTGGTACATTATAGTTCAAGGAAACCAACCTGTCGTCCGCGAAACCTCAAATAAAACACAATTTTTTCACTAGCTGAATCCAAATATGCAACTAAAAAATTGAAAGTTAGCTCGTATTTTTCAGTTATGGCATATTTTATTATATAGGGTAGTAAACTAAAAACATAGGGCTTTTCATCCATTATTGGATGATTTATACAGTATTCTCCGAGCGAAGTAACCACTCTTGAAATACTGTAGTGCATGGGACAGTTGGTTTTTAAATGTCGTATGGTTGCCCAAGTTCATACGGGTAAGAAAAGGGTAGTGGCATACAATAATATAACAGCGTCCAATTTTTACTTACTTTATACTTTAAACGAGCAAATCTTGTTTATATAATTATAATCTTAATCTCGGAAACGACTGCAAGTATTTCCATGAAATTTAATATTTTGTAGTTTTTGGGGAAAAAATGTATATCGTATAAAATGTATGTAATCGATCGATGTAATATAAGTAAATTTTTTCTCCGTCGTGTAATAGTAGTAGCAGTATAGTAATAAATATGCGATAAAAAGATATGAGTGATTTCGATTTCTGAATGTCAAATTCGGTTGGCGGTTTGAATAGCACCGGACTTTTTACGTTGTTGGCAAATTGGTGTCTCGGGTTTGTATCCCGGTGAGACGAATATTTTTGTGATGCTTTTTATTTATTTTTCCTTAATAATTTTTTTATTATTTAATCGTTCTACTAAAACTCCGAGCAAACGGTCAGCCAGAAACTATTTATTAAAATAATTTCTCGAAAACGGCTGCAAATATTACAATGAAATTTAGTATGCTGGGAGTTTTGTGGGAGAAAAATCGATCTAGCAAGGTCTTATCCCGTAGACTGCGCATTCTTAAGCTAAATAATATGCTTTTACTTTCGTCGTGCAACAATATAATATCGATAATTTTGACTCTAATATGTAAGTCCGATTAACAGTTTGGTTTGCGTATGTGTAATTTTTGTTCCGCGTTATTCGGAGAATCCGAATATGGTACTTCGAACTCCGGTAAAATATTTTTTGATTCTTTTATTTTTTTTAAATCTACTGGAGCTCCGAGGAAAGCTAGGTTACCCCAGGTACTTATTTTATTAATGTAAAACACGACCTAAGAAAAGCTGAATACGAATTTTCGTGTTTATTATTGTTTTCTTTATTTTATTGCAATTTTAGTTAGTTTTATAATAAAATATTTGACTTAATATTGTTTTGCTTAACCTGTATAACTAGACTGAAAAACAGACAACTGAAAACTAATTATACTTGCCTCGTGCATAGCTGTGTTATAACAAGGCGTTATAGTACAGGATTCTAGAGGTGCCATATTTTTTAAAAAATAAAATTAAGTCATTTAGAGTGGCAAATAACGCAGTTTGCGTTATTTGCAAACTTTGACTTGGCAACTCTATACGACCTTCAAAGTCAATTTGACTAATCAAAATTTGTCAAAAATTCAGTAGTTTTCGTTTGAAAGAGTGATTTATTTCACATTTTATATTGTTGGTTGTGAATTTGTTTTGTTGTGAAAAACTTGCCCGTCTTAACTTTTTAGGGTTCCGTAGTACTGCAAGAAACCCTTATAGTTTCGCTATGACCATCCGTCTGTCTATCTGTCCGCCGTTCTAACTTCTGTGAAAATGAAAATAGATGAAATTCGGTATAATTGTGTATAGACTTTATTTTTGGTATCCTAAATGACATTTTTTTAAATATTTTACGTGTGTGGTTTAAAAGTGGCGAGGATGAAATGTTTTTTTTTCATTCTACCTTATCGATAAAGGTGCCGTCGAATAGGTCTCAAATGACTTTAGATAAAGTTAACCATTTTCCGGCGTCCAACGTGGTTTACAATTTGTTGCCCCTAGCATTTTTAAATCATAAGTGGTAAAAATTTGTAACTTTTCATACTGATAGAGCATGCTAAAATTATTTTGAGTGAAATCAGACAATAATTTTTGTGATTTGTAAATACCTAATATATTGTGCGTAAATTGTAAAAGGTCGTTAGATATGGTTTTAATCCAATGTACATTTTTAGAGGAGCGCCGTAAGATTTACACCTCAGAATCCTGGGCCTATAAATCTTCATAAAATCTGTTAGACTGCATTGTCCAAAGCTCAAATAAAAAAAGTTTAAAAAGTCACACAAGATCACAAAGTTTTGTGTGCATTTTTATTTGAGCTTTTAACAATGCACTGTGCAGTCCAACAGTTTTTACGAAGATTCACTGATTTTACCATTTTCACGCTTTACGTCGCTCCACTATTTATCTGCGAGAAAATACGTTAAATCTGGCAGCAATGGTATCTTAGAATATGTTAAGTTCAAACGCACCTTTGAATAACTTGTGTTATCTATCTATACTCGACTGCCAGACTGAATTAGCAGTGTTGTAGGTACAGTCGAAGTGTTTACTTTAATGTTGTGTTTACTGAGATGAAATAAATTTAATTCTGTTCGCTTTACGATTTAGGTCTAGGTACCGACAGATCCAAGCTAGACACTTAACTAAAATAATATAACTAGTTAAAACTTCTGATTGGGAGACGAATTTCGTCATCACAGTTTACCACTATCGTCTACATATTATCCTACTATTCTCTACAGTCTGGGCCAACGCCTATATTAATACTGCAATATGATTTTTGGAACATAAATTTTTTGACCAGGTGTTTAAATAAAAGGGAAAATAAAAATAATTCATTTTAAGATCACTTTTAGTCAAACCATTTTTCCTGAAAACGGGTAAACGTTTAAAATATGATTGACCAAAAAAGGTTGAATAGAAGTCGTTCTCAGCGCTGCACTGCTTCATTGTAGTGAGATGTTTATCCGGAGACACGGTAGTGTCTCGCGCCAAGTAGACATTTAATAATAGGCGTGAGACTACAGTGTCTCTATACTGTTGTCATATTTCAACATAACCTTATTTTAATATTTAGTTACCTATTTTTACCTATTTCTCCATATCACAGCGTTATTTAATCCTTTCATTGATGACAATCCTTTTTTTTATACCCCACTCACATATTATGATTAAAATTAATTTCTTTTATTAATTATTTATGCGTTTTTTTATTTATAAATTTTCACCTGCGCCGGTTTTCGGGAAAACAAGGATTTTACTACTAATTTCGGTCGAATTTCTTATTCTTCTTCTTCTTCTTTTTTTTTTTTAATTTTGTTCTGAGGTTTAGATATCGGCATCATTTCAAAATTTAAGTACACAGATACAAAATAACAAAGCATAAAGTAAATAAAGGTCACCTTAGACGGTCAAATCGACGCCCAATGAGATCTCTCTCGATCTCTCATCGCTTATGTACACATGGTGTACAAGCGACACTTCCCGGTACAAAAGTTAGTGTACACATGGTGTACGGCTGACATTTAACACGTTAATTTTTGTAACCTCATGGTGACGCTTGACGCTGGTTTTCAGCGTCAAATTAGAGCTCCATCTAGCTGAAATTAATACAAACATTCCCAGCGTCAAATTCCAGCGTTTAATTATAGAAAAAAGAGCGACAAAATCATAGTTAATATCGAAAGTCGATATCTCGAAATATAGACGAAAATTAAAATTTAGTACGTTAACTTAAAATTATATTTAGCGAAAACACATGGTAATGATAAATAAACATCATATACGATAATAGATATTAAAAATGTTCGTATTCAATTCATGTCATGTTTGTATTCAATTGAAGTTACCGATCAAAATTTCGATGGCCAGTGAATATGATTATCAATTATAGATTTACCAGTGTCAAAAAATAATTCGTTAAGCGAAAAAAAAAAATTGACATAAAAGGAATATATGTGCTTTATTATGCAATGGCCGTTTCCCTTAGAAAAAAATTACTGGTCTGCACACGCGCAGAAGTCTGCGCATATAATTTTTGGCGCGAATAATTCTAAATGGTCGTTTTGAGAGAAATAGAATTTTTGCGCATGCGCAGAACGCAATAAATATATATATATATATATATATATATATATAATAGCTCCCACACCGATTTCGGTGACGGTGGCCTGTTTCATTGAAACCAGGCCAGCTACGCAGGAGTTATGTTATAGTGCCCAAGTGTGTGCGCAGTACACAAGAGCACTCTCTCCTCCTTTTACTCTCGTAACCCAGTGGGACAGATAACCGACACGACTGGCGAGAGATTAGGCGCAGGTCCGACTTTTTACATGCCCATCCGACGCATGGATCATCTTTCTTGTCAGACAATCAGGTGATCAGCCTGAATTGTCCTAACCAAACTTGGAAACAACATTTTTTTGTTCCAATGCGGGAATCGAACCCACGACCTCCGAGTCGAGAGCCAAGCTCTAACCACTAGACCACGGAGGCTGTTTATATATATATATATATATATATATATATATATATATATATATATATAACATTACATACAAACTTTACTTTTCGCGCATAACAAATTTACACTAAATTGAGATTTATCGTCATACGAACGTATATAAGCACACGCTCCGTAGGCATCCTGTGATGCGTCTGTACATATATGTAATTCTGTGAACTTAGTAAAATTTCTGACATGACGCGGCAATTTTAGTTGTTTAAAGCTATCTAGTGTGCTGACAAAACCTTTCCACGCTTCAACGATTTCCTGGGTCACCGGAGTATCCCAGTTTAGTTTACTAAGCCACAGCTTTTGTAATAGAATTTTAGCAATTATAATAGACGGTGCAAGAAGGCCTAGCGGATCGTATATTTGTGAAACCATTGAGAGTATCATACGTTTAGTTAAAGTTTACCGATAAACAGCGCAACAAAGTATGTATTTTGTGTAACGATAATCATGTATTATATTCGTGTATTAGGTTTCTAAATATGCCAATTCGAGATAGAATTAGTTTTGTAAATACGAAGAAGCTGTGCAGTAATTGTTTACGAGCTGGGCATTCATTAAACGATTGTTTATTCGGACCTTGTAAGCAGTGCAAGGAAAAACATAATAGTTTGCTACATTTAACTAACAGTGTTAAAGACGGTAGCTCGCGCGCGGAGCCGTCGCCGGCGGCCGGGCGAAGTACCTGTCACAGGACCGCGATTCATTCCATGCATCATTTATTCAATACGGATATTAATAAAGCGACACACTCACGAGTTGTACTACAACAGGTTTTATTATCTACGGCATTAGTGGAGATACCCGATTCGAATAATGATTTTGATTTAGCTCGCGCCTTGTTGGATAATGGAAGTCAACATAGTTTTATGTCGGAGAAGTTAGGTAAACGATTAAACGCGCCTTGTATACAGTCTGCTATTAAAATTTCGGGTGTGGGAACAAACGTCACACACTCAAATGAATTATGCGAAATATTTATACGTTCTTGTTCAAATAATTTCAGTACTCGTTTACGATGTGTGGTCTTGCCGCGAATAACGTCAAATTTGCCTTTGACCCACATAGATTTAGAGTTTATACGTATTCCCGAAGATATACAACTCGCAGACGCTAACTTTTATGCGCCGTCAGAAATAGATTTACTGATAGGTGCAGATACATTTTGGCGTTAGCGAAAAGGCGATTTTTAAGTTTAGAACGTAAACTAGAACGTTGTCCTACACTTAGACGTATGTATTGTGATTTTATGCGAGAATACATTGAGTTAGGTCACATGACGCGGTAGGATAAGCATAGTGAACCTAACTATTTTTTACCTCATCATGGGGTCTTTAGAGAAAGTAGTTCTACTACTAAATTACGCGTTGTTTTTGATGCGAGTGCTAAAACAAGTAACCAAAAATCTTTAAACGATATTCAGTTCACTGGACCTGCACTTCAAAATGATATTTTTTCCATCTTACTACGTTTTAGGCAATATAAATACGTGTCATGTGCTGACGTAATGCATATGTTCCGCCAGGTTCTAATCCAGTCAGATCAACGTTCACTACAGCTAATTTTGTGGAGAGATAATCCTGCAGATAATTTACACGTTTATCAGCTCAATACGGTAACATACGGAACTGCGTCAGCGCCGTACTTGAGTATGCGGTGCATAAGACAGTTAGCTCTCGAGTGTGATGATGACGTCATCAGACGCGTCATTAATGAGGATCTGTTCGTCGATGACCTCATAACCGGTCACGATAATCATAAGTTTTTACTATCAATGTGTGAAAACGTCTCCAATGTTTTAATGTCTGGATGCTTTCTACTCCGTAAATGGACGTTTAACTTTGATAAATGTCAAGATACATCGGATATGTTTAAAGGTGACTTGACGCAGAGTAAAACGCTCGGACTAGGGTGGTTTAATGATAGTGATGAGTTTTATTTTGATATACGAATGAGTAGTGAATTTAATTCATCAAATTTAACTAAACGTATGATACTCTCAATGGTTTCACAAATATACGATCCGCTAGGCCTTCTTGCACCGTCTATTATAATTGCTAAAATTCTATTACAAAAGCTGTGGCTTAGTAAACTAGACTGGGATACTCCGGTGACCCAGGAAATCGTTGAAGCGTGGAAAGGTTTTGTCAGCACACTAGATAGCTTTAAACAACTAAAATTGCCGCGTCATGTCAGAAATTTTACTAAGTTCACAGAATTACATATATTTACAGACGCATCACAGGATGCCTACGGAGCGTGTGCTTATATACGTTCGTATGACGATAAATCTCAATTTAGTGTAAATTTGTTATGCGCGAAAAGTAAAGTTTGTATGTAATGTTATATATATATATATATATGAGTTATGAGTTATATATATATATATCTCGTGAGTGTGTCGCTTTATTAATATCCGTATTGAATAAATGATGCATGGAATGAATCGCGGTCCTGTGACAGGTACTTCGCCCGGCCGCCGGCGACGGCTCCGCGCGCGAGCTACCGTCTTTAACACTGTTAGTTAAATGTAGCAAACTATTATGTTTTTCCTTGCACTGCTTACAAGGTCCGAATAAACAATCGTTTAATGAATGCCCAGCTCGTAAACAATTACTGCACAGCTTCTTCGTATTTACAAAACTAATTCTATCTCGAATTGGCATATTTAGAAACCTAATACACGAATATAATACATGATTATCGTTACACAAAATACATACTTTGTTGCGCTGTTTATCGGTAAACTTACCTTTGTTACTATTATTACTCGTCACAACATAACTATTTAGAGCCTGCGTATGTTTTTGTTCATTAAAATGCGATTTATAATGTGGCTTAGAATTTGTAGCACTCACCATTGCGAGCATGTCTGCACGGTTACGTAAGAAAGATAACAAATCCTCTAAAGTCAACTTGTGTGTAAGACTAGAACTAAAAGAACCCTTGTGGTTCTCCCACTCACGTTCCGTCGTAGTATCTAACTTAGTAACAATTATTAAATATCTAACCAATGTATCCCAAGAATCTGTTGGTTCGTTTAAAGTTTTAAGTGCACGTAAATTTCTTAAAATTGTATCAATTAATTTTCGAATTTGTGAAGCAGATTCTTGTTTCAAATGTGGAATGGTAAACAGCGACTTCACATGGTTGTGAATAAGTAACCTGTGATTATTAAACCTATTCAGCACATTTAATTAAACAGTTAGCACTAGCCATAGCACTAAAATACAATGATTCTAAGTTTTCTGTGTATTCTAAATTACTGGGAAGTTCCGACTCCAAAGAATACAACTCTAAATCGCTTTCTATAACGTTAAACTTTTGAAATATATCACTAGCTGATTGCAATCTTAATTTAAATTCTTCTATTTGCAATTTTGTAAGATTTTCACTTTCCTTTTGAAGTAAATCAATGAATTTATTGAACTGAGTCAAACGACCCTTTAGATTTCCCCTTTGTCTTTTTAAATCTGCAATATATTCCTCTTTAGTTTTCTTACAAGGGGAACGGGATGGTACAGTTAATTTAGTATTAGATTCCTCACTCATTTTGATAAACCTTAAGAACAAGTAGGTTACTCACGTGTAATTCAACAAGGCGTGCGCGGCTATCGGAAGCTCGAAATACGGGAACTGGAAAACACAAGTTGAACGGTTTTAACACAATTCGAGACAGGGTTAGGAGTAGTAAAATGATAGAGACCTGACCGTTCGGTGCTGAATCTTGGCGTATTGATGAGGCACTGGTATCTTCAATGGTCATCCGGCGATGATGGATCAAATGTTAGCGTTGCGGTAGGTATCCGGGCTTTTACTTGAATGAATGCGTTTATTTATCGAGACGAATACTTTATTTTGACATTTAAACAAATTACAATAATACTTGGTACGTAATAACAGAAAATGTATGTGGAGATGACGAAGCTGTCGATCGAATAAAAAAGTCATCGTAATGGCAGCTAAAGGATTCTTTCAAGTTTCAGAGGCTTCTTTCAAGTTTCTCCCGGTTGTCGCTAGATGGCGTTAGTCGTCATATTAGTCATGGATATATATATATATATATATATATATATATATATATATATATATATATATATATATATATATATATATATATATATATATATATATATATAGTTAAGATCCATGACTAATATGACGACTAACGCCATCTAGCGACAACCGGAAGAAACTTGAAAGAAGCCTCTGAAACTTGAAAGATTACTTATTCAGAAAATAAAATAAGGTCTGCTTACTTATATTTACTACTACTTATATATATATATATATATATATATATATATATATATATATATATATATATATATATATATATATATATATATATATATATATATATATATATATAAATAAATATAAATATATATTAAAGTCTAAGAAGGCACCTTCTATGTGTTTCCTCACAAATGTTTTTCTAAGAATTATAGAGAAATCTCTATCATTCCAAAGAAATATTTTAAACTAGCACCTGAAAATATAACAACAGAAAAAACATTAAAAGCTTAAAAGACTTAGTATTTGATTTCACAATTATTGTTCTAGGAGTCAAACCATTTAGAGTAGAGGTGTTACTTCTATGAATATATTACAAACACTATTTAATTCATTGTTTTATTACAGCTGACTTCAGATTCTGTGCTCTGTACAGAGTGTTTGACACTGCTTCAATATAGTGCAAACACAAGTAGTGAAGGAAGTTTGTCTTTGCCTGCTTTTGGTCATAGACGAGTATGTTTTTCTTGTGGCCAATCTATTCTACGCACTATAAGAACATATCCTGTAAGACAAGATCGACATGAGAGAAACATTATAATTAGACTAGTTCCGCTGCACTTGGTAATTATTTTTGTTTATATTAAATTATATCGTATTGATATTTTTCATTTGATACTGCTGGTAGTGCTTTTATTATTGTGTCCTAATAAACATGGTTTCACAAATCATTTCATAAAATATTTTTATTTGTTGTCACTTTTATTTATAAGATTTAACATACAATGAATATATTACATATCACTTTTTAGATCTCAAGATTGGAAAGAGTTTGTGCTGCTTGCTGGAGGAGCAAGACTCTAATCGCCCTGGTCAAAAAGTCAAGAGTCAAAAATAAAACAAACAGAATGTATTTTTATTTTATCCAAACATTGTCATAACAATAATTATACTTTGTACATAAAGGTACCAGTAAACGTTCCGTTTCAAAACAATTAACAAATATACAGTGATGAGATGTACTTGCAGCACATTTGTACACAGAAGACATAATTTTTGGCTTTGTCGTGATTTGAGGAGTATGATAGTTTAATTGAGGAAGTGGCGGCGGCTGAGGTATATTGAGATCTGCACTTGATCCAGCATCTGTGAAAATACCTCTTGACAGATCAATAAAGAATATTATCATTCGGAAATTGTTATTAAAGCAAGTGATATTTATTATAATTGGAATAACGATTGCAATAAATGTTTAAGTCGAATGACTCGATATTGTTACAATATATTGTTTGATGTTTGTACGAGGGCGGGTCAATAAGTCCGTGACTTTTGGAATAAAACACAGATTTTTTGATAAATAAATCATTTTATTTTTCAACGTAGTCCCCCTTGAGCTCTATACACTTTGTCCAACGCTTCTCCAATTTTTTTATCCCTTCCAAAAAATATGATTTGTCGAGGTCCTCAAAATAGGCCTTTGTTTGCGAGATGACTTCATCATTGGAGTCAAATCTTTTTCCACCGAGCCATTTTTTCAGGTTTGGGAACAAGAAGTAGTCACTCGGAGCCAAATCTTGAGAATAGGGTGGATGTGGGAGCAATTCATAGCCCAATTCATGGATTTTTGCCATGGCAACTGCACATGTGTGCACCCTTGCATTGTCTTAGTGAAAAAGAACATTTTTCTTGGCCAAATGAGGCCGGTTTTTTTTCAAATCCTCATTGAAGCGGTCCAATAAGTTGGCATAATATTCCCCATTAATTGTTCTTCTCTTTTGAAGATAGTCAATGTGGATTATCCCACGTGCATCCCAAAAAACAGTCGCCATAACTTTATTGGCTGACAAACCCACCTTGGCCTTCTTTGGCGCCGATTCACCCTTAGAAACACCCTGTTTTGACTGTTGTTTGGTCTCTGGTGTATTGTGATGGATCCATGTTTCGTCCACGGTTAAAAAACTCCTCCATATTGTGATTAAACAACGCCAAACCTTCCTGTGAAGTTGTTACACGATTGCGTTTGTGGTCGACTGTGAGCAAACGCGGCACCCATCTTGCGGAAAGCTTTCTCATGCCCAAGTGATCATTCAAAATTGAAACCACTGAGCCATGCGAGATGCCTATGGCGTCCATAATCTTTTGCACTTTCAATCTTCGGTCGGCCAACACCATATCGTGAATTTTTTCGATTGTTTCGGGTGTAGAGACCTCAACTGGGCGTCCAGGACGTTCGGCATCTCCAATGCTTGTAAGGCCACAACGAAATTCAGTAAACCACTTTTTTACCATTGAAATCGATGGTGCAGAGTCCCCATAGTATTTATCAAGCTTAGCCTTGGTCTCGGTAATGGTTTTTTTTCGCAAAAAATAATGCTTAATAAGCACACGAAATTCACTTTTTTCCATTGTTTCCTTAAGTTACTGGATAGTCTGATAAAGATAGCTGTAAAACACAAACTAACTGACGCAGCAAGTTCAAATTTTGATGGGAGTCAACTGACAGATGCCTGTTGACAGGAGTAGTGTTGCTTTTTCAGTAAGGAGGTTAGAAATTCAAAAAGTCACGGACTTATTGACCCGCCTTAGTAATTATTATGCACTACATATCTATAACCGAATGCGGAGGGAGTCATTTAATAATTTTTATTCTTTAATTTAAATTCCCGGTTCACAAATTGGATTCCTGGCGTGTAATTACGTAAAAAATTCGAAAAATAATTACTATAAATTTTCATCTTGATGCATGAGACTTTTTGGTACCATTTTTGGGCATTCTCTTTTAGGCACTGACTTAATAATGGATAGCAATAATAAATGTTGTCTAAATAATTTTCAAAGATCGTCTCGCAACACATCACACGTGAAAACAACTCTAATTTCCTAAATATAAAAATAATCGATTACTTTTTTCATATAAAAAAATTTCATATAAAAAAAACGTAATCAATTTTTATTCAAATTTTTTTTCCACAATTATTGTTTCCATTTTAAATAAGCTTATACTTACATCATCGAAATCTTTAAATAGTTCCATTACATTTGTCTTCTAAAATTAATATTATTCTATATTTATTCAATATTTAAACATACATTTATTAAACACAGAAATTTTTCATGTGAGAGAGCAATGCTTCGGCACGAATGGGCCGGCTCGACCGGAGAAATACCACGGGCTCACAGAAAACCGGCGTGAAACAGCGCTTGCGCTGTGTTTCGCCGAGTGAGTGAGTTTACCGGAGGCCCAATCCCCTACCCCCCTAGAAATGCCGCAGTTGAAAAGCAATTTGTTACCCCAGGAGGGTACCAACTGCGTTGGAGAATCCCTCTCTGGACGTCCATGCTCAGGAACCCCTGGAACTGAACGTGGACGTCCGGGCTGCCCCTCGTATTCTGGGGAGGGCAAAACTGCGCTCCAATCTGCTCGGGGCAAGAGCAAACGCACAAAGGCACCCCCCTCGGTATTAAACATGGACTTTTGTAATATCAGGGGATTACACTCCAACCTTAATGCCGTCCATTACCACCTTGAGACGGCAAAGCCGGCTTTGCTCTTTTTAACCGAGACGCAGATATCATCTCCGAGTGACACATCATACCTTTTCCACCCAGGTTATTCTCTCGAGCACTCCTTTCTGCCCAAAGCTGGAGTGTGTGTGTATGTCAGAGATGATATCAGCTCTCGCCGCCTCAGCAATCTTGAGGCCAGGGACCTGTCAACGTTATGGCTCCGCATAGATTGCGACGACCACCCTCGCGTCTATGCGTGCCTATATAGGTCCCATAGTGGTGACCCCGAGACGGACCGACTCTTGGAACACCTGCAAGCTGCTTCAGATTTTGTGCAGCGGCAGATCCCATCCGCAGAGATCATAATACTTGGCGACTTTAATGCCCACCACGCCGACTGGCTCAATTCCAGTAAAACTGATTATGCGGGGAGATCTGTCTGCAATTTTGCCCTTGCGAACGACTTGACACAACTGGTCACTACGCCTACGCGAATCCCAGATGTGGATGGTCAGAATCCTTCCTTGTTGGACCTTCTGCTGACTTCAAATCCTGACGGCTACCAAATATCCGTAATCGCACCACTTGGTACATCGGATCACTGCCTTGTTAGGAGTTCTGTGCCACTTACGACGGTGTTACGACAGCGTGCTATTAAATACCGTCGTGTGTGGCACTACAAGTCGGCAGACTGGGATAGGATGCGGTCGTTTTTTGCATCCTATCCTTGGGTGAACGTGTGCTTCTCGCTGGATGATCCCGACAACACTGCCAACTCTGTTGCCGATGTGGTGATGCAAGGGATGGAACTTTTCATTCCGTCCTCTGTAGTGCCAACTGGCGGCAGATTTCGTCCCTGGTTTAGTTCATCCCCCAAAAAAGCTTCTCGCCGGAAGCAGGAGGCTTACCAATCCTGGGCCAATGCAGTGTCTGCTCGGGATTTAAATACCAGCACATATTAAAAGGAGTACAACCTTGCCTCTAGGTCCCTCAAGAAAGAGATCACTCGGGCAAAGAAACAGCACGTCAATAGAATTGGTAAGAGACTTGAGCGCCTCCCCTCGGGAACCCGTGCATTCTGGTCTCTGGCCAAAGCTATTGAAGGAAATTTCTGCAAGCCAACCCTACCATCCCTACACGTAGGAAATGGATCGTTGGCCCAGGACGCAAAGGACAAAGCCGATCTTCTGGGCAAGCTCTTTGCGTCAAACTCGACCCTGGATGACGGGGGGCAGAAACCGCCGACCATACCGCGATGCACGAGCATCATGTCGGATATTCGGTTTCATCAGCGCTCAGTGCGAAAAGCCCTCCGTTCCCTTGATATCCAAAAGTCGAATGGGCCTGACGGAATCCCTCCTATTGTGTTGAAAAAGTGTGCTCCAGAGTTGGCTCCGGTCTTGACGCGTCTTTTTCGGTTCTCCTACTCTTCTGGCATCGTCTCGGCTTCTTAGAAGACAGCCTTGGTGCACCCGATCCCCAAAAAAGGTGATCGCTCAAATCCTTCCAACTACAGACCAATCGCTATAACCTCTCTCTTCTCGAAGATTATGGAATCCATTATCAATAGCCAGCTTCTTCGATACTTGGACGGCCAGGGATTACTAAGCGACAAACAATACGGGTTCCGTAAGGGTCGCTCGGCTGGTGATCTCTTGGCGTACCTATCTCATCGTTGGGCTCAGGCAATTGAGTCGAAGGGAGAGGCATTGGCTGTTAGTTTGGACATTGCGAAGGCCATTGATCGGGTTTGGCATAAAGCGCTGCTATCAAAGCTTCCATCATACGGGCTGCCCGAGAAATTATGTAAGTGGGTCACTAGTTTCTTAGCAGATAGAATCATAAAGGTCGTAGTTGACGGCGAATGCTCGGAAACTCAGTCTGTTGATGCTGGTGTCCCTCAGGGCTGTGTGCTATCGCCTAGCCTATTCATACTGCATATCAATGACATGTTACAGACCAACGGCATTCATTGCTATGCGGATGATAGTACAGGTGATGCTGTATATACCGGCTCCCCCAATATTTCTCGGCTAAATGTCATTGAGAGTCGAAACGAACTTGTGTCTAAAATAGAGAATTCATTGGAGAAAGTCTCTGAATGGGGTAGACGTAACTTAGTCCAATTCAACCCCGCCAAGACACAAGTCTGCGCGTTCACCACTAAAAAGTCACCAATGGTCGTATATCCTCGTTTCGAGGGCACATCTTTAACCATCTCCCCTAGCATTGAGATACTTGGCGTCAACATATCGAGCGAAGTCCAGTTCCGATATCATCTAGAGGGTAAGGCCAAATTAGCCTCGAAGAAGCTTGGTGTTCTTAACAGAGCGAGACAGTACTTCAGTCCGGACCAACGCCTACAACTCTACAAGGCGCAGGTTCGGCCTCATATGGAATATTGTTCTCATCTCTGGGCAGGGGCGCCAAAATACCAACTGCTCCCTCTGGATCGTATCCAACGAAGAGCCGCTCGAGTTGTTGAGTGCCATAGTGTTTCAAACAGCTTGGACCCCTTGGAATTACGCCGAGATGTAGCTTCACTCTGCATCCTCTATCGGTTGTATCACGGGGAGTGCTCTGAGGAATTGTTCGGAATCATACCACCTGCAACTTTTCGCCATCGTCCCACGCGAAAAAAATTACAATCCTCATCACCTTGATGAGTGGCAGTCTTCCACCGTGCGCTTTTCGCGTAACTTTCTGCCGCGCACTGTAAAACTCTGGAACGAACTGTCACCAGCAGTATTTCCGGAACTATACGACCTGCAAACCTTCAAGAAGAGAGCGTATTCCCTCTTAAAAGGCCGGCAACGCACCTGCAGCTCTTCTGATGTTGCGAGTGTCCATGGGCGACGGTAGTTGCTTACCATCAGGTGACCCGTTTGCTCGTTTGCCCCCTTATTTAATTAAAAAAAAAAAAAAAAAAAAATATTTTTTTAAACTTTGTCAAAATCGATTATTTTCGAGTTCGATCATATTATGTTTAAATTAACGCTCTACCCTCAGCATAAAAAGCTAAACCGAGTTTATTTAGCTTTTTACAATTTAACGCTTAAAAGTTTTTCTTAGGTGGCAGCACGGCCTAAATCAACCACGTGACCCAATTTGACGCTCGAACTCAGCGTCAAGCGTCAGCATGAGGTTACACCTTTACACTTCAAAATTTGAAATAATAATTTTAGTTTCGATTTGGAACCTCTTAATTAAATAAAAATGTAAAAAAAAATTCTCCTCAAAATTTTTTTTAATGTTAAATAAATCATATTTCATACGGAAATTAAATTATATTTTATATGTAATTTGATCATATAACTTTTACTTTTCAAACGACGTTCATTTATGGCGTGTTCGCACCTCCTTCTTCTGTACATCCTGCATTTTTATTTGTTTATTTAACACACCATTATTATATTGAAAATTTAAAAAATTAGAAACATTTTCGATAACAGTGAAACATAAAAACGAGAATAATTATAAAAAATTTAAAGGTAAGATTAATTAAAAGTAAGATTAACTCAAGTCCAACTATACAATAAGCTGATCAATTAATTAAATTTATTAAGAAGTCATTGATTAAATTAGGGTAAAAATAAAGTATTTGCAAGTAAAATTATAATAATTTGATTATTAAGTATTTAAAATTTCATTAATGAAAATAATTCAGATGGTTAAATGAATTGTTTGATTTTTTTTAAATTCATTCCTTTTCCAATATTTATGTAATCGGTACTAAGAACTTAAAAATTTAATCTGCAAGCGTAAAATCTCAGGAGACTTGTATACTAAGTGTGATGTTCTGGCAGAGGACGCCACAGTCAGTTTAGCGCCAATCATTTCAATATTTTCAATTCTATTTGTGTTATTTAAATATTCAAATAATATACTGTAATCATCACGTATAAATATTGTATTTATTATCCTTACAAGAAGGAAAGTAAAGTTTATAACTAAAACAAAGCAGTATATTAGGTATTGTAGATGAGTTTTGGAAATTTGGAAAGCCATAAAGCAATTAAGTAAAAGCACTCGTTTAAAAGTGGCTCCCCCTAACGTTTACTTTTAGGACCATTGGGATCATTATCTGGTATGCTTTGACTAGATAGCAGGAATAAAATTTAATTAATTAATTTATAGATTGTTTAAATTAAAGAAACGTTGTGTTAATTATTTTTTATACTTTTTCTGCATTCTAACTATCTGATAGAATTGTTTGAAAATCGATAGTAAAAAAGCAAGGTTAGTTAAATTATTAAAATACTTATTGATTAGTATTTTTTCTGTTTATTTTTTTTTATTAATTAAAAAAATATATATTGTTGAAGGTTCTTGGCGGATTTTCAAATTGGGTCAAAATAACTGTAAGCAATTTTTTTTTAAATATTATCTATAATTATGTGTCAATATTGAATATTCAATTTCAATATTGCAAAATTTCAGTAATTAGCAATTTTTTTCTATTTAAATATAACTAATTAAATAGCAGTCACATATTTCTTTACTTTCTGCTTCTGAATAGCAGTCATTCTATTAAATTTGCGCTTAGTAAGCTGCCATTACTAACTTTCTGCTATCATTTAGCAGTTGCTCAATAATTTCTGCTGTTATCAGCAGTCAAAGTATAACATTTTTTCATTTTGAAAATTGATTTTATGTTAATCACAATCACAATTCTACATAGGTTTATTACGTGCTTTCTGTAAATAATTGCACTTGTATTTATATAATATGCTATTGAGCAGTGATTTTTAATATTCAATATTACGTTTGTTGATTGATTGAATTAACCTTATTATCTCAATAAGTAAAATATTTTGAATATTAAATTTTAATAAAAATTATTGAATCATTGACGAATCACGCAATACGCAAGTTTTGGGAAGAAGGTAGATTTAAACACATCAAGTAAAACGGAAAACAAATGTTTTAATTGGCATTAATGTTAAGTATGTACTAATTACTAATGTGCATTTAACTAGGGTATAGTAGTGGAGTAAAACATGAGTAAAGCGAGGGTATTGCTGTCTTATATGAACCCTATTAGTTAATTCTACAAGCAAGCAAGTAACTATAATCAAGTTTCCATCAGATTGGTGTACTTATATGTAGATATAATATCCTTAGAGTTAAATTATGGGTAAGATAAAAAAAACATTTTACTAACATAAAATTATTTATTAGATAAAAAAAATATCTATTTATTCTGTAATTCGAAATAAAATATCATCCAAAAATTATGCTGGTGTTGTAATATTTGTCTGATATCTTGCCCAACCTAAATACCATATCATAGTCATTACATGACAACAGCATCCTACTGTCCTGTTACCCACCACGCAGCTGCAGTAGTATCCTAACTATGAGCTTAATGGATCATTGTTAGGTTCAACATCAAATAAAATATATGTGTAATATATTCTTTGGCTAATATGCCTGGACCTTATACGTCCTCTCAATAAATAACGAGTGGTCCCACCAATGCGTAAAACCATTTCCTCAGAATTGTTAAGTTCTGGACACACTTCAACCTCGTACACTCCATTCGCCTTGATGTGTTCTCCATAATAAGACACAGACTGTTTTATCTGGTAAGGGCCCAATGAAATTAATAATAATTGATCATATGAAAATCTTGGAAAATGCTCTAACTGTGGTAGATCCCCATTGATTCGAGTAAACATTACTCCTCTCCTATTCAAACCATGATCATTTACAAATTGGCCTAGATGATTGGGTTCATTCATAAAATGCAGTGCCCGTTCAATAATTTGTTCACAATGAGGATTATCTGTGAGGACAGGGTGGTATTTATTTATAATTGCTGCTGCTATCTTAAAATCTATCACTAAATGTTTGGCAGCCAGATTAAAATTCTTCAAACTCTTCAAATTCTTCGACTTCAAATGTTAGGGTCTGATTTAAACGCTCAAAATTTAATTTTCCATAAGAGTATCTAGGCATGATCTATCAGCATTGGAAGTTACAGGTTTCTAGCTCTTATAGTTAAGAAGTGCCAGGGGGAACAACCCTGTAAACCTCTTTGGAGGCTGACACATGAAAATTAGTTTATAAAGTCGCGTATGAAACCGCACCTTTATTTAAAAACTAGCTTTTCGGGTATGTACTTTTTCGGGATAAAAGTAGCCTATATTTTAATCCAGGGCCTAAACTTCTACCATACCAAATTTTATCGATATCCGTTTAGTGGTATTTGCGTGAAAGAGTAACACACATCCATCCATAGGATCCATCCTCACAAATTTTCACATTTATAATAGTAGTAAGAAATACCTATTCGTATATACCCCGTACGATGGAGTAAAATGAGAAAAAAAATCTTTCCCACTTCACATGTATTAAATTATTATTAGGTAAAAATATATTTTTCTTATTTTATACTGCCAAAATTAAAATCTTTAAGCAATCTTTAATTGTGCTTTAATTAATTATTATAATTAATTATTATATTATCCTACTACTATTATGAATGTGAAAGTTTGTGAGGATGGATGGATGTATGGATGGATGTTTGTTACTCTTTTACGCAAAAACAGAATTAGATGAAAATTAGCATGATAGTATTTTGGGCTCTGGATTGAAACATTAGCTACTTTCAGCCCCAAAAAGTACTGTTCCCGTGGGATACTTATTTACGTAGGCGAAGTCGCGGGAAAAAGCTAGTTCATAATAAAATTTAAGCAGGGGCGGGTGGACAGACGAATGGGCAAACGGACGGAAAGAGCTCAACTATAAGCAGTACAATAGTACTAAAGAACCCTAACAAGTTTTAAAAAATAAATCTAGAATAGGGAAAATATTATGCCACGTTCGATTTACAAGACATTTTTTCTCGGCTAATATATGCAACTATATACTAAGCGAAATAAATATTTTTTTTTATATAATAACTTGAACAATATCATTGAGTCAAGTCTGAAGAGTCTATTTGATTAGGAACACGAAAATAACTCAAATAAAAAGGATTGTGTGGTTTTATGAAACCACGGTAAAAGTGAAACTTAATAACAATAAAATGCGCTTCTTGTGTCTTCGCGTGAACATAACGAGTTAAATGCGGTCTTTATCAATATACAGACTATTTATGCGTTAGATTTTAAGTTAATTTTCTTAAGGAACTTTGGTTCTCATATGGCATACTAGATGGCGCTGATTTGCCGCTAGATCACGCTATAGGTAAAGCGAACCTATTTGCATAAGATGTTTATGAGGACCTTACTAATGTGAAGTATTTTTGGGTTGTAAACCAATCAAGAAAAGGATTGTGTGGTTTTATGAAACCACGGTAAAGGTGAAACTTAATAACAAAATAGCGTGGAGCACTGGCAAAAATGAGTACTAGTCTATACACTACATGGTCAGCTGATGCGAACTATAGGCGCCACCATATTGGCCTCGGCTGCTCTGACGAGCGCCTTTCACTTTATCCCTACTCCGTGGCCGACCGTCACGCGACATGCAACACACAGACGAAAAAGTTTGAGACGATGTAATAAAAGTTTCACTTTAAAAGTCAAATGTTAGTAAAGGTATTGCTATGATTGTTCAACAAGCGCTTAAGTTCCACGAAGTGGACTAAAATAACCAATAATACATTTTCAACCACCCACCACGTTACCCCTACTAATATTATAATCGAGAAAGTTTGGATGTGTGGATATTTGTTACTTTTCACGCAACAACTACTGAACGGATTTTGACGAAATTTGGTAAGTAATATTGTAGTTTAGACTGTGGTTAGGTGAATAAAACTGTGGAAATACATTTAATTTAAAGAATCAACAGCCATTTATTAGTCTTGTTATTGTTCTTTAAATTGAACATAAAATAATCATTTTATTTTATTATATAATTTAAGTACAAATATTTTTTTTAATAAATAAAGAAATTGTCCATTTTGCCCTGTACCCGGGCTATAATGGTCATCATATGCGGGGCATAATAGACATATTATGCCCCGCTTGGCTTTTCAAAGCTGAAAACGAGTACAAAACACCAAATGTGAAGAGACTCGTCGTCTTTATACTCCCGATCGGCACAGTAACAGTTAGCCTAACTGTAACAGGCTCGGCATGTGACCACACCGTCAGCAGATACTCTACGACTTCTTCTTCAGACGCATTGTCCTCATTTTTTCAATTTCTTCAAAATATCAGTCTATAGCTACTAGTTTAATAGGCGACCGCTACCGCATTTTCGCTACAACGTTGATCGTGGCCAAAGCAGCTCTTTTACAGCATAAATTTCCATTTGTCACTTTTTTTCAGCTAGACCTGATCGTCCTGTCTCTACTAGTGCGCGCGCAATCTCAGTCGCTCCGTAGCGTATACGTCGTAGCCATTGTTCCGTAATCGCTACGTTGTAGCCCTGCCTACGCGCCCCTACGTGCCGATCCCGCCTTTAATGCAGTGCCTACAAACTCGTGATAGCAATCGTCAATTCACACCTTATTCGGATTTGCGCCTTGCTGGGGAGTTGCCCTGCTCTTGGCCTCCCGTTGAGTCCCGGCTCAACGTTGGGGCACGAAGAGACAACGGGAACCCTGTCCCTATTGCCCCACCCATAATGCCCACGACGATAAGTAAAACTAAGTTTAACAAAATACTGAAGCTATCTGGTTATATTATGAAAGCTCTTTTTAAACATTTAGTTACATAACTGAACGTATTAATGAAAATAATACAAGGTAATTTATCCCAATGAAGAAGTAGCTATAACACAAACGAATGACTTAAAATTACTATCAATTGCATCAGTTTACGTTTTTTCGTTCTGTTGACACGCTAAATACTCCTGCACACACAAAATTACTTTTTTTGCTCGTGCGAGGGCGAATAGAATACGAATGGACAAGTTTCGTGGGTCTCGAGTTACAATCCTACAGGGGAGAGGGGGTGCCCGCTATGCCTCGGGAGCCCATTATGCCCCGTGTTCCCCTAATAGACTACACAATGCACGCGCTGCATATGCGCTGTGCAGCGCGGTACAACCTGACTTTCGAACTCTTGCAATGAAACGTGTATCTTCTTGTGTATTGAATAAAGTTCAATTTTATTAAAAATGCAGCACCATGTCGCGTATCGTTTCGTTTTGGAGTAAATCGATTCGTATCATCGATTTTTATTGCTTCATGTCACCTGATAATTTATTTTATTCCAATTTCCCTGCAATCTCCCACGTTTCATGTTTGATCTGACAATTTGAAC
Source organism: Phengaris arion (assembly GCA_963565745.1). Classification (NCBI taxonomy): domain Eukaryota; kingdom Metazoa; phylum Arthropoda; class Insecta; order Lepidoptera; family Lycaenidae; genus Phengaris; species Phengaris arion. Next base: position 5,298,948 of record OY751439.1, on the reverse strand, counting down.
AATTAATTTGAATTATCTGTGGCGGATACAATTGAAATTAAGATCACAGGATTCCCTAGTTTTTACTTATAATAAATTATTAATATTAACAGAATAATAATGATATTGAACTTATAAAAGCTTATAAATTATTTATATCTTAAATTACCTTATACTATACAGGTCGCCGTCGAGTTGATCGCTGAAAATTAATATTTATTAGTTATCATGTCACAGAATTATTGACGCGCAAAAAGTAAAAAGTACAATAATTTTGTATTATCTGAAAACAATATCTAATAACCTATTTTCTTTATCTCTATTTCCGAACATAAATATAGAAATGTTTTTTCGAGTTGAGTTGAGTTGTAGGTAGGTAGGTAGTTATTTATTTATTCCTGTGCGTAGTTAAAACAGAACAACGTCTGTCGAAACCAGCGAGTAGATTTATATTATGTCGTGGAATGATTGGAAAATTAGGATCCTTGCGAAAATCCTAGAATTATTGCAAAGAGCCAGATTAAAATCTGAGAAAAAATTCACCATCTTTCTAAAAATTTCTCAGGCTCTTCGCAAAAAACAATACTGTACTAGGAAAATGGGAAGCTTGAGCACTATTCAAAATACGCTATTGCAAAGAGTGCGTTTTGAGCAACTTTATTCAGATTGGACAGCGCACGAGATTTTATAAAGCGTCAGAGATTTTTCGCTTTTATCCTAGTACAGTTGGGTTTTTTGTGAAAATTGTTAGGAATATGCCGAAATGATATGTCACAATCCTAATTTTTTAATTTGGCAAATTTAATGCAATAACTCTGTACCTAGGTAAAACTCTGTGTTTTTAGTTTTAGTAGATAAATTAGAATTTTTTAATGATGTTGGTTGTTGCAGATTCTTATAGCCAGGTGAATTCCAAGTATTCAAGTGCCAATTTTTTAAAGTAAAATATAGTATAATATGTAGGGAATAAAGGCTAAGAACAAGCGTCCCCAGATTCTATATGTTGTTATTATTTTTGAAACCTTATTAATTGTTAAATAATAATTGTTGCAAAATCTTTAGGATCATTGCGTTATTTTGAAGTTGGTAAATGGTCTGTCTGCATTAAGCCAGTTAAAAATACCTACCTTTGTACTAAGGCACAAAGGTAGGTAAAGTAATAAGCTTTTCAGTTTTTAGTTTACTAGTTTAAAATTTGAAGTGTTTTACTTTTTTTAATTTTTCTCATACTCATTGAGATAAGCAAACAAAAAAACCTAACCAAGAAAATTGGACGATAATCCACACCAAGGGATAGAATGAGAAAATCCTACTTCTATTATAAATGTGAAACTTTGTGAGGATGGATGGATGTTTGTTACTATTTCACACAAAAACTACTGAATTGATTTTGATGAAATTTGGTATGGTAGTAGTTTGAGCTATGCATTAACACACAGCCTTTTTTATATCCCGAAAAAGTACTTACAGTGTTCATGTGGAACACTGAATTATAGTGAAGCCGTGGGCAAAAACTAGTATTAAATTATCATGAGCACACGCTACACAGGCAGATTGGCAAGCGGAGATTCATGGCTGTAGGAAATCTAGTAGGCGTGATGTAAGAATTGCTTGCTTGCCAAGCATGTAAATATGATGTTGCAGCATCAATTTTATATCATAAACAATAAAAAATATACTTATTAGCTTGTAAATAAATTAGTGTTTCTAAATGGTATATTCCTATAACAGTATTACTAATAATTTAACATCTATTAGGCACAAGAAGCAGCGTAGGAATATGTGGCGGACCAATTAGCGCCACAATCCTGAATCGCGCTATCGAAGTTTTCTATGATCGGCACTATGTATACGACATCTGAAATTCATACAAGTGGGGGATCGTCTTGACTTCCACAGTGCGCGCGCGTATACAGTGTTCCGTATCGACTACGTCGTAGCCCTCGCTCCGTAGATACGTTGTAGCTCTGCTACGTGCCGTGCCGTGCCGATCCCGCTTTAAAGTGCAATGCCTACAGACCCTAGACAGCGTTCTTCAATTACACAGTTTATTCGTTTAGAATAAGGTGTGAATTGTCGACAGGTTTAGGAGTTGCCCTGCCTTGTGCCTCCCGTTGGAACTTGTTCAAGTTCCAAGTTTTATCTCGTGCAAAGTAAGTACACTCAGTGACTACTTTTGATACTAAATACGTGTTCTGTGTTTAGTTTTACCGTGTTTTTGTGTGAGTACTTTTATTATTAACTTTCTTTATACATGTACATTGTGTCCCGTGTGTGTATCAATATGTGACATTATTATGACATGTCCATGTACTTATAGTACATTAGTACAACTGTACTCCTACCATGGCCGACCGTGGTTCGCGGCCGCATAGCCGCGACCGTCCCAGCTATTCTCTCGCCGGCTCTGGATCGTCGCGCAGCTCCACCTAATCGAGGTCCAGCTCCCGCACATCCGAGCGCGCATACCTGACCCCTACCGAGCCCAGCTTGAGCGACACGGACACCGCTCGCCCCGGGCCGTCCTCGGGTTTCTCGCGGGGGTGTACTGACACCACCCCGCCCCAATGCCCTCCAACGGCGACCCGCAGCGAGTCTGGGCCCCCGCCCCGCTCAGCCGAACAGGGTTCGGTCTTACCGCCGCACCCCGCGCGCCTTTCGATGGAGGTGAGCACCCCCCGCCAACCTCCAGTAGCTGCCCCAGCCTCAGTGAGCTCCAAGCTCACCTTTACCGCCTCGTCAGCCTCACCGCCGAAAGAGGAACGCCATGCGGTAAGTGTACCCGCTCCGAGGGCCCCCGCACCGGCCCCCTCGTCCTGCACCATGCCCCCGCCCCCTGCGCCTCCCGTGCAGGTTACCAAGCGGCAACGTCAGAAGGTACCATCTGACATCTCGCCGCCTGCCAAACGCGCCGACCGTCCGGTAGCAACCTCTGCCGCTCCGACCGGGTCCGGATCGCCATTGGCCTCGACCACGGCGACAATCTCTGCGTCCGCGACGAAAACAACCTTGCCGCCGTCCCCGCCTCCTCCCCGTTGCCCACCACTTATAGTCGAGAAATTGGACAACTGGACTAGCCATTTCCGAAATTTAAAGGAGCTCCTAGGACACGCCCCACACGCAAAACCTTACGGCCTGGGCGTGAGGTTCACCCCGCAGGGCGAAAAGGAGTACCGGGTCGCTCAGCGGTACCTGGTCGACCTGAACCAGTCTACACTAATCAGCTGGTACTCCTACGCCCTCCGACAGGAACGAGGACTGAAGGTCGGCATCCACGGCCTTCCGGTAAACATCCCCACCGATGAAATTGCCGCCGACTTAAACAACCTGGGATACGAAGTGGAACATGTATCCCGGATACTTGCCAGGAAAGACCGCCCAGGATGCAGCTATTTCGTGCTGCTCAAACGCACCCCAGATCTGCCATGATCAACATGCCGGGCATCAAGATTGAGGCCTGGCGTTGTAAGAGCGGTCCTACCCAGTGCCACAGATGCTAGCAGTTCCGGCACTCAAGCAGGAACTGCCACCGCAAAATTGCGTGCGTGCGATGCGGCGATGAACACGCTGCTAGTGTTTGCCCCCGCCCTATTACCGAAGAGCCCACCTGCGTAAATTGCAAGGGGGCCTACCCCGCAAATAGCAGGAACTGCCCGGTCTTCCACAGGGAAGCCCGAAACCGTCATACGAGCCCTATTGCCCGCACCACCTGTGCCCCCCGAGAGTAAGCCGCGACCCCCTATCTCGGAGAAAGAGGTCCCTCCCCCCCGCCAACTGCCATCTCCCTTATGGCGGAGGCGAACGATCCCATCCCCCGACCTACCCCCTCGACCGCCCCCACCTCCTCAACCAGGAAGCAGAGGAGGCGGAGGACAACCAAAAAAACAGGTGCCACCTCCACTGCCGCCACCACAGATTCGGAATACGAACCTCTCGCACTTCTCCTCCCCTCTGTAGAAGCCGCTCCCCCCCCCCCCTTCCTCAGCGCCCCGCGCGCTTGCCCCGCACGGTACCTCCGGCCACTGGTACCGAAGTGGCCGAGGTTGCCACCATACCCGCAAACCCAGCGGCAGTTGCCACCACTCTGTCCGCTATTGCCCCTCCGCCCCCACTACCGTCGACCCAGGAAGGAAACTCCCAAATCGACCGCTGAGCTCCTCCAAGCTCTTTTCTCCCTAGGCATGTCAACTTTCCTAAAAATCCAGGCCGGCGAAGACATTTTCCAGTCCCTACTCTCGGCCCTCCCCGAAGGTGCCACCCTCATTAGCCAACTAATTTCCCTATGGCTTCCAACGCCCCCATAAAAGTCATACACTGGAACATCCGGGGGGTCCGCGACAAGGTGGCCCCCCTGCGTCACCTCCTTCGGGAATACGAGGTGGACGTCGCTCTGCTAAGCGACACCCTCCTGTCCCCGCAGGACCGTCTCCACATTCCGGGCTTTGTGGCGTACCGCCAGGATTTCCTGGGGGGAGATCATGTGTGTCGAGGCCTCGCCGTCCTGGTTGGCAGAAGGCTACTCCACCAACTTCTCCCAGCCCCCACGGTTACCTCCCTGTACGCACTGGGCATTGACCTGGCACTCGGCTCCCATCGCACCCGTCTTCGCCTGCACGCGGACTCCGAACGGACCGGGTACTCGGTGGTGGGCACTTACACCCCCACCTACTACCCCGAGAATCCCCTGCACTCGCCAGACGTCCTAGATGTGGCCGTCACTTACCGGCTACAAGGCGCCTTCCAACAGGAAGCCCTTGATGAGGCTCATGGACCATCTCCCAGTCCTGGCCTGCATCCGCGCATCACCCGCGAGTGTTCCCCCCTCCCCTCCCCCTTATCCGGTTCGTGATTGGGAGATTTTCACGGCGCGGCTGCACGAGAGCACACCCAATTTCCCGGTAGATTCTGCAGAGGCCGTCGAATCGATGACTCTGCAAATCACCGGGGCAATTTCCGCCGCGATGGAAGCGGCTACGCAACCGTCAACCCGACGGCAGCACAAAAGGCCCTCACTACCCCGCCACATCGCCGACCTAGTTGCGGAAAAAAAGCACCTGCGCCGCCGATGACAGCTCACCTGTTGCCCAGTGATGAAGAGCCAACTCAACCGCCTCACTGCCAAGGTAAAGTCTTTATTAATATACCTACACGCCGCAGACTGGACCCTGCGCATCCAGGAGGCGGGCGAGGACTGGCCCTCTCTTCACCGTTTCTGACGCAGGTTGACCGGTACTGCTGCTCCCGTTCACCCTTTGCTACACCCAGACGGCAACCCAAGATACCGAGCAGAGGACAGAGCAGGTGCCTACACTTCCCACGACCGCAACGGATCGCCCGGATGGTCTCCGAGGAGGTAAAGGTTTTTCTCCTTTCCCCCCCTCTCCCTTAACCTTCTCCTTTTCCCCGAGAGAGGTACAAAAGACTCTCTCTCGCCTCAAACCAAAAAAGGCCCCCGGCGCGGATGGTATCTCCAACGCAGCTCTCCGTCACCTTCCCTTTAGAATGGTGGCCGCCCTCACTCGTCTGTTTAATGGCATTGTGAGGACCGGCCATTTCCCTACCCCTGGAAACTAGGGTTAATCATAAATATACCGAAACCCCATAAGAATCTGAGACGGGCCGAGGGCTATCGGCCCATAACTCTCCTCTCAACCCTCTCTAAGACCTTCGAAATCCTACTCCTCAGATACCTCTCCCCGTACCTCCCTTCTCGTGAGGACAATTCGGCTTTAGGTCCCAGCTGAGTACCACCTTCCAGCTGGTACGCGTGATTCACCACCTTTCCGTTGCGGCCAACAAAAAGAACTCCTCAGTCGCAGTCTTCCTGGATATGGAGAAGGCATTCGATAGTGTTTGTCACGAAGGTCTGCTCTACAAGCACATCCGTGCCGACGTCCCCCCCCTCCCTGATAAGGTTAGTGGCTTCCTTCCTCTTCGGCCGGACCTTCCAGGTCCGCGTGGATGAAACCCTCTCAGAACCCCATCGCAGCGGGAGTCCCTCAAGGAAGCGTGCTATCTCCGGGGCTATACAGCTTCTTTGCCAGTGACGCACCAGTGACCACTGTTATACTGTGGAACCAGCGCTCGCACTGTTCATAGTACCAAGTGTACTGTCAGTCTTTGCAGCGCAAAATTTAAACTTGGATGAAGCGTGCAGGGCGAATCTGAGATTTAACGATAGCGCCTGTACAGCACTGAACCTGAGGAAGCGAGCCAACTTCAGCCATGAAGAAGACGAAGTGCAGAAGCTGATATCATCGGTGCAGGCGTGGAAGAGTGTCGTGCAAACGGCGGTTCCGAGAATTCTGATGCTCTTCGTCAGAGCTTGGAGCGATAATACTGGGAGACGAAAGATTTTGCTTACTACTGCCCATATGCGGGGAATTACTGACGTACATCCTCAACATGATGAACACGTACTTCTGCTATGAAGTCTCCGTGGAGTGGACTACTCTGATGGAGTTAATATTTCCCTCACTAACGGGGGCTTGGTACTTGGTACACGATGATACTGGGCGCGTACAGCTACTTGGGAGACATAACTTCGAAAGAGACGAGGATTTTCGGTTTCGAGTGCTGAGTTTGTGTATGTCTATCCGGTTTCCCATAGGAATGAGTGCTAGTAGGATATTGCTGCGGTACATGGGGTATTTTAGGGTATTTGGGGTATCGGGAATGATACAGCTGTTTAACTTTATCTATATTCTATTTTCTATCAAAGATCACAAGCTGAAGACTGTATATCTCAAGGTACTGTACTTTTTATGTTCATTATTATAGATATTATACCAGAGTATAAAATATGTTATAATGAATGTAACTCAATTTTGATCTTAAGCTGTATTGTATAATGTATTATATTATTTATAAACAATAGCAATTGCTATATTTTGCAATGTAATTTACACTACACAAATTTTTAGCAAGGTGAGTGTTAGATTAGGTTAGGTTAGTAGGAACCACGATTTAAGTGATTAAGACAATTCACAATTGACCTGCTTATAATAAATATTATACTATATTCGTATCTGTAGGCAAGTACCTTTTTTAGCTTGATTCTTTTTTTTAACTCAATCGAATCAAAATTTTCATCCCAGCATTATAAAAACGAATAAGAATAATAATATTTTTTTCGAAAATTATGATCGCTGGAGTTCTAATATATATAAGAAAGTTGTTGTTGGGCGCAACAGCTTGCTTGAAATATATTTGCTGCACTGTCTTCTTATGATGTTTCAACTGTTGCAGATATTGAATACGATATCGCATATCGCACCGATAAATATTAATTACCAAAGACATTAGAAAGACAGGTAAATGTTTTAATAAGAAACATATGCCTGTCTTTGTCACTATTAGCTCGAAATCAGGTATCGGATTAGATAATGGAAAAATGCACTCCGATTTTGCGCGCGAATAATGTGAGAGGCTATATTATATTTTATATTGAAACATATTATTATTTTTACATGACATATTATCGCGATATCGGATATCGGACCTAATCAATGTGTAAACGCTCTTATGCCGACGACATAATTTAAGGGCTATCGTATCGCGTAATATGAAAACGTTGTTCGTTGTACAGCTGTTTTCAAATTTTTGTTTGACAAGTTTATTTATTTTAAAGAAATTGCTACGCTATCGCTACTCGATTTGCTTATCTTAATTATATCTGAAACATTTAAAATTAAAATTCGAAGAACTTTAAAGCATACTGGAGTTTGTTTTTTGGTCTAAATTCGCTCATAAAAAGTGATATAATTTTTTATAAATTTTTAACTGTATAAGTGAGTTCTCCCTCTTCTTAAATATCAAAAACTCTTTTATATATAAAAAAATAAACCGTGTGGTGTCGTGGGACACCGGATCGGAACGAAGTTCCTTATTATAAAAATATTAATTTTAAGTTATATTCGAGGTATAAAGAAAATAACATAGTCTTTGTTATTTTCTACATAAAAATCCTACGTTACGGACGTTTTTTCCCGGCTAGGGTACCCCTCCGCATCGCTCCATAAGGAACTTCGTTCCAAAAATTAAGATAAAATGTAAATCTTGTGACATATTAACGAACCCCAACGTGTAATCTAATAAATCAAAAGTATCTGTCAAACGCTTTTGTGTGTTATTAATCTGAGATACCTAGTATGTGTTGTTATTTTTAATATATAATAAAATAATATTAACTTTCTGCACACCTTCCTCCAAATAAACTTTAACGTACCCACCAAATTTCATACTTCTCCGGTTTCACAGTTCTCGTAAAGCTGTATTTGATTCATGTATTTAATTATTCCTTTTAGATCTTTACTGTAGAGTGTAGTACATTAGTTAATAGGAGAGGATTTCCTATCAAAGTCTAACACAGAACATGGTGATTGACGTAAAGTAAAACGTGAAGCAAACCTAGCTTACTTGCCAAAACATACAGAATTAGCTATACCAAAAGCTTTGAACCGACACTTTTATAAATAATCTTTTTTACACAGAGCCATAAATGCTGGCACGAAAACTATGACTTATGTATACCTAATTCTAAAAATGTAAGTTATTTTAAAAACGAAATAAATTTAAAATCACCAAACACTGATTACATTCGTTAACAAATCGAAAAAACAATATGCCGTTCACGGTTCAACCAATCTGCGTGCGAGTTGTGTACCGTTTTACAATTTGACGAGTTTCAGTTCGTTATATTATAATATAACGAAAAATAATGCGTCAAATTGCAATCAGAATATTTATCTGACAATCTATCGACACATTATAATCTCGCTAGTTATATTACAATTTAACGGTATTTACAATTTTACTGTAACATATTATACATACAATATTGACATTGCAGGACATTCCAAAACGACGCATCGTTGCATTCTTGAAGGATTTCTTCGACTTTCGAAGTCTAACGGACACGACACATATCGTTTTCAAAGAAGGACCGAACAATAGAAGATTGAGAATGTACCTCATTCTGACATTCTGTCGTCTGTTTGACATTTGGACCCACTTGGGGTGAGTACGGGACGGTGAGGCACATAATATCTCAAACTAGACTTTTATAGCTACGAGTACATAAATATATTTAGTATTAAAATATTATAGTCCTCAGCTATTCATATGGAATACAATTAGCAACATTAGTCACATGAATAAGTCGTAATATTGCAAAATATAAGAATAAAGAATAACCACGTCTTGGAAAACCGTGGGGTAAGAATTTAACGGGTGTGGGCATACTGTTGGTGTTTTTTTAATATCATTAGTATTTTTTCTCGTCAGCTTACATTAGATTATCATTATATTATAACCACATCATTTTTTCGTTTTTTCACATTTCTGCTTCTTTGTTCCTTAGCAATATATACTTAGTCTATAGCTATCTCATCTTGATCCCTCGTCGCTTTTTAAATATAAAATTCAATGAAAACCTTTAATTAAATTAATGTGAAACTAATTATTGTCTGTTTTGTCATACGTAAAAATTACTAGTGGGATGTTTTAGACTGCTTTGCAGACTTTTAATACATTTATCACCATTAATAACATTTTTATTGTATGTCTTACAACTTACTATCAAGACTGTCGATATCTAAAGATCTAACAGCCTCCGTGGTCCAGTGGCTTAGAGCTTGGCTCTCGACTCGGAGGTCGTGGGTTCGATTCCCACGTTAGAACAATGAAAAATGCTGTTTTCTAGTTTGATTAGGACAATGCAGGCTGATCACCTGATTGTCTAACAAGAAAGATGATAAAAGTCTGGAATGTAAAAAGTCGGTCCTGCGCCTGATCTCTCGCAGTCATGTTGGTCCATCCATCCCGCTGGATTACGAGAGTAAAGGAAGAGAGAGTGCTTTTGTGTACTGCGCACACACTTGGGAACTATAACATAACTCATACATACATAACGTAGCTGGCCTGGGCTTAAATTAAGCCGGCTACCGTCACCGAAATAGGTGTGGGGAGCTATTATTATTATTATAGATCTAAATGCTCGAAAATAATATTATGTGCTCGGTCTATTGAAAACATGTGAAAATTCCGTCTTACCCCCGACTTAATTTTTCCCGACCCCGACCGAATTTTCATGGTTTGTAAAGACCATATATACACACACCGGCATATTTAGCGGAACATAAAATAAAGGTTCGATATCAGTATCATATAAGGTTGCTGGCTGGTTTATACGTCATTTAATTTAAAAAGAAATATTTTCAAATTACGAAAACAACTGAACATCACATTTTATGCAATTGTTTTAATTTTATTCAAATACACCTTATCTGGAGCGAACTTCGAGTATTTCTTCATTCTGAGTTTGATTTAAAATTTCATTGAAATACTGTTTTTGTTAGTTTTTTTTATCGCGTATCTTTTTGAAGTTGAGGACTGAATTATGCCTGACTTAGCCCCAAGGGAGATTGCCAGGGCACTCGAAATGCGAAGAAATGGTCAAACCTAAAGAGATCCAGAGATATCCAGATATCCAGAGATCTTCGTCGACCAGTTTCAACGATCCATCGCAGTATCCAACGGTTCAGGGAGACCGGTACTTATGTGAGAAGAGCAGGACAAGGCAGAAAAAGACGCACTTCGAGTAGGGATGATCGTTTCATTCGGCTTCGTGTACGTAGGAACCCCCGTTTGACGGCCGTCCAAGCCCGACATGAGTTAGAAGCGGTGCGGGGTGTAACCGTAAGTGAGCGTACGGTACGAAGAAGGTTCGAAGAAGCTGGTTTGGGTTCATTTGTGCCCGCCAAGGCTCCAAGGCTCGAGGTAAATCATCGTAGAAACAGGTTAACTTTTGCTCAGGAACATCGACTTTGGAACGCGGACCAATGGAGTAAGGTAATGTTTAGTGATGAGTGCAGAATTCTCTTAAATAAAATTGACGGCAGGCAAAGAATATACAGACGCAAAGGAGAACGATACATTCAGACAAATTTTGAAACTACGGTTGCATACGGTGGTGGATCAATAATGGTTTGGGCGGGCATTTATTTGGGAGCTCGCACAGACTTGGTAGTGATTGACAGAGGGAGTCTGACTACAGACCGCTTTATCAGAGAAGTTTTAGAAGAAAATGTCGTACCGTTTGCCCCATATATCGGTGACGATTTTGTTTTTATGCAGGATAATGCTCGGCCGCATACCGCTCGGGTAACTCAAGCTTATCTTAATGATATGAATATCACTGTTAAGGAGTGGCCGGCGAGATCACCGGATATGAACCCTATAGAGCACGTTTGGAACTTGCTGAAAAGAAAAGTTAAGTTCAGAATTCCAGCTCCTGTCAACGTGGGTGAACTGCGAATCGCCGTAGTTGAGGAATAGCGGAGACTATCCCAGGAGACTATCGATAACATCATTCTCAGTATGCCTAGACGGGTAGAAACTTTAATTAGAGCACGTGGAGGAAATACGCGATATTATTCACCATCTAATTTAATTAATTGTTATTTTAATATTAATTTTCACTTTTCCCGTTTACATGAAAAATTCAAAAATGTACCATTTTTCACAAATAGCCTTTACTCGCAAAATTTGTTCTTAATGTGATCTCATTTTAAGTAAAACAAATGAAACTTTAAATAACAAAAGAAGTGTAGTAAGTAGATTTTAAAATAAAACCATATTTTTTTTATTATGGACCTTTTTTTTCTGTTCCGCTAAATATGCAGGTGTGTTTATATATGGTCTTTACTTTAGGTATGGAACCGCCACCGTGCCGTAATCTATTGAGTGATAGCGAGCTACGACCTCTTGATATATAAGTCCTTCTTACGCTTGAGTGGTGATGATAATAATACAGCAACAATTCTTATATACTCCTTTATTGGTGCTTATTACAGATACGTATTACAAATTATATAAGTATGTTTAACACAAATACGTCAACAGTCTCTACACTGAGAATAGCCTTTTACATAACTGAAATAAACCTAACTAAATAGGCTTTACTTCATGACATCTGTCAATATGACATTGACAATTACATCTCATAAACTTACTGTTGACATATGCAACAATTTCTATTATACGGTTTTTTTTCATATACAACACGTCAATATATTTAGAAATAAATTGCTTTATCAGCAAGAAAATTCTATTGAGATTATATTATGTTTCCTTATCCCGGGTTGGAACTCCTGAAAGATAATATATTTTGGTACCAAATAATAAAATAACATCTAATATAGTATACAGAGAAGTTTTTAACAATTAAAAGAAATATAATTTATTCAATTTCAATAATTTTATTTACTCATTTGAAACCCGTCAATATAGCCAAATTGTCATGCAAATACACACTTAAATAATCAGTTAAAATAATATAACCCTCCTTTTGGAAGTCAGGAAATAAACCATAGCTCTCAGTTTTAACCGAACCACAGTCAGAATTTCATTACAAGTAAAAATGTTTACCGCCCAACGAAGTGGGAACGGGTCAGTTAGTTTTCTAATTTAACACAAGTATGTACTGCCTGATTGTGTAACAAATTCTCAATGAAACAAACATTCGTATTTTAATATAAAAAGAAATAATTTTATCGTGGTAGAGCCACGCTTCCGCACACCTTGACTTGACTTGACCACAGCGGCTTGTCTGGAGAGGCACCACGGCCTACAGAAACCCAGTGTAAGTAACCCTTACTGCAAGCGTAACGTGTTTTGTTGAGGTATAGAGGGCTCAAGAGATTCAAAGACTAGTAGCTCCTCTACTTTTGCATGTCCATGGATGTTTGATTCGATGATAGGAGCCGCTCTTATGATGTAAACTGCATGTGTTTGCGTGAATGGACGTGCATCAAGCGTGTATGGAGGTTGTTTACGTGGGGATAGGTTTCAAAAGACTATAAAATACGTACTCCATTAATGTTTGTTTTTTTTTTAGATTCGTTAGAAGTTGTTAGAAGGTAAATTCTAACAAACACTGAAACACATATTTAATGAAATTAATTTAAGAGCATGAATCTCAATTTATATCTACATCGGTGCAGACATAAAGATTTTCCGTACAAACTTTCAAACCCTATTTCACCCCTTGAAGGGTGGAATTTTCAAAATCCCTTGTACGCTTTGTTAATTAAAACTACTGTCCAAATTTTACGTTCATACTATTAGCGGTTACGGCTGTGCGAGCGTCTATACGTCAGTGAGTCAGACAGTGGGGACGTCTCCTTTTATATATTGATATTAATGATGTTGAAAGCCATAGCTTTCTATACACGAAAAAAATTAAAGCAGAGAGCGATTTAGGCTAGATTAAGTGACAAGTATTATATGAGATATAGAAATGATGTATTAGAAAATTACTTGTTTACAGAAAGTTACTGTGTAGAAAATGTTGGATCAAATGGAGAAACCGGATAACATCCTAGGCGGATGATGAAGAAAAAAAATTAACACATTGAAAAAGTTAGTCGAATTTTTATTGCATATTATATACAAAACTAAAAATAATATTCTCTATTTTTTTCAATTATCAAGTAAAAACACCTCAATATTTTAGGATATATAAATTAAAATAAATATTTTTTCACATGTAGTCAACACTCCTATTGTAGACAGCAAATAGACAGTATTTGGCGCGAAGGAAATTTTTAACGTCAGCAAAAAAATAAAACTATATTATTATGACAATTTTAAAGAGAAAGAAGAAAAAAAAGAAAAGAAACAAAGTTGTAGGTTTTACATCAGTGTGTAAGCTACAAACACACTTTTTAATATTTCAATATTGTAGTATAGGTGCTTAGCATCTCACGTCCCTTATATATGTTTAGATTACACATAAAAAGTGTTAAGTTTGATTAGAACAATGCAAAGGAAAAAGAAAATTTATTACCTTTGGGTTCGTTCTTTGTTTTCAACCGACTTCAAAAACATAGGAGGAGGTTATCAATTCGTGTGTATATTTTTTTGTGTGTATGTTACGCGATTACTCCGCCGTTTGTGGACCGATATTCGAATTTTTTTTGTTTATTGTAAAGGGTTTACTCCTGAATTGGTCCCATTGTCACCAAATGACCTGGTGATGGGATCCATGAGGAATCTAGTGAAGTCCTCAAAATTTATAGGGACACCGATAGTGATTTTGACTTCTTTAGAAGTAACTCGAGCATATGCTACTAAAAGGGCTGAATAGAACTCCTCACTATTTTAAGATGCACAGGAAATTTCAACATTGTTTAAAGAACTGCAAGCATATGTCACTATTAAATAATAATCACCACAACCATCATCACACCATACATCATGATATTATGTTGTTACTAATCTTTGAAACGGGTGGACCTATTTTGACGGCTCTTTCACTTGTAAAAAGTTAATGTTATAAAAAATAAGAAATTAGTGGAAGAACATTTTCCGTTTCCGTTCAACAGCAAAATGATTTACCGAAGTTAGGAACGAATTAGGATCATGCCCGTGATTAAATTTCGGTTCCTGTTGAAAATGCAGGAATTGGGTAGTCACAAACATTATTTTGTATATTCCAGCGCCAATAGTGGAAATATTAAATGGGACAACGACTATCGCTTTGAGGTCGATAGCGTCGAAGATGGTGTCACAGCGTGAGCTAGGTGAGATTGGATTATTATAAATTTTGTTTACTATAACCCAAGCGATATCTGTTCTTTTTGTTCGATCGGGAGCTTAACTTTCCTCACCCTACACCAGTTGCCCGGCGCGATCTTCCTGCTCACTCTGCTGGCCACGACACCGCCTTTTGTGATATTCATGTTAGTACCTATTGGAAGTGTTTTACATGATGAATCTTACGAGATTGAGGTTTTTACGCAAAACAATTAGTTGACCATGGTTTCTAATCGTTTGCACTCAAACGATTAACCTGTTATTCAATCGTCAAATGTTTCCTGGATTTAAATTATATTTTATTATATGAATCAATAATCTTAAAAAATTTTGTGAACAATACTTATTATGTTTCAGATGGTTCTACCGACAACATAAGCAAGACGCTAGAAAAGCTAAATTTAATATTGAAGAGGCTGCAGTAAGTTAAGCAAAAACTGTTTCATATATCTAGTATCTAACTGGTATTAATAAAAAATTATTATTTCATACAAAAATATAATATGAGAAGCCCATCGTAACTTGTAGGTACAAAATATATTTTTTTTATACATGCATCTAGGTTTATTTACTTTTATTAAATTGTAATGCTGATGGATACAAATCTCAACATAAGTTTAGGCTCGCTTGAACTAAATTGTGGCAACATATTATTGTGAAACATTCCTACGTCAGTTCTTTTGAGATTTAGATCCACCAGCAGCTGCCAGCGGCGCGGCCCGTGCTGGTCGCCGGACACACTCCGCCAGGAGCTGCCATCGGCGCGGCCCGTGCTGGTCGCCGGACACACTCCGCCAGGAGCTGCCAGCGGGCGCGGCCCGTGCTGGTCGCCGGACACACTCCGCCAGGAGCTGCCAGCGGCGCGGCCTGTGCTGGTCGCCGGACACACTCCGCCAGGAGCTGCCAGCGGCGCGGCCCGTGCTGGTCGCCGGATACACTCCGCCAGGAGCTGCCAGCGGCGCGGCCCGTGCTGGTCGTCGGATACACTCCGCCAGCAGATAGTATGCGTCCTCCGAAACTCCGTACTCCAAGCAGTACGGCGAGTCCAAACATACCTGAAAGCGTAAATATCCTAAATAGGGATGATGACTACATTTAAACTATTTAGTTTCATTAATATACTATGATATATTGAGGCATTACTACTTGGTAAATGTAAAATTTTAAGTGTAATTTAGTAATTAGAGATATCTACAAAGTACAAAAAAGTTTAAAATTTTCTTTGCTAAATTAGTAAACAAAACCTACATCATTAGTTTACTTACATCATATACAAAAACATTAATTATAATAGTAAATATGAACCATAAAAACATACAAACATATCGGAGATATTTACAAATATGTTCCTGCGGCCGTATACTTCATACACTTTAACCTTAGGCGTGACGTCACAGCTAGGTAAGTACGACTTTAGTATGGAGCGTTTTCACGAGACTTGCGAAATTTTTTAAACAAATCGCTGTACCTTTGAAAATATTGTCTTTTGATATACTGTTTCTTCTGAGAAGTTACTCATATTTAAGAGTACTATTCATTTATGCAATAAAAAAAAATTGTCACCTAGCCTATTGGCTTCTTGTATTATGGTATTTTCTTTAAGACTGCCTGGACCTAGGAACCTTATTATATTATTATTTTCTGAAAAGGAACTATGATTTTAAAACATAAAGTTTGGCTGTATTATGGATACGTCTGTTGCACATGGAAACTTTTACGTAGCGGTTTATCGCTTATTACCTGTTTAACGTGTTAACTGTCTATGACATGAAATGTGTTAGAGCATATTCTGGAGAATCACAACATAGTATAAAATAATGTCGCTTTTTCTGTCTGTCCCTATGTATGCTCAGATCTTTAAAACTACGCAACGGATTTTGATGAGGGTTTTTTTAATAGATAGAGGAAGGTTAATATTTATATAACATGCATAATATAGTAGAGAAACACTGATAATTTTAGAGGTTTCCAATGTCGTAAAAAACACATTTTTTTGAGCTTAAATTGCAAACGTTTTTGCCTTGCCAAATGGATTAAAAAATATAATATCTAAGACTCATCTAGTATACATTTTATCATCAGTTCTAAATGTTACACGTGTTTGATATTATATCGTGTCATGTAATTATCTGTTAAAACTTATTTTTTGATGTTGCGAAGTTCAAAATTTTATCGGGTTTTGCATATACATTGATTTTGTCTTACACGTGCCGAATTTTAAATTTATCTTATCATTTTGCCAATAAATTTTCAAGTTGGATAAAACTTTCGCTGTTAGAGTCGTAGAAAAAATCATATCTCAAACAAAATTTTTTCAATAAGGAGTTTTTGGATAACAAAAACATTGAAAATTGAAAAAATTGTTTTTAAAAAATTCGGGGAAATGTTATATAAAATAGTATATATAGCCTAAAAATGCACAGGGAAACTAGAAAACAGTCTTCTTTGGAAGTCAGTTATAAAATACACAGGATTATATATAGGTTAAGTCGATGTTGATGCTTCAATGGGTTGCAGTTTCCATCTTTTCCAATATTTGGAAAATGAAAAAAGTTTTCCAAAATGATGTAAATATTTAATAGAATTTCGGAATTGTAAGGTTTTATAAAAATTTAAGTTTCATGGTCTCATCTGCATTTTTTCAAAATTTTTCAAAATTTTAATCCGACATTTCGTTTAGGAGCTATAATGCCACATAAAACACCCTTATTTTGTCGCACATAAGATGCTACATCGACGTAACTAACATTTTGTAATTTTGCAGGAAATGCAATCTAAGAATTATTTTAGTCTCTTGACATCGTTGGCTGGAAAGGAAATAGACTAGAATGTTCCGACAACTTGGTTTAAATAGCTCATATATCCTTCTATGAAGAAAAAAAATATCACAATAAAAAAATCGGAACACGCCCACTAACAAGCTTTTTTTTTTTTAATTATACCCTCAGTTGCGTCTCTGTTTCTCCAAGGGGAAGTAGTACACTTGGAAATAATACATATTTTTAATTGAGTCTAAATTAATATATTGAAACCATTTAACTCTTTTATCGGTATTACCATAAAGTACACGTCTTTAAAAGACAAAAGTATGAAAAAACATAATATAAAATTATCAAACTCGAGAGTTACCACAAGATGCGTCTTCGTAGTTCTTAAAATACGTTTTTTTTTGCACTTAATACGTATAACAATAGTAATTAAAAGTAATATAACCTGGAATGATCACTAGTTTAATGGATAAATCCTTGACAAATTGCTTGTTATGAATACGTGAAACCAAAATCTATCCTATATTATAGGTAATATCAAGACAATTACAGTAAGCTGTCTGTTGTTTGTCGAATAGGATTTGTCACTAACGTTAAAAGTATTCACTTCTATAATTCTCCATACAAAAGTGACGAATAAACAGTTACAAATGATTAAATAAATAAGTAGGTCTTGTATCTATTTATTGGTTCGCAATAAATTTAAATAAATCGGTAGTGACACTAAGTATAAACGCCTTAGTAATTAGTAGGTTTTAAATGTTATTGAATCAGCATACTTAATCAAAATATCAAACAATCAAATAAATTAACATCAAGCAAAGAAGAGAAATGTTGTGCACTGTCACTGTACTGTTATAAAAAGTCTTTCGTATTTAGAGTTTTGTTCAACAAAAACAGCTTAAACCCTACCTAATTGTCACCTATTGCGTTTGCTAATAATTAATGTGAATATTATTTATCAGGTACATTCAGCATGAAGTAACAAATGGGTTTGGAAAAATATCTTATTGCTTGACTTATTCTAAGCAGTCTTTTAGTTGACTAATAATAAGTGATTAAATCTCTCGTTAGGCACTAATTTTAAATATAACACTACTAATATAAATAATAATCAGTCTCCATATTGAGAAAGTTAAACAAAAATAGCATTTCACTCATTATTAAGCTTAATGGCACTAATCAATCTCAGTAAAAATTTGTACTTAATACTTAAAATTTACCCAAACAAAGAATAATCTAGTCATTGTCACGTTTGAAAAGGTCCTCATAAAACCTTGCATAATAACTGGGAACTATATTGTTTCCAATAAGGTAGGTACTGTAAATCTGATTTACAGGCTTCAGGCAGAGTTTGGCTTTCTGTGTTTCTCTGCATCTACTTTCAATCGGCGATAAACAGGATTCACAGAAACTATGCAGGAGTTAAGAAAATCACGTTGACGTTGAAGTGAACCTAGTTTCCAATATGTGTCAAATATGTTTTGTCTCTGTTGATTAGTAAACTTATTGGAGCAAGACAATCTGCACTTTGGACCACAAGGTGGTTTTATTGCTCTTGCTTGAACAATCTTTCCTACACGAGAAATATATTGTTTTCCAGTGTTTCTCAATTTTTTATTTACGTTCTTTTTCCAGGTCTCTTCATTTTTGGTTCTCTTTTTTCCTTTTTTCTTTGATGATGATTTTGACGACGAGCTTGATGAGACCGAAGATGATGAGCTGGATGAAGAAGATGAAGAGTCAGAAGATGAACTTGAATTTGATGAAGTGCTTAACCTGCGTTTGCGCGTTTTGTCGTTATTTGGCAAATATTCATCTTCACTTGCGTCAGGAGAAAAATCTCTTATGCTATTGTAGTCATCAATTAGTATATTCTGCTGTTGTTTATTTGGAGACTTGATTAAAGTAGACTCATTCTCTTCATGTTCACTACTTGAACCTTTTGTAAAATCATTACAGTCTTCTGCGCTTTGTGAAACATTTGATTCAAAAAATAAACCTTGGCCTGTGCTCTCAAACGAAGTTGTCTCATTGGCCAGTATTGAAGGGGAATCCAAATTCTTATGAGATCGATCAAGTTCATAGTTCATGTTTTCAGCACATAATGTTTCCGTTTGATTGACAGTAGCGCTTATGTTTTTATGACATGCCTTTTCTGTATCCGCATCAATATTTTCAGAACCAATACAGCTCCTAGGTTCCAAATTAACTAAAAGTGCCGTATTTGTAAACGTTTTCATTAAACCATCAGCTATTTTAGGAGGTTCCTTTTTATGTAAATCATTTTTACCCATTTCCTCTTTTGTGAGCTAGTTGTACCATTTTCCGACATCGACTATTCATTTTTAGTGTTGTTAGAGCCAAAGCCTGAAATAAATTGAATTCTATAATAAGAAGATCTACGAAAATAAACCTCCTCAGGTTTTTTCGTAGATCAAACATCAGATTTAATTAATAAACATACTATATTTTTATTTTTTCATTATGTAGCGGGACGAGCAGATCGAGCACCTGATGGTAAGTATCACGTCTGCCCATGCACAGGTGCAATGCCAAACAGCACTGAAATGGATACTGTTTGACACTGCCCCTGCGCCCACTACATTGAGACGACAGTTATTAGGTCTCATATACCCATTAATTACACTAGATTCAATGCCCTTTCCCCGAAACAAAACAAACAAGTAAACTATATTCTTAGATATATAAACACACCCAAACACAGAACGGGGGAGTGGGGGGTTGAACCCACGAACCCCGGCATATGAGGCACGAACACTATTAATATACATATAAACAGCAAATATTTAATAGTTAATTGAAAATATATATTTTAATGTTATAAAATAAAACAAAAATATGCAAATGATAAGTTATTAATTCTTATATTTATTATTTTTGGTACTACCGCGTCATAACTGACAAATGTGTCTTTATCGTATTAGTTTTTTAGCGTAAAACTGGTGCCACAATGACCTAACATACAGTTGCGGCACTGTTTCTCCAATAAACAAATACAACAAATGGCATAACTTACAGTTACGACGAACTATGACCAAGCTGCGTCCACACTCGACGGGGCCCCCCGCGCAACTGGCTGATCGGATGTTGTCGCACCAATTATAGTGAAATTTCACGGTAAAGCTACAAAGACAACTCACGCCATCTACCGAAAAACTAAGGAAATGATTATGTGTCTTTGTTTCCTCTTAAAATATCGCACTTTTTAAATAAGATGGCGCTCTTAAGTAATTTTCGTCATTTTTGTAGTTACGTCTATGTAGTATCTTATGTGCGTTGTGTCGTAGACTAAAAACCAGTAGTAATAGCTTGGCAACTAGGTTCTTCATTACACAAATGCCCGATAACAAAAACAAGTGCGCTTTCTATTAACAAAAAGATACAAATTGTGCTTTTAAATTTTAACAAAAGATAAGTTTTTACAAATTCTCATTTCTATGTATTTCCCAGTTACAAAGCCACCGATTGTCGGGAAACCGTTAAGAAGTATTTCCGACGCTTCTTAAGTACTTCCGGACTATGAACCGCGCAGATTTTTTCTCTGTTGTTTTTAATCCACTTATAATGTTTCTATATTTTTTTATGGTAAAGATTATTCCGTTGTTAAGATTTCTTGAATTCGTTTAACAGTTTATTTTATTTCAATAATATTTGATAGACTATTACCAATAGCTTGTAAAAGTGTTTAACTTTAGATTGAAACATTTTCCTTTTGTTATTTCGAAGAAGATTGCTAATAATATAATATTTCCATAGTAATATATTTTTTTCTATTCTAAGTACAATAATTTGTTCCGTAACTCCTTTCTAATCATAACTAACTCATTACTACTTACTTGCTATAACGTATTTTGCATATCATATTATTATAAAATCTAAAAAACAGATAGAAATTGAATTAACATAATATTTTTCTTTCATCTCGGTTTATTCTTTATTGCTTTTAATATAATTCCGCTCACACAGAGACAAAGGAAGAAGAAGTAGACTAATTGGCTGTTTTACCACTTACCGGCCCCCGTACGGGGTAACCGGTGACATGTGTCAGGTGGGAGCATGAAGAAATTTTAATTACTCCATGGGTAGGAGTAATCGACGCGCCGTTGCCAGTCCGGTTAAAGTGAAAAAAAAAATGCATTAATATTATATTATACCAACTGTACCCGACTTCTACGACTGTACGCTTCCATTTTCCTTAACAAAAATAAGTTAATTAAAATCAATCAGCAATAATAGGGTATTTTCCAAGTTTTTGAAAAATATATCAAATTGTAATAATAAAGTAATACATTTGCAATCTGGACCATTCCTTGTGAATTTCTTTCTTTTCCATGCAAATCAGCATAAAAGTTTAAATGATTAATAAAGCCGCCAAATTCTAAAATGTGTTGTCATCACGTCACCTCTCAACTATCAAATCACACTAGCAAGTCAAATCCTAGAATGCTTGGTGTTAACTCTGGTCTTTACTATCTTAAAATGCCTTTTATATGGTGCTACACTTTTATTATCGAAGAGAAACGCTGATATTCCCCACAAAACTTACACTAAACTTTGACTGACTACCGACTTTTTTTTTTAAATGACGTTTACTGACGGTAATGATGGGATTAGGGAGGCCATTTTAAAAAGAAGAAGAAGAAGTACAAGAAGATGACGTCATGTTTGATGACTGTGCGTTTTTAATCACGTGGTCAAACGTGAAAAAATTGTTATTTTATTTTTGATATTTAATAAAAATCATACATATTTTTAGCAAACGCTGGATAAATTGATTTTGAATAAAAAATTATATGTGATAAAACATAAATAGTTTGATGTATATTTTCAACACAGGATAATACGAGGGCGGCACTGAAAATTTCGGGAATCAAGGAAGTGACACAACATTACTATTTAAAAATGTATTTATTGCTTTTCGAAGTATTCTCCGCGAAATTTGACACATTTTTCCATACGATGGAACCAATAATTGAAGCAACCATTCCATTCGGAAGTTGGGGTCTCCAAAATGGCCGTTTTGTAGGCGTCCACAGCTTCTTCAGGTGATGAAAATCTCTGACCACGCAATTTATTCTTTATTTCAGGGAAAGTATAGAAATCATTAGGGTTGAGGTCAGGGCTGTACGGCGGATGGTCTAATAATTCTATGATTACTTGCTCTAAAAACTCTTTTGTTCTGTGCGCGGTGTGAGAACTCGCATTGTCGTGATGGAGGATGATGCGGAGGTTGCAGTCTCCTTACGGAGTTCAGAAACGACTTGTGGCAAGCAAATGTTAGCATACCATTCTGCATTAACCGTTCTTTGTCTCTCAAGAGGAATAGTCGCAACATGGCCGGTTTTGGAGACAAACGTGGCCACCATTTTTTTTGTAACACTCCGTGAACGAACAATTTTTGTTGGCTTTAACTCATTTTCGAACACCCAAACTCGTGACTGGTTTTTTGTTTCGGGTTCGTACGCATATATCCAAGATTCGTCACCTGATACGATGTTGTATACAGCATTTGAGGATCCTGTGTAGAATCTTTCGAGAGTTCTGACGCACCAAGTAACGCGAGCCGCTTTTTGCTCTTCACAGAACAAATGCGGTATCCATCGGGAAAACAACTTTTTTACACCTAATTGTTCATGCAAGATTATTTGTATTTGACTCATGCCAATGTCTAAAATTGCCTGAATTTCGCGGTATGTCACATGTCGATCTTCCTCAATCAGCTTACGCACAGCATCAACGTTTTCTTGGGTGACTGCAGTTTTTGGACGGCCTTGACGGGGATCATCACTGAGTTTGACACGTCCACGTTGAAATTCAGCAAACCAGCGATAAATTGTGGTTTTGGATGGGGCTTCATCACCAAATGCAGAAATCATCCGGTCAACACTGAGGTCAACACACTGTTTTTGTGTTAAACCACTTCGAAAGTCATAATAAATCATCGCTCTAGAATTTTCTCGAGTCAATTCCATTAGTGCAGCCTATGTAACCTATTATGTTATAGATTTTTTTTATATTTTTAACCGACTTCCAAAAAAAGAAGGCGGTTATACGTTCGAATGTTTGATTGTGTTTTCCACAAACCGGTCACGGCGCCCTCCCGCGCTGTACTGCCTGCGCTTACGTCGTTGGCCGTATCCTAAAGAGCACGTTGACTTCAAAATCGACATAAAACATTTGAAATCGGCTGAGTTAATAAGCTGTTACTACTTACGCCCGTTACAATAAGCCCGGCCTGACTCCCTACGCATATAAGAGTTATAGATCACTGAGGGTTGAAGATTATTACAGTACTAATATCGCTAACAAACAATGAGGGTTGGTGTTTGAAGTGTGAAAAGTGAGGTTATATGTAATTTTTAATGCCAAATCAAAAATTCAATTTTTTTTTTTTAGTTTTATTAAGTATATAAATATTTTTGCTCCACGGCAGCCGGGCCGGTAAGTACATATCAGCCATTGTGGTCGAGACGCCTGCGAACATCCTGTTGGAAGTTGATAACATTATTTTCGTTTTACTTAGATTTCTTCAAATTATTTTTAAGTTTTATATTTGGCCTCTTTGCTGATGACTTCCTGAGTTACAAAGAAATCAGGATGAATTATTTACAGGTTATTATTATTATTATCAAAGAACTTGTCTTCGTCTACAATGCTTTATTTTTAGGCATAAATAAATCAGAATAATCTAAGAAAAATACTGTACATATTTTGCAATCCGAGGTATAATTGTATTTTTATCTTTTTGAAGGTTTAATTTCATATTTATTTTCGTCTACTCAGAAAAATATCTTCATGAGTATGACCTAGATATTCTAAGAAGTCGGGGCACTCAATATTATTTAAAGATGGTCATACATTTCGTAGCAACTTACAAGCGTATGACGTCACTAATTGCTTGCACGACTTTAGTATAGGGCATTTTCACAAGACTCACAAAAGATCTTCAAACAATCTTTCTTTGAAAATATTGATTTAAAGTACTTTAAAGTACTATTCCTTTTATAATGTGTCCTATTTTTCAGAGCACTATTCTTATCTATCTTAGCTCAGCTTAGATCAGCTAGAGCAAGAGACGCATTTGCCTACATTTTTTTTTCGCTACACTAGTTTTCTTACATTTCTTTTTTAGATACAAGGAACATACTTTTTGCATAGCACTATCTAGTGTCTATTACCCATATTCCACTTTGCCCCATCTAACAATAAATCCTTTAAATCAAAAAATATATTGCATATCAAACCCTATTTTTTTAATAAAATTAACATACTGCTAATTAAGCGGGTCCCAACACCACGAACACAACTCAGCATCTTCGAATTTCGTTTAATATTCGCCGTATCGTAAACATAGCTGACGAAGATCGTTAATTATTCGTAAACTGCTTTCCGAAAACCTCATTAAGACTACGCATATAAAGAGCTTTTAGAGTAAACAAAAGATTTAGCTTATTCATTAAACGTAATTAAAAGGGTGAGATAATGATGAAAGTGTGGAATAATAAGTGAAACAATGAGTTGATGTGTCGGTCGTTAGCGACTTGCGACTTGCCACATACGCCCTCGTAGGCAATGTATCACACTATCACTGTAAAAATATAGGATACTTATTTAGTAAGGCTCTTTCTAAGTTTAGTAGGAAATAAGCATTGAACAGAAAATTTACTTCAAAAATAATTATTAATAATCTAGTTATTACAATTTTAATCTAAAGCTAAGTATTTAAAATATTTACAATCTATAAAAGTACTAAAAAGAAAATTAATAATACAAAACTACAAAAATTACAAATTAAAAACTACAACTAAAAGAAATCTCTCAGGTTGAATTAAATTATTAAATTGAATCACTCTCACCAGGCAGCGTACCTAGAAGGCTCAGAGAGTTTCCTCGCTGGATTGCGACACTCACTCTTTGGGTCAGATAGGTGCCGGCTCTATGGTCTCGGGTGGCTTCCACGAGTTTTTTCGAAATTTCTCTGATATTTTGTGCGCACTCGGACCCATGTACCTAGGTTTTCAACCCCAAACGGTTCAAATATGAGATCCCCGCTAAGGTTCTCATATTTGCGCCACTTGAGGTGCTCCGCTTGATTGGCAGCCGCACCTGCAAAACTCGAGGTGCCCTGGAGATGGGACGGAGCAAGTGTATAAACGCAAGTAGCGCCCCACACCAGAGCCCGTCCCACTCTCCAAGGGACCAGGGTCATCTCGTCTGGTCTCTTGCCATCGTCGTGCGCCAAACCAGAGGGTCCCAACACAGATGACACTCCGGCGGTGACAAGAGCCTGACGGATGAGGTCGTGACATCAGGAGATGCGCCCGGCGCTTCGTTGACAGATCAGACCGTGGTGTCCGAGGGTGTCAACGTTTGCGCCACAAACGCAGCGGTGGACAACGATATATGGCACCCCACGTCATTAAGACACAGGAAAGTGGCTATTCGGAAAGCTGTTCGATCCAGCAATCTGCCCGTATCGGGTGACGGTAATGCTTGTTGCCAAAGGCCCGACTCCCACTTCTCCACAGCTATGAGGCGAGCCTGCTCTACAAGACTGGAGGACGTATTAAGAAGATTATTCAGTACCAGTCTGCAGAGTGGCTCGTCCCAGAGCCTTTGGGAAAAAGTCTTGTCAGGCATTTCAGTACAAGCACTAGTTGCGCTCCAGGAATCCTTGGCCTCGTCCAGAAAGGGAACTATATTGGAGTAAGATGAGTGCTCTAGTATTAGGGCGATAATCTATGGTTGGCGGACGGACTGAGGAGAAAAAGGCGGGAAGCGATATGTCAGTAGGTTTTCGAACACCTAGGCCACCGAACCTATCTGGAAGCGTTGCCTGAGTCCATGCGCGGTCATCTAAGTTTATGTTTTAAATCGTGGAGAGCGTATGTCTTAAGGTGTCGTCCAACTGTTTGAGAAGTTGAAGGAACTTCCACAGTTGGCAACAGTGCAAGACATACCTAAATTTTGGTACGAAAATGCAATAACGGATTAAGGTGAAGGCCATGTGATAGTTAATTTGGAGAAGGCGGTCTAAATTTTCACTACAATTATGTAATTTATTATTTATGAAGTCCGGGAGTGACTGAGAGAGAGCCCAAAAGGAAGAGCGAATCCTTCTCGATGAAGGACAGTTGTGGAGCTATTTCTTTAAAGCTGGATATAATCGCGTTTCTATCCCCACAACTGTCCGGCACAAAAAGTTCGCACATCCCTAGGTTCAGCTCCAGACCTATATTTTGGAACTCGCGGATCAGAGTGCGGAAGTCGGATTGTACAGTGGTTGCTTCTAAGGGTCCCATCATCCAAGTACCAAACATTAAATTTTGAATTTAGAAGCTCGATGACTGGGTGTATGGCACGGCTGAAAATTGCTGGACCTAGAGGGTGTCACCCTGTTGGCTAGCCAACTTTGGATGAGATGAGGTGATATTTGTAAATAAGTTTGGGGGGTTTGGTGTGACATCAGCATGAATGGTAAAATGGCAGGTGCTGTAGATTTTATTTGGGCCAACATGGTGCCTCAGTCAACTGAGTTGAAGGCGTTTTTGACGTCGACCTATAGAAACAAGTCATCGCCTTGATTGTGGATAGCTGAAAGAGTGAACAGTGGCCTCACAGACTTCTTTGCAGGCATATTCGAGATGTTTCGGCTGGAAGTGCGACGCGAACGACGGAAAGTGACCGATTTATAGGCTAGTTTGGCCTGGCGCCGGTATGTGGAGCCAATAGCAATCAGACGTATGCCACCATCTCTCTTCTCCAAGGCGCAGAGGTTAGCTCCATACAGAATGTCCACGATATCTGATGTGACCCCTCCACGTAGCATTAGGTTGCACAGATTCGTGAGGTTTTTTGAGGAAGGAGGAGGAGGGTTCACAAAACAAGATACAATCATAATACGTGCAGATAAATCACTTATGTACTAAAAGAATATTACTAGAGATTGTATCCCTCTAGTTCATGCAGAAACTTCTCGCCGGCCTCCCCGCAGCAACCGCTGGTGAGGTCCTTTAGATGCTGAGGGGTGAGACCGTCGAGGCCGCCAGTTGAACCCGGAAGAAAGGACATGATGGCTCCGCATGCTTTGTCTGCTGACGTTTGTAGTGGTGGTGTTGCGTCATCGGAAGCTGTGAAGGGATTGGATTGTAATGGATGTTTGTTCTTTTGTCCGACTGCCCTGAGGGTTTCAGGGCAGTCGGTGGGGACCATGTCTTTGGAAAAAGAAGTCGCGCTGCACTCTTAATGTCTCCGTCACTTATTTTATTTTCTACAATTTTCAAGAGGTTTAATTTGCCCAAAGAATGCGAAAAAAATTTGGGTTGAGGTCAATGTCCAAAACACAGTTCTTTTTTATTCTTGAAGTGCATTGTTGAGCGGATCTCTAGTGATATGCAGAAATCGGTAGGGAAAGGTTAATAGATTTTCCCATGCTTGCCTCGAATTCTCATGCACTGTGTAGCATATTGTGTCGGTAACTTCTGGGCTACGGTCACTCTAGCACCCCTAGGGATCCGTTTTAGAATTGGTACAAAACGTTTAAATTTGGATATTTCTTGCCAGAAATTTGTTTGAAAGATGGGATTGAGAAGTGGAGTGGTTATTGGAAGAGTGGGCGTGGGAAGCTGTTTATGGCATTTGCCTATATGAATGTTCAAACCCCGCTGGCTTTTAAAATATCGGGAACTATATTCCCAAGGACACGAAATATTGATGGAGGTCCCTGCATCCTGGCTGCTTGACATAGGTTGGTAAGGCTAAACTATAAACGATTATTTATATAATAGAATAAACTATAAATAAAAAACTTATATATATATATATATATATATATATATATATATATATATATATATATATATATATATATATATATATATATATATAAAAAGATTTTTGGGCACTCTGCCGCATAAGGACTTTTTGAGCAAAATTTAAATGGAGTTTTTATGAAAATTCATCAATCAGCAATCGTGCATGCTCCGCTTGCCTTTCAGTTCAAACTTCTAAGGTACATATTACTTTGAACTTAAATTATTTATTTTTAAGTGCACACTATTTTAGGGTTTAAAGTTTAAACCGATTAAAATAAAATGGGACCAAAATTTTGCTCGCTCGCCTCGTGCGCTCGTGTTGATCATAAAGAGCATATTCTATTACTTAGTATCGATTTCGTTTTTTAGGCTGTTCTGTATCTATCAGATAGGGTTTAAAGTATATTTTGATTTTAACATGTATAAAAATTTATAGTAAAAATACTATTTAATGGGGCGGTAAATTTAATTAGCCCGGGGTGTTAAATCTTTAGTACGCCCCTGAGAGAGTTTGATTGTAGATCAAAAATAAATTTTCTGCATAAGCGAAAACTGTGCGTAAGCGTAACGGAAGCTATGCGTAGAAAAACATATACGCATGAAGCCAAGAGGAAAGGAGGACCGTCGTATATGGGAGAAAACTGAAAAAGTGTCCGACAAATACGAAAGTAATCAAATAAGAGTTCGAAAACTGGCCGAAGCTGTCCAACGTTTGCTGTATGGGAAACTCAATTTGATATTTAATTCTGTTTTTAGTATTTGTTGTTATAACGGCAATAGAAATACCTAAGTACATCATTTGTGAAAATTTCAACTGTCGAGCTATCACGGTATAAGAAGGTTAAGATACAGCCTGGTGACAGACGGACGGACAGCAAAGTCTCAGTAATAGGGTCCCATTTTTACCCTTTGGGTACCCTAAAAATGGTAACGTGATAAAAAGAATATTTACTAGAGTTCATTGAAGTATTTGAAACTTTAGAGCCACTATGGTTGTTAAAATCTAAAGACTATTACTATAAAACAACACTATAAAACATTACTATACAACGAGAAATGATTTCTTTAACAATTATTATTACTGGAAAAATGTATGGCACAATAATTCGGATTCATCGATAGAGTGACTACAGCAAAATACAATTAATAGATAAAGTTATTACTAAGGTTATTACCTAACCAGTAACATATGTCACGACATTTCTAAGGAGGGTTCCGTAACTATCAACACGCAATATTTTATTTGAATTACTTCAAAAGTTATTGTCATTAAGTTATTACAAAAGCTAGGAGAGCGGACAAATAGACAGACGGACGGATAAAGCGAAACTATAAGGGTTTCTTAAGTATTACGGAACCCTAAAAACACGACCGACGCTCGCCGCAAACCAGATGCGATTTTCCGTGTATGCTTGAATCCGTTCAGGCCGAACCTTAGATTAAAACGCTTAAAAACTGGGTACGCGCATGAAAAGTGAATCAATTCATACTACATGTCCCGACTATTTTTTAATAGTCGGACGTTATGACGGTTTGTGTCGTTATAGGGTGTCACAATGCATCGGAAAACAATTAAAAAAGCTTGGGACATAACATTTCATATATAAGTACTACAACTTGACTTGTATTATGCCAAATATTTAAAACATTTTAAAATAAAATCACATTTTGTCGCCATCTTGTTGCCCTACTGTGAATTGTGAAAATGTTACTAGTAATAAGAAATTTATTTCAAAATTATCATGGCTAACTAATAGTTGTAACTAAGACAGTTTTTTAATATTTTCTGATTTTTTAACTGTCAATTTAAAGTATTTTCAGTATTAAGGTAATCCTTAATATATTCCTTAATACCAGTTTAATATAAATAATATTTACAAATCGTGTTTAAATGGTTTAAAATGAAATATAAGTTATATTTTTACATGTGACAATATTAAGAAAAACAAATACAATAATTCCAATTTTAAGAACAACATTTTCCGTGGAAATTGTCCTTTAAAACTGTGCTCACTCCACAACATTAAAGTTTTGTGTGCGTGTGTCAGCATGTAATGCTTACGCCTACATCTATCTGTTGCTTGCTTCACTTTGTACGATGCGTTTGTTTGAAGATTATCTAGCCGTTATTAATCTAAGGGCCGAACTGACGTTAGTTTGGTCGGATGCGATTTTTTCCGTGTATGTGCTCGAATCCGTTCAGGCCGAACTGACGTCAGTTCTAACTGAAGCGATCGGCCTCTCGTCTGTGGCTGCCTTTAGCGCCAGTGCCCTGGCGCGGAATTTGATAGCGATTGAAAATTGAACTTTATTTACTACGCAAGAAAATACACGTTTCATTGCAATAGTTCGAGTTTTGAGCTGCACAGCGCTCGCAGCATGGCGCCGCGCCTGCAATGAAACGTTTATCTTCTTATACAGTGAATAAAGTTAATTTTTAAACCATTACCTTAAAAATGCCACAACGCAGCGCGTTTGGTATGAGCTGACCCTTATTGGGCAAGGAAAATGAGTAGTGTAATAATAAATCGTTTGTATTATATATTTTTTGTAAAATTGAATAAGGTAGTTCGAAATTAATTACGACTATTTTAGGAATATAAACTGCTTATGTCAAGACCAAATAAAATTACATGACGCTCTTTACGGTACTGTTAAGGTTATTGACCTATAAGAGCTGATTGTATTGATGTTATATAGACAAAGTCTTAAAATTACACGTTTCTGTGAGGTTAATGTTAAAAAATAATCTACGGTAGATCATATTATTACGCCCAAAATACCCATAATTGATTTGGACAACCTTATATAAGGACATAAACATATTATTATATGGTGCATATAATATGCTATATCAGATAATATACTTATATTAGCGGCCAATTCAAAATTATTTTATTTACTCACTTATGTAAGAAAAACTAAATCACAAACGTACAGGCAAAATGCAATATAATTATTTGGAAGTGCTGACCTAAAAAAAATATTTTATGTATGGTGCAGAAGCGAGCTCATAAAACACATTCGTATAATAGGCGATTGTATTTTTTACGGTAATATTGTGTAACGAGCAATTGTCTTGTGTAAATAAATAACAAATGTGCTCGGCGAGGCCTGTCTGTCTATTTGCCGACTCGCAATCAGCGCCGACTGACGTCTCGCGATGGCGGGAACCAATCAGCTGTGCTGACTTATGCAAGCCATGTTTTTCCACCAACTGTCACATTGGCGAAATCCTACAAGACCGGTTGAACGAACACGCTTCGTTGATTGGCGCTTTTGAATGTGAAACGTTCAAGGTATTTAAGAATTTGACAGTACATATTATTATTGTAATGTTTTGGCAGCTTGATGGATGCGTATGTATGTCTTGCTGCGGAGAATAAAATTGCTTTGATGAGATTAGAGGGTTCTTGGAAACAGAATTTACATAGAAGGATCACTAAAATTGAAGCAGAAAAAATTAATCTGTCTCACAAAACATCAAAGTCTAAACCCATATGAGTGGAAGAGACAGCGTAACTAAGCTTTTTCCTTTTTTTCGATTAGTTTTTGTACATTGGTTGTTTTAATGATTGTAATGTTAATACAGCGTACGAATTACGACTTCATTACAATTTACATAAGTGACATTTTAAATTGATAGCAATACAAATGTCACATGCGTACGAAAAGCTTCGGACGCTCGAAAAATTTGGGATGTTATTAGTCATCTCTTATCAAGTGTCTCAAGGAGAATAATGAACCATATAATATTTCTGTCTACTATCCTGCTAACAGTCAGGTGTGAATGCTATGGTTATTAATATAGTTATTAGTATTAAATAACAATATAGTTATTATTAAATCATTTTGAATCACTAAGTAATTAAATAAATGCACTGCCGCGTCACGTATCGACTCGTCTCGGTGTGAGCTGACCCTTAGTTATTGTATAATTGTGACCGACTTGAGAAAACAATTAAAAAATAATTTTGTGACAAGCATAGTAAAAGATAAACACTTTGTATATCCGCAAACAATAATCCTTTTGCAGCCTATCAGTTTAGTCGCACTAAGCTCAATTGGTAGGTACTAAAATATGGTCTAAAACAAGTCGTGTATTTTTTATTTTCATACTCAATTATTTAAGGGAGTCACTATTATTCGAAACCTTCCCATCACTAAAACTGTTGTATATTTGTTGGGAAAGTTACCTTTTTTGCGAACTTCGGTCTCCCGGAGGCATTGCGGGCATCAGTTAGCCGCAAACTCGGGCGAACCCTCCAGAGGGGTTTTTCAACATCAATCCAGTATTCCTGTCAGAGAAAATCTTGTTTCATATTCTGCAATTTTTGGACGTCCGTGCTTATGGTATAATAAATAGAATTATTTTTCCCGGGTAGTAAAATCATTCTTATAATAAACCTAGATCATTGCCTAAGTAAATTAACTCATAATAGGTTACCTT
This sequence comes from Phengaris arion, assembly GCA_963565745.1. Taxonomy (NCBI): domain Eukaryota; kingdom Metazoa; phylum Arthropoda; class Insecta; order Lepidoptera; family Lycaenidae; genus Phengaris; species Phengaris arion. The sequence continues at coordinate 5,266,315 of OY751439.1, read as the reverse complement.
ATTTTCTGGCAACCGAAAATATCGAAAAACGTCCTTTATAAGCTTTCAAACGTTTATGTAATATACTTTTAAAATATTAAGAATAAAGATGGCTGAATTTAATAGCAGTTTCCTGCCTCTGAAATGTAAGATTTTGTAAACCACGCAACAAATTTGTATGCATATTGTATTTTAATAGAGTTATTTGAGAGGAAAGACGGGAAGCCGAGGAGAACAGCCACAAACTTTGGACTTTGAACGCTGCTCCATATTCTACCAGGACCGTTCCTCGACTTCACATTAAAAAGTGTGGTATGAAGTCTAATAAGACAAACTTTATTTATAACTAGCTGTTATGACACACATTGTTCTGTATTAGCTATGAACTGGAATAAATAAAAACCAAAAAGGTAAACTGAACGCACCTTTAAATATTTGATAACACAGTGAAAGGAAAATTCAATCGTCGTTTCTAGTATTTTAGCGGCTATTGTTCCAATATCTCTCACAGTTCATAGCTTCCCGAACTACCGCAATCATTTCAAGACCAAAACTAAACAAATCAGTCCAGCCGTACTCGAGCTTTAGAGAGACATTGGAATTGCATTCAATTTTTATATTATATAAGAGAAGTATAATTTACAAAAACTTAATTCACTAATTCAAAGTAGTTTCCGACCGTATCTATTACGGTCGACAATACTTCAACACGTCCCGAAGACATATGGGCATGCTAGACCATGATTTATCTCCTTCTTTGACGAGGGAAAATTGCTGTTTGTTTAGGTTTCTTTTAACCAAGTTTAGATATGTTATCGTACAAGAACAATATTTTCGTTATAGATGGTTTTACTAGCAATTCAACTTTTTTATGGAATAGCAATATGCATTTAAGCTAACATCAAAACGAGACGATTCGCGACGCGTCGCTTCATTTTCGAGATAGCAAAATTCAAGGTGGAATTATATTATATTATAGTATATTCACAACACAAGAAAATACACGTTTAATTGCAAGAGTTCGAATGTCCGCTCTGCATAGCACGGCGCCGCTCTTGCAATTATACATGTATCTTCTTTTGTACTGAAAAAAGGTCAATTTTAAATCACTATTTTAATTATATAGCCTATGTTATTAGCTCACATTATTATTACGAATCTATTGATACCACATTAGGTAAAATCAGACCAGTACTTTAGACGCTACGTGGGAACGAACATACATACATATATACATAGACTTCCAAAATCATTACCCTTCCTTTTGGCTAATAATTTTAGTAAAAAAACATTAGTAATCGAGTAAAAAAGAAGCGTCGCGTCTCGTATCGTCTCGTCTCGGTGTGAGCTGCCCCTAACTGTCACTTTATAGAAGTAGTTACGTAGGTTACGCTGTTATCTGTAGGTGTGTTGCTTAAAACTGAAAAGTTGAATATCTAATAAATCATAACTCAGACCATTTACCACCAGATGAATTTTCATTACGATGTTTTTTTACCTCTATTATATTCCAAAGTTGCTACATTTAATTTTGTTTTAATCTATCTAAGAAAGTCATAACTAAGTCAAATTTATTGAGTTAATACGCAATTCTTATGCGTATTTTTCGAGAATTTTATACTCGCCACAAGCGGTGACGGACTTTAAATAAACCTTTAACATTTATATCTCGGAGATAATTTAATAAAGATTTTAACGTTGCGCCGTTACAAAGGTTTAGTATCCCTGGCGGTTTAAAATGCAGACAGCTCGCCAGATGACGGTTTTTTTTTTCTGACTGAATATATTTTCATATAGAACGTAGTCCGTATGTCGGTGAAGTTTTTAGATACATAAAGACAAGCCGAGAGATTTTTTGATTTATTATTTATGGGATTTTATTGTACAATTGAATATTCAGCACGAATGATGTTGCTACAACACCAAGAAGGTTTAAATATAATAATTTAAACACATAATTTATAGTTTACCTAAAAAAAGTACTGTTTGTTACTTGAATTTCACCTTGCAGACAAAACATCAAATTTTATGAACATGAATAAGAGATTTTTTTACTTATTTTAAGATCTCCCATTTGGAAATCAAATGTTTGAGTAGGTTATTTAGCAGCCCATCCTGTCGGTTTACTGATTTCGGCGGATCATGTACTATCAGGGAATCTAGTCCATAAGCATAATATGTCTCATAATTTATATTATGTATACTAATAATTATTATTGAGAGGAAATATTTTTTCTTTGTTTGTATTGAATAGGCTTCTAAACTACTGAGCATATTTTGATGAAATTTGACACAAATCGAGATTAGACCACGGGAAGGACATAGGCTACTTTTAACTTTAAAAAAATGTACGTCTCTGCCAGGAATTGCGTACGAAGTCGCGGGAAAAATCTAGTGCATAATAAATCTATAACAAGATACAGAAAAACGGTTTTTCGCCTATATTGTGACCCAGTAGTGGCTCAAACATGTCGTTGATGATTATTTTTATGGGTTTAACGTAGTTAATGAAACCAATTCCTCCGATTCCCAATCGTGCCGAGACATGCCTTAAACGTAGTAAATTAATATTTTTGTATTTGGGTCAAAATTCACACCGAAAAGAAACGATAAGCGACGCGGCGCTACATTTTTAAGATATATATTCAAAATTGGGCTTTATTCCTTACAAAAGAAGACGGTAAACGTTTCGTTGTAAGCGTTCGAACGTCAAGTTGCACGGCGCTGCACAGGAAATGTGCAGTGTATAACTAATCTCATATGAAACGTGCTTCTTTTTGTGCAGTGAATAAAATTTAATTTTGAATTGCTATCTTAATTCCATTTTTTATTTATACCGCGTGCGTCCATACCGTCTTTGACGGCCGAATTCTAAAACGCTAATCAAAAATAAGAGCCCTCCTATACACAGGCTGTCGCTGTCTCTGCTAGCCGAAATGACAAGGACAGCATGTGACTTGAGCGTCACTTAATTTAACTATCGTTCCAGTACTAGGCCGTTAGATACTTTAATTAATATGAGTCGCACCAGCGATCCCAAGCGTTATTAAATTGCCCGAAGCATTAGCCTCGTGGAATGCGCAGGTTCGACACAGCGAATAAAAATAAGCCAAGGTGATAAAATTAATCTATGCGCTGACGTAAAGCAAAAAAAACTCCATATTTTCCGTTGGTGTGGAATTTTAATATTTTTTATTAGGCATTTTATGTGCCGCCATCAACGATATTAAATCAATGGCCGCCATTCAAAATATTATGTTTGTTTTTTGATTAAGTGCCTTTTAGAAATTTCGACAAATTCAAGTTAAAATTTTATTATTGAAATTCCCTACAGCTTAGACGAACAAAACATTTTTAACCTATTTGTATTATATTCAGAATTTTTAATAACTTTTTTTCACTTTTTGCGAGGTAATTTTAGATTTTCAAATAATCAAACCTAAAGATAATAAATTAAAAACCCACATATTGGAAAATGAGGCGACCTTTTCTCTTGTACGGTATTTGTTATTTATTTATTATACTTTATGCACAAAATTAGTACAAAGGCGGCCTTAATGCCTCGTGGCTTTTTCTACCAGCCAACATTAGAGTAATGCAGAGACAGGGTGAGGCAGATGCAAAATAATTTGTAAAGCCGTGACTGAGAAATTAAAGTTACTGCTAATATTTTGTAGTACTCAATTGTACGGTATAAATATTTATACCGTACAATTGTGAGAAAAAAAAAACACTGCTGAACGGTGATAGGATGTTAGTTAACATACCAATATATACTTAAGTAAATTAATAAAATAAATGGTCAAAAATAATACAGTAAGTCATCAATAATAAGAAAACAAATCTATACGGCTGAACACAGACGTCATAAAGATTTTATCAAACTTTTATGGCTGCAAACATAGGTTTTGTAGTGCTTTTAGACTTAAGAGTAATCAGCAACTTCCAAAAAAACCGCCACTTCACCCCATGTCCAGTGGTGTTGTGAGTCGTTTGGGATGTTTGCTCGATCGTTGCGGTTTAGAAGTGAAAAAAAAGGTTATCTGTTACTCTATGTAACACATTACCAATTTTTACCATGTCATCACTCATCACACAGGTGCTCAAAATCTTAAGGTTACTTGGAGTTATTTGTTATTCATGACGTGGGAGTTCGGGAATTTTAAAGATTAACCCTCCGGCATTGCTGTTGTCCACGAATGACGATCGCTTACCATCAGGCGACCTTTCTGCTCATTTCCCGCTCCCATAAAAAAGTAGTTCGTTGTGAAAGTGCATCAAAGTCCTGCCGCAACGTCAGAACGCAATAACAAAGGTCATTCAGTCGCGTGAAATTGCGCGCTTTGATGAAAACCGCACGCCACCGATGCAAAAGGAATTGTGCAACTTTTCCCACGTCAATCTAGTCTTTCTCTTTCATCAAATAACCGACCTCCAAAAATTATATTTATGGACACTTTCACACCATGTCAATCTAGTCTTTGTCTTTCATTGAGTAACCGACTTCCAAAAAATATATTTATGGACACTTTCACACCACCTCAGTCTGCACGTGCTTAGTATCCGAAGAACTTGTGTTACGGGTACCAGACGGCGGGAAGTTTAATTAATACTCTTATACTATACATTTATTTAAGTTTTTATTAATCAAACACATATTTAATATACGCCTTTGATCCAGAAACATTGAAATATTTTTGTTCCCTCGGCGGGATTTGAACCCACGACCTCCGGCTTGAGCGCCGACGTGCTAATCACTAAGCCAAAGAGGTCGTCATAATATGGCGAAGGTCATAAAATGGATGTGCGTGGACTTTCTTTTACAGGCAATGTAATGAGCCAAGTTCGACTAAGTCCAAGGGTTCCGTACCATTATACCAATATTTTTTACATGTTTACTTATTATTTCGTTAAAGTAAGAGCATTCTATAAATTAAGTCTCTATAACTACTGAACTAACAAGGATATATAAGCCGTTAACGTTTTCCTACAAAGTTCATCGTCACATTATTTTTTTCCGATTTTCAGCCAATTTAGCTTTTAGAAGGGGGGGGGGAGCGATTTTTTCCTAAAAATGTGATTTAAAGTATAAGAATATCTCGCAAATAGAAATCAAGTCTTTCAATTTTTTTAAAAGAACTATCTAATGATAACTACAGGGTAGACGCGAGAAAAAAAACATCCCCACTTTACGTAAAGTGAAGGGGTACCCCAAAAAATTTTATACTTTGTAGGCGTGATAAATACACATACCCCCTTACTAATAAAAATATTTACACAATAGATAACTTAAAAAACGTTGCGGTCTTTGTCTGTTAAGTGACTTTTCCAACGCATCAGACAAAGACAGCAACGTTGGTCTAGTGGTTAGAGCTTGGCTCATGACTCGGCGGTTGTGGGTTCGATTACAGCATTGGAACAACAAAAAATGTTGTTTCCATGTTTGGTTAGGACAATGCAGGCTAATCATCTGATTGTCTGACAAGAAAGATGATCAATGCGTCGGATGGGCATGGAAAAAGTCGGACCTACGCCTAATCTCTCGCCAGTCGTGTTGGTCATCCGTCCCACTGGGTTACGAGGTAAAGGAAGAGAGAGTGCCCTTGTGTACTGCGTACACACTTGGGCACTATAAAATTACTCCTGCGTAGCTGGCCTGGTTTGAATGAAACCGGCCACCCGTCACCGAAGTCACCCGGCACTTACCGTTTGGACAGTAAGCCAAAGACAGAACTATAAGAGTCTGAGTATTAAAGCAATATTTTTTCAGTAAAAAGTTTATTTGTTGTTTAGTTTCCATAATAATTATTAGTTCCATTATTTTAGGTTTTTTCCCAAGTTGCAAAGGTTTTATAATGTAAAGAGTATGCACGAGGTGGATAAGTTCGAGCAGAGGTTTATAATGAGGTGAAATGGCCACTGGCCACAAGTTTTCAATGGCCGAACTAATTTCAAAGTAAATTGGAAAACAACATTTAAATACTTTCATATTTTATTTTCAAAGGCACATTATAATATAAAAATCCGTAAAGTTTAATTAATACCTAAACGAAAGCACAATGAAGAAATATTATCAAAATACATTTATTAACAATTAGAGTATTTGACTGTTTATAATATTTTATAATAAATAGTTCTAACTTTTTTAACTTTACGCAATCGAGCAAATGGGTCGTGGCATTCCTTCAGTTCATTCGACTTATTCATGGCGAAGCATTGCTTTGCCATGTTAAAAAGCTGTTCAATTAATACATAAGAATATTAGGATACTGTGTAAATATGTTTAAAGAAATAACTTATAGACGGAGGCGCTCCCTAAGGTGTCGTTCCCGTGACAAATTTCCGGTGAAAGTGGGATACCGGGAACGAACATTCCCGGCAAAAAGGGAATACCCGGGCAAAACGGGATTCCCGGAGAAAGTGGGACAACTCCGCGACAGGGGGAGGCTCCATCAATCAGTCGCTTCAGTTATTTCGGCTTGATCAAGAGAATCTAATCGTTTTCGTGAGCCGCCTTCAAAGGTTCCTCTTTACAATGTGATGTTTACTCGACGAATATTTGTCTCTCGCACTCGCATTAATTCTGGGTTCGAGTCTAAAACAAATCTAACTGTTTATAAATTAAATTAAACGTTTTATTATAATTTCACATGAACATAAATAGCGTAAATTGAGGGTTTGTTTGTTTGTGTGTGATCTGAAAGTTGAAACTGTATCAGAAACAAATATTTTTTCATTATTCAACTAAATCATAAGCAACATAATTTTTTTCTAGAAAGCCAACCAAAATGATAATACTATCTAATAATAGAACATATTGGCTGGATCGAACAACACAATCTTGCCCACAACCCTTTATCTATTTATCACTCCCTACGTGCGGCTGTCGAAACTTTACCTTACGGAAACTGTCGCAAACTAAACCTAATGGAGCCCTTACAACTGGCAAAACATTTCCCTTTCAAATAAACAAATCTTGTTCCATTGGCAGAATTAAATATTCTAGATGTGAGGTATTATGAACGATTATAATGTTACGACACAATTAATACATACTTTTTAGCTGTCCTGTATTGTTGGTTATGAAACTGTGTTTAGATTATATATTATATATTATCTACTTTTGTATCATCTCACATTAATAACACTCGAAAACTAATTGACAAACTAGAGCATCACACACCTACTGTGCAATTTCAGATGAAAATAATATTCCCATATTCTTTAATATCCGGATCCCGTAATATTGATAACGGAATACCGGATTCCGCGATACCCGCAAAGCCGGGATTGCGTAATACCAGAATGTGACGGACTAATCTATCCTAATGTAGTTCTAATAGAGTTATTACTTCGGTAAACCAATGTAAATATTAGTCTTAATGTTTCAGTGGCGCCAGTTTCGCCGGCTACACAAATAAAGCTATGAAGACAAGTCGTTGCCCACGATTTCACTCTCATGTAATAGTTTTCGTCTCACGCTAACCTCCATCGGAATATGTTTTCTTCTTTTTTTCATTTAATCGAAGGCAGGTCGTTATCTAGTCCCTGACGTCACTGCGACCCAAGTGTATTGTAATCACTTCACTTTATAGTACCGTACCCAGCCCTATGCGCCTCATAAACTGGACGATATGGTTGGGGTTGGTGCTGCAAATTTCCTCTATGATAGAGTATTCATGCTTCCCAAGGTACCTGTTTCTGTTCTTGAAGTACTGGAGGACAGTCAAGGAGAAGGTGGAGAAACGACTCATCCTTTTCTTCGCCTAATTCGCAAGACATCATATCACCAACTCCTATTTTGTTGAGGTGTTTGTGGAGCTAGCAGTGACTAATAAGGTGAGGATGATGATCGAAATGAGTACTACTTCCTGGTATTTCAGGTTTTAAAACTATTATCATATTATCTATTTCCTCTTTGATAAGCTATACTTCTGTCATATAAATAAATGGATAACATTTTGTCATTTATATATGTACTGCTAGTGAATGCCCAGAGGTCGACATTGGCTCATAACTTAAAAATTCATTGAATTTTTATATTTGAACTTTATCTTTTACCTCTAAGATACGAAAAGAAAAATCTAAATGTTGTCTATTGAAAGTAAAAGACAGATTGGCAAACGTTAACAGTGATTTAATTGTATCAAACGCATGGTACACCGGACCATAAATAGTTAGAGCAAGATCTGCACAGAGCTACTCTGACATTGGCAATAAGTTGAATTGAATGAGTAAGGCCGCCATACTAAAAAGAAGAAGAAAAAGAAACGCATGGTAGTGTGAGATATTAATCTGAGGTAACGTTAGTGTGTGTAACGTTATTTTTATTGATTTAATATATTCTTAATGTATTATTATATGAAATTATAAGTACAGATCACTCGTCCTCCATATTAACTTTCACTGTGCCAAATTTCGTAGTCGTAAATTAGCATAGCTTTCGCTAACTAAAATGGGGTACAACGTTTTTGCTTCAGATTACTATTATATTTTATTTCATATTTGACATATTTTTCACAAAATATAATTATTTATTGAAAAATATAGCGAGACCAAAGAAGATTAACTTTAAAAGCACAAAGCCATTGAAAAAAACCCGGGGTCAATGTCAGGATTTTCACCATTCACCGTAAATCCAAATTCTAATCAATTTCGATCGAGTATTAAATTGAAAAGGCTCCGATATTAAGCCACGTTTTATAATAACGATGTTCAGGGGGGAATACATAATGAGATATGCACAATGAATATTTGAGTCCTTTCTTATGCGCTTATAAAGTTTCACTTTAAGAATTTCCTTGTGAATTTTTATATCTCCTAAAGCAAGTCTTAACGTTGTCTGGTATAAAAGTGACGTTTGTGGTATCATTTGTCACCTACGGATTGACGTGGTGCAGATTGTCGTTAGTATAATACTTGTGATAAAAATTATCTGTGTTTGTACGATTTGAGTATTAAGTCTCGGTTTATGAGATATTTTGTCGGTAGTTTATTTACTTAATAGCATATTTGATTGGTTAACGCGTTTGCGTCGCGTCGTCTAATCAAATACTTAATTGAATAGATAAACTACCGACAAAAAACCTCAGAAACCTGGTATTAGTGTTTCGTACTCAGCTTTATCACACAAAGGTATTCGGAATCAATAACTGAAATTATATAAATAAAATATAATTGTTAATGAACATATCTTATCCTCTTCTAAAAACCACGTTACATTTCAGAAAATTTATAGATTATCTTAAAGATAATCGGATATCCTACTACAATTATAAATATAAAGTTTGTAAGAATGGATGGATGTTTGTTACTATTTCACGCAAAAACCACTAAAACGATTTTGTATGTTGTATGGCAGTAGCTTAGAATCGGGATTAACACTTTTTATCCTGAAAAAGTATACTGTTACCCGTGGAATACTGTACTTACGCGGGCGTAGTTGCGGGAAAAAGCTAGTGTGTAATAGATCCTTAATTCGTTACGTAATATGATAGGCCAATTATCAAGGATAGCCGTTACATGTGAGCCCGAACATGTTCGACACTGTTAAATTCTACTTTAGAAGGGTTCTAGACACATTAATTCTTGTAAGACAACCCTTCAGCTGGGGCCACGAAATAAGCGATTTTTAGATATAGATATATATTGAGACTAGTTTTATCTGAAATCACATTATGGTGATCTTGTAAAAAAATCCCTTGTAATAACATTAACATTTTCGTTCGTTTGGACACATTAATTGATAGAGTATATAATGTTTTTTGTTCAGCTTAGAATTAATATCAAAATTCACAAGTTCTTACTGATATTATTGTTTACTCTGTGCTGATAAATCGAAAACCTATCTACATAATTTCCTAAGATTTAGGCCCGGGTCCTCAATGAGTTTTATAACAGGTAAATTTAACTAAGCGTAACGTAACTTTACGCATAGCAAACAGGTTATTTTACGCAAAATAACGTCATTGATCGACAAAGTAAACTAAAGTGCTCAATTTCGAAATAAGACTAATATCTATGGACGTTACACACCACGTCAATCTGGCCCCATGCTAAGTATCCGAAGAACTTGTGTTACAGGTACTAGAAAACGGGAAGTATATTTAATACTTTTATACTATACATATATTTAAGATTTTTATTATATTATACGCTGAACCACTGATCCACAGAGGTCGTAAAATAACCTCATACTTATGAAGCGGAGAGAAACGTAAAGAAACAGCGGATTTGATAATATTATCAACTTCAGTCTACATCAAAATTATTGCTTTTTTCATAAAAGTGTGGTTCGATTTATAGTTTTTCACTCGCAAAATATACACATTAAAACAAAAAGTTAGCTCGTATTTTGCAGTTATGGCACATTTCAGAACCTCAATTCTCGTATTTATAGTAGACTTTTATTTTACTTTTGATTGTGTTATAAGTGAAGCGACTTGTTATCATAAACTGATTTTGTGAAATTTGGACCAATCAGAACGCGTTTGACGCTAGTTTAACGATTACGAGAATAGCGATTTGGTCGTTGTAGCGTATCGGGACTTGATTGTAATTGTATTATTGCAGTTTTTATTTAGAAGAGCTGACCCTCAGATTTGAGCAGGTGACATACAAGCCTATTTATATTTTATTTACATAACCACACACATATCTATGATTACAGAAAATTTCATACAACAGATAAATGATATTTACAATAATAATTAAAAATAGAAACACGTTATAAAATTAAAAACTTAAACATTCAACTCTAGGATAAAAAACAAAATGCGGCTCTTGTGAATTCACTCAGTGTACATGAAAATACATCGACATGAACAGATAACATGTTGAGCGCTCGCAGCGCGCGCATCAGCGGCGCTCGCTGCAGCAGATAGGTGCGCGCGTGGCACTAGCAGCAGCGGCGACCCGCGCCGGCGCCGCACGTACCCGGAACACACAGCACAATCACTGCCTCGAGAACTGCAGGGTTGTGCACTTTGCCTCGCAACAGTTTAAATAAGTAATAAGAACTAAAATATAAAAAGGCACACAGATTTTTTTTTTGTAGAACAGTGTAATAAATATTTACCTTTTTTTCTAAAAAAACAATTTTCCAATTTTTTTTATATAAGATCCCCGCACAAGTTGCTTGCCGGTTCTCTCGCCGAGCTAGTTCCCAAACCGGTAGTAGGCATCACGCAGGCCGACGTTCAGAAAGTGTATTTGTGTAAGCTGAGGGAAGTAGGTACATAGGTTGACGTGAGGGCTGGAAACAACTGGGACTGACCTTATTGCTGAGCTGGTGGTTCTGGATCTGGGCGAAGGTTTCTTCTCACTACACTACACAGCTGTTAAGCGGATTATCAATAGATTTTTCGCGGTTCGCTGGCGAATTTGGTATTATATTAACGAGCACAAATAAATATGCGCACACGCGTTCGCGTTCACTAGGATTCGGGATGAGCTGAAAATGCATCCGGCACGGAAGGGGTTCCAATTGCAAGTGCTATGTCACTCTGACAGCGCCTTCGAGTCGGTCGGCCATACTCGGGACGTGATTGGCCGATTTTGAATGTCCTGTCCCATTTAAAATATCAACTTTGAATAAAACATTTGACTTTATAATTTTTGAATAGGGCACATCCCTTTGTTTTTAATCAGCAAAATTCTTATATTTAACAAAATGCAACAGAAATATGGACCGATAAAAAGTACAATAATCAGTTGCTAGATTAAAAAGTTACATGGACTAAATATGACTAAAAAAATGATTTTTTTTTTGCTATGATTGAGAACGAAAATTACTGATTAAATCCTTAGGTTATTTGTGAATTCTTGTTATTATAATGATATACATAAACGCAGTATTTAAGTTAATAAACTCAATTTTGTATTTATGAAGATAAGATTAAGAAGATAACATTTTCAACTGCTGTGACGTCACTCGTGCATCATTTTTTTTTGTATAGACCGTTTTTGATGCTCTCCAACGATCTCACTTTTGATCGATCGAACGAACGGTTGATCATGGATATGCCACTCCAAAGAATATATTTTCTGGCTTATCATATATATTATTTGAAAAGCCAATAAAAACCTATGCATGTTCCCCATTTTAAAGATAATATTTCCCACGTATTTCGGGGCCCAGCGGTGAAGAGAAACAAGTATTTAAATGTCGTAACAGTGGCCCCCGCCTTGATTAATTTTGCCCTTACATCCCTGTTTCTGATCATTTGAAGGAATATTTATTCTAACAGCCGCAACTCTCATACATAATTTAGCCTCTCGGGCGCCCCCTATTTTTTATGTCCTAGGTAGTAAGGCGTCCTATCTCTGACGTCTGAATCTGACGTATGACCGAAGTTGCCGGTCAGCGCTAAAATGCAGATTTCGGCGAAAATTCGTATGAGTGCACTAGCTTATATTAGTATATTCGAAATTTACCTAAAATTTTCTTTAATAAATATATAATTTAATCTAAAAAAATTAACAAGTGGAATTATTCTAATAAGAATAACGCACAAGTTTGTAAAATCACACCTTTGTTGTCGAAGAAAGCATTTAAAAAACAATTTAAGACGCTAGACACATTATAAATAGCATAATTATATTCAAAATAAGTTATTTTATTATTATAAATTAGGCACAATATCCTCTGCTTAAGAAAATTGCTAAAAAATAAAGTTTGAAGCAAATGCGTTCTTTCAAAAATAATCATTGTAAGAGACGCGAGTTCAAAAGCCTTTTTGGACCTTATTATCCACATAAAATGTATTTTTTGTGGTCTTCTATTAAACCTTACCTAATATAGAGTTTCTTTAAAAAAAAATCATATACATTAAGTGGCCCGATCATTATAAATCTTAAAATACAAAAAAAAAAAACGGTAAAAATACCACTCTTACATAACAGGCGGATAAAAGTTTAACATAATATGAGCTGTTTTGTCAAAAACTACACAAAATATAGAACCAAAATAAATAAATACACATTTTTTAGGCTTTTCTAGAGTTATTAAAAATAGTTTTAAAAATATAGTGCTTACATATTATAATATATCATTTATAGTTACCGTTACCCACGGATTGAAAACAGGAATGTTACTCGACATGTGTATATGAGTGTGTGTGCATATTATGTATGTGTTTTTGTGCAAGTGTGTATGTGGTGAATACCACCCTAGCCCTACGATCAAGGTCTTGGCATCAGTATGTTGTTTACCACTAGGGTGCATGTGTGAATATTAGTATGTATGAGTGTGTGTGTGTGTTACCTAAATTAAACATTATAATATGTTTATACATTTATTTATAAGTTCTATCTTTGTATTGTCGAAATACTCAACAAAGCCACTCCACCAATCCAAACTCACGCGCCAGCCCAACAGTCAATCCCAAAGAAGATGCCATCAATACCACTAAGTAAAAGTCAGGCAATTTAAGTCAAGCAAGCACAAGCGCCACCATAATGACCCCCCATGACATAACACTACTATACAAATAACTATGTCAAAATTAATCGTAAAACGAGCATAAACCACAAAAACACCTGACCCAGACCACCCGAGCCCCCAATAACTCTAACAACATCCCTTCTGAACCCACCCAGCGAGCTATCGAATATGTCTAGATCAGCAAAAACATTGTTAAATATTTCGACAATACGTCGGAGAGGCGCGCGGTCGCCGGCGTTTGTCCGACACGGGCCAGTGTGGAACACTCGGCGCACGCGCACCTCGCGACGCTGCAGAGTGCGTGGTACAATGTAACACAAGAGGATGGTCAGCTCAATAGAATCGAATTTGTTGTTATATCTTGTTGGCATGGCGCACAAAAGTGTATATTTTAAATAAATTACTGACAATTTGTGCACACGATTTACTACTTATATATTGAGTAAAAAATACGTTTTAAATCAGCATTGAGGTGAATCAGATGACAGAGTGAGCTCAATAACCTCAGTGGCTTGGATCTGTTGCATTACTAGATGTTTTTTATGCCTTAATCTTAATAAATAGACAGTAAATCAAGTACCCGATTTTTCAGTATTTAATTTAACAAAACGTTTATATACTCGTACATAAGAATATCCATATTAACGTTTTGACTTGTATACGAAACGGTCACACAGATCGCGAATCGCAAATTGTCGGACATCAAGAAGGGCTAATAATTTCACAAATAGCAGAGATAACGTTATTTGTGAAAGGGATTGATATATGAATTTGTTATCGCTGATCTGGAGCTCTCAGGCCCTCGGACGCCCTTCGACGCCCTAGTCCGACGCTAGGCTCAGGGTCATGGGACGGTCGCTAACAAATTGGATAACTTATGGGAAGTCGCCCCTCAACTAACGCTACTATTACGAAAATAGGGCACATTTTTTACAATATTATACTTTCAAGTTTCAGTAAATTGGAACGAAGCCGTTGCTTAATTTGTTGGGTTTTGCTACAAATATAAAAATGTAATATTACTAACTATTTCTTAAGGACTTATGTAATTGCTAGACTAGCAGACAATCTTTCGTAAGATTATTTTATCTTACGAAAGATTGTCAGATAATGCAGACCGTAGATGCTATGCTGTAGTCGCTACGATGCAGAGACTACGCCGTAGTCACTACGACGCAGGGCCTACTGTGTCGTGGCTACAACGCAGGGGCTACACCGTACTCGCTATGTATCACACTCTACGCCGTACACGTACTGGCTACGAATCACAGACTACGCTGTAGTCACTACGATGCAGGGCTACGCCGTAGCTGTTGTGACTATAAATATTCTAATCTATATCAATGGCAGGTTCATCATTATCAGCGTCACAACGACTACCAAATGTGGGCTACAGTCGTATGGATATAAGATACATTATAATTGATATTTATTAAATTTTCCTCGTGAAAAAAAAAATATGTTTTATTATTTAATGTTGTCATGTATGGCATATTTATAGTACATAATAATTTATTTATTTTATTCAGGAAACAAATTGTCGTATACACCTTTCTTATACTATAAATTTCAAAATACTTAAAGACTAAGTAGTTCCGTAGCTTTTTTTTTACTAAAAAAAATACGGCACAATACTAAATTCGAACTAGGCAATAAGTAAATACAGTCATCAATTTTTTAAGAGATAAGAGCGTAGCTTTATTTTTTTAACAGCCAAGTTCTTGCTAAATAAATCTTAATCTTACAATTCTTCGTTGTCTGTTTTAACACTACGTGCGTACTCCATCCACTAGGAAGTTATTACTAGTGGAAAGTGGTATATATAGTGGTACAGAAAATATATTCTTTGATCGAAAACCGGGTCTCGGTACTTACCTAAGAATTTTAAGATTTATATTTTGGCTGTTTATAAAACAAAGTTATGCAATCTGTTAAAAACTAAGTAACTGTATGTACTTATTTATTACCTAGTTCAAATTTACTATTATATATAGTTTAAAAAAAACTATATTTTCTAAATTATTGTGAGGAGCGTCAATTTAATATAATTGTTTAATTTTAGAAAGATAAACTTGGTCAAACATTTCCTGCGATTTACAAGAGTTGTTAGTGAATGTCGACGGAGTGAAATTTCATATGAAATATGTTCGTGATTTCTAACAAACTCTAAGGACAACGAGAAACCAATTTAGTTCAAATACACATGTGTAAACTGACACTCTATGTAGAATCACGTAGGTTATGCTGAAGCTCAATATGCTGGTGACGAGGGTGAAGGGGGCAGTCAAAAAGCAGCTGGAGTTTGAACTTGCGTCCCTGCACACAGATGACGAACCGCCTGATTTTGAAAGACACCTGAAAAATTGAGGAACAAACCGGCTTTTGTCGTTTTGTTCGAGTACTCTTAAAAACTTTTGATACTTTTTAAGTACCTACCTGTGTTCCGCACATTGACAACGTCCCAACGCGACAGATTCCACGCGAATCGGCGGAATCCGTAACGGATCCGCGTCAGATTCCGTCTGACGGTCTGACGATATCCGCGCGATCTACTCGTAAAAGATTCCGCGCGGTTAACGGAATCCGCGCATTTTGATTCACGTTGGACACCGTGGTTTGGTGGAATTTTACCATTACTCGTGTTACCGTTATAAGACTAGGAAAAGGATCCCTTCACTCTGGTCCTTAATATCCCTAACTCCCTTGGGCCGCCGGGTTTTCAGTGGATGCCTACGTCATCAAAAAATTCGCGGCTAGAGCAAATCTAATTCTATTTTAGTTCTATATTTTCTGCTTATGCTGAATGGTCAGGTCAGTGGCGCAAATGCCCCGACGAATTGATAATCTCGTCCTTTTGAAAGTTGGCTAAAATAAAAAAATAACAAAAAAAAATCTTTTTATTCACAATAAAAAACAAGGTTTTGTTTTCTGGTCATTAAACAAAGAAAAAAAAAGGATTACAACTACCACCGGTTCGGAACCCGGCGAGAAGAACCGGCGTAAGAAACTCGCGAATATACTCCACTTACTTAAATTATGGATTCTGTTGTTCAGGGTGATGATGATCATGTGCGAATCTCTCGACAGCAACTCAGCTACCATGGTGGGCATGGACCGAATGATTACTAAGTTGTACAGCATCATTATTAATAACACAGTGGTGTACTGGTCGATTCTCTGTAATGAAAAAATATCATGGAGGTGGGCGTAATGTTCAGTTTCTTCCAAAGGAGAATGCCCATAAATGTATGGAATCCCGTACCAAGTTGCGTCAAAACCAAACTTGGTTTTTTACAGTCTATGATTATCATATTAGCTCCTATAAAAATTTCTTTGTAAACAAAACTGGGGTTTCAGAGTAATTTGATAAAATCGAAAAAAACCTCAAAATCTTAAAAGTACCTATTGTCATACACGAACGAACGTTATTGCTCTAAAAACAGAGTAAGGCGCTTATATTAGTAGGAATTTCGAATTATAGCGTATATATTTATATATTTACCTAATACCCGTTACCCGCTCATGGAATAATCACCGAATTCAGTTGTGTTGTGACTGAAAGCCGCCGCTATAGTATCTACTATCTAGGGGTATTTATTATTATTGAATACTTTCTCTTTTCACAATGGACACTAATTATGCTCATACTGTTGACTGGAGTCAACAATAAAACAAACAGAATGTATATTTATTTTATCCAAACATTGTCATAACAATAATTATATTTTATACGTAAAGGTACCAGTAAACGTTCCGTTTCAAAACAATTAACAAACATACAGTGATTAGATGTACTTGCAGCACGTTTGTACACAGAAGACATAATTTTTGAGTTTGTCGTGATTTGAGGAGTATGATAGTTTTATTGAGAAAGTGACGGCGGCTGAGGTATATTGAGATCTGCACTTGATCCAGCATCTGTCAAAATACCTCTTGACAGACCAAGGCGATTGGAGTCTTGCTCCTCCAGTAAGCAGCATAAACTCTTTCCAACCTTGAGATCTAAAAAGTGATATGTAATATAATATATTCATTGTATGTTAAATCATACAAATGAAAGTGACAACAAATAAAAATATTTTATCAAATTATTTGTGAAACCATGTTTATTAGGACACAATAATAAAAGCACTACCAGCAGTATCAAATATTGGAGACTAAAAATAAAAAATATAAATAAGATATAATTTAATATAAACAAAAATAATTACCAGGTGCAGCGGAACTAGTCTAATTATAATGTTTCTCTCATGTCGATCTTGTCTTACAGGATATGTTCTTGTAGTACGTAGAATAGACTGGCCACAAGAAAAACATACTCTTCTATGACCAAAAACTGGCAAAGACAAACTTCTTTCACTGGTTGTGTTTGCTCTATCTTGAAGCAGTGTCAAACACTCTGTACAGAACACAGAATCTGAAGTCAGCTGTAATAAAACAATGAATTAAATAGTGTTTGTAATATATTCATAGAAGTAACACCTCTACTTTAAATGGTTTGACTGCTAGAACAATAATTGTGAAATCAAAGACTAAGTCTTTTAAGCCTTTAATGTTTTTTCTGTTGTTATATTTTCAGGTGCTAGTTTAAAATATTTATTTGGAATGATAGAAATTTCTCTATAATTCTTAGAAAAACATTTGTGAGGAAATACAGAGAAGGTGCCTTCTTAGACTTAAATATACTTTACTTATTCAGAAAATAAAATAAGGTCTGCTTACCTGAGTAGGAGTTATCCACGATTGTAATAAGTTAATCATTGGAGTAGACACTTGTTCTAAAGTATGTGTATTTTGATTTCTGGGTATAAAAATAAAACACAGACGGACCGCGGACGTATTCGCAAATGTCGCAATGTCAGATGTCAGAAAATATGCGTCGGTTATGATTTAGGGATGCGGTCGATAAATCGAAGTCTATAAAAAAATCGATTTTATGTCTAATAGGAGCACTGAATCGATTAGGTGTAATGGATTAGCTTAATTTTACTGTTATTTAACATACATAATATAGAAAAGCTTATCATAATATCAATAAATAATATTATCATTCGGAAATTATTGTTATTAAAGCAAGTAATATTTATTAAAATTGGAATTACGATTAAAATAACTGTTTTAGTCGAATGACTCGATATTGTTACAATATGTTGTTTGATGTTTCTAATAATGCACTACATCTCTTTAACCGAATCTTTAACTTGATCCAGCATCTGTCAAGAGGTATTTTGACAGATGCTGGATCAAGTGCAGATCTCAATATACCTCAGCCGCCGTCACTTCCTCAATAAAACTATCATACTCCTCAAATCACGACAAACTCAAAAATTATGTCTTCTGTGTACAAACGTGCTGCAAGTACATCTAATCACTGTGTGTTTGTTAATTGTTTTGAAACGGAACGTTTACTGGTACCTTTATGTATAAAGTATAATTATTGTTATGACAATGTTTGGATAAAATAAAAATACATTCTGTTTGTTTTATTGTTGACTCCAGTCAACAGTATGAGCATAATTAGTGTCCATTGTGAAAAGAGAAAGTATTCAATAATAATAAATACCCCTAGATTACTATCTAGGGGTATTTATTATTATTGAATAATATCTACTGATACTATAGCGGCGGCTTTCAGTCACAACACAACTGAATTCGGTGATTATTCCATGAGCGGGTAACGGGTATTAGGTAAATATATAAATATATACGCTATAATTCGAAATTCCTACTAATATAAGCGCCTTACTCTGTTTATAGAGCAATAACGTTCGTACGTGTATGACAATAGGTACTTTGAAGATTTTGAGGTTATTTTCGATTTTATCAAATTACTCTGAAACCCCAGTTTTGTTTACAAAGAAATTTTTATAGGAGCTAATATGATAATCATAGACTGTAAAAAACAGACCTTATTTTATTTTCTGAATAAGTATAGTATATTAAAGTCTAAGAAGGCACCTTCTATGTATTTCCTCACAAATGTTTTTCTAAGAATTATAGAGAAATCTCTATCATTCCAAATAAATATTTTAAACTAGCACCTGAAAATATAACAACAGAAAAAACATTAAAGGCTTAAAAGACTTAGACTTATTGTTCTAGCAGTCAAACCATTTAGAGTAGAGGTGTTACTTCTATGAATATATTACAAACACTATTTAATTCATTGTTTTATTACAGCTGACTTCAGATTCTGTGTTCTGTACGGAGTGTTTGACACTGCTTCAAGATAGAGCAAACACAACCAGTGAAAGAAGTTTGTCTTTGCCAGTTTTTGGTCATAGAGGAGTATGTTTTTCTTGTGGCCAGTCTATTCTACGTACTACAAGAACATATCCTGTAAGACAAGATCGACATGAGAGAAACAATATGATTAGACTAGTTCCGCTGCACCTGGTAATTATTTTTGTTTATATTAAATTATATCTTATTTATATTTTTTGTCTCCAATATTTGATACTGCTGGCAGTGCTTTTATTATTGTGTCCTAATAAACATGGTTTCACAAATAATTTAATAAAATTTTTTTATTTGTTGTCACTTTCATTTGTATGATTTAACATACAATGAATATATATTATATTACATATCACTTTTTAGATCTCAAGGTTGGAAAGAGTTTATGCTGCTTACTGGAGGAGCAAGACTCCAATCGCCCTGGTCTGTCAAGATGTATTTTGACAGATGCTGGATCAAGTGCAGATCTCAATATACCTCAGCCGCCGTCACTTCCTCAATAAAACCCGATTTAGCTAATTTTTGTCTTGAATAAGTACTTGTGAAAGTTCAGGGAAGGCTTAAACAGTAGCATAGGTGGTAGCATAAATTCGGGTCTCCCGTGTTATTTGACTGTCAAATCTATTTTATAGGTTTTATTTATTTTCCTTTAGTTATCTGCTTCAGTTGAACTGATAACCAATTTTTGGCGTTAAAATAGCAGATGTATGTGTAGTTGTAGATCCAGTATCCATACATCCATATATATATATATATATATATATATATATATATATATATATATATATATATATATATATATATATATATATATATATTATGTATTTTCAATTTGCGAAGCCTCGAACAAGATGTTAAACCATAGTCTGCACAAAAAATGAACTGCACAACAATAAATAAAAATATAGTTAAATGAGTAAAAGTGGGCCTTTTGAAATCATTTATGAAATTGATTGTCAACACGCTAATTGGTGTGGGTTCTCCTACTTTCCTACTGACACTATAGAGAAAATTCCGCTGGTTTTATTGACTTACCTTGCATTACAATATGACATAGATTTATTGTAATTATGATTTTATCGAGACATGGAAATTTTATTTGACCGTCCATGGCCCAGTGGACGGACCGCTTGACTTGCGGTGCTGTTTCGATTCCGATATTAAATACTTTAAGCTTTTAATAATTTATTTCATGCTCTAGATAATTCTGCAGTTATATTAATACTGACGTCAGTTCGGCCTGAACGGATTCCATCGCACACACGGAAAATTCGCATCAGTTCGTTCTGGTTTGCCGCGAGCTGCTACGGTCGTGTTTATAAATTGTAAACTCACTACGCTTATACACGATACACGCCCACGCACGGCCGCGGCTCTGGCGAGAACTGAAGCGATTGGTCACACATTGTCCGTTCAGTCAATCCGTTCAGTCCAGAATTGGTCCAGTTCAGTCCAGTTGCCAACTTTGGTATTTTACAAAATTTTACTACTAAATTAAGTATTTTATTCCCGCCTTAGTAGGAATTTAGTAGTTAGTAGTATTTTAGTAGTAAATAGCCAGACAGTAATCATAACATGCAAAATGGCGTAGGTAAGCAACAAAAAAAACAAAAAAAAATACACTTTATACATCGTAGTATACGTCCGTAATTTGCTTAAAACTAAGTATATTAGAAAATATTATGTATATAGTAATTAAACAATTACTATTATATAATTAAATAAATAATTTTAATGTAATAAAACCTGAAATGTATTAGTTTTTTGGGGGATTTAGGGATTCCTAAGCTTAGTAGCTCTTTTTTTAGTTTTCAGTATTCTTTCAGTACTTTTTAGTAGAAATCGACGCGAGTTTAGTAGTTTCGGAAAAACAGTGCTGGCAACACTGGAACAAATTGCTTCAGTCCATCCGGCCGACTGATGCGATCTCGAAATTGCACACAGACGATACGATTTTGCATCCGTTCAGGCCCCTTAATAGGGGAATATCCGATCGTAATGGTGTGCTCCGATTGGTCAATTAAAATCTTACGATATCTCCCGATTTCTAACTGACAAATATATTACTGATCCGGGGCGTCCCATCACCGTTGTATGGTCGTTTCGTCAGTTGGGTAATAGTACCAAAAACCAATTAAATTACGTACAAAAAATATATGGTGGTCTCTTTTTAATGTATTTAATATTGAAGGTAATGAAAAGGATGACAAATCTATGATACACACATTTATAATCCTAACAAATATAAAAGATATAGCCTCTTGAAGACAACTTAAGTGGTATCAAATTGCTTTCATTGTTTAGTATACTTCGCGACTGGATTACAGTGTGTTGTGAAGTGCAATTTTGTTAATAATATTTTTGGTAAGTAGCTAATTTTATCTAAAATAAAGGTAATATTAATTTTCGTCATAGTTTTGCTATTATGATCTTGTATTTTAGAATTTAGTTGCGTCCATATACCAACCCAAATAATAACCGTTACAAAAACAGTTTTGTATTATAATAAACTATAAATATTTCTGGTAATATTTAACTTCTAATAATAGAAAATATTATTAACGATTGTTTTACTATAATAAAAGAACTAGTTAGTGTTATAAATAAATCGGAAAATAAAAAAGAATCATACGATGTTTGCTAGTAACCGTTGTACGGTGTCGGGACGCCCGGCATTTTCAAAGCAAAATGGCTGCGAAAATTTATATTACTAATGAACATACAACTGCGGTGTCGCCTAAAAGTCGATTTTATTTTCTACATATAATTTTTAAGCTATTGCATAGCTTCTATCGCGGGCCTTGAGCGCGGGGACCGAATCCAGAAATTCCGTAACGAAAAAACCTCACGCTCCGTGCATCGTCTAACGTCGTTTCAGTTCGGCAGTCTTCGACACGGCGTTGTGTGCGTGCGATTAGACGTATTGTACGACTCTACGAAACTCGCACGAATCGAGACGAGCTGCTCCGAAATCGGACGAATACATAAGCAGCTGTTTATGAGAAAGTAATTGTAAAAAATAATAACTTAAAACCCACATGTATTGTAAAATAATAAAAATATTTTAAACAATATTAACTTTTTATTTATTTAATAAAAGAAAAATTTGTTTTCTTATCGGTCACCACGGTCAAAAAGTGTAACTTGAATTAATATCAAAGAAAAAGAAATACTGCATAAATAAAATAAAATAAATAAATAATTATAATTGCATAAGTTGATACAAAATGCTATGCAATAGCTTTACCGCGGCAGTCCCCGAGTACCACACGTCTTTTTTTTATTTTCGTATAAAAAACATACTAAAACATAAAAACTCTATGATAGATATAACTATAAATAAATAAAATATATACTTTTAACTTAAAATATATAATCTAACGTACTAATATTTTTATGTAAAATAGTCAATTAAGTTAATTTTTATGTCTTACATAAACATACAAATGTGTATTTATTTATTTTGGTTCTATATTTTGTGTAGTTTTTGACAAAATAGCTCATAATATGTGAAAATATCAAACCGTTAAACAGTTATCAGCCTGTTATGTAACAGTGGAATTTTTACCGTTTTTTCGTATTTTAAGATTTATAATGATCGGGCCACTTGATATACATGATTTTTTTAACGAGAAACTCCATATTAGGTAATGGTTTAATATGAGAATAAAAAAAATACATTTTATGTGGATAATCAGGTCCAAAAATGGTTTTGAAGTCGCGTCTTTTACAATGATTATTTTTGAAATAACACCCTTTTGTACAGGGTCTGTAATAATAAAGTAACTTTCCTATGTCCTGACTGACTGGATGATGAAGACGTCATGATAAAATCATCATCATCATCTTAGCCGCGTGATCATTTTTTTTCTAAAAAAACTTTTTCTAAATTAAAAAAATACCAACTAAAACAAAATTTGATTATACAGGCTCTTTGGTAGATTGTAGCAAAGCTGTGAAATATAAGTCTAGGGGGTGAAGGCCAATCATTTGAATCACCCATTTGTAATTTGATTAGTTAATTATACTTCTGTTAATACGAGGAAATTTAAACATTTTCAGTGTTTTATTATGAACTTCTTGACTGCCAAAAAAAAATCAAAATCGCGAATATCTCAGAAATTATCAAAAATCACCCATACAAAGGGATGGTTCAAATTATTGGTGTTCACCCCAGGGCCTATATATTGCTATATTATACCAAACATTCTATAATCTTACCATGTAACGGTGTTCGCATTAAATCGGAAAAACCGATGTATGTTTTTGTTTCGTTTAGTCAGGCAGCCAAAAAACTGAGTGCAAAAGCTAACGAAAGGAAGAGAAATAGGAATATAATTATTATAATGCGAATTAGTTTTTATCAAAACATATTTTTCGGCAAAGTCAGGTCAAGACTGACTATATATTTAACCCTAAATTGTTCGACCGAAACAATTGTTTTCGTGTCGGCGAATGTTTATTTAAAATTTCCAACACCAAAGCTGGAAGCGGCGACGCGACAATTTAATTAAATAACTTCAAGAAAAAATAAAATGGCGAATTTTTTACACGCTCGAATTCACTAATGAAAGTTTTAAATGACCAACAAAAAATCTGGTGACCTCGTTATTTAAAAGCGCAAACTGTTTACCTCTGTAATCGCGGATTATTGTATTTGGACCTTTAAAAATATGACCTTAAAGTAGAGATTCGGCCTAAGCTTATTTCGTAGCCGCACCGGATATTGTTTTGAAAAGTTTTTATGTCTTTTTTTTAAATCCAAGCCGAAACAATGGTTAGTGAATTTCATAAAGGGTCCAAGTATCGCTACAACTCGGACAATGGCATCAGATTTCAACAATTAATCTTCGAATTGAGCGCCACTGTTCCTTACAGACGTTGATCTTTTCACTTCATAAATTGAAAAAGAACACTTAAAACTTTACAGCTACGATTTTGAGTATAACGAATGGGATATAATGTGGTTTAATGAAGGCCGGCTGTAACGCTCGGGTCGCTATGTACTAATCGCTTCGGCTATAACGCCGAAGGTTATTTCAATTTTGGTTTGTACGTTAGTATACCCCATGTTTAAGCAATTATCGGTGATCCATTTGCAAACCTAAAAACCCTGTAGACTGGTACACGTAAATCTTGAAGCGGTTAAATAAATGCCGCAATAATATGAAACTGTTATTAAAAGATCTGTTGCAAATGGTAAGGTTAAATCTGATCAATAACAGTTTTGCAACCCATTCAAACTTATCGGACTGTAGTAGGATAGTGTCACTTAACGGACAGTCAAGTGACACTGGAGACCCGATTTTTCTTAACCCGAAACTTGTCTCTGTGCACTCGCCCGCAACTCACTCACTTTTTCCGCTTATTTCTCTTGAGCAATATAGTTATTTGCTAAAACGAGGACATAGAGGCGTAATTAAATATTAAGTCTTTACCTATGAATTTGCCGTTTTGTATGAAAAAATTTAAACGAATTTTTTTCATGTATGTTTTATTTGTATTAATCGAAGTAATCACCCATGCAATTAATGCATTTTTGCCAACGCCGTATCAGCTTATTGATGCCCTTCTTAAAGAAATCAGCTGGACGGGAGGCAACGAATTCTTCAAAGGCATTTTGTACTGCCTCTCGGGTATTGAATTTTTTTCCCGCCAAGAAGTTATCCAAATTCTGGAAAAAGTAGTAGTCTGTAGGCGCAAGGTCTGCTGAGTAGGGTGGATGACGGAGAGCTTCCAACTCCAGTTCTTGCAACTTGGAGACCGTCTGCTGTGCAGTATGAGGTCGCGCGTTGTCGTGCAGGAGCAGCGGAGACGAGCGATTGACCAAAGCTGGTTGGAGATGTGCCAGCTTCTCCATCATTGTGTTTAGTTCTTCATAGTACATATCTGCAGTAATGCTCACCCCGTTTGGTAAGAATTTGTGATGAATCACACCGGCGCTAGACCACCAAACAGTGACTATCACTTTTCTAGGGGTAAGTTTTCGTTTAAGGCATTATTTAGGTGCTGAACCAGGATCCAACCAACTTGCTGAGCGATTGCGGTTATCAACCAGAATCCATTTTTCATCGCAGGTAACAATGCGGTTTAAAATTCCTTCATTTGTGTGTCTGTTGAGCAGTGCAAGGCACGTCTCGACGCGTACTTCGCGCTGGCGATCATTGAGTTCGTGGGGCACCCATTTGTCAAGCTTTTTTACCTTGTCAATTTGACGCAAATGGACCGACATTGTTTTGATGCTAACGTCGAAAGCTGCTGCTAATTCAGCCGTAGATTTTGTATAATCAGCTTCCACAATCGCCTTTAATTCGTCATTGTTGACCAAAGTCGTCGGACGATCGTGAGGTTCATTTTTCAGGTCGAAATTTCCAGAACGGAAGCGAGCAAACCAATAACAGGTGGTGCGTTGGTTTGTAGTGTTAGCTCCTTAAACGTCGTTGATGTTGCGTGCCGCTTGTGCCGCGTTGCTGCTGCGACGGTACTCATATTCCATAATTACTCGAATTTTTAACGTATCCATGATGACGAAAAAGATTGAATTGAATTGAATGCGATGGAAATGTAACACTAATCAATAAACAAATGACAACTTTTGGTAAAAGAATTCCATGTTTTTAAAATAAAATTAATTTGAAATTAGAATTCTTAGCCAAACAAAACATATTTTGATTTAAAATGTCCAGTACTGCAAAATGGCAATTTCATAGGTAAAGACCTATTACTTGGTGCCCCATAACACAGTGGATTAGTTAGTTTTAGTGTAGGCAAGCAAAGCGAGCGTCTTTTGTCTTGTTCACAAGTAAAAATGTAATGAAACTTTAAACCCTATAATAGGTGCATTTGACAAAAAAATAGGCGAGAATTTTTAATTTTTAATTTTACAGCTTTAATACTGATTCAACTTTAAACACTGAAAGACAGTGCGCGTTCGCAAAAGTAAAATAAAATCAACAGCCAAAAACATAACGTCGATACTAAATAATTGAATATTACGCTCGTGTGTGTTAAATGCGAGTGAATAAGCGAGTAAAAGACTTGATTAGTTTTCTTATCCTTTAAAATTGTGCACTTCGAAAACATGTGATTTAATTGACATATTAAACTTTTTATTACATTATATTATTTAAATTACAATAATATAAGTTCTTTATGTTAATCGCGAGCCAGCGAGTAAAATCTTTGTCCTATTTAGCCAGTTAAAATCAGTTTACTGATTTAACACACAGGCACAGCACAGTATTTTATAACTTAAAGTTTTAACTGTGCTATACATTTAAAGAAAACATTTGGGTTAAAAGGTTCGATTCCATCAACGAATGGGCGGACCGAGCGAGAAAATGTTTGCTAAATTCCTTGATGCCCGCGGGCCACAGTTTGATGACCACTGCTCTCAAGGATGGCAAAGGTAATGGAAGGCTTGAAAATGCTGATTTTAACAGTTTCAAATCCGAGTGAGACTTTAACTTTTATTAAAAAAAATCCAAGCCAGCAAGGATTTTATAATCTATAAAATATAGTAACAATGCGGTTCCAGATAATGGAATCCATAATAAGAATTCCTGAGTAAGTCATAAACACAATTTGCCAATGTGTGTAGTAGTGTTGCCCGCGACTTCAAATACTCAAAAAGAAATCTCGCGGAATCTTTACATTTTGACTTGATAAAAAGTGTTCTTTAACCTTTCACGCTATTTACTTTATATCTGTGCTAAATGTCATCAAAATCGCTTGTTGTTGTAAAAAATATGCTACTTTAATAGTGGCTACATCGATAGTACATATTCGCTAACTAAAAATTAAGTTTCAAACTACATATATTTAGTAAAATAGTAAAATTAAATGTAGGTATGTTGTTGATAAAATAAATATCAACATTAAAGAGTACCTACCAATTACTAAACCATTAAAAAGTTGCAATAGAGCGCTGAAAAATGATATATGTTGTAATTAAAGCTAAAATACGGCATGGGAATACAATTATAAGTAATTTAAGGTCTAAGAAGAAAAAAAAGGTTATAACAAAAAATTTAAACTTTTTATTGATACAATTTGTACAATTCAATATTATTAGTACTTAATGTCACCTACTAAAGTAGGTCAAAAGTATTTTTTCCTCGTAATCTGTTGGTTGTCACAGATTCTTATAGCCTGATAAATTCAACGTGTTTTATTTATTACATCACTTTTTGAAATAGAACCTATATAAAGGAAATTAGGGTTAAAAAGGAAATGGGGATCAAGTGTCCACAATTTCCCCTATGACGCAAATTATTACTACAAAAGACAACAGATTTTGCCGACGAATAACGAATTGTAAACAAAACAATTAGTAGAGATAATAAGTTCCACTGATATCCGTAGAATGTGAAACGGATTTACTACCTACCGCTACCTAGGGTAATTACTGCTACGTCATTACCCCCTTCTCTTACCTGCACTGTTTACGTTTACGAGGCTTGATTTGGCCTTTTATTGCTGGTTTATTTTTTACAAGCATAATATTATGTAGACGTTTTTAATCTTTTACATGTTTATGTATTATATTTGAAGTAGTTATACAGTATGTGTCGTTTCGAGGTAAAGAGATTGTAACAGCAGATAATAGGTGTAATTTTATCGACAAAATACCCCACCCTATGGGGTATCGCACACCTCACCCCTACCAGTTACAAGCATTCCATTCGGAAGTTGGGGTCTCCAAAATGGCCGTTTTGTAGGCGTCCACAGCTTCTTCAGGTGATGAAAATCTCTGACCACGCAATTTATTCTTTATTTTAGGGAAAGTATAGAAATCATTAGGCCTTAGGTCGGGGCTGTACGGCGGATGGTCTAATAATTCTATGATTTCTTGCTCTAAAAACTCTTTTGTTCTGTGCGCGGTGTGAGAACTCGCATTGTCGTGATGGAGGATGATGCGGCGGTTGCAGTTCTCTTTACGGAGTTCAGAAACGACCTGTGGCAAACAAATGTTAGCATACCATTCTGTATTAACCGTTCTTTGTCCCTCAAGAGGAACAGTCGCAGGAACATGGCCGGTTTTGGAGACAAACGTGGCCACCATTTTTTTTGCAACACTCCGTGAACGAACAATTTTTGTTGGCTTTAACTCATTTTCGAACACCCAAACTCGTGACTGGTTTTTTGTTTCGGGTTCGTACGCGTATATCTAAGATTCGTCA
This sequence comes from Phengaris arion, assembly GCA_963565745.1. NCBI lineage: Eukaryota > Metazoa > Arthropoda > Insecta > Lepidoptera > Lycaenidae > Phengaris > Phengaris arion. The sequence continues at coordinate 5,237,473 of OY751439.1, read as the reverse complement.
CCTGATACGATGTTGTATACAGCATTTGAGGATCCTGCGTGGAATCTTTCGAGAGTTCTGACGCACCAAGTAACGCGAGCCGCTTTTTGCTCTTCACAGAGCAAATGCGGTATCCATCGGGAAAACAACTTTTTGCACCTAATTGTTCATGCAAGATTATTAGTATTTGACTCATGCCAATGTGTATGTTGTAATGTGCCTGAATTTCGCGGTATGTCACATGTCGATCTTCCTCAATCAGATTACGCACAGCATCAACGTTTTCTTGGGTGACTGCAATTTTTGGACGACCTTGACGGGGATCATCACTGAGACATTGACACGTCCACGTTGAAATTCAGAAAACCAGCGATAAATTGTGGTTTTGGATGGGGCTTCATCACCAAATGCAGAAATCATCCGGTCAACACACTATTTTTGTGTTAAACCACTTCGAAAGTCATAATAAATCATCGCTCTAGAATTTTCTCGAGTCAATTCCATTTTCTCGAGTCAATTCCATTTTCTCAACGACTAAACAAGTTTGACAAGACCTTGTGACAAGACCGAGAATGTTTTTTTAAATAAATAAACGGTTTTTGATTTTTAAAACCAAGGAGTTTTAAATTAAAAAGATTTTAATATGACAGGAACAGTGGAAATATTCCATTCCCGATACTTTTAGTGCAGCCTATGTATAATAATATTATAAATGTGAAAGCGTGGATGTTTGTTACTCTTTCACGCAAAAACTACTGAACGGATTTCGATGAAATTCAGTATGGTAGTAGTTTAGACTCTGGATTAAAACATAGGCTAATTTTTATCCCGAAAAAGTAGTGTTCCCGAGGGATACTATATTTACGCGGGCGGAGCCGCGAGCAACAGCTAGTATACCTACTATATAACTAATTCCATCAGAACTAAAAAGGTTAGGGTTTTTATATTTTATTATATGCGCATGAATCTATGTGATCTCATTTCTCAACATACACAATGTCGGATATTGAGTCTGTCATGAACAAAACTCAGATATACCTACCAGTTATTGTTAGGTACGCGGTACTGTAAGACCGAGCAATCAGGGCCAGCCTTCGGACAGTTGCCAATTTGACAGGCGACAGATTGTAATATACCAGTTTTAGTTCGTTAAATTATAACAGAACAAAAAATATTACGTTAAATTGTAAGCAGTATGCAAATATTTCAAAATAAATAAATCTTTCAAGAGTTTACAATCTCGCCAGTTATGTTATAATCTTATGGTATTTACGATGACATTTATATTTTTGTAACGAGAATCGTAATGTATTCGACATTACGGCACTCTGTATAGGTAATCTTGCAGTTTTCATTTAACAAGCCCATTGTAACAAACCATTCAAATTAAATCATTGTCTAATAGATAGTTCAAATTTTGCTACCAAGTTCTAAATTGGAAATAGCAGATTGTGTAACAAATCGTTTAGTGAACATCATTTAGGAAAAGGTTTTGCCCGTTACTAATCACTATGGCTTTAATTACACATATTACTGCAGAAAGTTACGAAATTTACCGTCCGCTTAATATTAACGTTCAACGATAATTACGAACGGTTACATTTAATTAATTTCTTCTATAACATTTTGCAGACGCTTAATTAAAAACAATAATAAAATGTATTTTACATGTATGACTACACATACGATACGTCTGTTTCCCAATGGGGGTAAGACAAAGACTACTGATCATAAGGGAAGGCTAAGGTCACAGAGGTTAGCCCACTTCTAGCCCACTTCTAACCTCGTCGCCGTTAAATATTTTAAAATCGAACTCCATTTTGTTTTTCGGCAAGCGTATTTTATTCGATGTAATGAAAAATCAATAGATATTCGTTACAAATTAATTAGTAGACATCTTAATTTATCTGTAACTGTATATTTGGGTATACAATCATACAATAAATCTTGATAATAACTTTTCGTGTTCTATTACAGTTAAATCATACTTTATGAAGTATTTGCGAAGACAATGGCCGGTATTAATAAATTAATTTTAATTAAATTGTCAGTATTTGCCGTTCCCTTTGAAATGAAACTGTGCTTAAAATTTAATATCATCACTGACTTTGATTGTACAATTTTAATATCATAATGGAGAAAGTAGGATAATGGGCATCCATATTTGTTTTTAGGGTAAGTAACTAGCGATCGACCTGACGTACACTGTCTAAAAATCACAATTTTAAAAACATAGGGTAGACTGAAGACACTTGTCCCCATCCCTTTACCTTTTTAGGGTTCCGTAGTTTACGTTTTGGAACCTTGTGGTTTCGTCATGTCCATCCGTCCGTCCATCCGTCCGTCTTCGGCTTACCGTCCAAACGGTTAGTGCTTGAAAGATGAAACTTTGCATGGGTATGTGTACCTACTTACCACGTCGACAGTGGTAAAATAAAATCACGAAAACTTTTTATTGTGCACCTTTATTTTGCTAAGACAATTTTTTATTCAGTTATCCGTTTGTGAGATATTGAACTTTAAAACGCATTTTTTTGTTAAATACTAACCCCCTTTGTTTGATGCATTGGAAAAGTCACTTGACAGAGAAAGACAGCAACGTTGTTTAAGTTATCCATTGTGTAAATCTTTTTATTAGTAAGGGGGTATAAGTATAATAGTCCTCCCCCCCATAAAAGTTAAACGGCTAACTTAACTTCAAATATGAACCTGCGTGAATCCTTGGTGCTTGATGATATATTTTTGGTTAGTTTTCAGTTGAGGGTTGTGATGAAATAAAAGTTGTAGAATATTGAAATGTGTAGCTTGTCAGCGAAAGACAATAGAATTTTAAGTGTTATAGTTGTAATAAAAACCCGTTACTTCCATAACTAATAAAATTAATCTGCTACAATTTAAATATATATTTCAAATTTTTCCGCAATTTGATGTAAATTAAAATGCTTAAAATCACCAGCCGCATTAATTTTAAGTTCAAAATAAACTCTTGACGCCGCTAACTTCTGGTAATGTGTACATACTAGAGCGAGTAATAAAATATGACGTATGGCACATGCCACAAGCTGAAGCGATTTAATAATGAGGGTGTTTGATATTTTTTCTGTCGCTAGGAGGCAGAACTAACGCACACAAAGCGTCATCTGGTGGCGTAAGTGGTATCAAAAACGGTCAATAAGAATTTTAGATTATTTTTCTGTCACCAGGCTGCGCTAGGTTGCCCGACGGTCGTCCTTGTCGTGTTGTCCTTGTCGTGTCAAAAAGCTGTTAGATGTCACGAATTTAAAAATCCTCATTCTACAATAATTAGGTAACTCTCAAAACTTTATGTTCAATCGCATAATATTAAAAAGTAACGGTTACACAAAACAAAATGTGTAATATTTACCCTCCTTTCGTTTAAAATATATTGTTCGTTAGTTTTTAGCCTGCAGGGCAATCGCGCTAACGTTTTGACAGATAGTTGGAACGCAGCCTCACCGCAGCCCAAGCGCAAACGCTGTCAAAACAAAAAGTTAGTACGATTCTACTTTCTCGCGCACGTTTCTAAAACGTTTGTTGTTTTGGTGTGTTAAATTGTTGAGAATATGACTTAAATGCGACTTGCAAAATAAAATACAAATAAAAGTAAACGCACTCTGTCTGAAACGTTTCATGTTTTGGTGTGTTAAATTGTTGAGAATATAAGGTAAAAATTACTTGTAAAAGAAAATAAAAGTAAAATTGAGTTACGATTGGAAGGATGGTGCGATACCGAAAATTTTTCAGCCGCACCGAAATCGAACCGAAACTGAATCATAACCAAAGAAGAGTTGAACCTTAATTTAAACGAAACTCCTGGTGGTCCACTGGACAGGACATAGGACTCCCCCATAGATTCCCAGTGCGGCCGGTCGCTCGCAGCCTGTATCCGCTTTCTTTTTTTAGGGAGAAAAGTTGTAGGGTGTCGCGGTCGGTGGAAAATATATTGACTGATAGGGTTAACGTTTTTGTCCTATGTGTACACAATTTGCACCGGGTGTCAGTCATGCACTATAATATTGTACGTCCATACCATAAATTACTAGCTCTATTTTTCTATCTTTATAAACTTATTTAACTTAGACTTTAAACTTACCATCAATTCATTATAAATTAATTATCATGTTACAAGCATAAGATGAAAGTCGCTTAACACCGTCGTTAATCGTGCGCACTGTTACAGCCCTCGCTTGGGGACGACCGAACAGCACGCACACATACTCACGCGTATTACACACAACCATGCTGCAATCGTTGCGGTCGCATCCTTTGTATTTAAATATTTTAAGGTCTCCTAGTGCTAATAATGAATGCTTAGAAACTGGTCGAGCATAAACTTTTTCTACATTGTTCACCTCAATATTATCACATCATAACATTTGTATTTTGTGCCACAAAGTATTACGTAGTAGTATTACTATCCGCTCATCACAGGACCAGACCCTCTCAGTTCTAGTTACGAGCTAACTATAGTAGCTGGGTACATAAAGTCTACCTATATTTCGGCGTGTGGCTTCAAACAACAGGAATGCACGTAATCTATACAGATAAATAAAATTCAAGGGTCTGTTTGTAATTTAAAATTAACAGCTTTGCACTAAATACATATTCTGTTTATAATACCATAGCAAAAATATATTTTTAAAATTTTTGTCTGTCTGTCTTTTCGTTCCGGCTTATCTCTTAAGCTACTGAACCGATTTTAACTGAATTTTCACTGGCAGATAGCTGATGCTATAAAGAGTATATTAGACTACTTTTATCTTAGGGTTCCGGTATAAAAATAGGATTCTGTTACCATTTACAAATTTCACGCAAACGAAGCTGCAGACGCCAGCTAGTACAACAATAAAGCTTTCCCATGCAGGTGCCGCATGCCATAACACCACCTACCGCTATCACGTTAAGAGATATTTTGCGACGCATCTCGTAAATAACGCACAGTACAGTAAACAAAGTACAGATTTCAAGTAGGTAATTTCATGGCGTCTGAAAATTGTAGTTAATTTATATTTTCAAACTGTCCTGACATGCTCTTAGTTAGGTTCGCTCAAATTAATTTTCCTAAAGAGTTTTTACCATGGTCTATTAGTATGGAAACATACATTTTTTTTATCTCTTATAGTTTAGAAATACCGTGGCATCTGGCATCTAAACTATCTATCTGTCTTTCCGCACTTCTAGCTTCTGTAATTGTGAATGTGAAATTTGGTATAGTTTGGTATATCATGTGTATCTCGATTTTGGCTTCATAAAATTTTAATAATTTTATATTTTACATGTGAAGTGGGGATAATGATTTTTGTTCGTATCGTTGTATATAGGTCTTTTAAAATAAAGATTTCATACATGACTTTTTTACAAAGTCGACTATTATTATCGACACCTCCGCCTTCGCCTGTGAAAATATTTTGAGCTAAATCGAACAATAACTATTGATGTATTTCCAATAAGACCTATTGCGCGTTGATAGCTAAGGAACCCTCCTTAGACATATCCTAATACGCTTTTGGTTAGGTTTTCTCTTTTGCACTTTTCACCTTATTTAAATGTTTATTTACATCATCATTACATCGTCTCAAACTTTTTCGTTTGTGTGTTGCATGTCGCGTGACGGTCGGCCGCGGAGTAGGGATAAAGTGAAAGGCGCTCGTCAGAGCAGCCGAGGCCAATATGGCGGAGCCTATAGTTCGCATCAGCTGACCGTGTAGTGTATAGACTAGTACTCATTTGTGCCAGTGCTCCACGCTATTTTGTTATTAAGTTTCACTTTTACCGTGGTTTCATAAAACCACACAATCCTTTTATTTTTAATGTTGAAATTATTTTTTAATTTATGTTGTCAATGTTAGAACATCGCATAACAACGCATGCCGGTTACAACGTATAAGTTGCCTCTAGTTTATAGTAAAATCTAAAAGGGCTATTGCAAACAGCTTGGACGGTTTTCGGGTTTGTGTAGACTCAGCACTCGGACACGTGTTTGGTGAAGGCAAACAGGCTTATATCCTCTACTTACATACCTAAACCATTTGCTACTGAAGTAAAACATTTACTTAACTAATAAAGACAGCTTGCACATGACAGCTAGATCGTGCAATAAACTCCGTTTTGATCGTAGACTTATATACTAAGGCGGGTCAATAAGTCCGTGACTTTTTGAATTTCTAACCTCCTTACTGAAAAAGCAACACTACTCCTGTCAACAGGCATCTGTCAGTTGACTCCTATCAAAATTTGAACTTGCTGCGTCAGTTAGTTTGTATTTTACAGCTATCTTTATCAGACTATCCAGTAACTTAAGGAAACAATGGAAAAAAGTGAATTTCGTGTGCTTATTAAGCATTATTTTTTGCGAAAAAAAACCATTACCAAGACCAAGGCTAAGCTTGATAAATACTATGGGGACTCTGCACCATCGATTTCAATGGTAAAAAAGTGGTTTACTGAATTTTGTTGTGGCCTTACAAGCACTGAAGATGCCGAACGTCCTGGACGCCCAGTTGAGGTCTCTACACCCGAAACAATCGAAAAAAATCACGATATGGTGTTGGCCGACCGAAGATTGAAAGTGCAAGAGATTGTGGAAGCCATAGGCATCTCGCATGGCTCAGTGGTTTCAATTTTGAATGATCACTTGGGCATGAGAAAGCTTTCCGCAAGATGGGTGCCGCGTTTGCTCACAGTCGACCACAAACGCAATCGTGTAACAACTTCACAGGAAGGTTTGGCGTTGTTTAATCACAATATGGAGGAGTTTTTTAACCGTGGACGAAACATGGATCCATCACAATACACCAGAGACCAAACAACAGTCAAAACAGTGTGTTTCTAAGGCGCAATGAATGCGTGAATCGGCGCCAAAGAAGGCCAAGGTGGGTTTGTCAGCCAATAAAGTTATGGCGACTGTTTTTTGGGATGCACGTGAGATAATCCACATTGACTATCTTCAAAAGGGAAGAACAATTAATGGGGAGTATTATGCCAACCTATTGGACCGCTTCAATGAGGATTTGAAAAAAAACCGACCTCATTTGGCCAAGAAAAAAGTTCATTTTCACTAAGACAATGCAAGGGTGCACACATGTGCAGTTGCCATGGCAAAAATCCATGAATTGGGCTATGAATTGCTCCCACATCCACCCTATTCTCAAGATTTGGCTCCGAGTGACTACTTCTTGTTCCCAAACCTGAAAAAATGGCTCGGTGGAAAAAGATTTGACTCCAATGATGAAGTCATCTCGCAAACAAAGGCCTATTTTGAGGACATCGACAAATCATATTTTTTGGAAGGGATAAAAAAATTGGAGAAGCGTTGGACAAAGTGTATAGAGCTCAAGGGGGACTACGTTGAAAAATAAAATGATTTATTTATCAAAAAATCTGTGTTTTATTCCAAAAGTCACGGACTTATTGACCCGCCCTCGTAGTATAGACGAGGCATATTGAGGAAAAAACTGTCTCCACTTAAATGGCCCCAATTTTTGAGTTTTTGGGACCATTTTGACTTTTGAAGTATGGTGAAATGAAGATGGCTGACATTAGAGGTATGGGGAAAAACAAATGGCGTAACTTTTTCTGGTATGATGATTTGTTCTGTCAAATGTACGTCATAACCTATCTTTTGTTTTGAAATCTTTGGTTTTGGTTCAATCCTACTATTATTATAAATGGGAATGTTTATGAGGATGGATGGATGTTTGTTACTCTTTCATGCAAAAACTACTGAACGGATTTCGATGCAAATCGGTATGGCAGTATTTAAGCTCTGGATTTAACATAGGCTACTTTTTATCCCGAAAAAGTACAGTGTTCCCGTGGGATACTGTATTCACGCGGGAGTCGCGGGCGAAGGTAGTGTCATCTAAATGTAACTAAAAAAAGAAATACAACGAAATTTACGTGTGTAACAGATATAATATGCTAGGAGCTCTAGTAAATTAATAAAAAAAAGAATCACAAAAATATTTTACCGGAGTTCGAACCCACCACCACATTCTGAATTTCCTAAAAACGTTAAAATTACATACCAAACTGCCAATCGGACTGACATATTAGAGTCGTAATTATTGATATGTTGTTGCACGACGAAAGAAAAAACATAAATAACTTAAATGCGCAGTTTCCAGGGATAACACCGATCGATTTTTATCCCCCAAAACTAGCTACATACCAAATTTTCCGACATTACGATTATATATTTACAAGATTAGCTCGTTTAAATTATAATATTGTATTTCTTTAATGCGAGGTGAGTATAAATGTGACATTTAAATTTAAAGCATTGTAAAAAGTTTTGTGTCATAACGCGGACAGAGTTGCGGGAAAAACTTTAACAAAACAATTTAATTTATATTGTATAGACTAGTAAAATCCCTCGGAAAAATACCCACAACCTGCAAGCAAATGTGTGAGTGTACACATAAGCAGTGTGGGAGGAGGGAGGTGCAAAGACACATGCGGCATGCTTATACGTACTCACACATTTGCTTGCAGGTGGTAGATACTTTATCGCGGAATATTATATATAATATTAATTAATTTGTATGCTTATGGAATTCCGCAAAGTAACTTTGTTAATTTTGTTCCATATTATGCATAAGCCCTAATAAGTATTCCACGCATAACCGCACCGCTAACTACTTCCCACTGCAAATTGTATTATGTAATAGCACTCGTAGCGTAAGCCAATGCAAAATGCACCCACAAAATAGAGAATAATGAATTGAAAGAAGCAGCACTAAATGCAGTTACATATCAGTCTGAAGTTGCTGAAACTAGCTATTGTGCTATTCAAATTCGGACAATATTTTGTATAATATTTTAATTATTAATATAATTTCGGATAATATTTTAATTATTAATAAAATTAATAACTTTTGACTAGTTTTTAAAAATAACCTAAAAGTTTTTAGAAATAATGTAATTCTCGTTAATTACGAGAACTCGCACATTAATTTCACTTTTATTGAATTATAATGAATCTTCTTGATGTCATACTTTGGTTTGACGTTTATGAGAATACCATTTCGCAGTTTCAACATACCAGGACTGGATTGTAACTGTATTATTGCAGGTTTTTACTAGCAGAATCTACCTTCAGATATCATAGTGTCGCTTTGAAACCTTTCGCATTGGGTATTTAGGGCCACAAGACGTCCACTGCAAGACATAGACCTCCATAGTCGCTCGCGACATGTCCCTGCAACCTCTGTTATGCCGTCTGACTATGTAATATAAGGGAAAGTTACATTGTCATCAGTTGTATTAGCACATTAAAGTACTATTATTTAAGTCGTCTTTGAAGTGGTAATGTTGGCTGCGCATAAATAATAATATAGTGTAAAATCCCCATCGCAAACTCGTTTTTAGGGTTCCGTACCTCAAAAGGAAAAAACGAAACCCTTGTAAGATCACTTTGTTGTAACGTCTGTATGTCCGTCCGTCTATTCATCTGTGTACCTGTATGTCAAGACACTTTATTCTGGAGCATACCGTTAAGGTATCATGTTGAAATTGTGTGTTTTGTGACTCTGAACCTGAACCCGGGCTTGTCATATAATATCACAATATATAATTACTGATACTCTCATATATTTTAATATATTTATTTTATTACTATTTTCATATTTATAATTTTATATTTTATCTTTATTATTTTATATTTGTAATAATTATATATTTTATATATAATATGTAGGTATATCCCATTTTGTTATTGTGTGTGTCTTATATGATGCTGCTAGTGTGTGTGTGTCGGTCGCCTGACAACAACGAGGATCCACAGAGTACCAGGGATTGCGGTATAGTTGAGTACTATGCCGCGATTGTACACCTGAGTGGAGTCCTTTTCGACAGCTGTTCGCATTGCACTGCCTAATACCTGTTCTTTTTTATTATGATTTGTTATTTTGCTATTATTTGTTGTTTGTTATTATGTATAATCTGTTTCTCTTTTTTAATGTGGCTAGGCAAGTGTCCTTTCTATTTCTGTTATTTGTAATCTTATCGCGATTGTTTATGCTTAATGTCGATTATTTGTTGATAATGTAGTGTAGTATGAGCGTGTTTGTTAAATAAATGGTATTATTATTATTAAATTAAAACCGTATACCTACTCAGGTCTACGGTCTCTACAAGCTGGATCCGGAGTGAAAAATCGAACTTTTAAGTAAACGTCAGAAAAGATATGGACGTGTTTGCCACAAAAAACTCATTTTTCAAAACTCTCAAGGTAATCAAAATTCATAGGCTACTTCCCTTTGACCTAGAACTTCGAAATTTGGCAAGTAACTTCGTTGTATACTACAAGTATATGAAAAAATTTGAAAATTACAAATTTGGAATTACATCACAAAAATTAGGGGGTCTAAAGTCTAAGAAGGGTTGAAATTTGAAGTGGAAGCTACTAGTTCAAATGGTTTATCTTAGGAAAGGGTGTGATGTATGCGTTACAAAACATATTTCATTTGTTTTTTAAATAAAATGACAACAATAATTACCTTCTCCGTGAAATCTTTCCTTACCCATTTTCAGAATCGACAAAACTGAACTATTTACTCCCTCCCTATAACTCCTATAAACAATAACCCTCGATCAGCGAGTCCAACTCGCTCTTGTCCGGTTTTTTAATGAAGCCATCGTAAAAATTCAAAAACAAACTAGGCTTAGTGTAAATCCGGGTAAATTTCACCGTGGTCGTATCGTTTATTCAAATTATTAACAAAGGCTTTGTGCGCGTTCCTGGATACTTGTTGTGATGCAAAATGCTTTGAGTCCGAATTTACTCGTTGGTATTTCGTTGTTTGCGCGAAAAACAAAGCGATCTGCATATGAACCATTATTTTACCGAGGAGAAAAGTGCTTATAAAACAGGCATTGGTGCTTTATAATAGAAATAGGACAGGTACTGTTTTGTAGTTCTAGAATAACGCAGTTGTTTCACAACTCGACATTTAAAGATGACAGTACGAATAGATCGCGCGCAAAGGAGTTGGTCCAAAATTGACCCCAAGTTGACAGCAAGTGGTTGCCAATGTGTCCACTTTAAATCATATTTGATGTCACCAAAACGGCAGTCGCAGAACGCAGAAGTTAACAATCAAGAAAAAATCCAAAATCAATCAGTGACTGTACATAACGACGACGTAAGTCGTGTTAATTTTAATCAGATTTTTTTCAGCATTGATTGTTCTGGGTCTCATATTTCTAGGATGAAAAACAAGTCACTTACGTCGTTAAGTATTTTTGAAATAATAAAACTTAGGCCTTTTCATCCGTTATTGGATTACTTGTAAAGTATTCTCAGAGCGAAGTAACCGCTCTTGAAATACTAGTGCCTGGGACAGTTGGTTTTTTAAATGTCGTATGGTTGCTCGAGCACACACGGCATTCTCACAACACAGTCAGCCTAGTCCAGAGGAATAACTGGTCAATACGTCTGGGGCCAACCATGTGCGGGTTTCCTCACGATATTTTCCATCACTGTTGCGTCCGTATAATGTACTTGAGATCTGAAAAAGTCTCATTGGTACACGCCACAACCTGGGAGTCGAACCTGCACTCTCTCGAGTGCGAATCAAACGGTTACCCGGTAACAGTAACGGTTACTAGGCCACGGAGCTCTACATGAATTGAAGCAATTTTCTAAATCCTTATTTGAAATAATAAGTAAATAGAAAATTGCTACTTACTTCGGCAATCAAACGGGCGGTAACTCTTTTGCTGTAACCAAAAACCGACAAAAATTATGGTGGTCGTAATTAAGTTTGTGTGATGGTAATTAAGTTAGGAGTTAGTAACCCAGCTTCGCACGGGTGCAATGTTATTATACATAGTTATAAACCTTTCTTTTGTATCATCCTATCTATTGCTGAAAACTTCATTAAAATCCGTTGAGTAGTTTAAAATATTTAAGCGAACAGGAATGGAAGCGACTTCATTTAATACTATGTAAAGACAAAAAATACGTTTTGAAAATCATGTTCCTGCTACCTTCAGTTTTGAAGTTTTCTGTTTTATAGCATTGGAATCTGGTGAAAGTTTGACTTTTATGGGTTACATCAGTTATGTTTTCTTGCGTCGATAAAGAAACGCGAGGGAACTAAGTCACCACAAATAGGTTATATGTAATTATTACAGTTGTATGCGCAGCCGTGGGCAGAATACGTAATCAGGCATTAAATCCTGAATTATAACTAATTACCGCTGATTATGGGATTCAGATGCTATTGGTTGTCACTAATTGTATTACCACGCTACGCCCTGAATCATTAAACATTTTTGTTAGTGATATACTATATAAAATAACTTACTACTTACCTACAGGCCAAAAGGGTTTATATGAGTGGCGGTTCCGCTGTACGTAAATATATTATATTTTTACTCAGTGCCACAAGCTCTGTTACACGGTTCCACATCGTGATTGTCATTATTACAAATAATTACCAATAGGGGTCAATTTACACCGAAACTAAACGATACGCGACATGGCGCTGCATTTTTATGATAGCTATTTCAAAATTGAACTTTATTCGGTACACAAGAACAGTACACGTTTCATTGTAAGAGTTTGAATGTCATATTTCACTGCGCTGCACAGCGCATATGCAGTGTATGACTGATGTCATATGAAAGTAACTTTTTGTGTAGTGTTTAAAGTTCAATTTTGAATACCTATCTTAAAAATGCAGCGCCGTGTAGCGTCGCGTATCGTCGCGGGATGACCTAACCCTAAAATTAAATACTATGTATCAATTCGATTTTTTTTTTTTAATATTAAGATTATTCAAATATATTTAAAAAGAGCAGTTATTAATCGAATGAATAACTACAACGTACTACGTAACACACGAGTCGCGACGCATTACATCGCCAATAGCCTCTTGTTAGTTGTATTCGATATTTCACAACAAATATTCAGAGCATCAGCTGTAGATATTGATAGTTATTTCACAAGAAACAAAATAAATAGCCACATCTGTAGATATATTATTGTATATTATATAGTTTATTAAAGAGTAGACAAATTGAAATTAAAATGTGTAGCCACGAACGAGCCAATCCTTACAGACGATCTTTGCCTCCACGTAAGAGGCAACAAATTTTTAAACAATTTTTCAAATAAAGTTACAAAGTCAAACGTTATTCCCTGGTTTTGACCTCTATTAGATCTTGATGAATTCTTAAAAATTATTTCTAAGCGTTTGCGTCACAATAACTATAAAATTAAGTACATTCTACAATTCGTTTAATAAATGTTGAACTATGTATTGGTACATCAGTAACAGTTACCTTTTATTAAATAAATAAATAAAAAACAATTTTTCACTACACTAGTTATCCTTCTAATATTTTAAATGTTACAGTTTGTGAGGATGGATGGATAGATGGTTGGATGGATGGATGTTAGTTCTCCTTCACGCAAAAACTACAGAACCGATTTCGATGAAATTTTGTATGGTAGTAGTTTAAGCTCTGGATTAAAACATAAGATACTTTTTATCCCAAAAAAGTACAGTGTTCCCGTGGTATATCGTATTAACGCGGGCGGAGCCGCGGGCAATAGCTAGTAGGTATATAATATGCAAATAATTACATTACACACTCTAAACGAAAAAATACACAATCATAATACAATATTTTTTGTATGTCTATGATGCAAAAAATGAGACGTGAACATTGAACATATAACATGCTATTAGCACGCTTGTCGCATACACAAGTGTTGCATCTCCCGCGGCCGGCGCCACCGCGGCACAATACAAATCCTAGGTCTGGAACGACTCTAGGATAAAATAAGCGTTGCAGCTCCCGCGGCGCCACCGCGCGGCGGCACAATACAAATCCTAGGGCTGGAACGACTCTAGGATAACACAAGCGTTGCAGCTCCCACGGCGCCACCGCGCGGCGGCACAATACAAATCCTAGGGCTGGAGCGACTCTAGGATTACAAAATCGTTGCAGCTCCCGCGGCGCCACCGCGGCACAATACAAATCCTAGGGCTGGAGCGACTCTAGGATTACAATAGCGTTGCAGGTCTCGCGGACAACACAGACTCACACAAGCGGTGCAGATCCACCCGCAGCGCCACCGCGGCACAATACAAATCCTAGAGCTGGAACGACTGTGATGTGACGAACGACGATTTCAAATCGTGAATCGTCACATCACCTGTGGCGCCGCCGCGCCGCTTACTCGTACTAAACTTTTAAAACAATCCTTAAAAATACAATATTTTTTTACAGATCAAACAAAACCAAAACTCAAAACACTAAATATAATATTAATATAACTAATCATTTTCTACTGTGTACTATACTTATTTTTACATAATGTAGTGTACATGTACATGTGTAATGTAGTGTAGTACATGTACATGTGTAATGTAGTGTAGTGTAGTACCTCGGAGCCAGTTGTATCTTGGCCAGTAGGCTTTTCTACCTAGAAAACCTCCTTATCTTTATTTATTTATTTAAATAAATAAATCTTTTCAATTATATTGCCTAGTAAGTACGCTACATCTCTACTGATCATAGTAAATAGAGTTACAAATTACGTTACTTATTTAAAACATTAGGTAAACTTGTGTTTTATACTGAACTTTTATATGAATTAGGCGATAGCGTGCGGTGCTAGTTTTACATGCACTTAATACAGAAGTAGGTACGCAAAATCGTGATTAAAATTTGTCGTGTCGCGGTCACTTGCATCTCGTCTGCACCAAGCCTTATTCTTCATTCCGGAGCGTCTGGTCTATAATCCTGTACAGACGAGTCCTTGTCCGCCGGTATTGTCTTCGAATGTACTCCTTCATTATTTTAAAATTATATTTCTTCTTCGATTCTTTCTTGGTTTTAGTTTTTTTGCTTCGGTGAACTTTTATTTCGATGGCGAGTACCAGCGCTAACAATATTGAATAAATGGGATTAAAAAAGTCCAATACATTACAATTTCATCAGTTCTTCATAATTTGATTGCTGAGGTCTGTCTGAGTTTAGTACAATGAATTTTAACGATTCGAAACTAAATCGATTTCGACTTTCTAATGTTTAACCATACATAAAAGTCAATTATACTTAATATCAGTATATCTTATAACATTTCTGAATGCGTAGTCTTAAATCATCGAATTCCAATCACATATTTGCAACGTTGAGATTTTTTCAATTTGTACGAATGCAAAGCAATGCATATAAAATAAAAGGAAACAATCGAAAAACAATAAAATCAAATGAAAAGAATATCGACGCCAAACGATATAATTTGGATTAAACCTTATTATCTTAATAGACATCGGCGGTACATTAAAATCTTCGTAACGAGGTCAATATCGGAGATATCTCTTAATTTTTACATTTTCCAATAAAAATATTTCGCGCTGTCCCATTATACGCCTAACGAGGATAATTTTATAAAATTGCCCAAAAATAATGAACGCTCATTAATTTTAAAGTGAGTTTACTTCACTATCTGCCTGCGAAATTTTATCACAATCATTTTCGCTTTATTATAACGCTTAATGTAAAGGTATGTATGCACTAGATGATGAGTTTATTAATAAATTAAATAAAAAAAATACGTGTGGCACTCGGGGACTGCCGCGGTAAAGCTATTGCATAGTAAGTCTACACGATACGTCTAGTCGCACGCACACAAACACCGTGCCGAAGTCTGCCGAACTGAAACGACGTTAGACGATGCACGGCTTTCAACGCCGCACCGCTGTGCCGGTCGGAGTGGGGGGTGTTAGGTTTATTTTCGTTACGAAATTTCTTGATTTGGTCGCCGCGCTCAAAGCCCGCGATAAAAGCTATGCAATAGCTTAATAATTTCAATAATCACCTCTGCTTAGAGCCATTAATTACTGGAAATTCTCGTAATAATTAAAATAAATCTCGTAAGTCTCTTAAGGTAAATCTCGTTTGAATTTTCAGGCTGTTCCGCTCGCGCGAGCTTGATTTGACACGAATGCGCATCAGTCAGCGCGTTAACCGAACCAAGATTATATTCAAAATAATTAAGAGAATTGGCCACGTTTTGAAAACTACAGAAATTTTCACACTGGGAATATTACATTTAAATACTATTAATTGCGTCTTTGAAGGTAGGTATTATAATGAAAATAAATAAATTACTTTGTACAATATCAAATACTAACTGTAAACAGCTTTGTAAATTTACTAATAAGCATTTACTAACTTTCCAATCAATATCTGGTTTGCTGCCCAAATTAAATAAATTTCAAATTAATTTTAAAAGTTGTAAATTGCTAAGTTTCTAGTATTGGCAATAATATTTTTGGTAGCGCCCTTACATATTGTAAAAACACTTTAAGCTACTTGACAGTTGTATTTGCTAAATCCCAGTTTGTTTATAAAATTTTAACAGTATGCACCTAACTAAAAACTATGTAAGTATAACAATAATTTACCTATCCATTATTCAGAATTAAACAACCATGGGCATTTTAAAACATCGTATATACGTATCTGGGAGACCGAGCTTTGCTTTGCGAGTATTTAATAAGGATAAAATTAATAGATAGTTAAAAAAACACAAAGTTATCAGTCCGAACCCGAAGACCGATTTGCCAACAACGCAAAAAGTAGAACGCATTCGTAGCTGAGCTTTTTGACAATGAGAGAGCGAAATAGCTCGTATCTTATTACACAATGAAAGAAAAAACACATAAAACCAAAAAAATTGCGGTATCCCAGGGATCAGACCTAGCTAGTTGGACTTTTCACCCCCTAGACAGGGGGCCTACTAAATTTTATGGAAGTTTTTGAAGCCGTTTCGTTTCCGAGATTTTAAGTATACTGGTTGTTTTTTTTTATTCCGGTTCGAAATGAAACAGGGTAAAAAATTGTAAATTGGTGTACTTTAAATAGAGTTGTACTGTGGCATAACTTTGTTTACTTTTTTCTAACTTGGTGAAAATTGTTTTAGAACATCGCACTACTAGTTTAAAATCATAATTTACTAATTTATACATTTTAAAAAGTAATAAACAGAATAAATTATAAAAATATTGAAATCACAAATAATATAGACGTTGCGCGAGATTGGAGCGTACAATAGCGCACGGCGCGTGAGACGGCGCCCTATCGCCCCCTGTAGGGTGATTGATTGATTGATTATTCATGATCTTTTTAAGATTTTTCAACTTTCAAATATGTGAGCTTTGACAGACACCAATGCATTTGTATATTTTACTAACCGACTTCCAAAAAAAGGAATCAGTTATTAATATTCTATTTCTGATACAAAACATGCCCTGTGTCTCTCGAAACCGAATAAAAAATCACCCAGTATACAATTATTTTTTAAGTTAGCATGGTAGGCGATATAAGAAACTATAAACAATAGCGAAAAATGCTGAAAGGAGTTGCGAGCTAGATTTCAATAAAAACTAATACTGCATGATTAGATTTTTAATAAATCAATTTCCCTAACCAGAAATCGAACCAACTGATTTTTGCCAAAAATTACACACCCTGTATTATAACACCATTCGATAGTGTTGCTAATATGAAGCAAATTCTGGAAAGCAACATGCGGTAAACTTAAGAGTTAAGGAAAATGTTACAAAAATTGCTCGTCTTCACATCAAGATTGCTTTTATTCATTTAGTTTTTTTTTTTAAATACCAGTTACATCATCATCATATAGGGAATTTATTCTTGTTTCTAAATATACATAACACGCAATGGTATTAGAATCAATTTATCATGAAAATCTCGAAAGAAAAAAATGCGGCAATTTACACCATACGACACGATATCGTGTCGACATCGTTCCATGCGCAACGGATTTTTTAATTTTGACAGTCTGACGCTCGAGAGGTTAAGATATTATAAAATTATAGTGCTAGGTTATATGTTTATATTTATTTACCTGCTAAAACGTATCCCATACCAATAATGCAGAACGCACCCCGCAGCATAGTCAGGGTGATTGGTTGGAGCCCTTTAGAAGATTCGGTTTGTGTCTAAAATATATCCAAAATGATTGTTTTCATTCCTTCATACCAGAAACGATTTGCAACAATTTCAAAAGAATGTCTCGAAAGAGACATACTTCGGCACCAATGTATTGGTACGACCGGAAAAATACCATGACATCGCTAAAAGCGGGATGAAATAACGATTGCGTTGTGTTTTGCCGAGTGACCGAGTACCAGATTCCAGAGGTTCATTCGAGTTGAGGATTTTAAAGACTGGTACACTTGTACCTAACTTCTAGTGGCCATGAGTGGCGGTAATTACTTGCCAGCAGGGATGTTATGGAGCTTCGTAACCAAAACTATCGGACATCCGAAATAAATAACTATCCATAACCGTAACTGAATCTGATACAAAAACTTCGGATTATTTCGGATATAGGTGAAGTATAAATATTACATGTTTATTTAATTTTTGGTCCGAACCGACTCACCAGCTTTTTTGGCTAAATGATGGCCTTTTGAAATAAGTGTTTTCATTTCACTTACATTCATCATAAAATCATATCTCTAACCGAAATTATCCGAAATAATTTAATTAATTAATATATAAAAAAATAATATCCTATATTCGCATCCGTATCCAGATCCGAAATGTCATATCCTTAACATCTCTACTTGCCAGTTATCGCAGTCTGCTCGTTTTCTATTAACCCAAAAAAAATTGCCATAACCGAAATCATTTTCGTTTACGGCTCATACCAACCGAGGAATTAGGCGTATTCTCCGCAACGTCACTGCTCTCGTGGCTCTCGCTCTCGGTCACCGGGTCCGACTTGCGAGAATGTTCGGGAAGGTTCTTGTACTCATCTGTGGTCATTTTGATCAGGATTCCCGCCTCGAAAAGTGTCATGACCCTAAAATTGACAATAAGGGAGACGACTACATAAATATGTAGTTTAATTTATATACTCAGTAATATTGAGCTATAACTACATGATAAAAGTAAAAAAAAATGTGTAGTTAATTAGTAATTAGATACTTACATCTAAAAAATTCAAAATAGTTTAATTTTTTTCTGCCAAATTATCAAAAAACCTACATCATTAGTTTACTTACATCATATACAAAAACATCATTATGGTAAGTATGAACTTAAACGCACATTCAAAGATATTTACAAATATATTCCTGTAGCCATATATTTCATACACTTTTACTTCATCGTGACTATATCGTCACGACGTATCTAATTACAAAACTATACATTTTTTTTTTATCAACTATCAGATACAAAAAAAATCTACTAACTTTTCTTACAGCCTTTGAAATGATTAAAACGTATATTATAGTAGAATAATGATAATTAAATATCATAAAGTGAAATTTAGTAAAACAATTACTTATTTTTATGTTGCAGCTTTCATACAAATCAAAATTTTAAAATTCATCCACGTAGAAATAAAAATCATTAAACTTAATACCTTTATATCTATGTTTATACTACGTTTAGAGAAAAATGACTTTGGTAAGTTTGTTCCTTACGTTGTTCTAAAACCAAAAAATATGATTAATTCTTTATCGGAATGTAAGTAAAGTAAGTACAATTTTCTGCAACTTTAGCGCCTTGTACCTAAAAATTGGCTCACGGCACGAACTAACGGGTATGCATACGTCAATTGTACACACTAATACTATACTATACTATTTAACATAAAATGACGATGATGATTAATGATGTAATTGGCATGCAAATGTTAAATTGTGTAAGACTATGTTAAGTAATAGCCGCTGTATATTTTTGTAATGCTGTTGGTGTTTCTAAATAAATAAATACTATGATATATTTTTTCAGTAAGAATTCAAGGGTAGTCTGGCGGGTCTATGATCTTAGTCCATACTTTCTATTCCTAATTTATATTCTGTATTAACCTAAATTATTTTGCAAGCGTTAAGGGTCAGTTCACACCGCAAAGATACGCAACGCTACGCGGCGCTCATTTTTAAGATAGCTATTGAAATTAACTTTATTCACTACACCAAAAGATATACGAGTTACATGTGACATCAGTCATATACAGCATATGTGCTGTGCAGTACGGTGCAATCTGATATTCGAAGCCTTAGGCTGGGCTATATCATTATGATCCGGAATCCGGCGGTCCCGGGAAAATTCAGAGCAGTAAAAATAGAACTCTGCGCTAATACAATAGAGTTGAAAATGGAAATGTCAAGTATCGAGCTGTCATATATGACATTGACATTAAATTTGACTCGACACTTGTGTGTTCGATTTTCAGCTCTCTTGTATCAGCGCAGAGTTATATTTCCAATGCTCTGAATTTTCCCCGGCTTTCCGGATTCCGGATCATATATTCCCAGCCTCACAATGAAACGTGCAGTGCCATGTCACGTATCGTTTCGTTTCGGTGTGAATTGACCTTAAAGTTCTTGGAAAATATAGACATTCCCTTTCTATTATTGGTGTCCAAGGGAATAAGCGCATCCTATTCACCTTTTTAAAGGTCTTATTATCTTACACATTGTTGAAGGTCTCCAGGTAGGGACATCCAATCTGCAGGGCTATAGCGGAGTATCGCGTGTACAGCTTCTCGCTCAGGTGGAAGTTGTGGGAACCTGGAACCATATCGGTGTCTTAAGCTGGTTATACGTGTCGCGCTGACAGCTCGCTGACCGTCAGCGCCGACACCGAAATGTTTGAAATGTCCGCGCTGACCGTTACGCGTTATTCGAAAACGCTTGATAGCCTTACAGAAAACCATCAAAAGTGCGAGTCGGAATCGTTCTGTACAAAACGGAAAAAAATTCACGTTTTCTGTTTGGGAGCCCACTTAAATATTAATTTTATTTTTTAGTATGTTGTTATAGCGTTAACAGAAATACATCATCTGTGGAAATTTCAACTGTCTAACTATCACGGTTCATGAGATACAGCTGGTGACAAACACGGTCAGCGAAGTCCTAGTAACAAGGTCCCGTTTTACCCTTTGGGTAAGGAACCCTAATAAGTCAAGAACTGACTTCTGTTATCTTAGACAATTTGTCTGTCACAATTTTTTCTGTAAAATAAATTGATTGATATATGTATCCGTAAAATTGTAAAAACCGTTAGATTGCAATATAAATAGTGAAATTGTAAAATGTCGAAGGACTGCGGCCGCAAATATAGTACTTATTATTTAACATATTATTTCTCGTTAGATTATAAATATGTAGCAAATAATCTTCTGACATATTTTTACATACTCGTTAGTTATATTACAATCTAACGGTTTTTACAATTTTACGGTGACATATGCAAAAAAAAGGTGAAACGAGCTAAAACAATATTTATTATAATACTTTTAAGACAAAGGACAAAATACTACGTGAAAAACAAGTCACAAACATTAAGATTATAAAATAACACTGCGAAATATCAAAATCTCATCCCTAGCAAAGTATTTTACAGGATGAAATTTCTCGGATTTTATTTGTAAATCTTGTGCATTCGAGAATTAAATAATTTCTTCGCCTGAACGTGCTTCGACGAGTACGGAGAGAATATTGCTTAAAGCAAACTCGGGGCAGCATTTCACTGGCATTAAATTACTTATTTCATATAAAAAGTGTATATAAAATAATGCATTTCCTAGGTTTCGGTGCAAAGCGATTCTGCGGAGTCGATAACTCCTTCTGATTAAGTGGGCGGATTCATTGATTTATAGAGAACTCACAAACATTAACATTAACACGCGCAAAATTTTATAGAAATGTAAACGATGCAGTGAACCACGAATAAGTAAAGTATATTTTATATAAACACGTTATGTTTGCTTATAAAAGGTGTATACATAATTGATAATTGGGCTTGCAGTTCATCAGGTCGCGACGTCAACAAGCCAACCGATAGTCGTCGCTGCTATCAATGCCCGCCGCCGCGTAAAGCACCAGCTTTCACATATTATAATATTAGGTCATATGAAATTGGCGTTTTGTCGTACTGGCCAATTTGATCTCAAATATATCTTCTTTGGTTAGGAATTCCAATTTCAAATTTATACCGCTACTTACTCATACATTTGTGATTCTAAAACCGTAATTCATTTGTTTTTTCCTCTTTTGGTTTTTTCTTTGTGTCAATCTGTTTCCAAAATGGAAACCTTGAAATATCGTATTATTTTCGAGTACGAGTTCTACCGTGGCACCAGTGCTGCAGAAACGGCTCGAAGGATTAATGATGATAAATGGCGACGGTGTCGCAAATTAAATTAAATTCCGTTTATTTCGGGCTGCATAGGCCTATATTATAAATACCTTATGATATTACCTTATACCTTAACATACATATTATTTTATTCAATATTTAATAAACTAACACTAAAACTAACACTAAACACGTATTGTCTGCGACGTGGGGCGCGAAGTGTTCGGGAGTCGTCCTCTAATCTTCTGTAGACGACTCCAATAGGCCAGAACTCCTCCTTCTCGAAGTTCGGTAAACGATGGGTTGAAACCATGTCCGAGTTAGCTGCAGTGGATTAAAATCATTTTATCACTAATACTGGAGTATTAGTGATAAAATGATTTTAATCCACTTGAAGTAAATTGGGAAGGTGGAAAAGCTTGAAAGGTGGGTCGCTCATGAATTGAGTGGAGCAAACCGACAAACGCGCGTCGACTGCTGCGTTACATTACTCAACCGGCACAACAATGAAGGGATTTTAAATCGAATCATTACCTGTGATGAAAACTGGATCCTGTACGATAATTACAAATGCTCTTCGCAATGGCTGAACCCTGGCGAACCAGCCAAAGCCTGCCCCAAGCGAAAATTAACTCAAAAAAATTTACTTGTGAGCGTTTGGTGGACTAGTGCCGATGTCGTTCACTACAGCTTTCTTAAATCTAGCTAGACGATAACGGCAGACGTCTATTGTCAGAAACTGCAAATCATAATGGAAAAGCTAGCTGCTAAACAACCGAGGTTGGTCATTCGCTCTAGGCCACTGCTGCTTCAGGACAACGCTAGACCACACACTGCACAACAGACGGCTACCAAATTAGAGCAGCTTCAATTGAAATGTCTAAGACATTTACCGTACTCCCCGGACCTTGCCCCAACAGATTACCATTTTTTTCGAAATTTGAACAACTTCTTGCAAGGCAAAAAATTCAACTCCGATGGTGCAGTCCAAAGCGCCTACAAAAATTTTATTGATTTCTGTCCGAATGCTTTTTTTAGTAAAGGAATCAATGAACTACCTATGAGATGTCAAAAGTGCATAGATATCAATGGTACTTGATTAAATAAATATATTATGTTTGAAAAAATCGACTTTATGTTCCTTCTTTACAAAACGCCAATTTCATATGTAATGACCTAATATAAAAGAGTCATCAAAATTGGTTTATCCAGTCGAACGTTTTGAGGTAACAAACATAAAAAAGCGGTCGGTTATGTCGGTAAAAAAAAACATCCAAAAGCTTATTAAAGTACTTTTTACATGTGTGATTGTATCGTACCAAATCGCTCCGTATCATAGTACAGCGTCTCTCGTCCTCCCAATATGGCGACACGTCGCTTCGATAGCACCATCCGCACACCAACCTCCACGCTGCGCACGCGCTGCACTCTCTGCCGGCGCATAAGGCGAGCGAGACGACCGTATACTCCCGTCCCGTTCTACACACAATCACAAAAAAAATCAAAAAAATATAAATTGTAGCAGGCATTCTAAATATGACATAAAATAACCTTCTACTTATTTGCCAGTCTTGTACGATAATAATCAAAAGTTAAAAACAATAACGCGACTACGCAAACTATTGATACCTCACTCATTAAAATTAGATCAGTAGTTAAGGCGCTACGATGAAACAAGCATACATACATACATACAAACATAGACTGCATTATCCTTCCTTTTGGCTTCGCAGCAGAAAGGCAAGTTAATTTACGTGGTACACGATCGTAACTCAATTTTCTCGAAAATTATTAAAATTTCGAATATTTATTTCATGTAATAATATGTGATCCTAATACAACTGAGGACCTTGCAGCTAAAGGGAGGCAAGTCCAAATTTCAAAATTGTCGGGTATTTAAAAAAAACGTTTTAGAAAATTAATTGATAAATTTATGTCTTATCGTTATAAGGTATAATATAATATGAACGTATATACACATTTTACTCGAGATTTAAGGCAATTAAAGAAGTTATAGAATTACCATGATTTTTTAAAGTTTGGATCTGCCTCAGTTTTGCACCAAGATGCAAGAAAAATACTACCCTATTTTGTATTAAGGATAATAAAACGCGTAAACACGGTTATTTTTTTATTTCAAGAATTATTAATCAGTGCACGAAGAATTAAACAATGAAAAGAAATACAAAAACGAACGACTTGCTTAACAAAATATATTTTTAAAGGTTAACTTCAGCTTGATCATCGTCGTTTTCGCTAGAAATATCATCTGTTGGTCCGACAGCTTCACCCTTAAGGGCCCTGTAGAAATACAGTTTATTTCGTGGAACATAGTTCTTTACCAACTGCATTACATCGTTGTATTTAGCCTTTTTCAACGGCAAAGCATGATCATACAGCGGTTTCTGGGGCAGAACTGATAGTTGGGCTTGAGCATACCTCATTATAGGAAAATAATCAAATACAGGCGTTCCCGTTGTAACACTGACTGCAATCGTTTCAATGTGGTTTTTACTATATTCAAAAATACGATATTGAGATATTTTGAATCGTATCTTCTCTGTATTTGTTATTACTTTTTTGAAATGACTCTCATAATGTTGGCTGAAGCTAAGTATCATATTCTGATTTGCATTTACAACTTTAAAATTTTTAGATGCTTGCGTAATACAATCGGCATATTCAGAAGTCGTAAATATGTAATCTTTACTTCTATCCGAACCACCGATCACACGGTAAGAAGCTGTGTCCTGGTTCTGGAAATCGATGAACAATCTTCTCAAAAAAAGAATACCTTATAAGCGTATATAGATACTGCACTAAAGTAGAGTTCTTATTTTGTGCTGCTGCATTATCAGAAAACAAATACAGTATTTTAACTATGCTTGGTAAGATATTATTTATGTAGTGATTTATAAAAGATATGACTTCGTTATGTGATTTTCGACCTATTTCGTCATATAAATAAAAGTGAGCAATCCCTGTTTTTGCTGAGTGAATACAAAAATTATATGCCCAAAGTTGACGTTTATAAAATGCTTCACCTGCTGGAATTTTAGGCAATGGCATATTCTGCTGATAATCAAATGTTAATACTTCGCATTTTTCATCACAAATAGCAAGTTGACTCTTCTCTTTTAAATCAACAAAAAAAGTGTCGGCCTTGGGTTGATGAAGACTCTTCTCTATCTGTATTTGTTGGGTTTCATCGCTGTCCAATGTGTTTCTAATGTGTCTTTTAGTTTGTTAATCAGCATGTCGCACTTCTTGCAAGTATCTGAGCGAGGCGACCCAAAACTGTATTTAAAATTTTGTTTAAAGTATCTGTAGTAAAAATCAAATGAAACTATAGGCTTAGCAGATGTTTCAAGACCAAGCTCATGATTTTTCAAATATAACTCCTATAATGTAATATATATAAATAATAATAATATAAATCCTGTAAAGGATGTACTCCTTTTAATGTTCAACTCCGGAGACAGATAATAACGTGAGCTTTTATTTCTGCTGTACTGTGACTCGCGACGTGGGAAACTTTTAATATGAGAGTCAACTTTAGAAACCCATTCACTTGGAATACGATTTGGTCTATTTTGATGTTTCCCACGATTAGACGGAGGTGGTGTAGTTACAGTAGGGTCCCGATACTCTTTAACAATATTGTCTACGCGCTTTTTGAATATTCCATGGATAGATTTGCAAAGCCATTTCTGCAAACTTGTATATTTCTATTTCCGAATTTAATATAATATTTGTGTGAACAACTCTGTTTCTTTCCCGTACCAGTTTTAGATCTTTCCCATTCAACATTCCCTGTTTTAATTAAACCGCTTAAGTATACGTTTTGCACATAGGTTTCTTCCGATTTATTAAAATTTTCCAATATTAATTTCCTATCTTCTTCATTCATTTCAACAAAACACTTATATTTCTTTTCTTCGGCGCTATGCCACTCGTCGATGGGCATGGATTATTTGTATTAGATTCATCCAAAATATTCATACCTTGATCGTTGGTCTCATTAGTTTGGTTTTGAAATGTCGACAAACCAAGATCGGTTCCATCATCATCTGAACTGGTTGAACATGACTCGTAGACAGGCGGCTGGTAAATATCTGACGAGCCGCAAATAAACGGTTCAGAGTCACTCATTTTAATACACACTTGATGTATTAAGCGTAAAACAATTATTTAAAATAATAATACGAACGTCCTTTCGGGCCGAACACAAAATGTGTACTGACTTGTTTACAAATGATGCAATAATTTCATTTGTTTCAAGAAGGAGGCAGGTCCGGACCTGCTCCCTTCTTGCACCAAACAGAATAAGGTAGCAGATCCAAATTGTGTTATAGCGCGCTTGTTTTTCGTCGGACTTGCCTCCTGAATGCACCAAACTATAGCTAAATTTTTTGTTTAAATTGTAGGTGAAAAAAAGGGTAACCGTTACAATTTGGATCTGCCCCCCTTTTGCTGCAAGGTACTCAACTGTTCGTGAACATTTTCATAGAGATCTAACCATTTATGACAAAGTTATGCGAAGTATAATAAATAGCACTCCTGATTTTTTTTTCAGTTCACATAACAACATAGGCGCCGTCGATTTATTCACCTGCAGTATAGATAGCGAGGAGCTATGTCTCTCCACCACCAGCTCGTATCCACTGTCTCTCATCGCCTCCTCTAACGCCTGTAGGGTACCAATAGGCTGCTCCTTAGCCGGCTTGGCTAGAAGGCTGGTGAGGTTCGCAGAGTACATATCACCGATGACGTACGTCGCGCCGAGGGATATGAGCACCGTTACCAGACGCGCTTTGAACATGCTCGATGGTTCTTTGCTGGATGCTGTAATATGCAGATGTTGATAGAGATACGCGGACATTCAAATGGGGATAGTCCTGGCACAAATACGCAACGCCTTGACAGAAATATTACTACGGTTTCACAGAAAACCAGTGTGAGAGCTACTAGAAAAAGCCTATTGGCACACCATGTACCAATAGTCTTCTCATTAGCCGGCCTGGATGGTGGATTTACGGAGTACATTATCGCCGATGACGTACGTGGCGCCGAAAGATATGAGCACCATTACCAGACGCGCTTTGAACGTGCTGGACGGTTCTGAGCTGGAGGCTGCAATATGAAGTTTATGATGTAATCTAAATCGGAAACTATTATGCTTACCTATGCATGCTAAGAATTTAATTAATAGTTTTTTATCATTGAAGTAATTGGAATATTAATGTTATTATTATAAAAAATCTAAACAACACGTTGTTTCTGTTTCAAACTTTTCGTTTACATACAAACAGTTCCCGAACTATAGCTGTTTATTTATACAACTTTCCACTGTTTTTGGACTGCATTAAGTAATTGCACACATGACGTCAGTCTTACTGCATAATTTTGCTATATAAGAGAAATCACTGCCCTAGTTAAATTAATGTAACGCTTGAGTTGTGTTTTGAATGAGTAGTTGGGGGCTTTAGGGACCAGGCATGCACTTATAACTCATCTGGCATTGCGAGTATCCATGAGCGGCGGTAATTACCATCAGACGATACATCAGCTCGTTAATAGTAATTCAACTAACACTGCCTCAAGAACAACGACGTGGTGAACCAGCAGCAGCTGTTGAAGAGTCGCAGCTGGTCGCTCCGCTGTCCGCGCCACAGGGTCGGCGCGGCTATGACGAGCCACAGCGCCGGCCCGGAGATCAGCAGTGTGAAGCAGAGGAACGGCCATACCTGGAATATGTGGTAATACACACACAACAGGCCCTGTGGTCCAGTGGTTTAGAGCTATACTCTCGACTAGGCGATCGTGGATGCGATTACCGCGTTGAGACAACAAAAAATGTTGTTTCCATATTTGGCTAGGACAATGCAGGCACATCACCCACATTGTCTGACACGAAAGATGATTCATGCGTGATGATGATTCATTCATGCGGATGCCATGTAAAAAGTTGGCCCTGCGCCTGATATCTCACCAGTCATGTCGCTTATCCGTCCCACTGGGTTACGAGAGTATAGGAAGAGTGCTCTTGTGTACTGCGCACACACTTTGGCACTGTGAAAATAACTCCTGCGTAGCTGGCCTGGTTTCAATGAAACCGTCCACCGTTACCAAAATAGGTGTGGGGAGCTATTATGATGTGGTATTATTGTAAGTTCTACCCCGTAAAAAGAGTCTTTATTTTAGGCAATAAAAAACATAATAATTGAGGTAAATATTTAGCTATATGCGCATAATCCCCCTTATTAAATTTTTGTTTTCTGCTCTGAATCTTTTTGAAGGTTTGAAAATTGAATGTTTGAAAAACCACTTGACAGATAAAGACAGCAACATGGATGAACGTATCCGTGGTGTAAACTTTTTATTAATAAGGGCTTATTTGTATATTGTATTTAGTAAGTATTATTTTAAAAGTTCAATCCAATGTTGGCTGAAGTCGGCAGGCGACGCATCTAGATGAGCTTAACAATATTGAACATGTGCTGCGTCAAGAAAATGCACGTTTCATTGTAAGAGTTCGAATGTCATATTGCACTATCTAATGCACGGATAAGATAAATAAGGTTGGATTGGCAATGTGCGCGGGGCAGACGCGCGACAAGTATGATTGGACAATCATACTTCAACCGAGCCACGCGTTTATACTTTTTAGTCGCTTGTTGATTGCCTCGCAGTACGGAGCAGCGCTAAAATCCTTTGAAAATGCCGTGTTGTGCGATTGTTATGTGCAAATTAAAGAGTCAGACATCAAATATGAAACAAGGAGGAATTTCTTTTCATCGGTAAGCATAAAAACCTTAGTTTTTTAGTATTTTTCCCAAAAAACTATTTCGAATTATGAAATTCTAAGTAGAAACGACAATTAAGCCAAGAATCACAGAAAATATACATTGCTGATGAAGTACGCAAATATTACGCGAGAAGACACATCTAACGCGCAATGGGTTGCAAAGCGAGCCAAATTACCGCGCCTTTCGACTCGTTCGCGTCACGTCCGCTTCGGTCGCCTGGATAGTGCAGTCAGTGATCGATGATTTATCGAAAAATTATTTTTCTTCAGAATGAATTACTACTGTTCTCGGTAGTAAAATTTTGCTAGTCTTTTTTTTGCTACATAATATTTATAAAGACGTCTTGCACACGAGTGACGAGTGTTTTGTTTGTTTGTTTGTTGTTATTATAAATTACTGTCAGTGATCATTTGCGTGTTGATAATTGATGAATGAATTAGAACCTAAACCAATAGGTTTTATAAATTCACTAACGCAACGATATAAATATGCAATTTTACACATATTAACGGATTAACGTTAACTTGCGTTAATTCATCCGAAATGTAACGCTTTAACATTTAACGAAGCTAACTTTTTTTGTAGCGGATTAACGATTAACGAAGTTAACTATTTGATTAACGGTGCCCGGCTATGCCTAAAACCTTTCCGCGATGCGGGGTTGACGAATGTAATATTTGATGCTGAAGCGAAGACGATAATGTATTGGTTTATTGGTATTGCATAATAATAATATGTACACTTGAGTATCTGAAAATGTAAATTATGAATATTTCGTCTACAATAAAAAAATAATAATTAAAAGACTACGACTGTGCAAATGGCAGTGCTACACTGCCATCGACTTCTTTTTTGCTTTGATTTTCTAATTATTTTTGATTACAAATAAAGGTAATACATGTTGATATTTTTTTTTTCATTTTCTATCCCAATACCAATTAAATTCGCCTTTGACACAATGTTTTAGTTAGTATAAAATTACTAGTGCTCCCGTTATTAAAATTTTTCATTCAATTACCAATAGCTACAGGACGGTTTACGATTTACGATGAGCCCTCGGCAACAATAGTGGGGATGCACATATTGTACACGCGCAATCATACTTGCCCCGCTACTCCCCCCGCCGCATTTAAAAGTTAGGGCTCATAAATCGCAAATCTAACTGAAACTAAGATGATTTCAAGATTCAAGTTTGACCATTTTCATTATCGAAAATTCCTATCGACCATAGCAAGCCCTAGCTTGCGTGTGAATTTTTGTGGTTGTGTCGTAACGTTACCGACTCAACGTAGTGTGAGTACTAAATCGCAGCCCTCTGTTCTAGGTGTGATTTGTTAATTAGTGTGCGTAATTCGTGTATGTATTATTATTTCTTATGTAGTGGAGTGCATTGGTGGGAGAAAGGCGGCGACGCTGGTTTTCAAGTAAAAGTGCCAATCCAACCTCATTTATCTTATCCGTGATCTAATGTCATATGAAACGTATATCTTTTTGTGTAGTGATACACATATCGCCGCAGTGTTAACTGACACTAAACTTGCCTCGCAGCCTGAAAAGTAAAAATTATCGTACCTCCCACCGAAACGGCCGTATAACTGCAATAGTCTCGCTCAGTTTGTCGGGCGCGTGGGTGAGGAAGGCGCCGGAATCAGCCAGGGTCAGGAATGAGAACTCCACAGCTTGCAGTCGCTCCCAGGTCACCGTCACGTCACCGATGAAGAAGTCAGCCTCCTATGTGAAGAAAGTTACAATAAATAAGCGAGCGCTCGGCTTGCAAGAAGTTATCCAAATTTCGAAAAAAATGGTAATCTGTTGGAGCAAGGTCCGGGAAGTACGGTGGATGTCTTAGACATTCCAATTGAAGCTCCTCTAATTTGGTAGTCTTCTGTTGTGCAGTGTGTGGTCTAGCGTTGCCCTGAAGCTGCAGTGACCTAGAACGAATGACCAACCTCGGTTGTTTAGCAGCAAACTTTTCCATCATGAATTGCAGTTGCTGGCAATAGACTCTGCCGTAATCGTCTGGCCAGATTTAAGAAAGCTGTAGTGAACGACACCGGCACTAGTCCACCAAACGCTCACAAATAACTTTTTTTTATTCAATTTCCGCTTGAGACAGGCTTTGGCTGGTTCGCCAGGGTCCAGCTATTGCGGATGAACGTTTCTGATTATCGTACAGGATCCACTTTTCATCACAGGTAATGATTCGATTTAAAATCTCTTCATTATTGTACCGGTTGAGTAATGTAACGTAGCAGTCGACGCGCGTTTGTCGGTTTGTTGCACTCAATTCATGAGGCACCCACCTTTCAGGCTTTTGCACCTTCCCAATTTGCTTCAAGTGGATTAAAACAGTTTTATCACTAACACTGCAGCCTCCAGCTAACTCGGATGTGGTTTGCGATGGATCCGCTTCCACAATAGCCTTCAATTATTCATTATCAACTTTGGACTCCGGCCGTCCACGGGGCTTGTTCTGCAGGTCGAAATTTCCAGAACGAAAACGTTGGAACCAAAAACGCACTGTGTTTTCTTTTGTGAAACCGCCGCCATACACATAATTAATCCTTCGAGCCGTTTCTGCAGCACTGGTGCCAAGGTGGAACTCATGCTCCAAAATAATACGACATTTCAAGATTTCCATTTTTTAAACAGAGTGACGCAAAGATGAAAAAAATAATGAATTACGCTTTTTGAAACACAAATTCATAAGTAACTAGCGGTATAAGTTTGAAATTGGAATTCCTAACCAAAGAAGATATATTTGAGATTAAAGTGGCCAGTACTACAAAACCAATTTCATATGTAAGGACCTAATATTAGGTCTTTACCTATGAAATTGCCGTTTTGTATGAAAAAATTTAAACGAATTTTTTTCATGTATTTTTTTATTTGTATTAATCGAAGTAATCACCCATACAATCAATGTATCTTTGCCAACGCAGTGGCAGTTTATTTATGCCCTTCTTATAGAAATCAGCTGGACGGGAGGCAACAAATTCTTCATTTTGTACTGCCTCTCGGGTATTGAATTTTTTTCCCGCCAAGAAGTTATCCAAATTCTGGAAAAAGTAGTAGTCTGTAGGCGCAAGGTCTGGTGAGTAGGGCGGATGACGGAGACCTTCCCACCCCAGTTCTTGCAACTTGAAGACCGTCTGCTGTGCAGTATGAGGTCGCGCGTTGTCGTGCAGGAGCAGCGGAGACGAGCGATTGACCAATGCTGCTTGGAGATGTGCCAGCTTCTCCATCGTTGTGTTCAGTTCTTCACAGTCCACATCTGCAGTAATGCTCATCCCGTTTGGTAAGAAGCTGTGATGAATCACACCGGCGCTAGACCACCAAACAGTGACCATCACTTTTCTAGGGGTAAGTTTTCGTTTAGGGCATTGTTTAGGTGCTGAACCAGGATCCAACCAACTTGCTGAGCGCTTGCGGTTATCAAACTTTTTTACCTTGCCAATTTGACGCAAATGGACCAATATTGTTTTGACGCTAACGTCTAAAGCTGCTGCTAATTCAGCCGTAGATTGTGTATCATCAGCTTCCACAATCGCCTTTAATTCGTCACTGTCGACGTAAAGTTCATTTTTCAGGTCGAAATTTCCAGAACGGAAGCGAACAAACCAATAACAGGTGGTGCGTTGGTTTGTAGTGTTAGCTCCGAAAACGTCGTTGATGTTGCGTGCCGCTTGTGCCGCGTTGCTGCCACGACGGTACTCATATTCCATAATTAATCGAATTTTCAACGTATCCATGATGACGAAAAAGATTGAAATGCGATGAAAATGTAACACTAATCAATAAACAAATGACTACTTTTGGAAAAACAATTACATGTTATTTTGATTTGAAATGGCCACTACTGCAGAACGGCAATTTCATAGGTAAAGACCTATTATTAGTGAAGACAGCCAACATTTTTTCTTCAATTTATAAACTAATTAAAGAATAAAATAAAATAATTTTTAAATACTTATATTAATACGCGAAGCAAAAGCTTTCAGTACCTAGGAACAGTTTCAGGAGAATTGTTCAATATTTTATCGGTAAATTCTAGTTTATGTGGAGGAAGGTGTGGAAAAAGCTAATATTATTTTTAATAATGCTTATACTTTACATAAAATTAGTAAAAATAACATCCACACATACTACCTCAGATTGTTAACACACACTAACGTGCGTTTGATACTATCATCACAATTTTTACACGTTGTAACACGTTGACGTTTGTCAATCTGTCACAACACTTAAATTATTAATTTAACAAGTTGGAAAGTTACAACTTAAGAATTAAATAATGAATTATTATGAGTGAATTTCGACCACAGGGTCACACCACTTATAAATTTATTAAAATCTATTCTTCCATTGAATTTTGATTAGGTGTGTATATAAATAAAATTCAGGATTTTTTAAACTCAATTTAACCAGAACAACTGAACTGTGGCGTATTTAAAACGAAAATAGAATATCTGTATCTATACATGTAAAAGGTAACAAGTGAGAGAATAGAAATGGAAAATAGAAAGAAGTTATTGCAACTCAAACAAATTGCATTGTAGCTGATACAAAATGATGCTTATGTTTTGGGCAGACGGGCCACATGCTACCGGGCGTCTCCGTGTTATGTCCGCTCGGACACAAAAGAAGTAAAAGTTTCCCCTTTTTTTTTAAATAAAAAACATAATTATTATTGCATAATATACGATCGTTATTGACCTAGAATTTTAAAAGCAACTTTAAATTTAGAATTAAATACCACTTGAGGCACTGTGGTCAAGAAATCAATCCATAAATCATATAAAATTTTTCAGTTTCAATATTTTTAGTGTTATTTTGCCTCATAGTTACGCAATAAAAAAAAAAATTTAGGTATATGGAATGTACTAAAGGTTCACAATTGTGTCCAACCAACACCTACTGTTATTATACAAACGCATGGTAGTGTGTGACTACGTGTTTAGCGGCGGCAACCAGTCGCAATCGCGAGTAGCACGTCTGCACCAAACTTACTCGTTTCCATATCAAGCCCAGTACTCCTTTGAAAGTTCCGTTGCCGGATATACTGGACCCTTGACTTCTATCTGGAGGATCGAAGTACTCGTATCTGTAAGTATTGTGTTATTATTTCAGATTATAAATAACATACTTGTATAATAATAATAATATATTAATAATAGCGAGGAAACTCTTTGAGCCTTCTAGGTACTCTGCCTGGTGAGGACGACCTGGGAGATTTCTTTTTTTTGTAGCATTTTAAGTTTTGGAGTACTTATTATTTTTTTTAGTACTTACCTACTTTTATAGTTTGTGAATATTTAAAATAGATTTTGGATACTATTGTGAATTGTAAAATAAAAAGTTTCTGTATCATTATTAAAAAAAACATAATTGTTAACATATTTTTCATATTAAAATTATATTTAACATGGAATAGAGATTGTTAGATGATGAACATTGTACATTATCAAATATAAGGTTGTTCAAAATAAATGACGGATATTTTGGGCATATTATGATCTACTGCTTATGTCAGGACGTTTATGTTGAAAAATAATGAAATAACCTAACCTTACGTCTAAGGAGGGTTCCGTAAGTATCAACGCGTAATAGGCTTTCAAATTACTTCAAAAGTTAGTGTCCTATTTCGTTCTAAATAATTGTCCTTAATACTTTGTAAAAAAGTCATGTATAAAACCTTGCATTTATTTTAAAAGACCTTATACTATTCTACGATACCCCATACGATAGGGTAGAGTCAAAAGACATTTTTCTTACGTATGGAGTATGACTTCATATGTATGGAGAGCTACCCCTAAAATATAAAATTATTATTTATTTTATGCCAAAACCGAGATCTATACACAATCTACCAAACTGTACCAAATTTCAACCATTTCTATTCATAATAACAGAAGCTACAAGCGCGGACAGATACACAGAAAGACAGACAGTCAGTCAGACAGACAGACGGACGGACAGAGCGAAATTTTAAGGGTATTAATATATATTATTTAATAATAATATATATTAATAATATAAAAAAAGACGTGTGGCACTCGGGGACTGCCGCGGTAAAGCTATTGCAATTCAAAATTAATACTGCATTTGTGATAATAATAAAATGTATGTATATAGAGTACTCACTCATTTTCTTTCACTATTTTTTCGTGACTTTCTTCATTAATAATAAATGCACTTTGTTCATTCATATTCAAAACACTTTATACACAAATTTTACAAGTACAGCTATTCACTGTTGTACATAAATACCTATACACCTATATACTTTCTCATAAACAGCTGCTTATGTATTCGTCCGATTTCGGAGCAGCTCGTCTCGATTCGTGCGAGTTTCGTAGAGTCGTACAATACGTCTAATCGCACGCACACAACGCCGTGTCGAAGACTGCCGAACTGAAACGACGTTAGACGATGCACGGAGCGTGAGGTTTTTTCGTTACGGAATTTCTGGATTCGGTCCCCGCGCTCAAGGCCCGCGATAGAAGCTATGCAATAGCTTAATAGTGTATTATTATTAAATATTATTACATATTCCGATCGTAACAGGTTACGTCAAACATTGTTCTTTATGTCAACGTTAAATTATTAATACAAATAGTTTGTAATTTAACTATTTAGATTATAAAATGTCGACAGATTGTGACATAAACATTCTCCTTACAATTTTATGCATTATTTTTCGTTTTATTATAATATAACGAACTTAAAATCGTCAAATTGTAAAAAGGAACGCAACTGCGCACTGATTGGTTCGGCACGGGGCACAGGCGGATGTTGAACAGCCTCGTGGTCCAGTGGTTAAAGCTTGGCTCTCGACACGGAGGTCGTGGGTTCGATTCCCGCATTGGAACAACAAAAAATGTTGTTTCCTGTCTGTCTGGTCTGTTAAAAGTCTGGTTAGGACAATGCAGGCTGATCACCTGATTCTCTGACAAAAAAGATGATCCATGCGTCGGATGGGCAACAAAAAGTCGGACCTGCGCCTGATCTCTCCCCAGTCGTGTTGGTTATCCGTCCCACTAGGTTTCGAGAATAAAGGAGGAGGGAGTGCTTTTGCGTACACTCGGGCACTATAAAATGACTCCTGCGTTACTAGCCTGGTTTCAATGAAACCGGCCACCGTCACCGAAATCGGTGTGGGGAGTTATTATAATATGGTTATTACCTGAAGTTGAGTTTATTCGCCATGAGACTTAGTAGCTTGTGGTCTCGACCCCCGGTGACGTTGACTTTCGTTGTGCTGTTGACGTACTTGACGAAGTGCCATGGCGGCGACTGTAATTTAAAGATAACCTGAAATATAAATCTCCGGGTAAGATACCCGGACCTCAGACTAAATAAAAAAGTGAAGTCAGAATTCTGCTAACCCCATAGTGAAGCCGGTAAACTAAGCCTTGCCGTGTGACACGCACACAGTGTCATGCACACACATGTAACAAAACTACACCTTACCTTGTAAGGCGAGCTGTCGCGTTGTGTGATTTTTATCTTTGTAGTGCGTAGCTACACGCCCACTATATACATAAGAAAGCAGTCTCAGACTTTGTTTGACAAAGCTGTGTCTTCACTTTTTTATTTAGTCTGAGACCCGGAAAGACAAAAAGAATGAACATTGCATATCGATCTTAGAAAATATGAAATTAAGTATTCGGCTAATGTACAAATAAATACAAAGCATCGAGGTTGTAGCGACAAATGTCATATCACCAGTGTTGAGCAGAGATGATCCTCTGCGTAAACTTACTCACCGAATAAGGAAGGTTTTTGTGCATTATTTTTGGCCGGGTGCTGTTAATTTCATTAACAACTGATCGTATATAGGTGAATTTTTCAAGTGGGCGTGGTAGGCGAAATCCGAAATTGTAAGCAATAGCTAAAATGCTTAAAGGAGTTTCAAGCCCGATTTTGATAAAATCTAAAACTGCATCATTAGATATTTGATGAATCAATTTCCCTAGCCAGGAATCGAACCGACTGATTTTGGACAAACAATACACACCCAGCACTATTACACTACATGATAGTGCTGCTAATACGACACAAATTCTGGAAAACAATAACATGCGGCAAATTGTATTAAATTATTTCGGATTTTGCATACTTATCAATTTACCCTTACACTTAGGGTCAATCCACACCGAAACAAAACAATACGCCACATGGAGCTAACGTCGCGTAGCGTCGCGATGTGAACTGTCCCTTAGTGTGGAACTACATGATCGTAGCTTACTCAACTCTAGTAAGTACTTAACACTCACGTGTAGCACGGGCACTCGAAAAACTCGTCCCTGAAAGTCCCTATACACGGCGGCCGCGGGTGGCAGCGCGGGGGACTTGTACAGCGCGCGGGACCACCAGTTCACCAGCGAGAGGGACCGGCGGGGGGACGCTTGGTTGTAGTATATACGGAACCTGTCAAAATAATTGAACATAGTGGGAAAAACACATATTATATATTCAATTATTCACGTTAAGTTTGCACTGAGCGTACTTACGGAAGATAAAGTTTTCTGTAAGATAAAGAAGTACTCTATTTGTGACAGTTGTTAGTTTTGTAGGATTTGGTTTCCCTTGGTCGTATCGACCAAGTGAAACCAAACCAATCGACCAAAATCAGACAGTTTATGTCAAATTTGCAAACGCGTTCTTAAATAATGACATCGCCATAAGTTGACATTACGCATTAGTTGTTACTAACAATGTGTGAGTTCAAAATCAAAAGTGTATCTTCTTGTATAGGGAATAAAGTTAAATTTTTAATCGATATCTTTAAATTGCAGCGCCGCGTCCCGTATCGTCTCGTTTCGGTGTGAACTGACGCTTATGCGCCGCCGTCGGTGCCGCGCTGCCGGAAATTTAGGCAGCGGCCTTAAGACGCTGACGTAGTTTTCGAACGGCGCGGTGTCATTAAAACCGCTTAAGTCCACGAAATTCATAAGCAATGAATCATGTGCCTGAAGACTAATAATAATTATCAATAATAATATAAATAAATGATATTAACAAATGCTTTTATAACAGTAGATTTTTATTATAAGCAGATGATCTCAAAGTGTTAAAAACCATCAAATATCGATTGCAAAATGATTTAGATAGACTATCGGAATATTGTGATGAAAACAATCTATATAATTAAAATAAAATAAGTATTAGTAAATGTAAACATGTTAATTTTTACAAATTATACATTTTGATTATTCGAGCAACGAAATATTAATTAGGGAGAGTCAAATTTGCGATCCTCTCGTCCTTCTAGATTGCGAATAACATTTAAATTTACACATCGATAAAATACTTGACAGAGCGTTCCAAATGTAATTTGTAATGAGAGGCATCATTAAATTTTAAACTTGGCACCTAGAGAAGGAGACTCTTCTCGACGCCGGGTCCCTGAAAAGGGCCTTACGGCGGAAACCAATACCAGGGGCTAAGCCCCTCTAATTGGGGTGGGATGACGCGCCCAGTACTAGTACTGGGCGCATAGAGTCGGGTTTTTGGGGAAGACCCCCCGCGGCAGAACGCGGGGGAAACCAGTGGGGGGGCAACACAAGTTCCAAGGGAATGACGTTATGCCAATCCAGGCCCAACCAAGACCGACGGTCGGCTCCAAACGGCGCATGGGGGTCCCGACCCGGGGGTCGGGAAACGTGTATGGGTCCACTCCCTCACGCGCCGTGTTTCACCGTTTTACCGGGACCGCGGAACCAAGCGACCTGGGATAGGAAGGAGGGAAAGGTGTTCCCGGGCCCCTGACTTTTGATGTCGGGGGGGAAAGGGCTACCACGGGGCTGACGTGTGGGGCACGGAAAGGTGGTTGCACCGATTTTATAATCGACTCGGGGGGGGGGGGGTTTAAGGGGGCATCGATCCAACGGTGCTATGTGGGGGGCGCACCGCGCTTGGGGCGTCTCCGGGGTGCTCCCTGCGTCTGGTGCAAGCAAGGTGGGTGCCGTTTGGCGAGCGGGCATGCCACGGCAGCGGGTCGGTGAAGGCCGGGTGCGTGGCTTCCGCTCGCTCAGTGGTTAGGTGGTCCTGCAACTAGAGCGGAAAGATTAACGCGTTCAAGGAGCGCGGGGGGGGCGGTGCATAACACGCGTATGTGTCCCGAGTCCGGAACGCGCGGCGCAGATCTCCGGCAGTCGACAGTCGGCTCCTATGATAGGAGCTTCTGGATGCCGGAGATATCTGGGCGCGGGTCCGGGTTAGGGCCGGGGGAGCCATATATGAGCGAGGGCGGCTGCGAGGGGGGTGCCTTCTACGAGGGCCTTCAGGATGGTCGGAAAGACTTCCTTCCCGGCCATAAGCTTCTGAACGCAGTTCACGGCCAGGGAGAGGAGAGACTGCAGAAGCTCTGCAGTCGATGCGGGGGCCTCGCTTTCCGCCGGCTCTTGGGGCG
The DNA here is from genome assembly GCA_963565745.1 of Phengaris arion. Classification (NCBI taxonomy): domain Eukaryota; kingdom Metazoa; phylum Arthropoda; class Insecta; order Lepidoptera; family Lycaenidae; genus Phengaris; species Phengaris arion. The sequence goes on along the minus strand of OY751439.1, from coordinate 5,198,098 downwards.
GCGGAGCGGGCGCGCTGTGAGTACGGGTCGCACGGTTTGCAGGCTCTGGGGCGATTTCTGTTGCCGCGGCTGTGGAGGCCGCGGGGGAGTCAGCAGGTCTGCGCGGGGGGCGCTGTAAGCGCTGAGTGGTCCGCGTGAGGTCCGGCTGCGGAGGGGCGAGCGCGAGCGGCTCAAGCTCCAACTGGGAGTTGGCTGGAGTAGCGGCGGCATCACGGGGAGGGGGGGGGGATCACGGGGGACGTGGCATCCTTCCTCCTGGGAGGTTGCGCAGGAGAGACGGTAGCCGAGGGGGGGACATACCTGGGCGTATGATCATTCGCCTCCGCCATCAGTGATGTAGCGGTCGGCGGAGGCGGAGGGCGGCAAGTACGCAGGGGGGGGGTGGGGGGGTAAGCGCGGGCATTATCGGCTCGCGGTTTCCGTGCCGCCTTGCGGTACGCTGGGCACTGTTTGCTGTTAGCAGGGTGGGCCCCCCTGCAGTTTACGCAGGTGGGCGTCTCAGAGGAGGAGCGGGGGCAGTCCCGCACATAGTGTTCCTCGGCACACAGGCCACCTTCCGGTGGCAGTTGTGGCTAGAGTGCCGAAACTGGTGACATCGGCGGCATTGGGCCGGGCCGCCACGGCCCCGCCAGGCTTCGATGGTGACTCCCGGTATATTCAAGAGCTCACGTACCTCGTATATGCCGGGTACAACGTCCGGGGCCCTAGCGATAAGGGCGAAGAATAGGCAGGCGCCGGGATCAGACCTCGCCTGAATCAGGGAGACGTGCTCCACCACGTATCCCAGTTCGGCGAGACCGGCCCTGATCTCTCCGGTGTCTGTAAAAGAAGGTAGGCCCCTGATACCTACCTTGATTGTCCGTTCCTGTGGCAGCGAGTAGGAGAACCAGGAGGCTTGTCCTTGCTTCTCCAGGTCCGTGAGGTATCGCTTGACGACCGTGTGTTCATGTTCGCTTTGGGGCGAAAAGCGAATCACACGGCCGTTACATTTGGCATTTGGTATGTGCCCCAGTTGGTCGCGTAGACGGCTAAAATGACGCACCCAGTCGTCGATACGCTCGGCGATCAGGGGCGGGTAGCGGGTAGTGGTAGACGGCGGCGGTGTTTTTCTCTCCGACGGCGCCGGAGGGGGGGTCTATGAGTGCCTACTTGTGGGTTGATAGCACTCACCTCGGCGTAAGACAGCTGACGGTCGGTGTACCCGGCCGTCGGTGGTGTCGAAAGCTCGATGAGCGGTGGCGGAAAGGTAGGCGCGCGGTGACGAAACCCGTGCGGCGCGCTTGAGCGGCTTTCTACGGCCGCACTAGGTGCGGCTCGGCGGTTGTCGCACGGCTGTGGGGCCGGCGAAGCGTCAGGCGAGCGCGGAGAGCTCGCGATGGGCTGGTGTGGGCCGCGCAGCTGGCCAGCCGGCGCGGCGCGGTGGTGTCGCGGCTGGGTAGCCGGCGAGGGGCGGGCTGTGCCCGCGGGGGTACGGGGTGTGTCCCCTTGCTGGACGTTGTGGCTTCCAGGGTGAGCGGCAGGCTGGCGAGGGTCGCCAGGGTGCGCAGTACGGCGCGAGACGCGCGTATGGTTAGCCGAACCCTGATCGGCTGTGCGGGGCGGGGGCCCAGACTCGTCGCAGGCCGCCGTCGGGAGGCATTGGGGCGGGGGCGTACCAGTACTCCCCCGCGAGACTGCGAAAGGCGACCCGGGGCGGGCGGTGTTCTGCCCGCGCAAGCTAGGCTCGGAGAGTGTGCGGTCCTGGGTCGAACGTGAGCTAGACCTCGATGAGGCCGGGCTGTACGACGACACGGAGTCCGCACATGAGAAATCCAGGTAGTCGCGGCGTAGCCGCGGGTCATGGTCTGACATTGTTACTTAAAGGTAAAAGATTTCACAGAATACAAGTGTATTCCGTGAAAACGTAGTAGAGTGTACAACAACTGAACCATGAGATATGTAATTTTATTTGTAAAGTTACAATCTTATTTAGAAAACAAACAAGTATATAGATAAGTATCTATATACTTATTTGTTTTCCAAATAAAATAAAATAATACTGTTAGGTTTTTGGTTAAGCAAGAGGTTTTGTATCCAATTTTTATTTACGGCTATAACATAAGTGTGAACTGATATTTCAAAGGAGGCTTTCAGTAAAAGGCTGCTGTTGAAACCGCTAAAATCGTAACCCTTCGTAGAGACGGCTAAAAGGAACAACAGCGCACGTTGCCTGCAAGCTTTCGCCAGCATCTTGATTGTTGAACATCGATGTCATATAACATCTAAAGAAACAAAAAAAAAATTAAAAAAAATTTTTTTTTCCCATTCAATTTATTAAAACCAAGTACATAATATAAAACACACAAATTCTAAAAAATGTGTTTATAATTAACAGTCTGTATCCAAAACAAAATTACATAATATTTTTAAACGGGCGTGATCAGTATTTGATTCTTATTTCAAAAATGTATACAAAATAATTAACGTTGATTCTGATGATAGCGGCGGTCACGTGACTTTCAAAGCCGGCGCGGTGTACGGAAGTGCGGTATGGGTGTCATGCATGGGTGCATAGTGAGAGTTGTCAGGAAACGTTAAACATGTTATTATTCTGTAAATTAGGTACGATTTATTTTATTTCTGCATTCTGTGTTATCTACTTATATAATATTGTGGCCTAAAGTTTGGGTAAAATATATCACTCGGATGAAAACACAGCCTGTATATATTTTAGTTATACAAGCTAACATATTAAAGAGGAAATATTTGTTTGTTTGTTTGCGTTGAAAAGGCTCCGAAGCTATTTTGATGAAACTTGGCACATATTGAGTATTTATTGACTTTTTATTGCGGCAAAATGTGCAGTTTTCGCAAGATTATTTGCGCGTACGAAATCCCGTTCACGACTAGTTTAATAATATACATATGAACACGTACGTAATACGTACGAACGTTTTATTAAAATATCTGTGAATGACAAGTAAAGCACTGCATTTCTGCCTATATGGAGCGCACGAACGCACGCACACCCTGCCTGCCATAGACTACGAAATACATGACAGTAATTTAAAAAATGATGTAGGTAGTTATTTTCTATATATATGTGAACATAAATTATAATAATATGTTCACATAATATATAAAATATTCCCCATTTAAAATACATTTAAAATACGAAATACATACCCGTAGGTATGTATTTCGTATTTTAGTTTTAAAATGAAAGTAATTGGTACTCGGTAGCGATGGGAGGGATACACTAGACTTTAAATATATTTTGTACTTTTTAACTTAAATTTTGCCAAAAAATACCTGAACCAAAAAAATAACAAATATTTCGTGCGATCTACACGAGTACAACTGCACTTCAAGCATAGTCTGAGTACAAATAAAACTATTTCATAATTTCATCACAAGTAAAAATGTTTAACACCCAACGAAGTGGACGCGGGACAGCAAGAATACTTTAAATAAGATTACCATTCCTACAGAAAAAAAACCACCACAAAAGACTTAATAACATGCCTATAATACAGTGTGTGTCGTCTTTAGGTTGAGAGATTTCTTCTTTATCTTTAATAAGCTTAATTTTATTGACAAAACAACCCCCGTTTTGAGGATCGCAACCCGGGAGGGGTTGCGACCCTCACGGGCTGTTGCTCTCCCGAGCAACAAGCAATTAACTAGCAATTGCATATTTTATATTTTGGTTACTACCTTACGTTGAATAATACTAAATAAGGTTATTTTATTTATGACCTACACAAATTAAAAGGGTCATTTTATAGGTACAAAAATATTTAATACATTATTAAATAATTTATTTCATTACTTAGAAAAAAAAATCAGTCTCAAAAATAATATTTTTTCACATGTTTTTCTTATTTTATATATAGTTTTTAATCTAGCCGGTGTTAAAACCAAAAGTTGCTTGTGATTTATGGGTCACATTTTATTCACAACACAGTGCCCTTTTGGGGTAATAAAATTAAACCTATTTTCTGCTGTTAAAATCTCTTAACCTCGAGACGACACATACTGTATATGAACGTGCTTTCAAATAAACTAAAATACAAACTTCATCGCTTCGTTCCGACTTCCGAGAACCTCATATTCTATTTCCAAATGTCTTCCCACCTGATTCACCTGAAGAGGTAAATCCAAAACCACATCGGGTATCTCTTCAGGTGAATCAGGGAACTGCTTTTCACGTGAAATGTGCATGCCTTTATACGTTGATTAAAAATTACGACCTCTGTGGCTCAATGTTAGCGCGTCGGCGCTCAAGCGGGTTTGAATCCCGTCGAGGGAACAAAAAAGTTTTCTATGTTCCTGGGTCATGGATGTATATTATTTAATATGTGTATCATTATGTAGACAATGGAAAATTTTATTTCATTAAATAAAATTTCCCATTGTCTAGTACCTCTATGTGTAACACAAGTTATTCAGATACTTAGCACGAGACCAATCTGACACGCTGTGCCGTGTGAAGCGTCCATAAATATGATTAAATACTAGCTTTTGTCCTCGGCTTCTCCCGCGTAATTTGAATACGATGTACAATCATAGGGATGATTTAACCGTCTTACGGTCAGTTCACACCGTGATGATACGCAACGCTACGCGGCGCTGCATTTTCAAGATAACTATTAAAAATGGAACTTTATTCACGACATAAAAATATACACGTTTCATATGACATAAATCAAATACTGCAGCGCGATGCAACTCGAAATTCGAACTCTGACAATGAAACATATATCTTCTTGTAAATTAATATAAAGTTCAATTTTGAACAGCTATCATAAAAACTGCAGCGCCATGTTCGCGCGCATATCGTTTCGTTTCAGCATGAATTGACCCTACGCCTTAAAAACCCCACAGTGCTGCATCTATTGTAAGTGATCTATGGGCCACAATGTCGCCAGTATCTTTAAGCTTCGTTTTATATCTGATCCCAGTACAAAGGCTTCGACACTCACGTACATATAATTCGATTGCGGAAAATGCTAGTTGTGTATTGGTCCAAACATATTTTTAAGCCAAAAATACTGAATACATTTGGTTTCTACGTAATTTTCATTTAAAACCACAGACCAGACAACCGGACAAATGGACAAAAAGACAGACGTACAGACGGACAGCGAAGTCTCAGTTTTTACCATTTGGATACGGAACCGTATAAATAGATATATATTAAATAATTCGAAATCATCATTAAATATTTGATGTTATTTAAGCAAAGTTAAGAGCTTTCTGAAGAGAATAAAAGCTTACCTGGAAATCGCTCCATTTTTTACCCCGTACTAAACGAAAAGTATTAATGGAGAGGTACAAAAAACAGCTAAATGTAATGTCTTTTCGGGAATCGTAGACAGACAACCAATTCTTAAATCATCCGACTAAAGGTAAGAGCAGATGGCTATATAATAGTTAAATAATAATTGTTAGATACTTAATAATAATAATAATAATAATAATAATAATAATAATAATAATAATAATAATAATAATAATAATAATAATAATAATAATAATAATAATAATAATAATAATAATAATAATAATAATAATAATAATAATAATAATAATAATAATAATACTTTATTTCAGACCATAGATCCATAGTTGTGTTAGTATTGTACAAATGTTAATATTAAATATGTTATAATATTATCATATATTATTATATTATTATATTATCATATTAATATGAATTAATACAATTAATTAATTCATTATAATAATTAATTATTAATTTTATTATTTTAATATTTTATTGTTATTATTATTTTATTTAATGGAAAAATCCTACTACTGTAATAAACGTGAGTTTGTGAGGATGGTTGTATGGACGGATGGATGTTTATGACTATTTCAAAACAGAATTTGAACAAAAATATACTATGATAGCAGTTTAGGCTCTGGGTTTTTGTCTCGAAAAAGTACAGTGTTCCCGTGGGATACTTATTCACGTGGCTGGCGCCGCGGACAAAGGCCACTGCTGGTTCGCTCTAATCATCCGTTAGTTCTTTAAAATGCGGTGTGTACTGACCCTTAAGGTTGTGGTCACGAAGAGACTTACTAGGGATATAAAAGCTCCGAGCAATGCTCGGTTACCCAGGTAGTATTAAATTAAACTAAATAATATATCATAGAAGGTAACAAAAACTTACACGCCCTTCCTAGGGTTAGTGATGACAGCTACGCGCATCGCCTCTTTGATGGTGGATGAGAATATCTTGCTGATCTCGCCATGAAGCCACAAGAATGTATATAGCATGGAGCGATGGATGAAATTGTTGGATGTGATCTGAAATATAATATATTCTATGGACGCTTCACACCACGTCAATAGCCTCGTGGTAAGTATCCGAAGAACACGTTAAAAGTAACACACGTCCCCGACGTGCGTTACTTTTAAAAATATAGCGCCGCGTCGAGTCGCGTCTCGGTGTTAACTGACCAACTGTCGGAACGTCAATGTGCAACTAATTCTTTGTAACTTGAAAATTTAATTTCGGTAATTTCAGTTCCTCACGTACAAGGCGTTAAAAAAAACTGTAAAAATTTTATAAAGACAAATCAGTCTACCAATTATATACCAAAATATAACCCGTCTACGTAAATTATGTAGCCTATGTTACCCGGGCTATTCTTACGAATCTATTTAAAATCGGACCAGTTATTTAGGTGCTACGGTGGAACAAACATACATACATACTACTGCCAAAATCTTCCCTTTTGGCTTCGGCGTAGTCGGGTAAATTAGCTAATAAAATAGTTAATTATTAATATTAGCTAATCGACAGAGAAAAAGCGATAGGTAGTACAAATCGGGAATTGACGCGGTTCCATTAGTCTAAAATAGTAAAAATTAAGTTTTACCTCGGAAAAAGATTTTTTTAGAATTTAAACCTATAGTTATTTGGTTAGTGTAATTGAAGTGTGAATGACAGGTTTCCAAATGAATACAAAAAGTACAACATTGAATGAGTAACCACCCATAACCATATCAATTGAAAGGCATTTTCAAACGAAATGCAAACGCATTTCGTTTGAAAATGCCTTTCAATTTAATCATCAAACTAATATTCGTGTTGCTTTGATGGGAATATACAAAACTGAAAACGATTACCTATATTCTATTTGTCTATACTGTCTATACAAATTTGTTTGTTTATATGTTTGTTTGTTTGCATTGAATAGGCTCCGAAAGTACGGGACTTATTTCGATAATGTATGTTACCCACGCGATTTCCTTTTGCGCGCACAATATCGCGGGCAATATTCGGATTCCAGTGTGGTCATAAAAACAGAAAATCTTTCTGACTAAAATAATCAGTTGAGAATATAAAACATTTACTTATAGAGGGGGATTATGATAAAGTCTACATACCTACCATACATCAACTGATCTTATCGTAAGACTTCAGTAGTCTACTTTGTGTACAAGTTACATATGACATTCGAGTAACTTACCTCCTCAAGAATTTTTTCGCACTCCTCTTGAGCGCAGAAAATAAAACTAGTGCGTTGGTTCGAATTGTCCAATCCCTTCTTTAGGTAACTGTAATACTGGAAAAAAAAAACTATATATAGCAAAGATATCCACATTGACCGACTGACATAATATAGATGCACGCTGTCGGTAGAAATATTAAATTTGGTCAGTAGTTTTACTTTACAATGTAGACGCATAGAAAAAAAAGGTTTAAAAAATAACCATTAAAAGGATGACATTGGGTTTAAAGTTTATATGGAAAATCTTTGAATTCAGTTAACAATCCGTGCATAAATCGATTTTTAAAATCAACAAAATGTACGGGTGGCTATACCTATATATGCCATACATATAAAGGGGAATATTTTTTTCATTTTAACCCATTGTGCGAGGTATCGTCGAGTAGGTATTTTTAAATAAAGGTGAGTGATTTCATACTTTATGTAGTGTAAACTATTTTCGAGTAATATATCCAAATTGGTTTACAAGTTAGTGGTCCGGGCATTTCTATACTCTGAGAGTTAGAAAGTTGAAACTTTCTATATTATGATATAATATATGGTAGCATACAATTTAATTAATATTATATCTAGCAATATTCCGCGAAAAAATACCCACAACCTGCAAGCAGATGTGTGAGCGCATAAGTCAACTACCGTTGTAGTTAGTCGTTACTAACGAACTTTGTTCGCAGGTCCACTTCCTGAGGATGTGCTTATGCGTGAACTCACACATTTGCTTGCAGGTTGTGGGTATTTTTTGTGGAATATTGCTAGATATAATATTAATTAAATTGTATGCCATGGATTTCCGCAAAAGAACGCCTGATTCTATTAACTGATATATGATAGGTTCTAAATACTTTTTAGGAATATTATGAATATTATTAATTTAATTAATACAATATTTAATTTATATATTTATATATTAATATATTATTTAATTGGGCAAATAAAAAAATATTTGTAAAATCTATTAGGTACGCGTTGAATGTTATGGAAATCCTCTTAGACAATAGACAACATGCTTTTAGTTAAGTATTCATATCATTCACTAGATTTATGAACAAAAACTGACTTACAATATCCTTACTGTCCAGCGTGGAAAGATGAAAGCTCACCACCTGAATCCCATTCTCGTACAAGAGACACAGTAGTTTGAACATGTCTTCCGGCCTTCAACATATAAAAAATATTAATAATATAATAGTTGAATATATTCAAAAACCATTCATTAGATTTCAATATACATTAGTCTATATTATGTGGCGGTGGTCGCGTTTGTCTTTGCATGAAAGTCAATCCACTATTTTTTGAAAGAACTGGTGACTATAGATAGCCCAGTAATTTTAGGCATTTTAAACCCCAATCTGCGGAAAAAGTCCTAGTGAGCAGAATTTTTGTATACACCGTATGAAGATGTGGAAAATCGACATTGATATCGTGCCGGCTAAAAAAGTTACAAAGGTCAAATGGTCACAATATCACTACTATATCAAATTTAATCAAAATCCATTCAGTAGTTTTTACGTGGAAGAGTAACGAAGATTTCCGATATTTCAGCGCTCTACTCCGAAAACGGTTATTTTTACAGAAAAATGCAAGAGGCATTTTTTTTTGATAATTTCACGACAAACAATTTTTATACTGACTTCTATTGACCTATAGAGCTCCGTGGCCTAGTGGGTACACCGTTTGATTCGCACTCGAGAGAGTGCAGGTTCGATTCCGTAGTTGTGGCGTGTACCAATGAGACTTTTTCAGATCTCAAGTACATTATACGGACGCTCTAACGGTGAAGGAAAACATCGTGAGGAAACCCGCACATGGTTGGCCCCAGACGTATTGACCAGTCATTTTTCTGGACTAGGCTGACTGGGTTGTAAGAATGCCGAATGTGCTTGGGCAACCATACGACATTTAAAAAAAAGCTAAAAAGTTATTTATTGGAAAATACTAGTATTTATTAGAAAATAGTTGTACTATTTTCTAATAAATGTCAATAATGAAGTAAAGAAGGAAAATAAGTATAAGAGAGGTATAAATTATGTCAGTACAAAATAATTAAAAAATATATTTAGATTTAGAAATAATATTTATTATTTTGTTATATATTTTATTTTGTTTGATGAAAATTGTTTAAAATAGAATTGTAATTATTTTATTTAGAATACTTCAACCGCCAACAAACTGCTCCACAGTTTGGCGATTTATGTGATGACTGTAAAATATGTTATTTTTTGTATAAATAAAAAAAAAACAACTGTCCCAGGCACTACAGTATTTCAAGAGTGGTTACTTCGCTCGAAGAATACTGTATAAATCATCCAATAACGGATGAAAAGGCTTAAGTTTTTTCTATCGACCTCCGAGCAATAGGTCGCGATTTTCGTGACCTTTTGACCTTTGTAACTTTTTCAGCCAGCACGATATCAATGTCGATTTGTCTCATTTTCATAACAACGCCGTAACGAAGGTGTATACAAAAATTCAGCTCGCTACGAATTTTTCCGTAGGAATGATATGAACTAAAACCTAAAATCACTGGAGTATAAAAGGTTGTTTAAGATAAATTATGGATTTTTTTGGCATATGAACTACTGCTTTTGTCAAGACGTATAAGCAGAAATATACATAAAATTTTCGAAAAAATAAAATACTTAATAAAATTTTATTCCGCTCTTTACGGCGCTGTTAAGGTCATTGACCGAAAACAGCTGATTTTATTGATTTTATTAACGCAACGTCTTTGCTCCCTCTTTAAATCACCCGTTTCTGTAAAGTTAATGACCTCAGTGCCTTAGAGAGCGCAATGTAATTTTGTGTAGTATAGTATCACATATTTTTTCGAATTTTTTTTTTTTGGCTTGTGGCTCCTTACATAAGCAGTAAATTATATGCCTAAAATTTTCGTAATAGATTTTGAACAACCATAATTTAATATATATTGTATAGTAAAATATTAACTCTATCATAAACGACATATTAAATTACAATGGAAATTATGTGATATAAATCAATTTGGTAGCCATCGGTATAGACACTAAAAGCCCGTCGAAGGTTCTTTCAGTATCTACAGGATTGATATTTATAGGATTGAAAACAAAATAAATCTCACTTTATTCTTGTTGTGTTTCCTTGTACAATACTAAGAGTGGTAGCTGTAAGACCCATCGCCATGTCCACCAATGCCTGAGGCAGGTCCTCCGGTAGTTTTGTATGTAGATTACTCGGTACATCTATCATGCATCTATATCTATCCATTGAAACGATCAATACTAATATTAAAACAAATTTCATCATGACTCACGTTCGAATCGAAATAAATAAGAATTCTGGCTAAAGCTGAATTGTATCGAAATTTATAGAGCACGCATCACGTATATTGAAATATATAGATTAGGCATGGTTGCAGAAGAGAATAATAAAATAAAAGTTGGACAACACAATGCTGAATGTCGCCCGCGACTACGCGCGCGCAAAAGTAAATCCCTCGAGAATAATTTTAAAGTTTTCCGCGATAAAAAGTAGCCTATGTCCTTCCCTGTGATCTATTCATAGAAATTATCTGCGTCAAATTTAATCAAATTGGTCCAGTAGTATCAGTGGCTATTAAATGCAAAACAAACGTACAAACAATCACATCAGCTTTCCTCTTTATAATATTTGCATCGATATGGATGAACGCTAGTGTGAAAATCGTCTCAACGTTGTCAAGTTTGTTTTGGAATTTGGCAGCTGAGGCCTCAAATAAAACCTTTTATCGACCTGCCCTCAAGACTGCGTGACCAATGACCACTTTATCTCTCTTTGTAATACAAAGCTTCGAAATCTGAGTGGATTTGTATTGGTCGGCATGTAGCTGTCGTAGACCGTGTCGTAGCTGTCGTAGCACTGCTACGCTTTTCACTGAACTCTACGTAACATTACTACAACGTTTCGTAGCGAGTCGGATTAGATGCTTTTAATAAATTTGGGCGTAATTCATATTGTTTCTGTTGTTTATATCTATGGAGGTTTTATATATAGGATAATTATATACAATATTATTATTACACATCCATGACCCAGTGACGCAGAAAACTTTTTGTTCCCTGGGAGGGATTCGAACGCGCCACCTCCGGCTTAGGCGGCAACGGTACAAAATGTTTGTAGCTATAAATCGTTAAGATTTCATAATCATCATCACACACGACACGTTTGGTTGTAGTAAAATCAACATCCATTTTTATATTTATATTTGACAAGATATTGCCCGCAACTTCGTGCGCGTAACAGTTAATCTTGCAGAAACCGTACATTTTTCCGCGATAAAAAGTAGCCTATGTCCTTCCCTGTGGTCTACTCTATATGTCATGTGCCAAATTTCATAAAAATCTGCCCACTAGTTTCAGAGCCTATCCACTGCAAATAAACAAACAAACTTTTTCTCTTATTAGTGTAGACAAAAGCGGCATGCTTATTATATTTTACCTACACAAGAAGCTTTCCTTTGAAATAATCTTTGGCTTGGTGCAGCCAAGTATGTCGTCCCGTGTCCTTGGGCCGATACGGATTGACATTTGACGAGGTAAGTGGCCACTTTTCATCGGAAGGGTCCGCATGAATGATGGTTTAAAAGCTTTGCCATGTTACCTTCCACTCGAACCACCTTATTATAAGGGGTGATTACACTGCATGGGGTCTTCAAGTGTTTAATTATACTAATTTAAAGGGTTGCAAACTCTTAAGGTGATTCGTAAAAGATAATATTATTGCTTACTAGCTTTTAAATATAGCATCTGGTATCCCACGAGAACACTGTACTTTTCGAGATAAAAAGTAGCCTATGTTTTAAACCAGAGCCTAAACTACTACTATACCAAATTTCATACTAATCTATTAAGTAGTTTTTGCGTTAACAAACGTTTTTGCGTTAAGAGTAACAAACATCCATCCATCCATCCAACCATCCATCTATGCTCGTAAACTTTCACATTTATAATAGTAGTAGGACAAAATAGTAGTAGGTTTTTTGATAATGAAAACTTGAAATTAACATCGCTAATTATGATTTTTGGAATTTTCAGATCAAAATGTTTAATAATTTATAGATTAACAACGTGTGCTACATTATGTTGGAACTTTATGGACTACTAGATTTTGTCCGTGACTTCGAGCGCGCAAAAGTGAATATCACGGAAACCGAACATTTTTCCGCGGTAACAAACATAGAAACAAACAAACTTGTCCTTTTTATATTATTAGTATAGATACTTGTTGTCTCTATGCTCCGTGGCCTAGTGGGTAGACCATTTGATTCACACTTGAGAGAGTGCAGGTTCGATTTCCAAGTTGTGGCCTGTATCAATGAGACTTTTTCAGATTTCAAGTACATTATACGGATGCTCTTACGGTGAAGGAAAACATCGTGAGGAAACCCGCACATGGTTGGCCCCAGACGTATTAACCAGTCATTCCTCTAGACTAGGCTGACTATATTGTGAGAATGCCGTATGTGCTTGGGCAACCATACGACATTTAAAAAACTGTCTGTCTCAGGCACTACAGTATTTCAAGAGTAGTTACTTCGCTCGGAGAATACTGTAAATCATCCAATAACGGATGAAAATGTCTCAGTTTTTGTTTGTCTCTATAATATGTTACCAGATTCCTTGAATTGATATGGCGACAATCACAAGTAATTTATGAGTTTTAATCGACAATTAGTTTACCATTAAAATTTAACTAAAAAAACTTTTAAATTAATCTATACTAATATTACAAAGAGGATAGCTTTGGATGTATGCATTGAATACGCTCCAAAAGTATTGGACTGATTTTGATGAAATTTGGCACAGAGATAGATAGAGTACGCAACGAGGAAAGGGCATAGGTTACTTTTATGGCGGGAAAATGTACAGTTCCCACGCGATTTTCTTTTACGCGTACGCAGTCGCAGGAATCATCTAGTTATTAATCATACAAAATCTTCAAAGATATTAAAAGATATAATAAATTATAAAGATTGTTGCCAAAAAATGACTTTTAACGACGACGTGGTTGAGCGCGTCGATGCTCAAGCTGGAAGTTGGGGGTTCGAATCCCGCCAAAGGAACAAAAAGTTTTCGGGGTTCCTGGGTCATGGACGTGTATTAAATATAAACATTTGTTTACAAATATTAAATATATTTGCGTTGTATTGTACCCGTAACACAAGTTCTTCGAGAACTTATCAAGGAATGACACTGAAATGGCGGAACTCAATACATAGATTTATCATTAACTTTAAATAAATAGGTATTGTCTGTACATGGAAGATATTATATAAAACAATTATAATAATAACTTCATGAACGAAATAGAACACGAAACAAAGATTTTTATAATTTCTGTCTGTTTGTCTTGTGCAGGCTAAACACGAAACGGCTTACGCTAATTCATTTTTGGTTTCTCCACTTTAAATTAAGTGTATGTTTTATTTCAAACGGTTCATAAATAAAAAAGTGATAAAAAATGATATAGAATAAACGATCAATTGAATTAGCGGAAACTTTACACAGGCATTACGTAGCCATTGAAGTAGATTCTTGCTCAATATAATGAAGAACGAGTGAGAAGCTCGATGGATTTGTAGTCGCAGCGTTAACTCATGTAAAGCAACTCTAGTCGTGGTTCGAACGAGGATGGGTAACAAATATGAAAAAAAAATGAAAAATGAAAAAATGTTTATTCAGTATCTTTTACAAGTGTAACATACAAGTTGCTAGGGTCTCCTCTTAAGTATAAGCCTGTGTTAGGAGACCTCGTTCTTTCGGTAAACAAACAAAAGATATATTAATTTTTAAAGTGAGTAAGTCGTAAAATGAAATGAAAGTTTGCATGCAAACATGAATACATTTGCATTTACTTACTTACAGGTAAATAGTTCGACATAATACATAATAATATATGAAAATCGAACAGTACCTATCCTCTGAGTAACAATCAAAATCAATTTTGAGTACAAAATGAATCGTCGCTTTTCGTATAATTTTCATAGAAAAACGAAGATTTCCGAGCACTATTAGTTGGATGGTCGCGCTGTGCTTGAAATAAATTTCGATGTTTAATCATAATCTTATATATAAAAAACATAAGAAAATGTATTGCAATTCTAATGTCTCGCTAAAACTCGAGAACGGCTGAATCAATTTCGCTAATTTTGGTCTTGAAATAACTGGAAGTCTTGAAGTTCAGGGAAGGTTTAAAGGGCGAGAAATATTAGAAATGTATATATTACTAGCTGTTGCCCGCGGCTCCGCTCGCGTAAATACAGTATCCCTCGGGAACACTGTACTTTTTCGGGATAAAAAGTAGCCTATGTCTTAATCCAGAGCCTAAACTGCTACCATACCAAATTACATCGAAATCCGTTCAGTAGTTTTTTGCGTGAAAGAGTCCTCACAAACCTTCACATTTATAATATTATGTAGGATTAAGACAAAACAAACTTAAGTCTAGTAACTTAACTTAGCTAGTCTAGTATACAATAAGGATCTCTATTACGGTATAATATTCTTTGTCCCGAAGCCAGTCTTTACTAATATTGTTAACACAATAACTACTGAATGCATTTTGATGAAATTTGGTATGGTAGTAGTTTAGACTTTGGATTAACGCGCGCGTATGAGGTCACTGGCTATATCTAGTAAATAATATAAACATCGGCAATGTCGGTTACGGCTTCCATGACTGGCTACACTGTCATTAAAGCCGTAACCGATATTGCAGACTCACTCTAGTAAACCAAACCCGTCGGTGTACAGGGGCCTTTAGCGTCAGCAGCGCTATATAATTTACGGTGGCTGAGCAGAGCGAGTCAAAACAGTGACTGAAATATGATTGTGTGGGCTTTCCATTCGATTCCGGCTGTGAATATTGATGTAAGATAATATGTTTGTGATATATGCTACGATTGGCCTAAAATGTTTTTTTGGAGTATAGTTCAAATTCTGCCCTTACATTTAGTTATGCTCGTATTTAAATAAATATTATATTAATAGGGTGTCGAACAGCCTCCGTGGTCTAGTGGTTAGAGTTTGGCTCTCGACTTGGAGGTCGTGGGTTCGACTCCCGCATTGGAACAACGAAAAAATCTTGTTTCCAAGTTTGGTTAGGACAATGCAAGCTGATCACCTTATTGTCTGACAAGAAAGATGATCAATGCGTCTGATGGGCATCTCTCGCCAGTCGTGTCGGTTATCCGTCCCACTAGGTACGAGAGTAAGGGAGGAGAGAGTGCTCTTGTGTACTGCGGCACTATACAATAACTCCTGCGTAGCTCGCCTGGTTTCAATAAAACCGGCCACCGTCACCGAAATCAGTGTGGGGAGCTATTATATTAGTAGGGGCACGAACCGTATTTAGTTTTTTTTTCTGGTTCAAGAATTTACTATTTGTACACAATTGGCTATTTTTACCCTAAAACTATGTTGCCCCATCGAGAATAACAAAATATGAGATAGAAAAGTGAAAAAATTAAGAAAAACAATTTTTTATTACTTTATCTTCTATTACGACTTAGCGACAATAACGCTATTAAAATTATTGAAACAGCTTACTAATTCTATAAAAAATTGCAAAAACAAATAAATTATGCGCACAAATTTTGAAATTATGGTGGAGAGATAAAAAAGTTTTATTTTTTTATAAATATCTAAAAAGTCCAAAAATGTAAATTAAAATAAACTCGTAAATTATAATTTTTTGGAAATTTGCATTGAAGAATTTATTGAAAATGATGGGAACTAAAACGCCTTAAAGGATCAGGAACTTAACATTAACCTATTAATAATTGACTAACCCTGAGTTTTTAAGCGCGAAAGAGTGTAATAAGATAACTAGATTATTCGAGCCATTAGATATTTCTATACAGACCCTAATGTCTGAGTGGCAGGAACGGTGGGACAACACTATCAAAGGGCGTCACCTATATAATTTCTTCCCTTCGGCACGCGATCGACTCTCGGAGCAATAGATAGAAATAGATCACTACGTCGCACAATTTTTGACAGGACACGGAAACTTTAAAGCGAAACTTTTTGGATTTACATTAGTCTCGTCTCTGCTATGCGAGTGTTCGACCAAAGGTAGCCCTTACGAACAAACTGCTCATCACATACTCTGGGAGTGTGATCTCTGGTATGACGAAAGAATCGAAATGTTTAACAGCGTCCATTGTGTTTCTAGGGTTGTGTACTATGAAGATCTCGTGGGCTGCGCGAAGAACTTCCGAGCTTTCAAACGTTTTTGTCATAATTACTTTTGGAAACAATGCAACACTTTTTTGTCATTATAAATGCATTGTAATTAATTGTCATATTATAAATCAAAACATTTAATTACATTCTGTCTTGTATTCATAAAAAAAATAATAAAAAAAAATAAACATGTTATCCCGCTTTGCTTGGGGAGGGAAACTGGAATACTTCCTACTCTTACAATCTTCTGATTAATTTCGTTGCGGGTTCCAAGACAGATTTAGCATGTCCCTGAGATCATATCAAAGGGTTTTTGCGGTTGGTTACCACAGTCGCTCCTGGATACACAGGAGTTGCAGTGGTGGGTAAGTGTGGTGGGCCAATTGTCCGTTAAAAAAACCTATTAATAATTAAGTCAGAATCTGGGTAACGGCTCCAAGTATTTCCATGAAATTTTGTATGCAAGGGTTTTTGGGGGAGAAAATTGATCTAGCTAGGTCTTATCCCTGTGAAACTGCACATTTTTAATAAGTATATGTTTTTTCTTTTTCCATGTAACAAAATGTTAATAATTAGGACTTTATTATGAACGTTAGCCCGTATGTATAGTATACCATACAGCCAGTATGCTTAAGCATATTTTTTTTGCGGTTTTGGCAAACTTGGTGTTTCGGGTTCGAATGCCAGTCCTTAATTGTGTCTTTGTAATTCTTTTCATTTTTTTAAACATCATAAGATGATTTTCTAGGTCAGTTACAACTATAGGAACTAAATAAACATGCAAGTTCTGCAAAATTGGTACCTATGGCAATCCGTTTTTGCCGTATTATGCACTAGAACTACGAGCAATGCTAAATTCCCAGGTACTAAATACGATCTTATAATCGATACGAAAACTTATAATACGATCAAATAATGAGGTCGATCAACACACATTGTCTTTTAACCTTTTTTTTACATCTTATAAGCGAACAAATTACGATAAGGGTCAAATTGCTTAGTTTTTTTTGTTTTCACAAAATTAATATTTTCACATCTTTATCTGTCACGTTTGAACTTTGACTGACGGCGTAGAAAGTGGTACGTCCCATGAGGAGGAGGCCAGCGCGAGCTCCCAGTGGTTCGGCGGATCCCTCGCGTGTGTAGCGCAATTCACAAGCGGTATTATTAGGTTACTACCCAACTCTACTGCCGCACGTGTGATAGAACATTCGAGACCAAGTCGGACAAGTCATATTAAGGCTCATACTAGAAATAATAATTTCTGGGGTCGCCATTATCGAAATCGACAAGGAGGACTAGACTACCTTACTACCTTATCAGATATTTAGCCAACCGACTTTCAAAAAAAGGAGGTTCTCAGTTTGACCTGTTTGTTTGTATGTATGTATTTTTAACATTATTATTATTATTTTTTCTATTATTTTTTTTATCCGCGATTTTCTCATTAACCACTGATGCTATCTGGATGAACGAAGATGAAGATCTTCGGTGATAAACCATGGAACTCTTCATCTACTAAAACCAAGTATTATTTATGAATATGAATAGAGGAAATTTTGTATGGTTACAGATTGCATAATATAGACTTCGTTTGTACAGTTATAATTATAATTTTTTTCCTCCCTAGTCATGTGAACAATGAAGAATTTTTCTCATTGTAGTCTACCTAGTTTTATACTTGTCTAATAATATTAGTAACATAGTAATTTAATTTTTAGCATAAAATAGTGTTCCAATGCATGTTGAGGCCAAATGATTACATTTGTTATTGTGTCTAGCTGTGAATTTGAATGTATTTTATTATTCCATGCTATTTTTGATGCGAAACTGTTTTTGGTCCATAAAACAAACAAATAAAATACCATGTCGGCTATCGTCGTATTTATATTTTTAAATAAACGCGAGGTTTCATACACGAGTTTTACACTTTACAAAAATTACTTTAAAATGGGTCAAAAACTTTTGAAGTAATTTGAAGAAAACCTAGTGCGTGTTGACAGTTACAGTCCTTAGACATGGTACTGACATGCTCGTGGTTAGATTATTTTTTAAGGCTTGGTGACTTCTCAGAATAATGAACACAACGGCATTGTTCGCGAAAGAACTATTTTGACTTAAATGTATTAAATACTAGCTGTTGCCCGCGGCTCCGCCCGTGTAAATATACTATCCCTCGGGAATACTATAGCTTTTCGGGATAAAAACTAGCCTACGTTTTAATCCCAAGCCTAAACTACTACCACACCAAATTTCATCGAAATCCGTTCAGTAGTTTTTGCGTGAAAGAGTAACAGACATCCATCCATCCTCACAAACTTTCACATTTATAATATCAGTAGGATATTTGACTTAATTCGAACAATTGTAAAATGAAAATGATATTACAGATTGTGCATAAATTTCGATTTTGACATTATAAAATGTGGAACATGCGAAATCGGACAATCTCATAGTAATTTAAAAAAACCTATTGCGCTATTTATTTGCGGTTTCGTAACTATTTACGAAACCCTACTTAAACATATCCTGTCATGCTCTTACTTAAGTTATTTAACTTTTATATCTATAGACAAAACTTAGTTTTTCATAAATGCTGCTTTAATAATGCTGCGTAAATTTTGCACCACGTCAAATATTAATATTTAAAGGACCTTAAGTACTTGTTTATAGAGTTTATTTTTGTTTGTGGAGTTTGTTGTTGTTGGTACGAGAATATCTGAGGAGGTTACGACGTATAGACTCGACGTGGAAGATCCCATTTCAACACTATGTCTTTAAAGCGGGTCAAATTTCACAACAACCAAAAGATAGCTTTATAGGTTTAATTTAACTTCCATTTAAGCCGATGAGACTTGATGTGAAAAGAGTAGGTAATTAGGTAAACCTAACTATCTCGCAGGAACCATACATTTCTGAGTTAAAAAATCGGTTGTCTGTAAAGTCAGTTTACTGACGATAGTTGAACGTGACAACGTTCATAAGAAAATACTGATGGATCGCTCACTCAAGTAGGAGAGAGACAGATTCCGCGCTCTCGCTCGCACTTCAAGCCTTAAATGGAACGCCTCAGAGCGAGGTAACGCCGCATGAGTCATGTTTTTTCGTGCGTGCAGCCGGCTCCATCGAATTATAAGACGTTGTCACGTCTAATTACCTATTAATTAAGTTTCTATTTTATTTTTGTATGATCAAACAGACAGACAGAGCAGACGGATCTCCTGATGGAAAGCGATTACCATCGCCCATGGACGTTGTCAGTTGCCAGTGTGTTGCCAGCCTTTTTGAAAGGAGTACGCGTAATAAATTATTCTCTGTCGTGCATTTTAGTATTGGTATTGCTGATATGTTTATATGAAACAGTTTCAATAGAATTCTTGTTTAATAAAAGCATTCTTTATATGAGCGATGTTTAAGTGAAGATTAAATGGTATATTAAAATCTCAGAGAAGAATGTAGCACGATCGCTGGAGGCATTTGTAGAGTTCAAAATCGCTACGGTTGTGTGATACAAGGGTAGAAGAGTAAATTCATTTTATAAGGTAAGTTATACAATGTTTAATTGAAAATATTATGCTTACTCCTCCATTGACGACCTCTGTGGCTCCTTGGTGCTCAAGATTCAAACGGAATCAAACCCGCGACCCCCGGGGTCGCGGGTTTGATTCCGGCCGAAGGAACAAAATAGTTTTTCCGCGTTCCTGGGTCATGGATGTGTATTATATAATAAAAATCTTAAATATATGTATAATATAAAAGTATTCAATATATTTCCCGTTGTCTCGTACACGTCACACAAGTTCTTTAGATACTTAGCACGGGGCCAGATTGACGGGGTGTGAAGCGTCCATAGATATTATTATTATTACTTACATTACTTTATTCCTTTTTGTACTAAAATTACTAAATCCGATATCTGAATTTAAGTCTTAAGCGGCCGCACCAGCTTTTTCCGATTTTTAATTTACGTAAATTTTTACTACGCATGAACAACTTTCTTAGAATTATTACTATGGATATATTGATATAATTTATTCCGAAATAAGGTAATAGCAAGATGATTGTTTTATGTAATATTTAAGGAACAATAACAAGACTAATAAATATTATATTTAATTTCCCGGCTTCCCCTATATTATGACGTTTATTAACTATACAAATAAATAAAATAGAAATGTATGTTTGTAATTATTAAAATTTTTGTCTGCTTTTCTGTGTTTGTCTGTAAGTTTGTTCCTTCAAATCTCTGAAATGGCTGAACCGATTTTTACGGGACTTTCACTAGCGGATAGCTGATTTTAAAAGGAGTTACTTAGGCTACTTTCATCTTTCTGTTTCCGTTAATTATATGCAAACGAAGTTGCAGGCACCAGCTTGTGTTTAAAATAATTTAACGCCACAAAGTTTGTACCGCGTCACAGTAGAGAAAGGAATTTTGTCATTAAAGTAGAGCTGTATTATTACAAGAGTTGTTCTGTGGCGGGAACGGAGGGAACTCGGACTTTTTATGGTTCCGTAGTACTACAAGGAACCCTTAGAGTTTCGCTCTATCCATTCGTCTCTCTGTCTGTCTGTCCGCCCTTCTAACTACTGTAATTGTGAACAAAAATGGATGAAATTTGTTATAGTTTTACGAGGGCTGCACTAAAAGTATCGGGAATGGAATATTTCCACTGTTCCTGTCATATTAAAATCTTTTTAATTTAAAACTCCTTGGTTTTAAAAATCGAATACCGTTTATTTATTTAAAAAAAGATTCTCGGTCTTGTCACAAGGTCTTGTCAAACTTGTTTAGTCGTTGAGAAAATGGAATTGACTCGAGAAAATTCTAGAGCGATGATTTATTATGACTTTCGAAGTGGTTTAACACAAAAACAGTGTGACCGGATGATTTCTGCATTCGGTGATGAAGCCCCATCCAAAACCACAATTTATCGCTGGTATGCTGAATTTCAACGTGGACGTGTCACGCTCAGTGATGATCCCCGTCAAGGTCATCTAAAAACTGCAGTCACCCAAGAAAACGTTAATGCTGTGCGTAAGCTGATTGAGGAAGATCGACATGTGACATACCGCGAAATTCAGGCAACTTTAGACATTGGCATGAGTCAAATACAAATAATCTTGCATGAACAATTAGGTGTAAAAAACGTTGTTTTCCCGATGGATACCGCATTTGTTCTGTGAAGAGCAAAAAGCGGCTCGCGTTACTTGGTGCGTCAGAACTCTCGAAATATTCCACGCAGGATCCTCAAATGCTGTATACAACATCGTATCAGGTGACGAATCCTGGATATACGCGTACGAACCCGAAACAAAAAACTAGTCATGAGTTTGGGTGTTCGAAAATGAGTTAAAGCCAACAAAAATTGTTTGTTCACGGATTGTTGCAAAAAAATTGGTGGCCACGTTTGTCTCCAAAAATGTTGCGACTATTCCTCTTGAGGGACAAAGAACGGTTAATGCAGAATGGTATGCTCACATTTGTTTGCCACAGGTCGTTTCTGAACTCCGTAAAGAGAACTGCAACCGCCGCATCATCCTCCATCACGACAATGCGAGTTCTCACACCGCGCACAGAACAAAAGAGTTTTTAGAGCAAGAAATCATAGAATTATTAGACCATCCGCCGTACAGCTCCGACCTAAGCCCTAATGATTTCTATACTTTCCCTAAAATAAAGAATAAATTGCGTGGTCAGAGATTTTCATCACCTGAAGAAGCTGTGGACGCCTACAAAACGGCCATTTTGGAGACCCCAACTTCCGAATGGAATGGTTGCTTCAATGATTGGTTCCATCGTATGGAAAAATGTGTCAAATTTCGCGGAGAATACTTCGAAAAGCAATACTTAATAATAATAATATAAATACATTTTTAAATAGTAATGTTGTGTCACTTCCTTGATTCCCGAAATTTTCAGTGCCGCCCTCGTATATCCTGTATAGATCTCGGTTTTGGCAGCATAAAATCACCTCCAAAAAAATTAATCTCCACTTCACAAGTAGCTCCCCCTACATGTGAAGTGGAGATTAATTTTTTTTTCATTCCATCTCATCATGTGGGGTATCGTCGAATAGGTACTTTAAATGAAGGTAAGGTTTCGTACAAGGTTTTTATACTTTTTCGACTTTGTCGACTTTTTTTATAACGCAAATCATTTTCGATTAATCGACCTCCAAAGTGGTTTGCAAGTTGGTGCCCCCTCCGGGGATCTCTTAACTATAAAACTATGAAACTTGCAAATTCCCATGCTAATAGATCACGCTAAATACCCCTTCGGAAAATTAATTTGAACGAAATCGGACAGTAACATTTGAAGTACTTTGAAAAAAAAATCTATTGCGCGCTGATAGTTACGGAACCCTCCTTAGACATATCCTGACATGCTCTTGGTTAGGTTTTATTTTAACCGCTTTTATTTTTAAAGAAAAAGCGATACTTGCAGGAGCTATGTGTTTAATATCCAAGTACAATATATGAATGAGTATGTGGTAACATAAAGTAGCATATATAGCTAAAGTAAATAAACACGTACGCAACTAGCTCAAGATCGACAGAAACCGGCACTGTAGGCACATGCGCGCGCCACGGGGCCCCAAGGGTTGCAAGAGGTTTATATAGATATAAATTTTGAGCACACAAATTGCCTAAAACAATAAGACTTAGATTTAAACTGCAATTGTAAATTATAACAGTAAATATATAATAAGAACGTAAAGATATTAAGAAAGAGAAATTGATGCAATGAAACCAAATTAAAGTAGATAAAATAAAACAAAAGACTTAAACTGTAATTGTAAACTGTAATGATAATAATAGGCATGTAAATGGGAATGAAAAGATATCGAGAAGGAGAAAACGATACAATGTAAAAATATAAAATAAAATTGATAAAGCAAGCAAGAAAATGTAAATAACAAAATTTAAAAGAACAAAATGTAAAAGTAAATGTCAAGTTAAAAAGTGTAGAATAAGATAGGAACAGGAAAAGAAATTAACGGCTAAACATGTAAATTAAAAAAGAGAAATGTAGAAATTAAAAGAGAAATGAAATGTAATTTTAAAAAAGAAAAATGTAAGGCAAAAGAAAAAGTAGTGTAAGTAAAATATGTTGATGTGGTGACAAATGTAAAGGAAATGTAAAAGAAATGTATAAATGTAAGCAAGAAACAGAGTAGTATAAGTAAGCAAAAAATGTAACAAATAGAAAGAATTCAAGAAAATGTAAAATGTGAATGTGAAGTTAATGTAAAGTAAATAGTTAATACGATGTTAAAAATATAAATGTAAGAATAGAAATTTAATAAGTATAAAAGAAAAATGTAGAATATGACAGCAAAGAAATGGAAATGTAAGAAACAAAAATTGTAACTAGAAAATAAAATATAGAATGTAATCAAAAAACAAAGCAAAAAATTGTCCCTGCTTACGGTAGGGGGAACAAGAAAAAATAAATAAAATCCAAGTACAGTGTATACTCGCAGTGTATAACTACGAAAGTTTGTATGTGTGGATGTATGTATGAACGTGCTCTTTCACGCAATAACTACTTTACCTTTAGAACGGATTTTGATGAACTTTGGTATGGTAATACTTAAGGCTCTGGATTGACACATAGGCTTCCCGCAGGTGTTTTTGCGCGAATGAAGTCAGAAACACCTAGTTGGAAATGCAAAGGCAAAGATATCTTTGCCTTTGCGTTACATGCGATTTATCTTTGGCTGTTTTGTTTTTCAGGTATTTTCTTTTGGATACCTTCGACATTTAACTTAGTTAAATAAAAACAGACGGACAGAGAAACTGACAGCGAAGTCTAGACAGCCTAGTTATACATACAATGGGTTCATACTGGATGATTTTTTATCACGTTTTAGTAAAAACAGGATAATACTGATATGTACATACAATAGACTACTTTCGCATACTAAGTTTACTTTTTTTTCTATTTCCTAACTTGGTGATAATTTGTTTTACAGCATCGCACTACTAATTTGAAATAATTATTTCCTAATCTATACATTCAAAAAAGTATTTCCGAAAAAAAAGAACAGACATATTTTGATAAATAGAAACAATGAAAGCAAAACAACAAAACAAAAATATACTTTAAACATAGGTGTATTATAACAAAAAAAAACCAAAAATGTCGAAAAAAATTAGTTTTCAGATTTTTGAATTTATTTCAACATTCACGTACCGATATATACGGAAAATCTATTTTATTATTCCCAACCTAGCCCCAGTGAAACGTTGAACTAAATATATTTCTGCGGCGAAGCCAAATGGAATATAATGGGAACTGTCATACGGTAATCCACTCAAAAATATCGCCATAAAAATTATTTATTCGACGATTTTTTGACGATTTTATTTCTGCCATGATATCGCACGGATCACCTAGCGGCTATAATATTTTGTGGCTATGGTATCAACTCAGTTAAGAAAAAAACACGATTGTGCGTTCCTCTTCGACTTCCCTTCAAGAACCCTTCAAGCGCGAGTCGGACTCTCGCACGAAGGGTTCCGTACAAAAAGGCAGAAAAAAATCACGTTTGTTATATTGGAGCCCCCTTGAAAATTTAATTTATTCATATGTTATAGCGGCAACAGAACTTCACCATCTGTGAAAATTTCAATTGCTTAGCTATCACGGTTAAGGAGGTTATAGCCCGGTGACAGACGGACAGATAGACAGACAGCAATGATCAATATAGAAAAGCCGTATCGTCCGTTGGTGGGGATTTATAATGTTAGTTAAGGTCATATTAATATGATGGTCATATTAGTATTATATTGAAAATGAATTTATACGATTTTATTAAATAATGAAATCCAAACTCGACTTCTCACAACAGGCATGTTGCATACAACATTTTTTTTTTCATCTATTCGACGTTAGACAACATGTTAATAAACAATCTAAAAACTATTTTCGTATATCTTAAAAAAATAACGAAGATACAAACAATTCAAATTTACAATATTAAAGAGAGCGATATATCGGGCTGTGACGTCACACGTCACAACTGTATAGCGGTAGCAAATTGTAACGTAAAAATTTTTTGCGAGTAAGAGATGAGCAATAATTTTTATTTGCTGATAATTTTTATTCGCGTCAACCTAAATGCCTATTTGAACCAAAACAAACCGTGAACCAAAAACTTTCAGCACAGTTTTAAGAGATTTGTTCGATCGGAGGAGTATGATATTTGGCACAGTGAAAGTTTCTGGGGAGGAAGGTGTGCAAAAAGGTATTATTTTTTAAATAATGCTTAGTCATACATATTAAAGTTAATAAAATAATAAAACACACACTACCTTAGATTATTAACACACACTACCGTGCGTTTGATAGTTAGAATAATTTAAAGCGGAAACATGGCGACCTCTGGTCGTAATTATATGTTAAGCATTAAACGTCATACGCACCATCCAGCCTGCAAATCCAAGGCCGCGGTCTTGAAGCGGACTTTTAGGTAAAGACTAAAATGCTTGACACTTTTGCCACTAATGACGGCCTTTAGTGCCGGTGCTGGATTTGCAGGCTGGACCGTGGGTAAGAAAGGCCGCTTTAGCTTGATAATGATATTATCTAGCCGGATCCCCTGAGTTGGCGAACACAAAATATATTGTTATGGCTCCTAATAAAGAAGCAACGTACTTATCATACCCTCGCAATGTTTGTGAGGGCGCCTATGTAAACAACGAACTAATTGATGCCAGAGCTGCGGCTTGAGCGGAAAACTGGCAAAGCGTTGTGGGTTTTCATAGCGATAGATTATGACGAGTTATGTCTGCGGTAAAAAAGAGAGGTAACCAAATAAAATAAAGCTTTTTTGACCATGGTAGTAAATCAGGCGCCGGACTGACTTTTAACATGCCCATCCGACGCATGGATCATCTTTCTAATGAGACAATCAGGTGATTAGCCTGCATTGTCCTATTCAGACTAGAAACCAACATTTTTGTTGTTATACGAGTAATTAAAATACGAAATTTATTAAAATCAAATACCTACTAAGCCTAATAGCTATAATTTAACATGTAACAGTTCTTACGCATTAATAGAAATAAAGTGACTGGAAACAAATTAATGCTACATAATATGATCATCACTCTCCACCCCTCTGCACCACGCCAACCAGCATTCAGCCTCATCGGGTACCTCGACCACCAGCCTCAACGCACCGCGGCCTGGTCGAACCCTAGACCAATTTAAGCCTTATGTACCTTTTAGGTATTCCGATCTTAGAAAATTCCGATAGAGCGATTCCTATTGTGGCGCTAATTGGTCTTCCACATCCTCATGCATTTGTGTTCCGAAAATCGTAATTAATTTGTTTTTTCCTCTTTTGGTTTTTTCATTGCGTCACTCTGTTTGCGAAATGGAAAACTTGAAATATCGTATTATTTTCGAGTACGAGTTCCACCGTGGCACCAGTACTGCAGAAACGGCTCGAAAGCATGATGGGTATGGCGGCGATGTCGCAAAAGAAAGTGCGTTTTTGGTACCAATGTTTTCTTTCTGGAAATTTCGACCTGCAGAACAAGCCCCGTGGACAGCCGAAGACCAAAGTTGATAATGAAGAATTGTGGAAGCGGATCCATCGCAAGCCACTTCCGAGTTAGCTGCAGGCTGCGGTGTTAGTAATAAAACTGTTTTAGTCCACTTGAAGAAAATTGGAAAGCTGAAAAAGCTTGAACGGTTCAAACCGCATGAATTGAGTGCAGCAAACCGACAAACGCGCGTCGACTGCTGCGTTACATTACTCAACCGGCACAATAATGAAGGGATCTTAAATCGTATCATTACTTGTGAGGAAAAGTGGATCCCGTACGATAATCGGAAACGCTCATCACAATGGCTGAACGCTAGGGTTCAGCCAGCCAGCCAAAGCCTGTCCCAAGCAAAAATTGACTCAAAAAAAGTTACTTGTGAGCGTTTGGTGGACTAGAGCCAGTGTCGTTCACTACAGCTTTCTTAAATCTGGCCAGACGATTACGGCAGATGTCTATTTCTAGCAACTGTAAATCATGATGGAAAAGCTAGCTGCTAAGCAACCGAGATTTTTCATTCGCTCTAGGCCACTGCTGTTTCAGGACAACGCTAGACCACACACTGCATAACAGACGGCTACCAAAATTGGAAGAGATCCACCGTTCCCTTCCCGGACCTTGCTTCAATGAATTACCTTTTTTTTTAAATTTGGATAACTTCTTGCAAGGGAAAAAATTCAACTCCGATGGGGCAGTCCAAAGCGCTTCGCGCTGTTCGAATGTTTTTTTAGTATAGGAATCAATGAACTACCTATGAGATGGCAAAAATGCATAGATAGCAATGGTATATACTTTGTATGTTTGTAATGGTATATATTATGTTTTAAAAAAATCGACTGTATGTTCCTCCCTCACAAAACGCAAATTTCATATGTAATGACCTAATATAAATTTGGCATAACTGTTTAGGCATTTTTTTGACATAATTACTTTAAGCATAATAATCATTACGCATACTTATTGTTAAGCAGACATTTATTTACGCATAGTGATATGTAAGCATACTTTTACGAAGCAAAAACATATTTAAGCTATAAAAATATATAATGATATAAAATATTAACAGACGTTTTGAACCCGGTAAAAAGATCTAACCTAACGTAACCCAACACTACACAAACATTATTTCACGCCGGGTTTTTGTGAAGCTGTGTTACCACTCCGAAGACGTTTTGATCGTGATAAAAAAGTTCTCACCTAATCTAACCCAAAGCTACACAACCATTATTTGTGCCTTACGAGTTATGCCAAAAACAATAATATCAAAGTATCGTTATGACAAACAAATATTCCTATCTATATATCCATAAATTAGGACAAAAAACTTTAGTCTAAATGATAATTATGCCCAAAGTATTATTATGACAAACAAAATTAAGCCTATTGATGTATGCCACATTTTTATGAAACAAATTATGCAAAAAAAATATTCGAAAAAAAGGGAACCCTCTCAGAATCGGTCGGAATCCATATTTTCTACCCCTAAATAACAAAAGTAATATATATGACAAAACAACGTTTGTCGGGTAACCTAATTAGCTATACAAATTAATACACAAAAGCTAATATATGTCAATAGAAATATTTTTTTATACTTTATTTCTTGTATGATCATAAACGTAAGGCTGATGGGGTTTTTTGTGTTGACGTCAAAAACAAAACAAAAAACAGTTTTTACCTATTTCCTTTTGTTTGAGCCTACTTTTCTAATTCGTACTAGGGAGCGTGGAAAATTTGTTTTTCATCGTGGGAGATACCATGCAGAAAATAACAGCACAGTCTGTGACTAACAAAACCTGCGTAACAAAACCGAAAAAAAAAAAAAAATACACACCCTATAATTTCAGCTTTGTTCAAAAATTTAGAATGGGTAAGTTCGAGTCCCAGTTAGATAATTATTTTTGTGATCCTTTTTATTTATTTTTCAATATATCAGAACTACTTCTCCTCGGTTACCCAGGTACTATACTCTAATGACGTCTTACAAGTTATACCTAATATTAGTAGGTGTAATTATCGATATCCGCGGTCCAAATTCTAATCACGACGATGTCGAGACTGGAGTCATTAGTGCAAGTGAACCAATTAAGAGATAGTCCGAATTATGTGCTAATATCAGGTTCTATCGATGTTAAATGACTGTGGGAGCCATTAGCTGAGATCATGAGCAGATCTCCAATATATATACCTATATACATATAAAAGGAAAAACTGATTGACTGATGTATCAACGCACAGGCCAAGCCCCTCAAGGCTAGAAATTTGAAATTTTGCACACGTATTTCTTATATGACGTAGGCATCCACTACAGAAGGATTTTTAAAAATTCAACCCCAAGGGAAAGATAATTTTAAAAGGGAAATTATATTATATAATATATATTATATTATATAATATATATGAAATATTTTTGTCCTAAAATAGGTGATAAAAGTTAGTATAAAACTTTTTGTTCCTTGAACAAATTTGCATAATATTTCGTATGTTTCAGCGTTTTCTAAAATTCAGTCCGAGGTGGGTAAAGTAGGGGATGAAAGTTTATATAAAACCTAATATTACGCGGGCAAAGCCGCGGGCAATTAATGCTAGTAAAATATAAGGTGCATGCATTTCAGACTTTTTGTTGGACCCATAATAATGTTAATCGGAAAACAAACGGGATTCATATATTTACAAACTACATGTGTGTCAAAATTCAATCAAATCCAATCAGAGGTTTATGCGTGAAAGACAATCAAACATGCACACAAAAACGTGTAGCATATATACAAATAAGTAAGATCGAAGTGTCTTTTTGTAATTTGAAAGTTACAGTTTGCACTAAATACATACCAACGGTTAAAATGTAGGGGCATAAAAAAATTATAGAAAAGCTTTATTTTTTTGTCTACTAGACTCGAAAACTACTGGATCGATTAGAAAAATTATTTCACCATTACAATAATACATTATTGCCGATGAAATATATATTAGGTCTTCACCTATGAAATTACCGTTTTGTATGAAAAAATTTAAACGTTTTTTTTTCATTTATTTTTTATTTGTATTAATCAAAGTAATCACCCATGCAATCAATGCATCTTTGCCGACGCAGTGGCAGTTTATTGATGCCCTTCTTAGAGAAAGCAGCTGGACGGGAGGCAACAAATTCTTCAAGGCATTTTGTACTGCCTCTCGGGTATTCAATTTTTTTTCCCGCCAAGAAGTTATCCAAATTCTGGAAAAAGTTGTAGTCTGTAGGCGCAAGGTCTGGTGAGTAGGGCGGATGACGGAGAGCTTCCAACTCCAGTTCTTGCAACTTGGAGACCGTCTGCTGTGCAGTATGAGGTCGCGCGTTGTCGTGCAGGAGTAGCGGACGAGCGATTGACCAATGCTGGTTGGAGATGTGCCAGCTTCTCTATCATTGTGTTCAGTTTTTCACATATCTGCAGTAATGCTCCCCTTTGGTAAGAAGCTGTGATGAATCACACGGGCGATAGACCACTAAACAGTGACCATGACTTTTCTAGGGGTATGTTTTCGTTTAGGGCATTTTTTAGGTGCTGAACCAGGATTCAACCAACTTGCTGAACACTTGCGGTTATCAAACAGAATCCATTTTTCATCGCAGGTAACAATGTGGCTCAAAATTCCTTCATTTGTGTGTCTGTTGAGCAGTGCATGGCACGTCTCGACGCGTACTTCGCGCTGGCGATCATCGAGTTCGTGGAGCACCCATTTGTCAAGCTTTTTTACCTTGCCAATTTGACGCAAATGGACCAATATTGTTTTGACGCTAACGTCGAAAGCTGCTGCTAATTCAGCCTTAGATTGTGTATCATCAGCTCCCACAATCGCCTTTAATTCGTCATTGTCG
The DNA here is from genome assembly GCA_963565745.1 of Phengaris arion. Taxonomy (NCBI): domain Eukaryota; kingdom Metazoa; phylum Arthropoda; class Insecta; order Lepidoptera; family Lycaenidae; genus Phengaris; species Phengaris arion. The sequence goes on along the minus strand of OY751439.1, from coordinate 5,166,976 downwards.
ACCAAAGTCTTCGGACGACCGCGAGGTTAATTTTTCAGGTCGAAATTTCCAGAACGGAAGCGAGCAAACCAATAACAGGTGGTGCGTTGGTTTGTAGTGTTAGGTCCGTAAACGTCGTTGATGTTGCGTGTCGCTTGTGCTGCGTTGCTGCCACGACGGTACTCATATTCTATAATTACTCGAATTTTTAACGTATCCATGATGACGAAAAAGATTGAAATGTGATGAAAATGTAACACTCATCAATAAACAAATGACTTCTTTTGGAAAAAGAATTCCATGTTTTTAAAATAAAATTAATTTGAAATTGGAATTCTTAGACAAACAAAAATTATTTTGATTTGAAATGGCCAGTACTGCAGAACGGCAATTTCATAGGTAAATACCTTATATTTATTATAGTTTTCGTTAAATACCTATATCCCATGCGCAACCGACGAGCCACTAGTCCACGCGGTGCTTATGTGTTTCTCTGTCAGACATGTACAGTAAAATTATTTAATATCGCATCTCTTTTGCCCGCTGTTGACCGTTCGAACAATTACTGCAACACAACGTGAAAGTTATTGCACGCTGGTTATCTGTAAAGCCATGACAGTATTCCGTTCGCGCTGACCCAATCGTACTTCATATGTCCCTTACTATTGGTACTTTAAAACTATTTTATGAATATCATACGAAGTGTTTGCGATTCATACTAATTGTTCTATGATACCTATAATATCCGGGATCGTGATTGTGATTTTTGTCTCTGGTAGTTTACAGTGTTCTGCCCATAATCTTAATAAATAGCTTTGATTCAATGTGCAATTGGTTATCATTGGATATACCTGCCAACTTGACCCATAATTCTTTCGGTTAAGCCTACCTGCATATTTTGATTTAATTATCCGATAATTTTACCTATCCTGATCGCTTGTTGGAGGGTTCAATTAACAGCACTTGTTTACTTAATTGTTATTCATAGATGTAATATGGAAGTTGCTAGTTTCAATCTAGCATTTTGAAATGATATTGTAGCGCGAGTGTTTTGTTTACGATATTTGTTTTATTAGCAAATAAGTTAATTAAAATGCCTTAAGTGTAAATTGTTTGTTTATATAATGGAATATTTAACGTAACAAGTTTACTCAGTAAATTGAAATTATGAATGTTTATTTTATTAAAATATGATCTCATAGAAATAATCTCATATTTCTCTCATCTCGTATGAAAGGACTGCCGAGCCATTTCATAAGTTTTTATAATTTTAGGTACAGTATACAGTAATTAATTGTCGTTATTTTTTATTATATAAAATTTATAGGTATTTTATTATCCACTAGGAAAAACATGTGAATAAAAGATTAGAATATTCAAGAAAAAATAAAGTTTGTACTGCGTATCGTAAAAATCGATGGAACGATAAAAATCAATGTATGCGGCAACTCCGAGGCGATGAGACAGAAATACCGAACGTGCCCGCGATATGCTTTTCACTTATAGACACAGATCATGCCAACAAAAATACTTATTTGAAAAAAAAGAGAGAATTAAGATGGCAGAACGTATGCTGGTTCAGCTGTAATGTGTAATATAATATTAATACCTATATGCAAAATATTAACATATAATTAGTCTACTTACTTTAAAAAACTTTATTTTCTCCAGGTTTTCATTTTTCAAATTATTGCTTGTCGACAACCAGATTTATTGCTTGATTTAATTAAAGAGACGTTACTCCCTAAATTTAGGGAAAAAGTCCTAAGTTGGCATTACAGCTAGGCCACCAGACATTTTGTCTAGAATCTATACGCACGTCGGTTTACGCGCGTAGCAGCGGGGCGCAAGGTCGACTTCTTGCGTACCGTTTCGTGACGAATTTGCTCGATTTGGACTGTGACTAACAGATAGTCTGCCCTCTTTTGCACTTTTAATTCAATTAACCTTTGGGTATCTATAATTAGCTATCGAACACCGCTGGTAAATAAAGAGAGTCGATCGTCGAAAGCTTTTAAGAGATGAGCTCTGCCACCTCGGCCGTAACTGTACACCTTCATCTGTATGCCTCAGCCTTACTCTAACTGCACAGAGCATCATTCCCTATGAGGAAAAGCATCCCAAAGGTCTCTTGTATTATGTACAATAACTACAATTTTAATAAAAAAACATAACCCGCCTACGTAAATTTTATACCCTATATTACCCGGGTTATTATTACAATAGGGATGACGACTACATCTAAAATATTTAGTTTCATTAATATACTTAGAAATAATGAGGCATTACTGCTTGGTAAATGTAAAAAAATATAATATTTTATGTGTAGTTTATTATTTAGATACATCTAAAAAGTACAAAAAAGTTTAAATTCTTTTTTGCTAAATTAGTAAACAAAACTTATATCATTAGTTTACTCACATCATATACAAAAACATTCATTATGGTAAGTATGAACTTAAACGCACAAATATCGGAGATATTTACAAATATGTTCCTGCGACCGTATACTTCATACACTTTAACCTAGGCGTGACGTCACAGCTAGGTACGACTATAGTATGGAGCGTTTTCACGAGACTTGGGAAATTTTGTAAACCAATCGCTGTACCTTTGAAAATATTGACTTTTGATATACTGTTTCTTCTGAGAAGTTACTAATACTATTCATTCATGCAATAAAAAAAAAATTGTCGTCTAGCCTATTCTATTGATACCTCATTTATTAAATTTAAATAAGCATTTAAGGCGCTACGGTGTAAAAAACATACATATGTAGTCTGCCAATATCATAACCCTTCCTTTGGCTTCGCCGTAGTCGCCTAAAAAACTGTTCAGCGAATAATAACGGTCCGCAAACATGTCCATTATCAGTGACGTTATATTTTTAGGTCGTGAAAAATTCGAATTCATCTAGATTTAATGCTTTTGCAATTTAACCTGCTAGCCTACTTTGGGTGCACTATTTCACCCTCTAAGATTTGTCCGTTTTCTCAGAAACCCGGCATTGCTTACGCTGTTTCACTTGAGTATTTGAATGTCCTATAGTAAATATGAAACTCATTTGTAATGTAATTTACTCTTAACCAACTGTATTGGTGGCTTGTAAAGTGTTTAGAATTGTTTAACTTCTGACAGAACCTCTTTTCTGACGATATCAAAACCACTACATAAAAACATAGAAACTCTGGGGTAAAAAAATGAACATACTCAGTAATAACGTTTAGGTCGTCAATGTAATATCTGCCAGTACGAACCAAACGAACATTGAATAATTTATCAGTAAAACATACCCAGTTGAATTCAGTTGCAAAATCTAAATCTGTCTAAAAGGATCTTGTTTTATATCGATTGGAAATAAATATTATTTTTTCAGAATCAGATCTTTTTTTCGTGTAACATAAGTGAGCTATCAAGTAAAAGTATATTTTGTAATTTCATGCAATGTTTTTTACTCAAAATTAATGCAAAAGTTTTGAGTTCCTTTGGTGGAATACTACTAACGGTAATATTTTCAACTCAGTTTCTTCTACATCTCGGTCTTAACTACTACAAAGTTTTTGTTCCGTCTAATGCCCGCTACAAACCACAACGTTAAAACTGCACAGTTCGGTCTCAGTAGTATTTAATGTGCGTGCGCTGATTCGGGTGGTCTAGTATGAAGATGTAGTACTGTATACCTGTACTGTGACCGTACTGTGACCGTACTGTGCAGTATTTATCGTTGTGTTGTGTAGCGGGCATTAGTATGTGTGCGTGCGCTGATTCGGGCGGTCTATTATGAAGATGTACGAGGGCGGGTCAATAAGTCCGTGACTTTTGGAATAAAACACAGATTTTTTGATAAATAAATCATTTTATTTTTCAACGTAGTCCCCCTTGAGCTCTATACACTTTGTCCAACGCTTCTCCAATTTTTTTATCCCTTCCAAAAAATATGATTTGTCGAGGTCCTCAAAATAGGCCTTTGTTTGCGAGATGACTTCATCATTGGAGTCAAATCTTTTTCCACCGAGCCATTTTTTCAGGTTTGGGAACAAGAAGTAGTCACTCGGAGCCAAATCTGGAGAATAGGGTGGATGTGGGAGCAATTCATAGCCCAACTCATGGATTTTTGCCATGGCAACTGCACATGTGTGCACCCTTGCATTGTCTTGGTGAAAAAGAACTTTTTTCTTGACTTTGCCAAATGAGGTCGGTTTTTTTTCAAATCCTCATTGAAGCAATCCAATAAGTTGGCATAATATTCCCCATTAATTGTTCTTCTCTTTTGAAGATAGTCAATGTGGATTATCCCACGTGCATCCCAAAAAACAGTCGCCATAACTTTATTGGCTGACAAACCCACCTTGGCCTTCTTTGGCGCCGATTCACCCTTAGAAACCCACTGTTTTGACTATTGTTTGGTCTCTGGTGTATTGTGATGGATTCATGTTTCGTCCACGGTTAAAAAACTCCTCCATATTGTGATTAAACAACGCTAAACCTTCCTGTGAAGTTGTTACACGATTGCGTTTGTGGTCGACTGTGAGCAAACGCGGCACCCATCTTGCGGAAAGCTTTCTCATGCCCAAGTGATCATTCAAAATTGAAACCACTGAGCCATGCGAGATGCCTATGGCTTCCACAATCTCTTGCACTTTCAATCTTCGGTCGGCCAACACCATATCGTAAATTTTTTCGATTGTTTCGGGTGTAGAGACCTCAACTGGGCGTCCAGGACGTTCGGCATCTTCAGTGCTTGTACGGTCACAACGAAATTCAGTAAACCACTTTTTTACCATTGAAATCGATGGTGCAGAGTCCCCATAGTATTTATCAAGCTTAGCCTTGGTCTCGGTAATGGTTTTTTTCGCAAAAAATAATGCTTAATAAGCACACGAAATTCACTTTTTTCCATTGTTTCCTTAAGTTACTGGATAGTCTGATAAAGATAGCTGTAAAACACAAACTAACTGTCGCAGCAAGTTCAAATTTTGATAGGAGTCAACTGACAGATGCCTGTTGACAGGAGTAGTGTTGCTTTTTCAGTAAGGAGGTTAGAAATTCAAAAAGTCACGGACTTATTGACCTGCCTTAGTAGTACTATATACCTTTACCGTTTCTTTTTTTGAACTTCGCCGTCGAAATTATCGAATGCATCTTGGCTAAAGGCCCAGTGTGGTTCGGGCAACTTCGTAAACGAATAATACAGGTGAAAATTCATCATCTAGTATTAAATAGTTAAATAAATATCTTCGAGAAATAAAGATATTTCTTTATTTATATTAACCGACTGCCAAGAAGGGTATTGTTTTTTTATAAAGAGAATAAGCCAAAAACAGAATATTATAATCTATTTAATATATACTTAAGGTAATATTTTTTTTCCTCTTTTGGCATACCTAACATAAATGAAAACAATATCCAATACTATTATATTAATATTAACTAATATTCAAGTAACGTACATATTATAAACATCCAATACTCATTCACCGTCCTAAGTAAATATCATTCATTTTATCTGAAGAAAGTTACAAAAATATTTGTGGGGAATTTTGATGAAATAATCAACTTTATTGCTTTTCATATACCACTACCATTGTACCGGAAACTTTACCTATTGTTTTTTTTGTAATTTATAATATATTATTATAATATAATATTATAATATTATATTTAACTAGATATTGCCCGTTACATAATACGCCACTATTATAAATGTGAAAGTTTGGGAGGATGCCTGGATGTTTGGATGGATGAAAAAATGTTTGTTACTCTTTCACGCAATAACTACTGAACGGATTATGATGAAATTTGACATGGTAGTTGTTTAGACTCTGGATTAACAAAAAGGGTACTTTTTATCGTAGCAAAATGTACGGTTCCCGCGTGATTTTTTTGGCGCACACGACGTCTCAGACACAACCTTAGTCCGGCCCAGTCGCAAAATCTATTATTAGCAGATGGTAATTATACCTATGAATTATCTTCCCTGCCATTTGGCATATTTTTACGACAAACAGATTTCGAGATTTCGTGATATTTTTACACAGTATACAGGTTACATGTAACCATAATCTTATCATAAAGCTCGGGCTTTTTTTATGATGATCCATCCATAACTTAAAGATAAAATGAAAATTTTATTGAATACAACGGAAAACAGTATACCGTACTAAAATTAAGACAGAAGTGAATTATTCGTTTAGTAGATTAGAACAACGTTGCTTTATCTCGCCAAGTCAGGCCTAGATTCACGGCGTGGTAGAGCTTCGTCACGAATGGCCGTCTCGACCGGATAAATAAAACGGCCCGCCAGAAAACTGGCGTTTACGATGTGTTTTGCTGACCATCATCATCCGTGCGTGATCCGTCTGCGAATTTAGTCCTTTAAAAACAGAATGACAATTGACATGCTGCAGGTATCACGTTTTTGTCTGTAATATATCATTTCAGATTCGATTCAGAACATACACTTCAATTCTGCATCCAAGACTTGACAAGTATCTGCCTAAATTCATTCGAATTCCTGACCGGCACTTCCAACCTCTAATGGTACCGGTTTTACACTGTTAGGCTACGTTCCCACGAGCGTTTTTAGTGGTCGCGGCAGAAAAAGCACTGTGAATAGACAAGTAACAACGCAAGTACAATAGAGCTGAAAATCGTGTAACGTTGTCAAATCTGACATTTGACACTTCGATTTTCAGCTCTACTGTACTAGTGCAGAGTTCTATTTGCAGTGCTGTTTTTTTATCGCGACCACAAAAAGCCCTCGTGGAAACGTAGCCTAAAGGACAATTCGGACCGCGACAATTCGGACCGCGACAATACGCGACGCGACGCATAATATTCAAACCAACCTACCAAATTTCTATCTGTCTGTCCGTGCTTCTAGCTTCTGTTATGAATATAAATGGATGAAATTTGGTACAGTTAAAACTCTAAAATATATAGATCTCAGTTTTAGCATTAGTGTGAGATATCGTGTGTAGTACCACGTGAGCACGGGGTGTAACGCACCCCCCCCCCCCCCTCCAAGCTCCGTTTGTCATAGACCAGACAGAGGCGCAGACATCCTGGGGGGGGCCGTTGGAGACTGGGCTCCAACACTTCTGATCCTGACGCAGGAATGACACATCCTTTGAACAGCCCTCTTGAGGTGCCTTTGGTGGTATAAACTTCAGCCACTCTGCAAATACTGTCCTTGACTTCGTACAATTTGGTGACGCGACCCATCCTCCAGTGTAAGGGAGGCAGATTTTCTTCCTTCAGCTGTTGCTGAAGAAGGAGTAGAAGAGTGAGTTGAGATCTCCCACTCGAACGGACGGTCGATCCTTTGCCCATTTGGTTCGGGTTTGAAACTCCAAAAGGAATTCACTTCTCCACCGGTCTCAAAATTGTTGACGGATCCTCTCGATGAGCTGGTATCGATTGTGTCTCGAGGCCGTAATAGGCGGTGTCGGTACAGACATCAATGAGCGGCCAGTTAAAAAGTGCCCAGGAGTCAAAGGATTAAGGTCAGTAGAATCTGACGATAAAGCACATATAGGTCGGGAGTTGAGGATTGCCTCTATCTGTGCAAACAAAGTGGTTAACTCATCAAAAGTTAAAGAAGCGTTTCCTGCGATACGTTTTAAATGATATTTGGCGCTTCGAACGCCTAACTCCCAAATCCCACCAAAGTCAGGGGTATAAGGGGGTAAAAACATAAATTTTATGCCTTCGTTGGTTGCATACGTGTGAATCGAATGTCGACTGGATCGCATAACTTTACTTAAGTCGTTATTTGCGCCTACGAAGTTTTTTCCATTGTCACAGTATATTACTGTCGGTTTTCCGCGTCTAGATACGAACCTGTGCAGGGATGAAAGGAAGACATCAGTGCTATGGTCGCTAAAACGACCTCTAAATGAATGACTTTGGTTTCAAGGAATACAAACACTCATAAATATGCCTTGGTTATACGGTTACCACGTCCCTTTTTAGCAAAAATTATAAAGGGCCAGGCAAAATCGACACCACATTGATTAAAAGGAAAATCTGGACAAGTTCTTATTAAAGGTAAATCTTCCATTTTAGGTTGCAAGGTCTGGCAACGCAAACGACAACAGACCACACATTTTCTGTAAATAGAACGAGCCAAAACTCTGCCCCTGATGGGCCAATATAGGTCACGAATAGATGAAAGTAGTAACTGCCCGCATGATATAAATGTAAATGTTCGGAATCGGAATGAGTTAGTCTACCTCCTACTCTCAATAAATCATTGTTATCTAAGAAAGGACTAAGAGGTAGTTGTTTGTTTTTGTGATGTACAGCTTTATTATTTTGCATAAGCTGTTTATCGAAAGAGAAAGACTCCATTTAGCTTTGTTTTAATAAAAGCATCAAGGAATGTTCAAGTTCTTCAACTGCAACGGATCAGTAAGTTTAGCTTATAGCTTAATTTTCAAAAATTTCTTAATAGACTCGTGTATATCCTGAAGTGATATCAAAGAAAACAGAGAAGAACTAGTAACTTGACATGAATTTGAAAAGGGGTCGCGAGTATCTTGTGGAAGAACCCGAGAACAAGCAACCATATCAAGTGATATGGAAGAAGACCCGGAATTATTATCTTGAAGTGATACTTTAGGGGAAAGTTTGATGTCTTAAAGTGACATCAAAGAATGGGACCCAGAAGGATCTAGAAGTGGTACTTCAGGGGAAAGTTTGGACCCAGAAGTATCTTGAAGTGATACCTCAGCTGAAAGTTTGATTTTTTGAAGTGACATCAAAGAATGGGACCCAGAAGAATCTTGAAATGATACTTCAGGGGAAAGTTTGGACCCAGAAGTATCTTGAAGTGATACTTCAGGGGAAAGTTTGGACCCAGAAGTATCTAGAAGTGATACCTCAGGGGAAAGTTTGATGTCTTGAAGTGATATCAACGATTGGGACCCAGAAGTATCTTGAAGTGATACTTCAGAGGAAAGTTTGATGTCTTGAAGTGACATCAAAGGATGGGACCCAGAAGTATCTTGAAGTGATACTTCAGGGGAAAGTTTGGACCCAGAAGTATCTAGAAGTGATACCTCAGGGGAAAGTTTGATCCCTTGAAGTGACATCAAAGAATGGGACACAGAAGTATCTTGAAGTGATACTTCAGGGGAAAGTTTGATGTCTTGAAGTGACATCAAGGAATGGGCATCCGTATCTTGAAGCGATAGCGGAGAACAAACAATTGTCTTCGGCTGGTTAGCAGAGATGCTTTGACAGCTAATTTTATAAATAATTGCTAAGACAGAATTGGTATTATCTTGAATAGTAGGGCCAGCTACTATCCATCCTAATTCAGTTTCTTGAAGAATAGGTTTGTTTGGGCCTAGTTTAATTTTATGGGACAAAGAATGACAAAGAATATAGACATATTCTAGGTGCAGACACACCTAACAAAATATCTATTTTGGAAGGTTCATGAAATGAACCATTGAATTAGATTTAAATTTTGAATGTCGACTTTGGTTTTTGGAATGGTACCAGTTATCTTAGGTATAATAAAACAATTAAAGTTCACACTGAATGGCCTTACACGTGACTTTACTAAAATACTACATCTTTTAGAGACTGGACATGAAATATTACTTATACCAGAAATGTTGAAACTGCCAAATTTTTTTTTTAACTACTCTTATTTTTCGTTTTAGGTCATCAGTGATAAATGACACTTGGCTTCCCGTGTCTAACAGCGCGCGAGCAAGATAAGTACGATTGGTTCCTTTGTTACTAATAATTTTAACTTATGACTTGGCCTGGTGATGTCGCTGACAGACTTACTGGATTACTATAAGCTAATGTGGTGTTATCGATAACTGTGTTGTTAACTGTATTTTTGTTTTTATGTAAATATGTATTATGTTTTTCTTGGCAGATGCGACATTGACCCTTCAAGAGGCATTCTAGTACAGTGTGACCACAGCGTGGTCTTGTTTTTGGAACCCTCCGAAACGACAAATGATTTTATGTTTTAATTAAAATTACCATTGCCTTTATTGTTATTATTATTAGTATTATTTTCATAATAACTATTAGTTGTACTTCTAGTTTCTAATGTGTTCGCTCTATTTTGAATAAATGTTTTAAAATCTTTAAGTGTGGGCATTTGTGAAAGATGTCCTTTGTCCTTTGTAATCTTCCCACTCGACACTGCTCTCTGCATCTAATTTGGCTGAAACTAAAAATAAAACTAAAGGGTCCCACCCCGTTGTGAGAATATCAAGATTATTAAGCGCACTTAAATTTTTTGAAATTTGATCACCCAAATACCTTAGGGCACTGAATGATTCCTTCTGAATTGTGTTTAAATTTACAATCGCCTTTAAATGGTTATTGACTAAAATGTTTTTATTGTTGTATCTTTCACATAAACTAAGCCATGCACGTTCCTAATTATTAGAGGAAAAATATATAGATTTAATAGTTACCGAGGCGCCTCCTTGTAACGAGTGCCTTAAATAATGAAACTTGTTAATCGGTGAAATCGCATCATTGTCATGTATCAATGACTTGAATGAGCCGCGGAACTCTAACCACCTTGTATAATTACCATCAAGGTAGGTAAGTAAATGGTTGGTAACTTAACTGGCATATTTCCACCACCCACATGACAACAATCAGACTTTTCAGCGACTTTTCGCATCCATGATCAGAGTGTTAATCGCTTGTTGAAAATGTATCAATTATTACCTGCGCATAAGCTATTTGAGTAACAAAACCCTTTTCTGAAATTTCACGCTGAATTATTTGTTCCTCAAAATTATCTGAAAGTTCTTCTATTTCGGTTTGTATTAATATCGAAGTTCGAAAACAATTCCTGAAATTCAGAAAATTTTAAAGTTAATTCTTTTATTTGTAAATTAGAATAAGTAGATGAGGTGTTAAAAATATCGGTTGTCTGTAAAGTCAGTTTACTGACGATAGTTGAACGTAACAACGTCAACAACAACAACAACAACAACAACAACAATAATAATAATAATAATAATAAAATGCGAGGTAACGCTGGTACTTGGTAACGGTAACAGGTAACGGTACTTGGTAACAGTACTTGGTAACGCATGAGTCATGTTTTTTCGTGCGTGCAGCCGGCTCCATCGAATTATAAGATGTTATCACGTCAAAACTTGTATTGTACGTTTAAAGCCATCATAGTACTTTTAGACCTTGGTTTCGATTCACTTTCAGACATTTCAATTCACGAGAAATATGACTTTTTGTTTTTCAAACATAAACCCAATAAATGAAAATTCTGACCGTAATGCAATCCAGACGCATTCGACTCACACCGCGTTTATCTACCAGCGGAGCCCGAGGGCGCCGCTCCAACACGCCGCGAGCACACATGAAGTTGTGATGGTCGACCCCACTGGGCGCTGAAATATTCGGCACAAAGGCGTTGAAATAACAATGAAGCAATAGCTTATTAAATTGGGATATAATGCTATTAAAATTATACGTGAAGAAATTTATATTTAAAAATGTACCTATCATTTCAATATGGCGATATACGCCTCGTAAAGGGTGAAAAATTTCTTTATAGTGTACGAATTATAGTAAAGATGACTTTGGGAAAGGGAAATTTCATCAAATAATAACACAAATCATAGAACAACGTTACAATTCCAATGTGTTATATGTTAATTTAATGTTAGGTGCTACTAAATTATTTATGAGAAAAATGGCGCAGACAATAAGGCGTCGACTTTGTTTTTAAGATTTAATTGCACAAATTATATGTTGTACACAACGGAATGAACTTAAACACAGATATGATTGGATTGGGAAATACGGCAGTTATATGGGAAAAGGTAAAATAGGCATACCTTTTGTTTTAAGACCGGCCCGCGTCTACTTTTTTTTTGCTTTTTCGAAAGGGTCTAAGGCGCTAACGGTCGGGTTAAGACCGCTTAGCTACATCGGACTATAGCTAACCTGGTGGCTAGTTTATTAGGTAAGAGTCGATGAAAGGGTTTGACCCTCCCTAACATCACCCGGGTGATGTTCAGACCGGATATTGGGGACAGCTACGGATTGTGAGCTATTATTATGACAGGGGAGACACGGGTCTCTTCTGCTAAGGGGTCCGACCCCTTCCTCACTCGCTGAGGAATGAGGTTGCTCGCGCGTGGTAGCAAAAACTAACGGCGTGCGAGTTATCGCGATAGAGGAGCTCTTGTTTATAACGGTATCGGTACTGAGAGGGCCGTCCCTCTCCCCTTCCGCGTACGGTCGGGATGACTCGCGCGCGTAAGTCCTAATGTCGATGAGGTTCGCGGTATTGGTAGAGCTCTCTATATCAATATCGACTTGTTTAGTACTACGCCTAAATATTTGATCTGACTGACCTCTGGGATTATGTTGCCGTGCAGGCTTATAGGGCTCATTAGTTTACGGGGGCAAGTACGCCTCATTCTACTTTTAATATCGAATTGGATGGCGTGACTTTTGTCGGGATTAACTTCTATTCTCCATTTGGAGAACCATTTACCGAGAGCGGTAACTGACTCCTGGAGGGCTTTAGACGCGGTACAGGATCGTATGTGGGAATAATAAAGGGCTGTGTCGTCCGCGAACATAGCTAATTGCACCTTAGCGTGTTTAGGGATGTCACTAGTGTACAGGTTATATAGGGAGGGCGAGAGGACCGAGCCCTGCGGTACTCCCGCCTCCATATATATTGGCGACGACAGTGCGCCTTCTACGCAGAAATGAAACTTACGATTTTTTAAGAAGTTACACTAATTAGTAAAACAAGATAATCGGGTGGGTATTCCCATTTGATAGAGTTTGTATAACAGTCCGTTATGCCAAATTTTATCAAAAGCTTTTGCAATGTCAAAGAATACGGCGCATGTCGTCTTCCTGTCGTTTTTGCTAGTAATTATGTACTCCGTTAAGCGGTGTACTTGAGCGGGACAGCTGTGCATTTTGCGGAAGGCAAACTGCTCGTCTGGAAGGAGTTTTTTGTCGGTTATGACGTCATTGAGGCGCCTTTTAATAACTCTTTCGTAGACTTTACCAAGGGAGCTAATGATACTTATTGGACGGTAGCTACCAGGCACCTTCCGGGGTTTCCCCGGTTTGTGGATACCTATGACAATAGCTACTTTCCAAATGTCTGGAAATGAACACTACCTACTAAGAGGGCGTTAAAGATGTTCACTAGGAGTTGAATTAACTCGGACGGTAACATTTTAAGTGTTTTTTTTGAAATACCGTCAAGGCCTGGGGCCTTTTTGGCATTCATACACTTAATAATGTCGTTGAACTCCTCCGAGTCCACCATCCTTACCCTATCTACATCAGGTGGCCTCGAGAGTCGGCTGTCGACCTCGATATTCACTAAGCTAAGGTGCACGGGATTAATCGGGAGAGTACTCGGCCGGCACTGTTGTTTGAAATTATCAGCTAGGCATTCGGCCTTGTCTATATCTTCGAATGCAAGCGCACGGTTTGGTCTGTCTAACGGAGGGTATTTTTGAGGGCATTCGCGAGTGGCCAGTACGCCACGTGAGATGGTTCTAAATCACTTGGAAGTCGATCCCAACTCTTGTCTTTGTGCTGTTTGATTTTAAACTTTACTTCCCTCTCGTCGCTTTCCTCCACTCTTCCGACGGGTAGCGATCATATGTGCGCTTAGCCGCATTCCGGAGTCTGATGGACTCCTTTATGTCCTCAGGGAGGGGCCAACGGCCCTTGGGAGTCGTTGGCACCTCCCTAGATGAGTTTTCTATGGTCGCTACCAGGTGATCGGTCAAGTGGGAGGCGGCCTCTATGGTTATCTCTTCACTATCTATAGTATCAGGTATTATATCGATGTGACTAGATTGGAGGACTTTGATATTCTCCGCTAATAATTTATAGTCTACTATCTTCCTAGTATTAGAATTGTTAGGGTTAAGACTACCAAGTGTAATCGTAACCGGTCTGTGGTCTTAGTTAAGCTCGTGGAGAGTCTCAATATAGATATTGAGAGAAACATTTTTTACTAAAGCTATGTCTATCGTACTAGGATCGCGTATGACACCGTTGATGTTTTCATTGGTGTCATAGCGAGTGGGGTCAGTGGGAGATAATAGTGCAAAATCTAGAGTATCGGTTAATCTACAAAGAATGATGCCGTTTCTATTGTTACGTACTTTGCCCCACTCAGTGTGTTTGTAATTTAGGTCGCCGGCAATGATGACGGCGTTGCCTAAGTTAAATAGCGATTGCAGATCGCTATAATGTAGTTCTTTGTTGCACGCTAAGTACGCGCTTACTATTACAATTGGTCCGTGACCGGACTTACTAATGTGGCAAATAGATGTCTCTAAAGTTAATAGTGGTGGTGGCTCTAAGGGAACACAATGCAAGGATTTTTTATAGTAAATAAGAATGTCTCCGAGCTGGGATTGAGTTCTCTCGTTTATGACTATTTTGTAGTTTGCTATTTTAGGGCTCCTCATAATAGATTTTAAAAACGTCTCCTGCACTAGAAGAATGTCGACATTTTGGCTGCTTACAAAATCGCGAATTTTGTTTATGTTATTCCTAATGCCGTTCGTGTTGTTAACATTCGTTAACGACACTACGCGTAACAAGTGCGGCTTTGTCCTTCCCGAAGGCTCCATTAATTACTGTCGGGGGAGAGCGCCTTGATCTTACGGATCAAGACCTGATGATCTGACAAAGCTTGGATGCGGTCTGTGGCCGACCCTTTTAGCTTTGTCGCTAAAATAGAAAGCTCGATCGGGTCAATAGGCCCGATGTTGCTAAAGAACTGCGTGACGAAAGAGAGGTCTGCAGTGAAACTGGGAGTCGGGGGGGGGGGCGTGACCTTAGGCGCTTTGGGCGCGGAGGGCATGGCCTTATTGGGAAGAGCGGAGAAAACCGCTAAATTTCAACTAATTTTCTGCGTGGGCTTGAACCACGCAGATTGGGAGTATACCGGCAGGGACGAATCTCTGCTTGGGGGGGGGGGGCACCTTTCGCATGTGGTGCAGTGCAATGCATGAGGTGCGAGCAGAGGGCTCGCACCTCTATATCACGATATCACGGTCTACATCACGGTCTAAAAGTTGGTCCCACTCCTAGCATTTCTAAACTATAATAGATAGAAACTTGTGAGATTTCATGCTGATAGATCATGCTAAAAACTCTGTAGTAAAATTATTTTGAGTGAAATCGGACAGAAACTTTTGAATTAATTCAAAGAAAACCTATTGCGCGTTGATAGTTACAGAACCCTCCTTTTAGACATATCGTAACATGCTCTTGGTTAGGTTTTTATCCTAGAGTCTTATACCTAGTGTTTAGTGTTTATGTTTTAAAGTTTATATTGTGTTTTTATTTTTTTTACCTTTTTCCAATTTACTTCTACACTGGTCTGGCAAGGTTAAAGCACCTACTACCGACGAAACTAACACTATATGAAAATTTCTAATTGATAAATCTATCAAACATATTTTTTGGGGATTAAAACATTCACTTTTCAAAAATTTGTATATTGACATAGCTCCGCTTCTGACCTGTTGAGGTACAATAGGAGAAGCACAGGACAAGGTTTCAGCTTGCCTCAAACACCTGCTCTAAATTTCCTAGTAGCTCTCCATCTAATAGAATTTAGTACATACTATAAAATACTCAAAATATATTAATGTAGACACTAGCTTTTGCCCGCAGCTTAGCCCGCGTGTGAGAGTGTTCTTGTGAGTGTTCGTGAAAATTTCTATAGCAAATATACCTGCAGTATAGTAATAGCACAGAGTAAAATACTAAGGCGGGTCAATAAGTCCGTGACTTTTTGAATTTCTAACCTCCTTACTGAAAAAGCAACACTACTCCTGTCAACAGGCATCTGTCAGTTGACTCCTATCAAAATTTGAACTTGCTGCGTCAGTTAGTTTGTGTTTTACAGCTATCTTTATCAGACTATCCAGTAACTTAAGGAAACAATGGAAAAAAGTGAATTTCGTGTGCTTATTAAGCATTATTTTTTGCGAAAAAAAACCATTACCGAGACCAAGGCTAAGCTTGATAAATACTATGGGGACTCTGCACCATCGATTTCAATGGTAAAAAAGTGGTTTACTGAATTTCGTTGTGGCCGTACAAGCACTGAAGATGCCGAACGTCCTGGACGCCCAGTTGAGGTCTCTACACCCGAAACAATCGAAAAAAATCACGATATGGTGTTGGCCGACCGAAGATTGAAAGTGCAAGAGATTGTGGAAGCCATAGGCATCTCGCATGGCTCAGTGGTTTCAATTTTGAATGATCACTTGGGCATGAGAAAGCTTTCCGCAAGATGGGTGCCGCGTTTGCTCACAGTCGACCACAAACGCAATCGTGTAACAACTTCAAAGGAAGGTTTGGCGTTGTTTAATCACAATATGGAGGAGTTTTTGCGCCGTTTTGTAACCGTGGACGAAACATGGATCCATCACAACACACCACGACCTATGCGTAGAACAAAGTCTGATGTGGTCATAGAGCAAAAATGAGTTTTTTGGATAAATGAAATAAGGAACCAAAGCTCTACAGCCTCACATTTTCAGTTTTTTTTTGTCTGGTTTATTTTCGGAGATACAGAATCGTATAACGTCTTATCTGATGTAAGTTCCGTGTTAAAATGCACCTAGCGTTCATAGGACGGGGAGAGGGGAGCGCGCGCGGCGCGGGCGCCTCGCGCGATCTTCACTTCAGGCGTTATCGAGCGGAAAGAAGGATGTTTTTGTGTTAAGTGTGTGATTTTTTCGGTTGGACGAAAGTTTTGCCATTATAGTAATTACTGGTTGCAATAAGTATTTTGAAGATGTCACGCTCTCGAAGAATGGTCGATATGCTTATAAAAGAAAAAAAACAGCCTGAACGTAGTCCTTCATTTTCAAATAAACAAGATAATTGCACGAGGAACGGTGTAGAACTGGGTAAGTTGATATTTTTACTTATATTATTATTCAAATTAAATATTACTATGCTTTAAAAATATTTTTTTTTACTATTCTGCTTTTTAACTAGTTTAAACTGTTAAGGGAATTCTATATTCATATAAGACGTTTTTTGACGGAGAGTTAGAAAAATACGTTTTCAGTGCGAAAGTATGATTTGTTTATTGTTTATTTATTAGTTAAATATTTGTCGTGCTATTATTAAAAGTTGACGTTGTAAGAAAGTTGACGTTATATGTAATATTAGAACGATGTTAGACGAATACTTTAGAACTTCTAAGGGTTTCATGTAACTATAGGACGTTTTTTTACGGAATCACAGGTACGTTTTGTCAGTTCGATATGCAGGTGGGACGTTATCACCTGAATGATGACATAAGCTAGGACGTTGTTCGTTTAAAAACATTATTAAATATAAATATATTTTTAATTAAATAAATAAAAATAGTTTGAAGCTGAATTACCTTACAATTTGTGATGTCTTTGACAAATCATTATCATAATATTATAAGTTTTTAAATAGTTTTGAACAAATATTATTAATATAAATAAAAATATTTAAATGTTTTTAAGTTACAAGATTATGTCAGATACCATACATATTATTATTTTTAGTGTATTATGATGCAGTGTAGTAATACGATTTTTAACATTTCAGTTGTTGACGACAGTACGACACCGCAACATTCGCCTTTGCCTCCGGGTGCAGAAGAAATAAGTCAGCAACTGGGCGATGTTTGGAATGAAATTAACGCCGCACCTAATCCATCTACTTATGACACAATTTATAGCTTTCAACCATCATTACTTTCTTTAGAAGCGCCTTCTAGTTTTGAAAATTCACCTTTAATACAACTTGAAGACTTAGTGAATTGCGACCACAGGTGTACTCCAGTTGATCAAGAATTGTCGGTGCCAACTCCGATGCCATCTCCTACTAACAGTAATTCCACCTGTGACAGCGTTTTCAGTCCCAATCGTCTAGATAGTTTTATTTCTTCGTCTTCATTTAGCACACAAAACTCTCCGGCAACTCCCCACTCACCCGCTTGCGCCAACACTCCTAAAACAACTAGAAAACGCCCAAGACGCCCTAATGAATGGGTAGAACTAAAACGCAAATGTTTAAAAAATTTAGGCAAGAAGTATGTAACTAAAAGAGGGAAAACCGTTGACGAAAAAACGATGGGACCATCTTGTAAGTGTCGCTATAATTGCAGTAATAAAATAACTCTTCAACAGCGGTTGGACTGTTTTGCTGCCTTTTGGAAGTTAGGAGATCGCGCGAAGCAGTGGGATTTCATCATCAAATATTCAGATAAAATGAATAAAAAAAGATGCCTTAATCAAGAGTTTCCTAATAAAAGAAAATATACTTTTAAGTATTATCTGCCGCTCATAGCAGATCAGGTATCTAAATAGCGCTGTGAAAAAACTGAGGTATGCCAAACGATCTTTATAAATACGCTTGCAGTTTCAACCCGCATCATAAAGACTGCATGGATGAAGTACGATGGCAGTGCTGATTTAGAGGGGGACAGACGGGGTCGCCACGACGGTCATAAAGTTGTTATAAATGATGCAATGAAACAAAGTGTTTGTGACCATGTTCGTGCATTCGTTCCTGTGGAATCGCATTATATACGTAAGAGTAGTCAAAAGCTCTATATACAAGGAGATTTAAGCATTGCCAAAATGTTCAAAATGTATAACGAATGGTTTGACTCTGAAAAATATATATCTAAGGCTACAAAAGAACGTCAGTATCGTGACATAGTTAACTCAAACTTTAATTTAGCTTTCCACGTCCCCAAGAAGGATCAGTGCGACGAATGTCACGTTTTTCGATCGAAAAAGGAGCCATCGGACCAAGAAAAGGAATTGTTTGAAACACATCAGTCTAATAAGATGGTCGCAAGGCAACTAAAAGGCCAAGACAAACAATGTGCTGATCAGTCAAATGGAGCCATAGTCGCTGGTGTATTTGACTTTGAAAAAGTATTGCTGTGTCCTCAAGGCAATATCAGCACATTGTATTACAAAAGGAAATTATCTTCTTTTAATTTCACTGTCTTTAACTTGGCGAAACGCAGGGCAGTCTGCTATATGTGGGATGAGTCTGTTGCGAAACGTGGCGCAAATGAAGTCAGCAGTTGCCTTTTAGATTTCATTCAGACAAATGTTCAGCAAGGGGCAGAAGATTTCAGATTTTGGTCCGATAATTGTTCTGGCCAAAATCGGAATCGCTTCGTTTTTTCTATGTACATTTATGCCGCAAAAAAGTTCAATATACGAATAACTCACCGATTTTTACAGAAAGGACACACACAGAATGAGGGTGATAGTGTTCACTCTGTAATTGAAAGAGCTTCAAAAACCAAAATCATCTATACCCCTCAAGAATGGCGTGCATTAGTAAGATGGGCTAAAAATGAAGGTGAACCGTACGTTGTTCGTACCGTAACTCAAAATAATATATTCGATTTTAAAACCCTGGTAAATAATAAAGTTTGGATGAAGGACACTACGGCCAAGAAGATTGCCTGGAGCAATATTCGAGAAGTTCATGCAGACGGCCGTAGTGATCCTAATAAATTATTTTTTAAATATGATCTAACACAACCTCATTACAATACCTTATTGATTCGTAGTAACACGAGAAACTCCGGACAAGCCGAACAAGAACTAAAACATGCATATGCTGAACCCATTCCTATTCCTGCAGCCAAATATAAAGACCTAATGGATATGTGTCGCACAGAAATTATTCCCTTAGAGTATCATCAATACTTTACCTCAATACCACATCATATTACTGTAGCTGACGTTCCTGAAGAAACCGATAGTGAGTTATCACAATAAGAAATTTATAGACCTTGTAAGACTACAATTTTATATTTATTATTGTCCTTCCTACTGATTTACTATTCTATTTTATATTTAATGTGCCCATGGCACAGTGTAAGACTGATTGGTAATAATAAAGTCTGATTATATTATTATAATTATTTAAATATGTTAATTTTATAAAGTTAGAAATTTATATTTGTTGCGTATTTTTATTGAAGTTTGTACTGTTGTTGTGTAAGATCATACCTAGTTTCTGTGACAAGATATTTTTTTGTTTGGAAGTTTCTTTTTATTTTATTGTTTTCAGTTTGAAATATTAAAGTACCAAAGCAGTTTACTTTATAACTATGTTATAGAAAAGTAAGTTTTATTGTTGTTAAGTTTAAATTTTGTCTTGTGCCTTTTGATTGTAGAATTATACAAATTTGTATTTTTTTATCTCGTTTTAAATGTTTAAATTAAACATAATATTTTTATGTGTAGGTATATCTTAAAGATTTTAATTGTTTTGTAGATTTTAGACATTGTTAATTAGTCTTTAATTATAAGTTAGTACTCAGTGGCGGCTGTGATTAAATGATAGCTATTCAAAGCAACACCTATTTTGAGATTTTTTATATTAATAAACGATTTTAAGAAGAAATATATGTTTGTAATCATTAATACGTACTGTTGCCAATGCTTTAGCAGAATAATACATTATAGATATTCACATAAGACTTAAAAATGTTGATAAACTCCAACAGAAAACAAATCATATGTATATAGAACGGAGTTTCATTCAGAAGTCTCCGTAAAACAATGTCACATGATCACTACGAACTCTCGCTCCTTCGCTATGAAACGTCCTAGGTTAATATCGAACTCGTTATCTCCCTAAATATAATAATAAATAAGATAAAACATAAAGCACTTAACTAGACTAGGATGTTATAATAACATATGAAATTTTCAATAATAGAAGTCTTACTGTTTTTAAGCTATTCAAGTTTTTCAACTCGCAAAACTTATATTGCCTCTACTGAAAACTATCAATTTTGCAAATCGGACTTTGTTCTACGCATAGGTCGACCAGAGACCAAACAACAGTCAAAACAGTGGGTTTCTAAGGGTGAATCGGCGCCAAAGAAGGCCAAGGTGGTTTTGTCAGCCAATAAAGTTATGGCGACTATTTTTTATGCACGTGGGATAATCCACATTGACTATCTTCAAAAGGGAAGAACAATTAATGGGGAATATTATGCCAACTTATTGGACCGCTTCAATGAGGATTTGAAAAAAAACCGACCTCATTTGTCCAAGAAAAAAGTTCTTTTTCACCAAGACAATGCAAGGGTGCACAAATGGGCAGTTGCCATGGCAAAAATCCATGAATTGGGCTATGAATTGCTCCCACATCCACCCTATTCTCCAGATTTGGCTCCGAGTGACTACTTCTTGTTCCCAAACCTGAAAAAATGGTTCGGTGGAAAAAGATTTGACTCCAATGATGAAGTCATCTCGCAAACAAAGGCCTATTTTGAGGACCTCGACAAATCATATTTTTTGGAAGGGATAAAAAAATTGGAGAAGCATTGGACAAAGTGTATAGAGCTCATTTTATTTTTCAACGTTGAAAAATAAAATGATTTATTTATCAAAAAATCTGTGTTTTGTTCCAAAAGTCACGGACTTATTGACCCGCCCTCGTATAATATATCCCCCAATAATCTCCTAGATAAGGATTAATATTGTATCCGTCTTAATAGCTTTTGAAAATACCACATTATATGCGTCTTTTTTTTAAACTTAGAATGGATATACATAATATTATAACCTATCCTATAAAGGTAGATAATCAAGAACATTTTTGTAGACCTTTAGAAGAGAAACAATCAGTCCATACATTGTTTTGTTATAAATTATCTCCAACGGGTTATGTTGCGCAGCGTTTTTGATAAAAGCTCCCAGACGGCTTGATTTATTTTCGATACCTTCAACAGTTATCGTCATAAATCAAACAATTTCCACAAATCCTTAACTAATTATTATCGACCTAAACCTTCCTAAGTAACCACTCTGTCGGTAAATGTAAACTGTATGAAAATCCTTTCAGTAGCTTTTGAGATTATCGAGAACATACAGACAGACAGACTCAGCGGGAGACTTAAATGTATAATAAATTTTAGAGAAAAGACCTTAAACTGGGACTATATTGTCCGGAATCCGGCAGGCTGTGAAAAATTCAAACCATTGAAAACAGAACTCTGCGTTAATAACCTGAAATTCAAAGTGTCGAGTGTCAAACTGTCATAATATATGACATTGACGTTTGACTCGATACTTGCGTGTTCGATTTCCAGCTCTGTTGTATTAACGCGGAGTTCTGTTTTTAGCGTTCTGAATTTTCTCCGGCGTTCAGGATACCGGATCATTATATTACAGGCCCAGCCTTATCTCTTAGAAAAAAGTGTGCCATATTTCAAATTTGCCCCTTGGGGGTAAAATGTGAAATATGGCACATTTATTTCTCATTTGACGAAAACATCCACTAAGGAAGGATTTTTTAAAATTCAACCACCAAGGTGGTAAAATAGGGGATAAAAGTTTATATAAACTTTATTATTATCATTTTTTATTATAAGTCCAAGACTTATTCGCATGAAATTTAGAATGTCTTCAGTACGAAAAAATAATGAGTAAAATACTTATTTTAGCGTTTTTCAATATTCAACCCCTAAGAAAGTAAAATAGGGGATGAAAGTTTTAAATTACTATAAAATATCGTTTAAATTCCCAATTTCACGCGGGTGAAGCCGCGGGTAAATACTATTTATATTTTTGCAGGCACTATGAAACTCTAAAACTTTTCTCTAGAGTTCATCTCTCATCGTTTATGAAAAACGATTTCAATCGCTCGTTTCTTTTTCGATTTATTTTGCAAATCTGACTACCACAGAAAAGACTTATCATTTTTCTGTTTAAAATGTAGCAAATGACACTCACAAATAATATGGCTTTCTATTAGTGAAAGAATTTTCAAAATAGGTTGAAGTAGATCCAGAAAAATATTTGGGATTGTGGTCACCCATCCTAGTTGAATCCATGACCGGAGTTGCTTAACATGAGTTAGCCACCAAACCAAAACCGTACACTTTACTGCCGTAAACATAAATTCAAATAAAACGACAAAGCAATAAAATGAACATTACAGCTTTAATTGTATCTAGAATAAAAGTCATTAATGTTACAATAAAAATGTGAATATCATCAAAACATGAATATTTTACTATATAAAGTATTTTTTATAAAAAGTTTTAGCCGACTATTAATAACTCCCTACACCGATTTCCGTGACGGTGGCCAGTTTCATTGAAACCAGGCCAGTTACGCAGAAGTAATTTTTACAGTGTCCAAGTTTGTGCGCAGTACACAAGAACACTCTCTCCTCCTTTACTCTCGTAACCCAGTGGGATGGATAACCGACACGACAGGCGAGAGATCAGGCGCAGGTCCGACTTTTTACATGCCAATCCGACGCATGGATCATCTTTCTTGTCAGACAATCAGGTGATCAGCCTGAATTGTCCTAACCAAACTTGGAGACAACATTATTTTGTTGTTCCAATGCGGGAATCGATCCCATGATCTCCGTGTTGATAGCCAAGTTCTAACCACTAGACCACGGAGGCTGTTAAAGCTTTTATATAATATACGTACATTATATTATAGCCTTTGCTAACTGGGCTATTATTATTATTATATTAGATCAGCAGTTTAGGGGTTACGGTGGATACGTATACAAACATAGATTGCGAAAAGCATCACGATTCCTTTTAGCTTCGCCGTAGTCGGGTAAAAACGAGCAACCCTTACAGTAGTCACAATGGGTTTACTTCTATTGCTTCTGACAGAAAATAATCAATTGAAGTTAAAAACTATATTCCTACTACGTAAATTATATAGCCTATGTCACCTAGGCCATTATTACGAATATATTGACACCTCATTCATTAAAATAGGATCTGTAGTATAGGCGCTATGATGGAACATAGATATCAAAATCATTACAATTCCCTCTGGCTTCGCCGTAGTCGGGTAAAAACTCGGGTAAAATGGATACGAGACATAAAATACAACTACGTAACTAAAACTTTTTAAAAGGCCTTTTCATCCGTGATTGTATCATTTCTATGATATAACCATTCTAACACTAACTTAAATATTTTAGTGCCTGAGACAGGTGGTTTTAAATGCATTCCGTTCTTATTCGTCAATACCACTGGTGCCATCTATGACGTACAGGTTTCCTCACGATGTTTTCCTTCATCGTTGTTGTGTACACTTGTACAGGGTGCTGTGTTATTCAAGAGATATTTTTTACTCAACCTTGTGCCACTATGTTAAGTAATAAGTTTATGGCGTGCGCCGCTCCGGCTTTGAAGGATACGCGGCCAGCACTAATTGTCGCCACGCGTTTATAAATCAACGTTGAAAGTTTTGACTTGACGACCTCTGTGGCTCAGTAGTTCAGCACGCTGGTGCTCATGCCTGAGGTCGCGGGTTCGAGTCCTACCGAGTTTTTCTGTGTTCCTGAGTCATGGATGTGTATTAAATATTAGGTCTTTACCTATGAAATTGCCGTTTTGTATGAAAAAATTTAAACGATTTTTTTTCATGTATTTTTTATTTGTATTAATCGAAGTAATCACCCATGCAATCAATGCATCTTTGCCAACGCAGTGGCAGTTTATTGATGCCCTTCTTAAAGAAATCAGCTGGACGGGAGGCAACAAATTCTTCAAAGGCATTTTGTAGTGCCTCTCGGGTATTGAATTTTTTTCCCGCCAAGAAGTTATCCAAATTCTGGAAAAGTAATAGTCTGTAGGCGCAAGGTCTGGTGAGTAGGGCGGATGACGGAGAGCTTCCAACCCCAGTTCTTGCAACTTGGCGACCGTCTGCTGTGCAGTATGAGGTCGCACGTTGTCGTACAGGAGCAGCGGAGACGAGCGATTAACCAATTCTGGTTGGAGATATGCCAGCTTCTCCATCATTGTGTTCAGTTCTTTACAGTACACATCTGCAGTAATGCTCACCCCGTCTGGTAAGAAGCTGTGATGAATCACACCGGCGCTAGACCACCAAACAGTGACCATCACTTTTCTAGGGGTAAGTTTTCGTTTAGGGCATTGTTTAGGTGCTGAACCAGGACCCAACCAACTTGCTGATCGCTTGCAGTTATCAAACAAAATCCATTTTTCAAAATTTCTTCATTT
Source organism: Phengaris arion (assembly GCA_963565745.1). Classification (NCBI taxonomy): domain Eukaryota; kingdom Metazoa; phylum Arthropoda; class Insecta; order Lepidoptera; family Lycaenidae; genus Phengaris; species Phengaris arion. Next base: position 5,141,934 of record OY751439.1, on the reverse strand, counting down.
GTGTGTCTGTTGAGCAGTGCAAGGCACGTCTTGACGCGTACTTCGCGCTTGCGATCATTGAGTTCGTTCTATTTGTCAAGCTTTTTTACCTTGCCAATTTGACGCAAATGGACCAATATTGTTTTGACGCTAACGTCGAAAGCTGCTACTAATTTAGCCGTAGATTGTGTATCATCAGCTTCCACAATCGCCTTTAATTCGTCATTGTTGACCAAAGTCTTCGGACGACCGCGAGGTTCATTTTTCAGATCGAAATTTCCCGAGCAAACCAATAACAGGTGGTGCGTTGGTTTGTAGTGTTAGCTTCGTAAACGTCGTTGATGTTGCGTGTCGCTTGTGCCGCGTTGCTGCCACGACGGTACTCATATTCCATAATTACTCGAATTTTTAACGTATCCATGATGACGAAAAAGATTGAAATGCGATGAAGATGTAACACTAATCAATAAACAAATGGCTACTTTTGGAAAAAGAATTCCATGTTTTTAAAATAAAATTAATTTGAAATTAGAATTCTTAGCCAAACAAAAATTATTTTAATTTGAAATGGCCAGTACAGCAGAATGGCAATTTCATAGGTAAAGACCTATTATGTGTATAATATAATTAAAATCTTAAATATATGTATAGTATATAAAATATACTTCCCGTTTTCTGGTACCTATAACACAAGTTCTTCGGATACTTAGCACGGGGCCAGATTGACGTATTGTGAATACACGCCCAAGTTAGCTGCATGTAATAATAATAATATCGATGGACGCTTTCATACCACGTCAGTCTTGTTATAGGGTCCGTGTCTCAAACTATAGACCCGGTAACTGTTTTAGGCGCGGGGTTCAATGACACAATGGCTGAGGTGTAGTTCAAAGTAAACATTTATTCAGTCTTTTAACACATACTAACAAGATAGAAGAAAAAAACTTTTACTATCAATTACTCAATATTAATTCCATACATACATTCAAAACACACGAGTTTAAGCATTATGACGACATTATTACGATTATAACATATTGAGAGCTCACTAGAGGAGCTCTATCTCAAAGGAAGATTAGAAAGCGACTTAATATTACATAAAAATCCTAGCCCTCTTATACCATCCAAAAATATTCTAGAACTTTCTATGCACCTGCGAACGCAGCTGCACATTCCACAATAATTTGTCACGAAAAATATCAAAACAACAACATTCCCTAGAATTATTACAATGCAGGTGAGCACGTTTACCGATTTCAGCTGAAATGGAGTTCTGTTTCATTATTAATTATTTTACTACATACATTATTTATTATTCAATTTTATACAAATCTATACACAATAAATACATGATAATTTATTTTTACAAAAACACTTTTTGTTGCTTACACTGGTACCAGACAATGGAAATACATATTTTAATACTTTTATACCATACACATATTTAAGATCTTTATTATATTTAATACACATCTTTATTATATTTAATATCCATAATATTATATTTAATATGTGTATTAAATATAATATCCCATCCAAGCCCAGGAACACACAAAAAAAAATTGTCCCTTCAGCTTAGGCGGGATTCGAATGCGAGCAACAGAGGTCAACAAATATGTCAGCTAGTTAGCCTATGGGGGGGTCAACGTTTCCTCTGCAAGCCTATTCGTAGCCAGCTACGGTCACGAAATACACGCGTGGACTATACGCACCTCAATGCAGTGCGGCCTCTGCGTGCTAATCCTGCGCTGCGCAGCTCTGAGCAGCGTGGCTGACAAACACGCGTATACCGATGAAGTCATTTCATGCTAAGCGTGTCCTGTGGGTTGCAGTGGATGTGTCTTGTGCCATTTTCAATGGATTTGACACAAAATGTAGCCTGACACGTGCGTAGCCTCTCTGCGCGCCACTGTTACGGCAGTAATATAAAAAAGACGTGTGGCACTCGGGGACTGCCGCGGTAAAGCTATTGCATAGCATTTTGTATCAACTTATGCAATTATATTTATTTATTTATTTTATTTTATTTATGCAGTATTTCTTTTTCTTTGATATTAATTCAAGTTACACTTTTTGAGCGTGGTGACCGATAAGAAAACAAATTTTTCTTTTATTAAATAAATAAAAAGTTAATATTGTTTAAAATATTTTTATTATTTTACAATACATGTGGGTTTTATTATCTTACAGTAGCTGTTGGTTATTCAGGAATATTTATCATTGAAACTATAGGTTTATGATAACCGATTTCGGAGCAGCTCGTCTCGATTCGTGCGAGTTTCGTAGAGTCGTACAATACGTCTAATCGCACGCCTACAACGCCGTGTCGAAGACTGCCAAACTGAAACGACGTTAGACGAAGTGGGGAGCGTGAGGTTTTTTCGTTTATTCGCGTTTCGCCCGCGATAGAAGCTATGCAATAGCTTAATATTTGTACTTATATTTCTTTGCCACAGTCAAATAATCTTATATTTTAAAAGAGCTAATCTTGTATAAATAATCGTAATCTCGGAAACGGCTGTCAGTATTTCCATGAAATTTATTATGCATCCCTGCATACTGTTTCGAGGGAGAAAAATCGGTCTAGCTTGGTCTTAGCCCTGGGAAACTGCGCATTTTTTAGTTATATAGTAAGTTTCTTCTTTCGTCGTGCAACAATATATTATTATCAATTATTTCGACTCTAGTATTTCAGTCCGATTGGTATGCGTCGGAAATACGGAATGTGGTGGGTTTGAATCCCCGTCAGATAATTTTTTTTTTTTTTTATTAGTACTCCATTCAAAGCTACTTAGGTATTTTATCTATACTAATATTATAAAGAGGTAAAGTTTGTGAGTTTGTAGGGGGTAATCTCTGAATCTACTGAACCAATACAGAAAATTCTTTTACCAATAAAATACGCGGCTATGTACGGCTACGTTATTTGTGAGTGAGAGTAAGGCTATATATAATATTAATCCGCAAAGTGACTAGACTTTTTCATGGTAGCCGGATTTCCAAAGTGAGTCTGACAAAAAACGGTCGAACGAAAATGTTTCTTACCGATGGGAATATCTCCCATTATGATTAAGTCCTAGAGAAAAGTTATAAAATCTTATATATCTGTATTAGTATATATATAATATATACTAATACAGAGAAGTTAGGAACAATTAAAATAAACATAATTTATTTCAATTTATTGATTTAATTCACTCATTTGAAACCCGTAAATATAGCCAAATTGGCATGCAAATCCTACTAATATTATAATGTGAAAGTTCAGGAGGATGGATGGATGTTTGTAACTCTTTCACGCTATTGCGTCCGTTCAGTAGTTATTACTACTGAACGGATTTCGATGAAATTTGGTATGGTGTAGTGTAGGCTCAGGATTAAAAAAATTGCTACTTTTTATCCTGAAAAAGTACATTGTTCCCGTGGAATACTGTATTTACGCGGGCGGTGCCGCGGGCAACAGCTAGTATATTATATATTAGATTAGCGTAAAGAATTGACTTGTAGGAATAATCGCATACACGTGTGTGTTTGTGAATGTTGTATATGGGTTGATCTGGGTGTTATTGCGGGGCCGAACGTTTTGCCGACACTATTGATATTCGTCGGTGCTCAAGCTGTCATGTGTAGTGTGCCAATACTACAGTGAAGTTGAGCCTTTATATTATTTTATAGGATAATATTCAGATTATTTTCAGGACACTCTCGTTAAATCATAAGGTAAAACGTTATTTAAATTTTTGGAACGAGAATCGAGTACTGATCACACTCCTTGCTGCTCCAAAAATTGCTCAATAATTTTTATTTGACAACAGGCTGTATTATCCTACTATCCTTCTAATATATCTTAGAATATTATAAAATATGTGAAAGTTTGTGAGGGTGGATGGATGTTTGTTACTCTTTCACGCAAAAACTACTGAACAAATTTTCGGTGAAATTTGGTATGGCTACTACTTGAGCTCTGAAATCTGGAAAACATATGCTACTTTTTGTCCCAAAAAAGTACAGTGTTTCCGTGAGATACTGTATTTTCGCGAGCGGAGCCGCGGGCAACAGCTAGTGATACTATACTATAAAATAGGACGGTAATCATTTTCACGTCACATCGTCTATAATTAAATACTAAGGGTATGTTTCACAATCTTCATATAAGTGTCGTAAATAGCTTATTCGGAAGATTTGTCGCTGCTTACTTTATATATCTCGATAGACACAAAACGTTCAATTATGCTATCAGACATTTGTTAGTTTTTGTGAGACAGGTCCTTATAATAATAAATCATTAAACAAAACACCTGAAAAGCACAAATAAAACAAACTGTGAAATCACTTTTATTCATAAGTGTACAAATAATTATACTATGAAAGTCATATCAGAAATGAAAAGCTGCTGTACCGCTTAGGACGCAATCGCAAGTTCTTTGAGCCTGTAATTAACGAGACACGTTCATTACATTCACTGTTCCCATTCACTCGTTCGTTCATTCATTTAAAATGGCTCCTTCTTCACTCTGTCTGTGTGTGAACAAATAATTAAAAAGTTTTCGAATAAGAATTGTATGAAAATCATGAAAGCGATAGCGCCTATACAAATGTCACTCGATAACGTTACGAATTAATACGTTGTTGACAATTGTTCGTGCTAAGCCCCTAGTTTAAAGTCTGTAATGGAAATAGTTAAAGCTGTGAATTATTGGCGTGGTGATGCGTTACATTCTTATGTCACTACGCCAGTAGACGATCTACATCAGAGTCCCGCCTCATTTGGTGTTTTACATATTCTAATTGTGATACTATAGTGGCAAAAGTAGTTATTGAATATTAACTTTTATTATTACTATTATTATAACTTAAATAAATATATATAAATAATATTCCAACAATATAACATGTCTTATTATTAATATAATTCGTAGTACAATGGCGAGAGCAATAGTTTTCCTCATTAAACGATTACTCGCTGTTCCCCCGACACAGTCGGTCGACACAGTTGTTCCCCCGAAGTTTTCACAGTTCAGCGCTATATAATATACAACGTCTGAAAACTACTACAGTGGGCTTCGGCCTGACCGAGCATACAATCTTGCTCGGTCGTAGATCTCCCTTTGGGGCTTACGATGGGGCTTAAAATCAGTTTATGATACGAGTCGCTTCACTTATAATACTGTGGCGGACCAATTAGCGCCACAATCCTGAATCACGTTATCAAAGTTTTCTAAGATCGGCGGTATATATACAACATCCGAAATGCTTACAAGTGGGCTTCGGCCTCACCGAACATACCACCTCGCTCGGTCAGAGATCTCCCTTTGGGGCATCTACTCTTCCCACATTGTTGACCCTCGACACAACACCCCTCCTTCTGGACAACATCATCATCACTCCCCCTCCACACCACGCCAGCCAGCTTCAGCCTCTTCGGGTACCTCGACCACCTGCCTCAACGCACCGCGGCCTAGTCGAATCCTCATCGGCTTCAACGGACACTACACGTACCGGTCAGCAAGCAGAGCGCGAAGCATCTCTTCTGGTCACCACACGTAGCTACAACGATCGGTTAGCAAGCAGAGCACGAAAAACCTCTCCTGATCATCACACGTAGCTAAAACGATCGGTCAACAAGCAGGGCACGAAGCTCCTCTCCTAGTCAGCATGTAATATTACGGGATCCGGTTAATGTCTTTAAAAAAAAATGTTTTAGTGCTAAACTTATTTATTAGAAAATAGAAAAATTAGATTAGACAATTAATTATAACGACCGACCGGGTTTGAGACTGAACTGGAACTGTTCGTCTCTAGCGCTCAACAAGCGTCCTGCTATCTGCTGCTGACATAGTCAAAGGGATAATGTCGATTAAGCATTCTTGCTAACAGTGTAAGGTTATAACAACCCCCCGCGGCAGATGGAAATTCGGGGTTGAACCGAATTTCATGGAAAACATTTCAATTTCGGTTCCTTTATTGAACCACATTCCGTCTTTCTCGAATTCCGTCTGAAACCAGAATATGTCGGTTCAGATTCTGTTTTTATTTCGTCCAGTTAAATCTTATTACCTGTTGTGATTTCCTTAAACCTTGTTTTTAAATTTCTTAAAACATTTAAAACGACATTATACATTTTGAAAATAATTATTATCATGATAATGATAATGGTAAGAATAGGAATGCCGTTGAATATTAGATAGTGTTTTTAATATTTTACTAATATGGGTTCCTTATTTATTACTTTATCTAGTTCGGAGAGAATCTTATTGTTCTCTTTGTCAAATTTTAATTCATCTAGATTAATAATGTTTATTTCCTCAAATGAAATAACATTGATTGGCTTATCTAGCTTATAGCAAGGCTTATTTGTAATACTAAAATCTAACTTAATAATTAACACAGTAATGTTTGTTATAATGTCTGAAGTTATTAACTTCGCACCTTTTGTATACACAACACATTTTTAGGAATATTCAATATTCCTACTCCGAACACTTATAATTCACTGGTTCCCGAAGCACTGCAGTCCATATGTATTTTACTGGGAATAGTTTGCACGTATAGACACCGATTGTTGAGTGGTTGCCATATGTTTAAGTCTCCCTTAACTGTTTTTGTTTTACACTGCTTAGGAATATCACTAGTTGATTTAGTTAATAGTTCACTTTAACACGTAGGATTATTGTTTGTCACCATTATCACTGGAATCTTGCATATAAATAACTCAGAATTAGCCGTCTTACATAATTTTAGATTATCCAATATACAGTTATTAATTTTATTACATGATATAGAAATATACTTAATATCGGGTTTTATCATACTAAATACCAAACCACCAAACCAAACCAAAACCGTACACTTTACTGCCGTAAACATAAATTCAAATAAAACGACAAAGCAATAAAATGAACATTACAGCTTTAATTGTATCTAGAATAAAAGTCATTAATGTTACAATAAAAATGTGAATATCATCAAAACATGAATATTTTACTATATAAAGTATTTTTTATAAAAAGTTTTAGCCGACTATTAATAACTCCCTACACCGATTTCCGTGACGGTGGCCAGTTTCATTGAAACCAGGCCAGTTACGCAGAAGTAATTTTTACAGTGTCCAAGTTTGTGCGCAGTACACAAGAACACTCTCTCCTCCTTTACTCTCGTAACCCAGTGGGATGGATAACCGACACGACAGGCGAGAGATCAGGCGCAGGTCCGACTTTTTACATGCCAATCCGACGCATGGATCATCTTTCTTGTCAGACAATCAGGTGATCAGCCTGAATTGTCCTAACCAAACTTGGAGACAACATTATTTTGTTGTTCCAATGCGGGAATCGATCCCATGATCTCCGTGTTGATAGCCAAGTTCTAACCACTAGACCACGGAGGCTGTTAAAGCTTTTATATAATATACGTACATTATATTATAGCCTTTGCTAACTGGGCTATTATTATTATTATATTAGATCAGCAGTTTAGGGGTTACGGTGGATACGTATACAAACATAGATTGCGAAAAGCATCACGATTCCTTTTAGCTTCGCCGTAGTCGGGTAAAAACGAGCAACCCTTACAGTAGTCACAATGGGTTTACTTCTATTGCTTCTGACAGAAAATAATCAATTGAAGTTAAAAACTATATTCCTACTACGTAAATTATATAGCCTATGTCACCTAGGCCATTATTACGAATATATTGACACCTCATTCATTAAAATAGGATCTGTAGTATAGGCGCTATGATGGAACATAGATATCAAAATCATTACAATTCCCTCTGGCTTCGCCGTAGTCGGGTAAAAACTCGGGTAAAATGGATACGAGACATAAAATACAACTACGTAACTAAAACTTTTTAAAAGGCCTTTTCATCCGTGATTGTATCATTTCTATGATATAACCATTCTAACACTAACTTAAATATTTTAGTGCCTGAGACAGGTGGTTTTAAATGCATTCCGTTCTTATTCGTCAATACCACTGGTGCCATCTATGACGTACAGGTTTCCTCACGATGTTTTCCTTCATCGTTGTTGTGTACACTTGTACAGGGTGCTGTGTTATTCAAGAGATATTTTTTACTCAACCTTGTGCCACTATGTTAAGTAATAAGTTTATGGCGTGCGCCGCTCCGGCTTTGAAGGATACGCGGCCAGCACTAATTGTCGCCACGCGTTTATAAATCAACGTTGAAAGTTTTGACTTGACGACCTCTGTGGCTCAGTAGTTCAGCACGCTGGTGCTCATGCCTGAGGTCGCGGGTTCGAGTCCTACCGAGTTTTTCTGTGTTCCTGAGTCATGGATGTGTATTAAATATTAGGTCTTTACCTATGAAATTGCCGTTTTGTATGAAAAAATTTAAACGATTTTTTTTCATGTATTTTTTATTTGTATTAATCGAAGTAATCACCCATGCAATCAATGCATCTTTGCCAACGCAGTGGCAGTTTATTGATGCCCTTCTTAAAGAAATCAGCTGGACGGGAGGCAACAAATTCTTCAAAGGCATTTTGTAGTGCCTCTCGGGTATTGAATTTTTTTCCCGCCAAGAAGTTATCCAAATTCTGGAAAAGTAATAGTCTGTAGGCGCAAGGTCTGGTGAGTAGGGCGGATGACGGAGAGCTTCCAACCCCAGTTCTTGCAACTTGGCGACCGTCTGCTGTGCAGTATGAGGTCGCACGTTGTCGTACAGGAGCAGCGGAGACGAGCGATTAACCAATTCTGGTTGGAGATATGCCAGCTTCTCCATCATTGTGTTCAGTTCTTTACAGTACACATCTGCAGTAATGCTCACCCCGTCTGGTAAGAAGCTGTGATGAATCACACCGGCGCTAGACCACCAAACAGTGACCATCACTTTTCTAGGGGTAAGTTTTCGTTTAGGGCATTGTTTAGGTGCTGAACCAGGACCCAACCAACTTGCTGATCGCTTGCAGTTATCAAACAAAATCCATTTTTCAAAATTTCTTCATTTGTGTGTCTGTTGAGCAGTGCAAGGCACGTCTTGACGCGTACTTCGCGCTTGCGATCATTGAGTTCGTTCTATTTGTCAAGCTTTTTTACCTTGCCAATTTGACGCAAATGGACCAATATTGTTTTGACGCTAACGTCGAAAGCTGCTACTAATTTAGCCGTAGATTGTGTATCATCAGCTTCCACAATCGCCTTTAATTCGTCATTGTTGACCAAAGTCTTCGGACGACCGCGAGGTTCATTTTTCAGATCGAAATTTCCCGAGCAAACCAATAACAGGTGGTGCGTTGGTTTGTAGTGTTAGCTTCGTAAACGTCGTTGATGTTGCGTGTCGCTTGTGCCGCGTTGCTGCCACGACGGTACTCATATTCCATAATTACTCGAATTTTTAACGTATCCATGATGACGAAAAAGATTGAAATGCGATGAAGATGTAACACTAATCAATAAACAAATGGCTACTTTTGGAAAAAGAATTCCATGTTTTTAAAATAAAATTAATTTGAAATTAGAATTCTTAGCCAAACAAAAATTATTTTAATTTGAAATGGCCAGTACAGCAGAATGGCAATTTCATAGGTAAAGACCTATTATGTGTATAATATAATTAAAATCTTAAATATATGTATAGTATATAAAATATACTTCCCGTTTTCTGGTACCTATAACACAAGTTCTTCGGATACTTAGCACGGGGCCAGATTGACGTATTGTGAATACACGCCCAAGTTAGCTGCATGTAATAATAATAATATCGATGGACGCTTTCATACCACGTCAGTCTTGTTATAGGGTCCGTGTCTCAAACTATAGACCCGGTAACTGTTTTAGGCGCGGGGTTCAATGACACAATGGCTGAGGTGTAGTTCAAAGTAAACATTTATTCAGTCTTTTAACACATACTAACAAGATAGAAGAAAAAAACTTTTACTATCAATTACTCAATATTAATTCCATACATACATTCAAAACACACGAGTTTAAGCATTATGACGACATTATTACGATTATAACATATTGAGAGCTCACTAGAGGAGCTCTATCTCAAAGGAAGATTAGAAAGCGACTTAATATTACATAAAAATCCTAGCCCTCTTATACCATCCAAAAATATTCTAGAACTTTCTATGCACCTGCGAACGCAGCTGCACATTCCACAATAATTTGTCACGAAAAATATCAAAACAACAACATTCCCTAGAATTATTACAATGCAGGTGAGCACGTTTACCGATTTCAGCTGAAATGGAGTTCTGTTTCATTATTAATTATTTTACTACATACATTATTTATTATTCAATTTTATACAAATCTATACACAATAAATACATGATAATTTATTTTTACAAAAACACTTTTTGTTGCTTACACTGGTACCAGACAATGGAAATACATATTTTAATACTTTTATACCATACACATATTTAAGATCTTTATTATATTTAATACACATCTTTATTATATTTAATATCCATAATATTATATTTAATATGTGTATTAAATATAATATCCCATCCAAGCCCAGGAACACACAAAAAAAAATTGTCCCTTCAGCTTAGGCGGGATTCGAATGCGCGACGCGCACACTGAGCAACAGAGGTCAACAAATATGTCAGCTAGTTAGCCTATGGGGGGGTCAACGTTTCCTCTGCAAGCCTATTCGTAGCCAGCTACGGTCACGAAATACACGCGTGGACTATACGCACCTCAATGCAGTGCGGCCTCTGCGTGCTAATCCTGCGCTGCGCAGCTCTGAGCAGCGTGGCTGACAAACACGCGTATACCGATGAAGTCATTTCATGCTAAGCGTGTCCTGTGGGTTGCAGTGGATGTGTCTTGTGCCATTTTCAATGGATTTGACACAAAATGTAGCCTGACACGTGCGTAGCCTCTCTGCGCGCCACTGTTACGGCAGTAATATAAAAAAGACGTGTGGCACTCGGGGACTGCCGCGGTAAAGCTATTGCATAGCATTTTGTATCAACTTATGCAATTATATTTATTTATTTATTTTATTTTATTTATGCAGTATTTCTTTTTCTTTGATATTAATTCAAGTTACACTTTTTGAGCGTGGTGACCGATAAGAAAACAAATTTTTCTTTTATTAAATAAATAAAAAGTTAATATTGTTTAAAATATTTTTATTATTTTACAATACATGTGGGTTTTATTATCTTACAGTAGCTGTTGGTTATTCAGGAATATTTATCATTGAAACTATAGGTTTATGATAACCGATTTCGGAGCAGCTCGTCTCGATTCGTGCGAGTTTCGTAGAGTCGTACAATACGTCTAATCGCACGCCTACAACGCCGTGTCGAAGACTGCCAAACTGAAACGACGTTAGACGAAGTGGGGAGCGTGAGGTTTTTTCGTTTATTCGCGTTTCGCCCGCGATAGAAGCTATGCAATAGCTTAATATTTATACTTATATTTCTTTGCCACAGTCAAATAATCTTATATTTTAAAAGAGCTAATCTTGTATAAATAATCGTAATCTCGGAAACGGCTGTCAGTATTTCCATGAAATTTATTATGCATCCCTGCATACTGTTTCGAGGGAGAAAAATCGGTCTAGCTTGGTCTTAGCCCTGGGAAACTGCGCATTTTTTAGTTATATAGTAAGTTTCTTCTTTCGTCGTGCAACAATATATTATTATCAATTATTTCGACTCTAGTATTTCAGTCCGATTGGTATGCGTCGGAAATACGGAATGTGGTGGGTTTGAATCCCCGTCAGATAATTTTTTTTTTTTTTTTTATTAGTACTCCATTCAAAGCTACTTAGGTATTTTATCTATACTAATATTATAAAGAGGTAAAGTTTGTGAGTTTGTAGGGGGTAATCTCTGGATCTACTGAACCAATACAGAAAATTCTTTTACCAATAAAATACGCGGCTATGTTACGGCTACGTTATTTGTGAGTGAGAGTAAGGCTATATATAATATTAATCCGCAAAGTGACTAGACTTTTTCATGGTAGCCGGATTTCCAAAGTGAGTCTGACAAAAAACGGTCGAACGAAAATGTTTCTTACCGATGGGAATATCTCCCATTATGATTAAGTCCTAGAGAAAAGTTATAAAATCTTATATATCTGTATTAGTATATATATAATATATACTAATACAGAGAAGTTAGGAACAATTAAAATAAACATAATTTATTTCAATTTATTGATTTAATTCACTCATTTGAAACCCGTAAATATAGCCAAATTGGCATGCAAATCCTACTAATATTATAATGTGAAAGTTCAGGAGGATGGATGGATGTTTGTAACTCTTTCACGCTATTGCGTCCGTTCAGTAGTTATTACTACTGAACGGATTTCGATGAAATTTGGTATGGTGTAGTGTAGGCTCAGGATTAAAAAAATTGCTACTTTTTATCCTGAAAAAGTACATTGTTCCCGTGGAATACTGTATTTACGCGGGCGGTGCCGCGGGCAACAGCTAGTATATTATATATTAGATTAGCGTAAAGAATTGACTTGTAGGAATAATCGCATACACGTGTGTGTTTGTGAATGTTGTATATGGGTTGATCTGGGTGTTATTGCGGGGCCGAACGTTTTGCCGACACTATTGATATTCGTCGGTGCTCAAGCTGTCATGTGTAGTGTGCCAATACTACAGTGAAGTTGAGCCTTTATATTATTTTATAGGATAATATTCAGATTATTTTCAGGACACTCTCGTTAAATCATAAGGTAAAACGTTATTTAAATTTTTGGAACGAGAATCGAGTACTGATCACACTCCTTGCTGCTCCAAAAATTGCTCAATAATTTTTATTTGACAACAGGCTGTATTATCCTACTATCCTTCTAATATATCTTAGAATATTATAAAATATGTGAAAGTTTGTGAGGGTGGATGGATGTTTGTTACTCTTTCACGCAAAAACTACTGAACAAATTTTCGGTGAAATTTGGTATGGCTACTACTTGAGCTCTGAAATCTGGAAAACATATGCTACTTTTTGTCCCAAAAAAGTACAGTGTTTCCGTGAGATACTGTATTTTCGCGAGCGGAGCCGCGGGCAACAGCTAGTGATACTATACTATAAAATAGGACGGTAATCATTTTCACGTCACATCGTCTATAATTAAATACTAAGGGTATGTTTCACAATCTTCATATAAGTGTCGTAAATAGCTTATTCGGAAGATTTGTCGCTGCTTACTTTATATATCTCGATAGACACAAAACGTTCAATTATGCTATCAGACATTTGTTAGTTTTTGTGAGACAGGTCCTTATAATAATAAATCATTAAACAAAACACCTGAAAAGCACAAATAAAACAAACTGTGAAATCACTTTTATTCATAAGTGTACAAATAATTATACTATGAAAGTCATATCAGAAATGAAAAGCTGCTGTACCGCTTAGGACGCAATCGCAAGTTCTTTGAGCCTGTAATTAACGAGACACGTTCATTACATTCACTGTTCCCATTCACTCGTTCGTTCATTCATTTAAAATGGCTCCTTCTTCACTCTGTCTGTGTGTGAACAAATAATTAAAAAGTTTTCGAATAAGAATTGTATGAAAATCATGAAAGCGATAGCGCCTATACAAATGTCACTCGATAACGTTACGAATTAATACGTTGTTGACAATTGTTCGTGCTAAGCCCCTAGTTTAAAGTCTGTAATGGAAATAGTTAAAGCTGTGAATTATTGGCGTGGTGATGCGTTACATTCTTATGTCACTACGCCAGTAGACGATCTACATCAGAGTCCCGCCTCATTTGGTGTTTTACATATTCTAATTGTGATACTATAGTGGCAAAAGTAGTTATTGAATATTAACTTTTATTATTACTATTATTATAACTTAAATAAATATATATAAATAATATTCCAACAATATAACATGTCTTATTATTAATATAATTCGTAGTACAATGGCGAGAGCAATAGTTTTCCTCATTAAACGATTACTCGCTGTTCCCCCGACACAGTCGGTCGACACAGTTGTTCCCCCGAAGTTTTCACAGTTCAGCGCTATATAATATACAACGTCTGAAAACTACTACAGTGGGCTTCGGCCTGACCGAGCATACAATCTTGCTCGGTCGTAGATCTCCCTTTGGGGCTTACGATGGGGCTTAAAATCAGTTTATGATACGAGTCGCTTCACTTATAATACTGTGGCGGACCAATTAGCGCCACAATCCTGAATCACGTTATCAAAGTTTTCTAAGATCGGCGGTATATATACAACATCCGAAATGCTTACAAGTGGGCTTCGGCCTCACCGAACATACCACCTCGCTCGGTCAGAGATCTCCCTTTGGGGCATCTACTCTTCCCACATTGTTGACCCTCGACACAACACCCCTCCTTCTGGACAACATCATCATCACTCCCCCTCCACACCACGCCAGCCAGCTTCAGCCTCTTCGGGTACCTCGACCACCTGCCTCAACGCACCGCGGCCTAGTCGAATCCTCATCGGCTTCAACGGACACTACACGTACCGGTCAGCAAGCAGAGCGCGAAGCATCTCTTCTGGTCACCACACGTAGCTACAACGATCGGTTAGCAAGCAGAGCACGAAAAACCTCTCCTGATCATCACACGTAGCTAAAACGATCGGTCAACAAGCAGGGCACGAAGCTCCTCTCCTAGTCAGCATGTAATATTACGGGATCCGGTTAATGTCTTTAAAAAAAAATGTTTTAGTGCTAAACTTATTTATTAGAAAATAGAAAAATTAGATTAGACAATTAATTATAACGACCGACCGGGTTTGAGACTGAACTGGAACTGTTCGTCTCTAGCGCTCAACAAGCGTCCTGCTATCTGCTGCTGACATAGTCAAAGGGATAATGTCGATTAAGCATTCTTGCTAACAGTGTAAGGTTATAACAACCCCCCGCGGCAGATGGAAATTCGGGGTTGAACCGAATTTCATGGAAAACATTTCAATTTCGGTTCCTTTATTGAACCACATTCCGTCTTTCTCGAATTCCGTCTGAAACCAGAATATGTCGGTTCAGATTCTGTTTTTATTTCGTCCAGTTAAATCTTATTACCTGTTGTGATTTCCTTAAACCTTGTTTTTAAATTTCTTAAAACATTTAAAACGACATTATACATTTTGAAAATAATTATTATCATGATAATGATAATGGTAAGAATAGGAATGCCGTTGAATATTAGATAGTGTTTTTAATATTTTACTAATATGGGTTCCTTATTTATTACTTTATCTAGTTCGGAGAGAATCTTATTGTTCTCTTTGTCAAATTTTAATTCATCTAGATTAATAATGTTTATTTCCTCAAATGAAATAACATTGATTGGCTTATCTAGCTTATAGCAAGGCTTATTTGTAATACTAAAATCTAACTTAATAATTAACACAGTAATGTTTGTTATAATGTCTGAAGTTATTAACTTCGCACCTTTTGTATACACAACACATTTTTAGGAATATTCAATATTCCTACTCCGAACACTTATAATTCACTGGTTCCCGAAGCACTGCAGTCCATATGTATTTTACTGGGAATAGTTTGCACGTATAGACACCGATTGTTGAGTGGTTGCCATATGTTTAAGTCTCCCTTAACTGTTTTTGTTTTACACTGCTTAGGAATATCACTAGTTGATTTAGTTAATAGTTCACTTTAACACGTAGGATTATTGTTTGTCACCATTATCACTGGAATCTTGCATATAAATAACTCAGAATTAGCCGTCTTACATAATTTTAGATTATCCAATATACAGTTATTAATTTTATTACATGATATAGAAATATACTTAATATCGGGTTTTATCATACTAAATACCAAACCACCAAACCAAACCAAAACCGTACACTTTACTGCCGTAAACATAAATTCAAATAAAACGACAAAGCAATAAAATGAACATTACAGCTTTAATTGTATCTAGAATAAAAGTCATTAATGTTACAATAAAAATGTGAATATCATCAAAACATGAATATTTTACTATATAAAGTATTTTTTATAAAAAGTTTTAGCCGACTATTAATAACTCCCTACACCGATTTCCGTGACGGTGGCCAGTTTCATTGAAACCAGGCCAGTTACGCAGAAGTAATTTTTACAGTGTCCAAGTTTGTGCGCAGTACACAAGAACACTCTCTCCTCCTTTACTCTCGTAACCCAGTGGGATGGATAACCGACACGACAGGCGAGAGATCAGGCGCAGGTCCGACTTTTTACATGCCAATCCGACGCATGGATCATCTTTCTTGTCAGACAATCAGGTGATCAGCCTGAATTGTCCTAACCAAACTTGGAGACAACATTATTTTGTTGTTCCAATGCGGGAATCGATCCCATGATCTCCGTGTTGATAGCCAAGTTCTAACCACTAGACCACGGAGGCTGTTAAAGCTTTTATATAATATACGTACATTATATTATAGCCTTTGCTAACTGGGCTATTATTATTATTATATTAGATCAGCAGTTTAGGGGTTACGGTGGATACGTATACAAACATAGATTGCGAAAAGCATCACGATTCCTTTTAGCTTCGCCGTAGTCGGGTAAAAACGAGCAACCCTTACAGTAGTCACAATGGGTTTACTTCTATTGCTTCTGACAGAAAATAATCAATTGAAGTTAAAAACTATATTCCTACTACGTAAATTATATAGCCTATGTCACCTAGGCCATTATTACGAATATATTGACACCTCATTCATTAAAATAGGATCTGTAGTATAGGCGCTATGATGGAACATAGATATCAAAATCATTACAATTCCCTCTGGCTTCGCCGTAGTCGGGTAAAAACTCGGGTAAAATGGATACGAGACATAAAATACAACTACGTAACTAAAACTTTTTAAAAGGCCTTTTCATCCGTGATTGTATCATTTCTATGATATAACCATTCTAACACTAACTTAAATATTTTAGTGCCTGAGACAGGTGGTTTTAAATGCATTCCGTTCTTATTCGTCAATACCACTGGTGCCATCTATGACGTACAGGTTTCCTCACGATGTTTTCCTTCATCGTTGTTGTGTACACTTGTACAGGGTGCTGTGTTATTCAAGAGATATTTTTTACTCAACCTTGTGCCACTATGTTAAGTAATAAGTTTATGGCGTGCGCCGCTCCGGCTTTGAAGGATACGCGGCCAGCACTAATTGTCGCCACGCGTTTATAAATCAACGTTGAAAGTTTTGACTTGACGACCTCTGTGGCTCAGTAGTTCAGCACGCTGGTGCTCATGCCTGAGGTCGCGGGTTCGAGTCCTACCGAGTTTTTCTGTGTTCCTGAGTCATGGATGTGTATTAAATATTAGGTCTTTACCTATGAAATTGCCGTTTTGTATGAAAAAATTTAAACGATTTTTTTTCATGTATTTTTTATTTGTATTAATCGAAGTAATCACCCATGCAATCAATGCATCTTTGCCAACGCAGTGGCAGTTTATTGATGCCCTTCTTAAAGAAATCAGCTGGACGGGAGGCAACAAATTCTTCAAAGGCATTTTGTAGTGCCTCTCGGGTATTGAATTTTTTTCCCGCCAAGAAGTTATCCAAATTCTGGAAAAGTAATAGTCTGTAGGCGCAAGGTCTGGTGAGTAGGGCGGATGACGGAGAGCTTCCAACCCCAGTTCTTGCAACTTGGCGACCGTCTGCTGTGCAGTATGAGGTCGCACGTTGTCGTACAGGAGCAGCGGAGACGAGCGATTAACCAATTCTGGTTGGAGATATGCCAGCTTCTCCATCATTGTGTTCAGTTCTTTACAGTACACATCTGCAGTAATGCTCACCCCGTCTGGTAAGAAGCTGTGATGAATCACACCGGCGCTAGACCACCAAACAGTGACCATCACTTTTCTAGGGGTAAGTTTTCGTTTAGGGCATTGTTTAGGTGCTGAACCAGGACCCAACCAACTTGCTGATCGCTTGCAGTTATCAAACAAAATCCATTTTTCAAAATTTCTTCATTTGTGTGTCTGTTGAGCAGTGCAAGGCACGTCTTGACGCGTACTTCGCGCTTGCGATCATTGAGTTCGTTCTATTTGTCAAGCTTTTTTACCTTGCCAATTTGACGCAAATGGACCAATATTGTTTTGACGCTAACGTCGAAAGCTGCTACTAATTTAGCCGTAGATTGTGTATCATCAGCTTCCACAATCGCCTTTAATTCGTCATTGTTGACCAAAGTCTTCGGACGACCGCGAGGTTCATTTTTCAGATCGAAATTTCCCGAGCAAACCAATAACAGGTGGTGCGTTGGTTTGTAGTGTTAGCTTCGTAAACGTCGTTGATGTTGCGTGTCGCTTGTGCCGCGTTGCTGCCACGACGGTACTCATATTCCATAATTACTCGAATTTTTAACGTATCCATGATGACGAAAAAGATTGAAATGCGATGAAGATGTAACACTAATCAATAAACAAATGGCTACTTTTGGAAAAAGAATTCCATGTTTTTAAAATAAAATTAATTTGAAATTAGAATTCTTAGCCAAACAAAAATTATTTTAATTTGAAATGGCCAGTACAGCAGAATGGCAATTTCATAGGTAAAGACCTATTATGTGTATAATATAATTAAAATCTTAAATATATGTATAGTATATAAAATATACTTCCCGTTTTCTGGTACCTATAACACAAGTTCTTCGGATACTTAGCACGGGGCCAGATTGACGTATTGTGAATACACGCCCAAGTTAGCTGCATGTAATAATAATAATATCGATGGACGCTTTCATACCACGTCAGTCTTGTTATAGGGTCCGTGTCTCAAACTATAGACCCGGTAACTGTTTTAGGCGCGGGGTTCAATGACACAATGGCTGAGGTGTAGTTCAAAGTAAACATTTATTCAGTCTTTTAACACATACTAACAAGATAGAAGAAAAAAACTTTTACTATCAATTACTCAATATTAATTCCATACATACATTCAAAACACACGAGTTTAAGCATTATGACGACATTATTACGATTATAACATATTGAGAGCTCACTAGAGGAGCTCTATCTCAAAGGAAGATTAGAAAGCGACTTAATATTACATAAAAATCCTAGCCCTCTTATACCATCCAAAAATATTCTAGAACTTTCTATGCACCTGCGAACGCAGCTGCACATTCCACAATAATTTGTCACGAAAAATATCAAAACAACAACATTCCCTAGAATTATTACAATGCAGGTGAGCACGTTTACCGATTTCAGCTGAAATGGAGTTCTGTTTCATTATTAATTATTTTACTACATACATTATTTATTATTCAATTTTATACAAATCTATACACAATAAATACATGATAATTTATTTTTACAAAAACACTTTTTGTTGCTTACACTGGTACCAGACAATGGAAATACATATTTTAATACTTTTATACCATACACATATTTAAGATCTTTATTATATTTAATACACATCTTTATTATATTTAATATCCATAATATTATATTTAATATGTGTATTAAATATAATATCCCATCCAAGCCCAGGAACACACAAAAAAAAATTGTCCCTTCAGCTTAGGCGGGATTCGAATGCGCGACGCGCACACTGAGCAACAGAGGTCAACAAATATGTCAGCTAGTTAGCCTATGGGGGGGTCAACGTTTCCTCTGCAAGCCTATTCGTAGCCAGCTACGGTCACGAAATACACGCGTGGACTATACGCACCTCAATGCAGTGCGGCCTCTGCGTGCTAATCCTGCGCTGCGCAGCTCTGAGCAGCGTGGCTGACAAACACGCGTATACCGATGAAGTCATTTCATGCTAAGCGTGTCCTGTGGGTTGCAGTGGATGTGTCTTGTGCCATTTTCAATGGATTTGACACAAAATGTAGCCTGACACGTGCGTAGCCTCTCTGCGCGCCACTGTTACGGCAGTAATATAAAAAAGACGTGTGGCACTCGGGGACTGCCGCGGTAAAGCTATTGCATAGCATTTTGTATCAACTTATGCAATTATATTTATTTATTTATTTTATTTTATTTATGCAGTATTTCTTTTTCTTTGATATTAATTCAAGTTACACTTTTTGAGCGTGGTGACCGATAAGAAAACAAATTTTTCTTTTATTAAATAAATAAAAAGTTAATATTGTTTAAAATATTTTTATTATTTTACAATACATGTGGGTTTTATTATCTTACAGTAGCTGTTGGTTATTCAGGAATATTTATCATTGAAACTATAGGTTTATGATAACCGATTTCGGAGCAGCTCGTCTCGATTCGTGCGAGTTTCGTAGAGTCGTACAATACGTCTAATCGCACGCCTACAACGCCGTGTCGAAGACTGCCAAACTGAAACGACGTTAGACGAAGTGGGGAGCGTGAGGTTTTTTCGTTTATTCGCGTTTCGCCCGCGATAGAAGCTATGCAATAGCTTAATATTTATACTTATATTTCTTTGCCACAGTCAAATAATCTTATATTTTAAAAGAGCTAATCTTGTATAAATAATCGTAATCTCGGAAACGGCTGTCAGTATTTCCATGAAATTTATTATGCATCCCTGCATACTGTTTCGAGGGAGAAAAATCGGTCTAGCTTGGTCTTAGCCCTGGGAAACTGCGCATTTTTTAGTTATATAGTAAGTTTCTTCTTTCGTCGTGCAACAATATATTATTATCAATTATTTCGACTCTAGTATTTCAGTCCGATTGGTATGCGTCGGAAATACGGAATGTGGTGGGTTTGAATCCCCGTCAGATAATTTTTTTTTTTTTTTTATTAGTACTCCATTCAAAGCTACTTAGGTATTTTATCTATACTAATATTATAAAGAGGTAAAGTTTGTGAGTTTGTAGGGGGTAATCTCTGGATCTACTGAACCAATACAGAAAATTCTTTTACCAATAAAATACGCGGCTATGTTACGGCTACGTTATTTGTGAGTGAGAGTAAGGCTATATATAATATTAATCCGCAAAGTGACTAGACTTTTTCATGGTAGCCGGATTTCCAAAGTGAGTCTGACAAAAAACGGTCGAACGAAAATGTTTCTTACCGATGGGAATATCTCCCATTATGATTAAGTCCTAGAGAAAAGTTATAAAATCTTATATATCTGTATTAGTATATATATAATATATACTAATACAGAGAAGTTAGGAACAATTAAAATAAACATAATTTATTTCAATTTATTGATTTAATTCACTCATTTGAAACCCGTAAATATAGCCAAATTGGCATGCAAATCCTACTAATATTATAATGTGAAAGTTCAGGAGGATGGATGGATGTTTGTAACTCTTTCACGCTATTGCGTCCGTTCAGTAGTTATTACTACTGAACGGATTTCGATGAAATTTGGTATGGTGTAGTGTAGGCTCAGGATTAAAAAAATTGCTACTTTTTATCCTGAAAAAGTACATTGTTCCCGTGGAATACTGTATTTACGCGGGCGGTGCCGCGGGCAACAGCTAGTATATTATATATTAGATTAGCGTAAAGAATTGACTTGTAGGAATAATCGCATACACGTGTGTGTTTGTGAATGTTGTATATGGGTTGATCTGGGTGTTATTGCGGGGCCGAACGTTTTGCCGACACTATTGATATTCGTCGGTGCTCAAGCTGTCATGTGTAGTGTGCCAATACTACAGTGAAGTTGAGCCTTTATATTATTTTATAGGATAATATTCAGATTATTTTCAGGACACTCTCGTTAAATCATAAGGTAAAACGTTATTTAAATTTTTGGAACGAGAATCGAGTACTGATCACACTCCTTGCTGCTCCAAAAATTGCTCAATAATTTTTATTTGACAACAGGCTGTATTATCCTACTATCCTTCTAATATATCTTAGAATATTATAAAATATGTGAAAGTTTGTGAGGGTGGATGGATGTTTGTTACTCTTTCACGCAAAAACTACTGAACAAATTTTCGGTGAAATTTGGTATGGCTACTACTTGAGCTCTGAAATCTGGAAAACATATGCTACTTTTTGTCCCAAAAAAGTACAGTGTTTCCGTGAGATACTGTATTTTCGCGAGCGGAGCCGCGGGCAACAGCTAGTGATACTATACTATAAAATAGGACGGTAATCATTTTCACGTCACATCGTCTATAATTAAATACTAAGGGTATGTTTCACAATCTTCATATAAGTGTCGTAAATAGCTTATTCGGAAGATTTGTCGCTGCTTACTTTATATATCTCGATAGACACAAAACGTTCAATTATGCTATCAGACATTTGTTAGTTTTTGTGAGACAGGTCCTTATAATAATAAATCATTAAACAAAACACCTGAAAAGCACAAATAAAACAAACTGTGAAATCACTTTTATTCATAAGTGTACAAATAATTATACTATGAAAGTCATATCAGAAATGAAAAGCTGCTGTACCGCTTAGGACGCAATCGCAAGTTCTTTGAGCCTGTAATTAACGAGACACGTTCATTACATTCACTGTTCCCATTCACTCGTTCGTTCATTCATTTAAAATGGCTCCTTCTTCACTCTGTCTGTGTGTGAACAAATAATTAAAAAGTTTTCGAATAAGAATTGTATGAAAATCATGAAAGCGATAGCGCCTATACAAATGTCACTCGATAACGTTACGAATTAATACGTTGTTGACAATTGTTCGTGCTAAGCCCCTAGTTTAAAGTCTGTAATGGAAATAGTTAAAGCTGTGAATTATTGGCGTGGTGATGCGTTACATTCTTATGTCACTACGCCAGTAGACGATCTACATCAGAGTCCCGCCTCATTTGGTGTTTTACATATTCTAATTGTGATACTATAGTGGCAAAAGTAGTTATTGAATATTAACTTTTATTATTACTATTATTATAACTTAAATAAATATATATAAATAATATTCCAACAATATAACATGTCTTATTATTAATATAATTCGTAGTACAATGGCGAGAGCAATAGTTTTCCTCATTAAACGATTACTCGCTGTTCCCCCGACACAGTCGGTCGACACAGTTGTTCCCCCGAAGTTTTCACAGTTCAGCGCTATATAATATACAACGTCTGAAAACTACTACAGTGGGCTTCGGCCTGACCGAGCATACAATCTTGCTCGGTCGTAGATCTCCCTTTGGGGCTTACGATGGGGCTTAAAATCAGTTTATGATACGAGTCGCTTCACTTATAATACTGTGGCGGACCAATTAGCGCCACAATCCTGAATCACGTTATCAAAGTTTTCTAAGATCGGCGGTATATATACAACATCCGAAATGCTTACAAGTGGGCTTCGGCCTCACCGAACATACCACCTCGCTCGGTCAGAGATCTCCCTTTGGGGCATCTACTCTTCCCACATTGTTGACCCTCGACACAACACCCCTCCTTCTGGACAACATCATCATCACTCCCCCTCCACACCACGCCAGCCAGCTTCAGCCTCTTCGGGTACCTCGACCACCTGCCTCAACGCACCGCGGCCTAGTCGAATCCTCATCGGCTTCAACGGACACTACACGTACCGGTCAGCAAGCAGAGCGCGAAGCATCTCTTCTGGTCACCACACGTAGCTACAACGATCGGTTAGCAAGCAGAGCACGAAAAACCTCTCCTGATCATCACACGTAGCTAAAACGATCGGTCAACAAGCAGGGCACGAAGCTCCTCTCCTAGTCAGCATGTAATATTACGGGATCCGGTTAATGTCTTTAAAAAAAAATGTTTTAGTGCTAAACTTATTTATTAGAAAATAGAAAAATTAGATTAGACAATTAATTATAACGACCGACCGGGTTTGAGACTGAACTGGAACTGTTCGTCTCTAGCGCTCAACAAGCGTCCTGCTATCTGCTGCTGACATAGTCAAAGGGATAATGTCGATTAAGCATTCTTGCTAACAGTGTAAGGTTATAACAACCCCCCGCGGCAGATGGAAATTCGGGGTTGAACCGAATTTCATGGAAAACATTTCAATTTCGGTTCCTTTATTGAACCACATTCCGTCTTTCTCGAATTCCGTCTGAAACCAGAATATGTCGGTTCAGATTCTGTTTTTATTTCGTCCAGTTAAATCTTATTACCTGTTGTGATTTCCTTAAACCTTGTTTTTAAATTTCTTAAAACATTTAAAACGACATTATACATTTTGAAAATAATTATTATCATGATAATGATAATGGTAAGAATAGGAATGCCGTTGAATATTAGATAGTGTTTTTAATATTTTACTAATATGGGTTCCTTATTTATTACTTTATCTAGTTCGGAGAGAATCTTATTGTTCTCTTTGTCAAATTTTAATTCATCTAGATTAATAATGTTTATTTCCTCAAATGAAATAACATTGATTGGCTTATCTAGCTTATAGCAAGGCTTATTTGTAATACTAAAATCTAACTTAATAATTAACACAGTAATGTTTGTTATAATGTCTGAAGTTATTAACTTCGCACCTTTTGTATACACAACACATTTTTAGGAATATTCAATATTCCTACTCCGAACACTTATAATTCACTGGTTCCCGAAGCACTGCAGTCCATATGTATTTTACTGGGAATAGTTTGCACGTATAGACACCGATTGTTGAGTGGTTGCCATATGTTTAAGTCTCCCTTAACTGTTTTTGTTTTACACTGCTTAGGAATATCACTAGTTGATTTAGTTAATAGTTCACTTTAACACGTAGGATTATTGTTTGTCACCATTATCACTGGAATCTTGCATATAAATAACTCAGAATTAGCCGTCTTACATAATTTTAGATTATCCAATATACAGTTATTAATTTTATTACATGATATAGAAATATACTTAATATCGGGTTTTATCATACTAAATACCAAACCACCAAACCAAACCAAAACCGTACACTTTACTGCCGTAAACATAAATTCAAATAAAACGACAAAGCAATAAAATGAACATTACAGCTTTAATTGTATCTAGAATAAAAGTCATTAATGTTACAATAAAAATGTGAATATCATCAAAACATGAATATTTTACTATATAAAGTATTTTTTATAAAAAGTTTTAGCCGACTATTAATAACTCCCTACACCGATTTCCGTGACGGTGGCCAGTTTCATTGAAACCAGGCCAGTTACGCAGAAGTAATTTTTACAGTGTCCAAGTTTGTGCGCAGTACACAAGAACACTCTCTCCTCCTTTACTCTCGTAACCCAGTGGGATGGATAACCGACACGACAGGCGAGAGATCAGGCGCAGGTCCGACTTTTTACATGCCAATCCGACGCATGGATCATCTTTCTTGTCAGACAATCAGGTGATCAGCCTGAATTGTCCTAACCAAACTTGGAGACAACATTATTTTGTTGTTCCAATGCGGGAATCGATCCCATGATCTCCGTGTTGATAGCCAAGTTCTAACCACTAGACCACGGAGGCTGTTAAAGCTTTTATATAATATACGTACATTATATTATAGCCTTTGCTAACTGGGCTATTATTATTATTATATTAGATCAGCAGTTTAGGGGTTACGGTGGATACGTATACAAACATAGATTGCGAAAAGCATCACGATTCCTTTTAGCTTCGCCGTAGTCGGGTAAAAACGAGCAACCCTTACAGTAGTCACAATGGGTTTACTTCTATTGCTTCTGACAGAAAATAATCAATTGAAGTTAAAAACTATATTCCTACTACGTAAATTATATAGCCTATGTCACCTAGGCCATTATTACGAATATATTGACACCTCATTCATTAAAATAGGATCTGTAGTATAGGCGCTATGATGGAACATAGATATCAAAATCATTACAATTCCCTCTGGCTTCGCCGTAGTCGGGTAAAAACTCGGGTAAAATGGATACGAGACATAAAATACAACTACGTAACTAAAACTTTTTAAAAGGCCTTTTCATCCGTGATTGTATCATTTCTATGATATAACCATTCTAACACTAACTTAAATATTTTAGTGCCTGAGACAGGTGGTTTTAAATGCATTCCGTTCTTATTCGTCAATACCACTGGTGCCATCTATGACGTACAGGTTTCCTCACGATGTTTTCCTTCATCGTTGTTGTGTACACTTGTACAGGGTGCTGTGTTATTCAAGAGATATTTTTTACTCAACCTTGTGCCACTATGTTAAGTAATAAGTTTATGGCGTGCGCCGCTCCGGCTTTGAAGGATACGCGGCCAGCACTAATTGTCGCCACGCGTTTATAAATCAACGTTGAAAGTTTTGACTTGACGACCTCTGTGGCTCAGTAGTTCAGCACGCTGGTGCTCATGCCTGAGGTCGCGGGTTCGAGTCCTACCGAGTTTTTCTGTGTTCCTGAGTCATGGATGTGTATTAAATATTAGGTCTTTACCTATGAAATTGCCGTTTTGTATGAAAAAATTTAAACGATTTTTTTTCATGTATTTTTTATTTGTATTAATCGAAGTAATCACCCATGCAATCAATGCATCTTTGCCAACGCAGTGGCAGTTTATTGATGCCCTTCTTAAAGAAATCAGCTGGACGGGAGGCAACAAATTCTTCAAAGGCATTTTGTAGTGCCTCTCGGGTATTGAATTTTTTTCCCGCCAAGAAGTTATCCAAATTCTGGAAAAGTAATAGTCTGTAGGCGCAAGGTCTGGTGAGTAGGGCGGATGACGGAGAGCTTCCAACCCCAGTTCTTGCAACTTGGCGACCGTCTGCTGTGCAGTATGAGGTCGCACGTTGTCGTACAGGAGCAGCGGAGACGAGCGATTAACCAATTCTGGTTGGAGATATGCCAGCTTCTCCATCATTGTGTTCAGTTCTTTACAGTACACATCTGCAGTAATGCTCACCCCGTCTGGTAAGAAGCTGTGATGAATCACACCGGCGCTAGACCACCAAACAGTGACCATCACTTTTCTAGGGGTAAGTTTTCGTTTAGGGCATTGTTTAGGTGCTGAACCAGGACCCAACCAACTTGCTGATCGCTTGCAGTTATCAAACAAAATCCATTTTTCAAAATTTCTTCATTTGTGTGTCTGTTGAGCAGTGCAAGGCACGTCTTGACGCGTACTTCGCGCTTGCGATCATTGAGTTCGTTCTATTTGTCAAGCTTTTTTACCTTGCCAATTTGACGCAAATGGACCAATATTGTTTTGACGCTAACGTCGAAAGCTGCTACTAATTTAGCCGTAGATTGTGTATCATCAGCTTCCACAATCGCCTTTAATTCGTCATTGTTGACCAAAGTCTTCGGACGACCGCGAGGTTCATTTTTCAGATCGAAATTTCCCGAGCAAACCAATAACAGGTGGTGCGTTGGTTTGTAGTGTTAGCTTCGTAAACGTCGTTGATGTTGCGTGTCGCTTGTGCCGCGTTGCTGCCACGACGGTACTCATATTCCATAATTACTCGAATTTTTAACGTATCCATGATGACGAAAAAGATTGAAATGCGATGAAGATGTAACACTAATCAATAAACAAATGGCTACTTTTGGAAAAAGAATTCCATGTTTTTAAAATAAAATTAATTTGAAATTAGAATTCTTAGCCAAACAAAAATTATTTTAATTTGAAATGGCCAGTACAGCAGAATGGCAATTTCATAGGTAAAGACCTATTATGTGTATAATATAATTAAAATCTTAAATATATGTATAGTATATAAAATATACTTCCCGTTTTCTGGTACCTATAACACAAGTTCTTCGGATACTTAGCACGGGGCCAGATTGACGTATTGTGAATACACGCCCAAGTTAGCTGCATGTAATAATAATAATATCGATGGACGCTTTCATACCACGTCAGTCTTGTTATAGGGTCCGTGTCTCAAACTATAGACCCGGTAACTGTTTTAGGCGCGGGGTTCAATGACACAATGGCTGAGGTGTAGTTCAAAGTAAACATTTATTCAGTCTTTTAACACATACTAACAAGATAGAAGAAAAAAACTTTTACTATCAATTACTCAATATTAATTCCATACATACATTCAAAACACACGAGTTTAAGCATTATGACGACATTATTACGATTATAACATATTGAGAGCTCACTAGAGGAGCTCTATCTCAAAGGAAGATTAGAAAGCGACTTAATATTACATAAAAATCCTAGCCCTCTTATACCATCCAAAAATATTCTAGAACTTTCTATGCACCTGCGAACGCAGCTGCACATTCCACAATAATTTGTCACGAAAAATATCAAAACAACAACATTCCCTAGAATTATTACAATGCAGGTGAGCACGTTTACCGATTTCAGCTGAAATGGAGTTCTGTTTCATTATTAATTATTTTACTACATACATTATTTATTATTCAATTTTATACAAATCTATACACAATAAATACATGATAATTTATTTTTACAAAAACACTTTTTGTTGCTTACACTGGTACCAGACAATGGAAATACATATTTTAATACTTTTATACCATACACATATTTAAGATCTTTATTATATTTAATACACATCTTTATTATATTTAATATCCATAATATTATATTTAATATGTGTATTAAATATAATATCCCATCCAAGCCCAGGAACACACAAAAAAAAATTGTCCCTTCAGCTTAGGCGGGATTCGAATGCGCGACGCGCACACTGAGCAACAGAGGTCAACAAATATGTCAGCTAGTTAGCCTATGGGGGGGTCAACGTTTCCTCTGCAAGCCTATTCGTAGCCAGCTACGGTCACGAAATACACGCGTGGACTATACGCACCTCAATGCAGTGCGGCCTCTGCGTGCTAATCCTGCGCTGCGCAGCTCTGAGCAGCGTGGCTGACAAACACGCGTATACCGATGAAGTCATTTCATGCTAAGCGTGTCCTGTGGGTTGCAGTGGATGTGTCTTGTGCCATTTTCAATGGATTTGACACAAAATGTAGCCTGACACGTGCGTAGCCTCTCTGCGCGCCACTGTTACGGCAGTAATATAAAAAAGACGTGTGGCACTCGGGGACTGCCGCGGTAAAGCTATTGCATAGCATTTTGTATCAACTTATGCAATTATATTTATTTATTTATTTTATTTTATTTATGCAGTATTTCTTTTTCTTTGATATTAATTCAAGTTACACTTTTTGAGCGTGGTGACCGATAAGAAAACAAATTTTTCTTTTATTAAATAAATAAAAAGTTAATATTGTTTAAAATATTTTTATTATTTTACAATACATGTGGGTTTTATTATCTTACAGTAGCTGTTGGTTATTCAGGAATATTTATCATTGAAACTATAGGTTTATGATAACCGATTTCGGAGCAGCTCGTCTCGATTCGTGCGAGTTTCGTAGAGTCGTACAATACGTCTAATCGCACGCCTACAACGCCGTGTCGAAGACTGCCAAACTGAAACGACGTTAGACGAAGTGGGGAGCGTGAGGTTTTTTCGTTTATTCGCGTTTCGCCCGCGATAGAAGCTATGCAATAGCTTAATATTTATACTTATATTTCTTTGCCACAGTCAAATAATCTTATATTTTAAAAGAGCTAATCTTGTATAAATAATCGTAATCTCGGAAACGGCTGTCAGTATTTCCATGAAATTTATTATGCATCCCTGCATACTGTTTCGAGGGAGAAAAATCGGTCTAGCTTGGTCTTAGCCCTGGGAAACTGCGCATTTTTTAGTTATATAGTAAGTTTCTTCTTTCGTCGTGCAACAATATATTATTATCAATTATTTCGACTCTAGTATTTCAGTCCGATTGGTATGCGTCGGAAATACGGAATGTGGTGGGTTTGAATCCCCGTCAGATAATTTTTTTTTTTTTTTTATTAGTACTCCATTCAAAGCTACTTAGGTATTTTATCTATACTAATATTATAAAGAGGTAAAGTTTGTGAGTTTGTAGGGGGTAATCTCTGAATCTACTGAACCAATACAGAAAATTCTTTTACCAATAAAATACGCGGCTATGTTACGGCTACGTTATTTGTGAGTGAGAGTAAGGCTATATATAATATTAATCCGCAAAGTGACTAGACTTTTTCATGGTAGCCGGATTTCCAAAGTGAGTCTGACAAAAAACGGTCGAACGAAAATGTTTCTTACCGATGGGAATATCTCCCATTATGATTAAGTCCTAGAGAAAAGTTATAAAATCTTATATATCTGTATTAGTATATATATAATATATACTAATACAGAGAAGTTAGGAACAATTAAAATAAACATAATTTATTTCAATTTATTGATTTAATTCACTCATTTGAAACCCGTAAATATAGCCAAATTGGCATGCAAATCCTACTAATATTATAATGTGAAAGTTCAGGAGGATGGATGGATGTTTGTAACTCTTTCACGCTATTGCGTCCGTTCAGTAGTTATTACTACTGAACGGATTTCGATGAAATTTGGTATGGTGTAGTGTAGGCTCAGGATTAAAAAAATTGCTACTTTTTATCCTGAAAAAGTACATTGTTCCCGTGGAATACTGTATTTACGCGGGCGGTGCCGCGGGCAACAGCTAGTATATTATATATTAGATTAGCGTAAAGAATTGACTTGTAGGAATAATCGCATACACGTGTGTGTTTGTGAATGTTGTATATGGGTTGATCTGGGTGTTATTGCGGGGCCGAACGTTTTGCCGACACTATTGATATTCGTCGGTGCTCAAGCTGTCATGTGTAGTGTGCCAATACTACAGTGAAGTTGAGCCTTTATATTATTTTATAGGATAATATTCAGATTATTTTCAGGACACTCTCGTTAAATCATAAGGTAAAACGTTATTTAAATTTTTGGAACGAGAATCGAGTACTGATCACACTCCTTGCTGCTCCAAAAATTGCTCAATAATTTTTATTTGACAACAGGCTGTATTATCCTACTATCCTTCTAATATATCTTAGAATATTATAAAATATGTGAAAGTTTGTGAGGGTGGATGGATGTTTGTTACTCTTTCACGCAAAAACTACTGAACAAATTTTCGGTGAAATTTGGTATGGCTACTACTTGAGCTCTGAAATCTGGAAAACATATGCTACTTTTTGTCCCAAAAAAGTACAGTGTTTCCGTGAGATACTGTATTTTCGCGAGCGGAGCCGCGGGCAACAGCTAGTGATACTATACTATAAAATAGGACGGTAATCATTTTCACGTCACATCGTCTATAATTAAATACTAAGGGTATGTTTCACAATCTTCATATAAGTGTCGTAAATAGCTTATTCGGAAGATTTGTCGCTGCTTACTTTATATATCTCGATAGACACAAAACGTTCAATTATGCTATCAGACATTTGTTAGTTTTTGTGAGACAGGTCCTTATAATAATAAATCATTAAACAAAACACCTGAAAAGCACAAATAAAACAAACTGTGAAATCACTTTTATTCATAAGTGTACAAATAATTATACTATGAAAGTCATATCAGAAATGAAAAGCTGCTGTACCGCTTAGGACGCAATCGCAAGTTCTTTGAGCCTGTAATTAACGAGACACGTTCATTACATTCACTGTTCCCATTCACTCGTTCGTTCATTCATTTAAAATGGCTCCTTCTTCACTCTGTCTGTGTGTGAACAAATAATTAAAAAGTTTTCGAATAAGAATTGTATGAAAATCATGAAAGCGATAGCGCCTATACAAATGTCACTCGATAACGTTACGAATTAATACGTTGTTGACAATTGTTCGTGCTAAGCCCCTAGTTTAAAGTCTGTAATGGAAATAGTTAAAGCTGTGAATTATTGGCGTGGTGATGCGTTACATTCTTATGTCACTACGCCAGTAGACGATCTACATCAGAGTCCCGCCTCATTTGGTGTTTTACATATTCTAATTGTGATACTATAGTGGCAAAAGTAGTTATTGAATATTAACTTTTATTATTACTATTATTATAACTTAAATAAATATATATAAATAATATTCCAACAATATAACATGTCTTATTATTAATATAATTCGTAGTACAATGGCGAGAGCAATAGTTTTCCTCATTAAACGATTACTCGCTGTTCCCCCGACACAGTCGGTCGACACAGTTGTTCCCCCGAAGTTTTCACAGTTCAGCGCTATATAATATACAACGTCTGAAAACTACTACAGTGGGCTTCGGCCTGACCGAGCATACAATCTTGCTCGGTCGTAGATCTCCCTTTGGGGCTTACGATGGGGCTTAAAATCAGTTTATGATACGAGTCGCTTCACTTATAATACTGTGGCGGACCAATTAGCGCCACAATCCTGAATCACGTTATCAAAGTTTTCTAAGATCGGCGGTATATATACAACATCCGAAATGCTTACAAGTGGGCTTCGGCCTCACCGAACATACCACCTCGCTCGGTCAGAGATCTCCCTTTGGGGCATCTACTCTTCCCACATTGTTGACCCTCGACACAACACCCCTCCTTCTGGACAACATCATCATCACTCCCCCTCCACACCACGCCAGCCAGCTTCAGCCTCTTCGGGTACCTCGACCACCTGCCTCAACGCACCGCGGCCTAGTCGAATCCTCATCGGCTTCAACGGACACTACACGTACCGGTCAGCAAGCAGAGCGCGAAGCATCTCTTCTGGTCACCACACATAGCTACAACGATCGGTTAGCAAGCAGAGCACGAAAAACCTCTCCTGATCATCACACGTAGCTAAAACGATCGGTCAACAAGCAGGGCACGAAGCTCCTCTCCTAGTCAGCATGTAATATTACGGGATCCGGTTAATGTCTTTAAAAAAAATGTTTTAGTGCTAAACTTATTTATTAGAAAATAGAAAAATTAGATTAGACAATTAATTATAACGACCGACCGGGTTTGAGACTGAACTGGAACTGTTCGTCTCTAGCGCTCAACAAGCGTCCTGCTATCTGCTGCTGACATAGTCAAAGGGATAATGTCGATTAAGCATTCTTGCTAACAGTGTAAGGTTATAACAACCCCCCGCGGCAGATGGAAATTCGGGGTTGAACCGAATTTCATGGAAAACATTTCAATTTCGGTTCCTTTATTGAACCACATTCCGTCTTTCTCGAATTCCGTCTGAAACCAGAATATGTCGGTTCAGATTCTGTTTTTATTTCGTCCAGTTAAATCTTATTACCTGTTGTGATTTCCTTAAACCTTGTTTTTAAATTTCTTAAAACATTTAAAACGACATTATACATTTTGAAAATAATTATTATCATGATAATGATAATGGTAAGAATAGGAATGCCGTTGAATATTAGATAGTGTTTTTAATATTTTACTAATATGGGTTCCTTATTTATTACTTTATCTAGTTCGGAGAGAATCTTATTGTTCTCTTTGTCAAATTTTAATTCATCTAGATTAATAATGTTTATTTCCTCAAATGAAATAACATTGATTGGCTTATCTAGCTTATAGCAAGGCTTATTTGTAATACTAAAATCTAACTTAATAATTAACACAGTAATGTTTGTTATAATGTCTGAAGTTATTAACTTCGCACCTTTTGTATACACAACACATTTTTAGGAATATTCAATATTCCTACTCCGAACACTTATAATTCACTGGTTCCCGAAGCACTGCAGTCCATATGTATTTTACTGGGAATAGTTTGCACGTATAGACACCGATTGTTGAGTGGTTGCCATATGTTTAAGTCTCCCTTAACTGTTTTTGTTTTACACTGCTTAGGAATATCACTAGTTGATTTAGTTAATAGTTCACTTTAACACGTAGGATTATTGTTTGTCACCATTATCACTGGAATCTTGCATATAAATAACTCAGAATTAGCCGTCTTACATAATTTTAGATTATCCAATATACAGTTATTAATTTTATTACATGATATAGAAATATACTTAATATCGGGTTTTATCATACTAAATACCAAACCACCAAACCAAACCAAAACCGTACACTTTACTGCCGTAAACATAAATTCAAATAAAACGACAAAGCAATAAAATGAACATTACAGCTTTAATTGTATCTAGAATAAAAGTCATTAATGTTACAATAAAAATGTGAATATCATCAAAACATGAATATTTTACTATATAAAGTATTTTTTATAAAAAGTTTTAGCCGACTATTAATAACTCCCTACACCGATTTCCGTGACGGTGGCCAGTTTCATTGAAACCAGGCCAGTTACGCAGAAGTAATTTTTACAGTGTCCAAGTTTGTGCGCAGTACACAAGAACACTCTCTCCTCCTTTACTCTCGTAACCCAGTGGGATGGATAACCGACACGACAGGCGAGAGATCAGGCGCAGGTCCGACTTTTTACATGCCAATCCGACGCATGGATCATCTTTCTTGTCAGACAATCAGGTGATCAGCCTGAATTGTCCTAACCAAACTTGGAGACAACATTATTTTGTTGTTCCAATGCGGGAATCGATCCCATGATCTCCGTGTTGATAGCCAAGTTCTAACCACTAGACCACGGAGGCTGTTAAAGCTTTTATATAATATACGTACATTATATTATAGCCTTTGCTAACTGGGCTATTATTATTATTATATTAGATCAGCAGTTTAGGGGTTACGGTGGATACGTATACAAACATAGATTGCGAAAAGCATCACGATTCCTTTTAGCTTCGCCGTAGTCGGGTAAAAACGAGCAACCCTTACAGTAGTCACAATGGGTTTACTTCTATTGCTTCTGACAGAAAATAATCAATTGAAGTTAAAAACTATATTCCTACTACGTAAATTATATAGCCTATGTCACCTAGGCCATTATTACGAATATATTGACACCTCATTCATTAAAATAGGATCTGTAGTATAGGCGCTATGATGGAACATAGATATCAAAATCATTACAATTCCCTCTGGCTTCGCCGTAGTCGGGTAAAAACTCGGGTAAAATGGATACGAGACATAAAATACAACTACGTAACTAAAACTTTTTAAAAGGCCTTTTCATCCGTGATTGTATCATTTCTATGATATAACCATTCTAACACTAACTTAAATATTTTAGTGCCTGAGACAGGTGGTTTTAAATGCATTCCGTTCTTATTCGTCAATACCACTGGTGCCATCTATGACGTACAGGTTTCCTCACGATGTTTTCCTTCATCGTTGTTGTGTACACTTGTACAGGGTGCTGTGTTATTCAAGAGATATTTTTTACTCAACCTTGTGCCACTATGTTAAGTAATAAGTTTATGGCGTGCGCCGCTCCGGCTTTGAAGGATACGCGGCCAGCACTAATTGTCGCCACGCGTTTATAAATCAACGTTGAAAGTTTTGACTTGACGACCTCTGTGGCTCAGTAGTTCAGCACGCTGGTGCTCATGCCTGAGGTCGCGGGTTCGAGTCCTACCGAGTTTTTCTGTGTTCCTGAGTCATGGATGTGTATTAAATATTAGGTCTTTACCTATGAAATTGCCGTTTTGTATGAAAAAATTTAAACGATTTTTTTTCATGTATTTTTTATTTGTATTAATCGAAGTAATCACCCATGCAATCAATGCATCTTTGCCAACGCAGTGGCAGTTTATTGATGCCCTTCTTAAAGAAATCAGCTGGACGGGAGGCAACAAATTCTTCAAAGGCATTTTGTAGTGCCTCTCGGGTATTGAATTTTTTTCCCGCCAAGAAGTTATCCAAATTCTGGAAAAGTAATAGTCTGTAGGCGCAAGGTCTGGTGAGTAGGGCGGATGACGGAGAGCTTCCAACCCCAGTTCTTGCAACTTGGCGACCGTCTGCTGTGCAGTATGAGGTCGCACGTTGTCGTACAGGAGCAGCGGAGACGAGCGATTAACCAATTCTGGTTGGAGATATGCCAGCTTCTCCATCATTGTGTTCAGTTCTTTACAGTACACATCTGCAGTAATGCTCACCCCGTCTGGTAAGAAGCTGTGATGAATCACACCGGCGCTAGACCACCAAACAGTGACCATCACTTTTCTAGGGGTAAGTTTTCGTTTAGGGCATTGTTTAGGTGCTGAACCAGGACCCAACCAACTTGCTGATCGCTTGCAGTTATCAAACAAAATCCATTTTTCAAAATTTCTTCATTTGTGTGTCTGTTGAGCAGTGCAAGGCACGTCTTGACGCGTACTTCGCGCTTGCGATCATTGAGTTCGTTCTATTTGTCAAGCTTTTTTACCTTGCCAATTTGACGCAAATGGACCAATATTGTTTTGACGCTAACGTCGAAAGCTGCTACTAATTTAGCCGTAGATTGTGTATCATCAGCTTCCACAATCGCCTTTAATTCGTCATTGTTGACCAAAGTCTTCGGACGACCGCGAGGTTCATTTTTCAGATCGAAATTTCCCGAGCAAACCAATAACAGGTGGTGCGTTGGTTTGTAGTGTTAGCTTCGTAAACGTCGTTGATGTTGCGTGTCGCTTGTGCCGCGTTGCTGCCACGACGGTACTCATATTCCATAATTACTCGAATTTTTAACGTATCCATGATGACGAAAAAGATTGAAATGCGATGAAGATGTAACACTAATCAATAAACAAATGGCTACTTTTGGAAAAAGAATTCCATGTTTTTAAAATAAAATTAATTTGAAATTAGAATTCTTAGCCAAACAAAAATTATTTTAATTTGAAATGGCCAGTACAGCAGAATGGCAATTTCATAGGTAAAGACCTATTATGTGTATAATATAATTAAAATCTTAAATATATGTATAGTATATAAAATATACTTCCCGTTTTCTGGTACCTATAACACAAGTTCTTCGGATACTTAGCACGGGGCCAGATTGACGTATTGTGAATACACGCCCAAGTTAGCTGCATGTAATAATAATAATATCGATGGACGCTTTCATACCACGTCAGTCTTGTTATAGGGTCCGTGTCTCAAACTATAGACCCGGTAACTGTTTTAGGCGCGGGGTTCAATGACACAATGGCTGAGGTGTAGTTCAAAGTAAACATTTATTCAGTCTTTTAACACATACTAACAAGATAGAAGAAAAAAACTTTTACTATCAATTACTCAATATTAATTCCATACATACATTCAAAACACACGAGTTTAAGCATTATGACGACATTATTACGATTATAACATATTGAGAGCTCACTAGAGGAGCTCTATCTCAAAGGAAGATTAGAAAGCGACTTAATATTACATAAAAATCCTAGCCCTCTTATACCATCCAAAAATATTCTAGAACTTTCTATGCACCTGCGAACGCAGCTGCACATTCCACAATAATTTGTCACGAAAAATATCAAAACAACAACATTCCCTAGAATTATTACAATGCAGGTGAGCACGTTTACCGATTTCAGCTGAAATGGAGTTCTGTTTCATTATTAATTATTTTACTACATACATTATTTATTATTCAATTTTATACAAATCTATACACAATAAATACATGATAATTTATTTTTACAAAAACACTTTTTGTTGCTTACACTGGTACCAGACAATGGAAATACATATTTTAATACTTTTATACCATACACATATTTAAGATCTTTATTATATTTAATACACATCTTTATTATATTTAATATCCATAATATTATATTTAATATGTGTATTAAATATAATATCCCATCCAAGCCCAGGAACACACAAAAAAAAATTGTCCCTTCAGCTTAGGCGGGATTCGAATGCGCGACGCGCACACTGAGCAACAGAGGTCAACAAATATGTCAGCTAGTTAGCCTATGGGGGGGTCAACGTTTCCTCTGCAAGCCTATTCGTAGCCAGCTACGGTCACGAAATACACGCGTGGACTATACGCACCTCAATGCAGTGCGGCCTCTGCGTGCTAATCCTGCGCTGCGCAGCTCTGAGCAGCGTGGCTGACAAACACGCGTATACCGATGAAGTCATTTCATGCTAAGCGTGTCCTGTGGGTTGCAGTGGATGTGTCTTGTGCCATTTTCAATGGATTTGACACAAAATGTAGCCTGACACGTGCGTAGCCTCTCTGCGCGCCACTGTTACGGCAGTAATATAAAAAAGACGTGTGGCACTCGGGGACTGCCGCGGTAAAGCTATTGCATAGCATTTTGTATCAACTTATGCAATTATATTTATTTATTTATTTTATTTTATTTATGCAGTATTTCTTTTTCTTTGATATTAATTCAAGTTACACTTTTTGAGCGTGGTGACCGATAAGAAAACAAATTTTTCTTTTATTAAATAAATAAAAAGTTAATATTGTTTAAAATATTTTTATTATTTTACAATACATGTGGGTTTTATTATCTTACAGTAGCTGTTGGTTATTCAGGAATATTTATCATTGAAACTATAGGTTTATGATAACCGATTTCGGAGCAGCTCGTCTCGATTCGTGCGAGTTTCGTAGAGTCGTACAATACGTCTAATCGCACGCCTACAACGCCGTGTCGAAGACTGCCAAACTGAAACGACGTTAGACGAAGTGGGGAGCGTGAGGTTTTTTCGTTTATTCGCGTTTCGCCCGCGATAGAAGCTATGCAATAGCTTAATATTTATACTTATATTTCTTTGCCACAGTCAAATAATCTTATATTTTAAAAGAGCTAATCTTGTATAAATAATCGTAATCTCGGAAACGGCTGTCAGTATTTCCATGAAATTTATTATGCATCCCTGCATACTGTTTCGAGGGAGAAAAATCGGTCTAGCTTGGTCTTAGCCCTGGGAAACTGCGCATTTTTTAGTTATATAGTAAGTTTCTTCTTTCGTCGTGCAACAATATATTATTATCAATTATTTCGACTCTAGTATTTCAGTCCGATTGGTATGCGTCGGAAATACGGAATGTGGTGGGTTTGAATCCCCGTCAGATAATTTTTTTTTTTTTTTTATTAGTACTCCATTCAAAGCTACTTAGGTATTTTATCTATACTAATATTATAAAGAGGTAAAGTTTGTGAGTTTGTAGGGGGTAATCTCTGGATCTACTGAACCAATACAGAAAATTCTTTTACCAATAAAATACGCGGCTATGTTACGGCTACGTTATTTGTGAGTGAGAGTAAGGCTATATATAATATTAATCCGCAAAGTGACTAGACTTTTTCATGGTAGCCGGATTTCCAAAGTGAGTCTGACAAAAAACGGTCGAACGAAAATGTTTCTTACCGATGGGAATATCTCCCATTATGATTAAGTCCTAGAGAAAAGTTATAAAATCTTATATATCTGTATTAGTATATATATAATATATACTAATACAGAGAAGTTAGGAACAATTAAAATAAACATAATTTATTTCAATTTATTGATTTAATTCACTCATTTGAAACCCGTAAATATAGCCAAATTGGCATGCAAATCCTACTAATATTATAATGTGAAAGTTCAGGAGGATGGATGGATGTTTGTAACTCTTTCACGCTATTGCGTCCGTTCAGTAGTTATTACTACTGAACGGATTTCGATGAAATTTGGTATGGTGTAGTGTAGGCTCAGGATTAAAAAAATTGCTACTTTTTATCCTGAAAAAGTACATTGTTCCCGTGGAATACTGTATTTACGCGGGCGGTGCCGCGGGCAACAGCTAGTATATTATATATTAGATTAGCGTAAAGAATTGACTTGTAGGAATAATCGCATACACGTGTGTGTTTGTGAATGTTGTATATGGGTTGATCTGGGTGTTATTGCGGGGCCGAACGTTTTGCCGACACTATTGATATTCGTCGGTGCTCAAGCTGTCATGTGTAGTGTGCCAATACTACAGTGAAGTTGAGCCTTTATATTATTTTATAGGATAATATTCAGATTATTTTCAGGACACTCTCGTTAAATCATAAGGTAAAACGTTATTTAAATTTTTGGAACGAGAATCGAGTACTGATCACACTCCTTGCTGCTCCAAAAATTGCTCAATAATTTTTATTTGACAACAGGCTGTATTATCCTACTATCCTTCTAATATATCTTAGAATATTATAAAATATGTGAAAGTTTGTGAGGGTGGATGGATGTTTGTTACTCTTTCACGCAAAAACTACTGAACAAATTTTCGGTGAAATTTGGTATGGCTACTACTTGAGCTCTGAAATCTGGAAAACATATGCTACTTTTTGTCCCAAAAAAGTACAGTGTTTCCGTGAGATACTGTATTTTCGCGAGCGGAGCCGCGGGCAACAGCTAGTGATACTATACTATAAAATAGGACGGTAATCATTTTCACGTCACATCGTCTATAATTAAATACTAAGGGTATGTTTCACAATCTTCATATAAGTGTCGTAAATAGCTTATTCGGAAGATTTGTCGCTGCTTACTTTATATATCTCGATAGACACAAAACGTTCAATTATGCTATCAGACATTTGTTAGTTTTTGTGAGACAGGTCCTTATAATAATAAATCATTAAACAAAACACCTGAAAAGCACAAATAAAACAAACTGTGAAATCACTTTTATTCATAAGTGTACAAATAATTATACTATGAAAGTCATATCAGAAATGAAAAGCTGCTGTACCGCTTAGGACGCAATCGCAAGTTCTTTGAGCCTGTAATTAACGAGACACGTTCATTACATTCACTGTTCCCATTCACTCGTTCGTTCATTCATTTAAAATGGCTCCTTCTTCACTCTGTCTGTGTGTGAACAAATAATTAAAAAGTTTTCGAATAAGAATTGTATGAAAATCATGAAAGCGATAGCGCCTATACAAATGTCACTCGATAACGTTACGAATTAATACGTTGTTGACAATTGTTCGTGCTAAGCCCCTAGTTTAAAGTCTGTAATGGAAATAGTTAAAGCT
The DNA here is from genome assembly GCA_963565745.1 of Phengaris arion. Lineage (NCBI taxonomy): Eukaryota > Metazoa > Arthropoda > Insecta > Lepidoptera > Lycaenidae > Phengaris > Phengaris arion. The sequence continues at coordinate 5,101,403 of OY751439.1, read as the reverse complement.
GTGAATTATTGGCGTGGTGATGCGTTACATTCTTATGTCACTACGCCAGTAGACGATCTACATCAGAGTCCCGCCTCATTTGGTGTTTTACATATTCTAATTGTGATACTATAGTGGCAAAAGTAGTTATTGAATATTAACTTTTATTATTACTATTATTATAACTTAAATAAATATATATAAATAATATTCCAACAATATAACATGTCTTATTATTAATATAATTCGTAGTACAATGGCGAGAGCAATAGTTTTCCTCATTAAACGATTACTCGCTGTTCCCCCGACACAGTCGGTCGACACAGTTGTTCCCCCGAAGTTTTCACAGTTCAGCGCTATATAATATACAACGTCTGAAAACTACTACAGTGGGCTTCGGCCTGACCGAGCATACAATCTTGCTCGGTCGTAGATCTCCCTTTGGGGCTTACGATGGGGCTTAAAATCAGTTTATGATACGAGTCGCTTCACTTATAATACTGTGGCGGACCAATTAGCGCCACAATCCTGAATCACGTTATCAAAGTTTTCTAAGATCGGCGGTATATATACAACATCCGAAATGCTTACAAGTGGGCTTCGGCCTCACCGAACATACCACCTCGCTCGGTCAGAGATCTCCCTTTGGGGCATCTACTCTTCCCACATTGTTGACCCTCGACACAACACCCCTCCTTCTGGACAACATCATCATCACTCCCCCTCCACACCACGCCAGCCAGCTTCAGCCTCTTCGGGTACCTCGACCACCTGCCTCAACGCACCGCGGCCTAGTCGAATCCTCATCGGCTTCAACGGACACTACACGTACCGGTCAGCAAGCAGAGCGCGAAGCATCTCTTCTGGTCACCACACGTAGCTACAACGATCGGTTAGCAAGCAGAGCACGAAAAACCTCTCCTGATCATCACACGTAGCTAAAACGATCGGTCAACAAGCAGAGCACGAAGCTCCTCTCCTAGTCAGCATGTAATATTACGGGATCCGGTTAATGTCTTTAAAAAAAAATGTTTTAGTGCTAAACTTATTTATTAGAAAATAGAAAAATTAGATTAGACAATTAATTATAACGACCGACCGGGTTTGAGACTGAACTGGAACTGTTCGTCTCTAGCGCTCAACAAGCGTCCTGCTATCTGCTGCTGACATAGTCAAAGGGATAATGTCGATTAAGCATTCTTGCTAACAGTGTAAGGTTATAACAACCCCCCGCGGCAGATGGAAATTCGGGGTTGAACCGAATTTCATGGAAAACATTTCAATTTCGGTTCCTTTATTGAACCACATTCCGTCTTTCTCGAATTCCGTCTGAAACCAGAATATGTCGGTTCAGATTCTGTTTTTATTTCGTCCAGTTAAATCTTATTACCTGTTGTGATTTCCTTAAACCTTGTTTTTAAATTTCTTAAAACATTTAAAACGACATTATACATTTTGAAAATAATTATTATCATGATAATGATAATGGTAAGAATAGGAATGCCGTTGAATATTAGATAGTGTTTTTAATATTTTACTAATATGGGTTCCTTATTTATTACTTTATCTAGTTCGGAGAGAATCTTATTGTTCTCTTTGTCAAATTTTAATTCATCTAGATTAATAATGTTTATTTCCTCAAATGAAATAACATTGATTGGCTTATCTAGCTTATAGCAAGGCTTATTTGTAATACTAAAATCTAACTTAATAATTAACACAGTAATGTTTGTTATAATGTCTGAAGTTATTAACTTCGCACCTTTTGTATACACAACACATTTTTAGGAATATTCAATATTCCTACTCCGAACACTTATAATTCACTGGTTCCCGAAGCACTGCAGTCCATATGTATTTTACTGGGAATAGTTTGCACGTATAGACACCGATTGTTGAGTGGTTGCCATATGTTTAAGTCTCCCTTAACTGTTTTTGTTTTACACTGCTTAGGAATATCACTAGTTGATTTAGTTAATAGTTCACTTTAACACGTAGGATTATTGTTTGTCACCATTATCACTGGAATCTTGCATATAAATAACTCAGAATTAGCCGTCTTACATAATTTTAGATTATCCAATATACAGTTATTAATTTTATTACATGATATAGAAATATACTTAATATCGGGTTTTATCATACTAAATACATCTGAATTATTCACACCATGCGGTGTAGGTAAAGCTGAACTGTGATATCAAACGAAATCATCATATAAAACAAGTGGAATTTGTAAAATAAATACAAGTTTATTGTTATAATAATAATATGCGACATCAGATATGCTTAAGAGAGATTAAATGAATGTTATCTAGGCTCATAATAGTCGGAATTCTTGAGTGTTGTTGGTATGTATCTATCATTACTAATTAGTTCATTAAAAAGTTGCATTGGTGTAATAACTGTAGGATGTAGAATATTTTGCCTAGTTAATATGACGGCTTCGGTTAAGTCTTCCAGTTGGAAGCAAAGTCATGAGTGCGCTTTCCAGATAAGTTAGTATGGAGAGAACCTTGGAGTCTAGTTTCAATGCTTCCGAATTACTATAGATACGGTTAGTGATATTCAATATATTGTTAATTTTATCGTTAAGATGTTTTTCATTTTCATTCAACTTAGCAATGGAGTATTTAAATTTCTCTAATGAAGAGTTTGTAATTAGGATATTTTTTTTTACCAATTGTGCAATAGTATTTTCATTATTTTGAGTTCATTAATTGCGGAATCATACTTTATCGCATCGTCTTCATCTAGTGTACCAAAAATGTGTTTGAATATGGTCGTTACTGCACTGAATCATGCGGAACTTTTGCTGCGTTTAGATATAAGATGAGATATGGATTCATATTCTTGTGTTAAATCTTCATATCTGACCACTAAAGGAGATAGTGTGTCTAGACATTGTTGAAGTACCAATTGTTTACAGGTAAAGCTAATTGTATTTATGATTTTGTTTAAGTTTACAAGATGTGGTTGAATATAAGATATATCAAATCAAAACAAATCAAATTATTTATTTGCAGAATAGGTACATATATAATGGATATTACAGCTTTTAATAGAGGTACAACTTATTCTAACCGTGTGAGGCATACAAATGTAATTGTCATAATATTATAAGATACACATTTCAATTATTGATTTTATTATAATAATGATTGTATTACATTATGCATTGAGATTTTATTACATTTATATTTTTATTACAATTATTTTTCTATTATATTTGTTCTATGCGTTATTCGAAATTTTGGTCAATTAAAAATTAATTTATGTTATAATAAGATTTTCTAATTAATATTGTTTTGAGCCTCTTATTAAATATTTGTAAAGTTACTATTTCTAAGTGTGCTTTAATAATTTATTATACAATTGTATTGATTTTCCTAGATAGCTTTTACTCAGCAAAGCTGTTTCTGCCGAAGGATAACAGATTGGATATTTGTTTCTGATACTTTTAAATCTATCATAGTTTTTTAAGTTACGTTTTATAAACATTATTGTTTCAAGGATATACAAACAGGGGAATGTTAGTAATTCTAGTTTTATAAAGTAAGGTTTACAGCTGTCAGTTCTTTTTATTTTGTACATTGCTCACACACATTTTTTTTGAGCTCTAAATACAGAGTCTTTATTTGTAGAGTTACCTCAGAACATAGTCCCGTAGCGCAGTACCGATTCGACTTGTGCGTGATATGCAGTGACTAAGGTCGGTATGCTTACATTATTGCAGCATGTATAGGGCATAATATGACATTTTGTTAATTTTACTACAAATATAGCTGCAATGGTCTTTACAATTTAATTGGTTGTCAACAAGTAGACCTAGAAATTTTGCAACATCAACCTGTTCATTTTTTGTATTCATGTATGTTAAGTCTATAATTTTGTTTTCTTGCTGATAAATTTTAAAGTATATCAGATGAGTTTTGTCAAGATTTATTTTTAGATTTAATAAAAACTATTAAGTCATTCAATAGTTTTGTCTAATGATTTCATAATGTCCGAATTAAAATTGTCATTTTTTATACCCGAGTAGAGTATTGTGCTATCGTTGGCAAATAGCACTATTTGTTGGTCAATTGCTTTTGGCAGGTCATTTATATACACAAGGAACAGACCTGGTCCTAACACACTACCTAGTGGGATACCGATCGTTACTAGATGTGCCTGTGGCGCGTAACGTTAACACGTCGTTTAGGTTCATTGTTCTTATTTCTTTATTTATGGTAGTTTTTTTATTCCATTTATTATTGTCCACAGTGCTTTTGATTTGTTTTGCGAATTTTTAATCAGATAATCATTTTGTGATTTCTGTGTCAGTTTTATAATTTTTTTAAGCCTGAGAGAATACTCCTTCAATTACTATTTTGTTTCGTTACGTTTATTACGATACTGCAATAAAAGGCACCTTTTTTGTCTGCTGCATTTACGTATTTGAATTATTATTTTTATGGGAATTATTATTATTGTGGAATTTATATTATTTTACTGGTACGGCAGCTCACCCGACGACAAAGCAGCCCTATTTAGGGAACGCACTGCTTTCCCCAATCCGGGGAGGGGCCTAGAAAAGGTGGTCTAAACAAAGCTCGCCTCAATGCAACTCAGGTGGCTAACCGCGGTCATCTGGTCACCAATTAAAAGCGGTCGAAAGAAACATAATAATAAATTTAATGCATTCTTAAATTTAGCTGCGTGGAACGTAAGAACGTTACTGGACAATGAAAACAACCTCTGTCCTGAGAGGAAAACTGCACTCATAGCGCGTGAATTATCCCGCTATAACATCGACATAGCCGCAATCAGCGAGGCACATTTACCGGATAGCGGTGAGCTCTGTGAGGAATTGGGTGGATATACGTATTACTGGGAGGGTAAACCTGCAAGTGAACGAGCCGCAAATGGTGTTGGATTTGCGATTCGAAACAACATTTTATAAGTATGAGTATGAGTAATTTTATGAGAATCTGCGTGATGTTTTGCTGGGGATTCCAGATTGTGACAAGTTGATTCTGCTGGGTGACTTTAATGCGCGTGTTGGCACAGAATATACTGCCTGGAAGAACGTACTGGGGAGACATGAAGTAGGTAAGTGCAACACCAACGGTGTTGCTCTCCTGACGCTATGCTCCGAATTCAACCTCAGCATAACAAACACATTCTTCAGGCTACCCGATAAATACAAGACATCTTGGATGCACCCACGCTCTGGGCACTGGCATCTTCTTGATTACATTATTGTACGCAGGCGAGACCTGAGAGATGTATTTATTACAAGAGCAATGCGTGGTGCCCAAGGCTGGACTGAGCATCGTCTTATTAGATCCAGGATGAGGCTTTACTACAAGCCTCCGCGTAGAGCAGAACACAGGATTCCAGCTCGACTTGCTTGTACGCGTTTTGTGCGTGATGAGGGACTGTGTCGTGAGCTAGATGCGGAATTTGAGGCAGCAATGCCCAGCACTGATGACAATACCTCAGTAGATGCCAGGTGGCGTACATATTCCATGGCTCTCTATGGTGTTTCTCAGCGAGTTATTGGCACACCACATAAAAAATATCAAGACTGGTTCGATGATTCTGATGTGGAAATACGGCAGCTTGTTGAAAACTATCGTCTCGCTCAAAGAGGAGTCATCAGTGCAGGGCAGCGCAAGTCTCTTCAGCAGGATCTTAAAGCAAAGATCCGAGAACAAAAGGATAGTTGGTGGCGCCGTAAAGCTGAAGAGCTGCAATGGTTAGCTGACACTAGCCAAACAGCAAAATTTTTCGAAGGGCTAAAATCCGTTTACGGACCCCGCGCTAAAAAGACTGCCCCTGTTTACTCGCGAGATAAAGCTAAGAAGTTGACAGATCCAAAAGAGGTTCTTCTTCGTTGGGCTGAACAATTTAATGAAGTGCTCAATCCCGGTAGTCAAGGAGCAGATCTGTCTTACATTAATTCACTTGAGAGCCTGCCATCTGCTTCGGGCTTGGATGACCCGCCTTCGTACGCCGAGTTCGTTACTGCGATCAACCATTTAAAAAATGGTAAATCACCTGGTTCGGACAGTCTATCTCCTGAAATTTTCAAATACGGTGGACCGAGTATCAGGTCCAGACTTTTTGAACTTATCAAACTGATTTGGGATGTTGAGATGGTTCCACAGGACTGGAAGGATGCTTCTATTAGGAAGCTATATAAAGGCAAAGGGGACCTCTCTGATTGTGGCTCGTTTAGAGGCATTGCTTTGCTTTCCACAGCTGGCAAAATTCTGGCGCACATCATCAATAGTCGCCTTAGTAATTTAGCTGAAAGCTTCCTTCCGGAGACCCAGTGTGGGTTCAGACCTAAAAGAGGTACGGTTGATGCCATCTTTGTAGTCAAGCATCTTCAAGAAAAAAGTTTTGAACAACACCGCGACCTCTATTTATGTTTTGTGGACCTGGAAAAGGCCTTTGACCGTGTTTCTAGGACCGCCTTCTGGATTGTCCTAGAAAAATGTGGCTGTCCTGCAAAGTTCGTCAATTTAGTGCGCCAGTTCCACGAAGGCATGACAGCCCGTGTGCGTCACGAAAACAACTTTACAGACCAGTTCCCGTCAGTCACTAGCGATGTCAAGCAAGGCTGTGTAATGGCTCCGACCCTTTTCGCTATCTACTTTGCTTCAGTAATGAATGACGCTCTTAAAAGCTGTAATGACAAGATTACCATAAATGTCCGCATGGACAAAAGCGTTTTCGACCTCGCACGTCTCAGAGCAAAACGCAAAATAGACTCTGTTTCAGTAATAGATGTTCTGTATGCCGACGATGTCTTCCTTATGGCTGACAGTTTGGACGACCTACAGAGTTTTTTGGACAAATTAGATGAGTCCTGTCGTAAATTCAGCTTAGTAATCAGTGCTTCTAAGACCCAGATTCTAAAACAACCTGCGAAAGGTAAATATGCTATATGCCTCGGAGACCTGGTGTCTTTACAAGGGAGATATCAGACGCCTTGATACCTTCCACATAAAGTGTCTTCGGGCGATTCTTCGGGTGAGATGGCAGGATCGTGTGCCAAACTCGGAGGTTCTACGTCGAGCTAAGCTCGCTGGAATGGAGTGTATGCTAATGAAAGGCCAACTACGCTGGTGTGGACACCTTGTACGCATAGAGTCTTCCAGATTACCAAAAAAGGTATTTTACTCTGAGCTTAGCTCAGGTAAACGAAAGCCTGGAGGAGAGTTTCTGCGCTACAGGGATGTCTTAAAACGCTACTTGACTGCAATTGGCATGTCTAGTGAGTCATGGGAGGAGCTTGCAACGCAGAGGTCGGAGTGGCGAACTGCTGTCAATACGGGTATAGAAAACTTTGAGCGTTTCCGTCTTTAAGACCTTGACGCCAAACGCCTGATCCGAAAAACTCGACCCAAGCCCTCCTACAACTATACTTGCAATTCAAGTGGGTCTCTTTACTGCGCTTCTTGCAATAGGACCTTTAAAACAAAATTTGGTTTTGCGAGTCATGCTCGCGCTCATGCAAGAGCCCAGGCGAAGACGAGCTAAGGGTGTCGACGTCGACGGATACGTCTGGGAGGACATCATCATCATCATCGAGTATACCTGTGTAAACGTATGTTGCCCAGTTGTCCTGGTTCTCATTGACGAATGATTTCAAGTACTCTTTAAGTGTGGAGTGTGTCCGTTCTAACGCGCCCTAGTTTGTGGGTGATATAGTAAGGACCATATTTGTTTAATTTATTTTTAAATTAATTTTAAAATAATTAGGAATTGGCATGTTGTTTTAAAAACGTTGGAGGTGAAATTAGGAGTAATTGGTCAAAAAAAATAGATTTCTGTATGCCGAAGAGGGATATGAAATGTATGAGACAATCACTAGTTTCTTCTGCCGTTGTACTTCTTATGGGATATGATATTGAGAATTTAGTAAGGTCATCCTTGTAGAGTTAAAATGTATTTAAGTTTGGCTGATCCCGACTCTGGTAAGGATCCGACTATGTCTAACGCTACACGTTGGAGCTGTCGACGTAGTAGTAATTTCCGTGGGAGTTTTGTTGATTTTTCTCAATGCTTTGTTTTCTTGGCATAGTTTACATTTCTTAACAAAGTCTTCTAATAGGTCTTTAACTATCAAATTGCTGTTCTGCTGTACTGGCCATTTCAAATCAAAATAATTTTTGTTTGGCTAAGAATTCTAATTTCAAATTAATTTTATTTTAAAAACATAGAATTCTTTTCCCAAAAGTAGTCATTTGTTTATTAATCAATAAAGTGTTACATTTTCATCGCATTTCAATCTTTATCGTCATCATGGATACGTTAAAAATTCGAGTAATTATGGAATATGAGTACCGTCGTGGCAGCAACGCGGCACAAGCGGCACGCAACATCAACGACGTTTACGGAGCTAACACTACAAACCAACGCACCACCTGTTATTGGTTTGCTCACATCTGGAAATTTCGACCTGAAAAAAGAACCTCGCGGTCGTCCGAAGACTTTGGTCAACAATGACGAATTAAAGTCGATTGTGGAAGCTGATGATACACAATCTACGGCTGAATTAGCTGCAGCTTTCGACATTAGCATCAAAACAATTTTGATCCATTTGCGTCAAATTGGCAAGCAGCAGGAAGATCAGGATCACAGGAATCACTGCTGGGACCATCGTCGATCTTCTAGGACTTCTCGTAGCGGGATATTGTTGCTGCTGATGACGACAGGATGATGCTGATGAAATTTTGTGGTTTTCGATAATCACGTTATATACAGGTTTCTATTATTGATCTATATAATATGCTTTAGTATAGTTCACACATTCGCCAACTTGAAAGTCACATAATTAGCGCCGAATCAGCCAAATCGGGGCGAATCCGGGTTTTACGTTTTACGGGATTTTTCGAATCCCACCGCTGCACCAAATATTATACGGGATCCGGTGTGTTTTAAAAAAAATGTTTTACTGCTAAACTTATTTATTAGAAAATAGAAAAATTACTATGACAATTAATTATAACGACCGACCGGGTTTGAGACTGAACTAGAACTGATCGTCTTTAGCGCTCAACAAGCGTCCTGCTATCCGCTGCTGACATAGTCAAAGGTATAATGTCAATAAAGCATTCTTGCTAACAGTGTAGGGTAGCAGTCAGTCAGTACAGTAGCCTCGGCCCAGCACGGCAGCACAGTTCCGACTCACTGGGCACTGGAATTTCACTGGCACCTGGCGACACAAGCGATGCATCGAAGATTTCGACCTCTGGTCTTCGGGGGGAGTGATGTGGTGGACCAATTAACGCCACAATCCTGAATCACGCTATAGAAGTTTTTTAGATCGGCGGTATATGTACAACATCCGAAATGCATACAAGTGAGCATCGGGCTGACCGAGCATACCACCTCGCTCCTCGTCTCCTCTCCTCGCCAGGTCTCCCCTTGGGGCTTTCACTCTTCCCACAATACAATCAAAGTAAAATGAAAGTCTACTTTAAATACGAGAATTAACGTTCAGTTATCAAGTCTAAACAACTAAATAATTATAACAAGATTAGGTACTATTTTAAATGTGAATGTTTGTGAGGATAGATGGATGGATGGATGGGTGGATGGATGGATGGATGTATGGGTGGATGTATGGGTGTTTGTTACTCTTTCACGCAAAAACCACTGAACGGATTGTGATGAAACTTGGTAAGGTAGTAGTTTAAGCTCTGGATTAAAACAAAGGCTACTTTTTATCCCAAAAAAGTAGCCTATGTGTTAATCCAGAGCTGTTTTCGAGAAAGCTATTATATATATACAAAATTGTCTCGTTGCAATTAAATAAAAGATAAAATGTATACTCATCAAACTTCTAGTAACATTCGTGGCAAAAGATGACGTTGTTTTTATACATTGCTAATTTCAGGTAAGGTAAATAACAATAATTATATCAGTGGATGCTGCCACACCACGTCAATCTGGTCCTGTACTAAGTATCCGAAGAATTTTTATCACAGGTACTAGACAACGGAGATATATTTGATACTTTAATATTGTACACATTTTTAAGATTTTTATTGAATGATACATAATAATATTATTTATCATTCAATAAAAATCATAAAAATATATATTATATATAATACATATCTAAGACCCAAGAACATAGAATAACTTTTTGTCCCTTCCGCGGGTTCAAACCGGCTATTTCCAGCTCAAGCGCCGACGCGCTAACCACTAAGCCACAGAGGTCATCAATTTATGATTCAGCATCAAAAATATTACATACCATCTTCAATTTCTTTCCCTTTTTTTCTAACAAAAACCCCCATTGTTTAATATCCATATTATTGCTGTAATAATTTTCAACACTCAGTCGTCTATAACTTTTTCACACATCACCCGTAGGTTGTAGAGGTAGGTGTTGGTGTAGGTAGTAGGTGTATGTTGGTGTAGGTAGTTGTAGATGTAGGTAGTATAATATGTAGTTTGTGGGTATAGGTGTAGGTAGTAGGTGTATGTTGGTGTAGGTAGTTGTAGATGTAGGTAGTATAATATGTAGTTTGTGGGTGTAGGTGTAGGTAGTAGGTGTATATTGGTGTAGGTAGTTGTAGATGTAGGTAGTATAATATGTAGTTTGTGGGTGTAGGTGTAGGTAGTAGGTGTATGTTGGTGTAGGTAGTTGTAGATGTAGGTAGTATAATATGTAGTTTGTGGGTGTAGGTGTAGGTAGTAGGTGTATGTTGGTGTAGGTACTTGTAGATGTAGGTAGTATAATATGTAGTTTGTGGGTGTAGGTGTAGGTAGTAGGTGTATGTTGGTGTAGGTAGTTGTAGATGTAGGTAGTATCATAAAGTAGTTTGCGGATGTAGGTGTAGGGGTAGGTAGTGGGTGTATAATGCTGTAGGTAGTTGTAGATGTAGGTAATATAATATGTAGTTTGTGGGCGTAGGTGTAGGAGTAGGTAGTAGGTGTATATTGTAACTTGTGGGTGTAGTTGTTGGTGTAGAAACTGTAGGTGTATTTAAGTAACTTATTTATTTATTTCAGTTCAAGGTTATGACATTACAACGTCTGTTGGGTACACCGTACAGCTAATATTTATACCAATAAGTATTTTTTTATTAACCTTAAAACTTTAACCCGACTACGTAATTAATAGCCTATGTTACCCGGGCTATTATTACGAACCTATTGACATCTCATATATTGGATTACCTCATTAAATTGGATCAGTAGTTTAAGCGCTACGATAGCGGAACATACATACATACATAATAATGTATAATACTGCCAAAATCATTACCCTTCCTTTTGGCTGCGCCGTAGGCGGCTAAAAATGAAAATAGTACATGTTTTATGCTTAGTCTACATGTCTGTGAAAATTTGCGTGTATACATTAAAGCGTCCGTAACTGTTGTTTTAACGTTTAGGTTTACACGCCGTGTTCCGATAATGTGTTTGTTGTGTCGATTGATTGAACTCGATTCAATCGCGGCACATGTTCTGTTTAGTCAGTTTCCGTGATTTTCCGCGATGCTAATACAGGCTAACATTGGCAAACTACAATCGCTGTAATGTTTAGGTTTGGGACGCTACATTACATCGATGATTACCTATAATTGTATGATAATCCTTTGTTTCGATTATGGACCTGTCCGCACATCAATTTTTAGCCACGTATTTATTTCACAAACCGGTAACACGTTGAACTGTTATGGAAGTAGCTGCATTAGGGGGGAAAACTAAACATTAAAGCGCTTTTTTTTAATATGTCGTCCACTCCTCTATAAGCTAAGCGGCTAGCACGAAAAATCTGGAAAAATTCGAAATTAGTTTAGACTGCTTGTCCTAATATTAGAAGTATGTATTAGGTCAAGTAGATATACTTGAGATAGTGTGATAAACTTTAAAGGAAAACTATTACTTAAATAACTTTGATATTTCAGGAGTTATTGAGGTCTAACTTATAAAATGCGCTTGCACATGGGCAACTTCGTACAAAAATAACGAAATAATAAGTTGACTACGGAACCCTATTCTGGTCGCACTTAGCTTGCTTTTATAACGCTTTTATTAGTTTCACCTGTATGTTTGCTTGCTTGTTTGTAACCGACTCCTTTGGGCTCGATTTTGTCCTACTTTGAACGATCAGATTTGATTCAAACTTTGCACACCTGTCAAAGACCGATGACAATGCAATAATTTGATTAAAATATCCGATTATCCTGATTAAATTCGCCAGTATTCATCAATTTCTTTCCGCATCCTTTGCATGAGAGTAAGAGAGATAGAACTAGTGCGCGAACTACGCATGCGTGCAGTTCCAGGCTTACTCTTTGGCAAATCGTACTAAAAAGCATAAAAAATTAATTATAGTTAAAATAACTAAAAAAACACGCTTTTATAGAAAATTTAACTAAAAAATAAAAAATAAAATTTAATAAATTTGGATTAAGAATAGTGTAAATGAAAAATAAATGTTTATTATTGTAAAAAAAGCGTGGGGTGCATAGTGTCAATAGTTATAAATATTTTATTGGCAGATATGAGAAGGATCTTCACTTTGAAAATATCTTAAAAATCACTTTAAACGAAATCTGACCGTTTGAAGTGGATCAAAATCAAATCCACTGGAGTCGGTTACATACAAACAAACGTACAGGTGAAGACACTGCACCCCACGCTTTTTTACAATAATAAATACTTATTTTTCATTTATACTATTCTTAATCCAAATTTATTAAATTTTATTTTTTATTTTTTAGTTTGATTTTCTATAAAAGCGTGTTTTTTTAGTTTTTTAAACTATAATTTTTACTTCTAACAAGCACCGCGCAAACCTCCGAACCACCATGTTCCCTCTTTGGTAAACGGTTTTTGCAGTCGATATACGAGAATGTATGTATTATGTACGTATGGATGTTTGTTTCACCATAGCGCCTAAGCTACTTATCCAAATTTAATAAATAAGGTGTCAATAGATTCGTAATAATAGCCCGGGTAACATAGGCTTAAGGCTATATAATTTACGTAGTCGGGTTATAGATATTTATAAAAAATGTATTTTTACAATTGTATAAAAGTCCGTGTTCATATTATACTGAGCTGGTTTTTAAGACCACAGACTGAGGAGTGTGGCACAGCAGCACCATGTCGTCCGCGTAAATTATATTATTGAAACATAAACCATCTATATCACCCAGACTGTATTAATCCGTCTCGGGTTCGATTCCCGGAACGAAGAGTTTTCTACGTTCCTGAGTCATGGATGTGTATTTGATACATTTAGCACTATATATTATAGTACATACCTGTATAATTATAAACCTAGTGTAGCCAGTATAAAAAGTATCAGTGGGTCAATTATTCTGCTAATTAAATCTTACAATAATACAGTTTCCATGCAGTCTCGCTATGTTAAAACAGCAGAATGGTATTGGAGTCAAAACAACGTTTAACGTGTTTTCATTGGTCCAGACTACAACAATCAATTTATTATACCAAGACGATTTATTAAGAATGCATTGTAAGTAAATTGAAAGTGTGAGTATAATATCAGAATTGGGATGCAGATATAGATTACCTCCTCTGGTACCCGTAGCACAAGTTCTTCGGATAGTAAACACTGAGCCAGATTAACGTTGTGTGAAAGCGTCTACAGATATTGTATCAGTACTAGCTTCTGCCCGCGACTCCGCCCGCGTAAATACGGTATCTCACGGGAACAATGTGCTTTTTCGGGATAAAAGTAGCCTATGTGTTAATCCATAGTTCAAACTACTACCATACCAAATTTTATGAACTCCGTTCAGTAGGTAGTTTTTGGATGAAAGCGTAACAAACATCTATCCAGGCATAATCCATCCATCCATCCATCCATCTATCCATCCATCTATGTATATATCTTCATAAACTTTCACATTTATAATAGTACTAGAACTATATTTCATTCTCCTACAAAAAATATTAAAAACCTAAAAGCTGACAGAAAATTTTAGATCAAAAATAAAAAAAATTAAGAATTGAATTCACATTTCTAATATTCTCGTTGATTTCACATATAAATTTTGTTTTTAAAATTCTGTTTGTATTAGTTCCAGGAAACTTGTCAATAGGGAAAATTATGCTTAAAAGAAATTGGATTTGTAAATCCAAAATCCACACGCTTCTATTGAGTACACCATACTAGCGTGTTATTGTCCAAATTAATGATTTGGTATCAAAAATATTACACACCACCCCAAGTATTTTGTTCTCTTTTAATATACGAGTAAACCACCCTTGTTTAATATCGATATTAGTGCTGCAATAATATTCAACTCTCAGTGGTCTATAACTTTCACACATCACCCCTAGGTTGATATAGGATAGGTAGCAGGTGTTGGTGTAGGTAGTTGGAGGTGTAGAAACTGTAGGTGTATGTAGGTAACTTATTTATTTATTTCAGTTGAAGGTTAAGACAGCATAAAGTCTATTGGGTACGGGTAGTTTTTATACCAAAAATGAAAATAATATTCTTTTCTTGCGTTTCCAAAACTTACTTACGTAATTATTTTTTTTAACATACTGATTTATGAACAGTTCCTATAGTATGAAGTAGTATAAACTACATATATTTAACCCAAATAGAAAACAATATTATTTATTGAATGTGATTTGTTAAATGATTCACAATTATTATTCATAGCTGAACTTATTAAATTAAAATGTGAGCCTATGTGGTTGATCACAGATCTAATAAGATAAAATGTCGTAGACATGTCGTCCTCACGTCCGTGTCGTCTAAACGAGCAAGCGAATCGCCTGATAGTAAGCCACCTTAATGGAGGGTGTCCAGTACAAGTGCGTGGCCATTACCTCATTTACTATATGTTGTAAGTTGCAACGCTACACAAGCTCTATTTTAAAGCGTTTTTCTGTAAGGCTGTAAGTACCCCTTCAGTCGTAGCGAACCATTGTTCACATATTGTTCAATAGTATGAAGAGAACGTCGAAATGAAAATTTATAACTCAGTTGCTAGAGAGTGATTTGTTTATTTTATTGTAACAGAGATTAAACGGAAATATAAATGGTTCTACATACTAGTTAGGCTGGCCCGCCGGATCCCGGATCATATACTGATCCGGGATCCGGCGGGCTCGGGAAAATTCAAAGCACTGAAAAAAGAACTCTGCGCTAATACAATAGATTTGAAAATCGAAGTGTCGAGTGTCGAGCTGTCATTTATGACATTGACATTTAACTCTACACTTGTGTGTTCGATTTTCAGCTCTATTGTATTAGCACAGAGTTCTATTTTTTGTGCTCTGAATTTTCCCCCGCTTTACGGTTTCCGGATCATAATATAGTCCCAGCTCCCAGCCTTAGCGAAGCATGGGGAATGTTCCGTGAACTGTAACAATAGTCATTTCAAAATTGTCATATCTTCTATTTAGTCTTCGTCTAAGCTGTTGTTGATATTAATTTAATCTGAGTTAACTGAGAATCGAACAGTGGTGCCGTAATGTCATTATTTAGTTCAATTTGTGGAATTAGTTTGACAAATGTGTATAAATTAGCGAGCGATGCGCGCGCCGTAGCGGAGCCGGTTCAAAACATCAGTGCGATCCCGACACGCGGTGTGAGAGGACGGCGACCCTGTGCCACCTCACCACATTACGTAGTGACAGTTCAGTGTTTAGTGAAGTGAAGACTCAGACCTTAGTGGAGTGAAGTGTTTGAGTGATATGGTGAGGATTTTTTAATTATTTTTAGTTCGTTCTTAGTATTATCTTTATGCATTTTCACGATTTAAGTAATTGTCAAGTTGCGTTAAGTTTCAGTAAAAAAGTTTTATTCCTATTTTTTTGAATAGATAATAAGTTTTATTATTGGAAAAAAATGCACTGATAAGTAAGCATTTAGGTATTTTTTCTATTCAACCGACAAAAGATAAAATGTTTCTTTTTTAAAAAAAAGCTCCCACAGCTTGTTTCAGGCAGAAGCGTAATTGTATAACAATGTGCGGAAATTGTTGTAAAATCTACATTATTTTCATAGATATAGTCCCAATTATCTTGTACTAGACGTTGCCCGCGACTTCGTGCGCGCAAAAGGAAATTCCGCAGAAACCGTACATTTGCCGCGATAAAAAGAAGCCTATGTCCTACCCCGTGATTTACTCTATATCTGTGCCAAATTTTATCAAAATCGGTCCAGTGGTTTCGGAGTCTATTCAATGCCCCATGATTTACTCTATATCTGTGCCAAATTTCATCAAAATCGGTCCATGGTTTCGGAGCCTATTCAATGCAAACAAACAAATATACAAACAAACTTTTCCTCTTTATTTTAATATTAGTAGGATTAAACTTAATGTAACTAAAGTAAACTGTAACGTAGGAGTTCGATTCACATAATATGAAACATGAAAGTCAATATCGACGTACCAAGTAGCTACGTTAGTATACCAAGTAGGTAAGTGTAGGTACACTTTTAACAACTTGTATAAATTTTTATGGTACCTACTTTGTACCCTACCGTTACCAAGTAGGTACTATCAGGGAATCTAATCCCTTAGCAGGAAGCTCGTAGATTGTTCTCATATTTTTTTCGTATGATAATGACAATGTAATTCCAACCGTTTTTTTCCGTTTACGAGAGTATAAAACAATCTCGGATTTTGTCGTGGCTTTTCATCTGTCACAATGTTTCGGCTTCCTCAAAGCAACCGTGGTCACGGCCCTCGGGAGGACTGAGGTAACAGTGTTGAAATAGAAATTTTAATAAATAGATCTTCGGGTAGTTGAAAGCGTAAAGGATTCACCTTTAAAATATAAAAATTTGGGATAGGCCTCTATTATCACGTATGAAAAATATTGTACAACCTATTCTCATACATACCGAATTTCTACACCTGCAAAATTTCATCAAAATCCGTTAAGCCATGGAGTTAAATAAAGTTAAGTTAAGTTAATTAAGTTAAGCCAAGTTTGCCACAAACACACGAGAATTTTATATAACATACAGATTTATAGGTAAACTCGATGTTGATCCTTTAAGGGTTGAAGTTTCCATCATTTCCAATGTTTTCTACAATGAAACACATATTCCAAAATTAATATTTTAAGAGATTTTGGTTTTTTTTTTAAATGATTTTTTTTTTGGTTCTCATTTTTTTTAATTTCTGCTTTTAATTAATACATTTTTGTAGTTTTTATGTAGGTTTTGTATTATTATTGATTAACTAATGATAATGCCGCTACCTAATTAAAATAAGTCGTAGTAGAAAATTGAAAACTAAAAAATCAGTTTTCTCCATTTTTTGCAGTTTTTTCTTTACGCAATCTAAAAAAGTGGCAGCAACTCTGTAGATATTATGTAGAAAAATACCTAGGTACACTTACACAGCTATTTAACGATATCTCTTGATATAAAAATCAATGATATTATCTAAATGAATGGTAATGTTTTTTATTTTTCAATATTCTCCTGCGACTTAGTTTTAATAGCTATTTAACGGCATTAATAATATTGAACGTTAAAAAAACAGCTCAATAGCTACATAAAAACTTTAAAAAAGAAAAAAGAGAATAAAATCGTTAATTTTTATAAAAACCCAAAGGCCCAAAAATCTCGTAAAATATTTATTCTGGACTATGGGTTTTACTGTAAAAATAAATAAATATGGAAACTACTACTAAATTACTCATGTGACTTAAAGTTATTTCCGCATCACAAACTTTGCGTGTATACAACTAACTACAATACACGATTTTACCCACGTGTTTAAATAACTTAACCAAGAGTATATCAGGACATGTCTAAGAAGGGTTTCCGTAGCTATCGACGCGCAATCCGTTGTCTTTAAATAACTTCAAAAGTTATGGACTGATTTCGATCAATCAGCCCATAACTTCCCAGACCATAAATAATTTTCCTCAAGTATTTTTAGCATGACCTATCAGCATGAAAACTAACAAGTTACTATCTCTTATAGTTTAGAAATGCCAGGGAAGAGACCAACTTATAAGCCACTTTAGAGGCCGATTACTCGGAAATCGTTAACTTTGTAAAAAAGTATTGTAAGAAACCTTGACTTAATTCAAAAATATATTTTGATATTTACGCAAATATTATTCATTGTCTTTATATTTACGGATCGTGTCGCGGTGCACTTTTCTTTTTTCCGATGTTTCCGCTACTTTCCAGCAGCCGTAGTCGTGGTGGTAATGTAAAGCCCCCTAAATTTTATAAATATTATTTTATGTTGCCAAATCCGAACTGAATACACATTACACAATGTAAAACTATACCTAATTTCATCCATTTATATTCAAAATTACAGAAAGGCGGACGGACAGACTTATAGACAGGCAAACAGAAGGGCATACAGACGGATAGGCAGACGGATGAATAGAGCGTAACTATAACGTTTCCTCCAGTAGCTACAACGGAACCCTAAACATCGGTGTCTTCTTGAACATGCATTATTCTGTTGATATGTCAGACTTTTGCTTAGAACATACGAGGGCGGGTCAATAAGTCCGTGACTTTTGGAATAAAACACAGATTTTTTGATAAATAAATCATTTTATTTTTCAACGTAGTCCCCCTTGAGCTCTATACACTTTGTCCAACGCTTCTCCAATTTTTTTATCCCTTCCAAAAATATGATTTGTCAGGTTTGGGAACAAGAAGTAGTCACTCGGAGCCAAATCTTGAGAATAGGGTGGATGTGGGAGCAATTCATAGCCCAATTCATGGATTTTTGCCATGGCAACTGCACATGTGTGCACCCTTGCATTGTCTTGGTGAAAAAGAACTTTTTTCTTGACCAAATGAGGTCGGTTTTGTTTTCAAATCCTCATTGAAGCGGTCCAATAAGTTGGCATAATATTCCCCATTAATTGTTCTTCCCTTTTGAAGATAGTCAATGTGGATTATCCCACGTGCATCCCAAAAAACAGTCGCCATAACTTAATTGGCTGACAAACCCACCTTGGCCTTCTTTGGCGCCGATTCACCCTTAGAAACACACTGTTTTGACTGTTGTTTGGTCTCTGGTGTGTTGTGATGAATCCATGTTTCGTCCACGGTTAAAAAACTCCTCCATATTGTGATTAAACAACGCCAAACCTTCCTGTGAAGTTGTTACACGATTGCGTTTGTGGTCGACTGTGAGCAAACGCGGCACCCATCTTGCGGAAAGCTTTCTCATGCCCAAGTGATCATTCAAAATTGAAACCACTGAGCCATGCGAGATGCCTATGGCTTCCACAATCTCTTGCACTTTTAATCTTCGGTCGGCCAACACCATATCGTGAATTTTTTCGATTGTTTCGGGTGTAGAGACCTCAACTGGGCATCCAGGACGTTCGGCATCTTCAGTGCTTGTACGGCCACAACGAAATTCAGTAACCACTTTTTTACCATTGAAATCGATGGTGCAGAGTCCCCATAGTATTTATCAAGCTTAGCCTTGGTCTCGGTAATGGTTTTTTTTCGCAAAAAATAATGCTTAATAAGCATACGAAATTCACTTTTTTCCATTGTTTCCTTAAGTTACTGGATAGTCTGATAAAGATAGCTGTAAAACACAAACTAACTGACGCAGCAAGTTCAAATTTTGATAGGAGTCAACTGACAGATGCCTGTTGACAGGAGTAGTGTTGCTTTTTCAGTAAGGAGGTTAGAAATTCAAAAAGTCACGGACTTATTGACCCGCCTTAGTAAATCAATAAAAAAAAACTTAAAAAAATTGTATTATATAAAATTATCAATAAAAAAAACTTCTTTCACGTATAATCACCATGAGCATAATATATGTGATGTAAAGAGCTCGAGAAAGAGAGAAGAGTAAAAGTTTGAAAGCCAATTATCCAAACTTCTTTTACTAAGGTTACAATAAAGACGAATATTTAAGAAAATGTTTTTGGTTAACAATTATATTGTCGAAAAATTAACTTTAATATGTTTAATTTCTAATTCTAACGGGAATAAACTCCTTAAAGTATTCAGAATACACCATAGGTCATTAAAATTTTTAAACGAATTTACCTATTACATTAAAAAATACGAAATAGTAGTGTTCCCGTGGTAAACTGGATTAACGCGACCTGAGCCGCGGGAAAAGCTAGTAACGTATATAGTAAATACAATAAAAATTATACGAATTATTGGCGAATTTAACCAATGGGCGACCATTAATAATAAGATACCTACTATAGTATATTATGCGCACTGTGCAACCGTAGTTTTAAACTTTTAAGCTGGATCAACTGTTAAAATTTATTGTTTGAAAATATCGAAATGCTTCGTCACGTTGTCGGTAAATATTTTATCAATATTTTACACTGAAAACTGAAATATAGCCAAAACTTATATTATTTTGTTATCAATGGACATTGAACAATGGACTTTTTCAAATAGCAAATTTCTTCAAACATAAGTTTAAAAAAAACGAACAGATACAATAAGTAATATAGATCTTAGTTATTTGTTTAAAAGCCCAAAGATTTCAATTGTTGAATATAATAATAACCTAACCAAGGGCATGTGCCTGGACAATATGCCTAAGGAAAGATACAATAACTTAATTTGAAGTAATTTAAATTTAAAACATGTAAGCAATCTTGAAAGACCTATATTTTTTTATGATGAATGAAAAAATATTTTCTACCCACTCCACATGTATGCAGAGCCACCCCTAATATAAAATAAAATATTATTAATTTATGATGCAATCGAAATCTATGCACAATCTATAACTAAACCCAATTTCATCTATTTATATCCTTACACAAGCTAGAAGGGAGGACAGACTGACAGACAGAGGGACAGACAGACAGATAGATGGACGGACGGACAGAGTGAAACTATAAGGGTTCCTTGAGTAATACGGAACCCTAAAAACAACCACCCAAAATCACACCTTGGATTCTAAAAGGTGTGTCAACAGTTCAAACTGTGGTGCACAACATTTTACAAGCAAAACAAACGGGCCAAATTCATAAGGGACCAAGATTGATGGATTTATTTTCTCCTCCCTCCCGCTACAGGCCAGGATAGAGGGTAGAGGCAAATTAATCATACTATGTCACCTGGCCTGAGTAAGCAATAGCTTTGGGGTAGTAAAGGTGATGTATAAACTTGCGAATTGCTATGGATCATAAGCATTATGATATTCCTCTTTCTATACATATCACCTGGGCAACCGAGCGTTGCCCGGAGTTCTGATAAATTAAAAAAATAAAAATAATCACAAAAATATTTATCTGACCAACCACATTCCGAATTTACGAACAAAGCAAAAAAAAATTACATACGCACAGTTATTTCAAAATCTCTCTCTCTGTCTGTCTCGATGAAATATTTCGCCAAATCGGTTTCGCCAGCGGTTCTCGAGTTTTAGCGAGATATTGGAATTGCAATCCATTTTTACGGTTCCGTAATACTCCCTTGAGTATTACGGAACCCTTACCTGTCTGTCCGTGTGTCTGTCTGTCCACCTTTCTGACTTCTGTAATTATGAATACAAATTAATGAATTTTGATATAGTTATATAATTAGTATAGATCTCGGTTTCGGCATGATAAAATAATAATAACTTTGTATTTTACGGGTGGCTCTCTATACATGTGAAGTGGGAATGAAAAATGTTCTTCACTTTACCCCATCGTGTGGGGTATCGTTAAATAGGTATTTTAAAATAAAAGTAAGGTTTAATACATGATATTTTTGAGGAATCGGCCTCCAAAGTGGTTTATAAGTTGGTGCCCCTGTTTTATTTCAAACTATAGGAGATAGAAACTTGTAAGTTTCCCTCTGTCCGTCCGGCTATCAGTCTGTCTGTCCGCCTTTCTAGCTTCTGTAATTATGAATGTATGTTGATGAATGTTGGTATAGCTATATGGGTATCGTTCTCGGTTTTGGTATCAGAAAATAATAATTTTATATTTTAGGGGTGGCTCTCCATACATCTGAAGTGGGTATGAAAAATGTTCTTCACTTTACCCCATCGTGTGGGGTATCGTTAACCTGTGTCTTTTACAACAAAAGTAAAGTTTAGTACATGATATTTCTACAAAGTCGACCATTTTCGAGTAATCAGCCTCCAAAATGGTTTATAAGTTGGTCCCCCTTTTTGGTTTGAAACTTTAGGACACAGAAACTTGTAATATGCTAAAAACTCTTAAGGAAAATTATTTTGAGCGAAAGTAATTCAAAGAAAACGTAAGTTGATAGTTACGGAACCCTCTTTAGACATGTCCTGAGATGCTCTTGGTCAGGTTTTATATGGAAGATTGTTGCCATGACGAAAGAAGAAACATATTATTTAGCTAAAAAATGCGTAGTTTCACAGGGATAAGACCTAGCTAGATCGATTTTTCTCCCCTTGAACTCCTTGTATACAAAATTTCAACAATTATGTATTCAACAACAACACAACATTACACATTCAACATACCTCGGTGTAAAAGACTATGAGAAGTACCTACACCATACTGTGATGGTGTATGGTGTGATGATGGCGGTGATGATGATTACTGTCAGTAATTGACATAGTGGCATACGCTTGCAGATCTTTAAAAAACGATGAAATCCCCATCAGGAGTTATGTTTAGTACTTTTGGATCCAGGGTTTACCTTGGTGCAATATCTAATTCTTTGGTAGCATATGCCTGGACTACTTCAAAAAAAGTGAAAATCACTATGTGTATCCATATAAATTTAGAGGAGTTCCTTCAATTCATGATGGATCCCATTATCAGGTTATCACCACTTTGGTGTCAAAACGACCAATTTGGGATTTTACCCTTTACAGCATAAAGAGAATTTTGAAAATCGTTCCACAGCCGACGGAGTAATCGTTGAACATACAAAAAAATAAAAATATATTATATGCAGCCGAATGTATAACCGCTACCTTTTTTGAAAGTCGGTTAGAACTCGATTGCAATTGTAATGTCTCGTTAAAACTCGAAAACGGCTGGACCGATTTGGCTTCTTTTGGTCTTCAAATACCTAATTGTGGAGATCCAGGGATTGTTCAAACGGTGAGAAATATTGTAAAATTTGCCGAGAATATACTAAAAACGACGATTTTAATTTTCCAATACAAACTGTTCATTGTGTTCAAATTGTCACTTGACTGTCAATTAATATATTTATGGGTGCGTTTAGTTTACCTGCTTGGCTTATTTTTAAAAAATCGGCCGGCCCCAATAGGTAGATATAGGTGTAGGTTTAGATGTAGGTGTAGGTGTAGTGTGTAGGGGTTGTTTATTTATTCCAGTTCAAAGGACAGAACAACATATGTCGGGACAGCTGCCAGTTTCGACATTTTTTATGTTCAAGGTAAGCATATAATAGCATAAAATATATCTATCCATGGCTTATAGCTATTTCCTATTCCGAATATTTTCCAATTTTTCAAGTTAGTAGCATTCGTAAGAATTAGTTTTAAAAAGGTGTTATGCAACTACGTCTTATGGGCTATTTTTTACACCACAATTATATTTTTTTTTCGACACGACGTTCTCCTTTTCTCTTTATTTTCATTTTACCCGCCAGAATTGTTATTACTGAAGGTAGTGTTGGCAAACGTTAGGTCGGGTGTACGAGATTAGCTACAAATGGGAATTTATGCAATTAGACTAACCATATCTTGGGATGAAACTGTAATCACACAGTCCAATTAGTTCTGGAACTTTCGACTCAGCTGAAACCTTTACGCGTTTTAGTGTGACTGCCATTAACTTTTTAATGAAAGGAAACCGTAAAAAGGTTCGCATAACGGTAAGAGATAACAGCCGCCTGCAGCACAGAAGAGGCTACACTAGTCGGTTTTTCTCCACACAAACGCTCTTGGTGATTTAGTCTAAAGTCAAACATTGTAGACACAAATTTTAGCGTAATATAGATTTTTATTTCACTTATCCAGGTCGGTACGTGCTTATTTTTCTAAAACTTAATTTAGTTTAGAAGATAACAGCCTCGAGGTATCGGATTTTTAATGCAACATTGCGCGTAAATAAAAAACCAAACAACGAATGGAAGTTAATAAAAACAAGCACGCACCGACACAGCTCGATTGTTCAGTAATTCTTCATACTTCTTTTCTACTTCATACTTCAGACAATAATATTACTAATAAATTATAGTTTCGTCATAAGACACCAGGAGCTGAGTGTCGTTTTGCGTAATTGAGGACGCCTTTTCTAAAATACTTTGCAATGCGTTATAAATGTGTGCACTGTACCTTTTCTTATAAGTATTGATTACTATTTTACGGGTTTATCCTTCTTTCCCCGATGTTAGGTGATATAACAAGCATTTTTCCCGGGCTCCGCAATGAGTTCGAGCCGTTGGCTAGCGCACACTTAAAAGTACATTCCCCGTCTATATAGCAAACATGTTGATTTTAAACGCTTTACAGCATTATTGCGGCACCTAACACAAACAAAACACGTAAAGTTTATCATATCATATCCTCTCAGTATACAATGCCTCTCGACGACACACTAGCGCAGATCTAAGATAGGGCACACTGCCTCAACATCACGAATATAAGCTATCGGTATCTTATCTCAAATATTCCATCGCCATCATTATCATCATTATCACCACCATTGATACTCCAGGATCCGCCTCTGTTATTCTTCAATAAATACTCTTAACATGCAGTTAACTAGGTATTTGAATTTACTTTTAAGTCCTATGTTAACACTAGCTTCTGCCCGCGGCTCCGTTCGCGTAAATATAGTATCGCGCGGGAACATTGTACTTTTTGGGATAAAAAGTAGCCCATGTGTTAATCCAGAGCTTAGACTACTACCATACAAAATTTCATTAAAATTCGTTCAGTAGTCATTGCGTGAAAACATTTTATCTATCCATCCATACATCCATCCTCACAAACTTTCACATTTATAATAGTAGTAGGATAAAGTGTGGGGCAGCGTGTGGGTCGCCTGATGCGTTTTTGAGGTTTTTGTATTTTGATTTGACTAAAGCGCTATTGAATAGATAAACTACCAACAAAAAACCTCAGAAATCGGGCATAAGTTGTTTGCACCTCTGAACAAAAGCGTCAGCGGGCGGGTCGTTAACGCAAGTGAGTCAAGTGGTCATGCATTCGCACGCAAACTCGCGCTGTGTGAGTACGTGTTATATTAATCTTACTTTAGTAAAGAAATAATTCAACAGGATCATAAAACATTTTGAGTGAAATATATACTTTCAACGCAAAGTATAGTTTGAATACGTAAAAGCTACGACGACTTTTAGATGCGATGCGACATGAGATATTATATTATGTCTTCAGCGCACCACACTCTCGGGATAACCATAAAACGAAAAGATAATATACTAATATAAATTCGATTAAAAATGCGCTTAGAATAACTTGTTAAACTAATTATGTTATTTTAAGATATTCTATTAATATTATAAATGTGAGAGTGTGTCAGGATGGATGGATGGATGTTTGTTACTTTATAATAATTATATTATAATTATAATCCAGAGCCTAAACTATTACTATACCAATTTGCATCGAAATCCGTTCAGTAGTTTTTGCGTGAAAGAGTAACAAACATCCATCAATCCATCCTCACAAACTTTCACATTTATAATATTGGTAGGATAGTAGGATATTTTTTTGTTACATTTAAAGTAAACAAATCATTATTAGCGCGCTTTTTCTTTGTTTAAGTTTAGATTAAATTGAATTTGGACAAAGTGTACGTAGTAATTGTGCCGGAGTAATTGTTAATAACACTGTTCTTTTATCAAAATTATGTACCACGCATATATGGCTGCATTCACGCGCGTTAATTTGGTAAACAACGGTATAAAATAAGTAGTATCAATTTTGTTAATTAAGCCTAATAACTTATATTATTCCCGTGGTGCTCCCGCTTTTAGTTCTGTCATTTTTGGTCATTACAATTTGGTTGTCCCCCGCTTTGCTTGGGAAGGGAAACTGGAAACCTGCCTGCATTTCTTCGGATTAATTTCGTTGCGGGTTCCAAGACAGACTTAGCATGTCCCTCGGGCACCCCTGAGATCATATCAAGGGGTTTTTGTGGTTGGTTACCGCTGTCGATCCTGGCTACACAGTGACAGGAGTTGCGGTGGCGGGAATGTGTGGTGGGCCATTTTCCCGTTAAAAAAATATGAAAATCTCGTCGTTTATGCAGATCAGCAGGTCCAAAATGGCCACATTAAGTGAATCGTACTATGTGGCCATTTTGGACCTGCTGCTGCTGCTACGTAAGCATCAACTTTTGAAGAAGTTGCTTTTACCGTAACTTCTAATAATTCTCTTAACCTCTAGAGCGTCAGACGGCACATACGTCCAATTTTATTTCAATGATTTCTGTTTTTTTTTTCATTTAAAAATATCTAGAAATATATTTAATAATATCTGGATTTTAATCTGTGATTTGAATTCAGTACTGTAGTAGGGATAAAAGAAAGCTGTTGTAGCTTATTGTCTTTGTAAATGTACTCAAAGATTATTCTTTCTTATGAAATAAAAAAAAAAACAAGCGGATGCCTTCTGCCGTATACTACCGCTCAATTGATTATGAAATCCTTATTACGTTTACCATTTTACGCATTTCTATTGAAAACTGTCATAATAGAATTTTTAAAAGTTACTGAGAGTGCTCTCTCAGTAACTTTTAAAAATTATTCATAGTATTATTTTTATAGTACGATTCACTTAATGACTATTTTAGTTCAGCTGCACTCCCGCGCAGACCTGCAATTGCGTGCGTGGCTTCGTCGCCGCATTCCCCGCTCCAACGTAGTGTGTGCATAGCTTTATTAAATCACGGTAAGAAAACAGTGCGCTTTCAATGTTTATCGGGCTTCAATTAGAATAAAGTAAACTTACTTTCTGTAAATTAACTTTGACGTAATCGGTCGAAACGCCCTAGGATAGTTGCAGCACACTATTTGCTTACCACCACTGAGCAATGAGTCAAACACACTTAAGTTAGGTGACTAAGGCTAGGCGAGTTTTACTCAATAAGAACTTAGGACTCATCTTTGATTGGATGATTTAATAATCTGCGAGTGAAGTAACCAATCATCTTATTGTAGTGCCTGGGAGAGGCGCTTTGAAATGTCGAACATGCATCCTCTCAAATGTAAGTTAAGCGGTCTACCCACTAGACCACACGGACACTGACGCTCCTTGGTTTTCGTGTTGTGTTATAACAGCGTTTCTCATTTGCCGGGTCGCGACCCGGTACCGGGGCATCAAAATAAAATATCAGGTCGCAACATTCCTGCCTTATTTAAAAAACAATACATACTATCAATCGTCATTTCAGCCTGGTGACGTCCAGTGCGACTGGTCGCTCGCGGCCTGTATCCACCGACTCCCTGCGACTTTTCTCAGGTCGTCTGTTCACCTGGTGGGAGGCCGTCCTACGCTTCGACGTCGTTCGTGGTCTCCACTCGAGAACCTTACGGCACCAGCGACCTGATGTTCCGATGTGATGATGTTAGAACCGATGTTCTACGGGCTATATATCGGCTACGTGTCTATTGCACTGGACTATGTCGATATCTTTGGAAGATTTCCTCATTTCTGATTCTATCACGTAGAAAGACTCCGAGCTTAGCTCTTTGAGCGACACGAAGCTTATGGATAAGTCCCGTTGTGAACGACCACGTTTCGGCTCCGTATGTCATCATCGGTAACTACTATCGATCGACGCATCGTAAATATTTAGTGACTAAATAGAAAATTTTAAAATATGTCTAGTATTGATAACATATGTTTACAAATAGTAATATTACTTTAACGAATGGAACCTTGAGAAAAGTAATAGCTCCCCACGCAGATTTCAGTGACGGTGGCCGGTTTTATTGAAACCAGGCCAACTACACAGGAGTTATTTTATAGTGCCCAAGCGTGTGGGCAGTACACAAGAGCACTCACTGTTGGGACGGATAACTGACTCGAATGGCGAGAGATCAGGCGCAGGACCGACCGACCGGATTTTGTTGAAATTTGGTGTGGTAGTAATGTGAGGTCTGGATTAACACATGGCTTACTTTCTATCCCAAAAAAGTAGTTTTCCCGTGGAATATTGTATTTACGCTGGCGAAGCCGCGGGAAAAAGCTAGTATTTACCACATTTTTGCGTTGCAATACAAGTGCTTCACGATTTAACTATTTAACGCAAGCAATTTTTAAAGCAAAATCCAACAAAGAACAGGTATCTCCTGTCCTTAACGAAGTTTTTTATATTTTGCGAAAGTTGGGTCTGGGATTTTGTTCCTTTTCCTACTGAGCTGAGCGGGCGTTTAAAGTTTATAAGTTGTAAGGTCAATTCATACTGAAGAGAAACGATACGCGATATGGCACTGAATTTTTATAGCTATTTAAAATTGAACTTTATTCATTACACAAGAAAATACACGTTTCATTGTAAGAGTCTTAATTTTCAGTAGCTATCTTGAAAATCCAGAGCCGCGTAGCGTCGCGTATCGTCGCGGTGTGAGCTGACCTTAAATGTGTCTTGGTCATACATCTGTGATCTGCTTCGTAGTAATTATCGCTGTACTTTTTCACCTACTTCCAAAGGTAGAGATTATTAACTCGCCAGTATGTTTTTTATATTCGGAAGTATAGTATAGACATAATATTACGTAAAGAAAATTATGTAATCCACGTTGATTTCTAATATTTACTCGACTCATCACTACATAGTATAAAACAACGTCGCTTCATCTGTATGCCCCTATGCATGCTTACATCTTTAAAACTACGCAACTTTTTGATTTTTTTTTTCACACCGATTTTGATGCGGGATTTTTAATAGATAGAATGATTCAAAAGGAAGCTTTATATGTATATAACATGCATAATATAGTAGAGAAACACAAATAATGTTAGAGGTTTCTAATGTCGTAAATAAATACATTTTTTGGGCTTACATTGCAAACGCTGATTGAACCTTACGAGATAGACCAAAATAATGTACTACAGTATTGTACACCTTAAAAAAGTCTACAAAAAGGTTCGTGATGATTTATGTCTATCTCTTAGGAATGACCCACAATAACCATTTTTTATGCTTTACTTTTTACGAAAAATAATGGCTTATTTACGAAGCTATTTTATGCAATAGGTACAGCATTGATCCTTATCCAATTAACTTAAATACATTTAATATAGATGAATATGGCCCTTTACAGCATGTAATTTTAATGAATTTTTTCAAAGATATTACAGATTTAAATTGCAGGGACATAGCGGTTTACATAATAGAACTACCCAGTTCATACTTATTATTATGTATGGTATTTTCATTTATTCAATCTATTTAGACGGATACAGTATGACCACGTGTGTGATACCGACCACATCGTAACCACATCGCAACCACAACGCAACCGCCAGGGACACCGAGTACTTATAAGGGCAAACATCGACATAATATTGATGGTACAACAAGGCAACCACAAGAAGCCGCAGCGACACTATTCACACGTAGCCACGGCTTGACCACATTAACATTTGTCGCGTCGGAGTAGTGAGGTTATGGCACGTGTGGATCGACCCTTACTGCACATTGTTTGCAGCAATCGTCCCATATTACCCTGGCCTTGGGACGATTGGTACAAATCTGTTGCTGACGTACGGTGTAACAGTAATTATACACGAGGATACCCCCCGTGACCCGCTTATCTACCTTTCGCGCTGACCGTAAGCGTCTCTCTTGAACCAGTTTTAGACTCAGTTTGAAGCAAGAAGGGATGAATCGGTCATAAAGTGTTTAATCATTTGTAACACTGAACACGAGTTCGTTCAAATTAATTCTGGATTAATTTATTTAATGGATGGCCATGCGTACCGTCCAGTAATCCGTCATCTCATCTTTCTAAAGCTACCCTTGAAGTTACAATCGTACCGTGATCGTAGCCGACCCAAGGGCTGCCTCCTGGCCGGCTTGAAAATGAGGCCAACAAAGAGTTAGGCTGAAGGCGGCTTGCGTTGAAAACCCTAATTACTTAATTTCCGGCATTGTACAACCTTTAATTTTACAAGCGTTTTCATTAATGTCCCTTTCATGTGAAACGAAATAAGGAATACGTTGGAAAAATTAAACCCACATCAAAACTGAAAGAAGATCATTATTTCGGTATTTTTATTTTAATTAAAGATGATCGTTTCTAACTTACACAACCAGTTAACAAAGAATAATTTACTTTATAATGATTAATCATAGCATAATATAAAATGTTTATAAAATTAATATAAATTAATTTAAATCCCACGACGTCTAATATTACGAGCTGCCAATTTTTATATTAGATTTGACGGATAGTTAATGTTATAATATAACAATAAGGTGGAATAAAAATATGTCTAGGGAAAAAGCTTGAGACCCCCCACCTTTGACTTGCATAATATCTCATCAAAAGTTATAGATGACAACCCTAGTGACGTCAGAGTTTCCAGTCATTGACTATCAGCGGAATGTCGGTGAAGTCTGCGAAATATCGGACGAGCGATTTCGCCGATAGACTCGCAACATTGTGCCGGAACAAAAGACGCCCGAGTCGGACGACAGATGACCGCCTTTTTACACAACTTAGACTACATTCACAAAAATAAACTGAGTAGATTTGACATTTTACATACCTATTATGTAATTGAATGTTTTTGGAATAAGTGGAAATATAACTAAAATTATATGCCTGCGCGTACTGAATAAGGCATGTAGGCATGTAGGTACATGAAAATATATAACCCGAATTAAATATTCATTGAATATTTAAGCCTATTGCCGTAATTTATATCGAGCAAAAAAGGGCAAAAAATGTTTGTTGTATGGGATTTAAATATTTATTTTATTCTGTTTTTAGTATTTTTTCATTAAGCGGCAACATAAATATATCATCTCTCTATATCATCTATCACGGTTTACATGATACATTCTGGTTACAGACAGACACACAGACAGACGGACGGACAGCGAAATCTCGATAATAGGGACCCGTTTTAACCCTTTGGGCACTGAATCCTAAAAACTAACTTCAAAGGGCAATGGGGGATTAAAATGTTTAATAAAACATAAACAAAAAATTTGTGCTATTAACAAAAACAAAGGCAAAATTTAAAAAAATATATGTGAAATAGGGTAATAACTAATAAGGCTTGGCGGACATATTGAAAAAGTTAAGCTGGATTTAATATTTTTGGGATTTGAGCAAAAATCAGATTTATGAAGCATCCATGTGATGAATTATGAATGAATATTTAAACTATAGAACAATGGTGGTTTAACTATTAAATTATAGTAAATCATGCCTAATTACAGGCATAGGCCTGCTTGTAATTTTTTTTTATATTTTATATTTTTTATGTGCTTAATTTTGCTTTTGTTCACAGTATAAAATAAAAAATAACATTTTTAATTAATATTTTTAACATTAAAACTTATTGAATAAACCTAATAATTTCTATTTTATTACAAATAACCCTTAGGCTAGGCCTGATTAACCGCGGATACGTTACTTGGACAAAAAATAAATGTCATTGTTCTTATTTCGAAAGCCAACGTGACAAAGAACATTTTAGACGAAGAACTTAAATATAGATTTAATAATTGATGTTTAATATCAATAACAAATGTTTAATGTAAGAGAAAAGTCCGAGAAGTTGTCAATTATTTATACGCCGCGGTGGTAAAAGTAATTTTTTTCACATCTAAAAAGGAACCCTGTGATAAAGAAAACGTAACTTAAATTACTAACAACTATAAGACTCTGCTAACTATTCTTTCTTCGAAAGTTATTCCAGCTAGTTTGGAGTTTGTGAGTGCTGCTTCTATAGGAAAATAAACAATTTTAGATCTGAAATCTAAACAATGAAAACGGTAGGTTTGAATTTGTTTGGCGGCCATATTTCTGAAAGAAACACATTTCACTATTTGGTTCCCTAGATTCAAGAATAAGTATAGTCTAAAAGAAGTATACAATGCGGGTACTATCATGGAATCGGGTACTATCAATTCATAAGCAGTTTGATCGACATCATAATTTGTTCGTATTATTAAATATTAATCTGACTTGTCTTTGATAACTGTATTGTGACTGCATGCCGTTATTATAATACAAATAAAATGTATTATATCTTAAACAATACTTGCAATATTATTTAACCAAAGATTCTAATATCGATTTTAAGCCCAAATTAACCAACACGGGACGAATTTTTTAATGCATTCGTTTAGCATTGCGACTAGCTTTAATCACCAATTCACGACAAACGTTTACTTTGAAACACTGAGACAAAGAATTACTTAGGTTACTAAAGTAACCGAGAGGTATAAAAAACCATTTTCATTTCAATAAAATGTCAAGTCTTTTGCTAAGAAAAAGACATAAAATTACTCGATTAGAAAATCGGTGAGAACTGTGAAGCATAAACGAAATAGAAAATAACGAGCATTCCACATTGCCATAATCAGTACAGTTTGAGATTTAGCGTCAGAACAGTCGACACAATCTAGGGAACAAAGGGAGGTTTGCGTCGCATTGTATCGCCCCTATTGTCTGAGAGAGAACCACAGTCTTATTCCAGGACTGTCTAGTGTCCCGAGATCGCACATCGATGTCACGGGATCAGTCGAGATCAAGGGGGGGTGGGTTGTTTTACTAAACACTAAACTAAAATTTAGTGTTTTACTTTCGTCGTGCAACTATATATCAATAATCTCGACTTTATTATGTCAGTCCGATTGGCAGCTTAGGATACGTAATATGTATAATTTTTTCTTTATTCTAAAATATATAGATAAATATTTTTGTGATTCTTTTATTCTATACTAGCTTTTGCCCGCGGCTTCGCCCGCGTAGTATAGTGTTCTTGGAGAAAAAACTACTTCGGCGAATAACTCTTTATTTACAGCAATATACCTACTTCTGATACAATATTGAAAATGTTTATAGGTTTACCCAATGCAAATGGTTAAAAATGGGACCCTATCACCTCGACGCGACATGCGCGACCGCATGATATACATTATATTATTATTATATCTATCGCGCTTTAATATAAAAATAATATTTAAAAAAACCGCATCAAAATCCGTTGCGTAGATTTAAAGATCTAAGCATACAATATAGGTACATAGGGACAGACAGATAAAGCGACTTGTTTTATACTACGTAGTGAATAATCATTTAATTTGCCATTCAAATATAATTTGACATTCCAACAAAACTGGCCAACTACCTCTATGGATATTCCATAAGAACTGCAGTACAGAATATTCGTTGAGCGAGCACCGAGTCGCGACTCGCGAGTGCCGCCGAGGCATGTCCCTGCATTTTAAATCTGTAATATCTTCGAAAATATTCATTTAAATTACATGCTATAAAGGGCCATGGCCAAGGGCTTCGTAAATAAACTATTAAATTTAAATCAAAGTAAAGGATAAAAAAATGGTTATTGTGGGTTATCCCTAAGAGATAGATATATGCTATCGCGGACTTTTTTGTAGGCTTTTTTATGATGAACAAAACTGTAGTACATTATTTTGATCTATCTCGTAGGGTTCAGCCACCGTTTGCAATGTAAGCGGAAAAAATGTAATTATTTACGACATCACATTAGAAACTTAAAAAATAAATGTATTTATCCACTATTTAATGAATGTTATTATACATATAAACCTTCCTCTTCAATCACTCTATCTATTAAAAAAAACTGCATCAAAATCCGTTGCGTAGTTTTAAAGATTAAAGCATACATAGGGATATAGGGACAGAGAAAGCGACTTTGTTTTATACTATGTAGTGATAATCTCTCTCGTTAAATCGTTTAAAGTATTAGATATATATATTACTTGGAAAGTTGCAACCCTGGCTGTCGCTATTATGTATCTATACTGACCTGGCTGACCAATAAAATACTTAAAGGCAGCTGAGCTCTTACCTAGCGTGCAAATATAACTTAATTTATTGGACACTTAAATTTACTTCCATAATATTTAAAAATAATATCCTCTACAGGGAATCTGATATGTGCATAAAATAAATTTATTACTAAGAGTTTTCGCTTTTGATTTAACCTCAACTTCTTTTCATAGATTTTCTGATAATGTAATGCGCATGATAAGCTTTTTAATAACCGTTGATTCACCTATCTCATCGTCATTCATTTTTCGTAATTCTTGAATTAAAGGGCTTATTCCGAAAATGACCCAGAATCGACTGAAACGAAATGGTTGCTAATGTGTCCACTTAAAATCATATATTATGATGTCACCAAAAATATATCACAAATGTTGGTCGGTGTCGATAGTCGGTGTGTGTGTAGTTTTTGGTGTTTAAATTGTAGGTATACTCGTTTATACATACGCCTACAATTTCAACGTACGGCGGTACGATTTCTTGCGGAAGTTCTAAAAATTGATTTTTTCATCTATTCGATTTTAGACAACATGTTAATAAACAATCTGGAATCCATTTTCGTTTATCTTAAAAAATTACAAAGATAAAAACAATTTAAATTTACAATATGCAAGATATATCGGCCTGTGACGTCACGAGTTGCACCCAGTAAGTTGCCATACATTTGTCATTACAAAATGTATGGCGGATGCTACTTGTGACGTAACAAATCGTTTTGCGAGAAGGAGATATTAGATTATAGAATATTTTTTATTTGCTCATAATTTTTAATCGCGTCAATCTAAATGCCTATTTCTTTTAGATTTATGTATCTTTAAACAACAATTTTAAATTTTTATTTATAAAATGTGATATTCCACACTAGGCAATATCCGTAATGTGGTGGTGGAATCGAAGCTCCGTTACAACTCTAATTTGTATTCTGTACCTACACCTACCCACATACAATAGCAACTTAACTACATACTCCTACAGTTCATACACCAACAAATACATCTACACCTACATCTCTATATACTATGATTTTGGATTATTTTCTTGCTCATAACATCAGTGACATCAAATATGATTTGAACTGAACCTATTGGCAATCATTTCATTGAAGTCGATTCTGGTTTTTAGAACGAAGTTCCTTGTGGCGCGTTGCGAATTGGGGGTCACTCGAAATCACAATGTAATAACGACTATTAAGAATGATATAAAAAACGACCTTATTACCTTGACAATAATGTAGAATTTTGCAATTACACATTGTGACTGTTATGACTGTTACATATTGTGACTAGCGAATATTAGGTATGGGAGCGGTGGGACGGAAAGGCGGGAGCACTTGATGTTATTACTCAGTTTGGAGCCGGACTTCGCGGCGGCAATACGCGTTGACAATTCTGGCTAGTTTAGACAAAACGCACAAGAGATTGCAATAGCAAGATGAGTCCGTCGATAAAAAGACAATCTAAGGAAATAATATTTAAAGTGCATACGTTTTTTAAAAAACGGAAAGCCGATGTCAATAGTTTAGAATATAAAACTGATGCGTCTTTAATTTATTATTTTCAATAATTGAATAATTATTGTTCACGATATCTCGAGATTGGTCGTCACTGTCTAATCTCATGTGCGTTGCGAGCAGCAAGCAACCCGCCCCCTCAACCCCTGTCCCTACCTAAGGCGCGGCCAACTAGTTCCGCGCGCACTGTACCTATATACTCAGTTCAACTAAAACAAAACTGAAGTGTCTGTTTGTAATTTCAAATTAACAGCTTGTATTTTCACTTAATGCATTTAAAAGTATGATCGGTACTTACAATAAAATATAAATTGTTAACATTTTTCTGTCCGTCTGTCAGTCTGTGTGTTTATTCCGGCTAATCTCTGAAACGGCTAGACCGATTTTCACGGGACTTTCACTGGCATATATAGCTGATATTATAAGGTCTAGCATATTATATATATCTTCCAAAATAGGCTTTAATTCTTTTATATATAATTTATAATATTATGGGCTGTTAGATAAGAGTTGGTGCTCAAACACATGTACCGTTGTGTGTTGTCTATGAATAAGCATTACATGCAGAGTTAGCACTGAATTTCCCGTCATGATGTCCCTGTCACTTTTGCCTGGCGAAGCTTTTGATAATTGTTTTGTTACTGCTACTAGATTACACAGAGCTTAATATTATAAACTCTGTGCAATTTAGTGGCAGTAGTTAAATAGAAATGCATTTTCTTAATTCTCTGATAGTTCCACAAACGACGTTCTAATCCTACTGAAGAATAGGACAAACACTTGCAATGAACAAATGCAAATAATTAGAAATGCACTATGCATCATCCATACGTTCACGAGCTTATTTCTCGATAATGTAAAACAAATGATGATATAAAATTTATAAGTGTATAATATAAGTAGCGGTAAGATAATCGATTGCGAACTGAGCAGCGTAGTCGAAACTATTAGCATTTTCGTACTGAATTTGCATTATCCGTGTCACTTCTATTTTATTATTTTTTATTAAAAGTTTATGTCTTGTTTACGTTTAAGTCTATGGCTTACAAAATAAATAGTGTGGTAGTTTTTTTATTTCGTCCATTGCCATCACTGATATGTCAAATCGACACACATTAGGTGATAATCTCTATTATTTACATATTAATTTGTACAATGATTTTACAATTAAATTCTGAAAGAATTGATTCCGGCAAAATATCAACAGGAAAAGTCGAAAAACAATCAAGAGGCCACCCAACTGTATAAAATACAAAGGCGCTTGAAAATTCAATTATATTTTAACAGTATGTATAGTATATGAAATTGCATATGTGTGAGTAATGTAAACGTGCCAACTTTAGTGAAACAACCAATAACCTAAACTAAACCTATCTACATTATAATATACAAGACGTTGCCCGTTACTTCGTACGCGCAAAAGAAAATCCCACAGAAACCGTGCTTTTTGCCGCGATGAAAAGTAGTCTATGTCCTTCCCCGTGGTCTACTCTATATCTGTGCCAAGTTTTATCAAAATCGATCCAGTGGTTTCGAAGCCTATTCTATGCAAACAGATAAACAAACATACCGACAAACCCTTCCTCTTTATAATATTAGTATAGATATAGAAGACTAGGACAACAACACTGAACGTAGATGTTATTGTCGCTTGTTCCAAGAAATATTCGCGTAACTTGTACAACTTGACAATACTGTGAATATAATAACTAAACACAAAGAAAAGAAGAGCTAGGTATAAGGAAAGTCACAAGCACTTGTGTTCGTGACTGTAGGTATTATTACGAAATCACAAAGATTGCACAAGTATACCTAATGAGGAACAAAAATTTAATTTTGAGTTAATGTAAATTTTACATTTTTAAGGTGAAAGAGGAACAAAAATTTTGCTTGTTACACTGTCACGATTATATATATATAATTTAGTACCAACGCAATTGTACATAATTTACGCTTTATTTCTGAGAAACGTACGGCTTAGGTTAGCTTAATTTTCATAATAATGATCTCGCTGGCAATAGCTGTTACATGAGGAGTTTGCAAGCACATGTATACATTGTGGATGCATGGCATGTGCATTGTGCATGCATATTGTGATGTGTCTAGTGTCGCATGATATAATTAAGTTTGAACTGTTGCCATGTCGTCACATTCGCTAACTCTATATCACGAACTTAATACTGCAACTGCTAAGTTATAATTAACTGCAACGTCACAAGCTAACTTAATTGTTAACTTTATTATTATGCTAGACATTTCATTCACAGAAACTTTGAGATCCAATCTATAATTACTAGGTTTCGTCCGCTACTTTGTCCTCGTCTAATATTTCTATCCCACGGTAGAAAAATATCCTGTCAGCATGAAAGCAAGATAAAATGTTCTGATTTGGATTAGGTGTAGCATCGCGTCGGACCACCAAATTTCATTCGTAAAGCTCTTAACATCGCTTATTATTAATTTTAGTAATAATAATAAACAGATTAGATACATAATATTATTATACTAGCTTTTGCCCGCCGCTCCGCCAGCATAAATACAGTATCCCACGGGAATACTGTACGTTTTCGAGATAAAAAGTAGCCTATGTTATAATCCAGAGCTAAAACTATCACCGTACCAAATTTCATCGTAATACGTTCAGTAGTTTTTGCGTGTAAGAGTAACAAACATCCATCCGTCCATCCATCCTCACAAACTTTCATATTTATAATTTTGGTATTTAGGTACAATTTCGCGATTTCGAACTCGCAAAAAGGACCACGTAAACGAAATTTTCTTTTTTTCCGGGTGAAAAGTAGTATAATTATGTTTTTTTTACTAACCGGGCTACAGACGATGTCAAATTTAAATCAAATCCATTAGGGTTTCGCGTTCAGATGACTCATAGCGCGAATAGTGCTCATGAGCGCTTTTCGCGTAGAGCCGAAATCGCGCGAACGCGCAGAGTCAGCGTCGCGAACGCCAGAGTAAAGCTGCAATGCGTGCACTAGCAAAAAAATTGTCTCCTTCCTCTTCCATTTGCAGTCCGATAATCGACTTTAGCGCACGCAAAATAGAGTCAACTGTTCCGCAAAACATGACCGTATAAGAAAACAATCATGTTTTGCGGAAAAGTTAAATCTTAGTTAATTGAAATAAATGTAACTTGTGAGTATCATCTATACTAATCTTTACTTTATAAAGAGGAAAAGTTTGTTTGTTTGTTTGCATTGAATAAGCTCCGAAACTACTGGTTTTGATACAGAATACAGATATAGATTAGACGACGGAGAAGTTAATCCAACCTACTATATTTTGAAAAAGTTGCTCTTACAGTAACTTCTAATTATATTTATCTTCATTGTCAATAAAGCAATTCTTAATATGTGTGCCATTTTACGCATTTCTATTGAAAACTGTCAAAATTGATGAATTTATAATATTATGATTCTATTTATGATAAATCATCTGACCTATTAAATACATAGTACGATTCACTTTAATGCAGCTTTTTCAACAAGCAACTTCTTCAACAAGCAACTTCTTCAACAAGCAACTTCTTCAATACGTCCTACTACGATTCACCCCGCCAACACGAATACCTATAGGTTTTAGTTTGCATCAAAAAACTGTCTCAAAAGTCAAATATATTCGCGGCAAGTGGCGGCTCCACATATTATCTGAGAAAAGTTTCTTAAAGTCAATACAATCGTGCGTCACTTCGCGGAAATCCATGAAAGAACTTTTGTCTGGCTCTGTAGTCTGTTTGCACTGTCAACATCTCACTTTAAAATCAGGGGCACCTTTGAGAACAGTTCACTGTGAAATAATTAATGAAGATAGACTAAGCCAGTAGATCCTATAGAAGCTAGGACAGGAAGAATCTCGAGTGTACGCCGCTGCGTAGAACCACAGATTAAAGAAAAGCGAACACGTGAACAGATACACTTTTTTGCAGCTTTCGATTTGATTGCACTATTACAATTGTAGACACATCATATGCTTATGCATACGATGTGTCTACAATTGTAGCGTGTGGAAAAATTGAGGGCCCTTGAAGGGGTCGTCAAAATTTTCAAATTTTGATCGCTTGGATCGTTCTATAGCTGTTTTTCTTTATAGAATTTTTTATTTATACTCTGCGGTAGAACTTCGACCTTCCACCGATGCAATGGTTGCAAGCTAAAAGTCAGAGGTTTCCATAGCGATCTGTCATCCCAAGGGTGCAATTACAATCTAAGCCGACATTGATGAAAAATATTTACAAAACCAATCTTGCCTCATCGTCAAAAGTCAATGCTGCCGTTAAATACCTAAATTTTTAAAAGAGCATTCAAATTCATCCCAAGCTAATATTTGTTTTCAACTTCCTATAAGATATTCATATACCTTGCTATGATTACAGAAGCATATAATGAAAATGTAATTGCAGGATGAAAATTTTACAGTATTTCATGCAGAGTGCTCCCTAGCGTCCCGAGCGATTATCCTGACCTATAATATTTACTCGTAGATAAACTCTCTTCTATTTATACCAGGAGTAAGTTATTATATTATAAAGTTTCACTACACTGTGGAATACATGGCTATTTTACGAGGTGCAGACGATTTTCCACTATTCGACTCCGCCCGCATAAGTACAGTATCCCACGGAAACACTACGCTTTTTCGGGATAAAAATTAGTTTATGTGTTAATTTAGAGCCTCAACTACTAGAGTACGAAATTGCCGCCAAATCCGTTCCTGAAGTTTTGCGTGAAAGAGTCACCTCCTTATTAACTTTTTTTGATTTTGATTACCAATTGATATTTTGTTTAAAGTATTGTACCGGAACAATTAGCGCCACGATCGTGAATCGTGCTATCGAAGCTTTCACAGTTCGGCGCTATATATTATACAACCTCTGAAATGCATACAAGTGACCGAGTGATACATCCGACCGAGCATACCACCTCGCTCGGTCGGAGATATACCTTTGGGGCTTCCACTTATTCCCACAGTATTTTGCCTTATCATGTTTAAACTATTGATTAATTAGCTCATTAGTATCCTCTTTAACTTCTGTCGTTTGTCTGAGATCAAGAGATCAGTCCTATGACTTATTGTAACTTCGTTTACAGAACAAGTCAGCAGTAATAATAATCTTAATAATTAACAATCATGCAAATCTTATAATGTGTACCTTCCATTTTACACATGTCTATTGAAAAGTGTCAAAATAGAATTGTTAGAAGTTACTGTAAAAGAAAGTTCTTCAAAAGTTGATGTTTCATAATACAATTGACTGTATGTGGCCATATAAGACCTGCAGATACCTACACAACATACCTCATGATTTGTTTGCATTACTTACTTACTTTCCAACATTGTTCCCCGGTCACGTACTCTGAGATGAGGCTTCTGTCCCGCTGGATGCGACTCACAATCAGTGATATATTATTTTATTATTAGCTACTCAAGTCGGTTTCCCTACGGAGACTAAGGTTTTTTGTGCGATCCTAACATAATTTTACGTTGTTATGAAAGTAGATAGGTATAGTAGACATTATCATAAACTGATTCTTTGAGTTTGGACCAATCGAAACGCGTTTGACGTTGGTTTGCCGTTAATAAATATAACATTTTGCACTTTTAACCCAATATCCTGACTGGATTGTAACTCTACTATAGCAGGATTTATTTATCAGAATCGATCTTCAGATTTGAATCAGTTTTTAAACACAAGTTTTACCAATAATATTTAAAATTTTATATTACAACAAGCCGGTACCCGCAACGAAACCATATTTTTTAACGGAACCCTAAGATAAAAATAGCCTAAGTTACTCCTTTTAACATCAGCTATCTGCCAGTCAAATTTTGGTCAAAATCGGCCCGGCCCTTGCAGAGATTAGCCGGAACAAACAGACAAACCGAACGACGTGCAGGCAGACACAAATAAAAAAATGGTTTTTGTTTTGATGTAGCTGCCGTATATACTGTCATATGCATTTAGTGCAAAGCTGTCAATTTGAAATTACAAACAGACAGTTTTATTTTATTTATTAGTATAGATAAATGGCCACATCGTTAAATATATTTAAACCACGGATTATTACAGCATATAATTAAGTAATTATAAACCAAAATGGATGAACCGAATCGAGAAAGTACACCAGCATGACCAAATAACGGCGATTTAATTCGTTGACATAATTAATATTTTAAATTACATAATATTATATTATATCTACCTGTCAATATCTCACGAGTTTTCAATATTGACGGGTGGTGGGGTTAATTTAATCATAACCAATGAAGAGTTGTGTTTGAGTTTCAAGGTAAGTTTTTTTTTTGGCTGGGATGAGGAATTGGCCCACCACACTCACCCACCACTGCAACTTCTGTGTAGCCAGGATCGACAGTGGTAACCAACCGCAAAAAACCCTTTGATATGATCTCAGGGGTGCCCGGGGGACATGCTAAATCTGTCTTGGAACCCGCAACGAAATTAATCAGAAGATTGTAGGAGGAGTAGGAAGTATTCCAGTTTCCCTCCCCAAGCAAAGCGGGAGACAGCAAAAATTGTGATGACAAAAAGTCAGAATTAAAGGGGAAACACCACGGGAATAACATGTTTTTTTTTCTTTTTTTTATGACTACAAGACAGAATGTAATTAAATGTTTTAATTTATAATATGACAATTTATTACAATGCATTTGTAATGACAAAAAAGTGTTGCATTGTTTCCAATAGTACTTATGACAAAAACGTTTGAAAGCTCGGAAGTTCTTCGCGCAGCCCACGAGATCTTCATAGTACACAACCCTAGAAACACAATGGACGCTGTTCAACATTTCGATTCTTTCGTCATACCAGAGATCACACTCCCAGAGTATGTGATAAGCAGTTTGTTCATAAGGGCTACCTTCGGTCGAACACTCGCATAGTGGAGACGAGACTAATGTAAATCCAAAAAGTTTCGCTTTAAAGTTTCCGTGTCCTGTAAAAATTGTGCGACGTAGTGGTATATTTCTATCCATTGCTTCGAGAGTCGATCGCGTACCGAAGGGAAGAAATTATATAGGTGACGCCCTTTGATAGTGTTGTCCCACCGTTCCTGCCACTCAGAAATTAGGTTCTGTATAGAAATATCTAATGGCTCGAATAATCTAGTTATCTTATTACTCTCTTTCGCGCTTAAAAACTCAGGGTTAGTCTTTTTTTTTATAATATAGTGCTGCACGACGCTGTATCTCTAAATCTACTGGTAGGACTCCGGCTAAGACTGGAAGTGCTTCAGTACTTACGGTACGGTATGCCTTACATAAAAATATTAAGGCGAGACGTTGGCTTTGCAAAAGCTTACGACGGGCCGCTCCTATTGTAGCCCTATCTGCCCAAGCCGGTGCGCCATAGCAATGCTGCCGAGGTACGTCGCATTATAAATTATTTTTAATGTTTTAAATGAAAGGCCCCATGTCGACGTTGATATTTTTGTGAAACAATAGAAATTCCTTTTAGCTTTCTCACCGGTCTGTATTATATGTTCCAGGAATGTAAATTTATTTTCTAAAATAAGTCTGGGATGAGGAAGCTGAAATGCATTAGAGTAGATTTTTAAAACAAAAAACTGATATACATTTATATTATGATATTCAACACGAGAAGACTGCCGCCGTACCAAATTACGCCGATCCAACTAATCATTATGATGGTTATTTTTAGTACATGGAACTTGTTACTTTAATTATTCTTGTATTATTCAAAATACATTTATTAATTAGCTTGAAATGAGTCATCACCTACTTCTACAACGTCTAAAAAACGTATTTTTGCAAGATTTTA
This sequence comes from Phengaris arion, assembly GCA_963565745.1. NCBI lineage: Eukaryota > Metazoa > Arthropoda > Insecta > Lepidoptera > Lycaenidae > Phengaris > Phengaris arion. Next base: position 5,058,197 of record OY751439.1, on the reverse strand, counting down.
TTTTATATAATGTTTACAGAAACATCACATCAGCGCATGTTTCGCTGGCCTTACACACGCTAAGCGAGTGTTAGCGTAGTCTTTTGTTTCGATACTTTTTACGAATTCTCTCTGCCAAAGAGACGAATAACGTACCCGTGACAAAGTTTATTTTAAACAAAAACAAACACGACATTTTCAAACTAAAGTCGTGCGAATCTAAAAGTCTGTTTGAACAGTTTCAGGGTTCCAACGTGATTTGTTTTCATAACCTATACCTGGAAAATTCACAAATAGGTAAATAAGCATATAAGCAATTTTCTGTTGAACCGACTCAGACTCTCCAGGAACTCCGTCTGTGTGTGTAGACCTGCACTAGGCGTCGAGAGTTACAAAATCTGAATTAGTTCTGGCTCTCAAATATGGCTGCCGATTAAATAATAATAATATCTTACGCTTAACTTAATAACTTAACGCTTCCAAACTACGTCAATCAGGTCCCGTGGTAAGTTCTCGAAGAAATTGTATTACGGATACCAGACAAATGAAATATATTTGGAAATTTTATACTACACACATATTTAAGATTTTTGTTATACACATACACATCCATGGCCCAGGAACAAAGCATTTTTTTTTTATTCCTTTGGCGGGTCACGAACCTGCGACCTCTAGCTTGAGCTCTGACGCGCTCAACCACTGATCCACTTTGAACGTGGGAGAGCGAATGTGCCGACTCGATCGGATTGGATCTATACCATAACCTGGCAGAAAATCGGTGTGAAATAACGCTTTCGTTGTGTTTCGCCAGATAAAAGAGGTCGCCGGAGGCCCAAGGGTGGAGCTGAGAACTTAAACGCAAACAAAGCCAGAGTTACAAGTGTAACTCCGCTAGTATTGCAAGTGTCAACGGGCGGCGGTAATCGCTTATCATAAGGCGATCAGTCTGCTCGTTTCCTCCTCCACTTCATAAGAAAACCATGAATTTCACTGTCGTTTAATTAAGAGTATCTACTTTTAAATATCCAACATGGTAGGTACTTCTAGAAGAATTGTTATTATTTAGAAGAAAACATCCATTAATAAGAAAATGTATTGCGTTATAAAGTTTAGATTTGCTTATTGTAAAGTTTTGGGACATACGTTTTGGATTTTGCAGGTATTCTTAGAAAAAAGGTGCTCCCACTAATAATTATACATAAATACAATTTGTGATATAACATTTGATAAACGTTGAAAAACCGCAATGTAATAAAATGTTATCCATACGTGGTCTATAATATAATATAACAAATATTGTTTAAAATGGAAATTATGTAATAAATCGTTAGTTATTTAACGTTGAGTTGCTGTGTGGGAGGACCGTAGTAATAAACAAGTATATGTTTAACAAAAGTATATTAATAAGCTGTAATCATTACCATCTTTATATTCAGAGAAGGGATTCATGACTTTTATAGAGCAGTAAATTTTCTGTCGCCAGAAAAATCCTTTTCATGTAAGACTTTGGGATAAAAAACACGTAATTTTTGTACGCCACGGAATCTTTTCATGTCCCCGAATAGTGTATTATCACATTAATGAAATTTTCTTTTCTTGTATGAACCTCCACTAGTAAATAAAATATTATACGAATTCGTAGTAAACTGTCATAAACATCTGAAATTTCAGCATTATAATTTCAGGTCGCCAGTCCACATTATGCTGTATTTTTTATATATAATATAGTATATTAATGTATAGTCTATTAATGTATAATTTCAAATAAACAGCTTTTCACTTAGTGCATATGAAAGTATATTCGGTACTTACAATAAAATATCAATTTTAAAATTTGTCTGTCTGTTTGTTCCAGCTAATCTCTGAAACTGCTGGACCGATTTTCACGGGACTTTCACTAGCAGATAGCAGATGTTATAAGGTCTAACATAGGCTACTGTTATTTTAAGGTTCCGTTTAAAAAATAGGGTTCTATGGAAGTTGCGGGCATCAGCTAGTACACAATAAAATATTTCCGAAAAAAAACAATTTTCATATAATGTGATGTCAAAACGAGACCAAATGACTCGCACTGTCAAAAAGTTATCAGATTAGCACCCTTACTAATAAAAATATTTATACAGTGTATAAGCTTTACAATGTTTTGACCTTGTCTGATACGTCGGTAAAGTCACTTGACAGACATTGACAAAACATTGTATAGCTTATACACTGTATAAATATTTATATTAGTAAGGGGGCTCACCTAGAGCCAAGCTCTACACGCCCTAGCTCTACAAGGCCTAAATTCACAAACTTTTCATCTCATCTATCTATATATATAAAAGGCAAAGCTGATTGACTGATGTATCAACATTCAACACACAGGCCAAACCCTTGAGGCTAGAAATTTGAAAATTTACACACATATTTCTCATATGACGTAGGCATCCACTGAGGAAGGATTTTCGAAAATTCACCCCCCCAAGGGGGTAAAATAGGGGATAAAAGTTAGTTTGAAACTTTTAATTCCTTGGATATATTTGCATGAAATTTCGTATGAATTGAGTCAAAAAAATAATAACGAGTTTCAGTACTAATAATGTAAAGTAATAATGAATTCAGCGTTTTCTAAAATTCAACCTCTAAGAGGGTAAAGTAGGGAATTAAAGTTTTATTTTGAAGATAGCGTTAAAAACCTAATTACACGCGGCCGAAGCTTTGGGCAAAATATGCCAGTACATAATATGTGGCTTGGCCAGTTTGCTACGTACCATAAAGACGCGAGATGAAAAAATAAATATTTTTATTCCCCAGATCCGCAACACCGGAAAAGTTAAAAGTACGATGCAGGAGAATCATTTAGATAATGTTATTGATTTAGTTTAATTATATTTTCAAGTTAATTTTTACCCTCATGATACATTTATTACGTCAATGTGTCGTAGAATTATTATGTCTTGTGTACCGGCGTATCTCTGCAAAAATTTTCACTAAGAAACTTGTTTGTTTTCTTGATACGGCAAACAAGCCATAAAGTAAAGAAAAGTCAAGACAAGTATTGTATTGAAATAAATACTTCGATAGTATATTGAAAACAAACATAGGTCTTCTTTGACCTGAGCTGTTCACGGCGAAGTTCGAATATAAAATGTATGGTTTTTGACATAAGGCATCGCAAGCGACATCTCACTTAGCGATGACTTATGCCAAATCCCATACATTTATGATTTCGAACTTCGCCGTCGAAATTATCGAATTCCTTGACTAAAGGAATAAAAAAAACGTGCCGTTACCGGTTTGGTAACTGACAAGACTTGCGCAGATCTGGGTAAAAGTTTACCCTGAGTTAAATTGTCATGCCTTCTCTTTCATAAATACGAAGAACGAGAGAAATAACATGATATTTAATCCAGAGTAAATAAGTTTAGCTTTAACCCAGATCTGCGCAAGTAAGCCTAAATGAAATAACCTAACCAAGAGCATGTTAATGTCTAAGGATTGTTCAGTAACTATTACCGCGTAATAGGTTTTTTTAAAATTACTTCAAAATTTACTGTTCGATTTCATTAGAAATAATTTTCCGAAACAGTTTTTAGCATGATCTATCAGCATGGAAACTTACAAGTTTTTATCTCCTATAGTTTAGAAATGCTAGGGGGGGACCAACATACAAACCACTTTGGAGGCCGATTACGTGAAAATGGTTGACTTTATAAAAAAGTAATGTTCGAAACCTTGCCTTTATTTTAAAATATCTATTCAACGATACCCCACACGAAGAAATATTTTTCATCCCCACTTCACATCCTGTATATGCATATAGCCATACCTAAAATTTAAAATTATTATTATGTTATGATGCCAAAACTGAGATGTATTTACAATCTATAAATATAACAAATTTTATCCATTTATATTCATAATTACAGAAGCTAGAAGCGCGGACGGACAGACAGACAGACGGACGGACAGAGCGAAACCATAAAGGTTCTAATAAAAACAAGATTAAACGTGTACTTCTTAATCTTACGATATTTCCGATATTATGTTGCATGGTGATAAGTGCTATATAGTGTGCATGAAATGCTTGAAGCTCGACTTATTAAATTCGATGAGGACTAATACTGAACACGTTTAAATAGGTTCTGAAAATATCACTTATTTAGGTCTTTACCTATGAAATTGCCGTTCTGCAATACTGGCCATTTCAAATTAAAATAATTTTTGTTTGGCTAATAATTCTAATTTCAAATTATTTTTTTTTAAAAACATGGAATTCTTTTTCCAAAAGTAGTCATTTGTTTATTGATTAGTGTTACATTTTCATCGCATTTCAATCTTTTTCGTCATCATGGATACGTTAAAAATTCGAGTAATTATGGAATATGAGTACCGTCGTGGCAGCAACGCGGCACAAGCGGCACACAACATCAACGACGCTTACGGAGCTAACACTGCAAACCAACGCACCACCTGTTATTGGTTTGCTCGCTTCCGTTCTGGAAATTTCGACCTGAAAAATGAACCTCGCGGTCGTCCGACGACTTTGTTCAACAATGACGAATTAAAGGCGATTGTGGAAGCTGATGAAACACAATCTACGGCTGAATTAGTAGCAGCTTTCGACGTTAGCGTCAAAACAATATTGATCCATTTTCGTCAAATTGGCAAGGTAAAAAAGCTTGACAAATGGGAGCCCCACGAACTCAATGATCGCCAGCGCGAAATACGCGTCGAGACATGCCTTGCACTGCTCAACAGACACTCAAATGAAGGAATTTTGAACCGCATTGTTACCTGCGATGAAAATAGATTCTGTTTGATAACCGCAAGTGCTCAGCAAGTTGGTTGGATCCTGGTTCAGCACCTAAACAATGCCTTAAACGAAAACTTAACCCTAGAAAAGTGATGGTCACTGTTTGGTGGTCTAGCGCCGGTGTGATTCATCACAGCTTCTTACCAAACGGGGTGAGCATTACTGTAGATGTGTACTGTGAAGAACTGAACACAATGATGGAGAAGCTGGCATATCTCCAACCAGCATTGGTCAATCGCTCGTCTCTGCTGCTCCTGCACGATAACGCGCGACCTCATACTGCACAGCAGACGGTCTCCAAGGTTGGAAGCTCTCCGTCATCCTATACTCACCAGACCTTGCGCCTACAGACTTTTTCCAGAATTTGGATAACTTCTTGGCGGGAAAAAAATTCAATACCCGAGAGGCAGTACAAAATGCCTTTGAAGAATTTGTTGCCTCCCGTCCAGCTGATTTCTTTAAGAAGGGCATCAATAAACTGCCACTGCGTTGGCAAAGATGCATTGATTGCATGGGTGATTACTTCGATTCATACAAATAAAAAATACATGATAAATATTCGTTTAAACTTTTTCATACAAAACGGCAATTTCATAGGTAAAAACCTAATATTATTTATGATCATTTATTTAAACTTACAATGGGTATACTAAGCTATCCTTGAAAGATAGACATAACCCTTCGCCGGATTTTTTGTAGGGCTATTTAAGATAAGTATTTCCAGTAAGTACATTATAATGTTACTTAATAAACGTCTAACGGTTTTTGCAATGCCAGTATTTTTTTTCCTATTAATTCGACACTTATCGTTATATTTTGGACAATTTACACAGTATCTTTATAAATTATAGCGTGTCTGTTATTCTAATGTATAAGCTGTATTATTGTAAAGTTTCGTTCAAATCCGTTCTGAAGTTTTTGCGTGAAAGAGTAACATACATCCATCCATACACACATACAAACTTTCAAATTTATAATATTAGTAAGGATAAGGATAAATAGACTACAGCCACTCTATTTATAAGTAACTAGTTAGTAAATAGCTTGAGTTAGACTTAACTTTTTGGAGATCTTAACCCTTTTTACGACTGAAATGTGTGGCGTGATCTGTACTAAATTCATCCTGGAATTTCAATTCGCCGGTGTAAGTTATTTTAATGAAACTTCGGTTAATTTTACTCGTATCTAATATTATAAAGTGGAAAGGTTTGAGTGTTTGTTTGTTTGCATTGAATAGGCTCCGAAACTACTGGATCTGTCGAAATGGAGTATGGCACAGATATAGAGTAGGTACACCACGGAGTAGGTACACCACGGAGTAGGTACACCACGGAGTAGGTACACCACGGAGTAGGTACACCACGGAGTAGGTACACCACGGAGTAGGTACACCACGGAGTAGGTACACCACGGAGTAGGTACACCACGGAGTAGGTACACCACGGAGTAGGTACACCACGGAGTAGGTACACCACGGAGTAGGTACACCACGGAGTAGGTACACCACGGAGTAGGTACACCACGGAGTAGGTACACCACGGAGTAGGTACACCACGGAGTAGGTACACCACGGAGTAGGTACACCACGGAGTAGGTACACCACGGAGTAGGTACACCACGGAGTAGGTACACCACGGAGTAGGTGCACCACGGAGTAGGTGCACCACGGAGTAGGTGCACCACGGAGTAGGTGCACCACGGAGTAGGTACACCACGGAGTAGGTACACCACGGAGTAGGTACACCACGGAGTAGGTACACCACGGAGTAGGTACACCACGGAGTAGGTACACCACGGAGTAGGTACACCACGGAGTAGGTACACCACGGAGTAGGTACACCACGGAGTAGGTACACCACGGAGTAGGTACACCACGGAGTAGGTACACCACGGAGTAGGTACACCACGGAGTAGGTACACCACGGAGTAGGTGCACCACGGAGTAGGTACACCACGGAGCAGGTACACCACGGAGTAGGTACACCACGGAGTAGGTACACCACGGAGTAGGTACACCACGGAGTAGGTACACCACGGAGTAGGTACACCACGGAGTAGGTACACCACGGAGTAGGTACACCACGGAGTAGGTACACCACGGAGTAGGTACACCACGGAGTAGGTACACCACGGAGTAGGTACACCACGGAGTAGGTACAACACGGAGTAGGTACACCACGGAGTAGGTACACCACGGAGTAGGTACACCACGGAGTAGGTACACCACGGAAAGGGACCGACGCTTGATGCTTTTTAATGCGGAAAAAGTTTACGCGGTATTTCCTTTTGTGGGCACAAAGTCGCGGGCCATATCTCGTTTAAGAATAAGGACGTGCCTAAGGGTCAGTTCACACCGCGACGTTACGCTAGGCGATGCAGTGATGCATTCAAAGATAGCTATTCGAAATTGAACTTAATTCACTAAATAAAAAAACCTAACCAAGCGCATGTCGGGACATGTCTAAGGAGGGTTCCGTAACTATAAACGCGTAATATATATTTTTTTTCAAATTACTTTCCGATTTCGCTACAAATATATTTCGTAAAGAGTTTTTAGCGTGGCCTATTAGCATGGAAAATTGCAAATTTCTAAGTCTCATAGTTTAAAAATGGCTATTCAACGATACCCCACAAGATGCGGTAGAATGAAAAAAAAAAAATTTCCCCACTCCACATGTATGGACTCCACTAAAATAACAAATAACACCCCTAAAATATAAAAATTTTATTATTTTATGATACCAAAACCGAGATCTATACACAGTCTATGGCTATACAAAATTTCGACCATTTATATTCATAATTACAGAAGCTAGAAGCGTGGACAGACAGACAGACAGACAGACGGACGGATGGACAGAGCGAAACTATAAGGGTTCCTTATATGTTACGGAACCCTAAAAATATACATGTTTCATATGACATCAGTCATACACTGCACATGTGCTATGCAGCGCGGTGCAACTTGACATTGGAACTCTTACAATAAAACGTGTATCTTCTTGTGAAATTAATAAGGCTTATATTGTATCGGGCTGCAACCTCTTGATATGCAAGTCCTTCTCACGCTTGAGTGGTGATGATAATAATACAGCAACAATTCTTATATTCTCCTTTATTGGTGCTTACACAGATACGTATTACAAATGAGATATTATGTCTAACACAAATATACGCCTACACTATGTATAGCCCTTTGGCCAACTGACATAAACTAACTCGATAGGCTTTACTTCATGACATCTGTCAATGTCAATAATGATATTGACAGTTACATCTTACTGTTGATATATGTAACAATATTTGAATTAAAAATGCAGCGTCATATGGCGTATCGTTTCATTTCGATGTGAATTGTCCATTATTAAAAAGTATATTATTGTAGAGCCAGTGTGGCCGTCTTGTTGCTCTGACCTTATTAGGCTTCACACATTTCAAGCCATGGTCAAAAAGCTAAGAATTGTATTGCTCGTAATCAGCTTAACTCTGATCAGATGAAAAAAGGTAATGGACCGAAAAAGCCCCGCTTGTATCGCGTCCGGTTGAATTTTTGATTGAACTGCCCCGAAACTATCTGGACCAGAAATGATTGGTTTTTCTGCGTTGCGAAATTCACAGTACTTTAATTCAATGTTGCGTGTGATTCAAATATTAAATGCTCTGAATTGCCTCGCTATACTTACATTATTGAGTTGAAATTTTATCGGAAAAATCCGAGATTCGTATGATCGAAGAGTTAATAAAATAGTTATTTGTAGGGTAAACCTCTCCCTAAACCCGAATTTCTTTAACAAAGGATTTTATTTGAAAAATGTTGGTACTGAAATATGTGGAATTTATCAGGCTACAAAAATCTGCAATAACCAATGAGAGTATCAGTGAAAATATACTAATTTATCTGCTCCAACAAAACAAGGAATTGTACAAAGTGTTATAAGGGATATCTTTAAAAAAGTTAAAAAAATCGTTGATACAAACTTCATTTTTTCCATTTTTAGACAACTAAAAGCTTAAATTACTATTATTGTATTCTATTCGCATGCGGTGTAAATAGCATTAATTTCAACATATTTTTTTCACCTTATTGCAACTTTTTTATGGTTTAGTATGGTTTGGTCTTTATTGTGGTAAATTCTCCGGTTTTTTTAACCTTAGATATAAAGAAATATTAAATAATAAATTATCAACAATTAAAAATTAGGTCATGATCCGGGGATCTACGGGATAATTATGCAATTAACCATGGGAAACATTCTGTATAATCTACGTACACTTCTATGAAAAATAGTGATTCGAGTCGGACTCTTGCAATAAGGGTTCCGTACAAAACGGGGTGTCAACGTGATGGCAGCTTCTGTCAGCTTACAATATCATTTGTGAAAATTACAATTAATGCCTAGCTGTCACGGTTAAAGAGTTACCTGGTGATAGACGGACAGGCAGACGAACGGACAGCGAAGTCTCAGTCATATTATGGTGCCTCCAACAAACAAACTATGCTTATAAAATTAAGTATATAAGGTTTTAGACCTTATATACTTAATTTTTTCTCTTATACTTGTTATAAAATACATTCATTATGTCAATGTTTATAATGACACATTATTAAAGATTCAGCTAATATTACCTTTATTCTTATAATTTGACTGGGTAAACGTTAATAAATCCAATTAGTACGGCTACAATAAGGAATCGCAATGTGTTCTTCTTATAGAGGCTAGTTACATTGCTTTTTAGCCGTATAATATTCAAAGTCATATAAAGGCTTTTAATATGGTGAATTATTACACACAGCGTACCACATTTTATCATGCATTTGAATTCCCATACACTTTCCACTATAAACGAGCGCATAAATCAGGTAAATAAATTATTTATTTATTTAGTATAATTACATAGAATAATAACTTACCGTTCACTTTTAAGTGAAATGGTTGACGTTCCTCTTTCTTCGCCAAACTGTTGCCAAAACGTAAATCACTAACAAAAAGATTTATAGTAGAATCAGAAACAGACGGCTATAAGGGCTTACGGATTTTTAAGAGCCTTTGATTTGCAACTTGCCACATGAGTTTAATGAGTTTAATGCCCAAATGCACCCTTATTAGCGATAATACGGCACCTATAAGAAAATTATATTGCCAATATAAGCCACTTGAAGAGCAATTTTAGTTTGTTGGGGGCTGTTTCTACCCTTTGGGTATAGAACCTCAAAAGCAACGCAAGTTCAAACAAACATTGTTTAAAAATCAATGTGTGGATGAAAAGTGGATTATGTATAAAACTATAATTAAAAGTTTATTTCCTGTCGCGTGTCAACTACGATAATTTCTTTATTATATGTTCTTGTTTAACATCCCAACGAGTAGATGAGCACGTTGTTCAAACATCGCTTTAATTTAATTATTGTATCGTGCTCAGATGAACAAGCTGAAGTTTGAATTAATTAAAGTGTTAGGTTACAACAACGCTCATAAACTGAAAAAAGGTGAAGTGTTCGAGACATGAAAGTTACAGTTTAGCTTTAAAATTGTTTTCCAAAGTCACTCTGTCTGTCTGTTACATTATAACGGCTAAACCACTGAACTGATTTTAATGAAATTATAATCAATAAATTATATTGCATATAGTAATATTTTTATATGTCTATATATATAAAAATATTAGGTCGAGACTCAATAAGCATATTATAGGTTATTTTTCAGATCATGTCTCGTTGCTGTCATAGGTCAGCTCAAACAGAGAAAGATAACATACATTCAAGTGTCTTGCGAATCTATGTCAAGAACGGGCTCATAATAAATTTCAAACTTAAAAATAAATTATGTTCGAATTTCAACCGCTAAGCGACCATTAGTAAAATTAAATTCGCCGAGTACACGTGTTAAATAGCCTTGACTTATGTGCATTAGGTGTATTATGCATACCTGGGCTGCGGCTTACCCGAGATTTAACGGTCTTGGCGCTTACCCAATTTGCTAAAAACTGGATTTCCCCGTATAAATAAATCGTTAATTTTCCGACCACGTAGTCTTAATAAAACTATTACGCTTAACCCATAGCATATTTAAGGCATTAATGTCACAAGGGTCAATGTAACAAAAGAGCAGCCTCCACTTTTTATATTATATCACTATGGATTAAGTTGACAGGGAAAGACACATTTAAATTTTTTTCACATTAAGTAGGTAACGTAAACTGTAAAGTTAACAAAAGTTTTTTGAAATGGTAAAATAAAAAGAAACATGATTTTTACTACCTATATAATTTATTTCTGTCAATATTTAATAATATTTTATTGACTGACCAATAAAATAACAGTTTGTTTTATGGAATACCTCAAAAAATATTTTGACTGCTAACAGAAATAGGTCGAAATCGGTGGAAAAACATTTTTCTCCAAAAGACAAAATCAGTGGAATCTCAATGACTCTTGTTATTTTAGACATATCTGGCAATGAGGGTTTTTGATATTTTTTGCCGCTAGGGGGCAGACCCAACTCACACAAAGTGTCATCTGGTGGCGTAAGTAGCATCAATAACGGTCAATAAGAATTTTCAATTCTTTTTCTGTCACCAGGAGCGCTTGGTAGCCCGACGGTCCTTGTCGTGTCAAAAAGCAGTCAGATGTCACGAATTTAAAAACCCTCATTAATCTGTGTTTTGTCAGCGTGGACATCAGTTCATGGGAGTTGGGTGAAGTTCTCATACCTGCAGTTTTTGTAATGTATCGGAATTTGTTGAACGTCCGTCATCGTCATGCCGAAGCTTGGTTTTAACTCAATCCAATATATATCAATAAAATATAGGCACAATAAAATAGCCGATTCTCATTCTCACTTTTTCTTTTTCCCTCTTTAACACACGCACTTCACACTAGCCAACTCACAACCACAGTAGACAATGTATGTACTTACGTACAGAGAAACAGCTTTCATAGAACGATCCAACTTTGAAAATTTTGACGTCCCTTCAACGGCCCACAATCGTGGACACACCGTATTCTTGTAGTAGTGCAATCAAATCGAAAGCTAACAATGTAGCTGTTATCTGTTCCTCTTTCTTTAATCCGTGCTTGAAATGATTTACTGCTTATGTGAAGGCAGAAAAATAAATGTCATACTAAAAATAAAAAAGTCCCTTACAAAAATATCATCATTATATTCTAGAAACTGTTCCGTGCGATTTATCATTGTACACAAAAAAAACTTTATTAATTTACTAAAAGGAAATAAGTTTTCGGAAGAAATTTTATCACTTCCAATAAATAAAAGTTATCTTAGCAAATTGTAGGAACGAACTAATTAGGAAATAAAGTGATTGTAGCAAATGAATTGGTGATGTAATTTATATACCTAAAGCTTTGATTGGGAAAGAAAAAATACTAGGACTACATTTATTAATTAATTTAATTTGGTCATAACAATGTCTTTAGAATGATTACTTACAACTAATTATTCCAAAGACTTAATAATCTTAACAATCTTATTATGAGTGTCGCACAGCTTGATCAGGCTTGTCAATATCTCACTGAATTTTGATCGACTGGGAAATAGGCAGGGAAATATTGATATAACGTCATCGATATAACGCCATCTGTTGGAAGCTACGTAATACGTATACTTCTCACATAACAACTTAACTTTCTTACTTACGTCTCAATACACAGATGACTCTAGGGATACAAATTTGTAATATAAATTATTTAAGAAATGAAACATGTCACTGACGGTTATTCTTTTGTAAGCAAATTGAGGATTTGCTTATTTTTTTTTTTGGTGAGGTAGGTATATCGTGAACCATTTTTATAAATATCATTTTGGTGCTTGTAGCCCAAAGCCATATAATAAGCGGAGAAAACATAATAATATATTAACCGTGGCCTGCGACCGGGCACGTCGAGGTTGTTAGTTACATAATTTAGCTATTGGGAAAACATCGTTAAGTTCGTTCGGTAAAAGGGTTGAGAGCAAAGTTGGAATAGTCACATCTGCTCCAAACTTTATTGAATATATAATTTTAAGCATGAACACGATTATCGGTAATAGTTATTATTAGATAGGGTAAAACAACCAATTTTTGGCCCCTTTCCCCAATGGGTACTAGCCTGTAATTTTCTTATTACATTAATGAATAGTGCACCGAAAAATAAGAAGGTTTGTAAAAGGGATAGTACACTAAACATCAATATTTTCAAATATACCGCGGATCGTTTGAACAACTTTTGTGAGTCTTGTGAAAACGCCCCATACAATAGTCGTACAAGCAAGTGACGTCACAAGTAAGTTGCTACGAAATGTATGGCCATAATATGCACAAAATCTCTGATATCTCCGAAGTTCATGCGCTTATATTTGTACTCACCATAGTAAATATTTTTGTATTTGATATAAGTAAACTAATTATGTAGGGTTTTATTCATTATTTTATAACATGGTCGTATAAAATATTCCAATTTCTTTGTAACTTTGAATTAATGCAGCTAATAACAAATGTACATATAAAATCTTAATTCTTTTTACTTACCCAATTATTGGCTACCCCCTTTATGAAATACGGGCTGCGTATTATTTTTGCTTATCTTTTTATACTTCTTACTACTTAATTATGTTTTTCTTATTTGTGTATAAATGAAGGGTGGCCATTACAGAATACGTGCCTACTATAAATCTTTGGGCGTCAATGACTGGGGGTGGGCAACAGTAGGTTATTTTCCCCTGAGTACAAATTTAATATTTGTGTAGGGAATTTAAAAAAATGATGAAATGAGGAGACCGGAGGAGAACCTTCCATATACAAACCAGTTTACTACCCCGGCCGTATGGAGAGTCGAGCCAGCCCATTCTGGCCGAAGCATGGCTCTCCCACGATTAAAGCATTCACGTGTTATTCAATGCAAGGTCGCAGTTCTTAACGATATTGGTGAAGAAACTATCTCCACGGCAAGGGTGGCAAAATTCAACACCGAAATCGTCCGCTGCTAAGCGCTTGGTTGTTAAAATTCGAGTTTCCTGACTGTACAATATCATCTCCATTCTACAATCCAACCAAAATATTGCGAACATTTTCAAATGTCACACGTTTAGGTAGGCTGATGTACACAGTTAGGGTCAATTCACATCTATATGAAACGATACGCGACATGGCGCTGCATTTTTAAGATAACACTTTGCATATATGCAATAGCGTGTTAAACAAAATTGAAGGTGCACCGCACTGTACATCGCAAGTGTAGTGTATGACTGATGTCATACGAAACGTGTATCTATTGGTGAAGTGAACAAAGTTCAATTTTGAATAGCTATCTTAAAAATGCAGCGTCGCTTATCATCGCGGTGTTAACTGACCCTAGCACACGTACGAATGTTAAAATTAAAATGTTCCCTCCACGTAAACCTGCGATATACCAGTGCACAAAACAGCAATATTTCAAGTCATTTTATCTTCAGCCATTTTTCATGGACCGAGCGCTATTAAGGGGATTTGACTTTTGTCTCACGCTGTTTGCTATTTATGATTTTACTTGACGTTAAAGTTTGACAGTAGTTGTGTGATACAAACACCAATTCATTAATGTAATTAAGTGCTTTGTTTGTTGAACACCTCCGTGAAGTATTGCAGGATTTTTATAGTTATGTTTTGATTTGATTTTGACATTGGTAATGTTTTTCGTACGCTCCAGTGTAGGCTCCGATTTCACGAGAAAGTGAGATCCCCTTATATCTCGGAGAGTTGTGAAGATATGATCTTAAAAAAAGAGCTGAAAAGTGCAAAAAGAATTATTCGAGAAACTAAAGTTCTTTCGAATTCCGTAGATTCATTTCCAATATGCTCGATAGGCGTGTGAGGCACGAAATCTGTGAACTTTATGTCACTACTCACCGTGAACGAATTACGAGGGCGGCACTGAAAATTTCGGGAATCAAGGAAGTGGCACAACATTACTATTTAAAAATGTATTTATTGCTTTTCGAAGTATTCTGTGCGAAATTTGACACATTTTTCCATACGATGGAACCAATCATTGAAGCAACCATTCCATTCGGAAGTTGGGGTCTCCAAAATGGCCGTTTTGTAGGCGTCCACAGCTTCTTCAGGTGATGAAAATCTCTGACCACGCAATTTATTCTTTATTTTAGGGAAAGTATAGAAATCATTAGGGCTTAGGTCGGAGCTGTACGGCGAATGGTCTAATAATTATATGATTTCTTGCTCTAAAAACTTTTTGTTCTGTGCGCGGTGTGAGAACTTGCATTGTCGTGATGGAGGATGATGCGGCGGTTGCAGTTCTCTTTACGGAGTTCAGAATCGACCTGTGGCAAACAAATGTTAACATACCATTCTGCATTAACCGTTCTTTGTCCCACAAGAGGAATAGTCGCAACATGGCCGGTTTTGGAGACAAACGTGGCCACCATTTTTTTTGCAACACTCCGTGAACGAACAATTTTTGTTGGCCTTAACTCATTTTCCAACACCCAAACTCGTGACTGGTTTTTTGTTTCGGGTTCGTACGCGTATATCCAGGATTCGTCACCTGATACGATGTTGTTTACAGCATTTGAGGATCTTGCGTGGAATCTTTCCAGAGTTCTGACGCACCAAGTAACGCGAGCCGCTTTTTGCTCTTCACAGAGCAAATGCGGTATCCATCGGGAAAACAACTTTTTTACACCTAATTGTTCATGCAAGATTATTTGTATTTGACTCATGCCAATGTCTAAAGTTGCCTGAATTTCGCGGTATGTCACATGTCGATCTTCCTCAATCAGCTTACGCACAGCATCAACGTTTTCTTGGGTGACTGCAGTTTTTGGACGACCTTGACGGGGATCATCACTAAGCTTGACACGTCCACGTTACAATTCAGCAAACTAGCGATAAATTGTGGTTTTGGATGGGGCTTTATCACCAAATGCAGAAATCATCCGGTCAACACACTGTTTTGGTGTTAAACCACTTCGAAAGTCATAATAAATCATCACTCTAGAATTTTCTCGAGTCAATTCCATTTTCTCAACGACTAAACAAGTTTGACAAGACCTTGTGACAAGACCGAGAATCTTTTTTTAAATAAATAAACGGTATTCGATTTTTTAAACCAAGAAGTTTTTCAATTAAAAAGATTTTAATATGACAGGAACAGTGGAAATATTCCATTCCCGATACTTTTAGTGCAGCCTAAATATGTAGCTACAATTTGTACGGCATCGAATTAGTTACCATTGTTTGCGTTGCGTTGTTTAGATGCCATACAAATTGCAGTTAACTTCTTCACGGCAAGTAGTGACAAAAACTCGCACACAGCAAAAGGACAACTTGGCTTTCGAGTGCAAGAGAGACGCAGGTTTGCTCTCAGAGAAAGAATCATGAGAGAGCTATGCTTTGGCATAGATGAGCTCTCTCGACCTAAAAGATATTTCGTACACCATTAACAAAAGCGAGTTTATGGTCTTCAGTGCGGGTCTGACAGGAGTCATAGAAGTGTATCTCCTGTGACTTTTGGTGGTGTCCCGCTGAAGACGGTAAACCGATTTAAATGTCTGGGCCACTGGGTCACCGGCGCTCCATCAGATACGGAGGATATTGAGAGGGAGCGTAGGGCTCTGTGTGTGCGTGGCAACATGCTGGCTCGAAGGTTCGCTTGATGTAGTAAGGAGGCCAAATTATCACTCTTTAAAGCATATTGTCAATCATTCTACACGTGCGCCCTGTAGATAAGTTTCACTAATAGTAATTCACGAGGCGGGCACACAGCGCACTACGAGTGCAATACAATAACATATTCAGGATGCTGTTTGGACTGTCGCGTTTTTGCAGTGCTTCTACCATGCTTGCGGAGGCACATACAGATTGTTTCTACGCGATCATAAGGAAGCGAAGCGTCTCGCTGTGGTTACTGGTCGCGCGTAAGGAACAGTCAGGAGTCTCCTGAACGTATTGAGTAGTCGATGGGACTCCCAGCTGTTGAGGCATTGGATGCAGCTCCATGCCCCGGCAGCTCGATTTCCCTACTTATGATTAATAAATTTTATATCCTATAATATATAATATTATAAATGTGAAAGTTTGTAAGGATGGATGGATGTTTGTTACTCTTATACGCAAAAAGCACTAAACGAATTTCGATGAAATTGGGTATCCCGAAAAAGTACAGTATTCCCGTGGGATAAACGGTATTATATTTACGCTGGCGGAGCCGCGGGAAAAAGCAAGTAGATTATATTATAATTAATGTTGTTATCATCCATTTATCCAAAACATCCATCCATCCATCCATCCTCACAAACTTTCACATTTATAATAGTAGTAGGATAAAATCGGTCACATTTTTAGCTTTTTTTATTTACCTTCAAATAATTCAAAAACAAAATACAAAAGGGAACATGCATATAACACGAAACTCCCATATAAATCATAATAACACAAGGCAAACAATCCTTAATAAATCTTCCAAGCAATTGGCGATCTTGTCTCGAAGAATATATATTACCTCAGCGTTTACAATTGACTCACTCGTATCTGATGTAGATTTTGAAAATATTACTGATGCTAGATAAATTGCATTCAAATCTTGTTTTGAATTTGATATTTGCCTTAAATGCTTTGGAAAATATTTAAACTGATAAATAAATAGGAAAAAAATCCTATAGTGGAGTAGGTAGGGGTAGTATGTCTACTACAAAAGTATTTTGAAATAACTGTTCTATTTAACAGGTTTTAATTATATAATATTTTAATCTGTGTGAGAATTATTGTGTATTAAATAAATAGCTTTAACTACGGATAAGTGTCAGATAGCTTATTCGCATATTTTGTCTTTATCGCTCGATATAAAAGTAAGCAGCGACAATACTTCCGAACAAGCTATCCGACACTTATTAAAGGATTGTGAAACTGACCCGTAATTTTTCATTTTAATAAAATCTCCGTGTAATAACTACAATTTAAAAAAAACTGTAACCCGACTACGTAAATTATGTAGCCTATGTTACCCGGGCCATTATTACGAATCTATTGACACCTCATTTATTAAAATCAGACCGGTAGTTAAGGCGCTACGATGGAACAAACATACATACATAGACTGCCAAAATAATTACCCTTCCTTTTGGTATCGCCTTAGTTGGGTAAAAACGAGTCTGTTTTGTATTGCTTAAAGACTAAGAAGCAATACAAAACAGACAAAGTTTTTATTATATAGTTCTTCCAATTTTTTCCAATTTTTCCCGCTCATTCAAGATCTCATCGGAATGTATTTTTACTTTCGTCCACTCTAAGTACGTTAAGCTCATAAACAAACGCTGGGTTGATAACAATCTTAACTTGGCTCGGTCAAGCAGGACTATCTGAAGAGCCCTTAATCTGTCCAATAAAACTTCCCGACATCTCGATAAAAATATTATCAAGCATCCTTCAAAGTTCATCGAGGGCGATAAGTATAATTGTTTCTAGATGTTTCGATTTCATATTTCGAAGTTTCTTGCTTCTTTATCAATACCTTTTCTGTGTTCTTAAATATTCTGAGTAATGCCCTGCAGGAGCGGACACCTAACGTTTTATCGTAAGCCGAACTCTGCAGTTTTATCGATCGCGTTTATGACAATCGATAATTTGCCATGATTGTCCCCATATTGAAAATTGCGGATCTTAGTAACAAATCTCTGATTGTGTGGGGTTGTGAAGTAGGAATTTCTATTCTTTTCGTATTAAGCCCACGTCAAACAAATCGGAAGCTGGCTCGACTGTTATCTGTATTTAATTACTCCAGGATGAATGTATCCACCAGGAAGCAATATCAGTCGATTTACGATACTGATTCTGTCGACTCAGTTTGACACGGATCTATTGTCCTGTGTTTGTGGTTAAGCTTAACGTGAACGGCTGATTTTGGTATTAACCAGAGGGAAAACTGTGACTCATACCGCAGAAGTTATTGACTATAGCAATACATTTCATGAAAATAATAATAGTAGGTGTATTTTATTTATTTATTTAATGATACCCATACACAATACTGTCACTATATACATATAATCACTTCGATTAGATCAGTTGGAACTGGCGGTGTATCATGAGTTGGATTGTCACGATTTTTATCGGTTTCTAGTTGGTGCGCAGCCATGCATCCAAACAGTTTTCTAGTTCCTTATGACCTTCTTTTACTCAAAATATCTTCACACATTTTGGTCAGTGAAAAAAATCTGACTGGTTTAAATCCACCAGACCAGCGGTTTTATATCAAACATTTGGGTCCCTAGCGACCTATAGTGGTCCTATGCTTGTTCACGATGATAATCTTCTTCGACGTTGAGCTCTAGTTCTAGTATGTTGTATGGAAAATTATAACAGGAGCCATAGCCACCATATTGTCTATCGTCCAATCGGCATAATGCTGCTGATTGGATTAGTTAGAACTGACCGTGTATGGGGTGGTTTGGTAGGACAGTTTATATCCTTACTATAATATTATAAATTTAAAAGAGTGGATGTTTGTTACTCTTTCACGCAAAAACTACTGAACGAATTTCGATGAAATTCGGTATGGTAGTAGTTTAGACTCTGGATTAAAACATAGGCTACTTTTTATCCCGAAAAAGTAGTGTTCCCGAGGGATACTGTATTTACGCGGGCGGAGCCGCGGGAAACAGCTAATATAATATATTATATGGACGGACTGTCTGCAGTTCGTCCATATATATTATATTATTTATTTAGGGATTAAGCCTGCAGCAATACGCCGATTGGATCATAGGCAGTATGGTGTATGACTGCCGTAAAAATGACTCGAGTAAAAACAAGTCCCATTCTTCATCAAACATTTTTTAATGTTCGCTAAATACTTTCATACAAACTGGCCAATGATAATCGTATAAAGCTAAGTACCCATACGTACTAGTACCTGGGTTACCGAGCTTTGCTCTGAGTACTGATAAAGTTAAAAAAATAAAAATAATCACAAATATATCTGACCGGGATTCTAACCCAACACATTCCGAATTTTCGGACAAAGCAAAAATTGTACATACGCATACGAAATCGGATTGACCTAATAGAGTCTAAGATATTGATAGTTTACTGACGACGACGGCACGACGGAAGAAAAAAATTATATAACTTAAAATGAGAAGTTTCCACGTAATAAGACCTAGCTAGATCAATTTTTCTTCCCCATAACTCCCTACATACTAGATTACATGGTAATACTTGCAGCCATTTTCAAAAAACCGTATATAATATTATATACACGATTTCTTTAAGTTTAAGATAACAGGTAATATTTTTATCTTTCACACTAAATTTGTGGCGTAGATAAAAAAAATAAAAAAGTGAATAAATCCCTTTAAATAACGCTTGTTTAAATGTACATTACCCGGCAGTCAGTCCCGGACCTATCAATCATTTCCGGTGCGCGCGTCAACACATCGCCTTCCATAATTTAAGGCTTTTTCCCGTTTTTTACGATCGTCTGATTTTCATGCTCCCAAATGTCACCGTCTCTTCTGATTACGTGTTCGTTAGTTTTTTGTGGGTTCAAATTCTTATTTTATCTAAGGTTTCTTAATAATTATGATTTACTACACAGCTTGTGCTATTATAAAGGCAAGGCAAGTTAATTTTAAATATTATATTTCCGTAGGTTATTATATATACTTCTATGCCTAATATTATAAAGAGCAAAGATTTGTTTGTTTGTATGTTTATTTCCATTGTATAGGCTCTGAAACCACTGGACCGATTTTGATAAAATTTGGCACAGATATACAGTAGGTCAAGGGCAAGGATATGACTATTTATAAACGCGGTAAAATGTACGGTACGGGCGGGATTTTCTTTTACGATCAGGAAGTCGCGGGCAACATCTTGTCTTATATTAGGTCATTACTCATGAAATTGGCGATTTGTAAAGGAGGAGCATAAAGTCGATTTTTTTTTAAACATAATTTATTTATTTAATCAAAATATCCATTTTTCATTATCCACAAAGTACCATTGCTATCTATGCACTTTTGCCATCTATTAGGTAGTTTATTGATTCCTTTACTAAAAAAAAACCATTCGAACAGGAATCAATAAAATCTTAGAAGGCGCTTTGAACTACCCCATCGGAATTGAAATTTTTCCCTTGCAAGAAGTTATACAAATTTGGAAAAAAATGATAATCAGTTTCAGCAAGGTCCGGGGAGTATGGTGGATGTCTTAGACATTCCGATTGAAGCTCCTCTAATTTGGTCGTTTTTGATTGACCGTCTGTTGTGCAGTGTGTGGTCTAGCGTTGTCCTGAAGCAGCAGTGGCCTAGAGCGAATGACCAACCTCCGTTGTTTAGCAGCTAGCTTTTCCATCATGATTTGCAGTTGCTGGTAATAGACATCTGCCGTAATTGTCTGGCCAGATTTAAGAGATCTGTAGTGAACGACACCGGCACTAGTCCACCAAACGCTTACATGTAACGTTTTTTTAGTCAATTTTCGCTTGGGGCAGGCTTTGGCTAGTTCGCCAGGGTTCGGCCAATGCGATGAGCATTTCCGATTATCGTACAGGATCCACTTTTCATCACAGGTAATGATTCGATATAAAATCCCTTCATTATTGTACCGGTTGAGTAATGTAACGCAGCAGTCGACGCGCGTTTGTCGGTTTGCTGCACTCAATTCATGAGCATTTTCACCTTCCTAATTTGCTTCAAGTGGATTAAAACTGTTTTCTATCACTAACACCGCAGCCTGCAGCTAACTCGGACGTGGTTTGCGATGGATCCGCTTTCACAGTAGCCTTCAATTCTTCATACGAACTTTGATCTCCGGCCGTTCACGGAGCTTGTTCTACAGGTCGAAATTTCCAAAACGAAAACGTTGGAACCAAAAACGCACTGTTTTTTTCTTTTGCGACACCGCCGCCATATACATCATTAATCCTTCGAGCCGTTTCTGCAGCACTGGTACCACAGTGGAACTCATACTCGAAAATAATACGATATATCAAATTTTCCATTTTGTAAACAGAGTGAGGCAAAGAAAAAACCAAAAGAGGAAAAAACAAATGAATTACGGTTTTCGAAATACAAATGCATACGTAAATAGCGGTATAAATTTGAAATTTGAATTCCTAACCAAAGAAGATATATTTGAGATCAAAGTGGCCAGTAAGACAAAACGCCAATTTCATATGTAAGGACCTAATATAGTCGTCATAATATTATTATTCTCTTGTGGCAAGTATTTCTTAAGCCTCTGTATAACGCCAGATAATTTTAATTTTAGAAATTTGAGAATTTAAATCAATAATATAATAAAAATTTGAATGTATAAAAAACAGTTCCAGGCTTAATATAATGCAGATTAACATTTATTTTTTTGGGATTTTTCAATACGACCATGACTGCGATTTCAAAGATTTCAAAGAACTCCAATTTTCAGTTCTATCGAGCGCACAACCCCTTAATGGCGTGAATTTTGACAAATTCCGTAGTAGCGTTCTGATATACTCTATTCAGATCCAATTTAATCAATCTCTAATCCAATTGACATTATCTTGGATACACTATGATGCTACTAATTTAAATGTCACTTACCGTTAAAGAAATGTAACGACATATTAATTTGTTGTTAATTCTTCGTGCTAGGTCCCAGGGCTGACTGATAAATGACTGAGACTCAAGTTATGGTTATTCAATGCAATGGACTTTGTATAAACACAAGCTTTTACCAGCGGCTCCGCTCGCGTAAATATTATCCCAGAGGAATACTGATTTTTTTTTCGTGATAAAAAATACCCTATATTTTAATGCAAAGCCTAAACAATAACTACACCAAATTTCATCAAAATCCGATCAGTCGTTTTAGCGTGAAAGAGTAACTACCATCCATACATCCTAACAAACTTTCACATTTATAATAGTGGTAGGACTAGAAAATATTGTATATAAATATTGTAATAAGCTGGGCAATATAAATAAATCATTCCCACTTTGAACTGAAAATAAGAAGTACGTTTCTGAAATTGCGCATTACATTCAATGTAATTAAAGCGTTAAATTGTTTGATAATTGTCGAAATACGAATGAATGGAAGTGAACTCCAATTAAATATTTCAGCTTTTACAAACAAAGTAGTTTAAAATTTATAAATATTGAAGCTAAATAATTGAGACATTATTTAAAATTATAAAACACTATTAAATATAATAATGATTAAAATATTATGTGAAGAATGAAAATGTATCTTAGTTGGTATTGACCACACCACATTCGGGAACGTACCTTAAAATTACAAGTAGGTAGTTTTTTTGCTGAATTAGTAAACAAACATACCTACATCATTAGCTTACTTACATCATAATATACAAAAACATTCATTACGGTAATTATGAACATAAGCGCAGAAATATCGGAGATATTTACAATTATGTTACTGTGGTCTTATACTTCATGCACCTTTACCTAGGCGTGACGTCACAGCTAGGTACGACTTTAGTATGGAGCGTTTTCACGAGACTTGCTAAACTTTGTATACATATCGCTGTACCTTTGAAAATATTGACTTTGGAGAAGTTACTCATATTCAAGAGTACTATTCGTTTATGGAATAAATTAAATCAGTCGTGTAGCCTGGGTATTGACCGTTCTCATTTCCGTTCCGTTGAAAAATTGTGCCGTTGTAAATGACATAAGGTACAACAGCCTTTTTTTAAGGAGAACCATAGTCATAAAATACTTTGGTATTAGGTTGTGTTTATTCAGATACGATCACGAACAGATCAGGTGTACCACTTGTCGACCTCTCAGAGATTTACCTCTGTCTGGACCTAGAAAATCCGAGATAAAATGTTACTGTACTATAGCGATCAGGTTCACACGTTCATGAAATAAGGAAATCACTAAACAATATCGATTTTAACCTTCTTAGAATTCGATCCAGATTAACCCCTGTTTAGCCTGTATATTTTCGAGGATTTTTTCCCTATAAAATTGATCTCCTTTGTTACAGTTGACATGAGAGCGACCCACATCTCCGAAGTCGCGTGATATTATGTGAAGGTGTGCGACACGAGCAAGATGGCGGGTCCTTGGCATAGAGGTGTCGTCGGATTTGTGATTCTCTTGTGGATTACGAGTAAGTTGCGTTTTCGCAGTAATAATACACAGGAATTTTTGCACTATTTCCACTTTTATAAGTATTTTACATAAATTTTCATATAATTTACATGAATGGATTCGACAGTCATCATCGGGTGCAAGTAGATTTTTTTAAAAATATGTAAACATTGTGCATTTTTTTTTTTTTTTTATTTATTCATGACCATGGATACAAAGTCCTTCAGTCGGATACAACATTGTGCAAATGAAATTATGGTTGCCAGCATCATAAAATTTTTAAAGTTTAGCTCAACGTAATTTAAATTTTTATACCAAATTATTATTTTTCCTAATGTATATTAACAAATTAATATTAGTATAATAAAGTTGTGTTTTGTCTAGTTACCTATTAACACTCAATAATTAACGGCCGATTACAGTAATTGGCCCACTAAATCATATGTTGTCATCGTCTCCGCTTGACAGAATGACATGGACCAATCAAAACCGCTATTAAACGACCGATAAAAAAACACAAAAACTGGGCATAAACTCAATTCAAAACGAGATTAAATTTCTCGCTCTTCTATAATTAGGTTCAGAACTTAAATAATTAGCTTAAAAATTACTTTCTCTTCTTCATGAATTCGTTCGTTATTTAAAGACAAGATTTTTAGTAGATTAACTTGTGAAACTGGACCTGATCCAAGGCATAAGTCATGAGTACCATTACTGCTAATACCTGATTAATTAGGGCTCTCAGGATATTCTTAATTATTTACCAGAAAAAATATATATTTTCTTAGTTACTTAATTAAATCCTTCCTCTGTGTGATTAGATACTAATATTTCACAAAATTGCGACGTACTGACATTTCGCTCACCGACCTTAAACCTGTTTTTATCGATTCTGCTAATTAAATACTGTCAACGACAACAATACTGTCACAATCCAGTTGCAGTTTTAGCATATCAGGATATGCTAAAACTGCAAAACGGTATTCTCATAAACGTGAACACCAACTACAAATGCGTTTTGATTGATCCAAACTCTAAAACTCAGTATATGATAGTTAATTCCGAGACTTGGGGTTCTATAATAAAATACTTTTCAATAGATTAAAACCATTTCACGTAAAAGCAAATAGTTTTCTTTGCAGACGATATTTTGAGAATGCTTTTTAAATTTAAATCGCGGAGTACAGTAATTATTGCGCCGCCACCCAACGTTTTTCATTGGAAAAGATTTTCTACGAAAAAGATCTGTGATTCCGTTTTTCTCCGTAATTAGAAATATTCTGAACCTTATTGCACACACACATTCTAATGCCCGCTACTCACCACGACGTTAAAACTGCACAGTTCAGTTACAGTAGACGTATACAGTATACGTATACTACATTAACATGTAGTAATAGACCGCTCTAATCGACGCACGCACGCAAACTAAATATGTCTACTGTGACCGGACTGTGCAGTTTTATAGTTGTGGTGTGTAGCGGGCATTAGTATGTGTGCGTGCGCCGATTCGGGCGGTCTTGTATGAACATGTAGTACTCAATATTATGTCTATTGTTTTATTTATCGTTGTGGTCTGTAGCGAGCATAAGATATTATCGGCAATGCGCAAATCATTACAACTTTAAAAAGATACTTATTATTTTTAATTTTTAGTAGTAAGTACACATTAGACAACATGTTTAGTGTATATATATATATATATAATAGAAATCTCCGAAACAGCTGTATTTCCATGAAATTTAGGTCGATCTATTAGGTCTTATCCCCAGGAAACTGCACATTTTTAAGTTTTATTTGTTTTTTTTCATCATGCAACAATATATCAATAATTTCGACTAAATAAATATCAGTTTCAGTGGGAGAATGAATCAAACCCCCACAGATGAATATTTTTACCATTTTTTTATTATCCTAAATCTACTACAACTCCGAGTAAAGCTCGGTTACCAAGGTACTCACTTATTTATCAAGCAATAAAGAAATACCGATTCGCGAACAGCGAATTTATTCTTTTTGTTTACATTTAGAATAAATTTGACCTGAACAGAGCATTTAACAACCATATTGTGCGAACATTCGGCAGAATAAAGCGAGTGACATTAGCAAACAATTATTCACAGTCACGCAGATTTCCCCTTATCGCGATGGGATTTTCCAAAACAGCTAAACGACAAACAAAATTATGAATGCAGCGTGCGCGGGTAGTAAAATTATAGTAACTCAATTGGCGCAGGAACCGTAGATAAATGGTAACACGTGAGCAATGGCGTAAATAAACCGGCGCGTACTGCTTTAAACCGGTTTTCTCCGGCGCAAACCGGTTCTATCCACCGCGTGGAATGCAGGTGCAATATCTCAGGCTGTCGCTCGTTCAGATGCATGCCTGTATCGGATTGCCTCGCGTTGTAAACTGCCATACACTCCGAAATAGATAGCATTTGCGAGTTGCGACACGTTGTTTATCAGATTACCCGCCGCTTCAGACTGGAAATTTTCTATTGTCAAAGTTCCTCAAACTTTTAAACGTACAACTGTCAGCTACTTTATTGGTGAAATATTTGTCAAAATTTTATTCTGCAGTATTGTTTATTGTTTTTGAAAGCAGCCAGAGTTGTCTTGGTTTGGAAAAATAGATAAATTTCATTTCCAGTACATAACTTACTTAACTGATGATATTAATTTATAATAATTATTTTTTTTAAATATTCTGATAGCAATTTTATATTTGTAATGATAATAATATAACGTAGAGAACCAACCTAACAGTAAATACGTTCTATTAGGTAATATCTATGTTAATCTGAATACAGTAACAGAAATAGTACTAAAATGTACGGAAAGCACATTTATTACGCGCGTAGTAGGGCGTAATACCACAGATTAGTAAATAGTTAGAACATAATGCCTAGCCATACACGTAAAGGTACACCTGACAGTTGCCTGAACAGTTGAGATTTACAAGTGAACCGAAGCGTGTAAGTCAACTGTGCAGGTTTTCACACTACTCAGCCCAAGCTTACCTGACAGGTGTAACTAAGCAGGCCAACCTGGCAGGTACCTTTTACTCCTTACGTGTATGGCTAGATTACGCCTTCCAACTCGCGTACTAAACGCGTTTTCTGTACAAGGACCATTAGTGCTAATGTATCGGCGAGATTTTGTTTTATAGATTGACTCACCGTTCGCAGATGTAGTTTAATGACTTTCAACTACATTATACACATTGGAGATACCTGATTTCTTATTACATTTGAGTAAATAACATTTGTTTCTGAATGAGTTTAGTAAAATTTAGTTTCTTACCGACTTCCAAAAAAAGGAGGCGGATATCTCTCTACTTACGTCTCGGTACTTCTACTATACTGTCGCTGTAAAATACTATGGTATTTTACAGCGACACGGATATAATATTTAAACATTACTTTGCCGTTTGTGAACCTATTTGCAAAATTCTTTTGTTATTGTAAAGGCTATAATTTTAAATTAATTTATTGGTCACCAAAGTGGTGAACTGATGATGGGATCCATGATAAATCGTGGGAACTCTTTGAAATTTATATGGACACATAGTGATTTCGACTTTGTCTAAATAAGTCCAAGCATAAGCTACAGAAAAGTAAGATTTTGCACCAAGGTATACCCTGGATCCAAATGTACTGAAAAGAACTCCCGAGTCCTTAAGATACATGTTTGGGGATTCGGGCGCTATTTAAAGAACTGCAAGCATACGCCATCATACCACTTACAGTATCATCATCATCATCATCACCACCATCTTCATACCAAACACCAACATATTATTATGATGACATAGGTAGGTACTTAGTACTAACTACTAATCAGAGTTTTGTGAACCAATATTAATGTCTTTGAAATTTTGCTATTGCCAAAATTATATTCGTGATCATCATCATCACTATAAGTAGTATATTAATTAATGCTTACTGCTACTTTTTTGCCGCCGTAGTCGGCGACTTCAAAATTAAGAAGATTGAATAGAGAAATAGTTAAAATTTTAGCCGAATTTAAAAGGGGAATTATTTAGAGAATATTAAATAAGTTTTATTTCATACTTTTCTTGTGCATTTTGACTTTGGAAGGCGGTTTTTTTTTACTCAGTGTAATTATTGTTAGTGCATAACAAAATAGTTTAAATTAAAAAATAGTTATCCTTTTCGTTGGAGAACTGGCTTGCCAGTATTTCCTAGTAGTGGTGGTTACTCAAAACGGCGTTCCATACTTAAGCTCGCCTGTGAAAAGTTCTGTGTTAAGGTATGTCCATAACAATATCGATAAATTTCGGCCTACGTGTCCGAATACGAGGGGCGAATGAAACTACAATAACGTGTAGCAACTGAGCATTGAACAAGGCTTATATGTTAATCAAACATAAAACAGGGGAGCGATATTACCAGAACTCGTATAAGTAACAAAAAAGATATCATTCGCGAACGTCCGATGAGATTATTCTTCTGCGGCGTCTGCAAATCCAATAATTCGTTATATTGAAGAAAGTTTCCTACAAAGTTGCGGTCTCGAAATGATTTTCTTTGACCCGGCTCCAGCCATTATTAGTATTATTCCGATTTGCCAATATTCTGAATTTGAGATTTGTATTCGCTGTAAAATATTCAATAGCTGTATTTTCAAATATTACCTTTGAAGCGTTTCCCCTGATTTAATCACTTTAGCCAGTAGCTTAAATAATATAAATTATCGTTTGTTTGATCCAAAGTTCAATACGGATCAGTCATGTTTTTTGTGGGATATGCAGACTTATGGCGACAAAAAATCCAGTGAATACTGTAAAGAAATTGTTTCAATCGGACCAAAAAAGACGAAAATACAGCAATATTAATGCATTAGTTCCAAAAACGCGCCCGAGAATGAAGCGAGTCGTTTTGACGTCATCTGTCGTCGTCTCCTTCCCTTTAAACACAACTAAAGTATTTAACGTAAACAAAAACAATGCACGCGAGGCACAAGTGTCAAGAATCGGAGAATGAATACTTATGCGATACCTATAAACTATGAATACAATCAAGCCGTTGTCGCACGGATACCGACAGATGACGTCATCATAACCAATTCAGCGGAAGCGCGCGTTTCAAACTAGCCATTCAGAAAAACTTTAATAAATCCATTTCTTGACGGATTTTAATAATTAAAAAAAAATAAATGCTCTGTTAGTTAACACACATACGATGTACTTAGTAAAAAATCTGATTTGCTACTAAGTGATTGATCCTCATTATAAATTGTAGCAGATGCTGTTAACTCATGTAAGCTACATAATATTTTTTAAATTGGAAAGTAAGCAAAAATGTTTTGATAACTACAGATGAACACATTAAGAAGAACTTCTCAACTACCGCTTTAAATATCAAAAAATTCTGAATTTATTCAGGGTAACGAAATTGTTATTAATTTCCGTTTGTAAATAAAATACAAAGCAGGTAGAAACTTGCGAATTTGTGATTCCAACGGCAATTTCCTGGACCAATTTTGCGAGTAACATTCTGAAGGAAAACACTTGTTTATCGAATCAAACATCGAGAATAAATTTTATACATCAAAGGTTTCGCTTATAATGGAGCTACCTGATAATAACCGTTATTTGGATGATGTTTGCCGTACTCGATCTACTCAATGATTAGTATCGTTAAACATGAAGTAAATTGAATAAGGTAGGGCCTCAATGTCAGCTTTAGTAATAAATATGCCGTTTTAGTATAAGTAAAAGTAATTTAAAAAATTATAAATTAGGCAATGACTCCTTATCAAAAAACAGGCAACTAAGCAACATCGATCCATCTATTCAATATATTAATACGTAAAGCGAAAATTTCAAGTACCGTTTTACGAGAATCGTGCGTACGGATGAGAGTGAAATTTAGCAACTTAAAGTTTATGCTGAGGAAGGCGGGCGTGCGAAAAAGCTTAAATTTTTTAAAATTGTGTTTGAAATTTGTAGCGTCGTACGCTTAAGAAGTTTAATCGAGTTTTTGTCCCATCGAGAAAGTTATTAGTTGAAACCAAAACGATTTTGGAATCGCCGTCAAACAAAAACGAGTATTTGAATTGTCAAAACGATATCGATTTATGGTCGATTCATGACGATCCCTAAAGTCAATACCTATGAGTTTTGACGTTCGGTTCCGTCGTGAAAAAAATGCGTGAAATACAATATTTTTTAATTTTAATGGAACTGGATTGATATTATACTATTTTAATTATAACATTAATTATACTTCATAATTAGTATCGCTGCCTCAGTTAGCTCACACTACCCACTGTGTGTTTGATTTATTTGTGATTACACGTTGACGTTTGTCAATCTGTCACAACATTTATTTCTATTACTTTTTTTCTATCAAAGAGGCAAAATAATAAATAAGAAGGTATATTGTTTCGAAGTTATTGTTCTATAAGCGACATCGTATAGCTAAATATGAATAAAAGTAGTGAAGTGAAGTGAAGTAGTGAAAAAAGTGAAGCAACAATCACGTTTTCAGGGGGCGGCAAATGTGGCCTTGTCGATTTTTTGTCTTACAGAAATATAAAAAAAATATTATTTGCATACAAAAATTATTCTCGAAAATTTCACAATATTTTTTTTTTATATTTTGGTACTGTACAGTATACATTTTTAAATCTTACGTCTGGATTTAATAAAAACACTATACTCTCTGTAATGCATACTTTTGTGGTAATATACGATGCAATATATTTAAAAGCATTTTTAATATAATAATATAAATATATTATTATAAAAATACAATTTAAATTAAATATTTTTTAGATGAGAACGGCGGGCGGCGGTGGATTCTTTTGGTATTGAGAAGATATGCGACTATTCAGATTTTGACTGAGTGTTATTTGTTTTGGTCCATAGGTATTTATCAAATAGAAATCTGCAAAATTAGAGACATTTTTGCTCGCTCGCTCCGCTCGCTCGCTTTCAACGTACATAACATAATAGTGTTATTTCTAATATATTAAAAAAAAATTGTAGTTTGAAAATTGAACCTCAGAGAGATAATCATCACGTGTTTGGTATCAAAAAAGAGGTATTGGTAGGCACACCACAAATATGTATATATTTTACACACAGAAAACATCAAACAAAACATTTTTTTTCATACACAAGCTGTCTCCAGGTATAGAAAACGTTTTTGATAGAAACAAAACATTTTGTGTAGACGAACATGAGTTCCGATGAAGTCGCAAGGACTCGCAGTTTTAGCGATTGCAGATGCAGAATTTAGGAGAAAAGTGGGGGAAAACTTTTTAGGGGGCCTAAAAAGGCCACTTTAGGTATTTCTATTTTTTCAATTCATATTATGTGCGCCATTTTACTCATTTATATTGAAAATTGTCAAAATTGATATTTTCTAATATGATGAAATCAGATTAATCTTGTAGCCATTTCACTATTTGCGACCACGGCTCTAGCTTGACCATTTTTGTACTTATGCATTTCTGGATTTCTATCTGAACTATTTTCTTGTTTTGGCATTTTTAGACCCCTTTTTCATAACATAGTTGGTGTAGGGGACTGTATTATTCCACAGGGTTTCAACCGCCGGCTCAGATTAGACTCGAAGATAGCAAGATTACACCGATTTGGTCAGAGCCGGGGCGATAATAAAAACACTATTTGAGGAGAACGATTTTCACTTTTTTCGCCTTGCTTACCTGGCTCATGGCAATGCCGTATAGAGAGCCACGCCCGTACGCCTCTTTTGGGCTGATTTGCTATCTCACTTTTGCCTCTCTATACGGCTATTTTCCATAATTTTCCCTACTTTCCATGAGCCAGGTGAAGCAAATCGCGTTGTGTGAAATTCTTTATTGTTATATCCAATTACATAAATCCTTAGAAAAGATATTCATAACTTAAGGTTCACTATATATGAAATGTTCTACATTTTTACCATTATTTTATTATATAATCTAAATCGTTACTCTATACGTTAGGTATTATGTTTATCTATATAAATCAAAAGAAACTACGTTAAAATTCACTATAGTTTAAAATATGTATAAGCAAAATAACCTTCACTTGATAAATCACCATTTAACACGACTTTTGCACACTGATGCTATAGAAATCTATACATATATAGTCACTGAGTGTTCACCATTATAGTTTATGTACTGTTTTAAATCACTTGTTTATCGTTCACATTTCAATTCACTTATGTAATTACGTTACGAGGCCGCTGTCCTTAACAGTCGGGTTAAAGTTATTTTAACTTATTTTATAAATATACCTTAACTCAACAATAAAAGCTAACTTTAAGTTTTAAGTTGTAAATTTCGATTCAGCGAGTGACATTCTCTTAACCTTGGTCTACACTTTCACGTAAAAGGCAATTTTGATGTAAACTGGTGTAATGTGCCGTTACTAGTACACTAACAAACTGATGATCCTAACATCCTAACCCTAATTACACTAAAGCAGCTGAAACTTAATACTTGATATACCTGTCTTAACCCAATTCTCAAGTCGGGTCAGGTTAAATTCCAGCCTTCATCGAATCTGTCATTCGAAATACGCTTCAAGCGCCTAGAGATTTAGATTCATTCTGCATTGATTAGCTGAAATTCGGTAGCTGTGGGCGTATGGATATAACTTGCAAGATCGCTTGATGGTAAATCTGGATTAGGGGTATTGTGAGGACACATGTGATATGCAATCAGACCCTAGCGTGGGTCGGCTTAATCATACTCGTGTCATGTACCCATTAAAGGTATTCTGGACCCGACATTTTTGGACATTGGACAGGTTTTGTCTGAGAAACAGCCTATTTCGTCTCTAACTAATACAGTGTTGCTAACTCTGTTTTTGCGAAACTACTAATCTCGCGTCATTTTCTACGAACAAAAGAAATAAAATTATAGTTTAAAAAAACTAAAAAAACACGCTTTTATAGAAAGTCTAACAAAAAAATAAAAAATGAAATTTATTAAATTTGGATTAATAATAGTGTCAATGAAAAATAAATGTTTATTATTGTAAAAAAAGCGTGGAGTGCAGTGTCTTCACCTGTACGTTTGATTATATGTAACCGACTCCAGTGGATTTGTTTTTGATCCACTTCAAACGGTCAGATTTTGTTTAAAGTGATTTTTAAGATATTATCAAATTGAAGATCCTCTCATATCTGCCAATAAAATATTTATAACTATTGACACTATGCACCCCACGCTTTTTTACAATAATAAACATTTACTTATCTTAATCCAAATTTATTAAATTTATTTTTTTATTTTTTAGTTAGATTTTCTATAAAAGCGTGTTTTTTTAGTTTTTTTAAACTATAATTTATTTTTTGCTTTTTAGTACGATTTGCTAAAGAGTAAGCCTGGAACTGCACGCATGATTATTTAGTATAATAATTTATAATTTTAATTTTTAAAATTTTTTTTTTTTTTAATTTTTAAAGTTAAATTATTTTTAATATTTAATATTAAATTAAATCGAATTATTGCATTGTCATCGGTCTTTGACAGGTGTGCAAAGTTTGAATTAAATCTAATCGCTCAAAGTAGGACAAAATCGATCCAAAGGAGTCGGTTACAAACAAACAAACAAGCAAGCAAACGTACAGGTGAAACTAATACAAGAGTTATAAAAAATACCAAAGAATCTACTAAACTTGGAAAATCCTTAAAAAAACACCAAAAAAACCATATTTTCGTCTTCATTATGTCACAAATATAGTAAATTTACTGTTAAAAACGAAAAAAAAATAATTTGTATATAGAAATTAAATGGCCAGTTTTACGCGACTAACGGACGTGTGATATGATGTGTTATCAAGTAAAAAAAAAACTGTATACTGACAGGTTTTAGTTTTTTGCACCTAACATAGGCGTTTTTACATATTTATGATTACTGACTGGTGGCTGTTTCCTACTGAAAAAAAAACTACTTACAACTAAATGCCTACTAAAGGTGGAAAAAACTACTCAATTTAGTTGTAAAACTTCTAGGTTCGTAACGCTGAACAAATAACGAATTGAGCGGAACGAAATTTTGTTTGTACCTAGCGATAGAACTACGATAAAAATAGTGGTTGATTGAAATCTAATAATAATGATGTCTTTATCTGCAACTATAGTTTTAGCTTATAAATGTCGCGCCTCGAAAGATTGAAAACCATTTGTTCAAACGTTGTTCCTAGTTTTAAATGAAACTACGTACTCCAACTAGTACTATTAATACAGAGTTAAGAATTTTCACTTCACTAGGATTCTAAATCTGAACACCCAATTCTAAACACTTACAAAAATGAACCGAACAGGAAATATATTTAAATTACTTCTCATCCCATTAACGTTAAAAAGACGATTCGATTAACTTTCTGAAAGGATTAAACCAATGCAGTATTTGGTGACGATTTCTTTTCTTGCCTTGTATAATTTTCTTAAAAGTTTCATCAAGCTAAGTGGTAAGTATAAGGCTAATACAATTGCTGTAGCGTGGAAGTGTCGACTATGCCTGTTCAGTGTTCACTGCCTAGTTTCCTTAATATATTTCCTACTAATGAGTAGCATATCTGTTCCATTTTGATTTCAAATACAAATTCTATGCTTTTATTATTCCGTTATATTAATTTAAAATTTTAAACGCTTTGATGCCCTTTTAGATAATATTTTTTGAAGTTAGAACCTAATCCTTTAACATTTAGAAATATTTACGTAAAATGACTATTTTCTAGCTAATCGTTCAACGAATTTTCTTCAGGAATATCTGTTTGTACAATTTTTGCTGGTTAGGTATTACTTGTCCTTAATTTTTCATGTCGTTTCTGAAAAACTTCGACTAAAATGAGGAAAGCGTAGGTCCATTTTTTTATTCGTACACAGTATACACAACTATACTGTTTATTTTTACAGAAATTTCTGTACTTGCATTGAAAATTAATTGAAAACTCGCGGGTCGCGCGCCGCATGCTTGTGCGCTATTGTTTTCAATTCTGTCGGCGCTCCCAGAGTGCCACTGTTCTTTTTGTACAAACTGTATCCGTAATCGAGTGAGTCTTAATAATTTATTATCACTTAAGGATATTAGGAAAGTTAACAAAAACGGGAAGAAAGTTATTTCTCAAAGTATTTCACTCATTACTCTTCCTTAGTAGATCCATCCACATTAGGCTTATTAATTATTATTGATTTTGTATTAATTACGCTTCACTTTCATATGAGAGTCGCTAAGTAATTTGTCTTGAATGATTTATTGTATCTCTCGTCTTCGTGAAACTCCAAAAGCGTGTCACATAATGTACGCGGAACCTCGGAGTTTCATTGAAGAAAGGTTTAATAAATTCAAGAATACGTGTGATTTCATATGTTTTAACTTCGTTATTATTTTAGCTGTTCGATTGAAAGACCCGGATTAATAGGAGCATGATATTTTATGTATGGCTGGACGCTACCGCCATGAAGTTGGCCACTTTTGTCTATTTTACCAATGTCTGAAAAAATGATTTTTCTTTTCAATTATTGTAATTTACAAAACCTAATAATCATACTTTTTCATCAATATTTCTTTCCTTTCCATACGTTCACGTATAAATTGACGTAGTATAGCTTGTGTTTTGTAGAAACATCGAAGCGAATTTCTATTTAGTATTTTGGCGAAGCGAGCTATTCACTTGGATTTATAGCGGCCAAATAACTGAGATCAGGGTTTAGGGCTCCGTACTGACGATAAATACACGAGGTTTCAGGAAATTATGTAAGCTGTTTCTACATTGTAATAATCTATACAATTGTAATAACTATCGTTTCTGATTAATGAGGGTGTTTCATATTTTTCTGTCGTTGGGGGCAGACCCAAATGCACATAAAGCGTCTTCTGGTGGCGTAAGTGGTATCAAAAAGTGTGTGTCAGCTCCGACGCACGACTGGAGTTTACTCAAAAAAGTAAAACACGTCCCTCAGAAGGAACAAAAACTTTAGCGATCGATTTGAGTTCAAAAATTCGCGCCATGTGAAAAAAAGTGACAGGTGCGCAGAATAGGTTCCAAACGAAAATGTAACGAGGTCATTCGTTCAGTAGATTTTACATCTCATATTTTTTTCATACCGGGGGCCTTATAGGAAAATCGATTCTTAAGGAGTAAAATCCAAAAATAAGAATTTTCGATTACTTTTCTGTCACCAGGCGGCGTACCCGCTTGGTACTTGGTAGCCCGAATGTAGTTGGTCGTTTAAAAAAGCTGTCAGATGTCACGAATTTAAAAACCCTCATTGTAGTTGAGCTGCAGTAGATAGGTTTGTAGGTTTAATAATTGTACGATATAGCTAATCGTACGTGACCGTAACGACTGCAGACGTCGTTGAGCTACGTATTTACACGTGCGCACGCAGCGATTCAACGGCACTATTAAGGACGCGTTTACGAAAAGTTGTTTGACACGGTTCCGAGTATGCAGAGCAAAGACATTAGAAATGTTATTCGTGACAAATCCAGACAGTGACCAAATAAAATAATACCTTATTACTAAGTAAGATTCATGCATACGAGGGCGGCACTGAAAATTTCGGGAATCAAGGACACAACATTACTATTTAAAAATGTATTTATTGCTTTTCGAAGTATTCTCCGCGAAATTTGACACATTTTTCCATACGATGGAACCAATCATTGAAGCAACCATTCCATTCGGAAGTTGGGGTCTCCAAAATGGCCGTTTTGTAGGCGTCCACAGCTTCTTCAGGTGATGAAAATCTCTGACCACGCAATTAATTCTTTATTTTCGGGAAAGTATAGAAATCATTAGTGCTTAGGTCGGGGCTGTACGGCGGATGGTCTAATAATTCTATGATTTCTTGCTCTAAAAACTCTTTTATTCTGTGCGCGGTGTGAGAACTCGCATTGTCGTGATGGAGGATGATGCGGCGGTTGCAGTTCTCTTTACGGAGTTCAGAAACGACCTGTGGCAAACAAATGTTAGCATACCATTCTGTATTAACCGTTCTTTGTCCCTCAAGAGGAATAGTCGCAACATGGCCATCGCAACAAACGTGGCCACCATTTTTTTTGCAACACTCCGTGAACGAACAATTTTTATTGCCTTTAACTTATTTTCGAACACCCAAACTCGTGACTGGTTTTTTGTTTCGGGTTCGTACGCGTATATCCTTCAGGATTCGTCACCTGATACGATGTTGTATACAGCATTTGAGGATCCTGCGTGGAATCTTTCGAGAGTTCTGACGAACCAAGTAATGCGAGCCGCTTTTTGCTCTTCACAGAGCAAATGCGGTATCCATCGGGAAAACAACTTTTTTACACCTAATTGTTCATGCAAGATTATTTGTATTTGACTCATGCCAATGTCTAAAGTTGCCTGAATTTCGTGTTTTGTCACATGTCGATCTTCCTCAATCACCTTACGCACAGCATCAACGTTTTCTTGGGTTACGCAGTTTTTGGACGACCTTGACGGGGATCATCACTGAGCTTGACACGTCCACGTTGAAATTCAGCAAACCAGCGATAAATTGTGGTTTTGGATGGGGCTTCATCACCAAATGCAGAAATCATCCGGTCAACACACTGTTTTTGTGTTAAACCACTTCGAAAGTCATAATAATAAATCATCGCTCTAGAATTTTCTCGAGTCAATTACATTTTCTCAACGACTAAACAAGTTTGACAAGACCTTGTGACAAGACCGAGAATCTTTTTTTAAATATATAAACGGTATTCGATTTTTAAAACCAAGGAGTTTTAAATTAAAAAGATTTTAATATGACAGGAACAGTGGAAATATTCCATTCCCGATACTTTTAGTGCAGCCTATGTAATAGAAAACACGTGAAAATTTTGAGGAGACTTTTTATGCTATTTCCAAAACAATTTTTAATATTGTTGGATTTTATATCCACTTTTGAGTCGCTTTTATCCGCTATCTTTGGGTAACGTGCGGTTCGACTAACGTGCGGTCTTCCAAACGGTATACACTAACATCCAGATTTGAGGTACCTGCGTTTCTACGAAGACAAATAATGTTAAAGGACGTGAGGTCTGTCAATAGTCGACAATCTGGTGAGCTTCAGCCTTAGTTTCTACATACGACGTTAGTGAACGGTGATGATCATGATACATATTATGACGACCTCTGTGGCTCAGTGAATAGCACATTGGCTTTTAAGCCGTTGTTACATTGAAATTTTATTTATTTCTTTACAGAATGATAAAATAATAATAATAATATCTATGGACGCTTCACACCTTGTCAATCTGGCCCCGTGCTAAGTACTGGAAGAACGAGAAGTATATTAAATCTGTATAATACTTTAATGCCCTATTTCACCCATATATATACAATATATATGGGTAAAAAAGGGCAAAAAGTTTTTTTATTCCTAGGACATATTATTATTTGCATATTATTTTGTATGAATAGTGTATAGCGTATAATAAACGCACAGGCCAAAATTTTAAAGCTAGAAAATTGAAATTTCCACACTTATTTCTCATAATATTATGACGAAGGCATCCTACTACGGAAGGATTTTTCAAAATTCAATCCCCAAAAAAGGTAAAATTTGAAACTTTGCACACGTATTTCTCTTTTGACGAAAGCATCTACTAAGGGAGGATTTTTCAAAATTCAACCTCCAAGGTGGTCAAACAGGGACTAAAAGTTTGCATTAAACTTTTTATTCCTTGGAGATATTTACATGTAATTTCGTATGAATTGAGTACGGAGTCATGTATTTCAGCGTTTTCTAATATTCAATCCCTAAAATGTAAAGTAGAGGATGAAAGTTTTAAATTATTATAGAAATACCGTTTAAAATCCAATTTCATGCGGGCGAAGCCGCGGGAAAATGCTAGCAATTCTATATTATACACATAGGTAGGTATTTAACATTTTATTTTAATATACACATATTTAATTTTATGTGTATAAAAATTTTTATGTGTGTAATAATTGGATGTGTATCCATGATCCAGGAACACAGAAAAACTTTTTGTTCCTTCGGCGGGATTCGAACCCGCGACCCCCGGTATAAGCACTAACTCTCAACCACTGAGCCACAAAGGTCGTCAAAAATATTCGTTAGTATTTGTGTTTTTGTCAAAACTAAAACCGGCCAAGTGCGAGTCGGACTCGCGCACTATGGGTGCAGCGTACGTTTATACCAATATTTCACATGTTTGGGTACTTGTTATTCAGTTATTTTTGTACGAAGTTATTTATGTAAGTAGCGTATCCATGGGTTGCAGTGGATGTTATTGTGCCAATATCAAGGGAAAAACAGCCTGACTGTGCATACCAGCTCGCTCAGTCGGAAATCTCCCCTTACGGCTGCCACTGTTCCCACAAATCAAGCAGGAACCTTTTTTTTTTTCAATTTTACCATGGATGCCACTGCTAAAGATGGATAGGCATTAGGCAGTATCTAGGTACCAGTGGCGAAGGCTGCTTCTCCTTCGTAGGGAAGCCCCAGCCTGTATAATAGGAAGGGATTTGGATGAGGGTCTTCAAAAGGTAAGTGATAAGTGAAGCCGATAGGAATGGAGTTATAGGAACCCCACGCCACTGGTAGGTACATACTGTAAGTACGTATCCTAAGATCATCATTTACGTACGGTGCGAATGACTACGTAGGTGCTGTTGGTGATGATGATATTAATGTCGGCTTTTGTAATATATAATATTATGTATAATGAAATATGTATGTAACCTCAGTAATAACTTTTTCCTTCTCAAGGGATCGCCCAAGTTTTGGGGTAAACTATTTTCATTAAAATAATAATCTATACCAAGAAAATGGCTCGGTTATTGAAATAACATTCCAATATTATGTACATCGTTTATGTTACTAATCTCAATCATTACTAATACTAGCTGTTGCCTGTGGCTCCGTCCGCGTAAATACAGTGTCCAGAAGGAACGCTGTACTTTTTCTGGATAAAAAGTGACCTTTGTTTTAATCCAGAGCCTAAACTACTACCATGCCAAATTTCATCGAAATCCGTTGAGTAGTTTTTGCGTGAAAGAGTAACAAACATCCATTCATTTATCCATGCATCCATCCATCCTCACAAACTCTCACATGTATAATATTAGTAGTATTAATTAGAATGTGAATGGGAGTTTGTTTATTTGATTGTTATTCTTTCAAGTAAAAACTACTTAACTGATCAACACGAAATTTGCCACATATATAAAGTAGACGACGGGGAAGGACATAGGCTACTTTTTGTCGCGGGAAAATATATGGTTCCCGTGGGGCCCGCGTAAATACAGTATGTATTTACGCGGGCGAAGCCGCGGGCTACAGCTAGCAGTGTGGCAAGCGGTAAGTACTACCAATATAATAATATTGTAATGAAACAGAAATAAAAAATCCTTTTATTAAAAAAATAACGTAAACGTTTTACATAATATATTGCACATCTACTAAGGCGGGTCAATAAGTCCGTGACTTTTTGAATTTCTAACCTCCTTACTGAAAAAGTAACACTACTCCTGTCAACAGGCATCTGTCAGTTGACTCCTATCAAAATTTGAACTTGCTGCGTCAGTTCGTTTGTGTTTTACAGCTATCTTTATCAGACTATCCAGTAACTTAAGGAAACAATGGAAAAAAGTGAATTTCGTGTGCTTATTAAGCATTATTTTTTGCGAAAAAAAACCATTACTGAGACCAAGGCTAAGCTTGATAAATACTATGGGGACTCTGCACCATCGATTTCAATGGTAAAAAAGTGGTTTACTGAATTTCGTTGTGGCCGTACAAGCACTGAAGATGCCGAACGTCCTGGACGCCCAGTTGAGGTCTCTACACCCGAAACAATCGAAAAAATTCACGATATGGTGTTGGCCGACCGAAGATTGAAAGTGCAAGAGATTGTGGAAGCCATAGGCATCTCGCATGGCTCAGTGGTTTCAATTTTGAATGATCACTTGGGCATGAGAAAGCTTTCCGCAAGTCGACCACAAACGCAATCGTGTAACAACTTCACAGGAAGGTTTGGCGTTGTTTAATCACAATATAGAGGAGTTTTTGCGCCGTTTTGTAACCGTGGACGAAACATGGATCCATCACAACACACCAGAGACCAAACAACAGTCAAAACAGTGGGTTTCTAAGGGTGAATCGGCGCCAAAGAAGGCCAAGGTGGGTTTGTCAGCCAATAAAGTTATGGCGACTGTTTTTGGGATGCACGTGGGATAATCCACATTGACTATCTTCAAAAGGGAAGAACAATTAATGGGGAATATTATGCCAACTTATTCGACCGCTTCAATGAGGATTTGAAAAAAAACCGACCTCATTTAGCCAAGAAAAAAGTTCTTTTTCACCAAGACAATGCAAGGGTGCACACATGTGCAGTTGCCATGGCAAAAATCCATGAATTGGGCTATGAATTGCTCCCACATCCACCCTATTCTCCAGATTTGGCTCCGAGTGACTACTTCTTGTTCCCAAACCTGAAAAAATAGCTCGGTGGAAAAAGATTTGACTCCAATGATGAAGTCATCTCGCAAACAAAGGCCTATTTTGAGGACCTCGACAAATCATATTTTTTGGAAGGGATAAAAAAATTGGAGAAGCGTTGGACAAAGTGTATAGAGCTCAAGGTGGGCTACGTTGAAAAATAAAATGATTTATTTATCAAAAAATCTGTGTTTTATTCCAAAAGTCACGGACTTATTGACCCGCCCTCGTACCTATTGCTATTTACATTTTTAACAAATAATAATTCATTTGATATGAAAATAAGTGTATACTTTTTGTGAATGTATATTTACTGCATACTTATTTTTTACTAGTATTAATTGCCCGCGGCTTCACCCGCGTGAAATTAGGTTTTAAACTTTCATCCCCTATTTTACCCACCTAGGGGCTGAATTTTAGAAAACGCTGAAATATGTGGTTAATTATTTTTTTCGTACTCAATTCATACGCAATATCATGCAAATATGGCTAAGGAATATAAAGTTTCATACAAACGTTTATCACATATTTTACCCCCTTGGGGTTGAATTTTGAAAAATCCTTTCTTAGTGGATGTCTACGTCATATGATAAATATTAATGGAAAATTTCAATAGCCTTAAGGGTTTGGCCTGTGAGATGATACATCAGTCAATCAGCTTTGCCTATTATATACATATAGATTTCGTGAAACACAAGTAGTTAATGTAATAAACTTTAATAAAAATTGAGCGGGAACGCTGGATATCTATCTGAGCCATTGTGAAACTAGGTTGGCGAGTAGTCAAAGCGATTTTCCTCGTTTTCACGCGAGGCTAGTCAACGCTGCACCCTTATCCGCTTTCTGTATTAAAAATTCAACGCACAATGGACTCACGTGCATCGTTATAATAAGGCTGTCGTGAAATAAAACCCTCATTTGAAATGCATTCGCACAATGCCGAATCAAAGCATTCAACGGAACCTTTGA
The DNA here is from genome assembly GCA_963565745.1 of Phengaris arion. Classification (NCBI taxonomy): domain Eukaryota; kingdom Metazoa; phylum Arthropoda; class Insecta; order Lepidoptera; family Lycaenidae; genus Phengaris; species Phengaris arion. The sequence continues at coordinate 5,015,876 of OY751439.1, read as the reverse complement.
GCGTCTCGCTCTTTCGAAATTTTTAAGCCAACTCAAATCATTCCCTAATTGGAAACTAATTTTACTTATACAACAAGCTAAAACCATTCTTCAGTTCTTCGAACTCTGTGTTTGTTACATAATTATCACCAAAAACAAATTCAGATGGTTGCGAATGTAACTTTTCACGCTGATAGGTCCTGCTAAATATTCTTTAGTAACATTTTGAGCGCAATCGGAGCGTAACTTTTGAAATTTCTCTTTTAGAGTCCTGTTAGCCCAGTGACCTAGTCAATAGAGCGCGATTTGAGCTTTATTGACTGGGCCACGAAGTACAACCTAATGGCATATACCCACTTCACAAAAAATATACAGTTTTTTTTATATATTTAAATATCGAATGAATAAAAAAAACAATAGAATTGCAATGTATTATGTAAAACTTTAACGGACTTTTACTTCCAAAAAAATTATTGGGTTTTATTGCTTTATTATTACGTATACGTATACTACATACCAATAAAGTTGGTATCACTCATCGTATTTATGTACTATTGAGATTGAGATTTACAACATTAATGATGTACATAATATTGGAATGTTATTTCAATAACCGAGCCATTTTCTTGGTAAGTATTTTAATAAAAATAGTTTCCGCCAAAATTTGGTCGGTCCCATGAGAAGTAAAAACTTATTACTGGTTTTAGATATTTTATTATACATAGTACAAAACGAACGAAAAACATCATCATAATCAACCATAACTACGTTTTCCGACATCTGTGTGCTGTGTGCGAGTTTTTGTCGCTACTCACCGTGAAGAAGTTGACTACGATTTGTATGGCTTCGAAACAGCGCCCCTAGTGGCAAACAATGGTAACTAATTCAATGCCATACAAATTGCAGTTAACTCTTCACGGTAAGTAGCGACAAAAACTCGAACTCCGCACACTGATGGCGCGGCTACACCATCGCCAAGTTTCAAGCGACCGTGCCGTTACCATCTTTTTTATTTTTTGCAACAACGAGCGAAGCGTCACGTCAATGTAAATACCTACGTAATGTATAATGGATGACTTAAACAAATTGACATTTTGTACGAAGATCTTGTACAAATAAATAATTTATTTCTATTTTAAGACTCACACACCCACAGTACCTACAATTAGTAGGTACAAAACAAGAGAAAACAAAACAGAAAACAAAAAAAATCTATAACAAAAAATATTCTCTTCAATCAAAAACAAAATGACACGACTGCCAAACGTTGGCTGTTCTTGGTAAAAACATTTTTAATTGTCAGACACCGTCAGTTCTAACTATAGGTACAATGAATAAGCTTTCGGCTCATCAATTTTTACGGGGAAATATCGTGCGGACATGGAGGAAGCATCTCGGATACAATTTAATCAATCATGCGTGACCGCTTTATATTTCATTCGGACGAAAATATTCAACTTTTGTGAAAATAACTCATTTCGTAATCATGTATTTATTGTAAAATATTATAATAATATTGGCCGTGTTTTTATCCAGCATTTTCGTGTGATTTGAAGCAGAACACACGTTGTTCTGCCTCAACTATGAACTGAAGTTTCACCGTTTAAACCTCCCCTGAACTTCCACAATTATTTCAAGACCAAAATTAGCCAAATCGGTCCAGCCGTTCTCGGATTTTAGCGAGCCATTGGAATTGCAATCCATTTTTATTTATAATGAAGACTAGCATTTGCCCGCGGCTTCGCCTGCGTGAAATTGGGTTTCAATCGATATCTTTTTTTTTATAATAATTTAAAACTTTCATCCTCTACTTTACTCTCTTAGGGGTTGAATATTAGAAAACGCTGGAATACGTCACACATTATTTTTCCGTACTCAATTCATATGATATGCAATGCAAAAATGTCCAAGGAATAAAAAGTTTCACACAAACTTTTGTACCCTATTATACCACCTTAGCGTTTGGATTGGATTGGATTTGGATAGGGTATAGGATGGATAGGGGATTGGATTTGGATAGGGTTTGGATTGAAAAACCTTAACAAATTATACACCTAAACCTTCCTCAGGAACCACTTTGTCGATAGATGAAAACTGCATTAAAAGCTGTTCAGTCATTTTTGAGATTATCGCGATCTTGCATAAAGACAAACGCGGGGACTATAATTTTTAATATATTTAAGAGATTACTAGCTGCTGTCCCGACAAACGTTGTTCTGTCTTTTCTACGAACGGGAATAAATGGCGGTAGAAGGGTGAAAATTTAGGGTTGTATGTATTTTTTAATGCCACATCATATTAAATTTAAAAATTATCGAAAAAATAAAATTAATTATTTACGGTAGGGTCACCATTATCATTTAGTGGTTGAAAAAATAGATTAAGACCGATTTTCAGACCTACCGAATATGCAAAAAAAAATCATAAGAATCGGTCCAGCCGTTTCGGAGGAGTGTGTCCCCCGTTCACTATGACCCGAGAATTTTATACATTAGATAGGCTACTAAGGAGAGTACCACTTTGCGAATTGAAAAAAAATATACGTGAATTGGCCTACAGCTCAGTGGTTATCGAGTCAGCCTATAAGACAAAGATCACGTGTTCAAATTCCGGCAAGGAACAAAAGTTTTCTGTGTTCCTGTCATGAAACTACTTCGAGAACTTACGAGTCAAGGACGATATAAAATTGTCCAATTTTACATAAATAATAATAATAGTGTTCAGTCTCTTGTTATTTATACCGAAGAATTACATATAATATAAAATATATAAATAAAATATAAAATATATAATATAAAATAATATAAAACCTTTTGATTTTTAGGTAAGTAACTGAAACGAGTTAATTTGTGTATTTGAAAAATAAAAAAATGTCTTGAATGAAATTGTTTCTTGTTGACTATAAAAAATACATTTGAAAATGTTGCTCACTTTATGTTGGAGATTATTGGGAGCGAAGGCGTGTAAAAATGTAGCTTTAATTTCACTACGCTTTATATGAGAATAAAATTTAGTATTTTGTGATTTTTAAATGTCTTAGTTAAAGTTAAAGTGTATGAAGTATACGACCGTAGGAACATATTTGTAAATATCTCCGATATTTGTGTGTTATGTACCTATTATAAGTTCATACTTATGAATGAATGAATGAATGAATGAATGAATGAATGAATGAAAAACTCTTTATTGCACCAAAAACAAATAGGACATACAGAACATAGAAAAACTAAACTTATAAAAGCACAAAAGGCGGTCTTATCGCTACAAGCGATTTCTGCCAGACAACCTTTATAATCATGACACATGTTTACATGTAATATACTGGTAGGTGGCTTTATAGACACGTAAAGAGAAAATTATTTTAATACATATTGTAATTTAAGATTTCATAATACTTTTATATGATATATACTATTAATCGACCTATGCGTAGAACAAAGTCTGATGTGATCATAGAACAAAAATGAGTTTTTTGGATAAATGAAATAGGGAATCAAAGCTCTACAGCCTCACATTTTCAGTTTTTTTTTGTCTGGTTTATTTTCGGAGATACAGAATCGTATAACGTCTTATCTGATGTAAGTTCCGTGTTAAAATGCACCTAGCGTTCATAGGACGGGGAGAGGGGAGCGCGCGCGGCGCGGGCGCCTCGCGCGATCTTCACTTCAGGCGTTATCGAGCGGAAAGAAGGATGTTTTTGTGTTAAGTGTGTGATTTTTTCGGTTGGACGAAAGTTTTGCCATTATAGTAATTACTGGTTACAATAAGTATTTTGAAGATGTCACGCTCTCGAAGAATGGTCGATATGCTTATAAAAGAAAAAAAAACTGCCTGAACGTAGTCCTTAATTTTCAAATAAACAAGATAATTGCACAAGGAACGGTGTAGAACTGGGTAAGTTGATATTTTTACTTATATTATTATTCAAATTAAGTATTACTATGCTTTAAAAATATTTTTTTTTACTATTCTGCTTTTTAACTAGTTTAAACTGTTAAGGGAAATCTATATTCATATAAGACGTTTTTTGACGGAGAGTTAGAAAAATACGTTTTCAGTGCGAAAGTATGATTTGTTTATTGTTTATTTATTAGTTAAATATTTGTCGTGCTATTATTAAAAGTTGACGTTGTAAGAAAGTTGACGTTATATGTAATATTAGAACGATGTTAGACGAATACTTTAGAACTTCTAAGGGTTTCATGTAACTATAGGACGTTTTTTTACGGAATCACAGGTACGTTTTGTCAGTTCGATATGCAGGTGGGACGTTATCACCTGAATGATGACATAAGCTAGGACGTTGTTCGTTTAAAAACATTATTAAATATAAATATATTTTTAATTAAATAAATAAAAATAGTTTGAAGCTGAATTACCTTACAATTTGTGATGTCTTTGACAAATCATTATCATAATATTATAAGTTTTTAAATAGTTTTGAACAAATATTATTAATATAAATAAAAATATTTAAATGTTTTTAAGTTACAAGATTATGTCAGATACCATACATATTATTATTTTTAGTGTATTATGATGCAGTGTAGTAATACGATTTTTAACATTTCAGTTGTTGACGACAGTACGACACCGCAACATTCGCCTTTGCCTCCAGGTGCAGAAGAAATAAGTCAGCAACTGGGCGATGTTTGGAATGAAATTAACGCCGCACCTAATCCATCTACTTATGACACAATTTATAGCTTTCAACCATCATTACTTTCTTTAGAAGCGCCTTCTAGTTTTGAAAATTCACCTTTAATACAACTTGAAGACTTAGTGAATTGCGACCACAGGTGTACTCCAGTTGATCAAGAATTGTCGGTGCCAACTCCGATGCCATCTCCTACTAACAGTAATTCCACCTGTGACAGCGTTTTCAGTCCCAATCGTCTAGATAGTATTATTTCTTCATCTTCATTTAGCACACAAAACTCTCCGGCAACTCCCCACTCACCCGCTTGCGCCAACACTCCTAAAACAACTAGAAAACGCCCAAGACACCCTAATGAATGGGTAGAACTAAAACGCAAATGTTTAAAAAATTTAGGCAAGAAGTATGTAACTAAAAGAGGGAAAACCGTTGACGAAAAAACGATGGGACCATCTTGTAAGTGTCGCTATAATTGCAGTAATAAAATAACTCTTCAACAGCGGTTGGACTGTTTTGCTGCCTTTTGGAAGTTAGGAGATCTCGCGAAGCAGTGGGATTTCATCATTAAATATTCAGATAAAATGAATAAAAAAAGATGCCTTAATCAAGAGTTTCCTAATAAAAGAAAATATACTTTTAAGTATTATCTGCCGCTCATAGCAGATCAGGTATCTAAATCTCGCTGTGAAAAAACTGAGGTATGCCAAACGATGTTTATAAATACGCTTGCAGTTTCAACCCTCATCATAAAAACTACATGGATGAAGTACGATGGCAGTGCTGATATAGAGGGGGACAGACGGGGTCGCCACGACGGTCATAAAGTTGTTATAAATGATGCAATGAAACAAAGTGTTTGTGACCATGTTCGTGCATTCGTTCCTGTGGAATCGCATTATATACGTAAGAGTAGTCAAAAGCTCTATCTACAAGGAGATTTAAGCATTGCCAAAATGTTCAAAATGTATAACGAATGGTTTGACTCTGAAAAATATATATCTAAGGCTACAAAAGAACGTCAGTATCGTGATATAGTTAACTCAAACTTTAATTTAGCTTTCCACGTCCCCAAGAAGGATCAGTGCGACGAATGTCACGTTTTTCGATCGAAAAAGGAGCTATCGGACCAAGAAAAGGAATTGTTTGAAACACATCAGTCTAATAAGATGGTCGCAAGGCAACTAAAAGGCCAAGACAAACAATGTGCTGATCAGTCAAATGGAGCCATAGTCGCTGGTGTATTTGACTTTGAAAAAGTATTGCTGTGTCCTCAAGGCAATATCAGCACATTGTATTACAAAAGGAAATTATCTTCTTTTAATTTCACTGTCTTTAACTTGGCGAAACGCAGGGCAGTCTGCTATATGTGGGATGAGTCTGTTGCGAAACGTGGCGCAAATGAAGTCAGCAGTTGCCTTTTAGATTTCATTCAGACAAATGTTCAGCAAGGGGCAGAAGATTTCAGATTTTGGTCCGATAATTGTTCTGGCCAAAATCGGAATCGCTTCGTTTTTTCTATGTACATTTATGCCGCAAAAAAGTTCAATATACGAATAACTCACCGATTTTTACAGAAAGGACGCACACAGAATGAGGGTGATAGTGTTCACTCTGTAATTGAAAGAGCTTCAAAAACCAAAATCATCTATACCCCTCAAGAATGGCGTGCATTAGTAAGATGGGCTAAAAATGAAGGTGAACCGTACGTTGTTCGTACCGTAACTCAAAATAATATATTCGATTTTAAAACCCTGGTAAATAATAAAGTTTGGATGAAGGACACTACGGCCAAGAAGATTGCCTGGAGCAATATTCGAGAAGTTAATGCAGACGGCCGTAGTGATCCTAATAAATTATTTTTTAAATATGATCTAACACAACCTCATTACAATACCTTATTGATTCGTAGTAACACGAGAAACTCCGGACAAGCCGAACAAGAACTAAAACATGCATATGCTGAACCCATTCCTATTCCTGCAGCCAAATATAAAGACCTAATGGATATGTGTCGCACAGAAATTATTCCCTTAGAGTATCATCAATACTTTACCTCTATACCACATCATATTACTGTAGCTGACGTTCCTGAAGAAACCGATAGTGAGTTATCACAATAAGAAATTTATAGACCTTGTAAGACTACAATTTTATATTTATTATTGTCCTTCCTACTGATTTATTAGTCTATTATATATTTATGCCTATGACACAGTGTAAGACTGATTGGTAATAATAAAGTCTGATTATATTATTATAATTATTTAAATATGTTAATTTTATAAAGTTAGAAATTTATATTTGTTGCGTATTTTTATTGAAGTTTGTACTGTTGTTATGTAAGATCATACCTAGTTTCTGTGACAAGATATTTTTTTGCTTGGAAGTTTCTTTTTATTTTATTGTTTTCAGTTTGAAATATTAAAGTACCAAAGCAGTTTACTTTATAACTATGTTATAGAAAAGTAAGTTTTATTGTTGTTAAGTTTAAATTTTGTCTTGTGCCTTTTGATTGTAGAATTATACAAATTTGTATTTTTTTATCTCGTTTTAAATGTTTAAATTAAACATAATATTTTTATGTGTAGGTATATCTTAAAGATTTTAATTGTTTTGTAGATTTTAGACATTGTTAATTAGTCTTTAATTATAAGTTAGTACTCAGTGGCGGCTGTGATTAAATGATAGCTATTCAAAGCAACACCTATTTTGAGATTTTTTATATTAATAAACGATTTTAAGAAGAAATATATGTTTGTAATCATTAATACGTACTGTTGCCAATGCTTTAGCAGAATAATACATTATAGATATTCACATAAGACTTAAAAATGTTGATAAACTCCAACAGAAAACAAATCGTATGTATATAGAACGGAGTTTCATTCAGAAGTCTCCGTAAAACAATGTCACATGATCACTACGAACTCTCGCTCCTTCGCTATGAAACGTCCTAGGTTAATATCGAACTCGTTATCTCCCTAAATATAATAGTAAATAAGATAAAATATAAAGCACTTAACTAGACTAGGATGTTATAATAACATATGAAATTTTTAATAATAGAAGTCTTACTGTTTTTAAGCTATTCAAGTTTTTCAACTCGCAAAACTTATATTGCCTCTACTGAAAACTAGCAATTTTGCAAATCGGACTTTGTTCTACGCATAGGTCGAATTTTAGGTACACTACTTTATAATATTCGTTAATACATACACAAATACTTACATATCGTACTATAGAATAAATAAATAAATACTATTATTAAAAGTAGAAATAATGCATACAAATTATGGACTTATAGTAAAGATCACCATGTTAATTGTGACAAAAAATGTTCCTTAACTCCATTTTTAAATACGTGCAAAGATTGAGCGCGTCTTAATGAAATTGGTAATCTGTTCCACAGACTGACTGCACGAGCTGTGAATGAAGAGTCAAAAAATTTTGTATTTCTCGTAGGGGGTTTTAATGATATATTAGAATTTCGAAAACATTTTACACTATCGTCCAAAAATTTAAACCTTTCTTTTAAGTAAGGTGGCGACTTGGGGTCATACAGTATACCATACAGGTGGGACAGTATATGAGCATTCCGCCGAAGTCTGATTGGCAGCCACTTGAGTTTGGTACGAAATTCGGATATGTGATCATATTTTCGTGAACCGAAAATAAATCTAATACAAATGTTTTGGAGACGCTCAAGTTTATTAAGCTGCTCTTCTGAAATATTTGTGAAACATGTGTCAGCGTAATCTAATATAGGAAGGATAAGCGATTCAGCAAGCAGAATTTTGGTCGGAATCGGCAGAAAATGCTGCAAGCGCCTCAGAGTACTCCACGCACCAAAAACTCTCCTACCGATCTCACCAATGTGCTTAGACCAAGACAGTGTTGAGTCAAGATGAATTCCAAGATTTTTAACGGATTGTGAGAATGGGATAATGTTTCCTTCGACCATTACTGGGCAAAGATCCTGTAATCGAACCCTTGTCAACAACCTTGGACTGCCGATGATAATCGCTTGGGTTTTCATAGGATTTATGACTAATCCATGAGATTTACTCCAAGCACATATACTTTTCAGATCTTCATTAGTTCGTGCAATAGCCGACGGTAAGTCATTAAATGATGCGTGGAGATAAATCTGCAAGTCATCAGCATACATGTGAGAGCAGGAGAAGATGTTTTTGGCGATGGTATTAATGAAAATGCTAAACAGTAAAGGCGATAGGACACCGCCTTGAGGGACACCAGCCGTGACTGTTGACCACTCAGATACGACTTCTTCCACCGCAACACGTTGAAGACGATTACATAAATAACCACGGAACCATGCAATCACGGTAGGTGAAAAATTTAGAGAGTTCATGAGTTGCAAGAGAATATCATGGTCAACTGTGTTAAAAGCATTTGTAAAGTCCAAAAGTGTTAAAATCGTTAATTTCCCATTGTCCATGGCACAGCGTATATCTTCAGTCACCTTTATTAATGCAGTAGTTGTACTGTGGCCGGGACGGAAACCAGACTGAAAGGGGTTGAAGTAATTTAACCTATTTAGAAAGTTAACAGTCTGCTGATGGATGAGGCGCTCTAATACCTTAGATAAAATGGTAGGATAGAAATTGGTCGATAATCCTTACAAAATTGTGGTTTAGGCTTTTTGGGTAAAGGGATAATTTTAGCTCTTTTCCAGAATTCTGAAAAAGTACCTGTGGACAAAGAAAAATTAAGGATATCTGTTAAGACGGGACATATAATATCGATTATTGGAACAATCATGTTACGACTAAGTTCATCACTACCAACCGCATTAGATGAAATTGACATTACACTTTTCTTAACCTCACTGATACTGACTGGACGAAAACAAAAAGGAGAGTGTCTTTCAGGAGGATGATAAGAAAGATGTTGTAGCGTATTAGTTTTGTCGGTCGTACTCAATGACGTTGATGGCGATGAGAAAAATTTATTAAGATCATCAAGCTTAATATTATTGGTTGGGACCGGCCCACCACGATTACCTATACCCAGAGACTTTAAAAATTTCCATGTTTTAGCTGTCCCACCGCTTTCTACAGATGAATGAATGTAACGCCTCTGTGCATCTCTGCACATTGTGTTGCAGCGATTACGAATTTTTATGTACTTTTCATGACTTTCGTTAGTTTTTTGTCGTCTGTAAGTTGCCTTAGCACGATGTTTCTTAATTATAAGAGCTTTAATTTCATCTGTCAACCATGGTGCAGGTAAATGTTTTATTCTGACTGGCTTGAGAGGTGCATGGTCGTCATATAGTTTGGTAATGATAGATGTGAAAGTTTCAATTTTAGCATCAATGTTATTAGCATCTGTTACCGGAGACCAATCCAAAATGCGTGCATCAGCGCACAATTTTTCCAACTCGATTCCGACAAAGCTACGAACCATACGCGTCTTATGCTTCGGTTTAGGCGTTTTAATCTTACATGATGCAAAAATTAGGTCATGGTACGAGAACATGTCAGCATTGTATTGCCCATGTTTTATAAATCATGTTTTTGTATATGATATAAGAAAACTAATGATGTAGGTTTTGTTTACTAAAGTAAGAAAAATAAAATTTAAACCTTTTTTGTTCTTTTTTGATGTATCTATTTACTACTATTACACATAAAATATTATATTTTTTTACGTTTTCTTTCAAAAATGTATATTTTCAAGTAATGATAATGACATTTCTTTATAATAATTACATTAAAAACATGACCACATATTTATTATTATAAGAGGTCGCCTTGTGGTCGGTATTGCCCACAATAATTCATATAATATACAATTTTTTATCTTCTTGCTAAAAGATGGCCCGTGCGAGTTTCTTACGCCGGTTCTTCCCGCCGGGTTCCCGAACCGGTGGTGGGCATCACGTGGGGACAATTCCATAAGCGTTGCTTTGTAACGTATATGGATATAAAACTTTTTTGATTTTGATTTATAACAATTTTCAAGTTTGAACTCTATAACATATTTTGCCTCTTAGATAAAAAAAATAAAATAAAAAGGTGACTTGCACGGAAGAAGGATATACATATTGCTCTCAGGTGACTTGTGATAGATTGACAAACGTCAAAGTGTAACAAAATAATGTGCCTACATCTACCAAACGCACTCATTCATGCCTTCTATCCGAGATATTCGCGCTCTGGCCGAGCGTCTCGTGCCCATGCAAATCTCCTCGCTGGTGAAGGACTTGCAGATCTGCATGACGCTGACCTCGTCCATAGCAAAGAATATATATTACAAACGTATCCATAGTGTCGATGGCGTGCTAGATGCTCCATTATGATGTGCAAAGGCAGTCAGCCGACTGGCAAAAATTGCTGCGTGTATTCAGACGCGGAGCGCGGCGACCGAATAGCACTATCACGTATACAATATCACGTGACACTTGACTTTAAAGAGCTAACTTAATAAAAAAATATATGTTTCCGTATTCTGTGTAGCATAAAAAATAATTAAATCAAAAGGCACACAAACATTAATTTTTGTAGAACATTGTATATATATATATATATATATATGACGAGAGTATTATAAACCTTATATTTCCACAGCGTGACTAGATAGTTACTACTTACTATAAATCTAAAAGATTGTAAGGATGGATGGATGGATAGATAGATGAATCAATGTTTGCTACTCTTTCACGCAAAAACCACTAAACGGATTTTGATGAAATTTGGTACGGTAGTAGTTTAAGCTCTGGATTACGACAAAGGCTACTTTTTATCCCGAAAAAGTATAGTGGGATACCGAATTTACGCGGGTGGAGCCGCGGACAATAGCTAGCTTGTGACTATGAAACGGTAGACAAACAAAAGAAGGAGTTATTCAAGGGGAAGGTTCAATTTATGTAATAGGTACCACATATACTATTGCAAAACCAATAACGCACGTAATAAGTAAGTATATGCAATTAAATGTTTATTTACCTATTTATTTATTTATAAGCGTGGTGTTTTTTGAAAAAAAACAATGTTTTAGCATCAACAATAAGTAAACGACGGCAATAAACAGGAATGACCAAACGTATATGGGACTAAGCAATTTTAGAACCTAATTTATCTAAATCGTTAGGGGCATTCGGAATAACCGCGTTTGGTTTACGTTTTCCTTTTCCAGTTAAAAATGTTTTCCTACAAATGCTTTTAGGAAGTATTTAAAATGCTTTCACATTTCAAATATTGTACACTTTTAACGGCGACTTCGTCAGAGTTAACTGCTTTAAAAACTAGATGCTTCACACGACTTCGTGCACGCAAAAGGAAATTCCGCAACTGTACATTTTGCTCTGATAAAAAGTAGCCAATATTATTTGCCGTGGGCTTATCTATATAATATGTGCTAAATTTAAACGAAATCGGCCCAATAGTTTCAGAGCCCATTCGGTGCAAACAAAGAAATATATCATTCCTCTTCATAATATTAGTATGTAGGGCTATGTTAACTCGAATTCTAGGCAACGTATCGTGATACGTCACGACTATTCTTGTGGTAAGATCAAGCGTAGGTATAACTGTAGTGTATTGACACTTATAATAATAAAAAAAGACGTGTGGCACTCGGGGACTGCCGCGGTAAAGCTATTGCATAGCAAGCATTTGTGATAATATAAAATGTATGTATAAAGAGTACTAACTCATTTTCTTTCACTATTTTTTCGTGACTTTCTTCATTAATAATAAATGCACTTTGTTCATTCATATTCAAAACACTTTATACTCAAATTTTACAAGTACAGCTATTCACTGTTGTACATAAATACCTATACACCTATATACTTTCTCATAAACAGCTGCTTATGTATTCGTCCGATTTCAGAGCAGCTCGTCTCGATTCGTGCGAGTTTCGTAGAGTCGTACAATACGTCTAATCGCACGCACACAACGGCGTGTCGAAGACTGCCGAACTGAAACGACGTTAGACGATGCACGGAACGTGAGGTTTTTTCGTTACGGAATTTCTGGATTCGGTCCCCGCGCTCAAGGCCCGCGATAGAAGCTATGCAATAGCTTAATATATTCACGCACATTTGTGGGCGTGGTATCAGTGATGTAGTGGTAGTGGTAGGAGTAGGGAGATCAAGCACCCACTTGCCACTGCCATTCCACCACCTATATATAATGTACGTGTATAACCAACCTGTATAACCGACCGAGTGGGTGTGTTATACAGCAGTATAGAAGTGTTTATGTTACCCATCCCAATCCTACAATAACAACAGTTAGTAATTAAATTTTTTAATGTATTTTTTCGGAAAACTTACAGGTACTTTTACAATTCAATCCAACTACTTAATAAGTTTTCATAAATAGCAATAAAGACAGTGCACACAAACGCATAAGTAATCAATTATACATAATAGCACACAAGTAATAATATATAGTTAATAAAGAGAGTGCACACAAAAACACGAGTAAAAAGAATAAGAGCAAAACAAGCACAAGACGCAAATGCACAAGAAACAGATTCATAATCCTACTTATAATAATATTATAAATGTGAATGTAAGTTTGTTTGTTACGCTTTCACGCGAAAACTACTAAACGGATTTTGATGAAATTTGGTATGGTAGTAGTTTAGACTCTTGATTAAAACATAAGCTACTTTTTATCCCGAAAAAGTACAATATTCCCGCGGAATACCCGACAGTATAATTATGCTTTTATTATGGATGGATGTTTCTTACTATTTCACGCAAAAACTACTGAACGGATTTTGATAAAATTCGGCATGGTAGTAGTTTAAGCTCTGGATTAACACACGCTACTTTTTATCCTGAAAATTAACAGTGTTCCCGTGGGATACTGTAAATAACAAGTCAAGAACAATGCAATGCAAAGCTAGTTATAAATAATGCAATAAAATCAATGTTTAAAAAAAGAATACATATAATAACTTAATCATTATTTAGTATCGCTAAAACTAAACTACAGCTAGCTAATCGGCATTAAAAAAGGACTTGGTAACCAATTGTCTGTGTATTAAGAGCCCTATTACAAATCTGCACTCAGGGAGATTAGGTATTTGAAGCGTTCACATTTCGCATTTTGTAGTAATTTTGCGGTTGTATTTATCGTTTTTATTGAAATAGGTTAATAAATTCATGCTTCAAAATTATAAAATCTTTATTCCTCATGAAGTAACAATTGTTCTGGTGTAAATTTTGCTTAGTAATATTATCGTAGATAGGAGTAATTCACAGTTAACTTAAAGCTATTTTCGAAGTTTTGTGGCTTAGAATAAGATTTTTTCTATATTAAATCAAAGATATTTCAAAATTCTAAGGCCGCTGCGAACTATACGACTATATAGGAGATAACATTCTCATTTTATTATTACATTTGCATAGAACAGTAGCTCTAAAACTCAGTCCAGGAGCTCAAAAAAGTGCCTTCGCGAATTTTATGAAAATCTTTCTCTGCAATTATGGGTTTGATTAAAAAGTGTAGCAAAATTTACAAAAAGCGAGGCCGCTACGAACTAGGCCAATAGCTATTCTGCACTATTCAATATGTCAAAATTGTTAATGTATCTTTGTTTCTCAGATCAAGAACGCCATAATTGGCCATTTTACGCAAAAATCACAGTCGAGATGTAATATGCCTCTTAATTGTAGAATAAGATCAGTTACAAAATAATTATTATAGCTATGTAAAAATATAAATCATAGTCAAAGTGTTAATTACATCCAAAAAGATTACTTAAAAATTCCAACGTTCGACACGTAAATTTAATATAGGTATAGCACCTAATAAAGGAGATTATCAGTTATTTAATACTTTTCGTTAACGAATAAGACAGACTTATAATTTTTAAATAAATAAATAAAAATATAATTGACACAGACATAACACCAAAAATACAAAGACTTACATAATACATTACAAGAAAAGACAAAAACAGGACAGAAAACGTGTAAGTACAAATTATATAAAAAAAAAATTAAGAAAAAAACATAAACTAAAATATAATATTACTCGTCAATTCCATCTTAAGGTGAGACTGCACTAGGCGTAACTACGCGAGTGGATCTACGCGACGCGACACGGCCAAAATATATTCTTTGTATGAAATTGTATGAGATATAAGATTAACTAATATAAGATAATATAAGAAAACTAACAAAGAGATATAGGATTAACTAATTAACTAAATATAAGATATACTAGAATTTCTTCATATAACATACCTCCATACCCCCTTTTCCCCACACAAACTAACGAAAAAAATATTTTTTTATAAAATCATGTAATTTTTTTAATGATATGAGTAAAAATTATGATCTTGATATATTCAAATCAGTTACTGGCACAAAAAGGCTAATAACCTAAGAACTGGTTTGAGGCTGTTCTCTAAATGTTGATTCATTGCCTACTGCTAAGTTTAACTGTTATCTAAAGTTGTTTAAGGGCAGTCTATAATAACTCCTGCGTAGATGACCTGTGGGCCTAGCAGAACCATTTGACAGCGGCGTAAACTTAACCTGGTTTCAATGAAACCGGTGTGTCACTACGCGACGCGACACTCAGTTGCGGTAAATTATTAGTAGTCGCTCCACGGCCGCCTAGTGCGGTCCACCTTTATAATAATATTCTGAAACCATTTCCTACTATACTTGTGTAGGCCCCTTTCAGCAATATCCATTATGTGCTATTCTGGACTATTTTGATCTATTTACTCGTGTTATGATCTATTTACAACGCATTTATGGCAATCCGATGGGTCTTTTGCATCGTCAAATTTATCGTAAGAAACACGAAGTAATCTCGACTAACTCTCGCAATCAACTCGAACTCATCGAGTACAATTTCGAGATAAAAGAACGGGTAATGTCTCATTTCCTCGGAAGCAAGCGCGAAACCAATTTTCTGTCTCATTTATCAACAACACCAACAAATAAGAGAGAAAATTTATTATTTGCGATATTAAGAATGTTGATATAATTAAGATTTATTTTCGATATTTCATTAAGATTTATCCACTGGTATCATTGAATAATTGATGGGCAAAGTATCAGCTACCTCATGGCAAATAATTATTATTTTCATAATCTACACTAAGGAAAGATATGTTTGTTTGCTTGCATTGAATAAGCTCCCAAACTACTGGTCCGATTTTGATGAACTTTGGCACGGATATATAGTGGACTACGGGAAAGGACATGAGCTACTTTTGATCGCGGCAAAAAGTACGGTTACCGCGTGATTTTCTTTTTCGCGTACGAAGTCGCGGGAAAAATTATACATAAAATTGTATATAAGACTAGTGTTATACATAAATTTCGTGTCACAGTGTTTGTAACAGAACTCCTCCGAAACGGCTGGACAGATTTTTATAAAATTTTGTGGCTGTGTTCCGTAGGTATGAGAAGTTTTAAGCTATTTTTCATACCCCTAAGTGATAGGTAGAGGTGGTCAAATCAAAAAAAATATATATTTTTATTGCCATTTTTTAAATTTATTATATTTGTATGATTTGGCATTAAGAAATACATATACTCCCCAATTTTCACAATTCTAACACCAACCCCCATGATTGTTTCATATCGATATTAGTATGTGTATATGTAGGTATATTTTATTATTATTTATTAATCATCCAATACAACAGAAATTCCTTTTTTGGTTTGTAGTCATCATCACTAAGTAGACTGTATATATAAAAATATAATCACAATCAATTGTTAAGTGTGTGAGTTTGTGTGTGTAGGCTTGTGTGAGCAGGTGTGTGTGTGTGTAGCATTTGAAAAGTGATATTATGTATAGTAGGGGTCAGCTAGTATTATAACATACTAACGTAAAACAGAAAAATGTTGTAGGTAAGTTGCACGATAACCCGACTATTTT
This sequence comes from Phengaris arion, assembly GCA_963565745.1. NCBI lineage: Eukaryota > Metazoa > Arthropoda > Insecta > Lepidoptera > Lycaenidae > Phengaris > Phengaris arion. The sequence continues at coordinate 4,999,352 of OY751439.1, read as the reverse complement.
CATCAACTGCATAATACTTAATCATACATAATATTATATAACAATATTTTAAATCCTTAGCAAAAAGTTGCACGATAACCCGACTTTTTTCATCAACTGCATAATACTTAATCTTACATAATATATAACAATAGTTTAAATCCTTAGCAAAAAGTTGCACGATAACCCGACTTTTTTCATCAACTGCATAATACTTAATCTTACATAATATATAACAATAGTTTAAATCCTTAGCAAAAAGTTGCACGATAACCCGACTTTTTTCATCAACTGCATAATACTTAATCTTACATAATATATAACAATAGTTTAAATCCTTAGCAAAAAGTTGCACGATAACCCGACTTTTTTCATCAACTGCATAATACTTAATCTTACATAATATATAACAATAGTTTAAATCCTTAGCAAAAAGTTGCACGATAACACGACTTTTTTCATCAACTGCATAATACTTAATCATACTTAATATATAACAATAGTTTAAATCCTTAGCAAAAAGTTGCACGATAACCCGACTTTTTTCATCAACTGCATAATACTTAATCTTACATAATATATAACAATAGTTTAAATCCTTAGCAAAAAGTTGCACGATAACCCGACTTTTTTCATCAACTGCATAATACTTAATCTTACATAATATATAACAATAGTTTAAATCCTTAGCAAAAAGTTGCACGACAACCCGACTTTTTTCATCAACTGCATAATACTTAATCATACATAATATATAACAATAGTTTAAATCCTTAGCAAAAAGTTGCACGATAACCCGACTTTTTTCATCAACTGCATAATACTTAATCTTACATAATATATAACAATAGTTTAAATCCTTAGCAAAAAGTTGCACGACAACCCGACTTTTTTCATCAACTGCATAATACTTAATCATACATAATATATAACAATAGTTTAAATCCGTAGCAAAAAGTTGCACGATAACACGACTTTTTTCATCAACTGCATAATACTTAATCTTACATAATATATAACAATAGTTTAAATCCGTAGCAAAAAGTTGCACGATAACACGACTTTTTTCATCAACTGCATAATACTTAATCATACATAATATATAACAATAGTTTAAATCCTTAGCAAAAAAATTAAGTATGCTTTCTGTTATTAGATTCATATTAAAATTGGAAACAAGAGTTATAATAAATTATTAAATATAGCAGAACGATAGCTTCCTAGGAGAGAACTCTTGACACCAATCCTTGGGAAAGGATTAGGAGAAAAAATATAACATTTTCTTTTATATTATTATTTGCATTAAACCACAAGAACCACTTTTCTTAATTAGCAGTAGAGAGAATCAAGTATTTCATTAAATTATCTAACATATAAACGGTTGTGAAAATAGTATTGATATTAATAAGATGTATATTTATAGCAGAATAGAATGGCTTAGGGGCCTAGCACACGTGACATGACGTATTTTAAATGCGCAGAGGACGCACAGTAGACGCGCGTATACGCGATTCGAATTAATTTCTATACAAAAAAAAAACAGAATCTACGGCGTCGTAAGCTCACGTTCCGAAAACGCGCGTTAAATACGCCGTATTCTAGGGCACTCAGACTATGTCCAGAAAGCGCGTATTTACTGCGTAATTATACGCACGTAGGGCCGACGCGCGTGTCGAGGTACTAGGCATATATTGCGTCCAGAAGCTACGCGCGTATTTTTTTATTAACGCGCGTATAGTACTAGATTGCCATATTGAACCTCTTTGGTTGCTTCCTGCGCGGATCCAGCTCTCAAAAGAGGATGTGGTCCGAAAATTTTATTTTATTATTTCCTTCATAAAATGTTAATTATAATTTAAAAAAAGAATCGTATTATTTCCTTTATAATATGTTAATCAAAAGCGTGTGCGCGGAGTGAGCGAGAAATATTTTTGATTATTTAGCAATTACAAGTTAATTTTATGCTGTGTAAAAAAATTAGCTTTGAATATACATTTAACAAATTAACATCAACTAAGATTATAAATTAATTAAATAAAAATATATATGCATAAATAGTACAAAAATATACACAAACTATAGATTATAATATTTCATCGAAAGGAGTAATACTAACCTATCGGTTGAAACAAAGTAATATTTTTTCTTAAATCTGTTGGTTGATAAATAAAAAAGGGCCGATATAAGAATAACGCTGATATAAGAATGACCAGCAACTAAGAAGCATCAGGTAAGACTCAAAAGCTCACAATACCAATAAAACTATCTACTGAACCTAATTTGATTATAAATTAATAGACCTTGAAAGTTTGGAGTCACAAGGCTGTTATACGGAGCGAGAGAAATATGTTTTTCTCGCTTCTATTGAATGATTCAGAGTGATACAGAAGTATTCAGTTCATTCGTTACACAGCGTTCAGATTTGGTTGGCACTGTTACATTGAAGATAAAAACTGCTATTTTTGTGTGTATTCTAAAGTCTTACACTGTTTTTTATACCAATGAGTGGTTAAATAACAGAACGTCGGCTGTAGTTTAATAATAATAGGTAGGTAAATTCAAAAAATTTCTGTGCTGTAATTATACATTTTATTGTCTATTTACATAAAAAGCATTTTTTTCTTCAGGCTATCATTTTTCTAATTATTACATGCCGACTAGCAGAGTAATTGCATATTTAAATGAAACAAGCTATAAAACCCCCTGAAACCCTTTGTTCTTAAATTTAGTCAAAATATCCCAAGTTGGCATCATAGATAGAGCGCCCGACATTTTGTTTTGATAAAATAAGAATATCTACGCGCGTAGGTTTACGCACGTATTTTTCCTGGCAAACTTAGATAGTAGTAGTCTCAAAAATGTAAAATACGGTCGAAGACAGTTCAGAGGGTCAATTCTGCTAAATAAAACCTGCAATAATACAATTACAATTAAGTCCCGACACGACACGCTAAAACTGTCAAACTGGAATTCTCGTAAACGTTAAAGCAGCGTATAACGCCTCCAAACGTCATTAAATAAGTTTATGGTAACACTTATAAGTGTTATCATAAACTTATTTAATATATTAAGTCGCTTCACTTATAATACAATCAAAGTAAAATGAAAGTCTACTTTAAGTACGAGAATTGAGGTTTAGGTGTACCACTTCTCAACCTTATACTACTTGTACTATTATGTATTCTGTGGTATACTTGATAATAAGGTTTAAAACGAATGTGTTGGCGACCCTCATCACAATATTGTACTATATAATGTAAGTAACATTACATTACAATATTGTCATGAAAATAATAATTGGTGTCAGTTTCTATCAATCCATCCGAAGCGTTTTAGTCATCGATGCTAATAGCTAATAATAGTAATAATAGCTCCCCACACCGATTTCGGTGACGGTGGCCTGTTTCATTGAAACAAGGCCAGCTACGCAGGAGTTATGTTATAGTGCCCAAGTGTGTGCGCAGTACACAAGAGCACTCTCTCCTCCTTTTACTCTCGTAACCCAGTGGGACGGATAACCGACACGACTGGCGAGAGATTAGGCGCAGGTCCGACTTTTTACATGCCCATCCGACGCATGGATCATCTTTCTTGTCAGACAATCAGGTGATCAGCCTGAATTGTCCTAACCAAACTTGGAAACAACATTTTTTTGTTCCAATGCGGGAATCGAACCCACGACCTCCGAGTCGAGAGCCAGGCTCTAACCATTAGACCACGGAGGCTGTTAGCTAATAGCTAACCAACTAATTGAAGTGTATTTTCTCCTATCAATGTTTGGATTACGTAATAATCTTTACATAGTAACTAAAAGCTCCTTGTGGTGAACGTCGGAGTGAGCGAACAGTTTCAGTATTAATAATCAATCCATATAATACGAGGTGGGACGTAGCACTTAGACACGCGTATCCTTTAGTCCCCAGCCCCCCCCACAGGCTACCGGGGAAATATCGGTTACTAAATATTATCCATCCGCTATACCTGGCTTGGGTTGCGTTACCGACTTATCAAAATTATGAAGATTGTGTAGAGATACGTGTATAGTTAAAATTTTAGCCGAATTTAAAAGTTGAATTATTTAGAATATAAAATTTATTTCATACTTTTTTGTGTATTTTTGCTTTGGAAGTAGATTTAATTTTTATTTAAAAATAAAACCTTTTTAGTCAAATTTGTTATATTATTATTTAATTATCAACACATTTTAAGAAATTTTAAAATAAACTATCGAATGTATAATTGAATACGCGCCAAGCTTCCATTAGGTATTGTATACCTATAAGATGATGATGATGATTACTGTAAGTTACATAATGGCAATTGCTTGCAGTTCTTTAAACAATCTTGAAATTTCTAAACGCGTATCTTTAAAGACTGAGGAGTTATGTTCAATCCTTTTGAATCCAGGGTATACCTTGAAGCAAAATCTTAATTTTGGGTAGCATTTGCTTGGGTTACTATACTCCTCAATTTTGAAAATCGGTCAACAGACGGCGGAGTAATCGTTGAACATACAAATATATATATATATATACAGCCGAACGTATAATCGCCTCCTTTTTTTTGGAAGTCGGTTAAAAAATCTCGCTAACTTCTACGAGCGCGATTTTATTGTTTCCAAACTTCGTGTTATCTCGGTCGATTCGTTTCTCCTGAGATGGACAGTAGTGTTTTCGCTGGAAGAGGTCCGTGAGCGCCATTCCAACAACAATGCGTCATCGAATCGACCAACGTAGTGTTTGCGTAAGTTTCGAACTGTAGAGATGCTATATATTTTCATATATTATTGAATTTTCTTAATTTATTCTACTAAGGTTCAACGATTTTAGTTAATATTCATTGTTTTAGATAATACAATTCGTCCGTTATAATCACAACAACAGAAAGATATCTGGGAATGAGCGAGAAAACCTTCTTGAGGCTGAAACTGCTTACGAAGCTATAGAAGAATAATAAAGATATTATAAATCGATGGAGCCGGCTGCACGCACGAAAAACATGACTCATGCGTTACCTGTTACCCGTTATCGTTACCAAGTACCGTTACCAAGTACCAGCGTTAGCTCGCATTGCCTTTACCTAATTATTATTATTATTATTGTTGTTGTTGTTGTTGTTGTTGACATTGTTACGTTCAACTATCGTCAGTAAACCGACTTTACAGACAACCGGTATGTTTTTTATCACAAAATTATAGTACCTACTTAATGGAAGAAATTAAATATGTTCCTTAATTCCATTACAGACAACACTTGCACAAATTTAACGGCTGTCACAGATGTATTAACTGAGTGCTAAGTGTGAGTTTTTCTTTTCGCATTCCATTCGATCGTGAGCGCGTTAGGCGTTTACTAGGAATTTGTGTGTGATTTGTACAGCGCCACCTAGTTTTAAATGAACAACTAGGTCAAATCATATACAAATTCCTAGTAAACGCCAAACGCGCTCACGCTCGAATGGGAAAAGAAAAACTCACACTTAGCGCTCTGTGCTTTCTGCGCATACACTTTAACTGTGTCAAATGTCATACCCCTGCGTTTGCATAATTTTCGTAAAAAGGGGTAAGAAGTTTTCACTTCACACAAATGATAACAGGTTCAAATAATATAGGCATAATATTCTAGCAAAGTGGGCTAATTTATTTTCATTGTGCGATTGTTCCGTGTATGTGCTCGAATCCGTTCAGGCCGAACTGACGTCAGTTATGTCTGCAACGATCGGCCTCTCGTCTGTGGGGGCCACAATACACAAAAGCCTAGTCCTAAGGAATGACTGGTCAATGCGTCTTTGGCCAACTATATGCGAGTTTCACCACATTTTCCTTCACCTTGTGAGCGTCCGTAACGATGATTATGATAAATAAGCGTTTTATAAGGCGTTTTATTCTTGTGATTATGAGGTACTGACATATAAATGTGCGATAATACCTTTTACATATATTAAGTGGACTTTTCTCCCTGTTAAATAATCAGAGTTAATTTTTTTTCTATGAATAAAAAATCAGTAGTCCTACTACTATTATGAATGTGAAAGTTTGTGCGGATAGATGGATGTATGGATGGTTGGATGGATGGATGGAAGTTTGTTACTCTTACACGTAAAAACTACTGAACGGATTTCGATGACATTTTATATGGAAGTAGTTTAGGCTCTGACTTAAAACATAGGCTACTTTTTATCCCGCAAAAGTACAGTGCTCTCGTGGGATACTATATTTTCGCGGACGGAACCGCGGGCAACAGCTATTTGTAAATAATCCTGTCAATCGCTCTCCGCTCCGCATCTACGCGCGCGTGGTCTACCCGACCAGGCGTGTTGTTGGTTTCGCCGATATGATAATATTTAATGAGGATCCTAAATTGTTCAGTGTTGTAAAATTATGCGAAATTGAAGTGTTTAGCACAACGCCCGCCTAATAAATGAGTCGAGCGTAGAATATGGCGGGCACTCGCTTAATAATTAGCTACATTGGTTTTTGATGCGCACAATATAATCCTTAACTATTTTACATACATAGGTAGGTATTAGGTGATACATTTTACATACAGTGCTGTTTTTTCGGTCGCGACCACTTAGATACTCTCGTGGGCGAAACTTAATCCTTTTTAAGATCGCTCGTAGCTCACTGATTCCGAGTTTCGGTAGTTGGTACTAGACTGTAATGGCATACTTAATTACAAATTTTTAAACTGTATAATATAATATACACTTGTTTTCTTTTAAAAATCTTTGTGACGGCTTCACTACAATCTTCATATATAATAAAAGGCGAAGCTGATTGACTGATGTATCAACGCACAGCCCATCATACCCTTTAAGGCAATAAATTTGAAATTTTGCACACGTATTTCTCATATGACGTAGCCATCCCCTATGGAATGATTTTTCAAAATTTAACCCCCAAGGGGGTAAAATAGGGGATAAAAGTTTGTATTAAACTTTTTATTCCTTGGACATATTTGCATGATATTTCGTATGAATTGAGTACGAAAAAAATAATGAGTTATTACAGCGTCTTTTTTAAAATATCCCGTAGGAGGGTAAAATAGGGGATGAAAGTTTAAAATTCTTATAAAGATAGCTTTTAAAAACCAATTTCACGCGGGAGAAGCCGCTGACTCATGCTAGTTATAATATTATGTCTAAACCAGAAAAAAGTATTTTGATCTAACGTTGGGTCCTTGGAAAGTTGATAATATTATTAGGCTTCAAATCAGTCGGTTTTTGCAAAACTATATATGTATAGTTAGAGCCCAAACAATACTAATAGTATTTGCTGTCTACGTCCATTTTTTTTATACTAGGTAATTTTTTATTCCGTTTCGGAAGAAAATGTGCAAATGTTGTATAATAAATAATATACATAAGCATTTGTGTCAGAGATCTAGTATTTGAAAGTTGAATAAATCTTATTAAAAATCAGTAGGTACCTAATTCCCAAAATTTACTAATTATAATTTTTTCTGAAATACTTTTTAAATGTACGAATTAGTTATTTATAATGATTTTAAATTAGTAGTGCATGTTGTAAAACAAATTTTCACCAAGTAGGAAAAAAGAAAATAAAATAAACTAAGTAGGCATGCCATTATACTCTATTTAATGTAATTATTTTACCCTGTTTTTACTGAAACGGAATAAAAAGTCAAAATCACCCAGTATACGTAGATAAATGCGCGCAAATAAAATAAATAATAAAATAAAAATACGCAATAAAATAAAACCAGGTCATCGGGCGTTGAAAAAAATCCAAAAAATAGTGTATTCACGTATTTTATTTTTTCGTATATTATTACGCTATTCAATCCTTTTTATATTTAACATTAAGTCCGTTATAAACATTTGAATAGCCCTTGTTTAACAAAACAGTGTGCTATTCAATGAAACATAAAAATATTTGATTTAAACATTACTCAGAAAAAACACTGCCGTGCTTATATCATAAACAACGCAATCCACATTTTTGACGAAATTCAGTTAAAATTATATTCGGAATCACCGAATCGCGACCTACCAGGATCAATCACTCAATTTCTAATATCCTTTATAGTTTTCATTATTTTCTTAAGTATAAACAGCGTATATTGATCCATTCCAAACTAATACTAAGCATAATCAACGCATGTGTGACAATTGCGTGGTTTATGTCTAGAAAATGCATTTCTGATGTTTATTTATTTATTATATTTATTTGAAAAACAAAAAGTATAAAAATGCTTAAAAATAGGTGAGTATCACTGTATGGACGGGACACAATTATTTTATGGCTAATCTTAATTAATTATATCATAAGTTATACCTACTTAATATGAGATCAGGTTTTCTTCGAGGACTAGATAATATTATATTTTCATAACATTATTAAACACCATAATCTAAAATCGAGCAAGAAATCTGTTCCATCTCTAATTTTCTACAGAGTTTTTTTTTCTCGCAGTAATGTAACAATTTAATACGTAAATAAAAACCTAACCAAGAGCATGCCAGGATGTCCTGGCATGCTCTTGGTTGGTTGGTCTAAGGAGGGTTTTTTTCAAATTACTTCACTAGTTACAGTCCGATTTCGTTCAAAATAATTTTCCTAAAGATTTTTTAGCATGATCTATCAGCATGGAAAATTGCATGTCTCATACTTTAGAAATGCCAGGGGGGGATCAATTTATAAACCACTTTGGAGGCCGATTACTCGTAAATAGTTGACTTTGTAAAAAAAAAACATTGCACAACCTTGCCTTTATTTCAAAAGACATATCCAACGATACCCCTCACGATGGGGTAGGATGAAAAAATACGTTACATCCCCACTTCACATGGGAGCCACCCTAAAATATGAAATTATTATTATTTTATGATGCTCAAACCTAAAAACTATACACAATATATAATTATAACAAATTTGAATCATTTATATTCATAATTACAGAAGCTAGAAGCGCGGACAGACGGACAGACAGACGGACGGACAGAGCGAAACTATAAGGGTTCCTTATGTATTATGAAACCCTAAAAATGAGGATAATATAATTGAAAAATGTGGTCCCTTGGACCACTAACAATATTTACCTTTACAACATTCTGAATTTTCGAACAAACCAAAAATTATAGATACTCATGCCAAACTGCCAATCGGACTAACATACTAGAGTCGAAATTATTGATATATTATTGCACGATGTAAGAAAAAATATGTATTACTTAAAATGCGCAGTTTTCCAGGGATAAGACCTAGCTAGATAGATTTGTCACCTCCAAAACTCCTATCGAAAGACGATTCTCATAATATATATGAACGTAAAAATATTTGAGGGTGTATGGAAAATTGACAAACAGTTTAAATATTCGGAATGAATAATCTATCTGAATATACCTAATATCCATTTTATACTTAAAAAATTGTCTTTTTAGGGTGTTCTGCCAGGTACTTCGTCAGCTCGTCTAACAGGATCTCGTCCTAATATTTAGACGACGACTTTCATTTTTACTACTTTTTTTCATTCGTTACCTTGTATATTCTAGCCTCCCAAATATACTGATGGATTCCAATGTTGGAATGACAATGTGCAATTTGACACACTTTTTATAGAAAATATGCAGTTTAATTAAATAATACAATCCTAAGAAAATATCTGCGCCAAAACGGCAAAACATTGTGATTCGTGACCCAAAGGAAGTCACGGGAAACATATTTAGTTATTTAGATTTTTTAAAAACAAGTGGATAAATATTATGTAATGTTAGAAGGTGATATTTTAATATAACATTACAGGACTTAACTATGACAAAATATCCTCATGACATATCTTTGCCAATATGTAGTACCTACTCCCACCTCAGCACTCACGTCTTCAAACAACTTCGACTTTCATGAACTATTGAACAATTTTCTTTGTCATAAACTTTCCCTGTATCGCCCTGGGATTCTGTTTGATTAGGTTTTACTTTGTTCTATTAGATAAAATTAATACTTTCATTTATTGTCCGTGTGACTTTGATTAAATTAAGTTGCGTGTCTTATATTTTGGCTTTAATCTATTTTTGGTAAGTAAATATTGTTAGGAAGTCATAGTTATTGGTAACTATCTATAAAGTAAAAAATATTAAAGTCTCCCAGTGTTTGTAGATCAAGATTATATCGACGTAAGAAAACACCAGTGCTTGGCCTACACAGCGTAGGGGGTCATCCCTCGGGTAGCAGATGAGGGAAAGTCGGTAGCATAAACTAATTAGCAATTCGGCGCAGTCCCATGGACGCGCCAACCAACGTAGTATGTGGTATACTGACCGGTCCAAAAAGATGCAAGTAGAGGTGCACAGGACAGTGCCAACGCAGTGGCAGTTTATTGATGCCCTTCTTAAAGAAATCAGCTGTACGGGAGGCAACAAATTCTTCAAAGGCATTTTGTACTGCCTCTCGGGTATTGAATTTTTTTCCCGCCAAGAAGTTATCCAAATTCTGGAATAAGTAGTAGTCTCTAGGCGCAAGATCTGGTGAGTAGGGCGGATGACGGAGAGCTTCCAACCCCAGTTCTTGCAACTTGGAGACCGTCTGCTGTGTAGTATGAGGTCACGCGTTGTCGTGCAGGAGCAGCGGAGACGAGCGATTGACCAATGCTGGTTGGAGATGTGCCAGATTCTCTATCATTGTGTTCAGTTCTTCACAGTACACATCTGCAGTAATGCTCACTCCGTTTGGTAAGAAGCTGTGATGAATCACACCGGCGCTAGACCACCAAACAGCGGCCATCACTTTTCTAGGGGTAAGTTTTCGTTTAGGGCATTGTTTAGGTGCTGAACCAGGATCCAACCAACTTGCTGAGCGCTTGCGGCTATCAAACAGAATCCATTTTTCATCGTAGGTAACAATGCGGTTCAAAATTTCTTCATTTGTGTCTCATGTTGTGTGAGCAGTGCAAGGCACGTCTCGATGCGTACTTCGCGCTGGCGATCATTGAGTTCGTGGGGTACCCATTTGTCAAGCTTTTTTACCTTGACGCAAATGGACCGATATTATTTTGACGCTTACGTTAAAAGCTGCTGCTACCGTAGATTGTGTATCATCAGCTTCCACAATCGCCTTTAATTCGTCATTGTCGACCAAAGTCTACGGACGACCGCGAGGTTCATTTTTCAGGTCGAAATTTCCGAAGTCCGAAGTCGAAATTTTTCGGAAGCGAGCAAACCAATAACAGGTAGTGCGTTGGTTTGTAGTGTTAGCTCCGTAAACGTCGTTGATGTTGCATGCCGCTTGTGCCGCGTTGCTGCCGCGACGGTACTCATATTCCATAATTACTCGAATTTTTAACGTATCCATGATGACGAAATAGATTAAAATGCGATGAAAATGTAACACCAATCAATAAACAAATGACTACTTTTGGAAAAAGAATTCCATGTTTCTAAAATAAAATTAATTTGAAATTAGAATTCTTAGCCACACAAAAATTATTTTGATTTGAAATGGCCAGTACTGCAGAGCGGCAATTTCATAGGTAAAGACCTATTATAATATAATATTTATTCTGTGGTAACATGTTCGACTTATGGATGTGCCTAACGACAAAGGAGATGTGCGAAATGCACAGCAACAGATACGCGATAATTGACAATGTAAAACCAATATTTCGAACATGATCACGTTAATTTTACGCAGATTATCTTTCGAAGGCTAAAGAAGAACCTGCTCAAACACACATAATGGAGTAAATGTTACACACTTAACAATTCACATCTCACAATTTCTAAAAGGGATCTACCTCCTATTTGACCTTAGGGATTCGATTCCTTAGTATGCAAAGAGCGATTGCTGACAGAAATCCCAACTATCATTCCCATGATACAAAGACATACGATCGTAGCCGAGACTGTAAAGCCGGTGTTTGTATCGAACGAAATAACATTTAGAAGCGTTTCCATATAGATTGCTTGTGCCTTATTTACAATAAATACGATGAGTCGCGAGGGAATGACCTGGCTTTATGGGGTCAATTGAGTTAATATTACGGCTTAACTTTTATAATCATAAAGTTTATTTGGGTTAAGAAAAAACTTATTTTGAGATGAACAGTATCGCTTTTTGTTCTGTGTTCTCTATTTTGCTGTACTTCGACTCAATTTTTTTATAAAAACATATGAATATCAAGTTGAATTTTTTGAAGTAAATACTTCTTTGGTTTCGGTGTATGAAGATTTTGATTTGAAGACTGTTACTTACATGTTCATAACTGTTCAACAAATAAAAACAGCAACACATTAATTTGATCAAATTTATTATTTTTGTTTAAATTAAATTTAATTAGAAAATAGTATAATCCTGGGCTTAATTGAGACAATACTAAATAAACTAACCATAAGCATGTTAAAAAGTCAATTCTCGTTACAAAAATCTAACCAAGAGCATGTCAGGACATGTCTAAGGTGGGTTCCGTAACTATAAACGCATATTTTTTTTTTCAAATTAATTCAAAAGTTACTCTCCGATTTCGTTCAAAATAATTTTCCTACAAAGTATTTAGCACGATCTATTATCATGGAAAATTGCAAGTCTCAGAGTCTCATAGTTTAGAAATGCCTGGGGACCAACTTAGAAACCACTTTGGAGGCCGATTACTCGAAAATAGTTGACTTTGTAAAAATGTTATCTGTGAAACCTTACCTTTATTTAAAAAGGCCTATTCAACGATATCCCACACGATGGGGTAGAATGAAAAAAAATTTTCATCCCCACTTCATATGTATGGAGAACCACCTCTAAAATATAAAATTACTATTATTTTATGATGCCAAAACTGAGATCTATACACAGTTTATAACTATACGAAATTTCATCCATTATTACAAAAGCTGGAAGCCCCGACAGACAGATGGACGGACGGACAGAGCGAAACTATAAGGGTTCCTCCTTATGTATTGCGGAACCCTAAAAATTTTAAAGTTGCAGTATTTCAGTAAGGCTTCAGTTTCAAAAGCATTTCGCTTTTGCACACGCATGAAATATTGCGCGTGTGAAAGATACAAAATATACTAAGAATGGAGCTATTCTGCGAATTGAACATAATAGCAGGGTAGATAATAAATAGAATAAGAAAAATAAATTCATTACATCACATACATATATAGGCCACCCTTAAAATATAAAATATAATTACGGAGTTTAACAGGGCGGACTGACAGACAAGCAAACAGAGCTAAAGCAACGCAAAATCCGCTCAAATCAATCAGTATGCATTTATATGAACTACCGCACACTTTGCAGCTGCGGATTTTGATGACGGGCGATGTGGTTTGTCGGCTCTAAAGCAGCCGCTAAATGTGGTATAACAAGCATTTTTGTAGAAGTTGTTCATTATCTACCTACCTGTAACAACAGGTAAAAAAGATGATTCGTCGGAGCTGTCCATAATGTACAATTACACAGACTTCTGGCAGTATAATATTGCACTGTAAATCCGTCAATATTCTGCGACCCGGCCCGTCACTATGGGCTATTTCTAGAATTGGCTATCCGCTATGTGCGCTCAGAGTAAAAATATATAATTACGTACAGAGGACCAGCTTTCATGGAACGATCCAAAAATCAGGGTTGTCATGACAACCAACACTAATCATTAGCATACATCACAATTCTCACCCAAAACACCAAAATTAGCTAATCAACGGTCAAATCTCTTGTCAAGTGTAAATTATTGAGATGCAAAAAGCTTCAACAATTGTTTGATTTAATCAGCGTGCTAGTTAACAAAACGAACGTTAAACCATATGTCAAACGCTCTTTTCGGTTTCTGGAAGGCTATTAAAAATGGAGTAAATGTGTCATGTCAAGATGATCATTGATTAGTTAATTTTTCACTAATTAGCGTTTCAGAAACGCAAATTGATAGTCTGTTAACTCAACATACGTGTTAGTTCATCAACTATTTGATTAGCCTTTCTACTCAGAAACCAGGTGTTAGTCTCACATGACATAAAAACTCAAACGCGAAATTTATTTTTTTTTTTAATTTTTGGCGGCCCTTTCGATGGGGTACAAATTTTACCGGATTTATTATGCACAAATTAAAATTATGAGATTTGTGGACACACACACATTAACCGTATGCTTGTAGTAGTGAAATCAAATCGAAAGCTTCCTATGTAATGTGCGTGCGTAGGTCTATGGTGTTACAAGTTTGACATGCATCACATTTGCGGTGATTGTGCAATGACCCGATTCGATGTCGTAATCCACTATTTTGTACAGCTTTTACCATAATCGATAGACGATAAATTATCTAGTTTATTTAACATTACAATAGCACATTTTAGCGCTCGAGGTATTTTAGGTACCTGTAACCTCGAGCACCTTGCCCTGGCATGTAATGCTTTCAGTGTGTCTAACAATTTAAATCTAATTTAAAACTATTTTCTACCATTAAAATAAGAAAAGATCTACACACAAAACCGATAAACCAAAAACCTCGACAGAAAACAATTAGAAACAGAGGAATTAAAAGTTTTAATAGAAAAGAGAATGAATAAAATAGGTTTCGGTTGGCAGTTGCCACGAGCGACCGAACAAAACATGTTTTACGAATCCACCGACTACCGACTTTGGTTCAAGTACGCCATTCGATTTGCTTTTTGTTTTTAAATACAATAAACACTTCAAATTATTACTTTATTTCATTTTTGTTAAGTATTAATGCAATTTCTGTTGAAAATCCTACTTCCTACTAATATTATAAATGTTAATGTTTGTGAGGATGGATGTATGTATCCATACATTCCACTCCATACATTTGTTACTCTTTCCCGCAATAACTACTGAAAAAATTTGAGGAAATTTGATTAAATTTGACATGGTAGTAGTTTAGGCTCTGGATGAAAGCTTAGGCTACTTTTTATTCCGAAAAAGTACAGTACCTACTCCCGTTTGCCGCCGATGAGCCGCGGCCAAAAGCTAGTATTCTTATAAAGTTGTATACTTGTCTCGGGTTATACTTTACTTTTGTCACTAGAGTTTTAAATACCTTCAATTCATTGATGAAAAATAACGCTCACAGAATAACACTATCCTACCAAAACATTTTCATGTAAAGTGATGCCAAGATCGCACTGTCAAAAAGTTACCTGTACAGGCCACACAGTAATGGCCACATAACTTGACTAAACACAAACTCTATATTGTGAAGTTAGGCTTGTAGACTTAAGACGTGTAGAGTCAGAAGCTTGGTTTTACAAGAGATCTGATAACTTTATGAGAGTGCGATCTTGGTCACTTTACATGATCTTATCATGATTTTTGGTGGGATTTTGCCTCTTTTTGTAAGTTGTTATGACAATATTTTTATTTTCTTTCTCTTTTTAGGGTATATTTCTTACACAACAGAGGCGCCTTTTACTACCCTGTAAATTTTGCCCATACAGGTAATGATAAAACGGTAGCGCGATTCAGCAGAACATAATATAAGGTCATTACATATGAAATTGCCGTTTTGTAAAGGAGAAACATAAAGTCGATTTTTTTAAACATAATATAATTATTTAATCAAAGTATATACCATTGCTATCTATGCACTTTTGCCATCTCATAGGTAGTTCATTGATTCCTTTACTAATAAAACCATTCGGACAGGAATCAATAAAATCTTTGAAGGCGCTTTGGACAGCCCCATCGAAGTTGAATTTTTTCCCGTGCAAGAAATTATCCAAATTTAGAAAAAAATGGTAATCTGTTAAATCAAGGTCCGGAGAGAACGGTGGATGTCTTAGACATTCCAATTGAAGCTCCTCTAATTTGGTAGCCGTCTGTTGTGCCGTGTGTGGTCTAGCGTTGTCCTGAAGCAGCAGTGGCCTACAGCGAATGACCAACCTCGGTTGCTTAGCAGCTAGCTTTTCCATCATGATTTATAGTTGCTAGCAATAGATATCTGCCATAATCGTCTGGCCAGATTTAAGAAAGCTGTAGTGAACGACACCGGCACTATTCCACCAAACGCTCACAAGTAACTTTTTTTGAGTCAATTTTCGCTTGGGGCAGGCTTTGGCTGGTTCGCCAGGGTTCAGCCATTGCGATGAGCATTCCTGATAATTGTACAGAATCCACTTTTCATCACAGGTGATCACAATGGTTCAATTTAAAATACCCTCATTATTGTGCCGGTTGAGTAATGTAACTCAGCAGTCGTATCGACTTGTTGACGCGTTTGTCGGTTTGCTGCACTCAATTCATGAGATACCCTACCCACCTTTCAAGCTTTTTCAGCTTTTAAATTTGCTTCAAGTGGATTAAAACAGTTTTATCACTAACACCGCAGCCTGCAGCTAACTCGGACGTGGTTTGCGATTGATCCGCTTCCACAATAGCCTTCAATTATTCATTATCGCTTTGGCCGGCCATCCACGGGGCTTGTTCTGCAGGTCGAAATTTCCAGAACGAGAAAGTTGGAACCAAAAACGCACTGCGACACCGCCGCCATATACATCATTAATCCTACGAGCCGTTTCTGTAGCACTAGTACCACGGTGGAACTTGTACTCGAAAATAATATAATATTTCAAGTTTTCCATTTTGCAAACCGAGTGACACAAATAAAAAACTAAAAGAGGAAAAAACAAATGAATTAGGTTTTCGAAACACAAATGCATGAGTAAATAGCGGTATAAATTTGAAATTCCTTACTAAAGAATATATTTGAGATCAAAGTGACCAGTATGACAAAACGCCAATTTCATATGTAAGGACCTAATATTAAAATTGCCATCTATCGCGTATATTATGAACAATTTTAGTTATGTCGGCGTTCATCGCTTGGATTGGAAACTAATTGACGTAATAATTAAAAAAATATATCCCGAGTATTGTTTAGTAAATTAAACGGAAAAGTAAACTTAAAGGTAACATTCTAATTATTAAAAGGATGTTCTTACACTACTATTTAAGAAAATATGTCGTTAAAGATTAAAATACTTATTGTATTTTTTGTTGTCAATAAAGGGTTACATGGTTATTTTACTACATTTTATTGTTATTATCGGATCCCTACAACAATTTTCAGACTTCTAGCGTCAAAATTTGTGGAAGTCTCATACAAACTTCCATCCCCTAATTTCAGGGATTGGAGGATAAAAGTTTATATGAGACTTCCGTTTAATAATTAGAATATTACCTTTATATTTAATTTCCCGTTGAATTTACTACAGAACACTCGGGAAATAATTTTTTCAATTTTACTTCAATTAGTTTCCAACCCAAGCGACGAACGACGACATAACTAACATAGTTCATAATATACGCGATAGATGGCACTTTTAAAGAAACATAACTTTCATCCCTTAGTTTAAGGGGTTGGAGGATAAGAGTTTCAATTTATTATGACAGACAGCTATTATGTTGGTTGTGTACTAATATAACCCTACGTACCAAATTTCAGGTTTCTAGGACATTCGGAACTACCATATAATTTTGTTGATCATCAGTGAGTCAGTGACGAATTCAGGGGTATTTAGATATCAATAAAATCTAAAGGATAAGACCTATGCAATCAAAACTTTACATGCTTAATAAATCCACTACTGTGAACATATTCTGAATATTTCATTTGTCTGGTATAATCCAAACCCAAGTTATGAGGGTTCAGAAAATCGACGAAACGCTTCGAGAAAAGGTGGTCTGGTGGGGCCCTAACGCTTCACTTGGCTTATCTTGGCGGGGGCACTACCGTGCCCCCAGATTTTATATTATGAGGACGAGATTTGAGGATAAAAATCATATTTCAAGTTATAAACCATTAGCTACAGTTAAATAGTTCATAGAGACAAGCACAATATGTATCATATTGTCATAATAAAACTTGCGATCCGAAATAATAAACTGTTAAGGCAGTTTAAAAAACAATTTGGGATTCGTTATTGCCATATTTATTGTCGGGCTCTGGCGACGCAATTTTATCCCTCTTTGCTACATCTGTTATCTAATATCGGGATGATAACGAACGAGTGTATTGTCACAAAGTCGCGATGGAAACATTTGGAATTTTCTCGAATCGGGGAACGGCGAATTACGAACAAGATCGATATATAGGTAGACTAGCTTTTGCGCGTGACTTCGTCCGCGTGAGGGATAAATTACGAAAAATTATTTTTGATGGATATCATTATAACTATCTGCGTGCCCTAAATTCATCGCAATCCGTTCAGTTGTTAATGTTTCCCTATACAAACTTTTCATCCTTTTAGGTACAAATTTCAAAAAACTATAAAATACTCAATGATTTGTTCTCTAAACTATGATCTCGAATACTTAATTTCATAGAAATTGGTGAAGATTTAAAATTTTTAGTATACAAACTTTCAAACCTCATTTTAAAACCCTCAGATGATAAATTCTAATAAACCCTGAAATACGTATCAAATGAAATATATTTAAGAGCATGATTCTCAATTTTCATGGAAATCGGTGCAGATGTAAAGATTTTCCATACAAACTTTCAACCCATAAATTCACCACTTTAAAGGTAGAATTTTTCAAAGTGCCTTCTTAGTGTGCGTCTACATTGTAAATTAAAACTACTATCAAAATTTCTACCATTATCGGTAACGACTGTACGAGCGTCAATCTGTCAGTCAGTCTGTCGTGAGGACATCTCCTTTTGTAGATTACAATAAAATAAATTTGGGTGATGAATGAGAGTGCTTTATATTTATATAAAATTTTTATTAATAATATAATAATGAGCACAATTATAATTTTTCAAATCAAACCAGTAGGTAGTTTAAAAAATTTGCTGCTGAATTTAGCAGCGAAATAATATGTTGGCGACTGAATTACTTAACTATTATATATTATGCTCATTGGCTTCTTTATTTAAAAATAGTTTAACATTATGTTGAGATTTGGTGGTTTATTATTTTAGTTTATGGTCAAAGGGTAAACAAGCGACAAAAAAAAAAATATGGCATATTTGTCGAGCAGCCGATGGCCGATGGGGCAGAAAGGTTTCCCGCGAGGTGGACCGACGACCTAAAGAGAGTGGCGGGAATCGGTTGGATGCGGCAGGCCGAGGACCGGGTATGGTGGCGCGAAATGGGAAAGTCTTATGTCCAGCAGTGGACGACTACGGGCTGACGATGATGATGATGATGATGACTCAAAATAATTTGATCAGAAATTTCACAGGTTTCCACTAAGGGAATCGGGTTGTTCCCCGAGTAACCGCAAGGAAATTTACTGTAGTTTTTCGGATTCAATATCGATAAACGTATATAAAACATGGTGGCAATTTTACTATTTTTGTCAAAATTTTATTTTTCGTGATATCCGCAAGAGACGATATACTGGGGGACCCTATGTTATTCACATTTAACACACAAATATTAATTGCTATAAAAAAAGAAGTCACCTAAAATTAACGATCAAATGTCTCGCCGCGGGCCCATTGACCCGAATATCACCAAACAGAGAACAGTACAATTATGTACTGAAACGCCACCTGTCTGGCACTTACATACCTATAGTTAATTAACGTGATACCACTGGATGGGCATCAGGAATAATAAATTAATCAATTCGTATTTCAACCGATTTCATTAAATTATGTCAACAAGAAGTAGCTCAGGTAAAAGTAAAAACAAAAGAGAGGTATTTTTTTTAATATGTAAAATATAATGAACACCAAAACCGTTAAATATTATTTTAATTAAAGAAATCAGAGTTAATTTAATTTAATTTAATAATAAATTTATGAAAATAAAATATGTCGACATCACAATAAGTAATAATACTCGTAATTCTCCTATTTCTATTGGATTCCTTTATAGAATGGAATTATCATGAAATGTAAATTCGTGATGAAATTCCTTTTATCGATTTAGCCTATATGGCAAAGACCAAAATTTTTCAGGACCACAATATTTTCCACAACAAAGCCTGTTCGACCCCAAATGGAAAAAAAACTAGTGCCTCCGTCAAAGGCCAATTTATTTTGGTCACGCGCCGGCTTGTTAATGAAAATAATAGACGACGACCGCAGTTTCTGGAACAAAATTGCTTAGATGTGGCACTGATGTGAATTACAATGGAAACGAACAGAAAATACCGGCCAATCTTAGTCGCTGAATGTGTGCGATGCGAGAAATGAGTACAAATCATAATAATATTATATAGGTACTAGATTTTGCCCGCGGCTCCGCCCGCGTAAATACATACTGTACCACGGGAACACTGTACTTTTTTGGGATGAATAGTAGCTTATGTGTTACTGCAGAGCTTATACTATTACCATATCGAATTTCATCAAAATCCATTTTTGCGCGAAAGAGTAACAGACATCCATCCATCCATCCATCCTCACAAATTTTCACATTTATAATAGTAGTAGGATATTAATAGTACGCGAAACTGAAACTGAGTTTTACGAAAATTATGCGAACAGAGTATGAAATTTGACACAGTTAAAGTTTATGTATAATATGGAGTGAACTACCTACACAATATGTTAAAACTTAAAAATAAAGGAATTCCGACTGCTAGGCGGCGACGTCACAGAGATGTTTGTACTATTCTTATTGATTAATTGAGAAGGAAATTCACGATTATTTTTCATTTCAAAAAAGATTTCGAAAAAGCATCTTTTTTCGTGGATAGAGATGAGACAACACTTGTCCTTTTACATACATATGTGATGAAGAGTCCCAAAAAATAGACATTAAATGATACCAAATGGAAATATCTAGAAGCATTGTAAAGCACCAAGCAAACATTAGCACCGTAATGATTTAAGGACTCGTTTACGAAAAGTTGTTTGTCAGGTTTCCGAGTATGGAGAGCAAATATTATGCATATTATAAGAATTTATTATAAATTTTTTTGTGTAATAAATCCTGATAATGACCAAATATAAAATAAACCTTATAAATACGTTTAAGCATTCATGTATTACTAGGCATACATTATATATACTAGCTTTTTCCCGCGGCTCCGCCTGCGTAAACATAGTATCCCACGGGAATACTTTACATTTTCGGGATAAAAAGTAACCTTTGTTTTAATCCAGAGCCTTTAGGCTACTACCATACCAAATTTGATCGAAAACCGCTTAATAGTTTTTGCGTGAAAGAATAACAAACATCCATCCATTCTGTAGAGGGCTACGACCTCATTTTTACATCGGTTTTACATATCCTTCTTACGCTTGAGTGGTGATGATAATAATACTATTCTAGCAACAATTCTTATATTCTCCTTTATTGGTGCTTAACACAGATACGTATTACATATGAGATATCTCTAACACAATTACGTCTACAGTCTACACTGAGTATAACCTTTTAGCTAACCGAAATAAACCTAACTAAATAGGCTTTACCTGTGACAGCTGTCAATATGACATTGACAATTATATTTCTTAAAACTACTGTTGACATTATGCAACACATACATCCTCACAAACTTTCACATTTATAATATTAGTTGGATTTGCTACTCAAAACACTTGAAATTTTTGAGCAGAATTTTATATGCTTTTTCCAAAACAAATTTTAATATTGTTGGATTACTATTTAATCTAATTTAAGATGATTATATCCGCTCTCTTTGTGTATTTTTAATCAATCAAAATAAGCTTCATAAGAGCAGAAAAATGAACCTAAACACGACCTCTTTTTGTAAATGTTGGATGTAGAGGTTCTCGAAAATGGTTTTTGCTATACTAAAAATAATGTTTTTTTTTATAATATTCTTAAGGCAGCCACAGACGAGAGGCCGATAGTTTCAGTTAGAACTGACGCCTGAACGGATTAGAACCCATACACGGAAAAAATCGCATCCGACCCAACTGACGTCAGTTCGGCCTGAACGGATTCGAGCACACACACGACACGATTTTGCATCCGTTCAGGCCGAACTGAAGGCAGACCGGACCATGTATGGGCCCCTTTAGATAAAGAGTTACTTACTTTATTTGTGACAGTTGTTAGTTTTCTAGGGTTTGGTTTCATTTGCTCGCAAAATGTACCGCAAAACAGACAATTTATGTAAATTGGTAAACGCCTTTAAATGGGTATATGCTTGGACTTTTCAACAAAATCAACATTAATTATTTGCAGGCTTTCCAACATATGAATGTGGAACTGAAAAACACCTTTTTGTCCGCAATCATCAAATCAAATACACTAACACCAAAGTTGTTGAAGTCAGGGTCCACTTCATTTGTCGCAAAGTTGTACTGTTTTAATGTATCATTTATAAAATATGACGTATCCAGTGAAATGACGTCATACAGCGGACAATACAGTCCGCTGGGAGGCGGGCCGCTGTCACTGAATATCAGCTGGATTTTTTACCCCGTCTGTCCTTTCCCATTGTGCCTGTTTTGTATCTTTTGACAATTGGGTATATTGTTTCAAAGGTTGTATTTTTTTTTTCTTTATTTAGCATACATCATCGAGATTTTCAAAGCGTAAATTATTGTAAACATTTTTGTCCTTCAATTTAAAGTTAAATAAAAAATATTCACAGTAACAACCGCATTGATTGATAAAATTAATTTTGGGTTTTGACACCGAATAATCATTTAAACAGTTTGACATGGAAGAATAAAGCATGGGAATAATTAAACTTTTCCAATTGGTGATACTAAATTGGAAAAGTCGTTCAAAGAACCTAATTATGTATAAAATATCAATTTGCCATTGAATGTATCGTGTTTTACTTAAAGTTTCCTTTTCCTCCCATCCTTCCTTCCTTCGTCCAAAGGAAACTCAAACTTGCTTCCCAAGCCTATTCCCACTAATTGGGTCAGTTCACACCGCGACGATACGCGAAGCAACGCGGCGCTACATTTTTAAGATAGCTATTGAAAGATACACGTTTCATATTATGACATCAGTCATGTGCAGTGCACATGTGCTGTGCATTTCGGTGCATTTCCTCGAACCCTTCGGCTTGAGTGCCGACTCGCTAGGCACTGAGCCACATATCTCGTCAAAAATAGCTACAAGACCAAGGCTTGTAAACTAGGATTTGTATTTATTTCAATACATTATTAGTTCGTGTTTCACTCGGTTTCGACAAATCCCGATCATCCACGACGACTCATAGAAACTTTGGGATGTATCCCATCTCCATATTATGTAAATAATGTAAACATTTCCAATACTTCCCATCCGCTAGTGTTTGAAATGTGGCGTGTTTTTTAAGGGTTACATTAAAAACGGGACCCTATTACTGAGACTTCGCTGTCAGTCTGTCTATGCGCCGTCACCAGACTGCATCTCCTTAACCGTGGCAGCTAGACAGTTGAAATTTTCACAGGTGTATTTCTGTTGCAGCTATAACAATAAATACTAAAAACAGTATAAAATAAATATTTGAGGGAGGCTCCCATACACCAAACGTGACCAAAAACAATATTTTTTCCTTCGTGCGCGAATACGGTTTGCACTTGGCCCGTTTATATCGTCAACAATGTGTTTCGCCTATATGAAAACTTTATATGGTTTTACTGATTACATTGGGCCGATAGCTAGAATAATTTCATAATTAAGTTTTGATTGATACTGTTTGCAACCATCGCATGAGAGAAAATCAGCGGATCATTGAAGCCAGGCTCGATACAGGGAATACGGAGGCAGCGCGATTCAATTAGCTGTGCCAACGACAGATCGTTTGGTAATCACGCCAGCCGCTCGCCGGTACATGAAATGGACGAATATTAGATTTTGGGACATATTAAAAAGAGTACCTGGGCAACTGAGCTTTGCTCGGAGTTCTGATAAATTAAAAAACATATAAAATGAATCACAATAATATTTATCTGACCGGGATTCAAACCCACCACATTCGGAACTTTAGAGCAAAACAAACGCATTACGCATACCCAACTGCCAATCGGACTGTAATAATAGAGTCGAAATTATCGATTTATTATATTGTTGCACAACGAAAGAAAAAACATATACGAGTAGCATAAACATATATATGCGCAGTTTCCCAGGGATAAGACCTAGCTAGATCGATTTTTCTCCCCCAAAACTCCCTTCATACTATATTTCATGGTAATACTTGCAGCCGTTTTCCAGTAACCGCAAAATGAAGACAAATAGTTACATATTTGCCAGAATATTGTAGTTAAAGATATTCTATTATATTAGACAAAGTACAAACACATTCCACGTATGGCGTGCAAGAAAAAAATGGTACGCCATATGCCATATTTTATTATTAAACTGCATTGTATAATGTAGGAAAAAATATATATATGGTATCTTTTTCAGTGACAATTTCACTTCTAGCCTACACAATATACCAAATATTTTAACCTACCTACGTCAATACGTGACTCTAATTACCTTTAGCTACCTATGAATACCTTAACCTTAAACTTAAATATCAAAAACTTAAACGCACCTAAATGCAATTATAAATTAATTGTAGTTAAGTTAGTTAGTTAGTTACTTGTACCTTAGTAGAAAATATATTCTAATTCTGATACCTCGACCTCAATCAGTAGTTATCTATACATTCAAATAAATAAAATTTAAGTATTTGTTTGTAATTTCAAATTAGCTTATTTAATTATAAATAAATACATTCAAAGTTGGTATATTAAATACACTTTCTGAACGTCGGTCTACGTTTCCACCAGGTCGGGAACTAGGCCGGCGAGAAGGACTATGTTTTTTTGTCTGGGTTTTACTCACGGTCTGACAAAGACATTGTTGGCCTCAAACAACTAATTGTTGGCCCCTTACCGAAATGATTGACTACCCCCTTATCATATAAAATACGGGTTTCGTATTCGTATTCTTTATCATTTTATACTCCTAGATAAGTACTTAACTATATTTTTTTCTTATTTGTGCATAAATGAAGGCCAACACAGAGAATGTACTATAAATCTTTGGAGGCCAATAATTGGGGGAGGGATGCCAACAATAGGTCATCTTCTCCACATGAAAGAAACGATGCCGCAACATTTTCTGATCAGTGTTATAAGACCACGGAATGGAAAAGTATACGACAATAATTCAGTACTTGTGTCAGTCGTTTTATAGACAAAAGCTGCCGCACCATCACTAATATATCCCAGTCGTATAATATTACTTGCGAAGGGGAAAAACATGAGAGAAACAATAAAAACAAAATGCTCCCACTAGATTTTATTATCTTCATCTTCAATATTTTTCTCTATTGGAGTAGAAACGATCATTTTAGTAACCTGAACTGGATCTGTCATTTTGCACAATACCATATATATATATATATTAGAATTTTGACGTCACAATATTAAATCTTTATCTTTCCAAATACAGTAGACGTAATATTTAATCACGATATTTATTTTGCCAGTACCTAAATTTATATGGAATTGAAAGATTTTAGAGGTTATTTTTTAAATTGTTTGTGTGTTTAATAAAGAAATTGGATTTAAATGGGTATGCATTATGTACCGAAGGCATTTCATTTAGGGTTCCGACTTCTGACCATCCATCAATCTGCTAACTTCTGCAATTATGAATAGAAATGGTAAACATTTGGTGTACTTAAATATTGCATATTATAGATTTTATTTTGATCAATATAACAATTGATTATTATATTGTAAATGATAACATGTGAAGTAGGCATAATTATTTTCATTAGCACAGGTTTAAGTAAAATCAAAAGTATCTTAAAGGTATGATAAACGCATAAACGCCCTGAAAAACCTTTTGGCAGTCTGAAATTCCCCGGGAACAAGTTTCAAGTAAACGAAGATATTTATGTTGTGTTCAACTCACCTTCAAGAATCCTAATTACCAAACCCATTCGCAGAGCGACTGCAAATGAGACCGTTTCACTACGCAACGGGATCCAACAAGAATCATGCCCAGGAAAGTTCAGGCAACTATAGTTTTTATTTTAAAGATACACGGACTTTTATAGAATATCAAATTTCCGAGTCGAGTGAGGTTTGGAATACCGGCATACCCTTTTAAAGGGACGCTCGTTACCAGTGTACATCATTGAAATATGCTAAGGGTCTGCGGCTCAGAGATTTCAAACAAAAAGGGTTTTCTGAATTCGTTATGACAAAACACATCAACATTCTTTTTATGTGTATTATGGATTTACTGGTTTATATATTATTTTGTAGTTTATATATAAAATGTTTTTTTTTCTTCATATTATATATGTCCCTTTTAGACACTTGCAACGTACCTACTTTTAGGTTATCTTCTCCTTCTTTAATTACTTAGTTTTACTGGTTTCATTAGTGAATATAACTTTAAAGATTTCTGATTATCACTATTTTTATTCCATCAAAATATTTATAATATCATGGAAAAGATATTCGTGTATGTGTTCATGGAATATATTATTATTCATCGGGTAATGATATTTAATAAATATTGGGCGATATATCCGGCACATTGGTGAGCGCGTTGGTGCTTGTGTGTAATGCTAATCTCAAATATGTGTAAGTATATTGATAAAGGTGTTCGGCCAAAATGACTGGCCATGAAAGTTTCCATAAACCGTAATTATTTTAATACATAAAATGTACCTGTATATTTAGGCGTTCGGTTAGCAAAATTAGCAGTCCAATATCATTGTTTGTAAGGGTCAATTTACACCGAAACGAAACGATTCGCGACATGGCGCAGCATTTTTAAGATAACTATTCAAAATAATTGAACTTTAGGCATTCGTCACACAAGAAGATACACGTTTCATTGTAAGAGTTCGAATGTCAAGTTGCACCGCGCCGCGCACCGCATGATGAAACGTGGATCTTTTTGTGTAGCGAAAAAAGTTCAATTTTGAATAGTAGTAGCTTAAAAACGCAGCGCCATGGCGCGTATCGTCGCGGTGTGAGCTGTCTCTAAGAATAACAATCAATTTAATGTAGGAAGTAGACGATGATGGAACATAACGACTAGTACGAAGCCACAATGTGCTGTAGCTATCGAGTCAGACACTCGATGTTATTAAGCATCGACTTTTAACCGCCTCTTAACTCACAGCAGGATCATATTAGGTCTTCGTATAAAATATAAGATACTTTAAAGAGGAGCATTCCTTAACTATCGACGCGTAAAAGGTTTTTACCCGACTACGGCGAAGCCGAAAGGATGGGTAATGATTTTGGCAGTCTATTTATGTATGTATGTTTTCCACTGTAGCGCCTAAACTACTGGTCCGATTTTAATAAATGAGTTGTCAATAGATTCGTAATAACAGCCCGGGTAACATAGGCTATAATTGACGTAGTCGGGGGTTATAGTTTTTTTATAAAATTGTTGTTATTTCAAATTACATATTTCAAAAGTTACTGCCAAACAAACAGACAGACGGTCGGACGGACAGAGCGAATCTATAAGGGTTCCTTAATTACTACGGAGGAGGAGGAGGAGGAGGAGATTTATTTACCAAAAAAGGAGGAGGAACGCTGGTCTACCTACCTACCTACCTACAAGCATGCCGTATGTCATCGGAAAGGGCATTTCTTGTACATTGTTTCCTTCAATGACTGCATGTAACATGTAAGTAATTGGGGTTTTTGTGTAACACGCCAAAAACAAACAAAAAAAAAACAGCAGAGGGCGACGAGTGAGGTAGGATAACTTTCGTTTCGTTTCGGTGTGAAATGACCCTTATTTCTATTTTAATATGATTTAATGTAATAGATATTAGTTTACTAATTTTTCAAAGAGCAATTTGAATTTTTTTTGTACACACATCTAGGTTTTTGTTTTTTTATAAAAATAGGAAAATAATCGACGTATAACCTTTCCTTAAAATATAGACATATTAAGCCATCGCGGACTTTTTTGAGAGATCTCCTCCAGCAAACCTATGATAATAGTGAATGCAAGTTTTTTATGGTCATATAAAGAAATAAAGTGTAAAAAGAAACCTTTCTAATGCCATAGGTGATAGGTATTAGGTCCTTATAGCTTGTGTGTATTGAAAAGATAGACCGAAATTCCCATCCTCCTTTAATATTATTAATAATAATAAAGTTATCGTACTCAAAACTATTTTCATAACATTTCAACCACTGGCTCATACCCAAAACACTCTTAACCAACACCCACTCACATACCTCAACATAACCTTACAAAATGCAGTCCTCAATACATGCCGCATCGTTCGAAAATTTGTATCAATCAATAATAATAATTAATTTAAACTTACACTTTATCTGAAGTTGTTTGGCCACAAGCCCGATCCTTCAGTGGGTAAACCCCGCAGGGGAGGAACACATTTAAATAACCTAACCAAGAGTATGCTCTTGGTTAGGTTAGGTTAGGTCATGAACGTTTTTTTTTACTTACTTCAAAAGTTACTGTTCAATTAAGCTCAAAATAATTTTCCTAAAGAGTTTTTAGCATGAGCTATCAGCATGATATTTGAATTTTACCATACTAACCGTTCACTGTGTTCAATTTGTCACTTGACTGTCAAATATTTATAGGCGAGTTCAGTTTACCTGTTCGTTAATTGTTTATTCCAGTTCATAGTTAAGACAGAATAACGTGTGTTGGTACAGCTAGTTCAGTAATGTAAATTAAATGTCAAATTGTAGGTATGTTTGAAGTGGTTATACTAGTGTGCCTGCATTCTAGCGGATCGAGGCGATGTTGATGAGGCAACTTCCAAATATGCTTACTCGTGCGTCACTACCCTTGTTACCTTCGATCATAAGTTATTGAATATTGAATTATGTATTGCGAATAATTTAGATGTTTCGCATGTAAGAGGCCAATAGAAATCGTGCGACAATAGACCCTTCTGTCCCTTGATCATTGTCTGTCATATTTATCATCGGATCCAATCTGAAAATACCAAAACTCTGTTTGAAATAAAATAAAATATTGGTTTGTGTGTAAGAAGTATTTTGTTATTATCATGTAGCTGTTTGTAGCTTCCATAGGTTCTCTGGGGGCCTAGCAGGAATATTTTAAAGCCGGCATAAACGTTATCGAATTAAATTTGTATGGGCGCCGTCATGATTTTGACGGATTTTCATACAATTATCATTCGATAACGTTACATTCAAATGTTCCTGCTAGGCCCACTGGAATTGCCACAACATGCATCATTAGTTACTGTATTACGAAATTTTAAGTTGTGTGAAAGCCACCAAATAAATCGAAGAGAAGCAATATATGGTCTCGGCAGGCTTCCAACTCGGATATGAATGTGTCGGTGTCAAATAATGAATATCGAGAGCTCGTGCCACCTCTAAATCAATATTTGCTGCTGCAACAAATTACAATTATATTTCAGCTACTAGTTTGCATAGGTACGGTCGAAGACAGATACGTTGTAGCTCTTTTCGACAGTATTTCTTGATAATAAGGTTCAAAAGTGGTACACCGGATCTGTCGGCGACTGAACATCACTAGCAAATCCTACTACTATTGTAAATGTGAAAGTTTGTGAGGATAGACGGATTGATATAAAGATGTATGAATGGATGGATGTTTGTTACACTTTCACGCAAAAACTACTGAACGGATTTTGATGAAATTTGGTATGGCAGTAGCTTGAGCTCTGAATTAACACAAAGGTACAGTATTTCCATGGGATACCTTATTTATGCGAGCGAAGCCGCTAATATATGAAGCTAGTAGTTTTATATGTCCAATTTAGAAGATAAGTAATCTTTCTATTTTACAGTGTCCTAAAAAGTATGGTCAACCCGAGTTTTTTGGACCGAACACACCTTGGGCTAGCCAAATCATTCCCATGTATGTTCTACGATTGTCTATGGTTTTCGAGTTATGATCATTTTTGAGAAATTTTGAAACTATTCCACCTGAACTCCTTACACTGTCTCTATTCTAAGAACCTCAGCTTGACCACACTGTCTGGGATACCCTTTCGAAAAAAAAAAAGAGTCTCTTGGGCAACTATAAAAGTTTTTTCTGCTTGTGGGTTTATAGGCCCTTGAATTTGCAATTTTTGTGCACAACGACGTTTGCCTGTGACTCTTTTTTATCACTCATTATTGTAAAGCTTTACCTACCATTTTTTCTAAATTGTGCGGTGACAATCAGATACAACTACAAACGTTAATATCCAGCGTTACCGAGGCTTAGTTATCACGGCTAAATCCAGCTACGTGATCCTTTGACAAATGTATTTCCAGCGCCTAGTATTCAGTCTTTGGTTTGTAGATTACACTATCGATTGTTACAGAACTGATTTGTCGAAATTATCTAAACGTTGATGACAGGAGCTATAAATGGAACTGGATTTTGATTAATGTATGTTTCACAGTAATAACACACAGGACTTGTTACACTATTTCCACTTTAATAAGTATTTTACATTAATGTTAATATATTACACGACCGGTTTCGACAAAGTCATCATCATCATTTGTCGAAACTGGTCGTGTAATATATTAAAATTAATGTAAAATACTTATTAATGTGGAAATAGTGCAAGAAGTCCTGTGTATTATTCCTGTGAAACATGAATTTACACCAATATCCTACAGTACAATCAATATCTAATGTATGTGTGTCTATTGTATAGTAGTGGTTGCCGAGTAGTCCAATTAGACCAATTTTAAGTTTGAACTTCATGTAGTTCTTTTGCCTCTTAGATATACGCAATAAAAATATGCTGTGAAAGTTGTCTCAGGAATGTGTAAATAAGTTAGGCAATTGTGTCAAAAAAAATCAAATTGTCAAACACGGTCTACTCCTTTCTGTACTACACCTTCCTTCATTTAAACTTTAACTGTGCCCAATTTCATACACCTCTATTTACATAATTTTCGTATAAAGAGATCAGAAGTTTTTGCTTTACGTATTAATATAATAATATATGATTATAAAAGAACTATCTGTCCCGACATAGGTTGTTCTGCCTTAACTATTAACTGGAATAAATAAATATTTACCTTCAGACTCTAAATGTCTACACCAACAACTACACCTCCAATCTACACCTTCTACCTAATCCTACACCTTC
This sequence comes from Phengaris arion, assembly GCA_963565745.1. Classification (NCBI taxonomy): domain Eukaryota; kingdom Metazoa; phylum Arthropoda; class Insecta; order Lepidoptera; family Lycaenidae; genus Phengaris; species Phengaris arion. Next base: position 4,968,424 of record OY751439.1, on the reverse strand, counting down.
TACCCACACCCACACCTACAACTATCTACACCAACATTGAGGTCTCACCATTTAGGGATCCAATGAAATCTGTTTTCATTTAATCAAATATATTTTATTATTAAAATATGTTAACTTCAAATTCCCCTTGTTATTAATAGGCACTTGGTATGTAACCACATAGAACTTGCGGTTATAACTTAGTTGGTAGAAAGCGAAATAATTGCTTCTAAATTGTATAGATGTGTGCTCAACAAAACCACATCTTAACTCTCATAATATATTAAGAATTTCTAGATCATTAGTTTGTTTGACCACTTCTCTTCTTAAATTGTACTACATGCATCTTCAATCTCTTTGTACTGGTCCAGTAACACAAGGTAGGATTGTTTGTCAGCTCTTCAGTCAGTACTCGAAAGTTTAAATTGTATCCTTCAAAGGAATCTTTTTTATTTTATACGTTTCAAAAAATATATTAACTTGATTTCTACAATAGGGATCATATATTTACCTTTTTATTTCACATAAATAGCAAGTATTGTATATTTACTAACTAGTATCTAGGTAACCGAGCTTCGCTCGGAGTTCAGATAAATTGAAAAATCAGAAAAATATTTATCTTGGATCAGGATTTGAACCCACCACCATTCCGAATTTTCGAACGAAGCAAAAATTATAGATACGCATACCAAACTGTCAATCGGACTGACATAATAGAGTCGAAATTATTGATATACTGTGGCATGATGAAAGAAAGAAGAAATCAAATCAAATCAATTCAAATCAAATTAATTATTTGCAGAATAGGTACATATAAATGGATGTTACAGCTTTTTATAGAGGTACAACTTATTTCAACCCGTGTGAGGCATGCAAATGTCAGTCTCATAATAATAGGTCTTTACCTATGATATTGTCGTTCTGCAGTACTGGCCATTTCAAATCAAAATAATTTTTGTTTGGCTAAGAATTCTAATTTCAAATTAATTTTATTTTAAAAACATGGATTTTTTTTTCCAAAAGTAGTTATTTGTTTATTGATTAGTGTTACATTTCCATCGCATTTCAATCTTTTTCGTCATCATGGATACGTTAAAAATTCGAGTAATTATGGAATATAAGTACCGTTGTGGCAGCAACGCGGCACAATCGGCATGCAACATCAACGACGTTTAAGAAGCTAACACTACAAATCAACGCACCCCTGTTATTGGTTTGCTCGCTTCCGTTCTGGAAATTTCGACCTGAAAAATGAACCTCGCGGTCGTCCGAAGACTTTGGTCGACAATGACGAATTAAAGGCGATTGCGACGCTGATGATACACAATCTACGGCTGAATTAGCAGCAGCTTTCGACGATTCGATTCGTCAAAACAATATTGGTCCATTTGCGTCAAATTGGCAAAGTAAAAAAGCTTGACAAATGGGTGCCCCACGAACTGAATGATCGCCAGCGCGAAGTACGCGTCGAGACGTGCCTTGCACTGCTCAACAGACACACAAATGAAGGAATTTTGAACCGCATTGTTACCAGCGATGAAAAATGCATTCTGTTTGATAACCGCAAGCGCTCAGCAAGATGGTTGGATCCTGGTTCAGCACCTAAACAATGCCCTAAACGAAAACTTACCCCTAGAAAAGTGATGGTCACTGTTTGGTAGTCGGGGGTGAGCATTACTGCAGATGTGTACTGTGAAGAACTGAATACAATTATGGAGAAGCTGGCATATCTCCAACCAGCATTGGTCAATCGCTCGTCTCCGCTGCTCCTGCACGACAACGCGCGACCTCATACTGCACAGCAGACGGTCTCCAAGTTGCAAGAACTGGGGTTGGAAGCTCTCCGTCATTCGCCCTACTCACCAGACCTTGCGCCTACAGACTACTACTTTTTCCAGAATTTGGATAACTTTTCGCGAAGTTTAACGATTCCCGCCAAGCGGGAAAAAAAATCAATACCCGAGAGGCAGTACAAAATGCCTTTGAAGAATTTGTTGCCTCCCGTCCAGCTGATTTCTTCAAGAAGGACATCAATAAACTGCCACTGCGTTGGCAAAGATGCATTGATTGCATGGGTGATTAAATTTTTTGATACAAAACGGCAATTTCATAGGTAAAAACCAAATATTATAAGTTACACATTTAAATCATTGATTTTATTATAATAATGATTCTATTACATTATGCATTGAGATTTTATTACATTTATTTTTTTATTACAATTATTTATCTATTCTATTCGTTCTGTGCGTTATTCAACATTTTGGTCAGTTAAAAATTCATTTATGTTAAAATAAGCTTTTTTAATTAATATTGCTTTGACCCTCTTTTTAAATATCTATAAAGTCACTCAGTCATTTCTTATATATTCTTTGGTAATTTATTATACAATTGTATTGATATTCCTAGATAGCTTTTACTGAACAAAGCTGTTTTTGCCGGAGGATAACAGATTCGATGTTCGTTTCTGATACTTTTATATCTATCATAGACTTTTAAGTTACGTTTTTTGTTACATTATTGTTTCAAGGATATTATACAAACAGAAGAATGTTAGTGATTCTAGTTTTATAAAGTAAGGTTTACAGCTGTCAGTTCTTTTTATTTTGCACATTGCTCACACACATTTTTTTTGAGCTCTAAATACAGAGTCTTTATTTGTAGAGTTACCTCAGAACATAGTCCCGTAGCGCAGTACCGATTCGACTTGTGCGTCATATGCAGTGACTAAGGTCGGTATGCTTACAATTTTTTGCAGCATGTATAGTGCATATGACATTTTGTTAATTTTGCTACCAATGTAGCTGCAATGGTCTTTCCAATTTGATTGGTTGTCAACAAGTAGACCTAGAAATTGCAACATCAACCTGTTCAATTTTTGTATTCATATATGATGTCTATAATTTTGTTTTCTTGCTTATACGTTTTAAAGTACATCAGATGAATTTTGTCAAGATTTATTTTTAAAGAACATATTATAAAGCCTAAAAAATGCGCAATTTCCCATGGATAAAACCTAACTAGATCGATTTTTCTCCCCGGAAACATCCTGCATCCTGCATACATATACATAAATAATATTTGGTGTCGTTTTGGAGAAACCTATTATATAATAATATATACAAAATTATCACGTTTAAAGTATATAATTAAAGTTTGATGCGCCTTTTTGATCCAGCTAATTGGATCAAAGTAGCAAAATAGCATTATGCCATTTATCTCTTTGAATATAATATCATGAAATGCGACGTTTGTGAAATGTTAAATGTTAAGCACGAAGATTCTTTTTTTATTAATTTCACTAGATCTTGCCCGCTACTTCACGCGCACAAAAGGAAATCCCGCGGGAACCGTATATTTTGCCGCGATAAAAAGTAACCTATGTCCTTCCCCATGGTCTAATCTATATCTGTGCCAAATTTCATCAAAATCGGTCCAGTAGTTTCGAAGCATATTCAAAATCAACGCAAAGCAAATCGTACCACTTTATAAAGTTCGTATAGATTATCAATTCCAACAATAATTAACATTAAATCAAAATCTGCAAAGATTTTAATTTTCCTTTTAAAATAATTTAAGAAATAAAAGTCACGCAGATAACGTTCCAATTGCTCTCTTTGGATAAATTTAATTGAAACAATAATTAAAATATCTTATATTTTGACATTAACCAGACCAAAATGATTAGGAAGAGCATAAAGTTTAAGAGTCCCATTACAAAAAATATTTTAACGCTATGTAAAACGAACCTTTTTAGAACGTTACAAAGCTCAAATCACAATAGGACGTAGGCTTTGGCCAATTTGCAATATTAATAAAGGATCTTTTCTGACGGTTAGCATTGTACATTTTATTGCTGGAATTGAAAACATTTTCTACAAGAAATAAGTCTTTTGAGAATTTAGTTTTCTTTTTAAATATTATTATGTTGTAGTCGTACCACCCAGTTTATGGTTTGAATAAAATTTTCTTAAGCTTCGTCCTCGGTTCCTTTGTTCATTTAGAGTATTTTTGCCGTCTGGACTTCATTCAAGAATTATAAAAGAAAACATTAGTAATCTTCTAAAATAATTACTAAATACTAATATAAAGAGGAACATTTTTATAGTTTACATTATAAGGCTCCGAAAATACTGTACCGATTTTGATGAAATTTAGTACAGATACAGAATTGACTACGGGAAAGGACATAGGCTACACTTTGTTGCGGCAACGTGTACAATTCCCACTTTTGTGCGCACGAAGTTGCGAGCATTGTCTATTTTAAATAAAGCTCACAAACTATAAGTAAAAATATCTATATGGATCGAAATAAGATTTTATGTCCCTTGTGTGGACCCTTTATATGGAGAGTAGGCACTTTATATGTATGGCTAACTATTAACAAAGATTTTCTGTTTCGATCTCCTAAAAGCACGTGCATTCATGAAGTAAAATCTTACCCCGATATAACAACTAATTTAAAACATTCTATCCTTTTGTCTGATATCTGAGCGCAATAAAGTCTGATTAAAACTGAGCCGGGACATGTCTCTGCCATTTTAGCCTCGAACAAAGCTTTCTCTTTGCTTGTATTTCGTATATCATGGATAAAATCGTGGAAAAATAATAAAATTGGGATAAATTTTAATACTATTTTTCCGTAAAAATAGGGTGTTTGTATGCCAAATAACCAAAGATAAGCATCGATAATGCATGTCAAAGTGAAGGCTCCAGACATACTGTAGGGAAATGTGATGTCATGCACGATGTTACCTGTATATTAAAAGGTTGTCCAGAATCAGTTACGGATATTTTGGCCATATGGTCTACTGCTTATATCAAGACGATTAGGCTTAAAAATAATTAAATTTTTAATAAATATATATAATATACTAAATAAGATAACGCTTTTTACGGCGCTGTTAAGGCTTTATTTTTACTTGCGCTGTTAATCTCACACAGCTGATTGTATTGATGTTATTCCGGCAAAATATTTTCTTCCCCTCTAAATCACCTGTTTCCGTGGGGTAAATGACCCCAGCGCCTTAGAGAGCTTAATGTATTTTTATTTAGCTTTTTTTTTCTTCGATATTTTTATTTACTTTTCTGCCTAGACGTAAGGAGTAGTTCCTATGCCCAAAAGATCCGTCATTGATTTTGGACAACCTTATTTAAGCAAATAAAGGAAATTATCCTATTTGTAGAAAATTTGCCTGAGTATAATAATATTACGGCAAAGTAGCCTTTACTTTGTACCATCAACTTTACATCGGCATTGACTTTTCTGGAGTTTTTATAATTTCAGTCACGTAAGAATTGTCGTCGGCAGCCATTTCGATATTCCTATCACAATCCGGCTCGGAAGAAATTTATAGAAAACATAATTGGTTCGGTATCGGCCAGCGGCAATTCTCCTAATGGACGACACGATTTATATCCAAACATCTTGAGACCATAACCTCCCTCTATCCTCTAGGTAACCTTATTCTTCGCTCCATTAACTACAAATATAATATAATAATTGTAAACTTTTCTTACAACAGTGATTTAGCTTTTCCAATATTTTATTTAAAATATTTTTCAATTGAATATTGTACGCGTTATTTTTTTTTTCGCAACATTAGCAGAAAGGTCAATGACATTTGTAGTGTTTACCTATTGAATTACTTTCCCAAAACATAGGCTTCACGCCTCTTGACATCTATCTACGCCCCCTTGGGTGCCTAACGACTCAGTTGGGAAACTCGGGTCTAAATAGATTAAGAGAATTGGAGTTTTAGTTCGTAGTTCGTAAATCGTGTACACTGAAGAAATAGTCTTTTGTGTTTCGTATTTTTAGTTGCTCAGTGACTGGCTGCAGGTATGTAGTGGACGATAAAGAACATCTCCCTGTACTCCACACACACTCCGAAAGGTCCGTGAAATTTGAAGTGAAACCTTACGCGCATAACCTGTGAATCGGCTTCACAGTGTCTTTTTCACTTCGAAGTGTGGAGCTGGGTTTAAGAAATTTTATAATAATACTAGCTAACCCGGCAAACGTTGTTTTGCCATTGTATGTATTTTAAATGCTACTCCATGAAAAAATAAAAAATAAATATTTAGGGATAGGATGGGACCTTTATAATTTAAGGGGTGGAAAAATAGTTTACGACCGATTCTCCTACCTACCAAATATGCAAAAAAAATTACATAAGAATCGGTCAAGCCGTTCCGGGTGAGTGAGTCCCCGAACACTATGACACGAGAATTTTATATATTATATTATCTACGACCGAGGTGTCTTGTACAAACTTGAAACGTACGTGCGTGCGAGTGTGCGTGCGTGTGTGCGTGCGTGTGTGCGTGCGTATGTGCGTGGGTGTGCGCTAACAAATAAATAAAAACTATAATCTATCATCATAAGGGGGTCTAAAAAGGCCACTTTAGTTGTTTTATATTTCAAGAAAGAAAATCATATTATGTGCGCTATTATACGCATTTCTATTGAGAAATGTCAAAATTGATGTTTCAAATATGATGAAATCAGATGAATCATGTAGTCATTTTAGCATTTTATGATTTTTGTATGGAAAAAAATATATGAAACATATTAAAATGAAACACCTAGAGTGGGCTTTTTAGACCCCCAACTCGCTCGCTGCTTGACAATGACTTTTTTATTTATTTTGTTTTCTACTCAGCAAATTAACCTAACTTTAATGTTGTGTAACTTGAGCCAGGTCTATGAAGAGTTAAATAGGAAGTAACCCATACAAAATTTAACTAAACTTATTTACTGTAGCAGGTAATCGTATTTGCTATACAATTAGCTGATAGCTAATATTTCAATTTAATAAATAATCGCTTCAGTTACCATGATTGTTGCAAATTTATGTGGCGTGTGGTTTCCGAACGAAATGGCTCTCGAAAGGATTATTTATCACTAAATTTTTGGGATTCAAAAGTTTCGGTCATTAATCTCAATCGTCTCTTTCTGTTTCAGTATTAATTAGATGTCAGGAAAGATTGAGGTTGAATTGTTTTTTCATCAAAGTTCCGCCTTTTCACTGAAGTGTCTTGCGTTAATTAAATCTCTATGTCAAAGGCTTCGCGACTTAGCCCTTTACCTAATGATTTTACTGTATTCTTAAATTTTTCACTTCTCGCATTTGTCCTCTTTTTTAACAAGCGCTAGTCAAAACAATTCCGATAAATCCCATCAGTAAATAAAGTTATAGGCAAGGAGGAAATGAAGTGAGTTAATGTTAGAGCCGCAACTTAAAAGCATCAAGCAATATTTAAGTTTTGATAAAAGAGGAACCATTTTTATCCCACTACGGCGAAGCCAAAAGGAAGCGATTTTGCCTGTATGCAGGTTTGCATGTTTGTACCATCGTAGCAACTAAACTATTGATCCGATTTTAATGAATGAGGTGTCAGATTTGTAATAATGGCCCGGGTAACATAGCCTATACATACATACAATTTGCGCAGTCATCATCATCATCATCATCATCATCATCATTTAACATTTTTTTTTGTAAAATATTTTACATACTATGTAATAGTTGTACGAACGCCTCATTTCATTATTTTGTCTTCAACTCTCATATTTTTCTGGTTGCGTCCTATTTTTGCTGCAGCTGAGCCTCGAGATCACATTTATAAAAGGAAAATTATAAATTGACAAGATAAATTTGATTCGAATCCGGAAAAACATTAAATATCATTCTTCAGATGTTTGAAATAATTTCTACTTTTTTAAATTGAAAATTTTTTTGCAAAAATTCTCGTTTGCTTACTTTTTTGCTAAAAATTATTGCAAGTATTTTAAAAAAAAAGTACATAAAGTCTTAGTATTTTTAAATAACCTAACCAAGAGCATGCCAGGACATGTCTATGGAGGGTTCCGTAACTATCAACGCCCAATAGGCTTTCTTCGACTTACTTCAAAAGTAATTGTTTGATTTTGCTCAAAATAATTTTCCTAAAGAGTTTTTAGCATGATCTATCAGCATAGAAACTTACAAGTTTCTATATTATTTAGTTTAGAATTGCCAGGGGGGACCAACTTTTAAGCCACTTTGGAGGCCGATTACTCTAGACTTTTCAAAAAAGTCATGTATAAAAATATTCTTCATCCCTACTTCACATGTATGCAGAACCACCCCTAAAATATACAATTCTTATTATTTTCCAAAACCGAGATCTATACACAATCTATAACTATACCAAGTTTTATCTATTTATATTCATAATTACAGAAGCTAGAAGCGCGGACAGACAGACGGACGGACAGAGCGAAACTATAAGGGTTCCTATGTAAAACGGAACCCTAATAAAAAGTAACCAAAACAGGAAAAGCAAAAATGCCACTTAAATTCAGATCTTCACATTATAGATTCATTGCGGGGGAACATTTAATATCATAATAATAATTCGGAATGAAAGTAATTTGGGACAAATATGAAAAACGATTTGTAATTACCTACTTAATTGTTTGCGGTTCCGAGTTAAAAGAACACTCACGAGCAATAAACAATTCCGTATTATAATAATAGCTCCCACACCGATTTCGGTGACGGTGGCCTGTTTCATTGAAACCAGGCCAGCTACGCAGGAGTTATGTTATAGTGCCCAAGTGTGTGCGCAGTACACAAGAGCACTCTCTCCTCCTTTTACTCTCGTAACCCAGTGGGACAGATTTAAACCGACACGACTGGCGAGAGATTAGGCGCAGGTCCGACTTTTTACATGCCCATCCGACGCATGGATCATCTTTCTTGTCAGACAATCAGGTGATCAGCCTGAATTGTCCTAACCAAACTTGGAAACAACATTTTTTTTGTTCCAATGCGGGAATCGAACCCACGACCTCCGAGTCGAGAGCCAAGCTCTAACCACTAGACCACGGAGGCTGTTCCGTATTAAATCTTATACGTTAAGGGTGATGATGATGATGTCCAGAAGGAGGCGTGTTCTGTCGAAGGTCACCAACGTGGGAATAGGTGGAAAGCCCCAAAGGGAGATCTCCGACCGAGCGAGATGGTATGCTCGGTCAGGTCGAAGCCCACTTGATGATGAATGAATTTCAGATGTCGTATATATAGTGCGGATCTTAGAAAACTTTGATAGAGTGATTAAGGATTCAGGATGGCTATAAGTATTTTTTGAAATTTAGTATGCACGTAGTTCTGGGGGGGAAAATCGACTTAGCTAAGTATTATCCCCCCGAAACTGCGCATTTTTAAGCTATTATTTTAAAAAAATCCCTTTTTTTTTCTTTCGCCGTGCAACAATATAATATCAATAATTTCGACTACATGAATGTCAGGCTGAATGGCAAATTGGTGTGCTGCGTTGTTCGGAAATGTTCGGAATGTCCCTGTCAGATAAATATTTTTGAGATTCTTATCTGTATTTAAAGATCGTAGGATTATTATTATTTCTTTTTGTCTTTTATATATATATATTTTTTTTTTACTGTTCTACTAAACCTCCGAGAAAAGTTCGGTCTCCCAGATACTATAATTATACGGACACTTTTACAGAAAATCTGACAGATAAATTAATCGACGTGAATTTCAATTGAATTCTTCATCCAAAACCGAATCAAAATTTGTGACCCCACTTGACATTTCGTGTCCAATAAATCTGACCTTTAAAAATAACCTCTCAGTCCCAATGGGTCAGACTTATATGTATCTACTTACTTGTCGAGATCAAAAACGCGGATTTAGTGAAATACTAGCCCGACCCGCCCGATGACCCGACAGATGTTGTTCTGCCTTAACTATGAACTGGAATAAATAAATAATAGGACAACGTTTCAGCTTGCCTCAAACACATACTCTGAAACTCCTAGTAGCTCTCCGTCTACAAATTGAGGACCCCACCGCTGTAAAAATCACTCACGAGTCATGTCGGTCATCCGTTCCAGTGGGCTACGAGAGTAAAGGACCAACATATTACGTTTTTACGGGATCGAACCCACGACCTCTGGAAACGAGAACTTATGTATAAGCCACTAAGCCACGGAGGCGCCCATACCCATACAAAAATATTAATTAAAATAAGAAATTACGGCCAAGGATGAATGATACTTTAATTTTGTTATGAGTTTTATGCCCTTAAGCACTTTGCAAAGTGCGTATGATATTTTATAAATAAAAAGAACGCTTTGGGCTTCTTATTATATTTGAACCATTATCAGGCACAATATAATCCCAAAACCTTATAATTTTATTTATTTTTATTTTAAAATTCATGGAAAACTTACAGCTAGATACAATAGAATTAGAAACAATATACACAGTTAGGTACTAAGTAAGCCAATTAACAGTTTTCGCTAGTAGTAATAGTATACAATTACATTGTCATGGGCGTAATTAATATAAATTTTAATGAAATACCGGCGAATGATCTGTCAGATCACGTGATGGAAGCGATTATCGTCTTTTCCCCACCACGGCTACCATACTACCGAAACAATGCAATCAGCATTTCCTTGCGATCGCGGTATCTCCTCCGTCAACCCCCCTATTCATACCGAAACAAAAACGATTCAAATCAAACTCCAAAATCTATGCAATAAGGCTTTTTTTTCTATTGTTCCAGATACAATAGCGCTGAGAGATGTGCAGATGATTGCGCCGTCAGCAGTTAAACTGGGGGACACTGTGCTTCTCAGCTGTAAGTGGACATTGGAGGGGAATGAGACTCTATACAGTGTTAAGTGGTACAGGGGTCGACAGGAGTTCTTCAGCTACCTGCCTAAGGAGTATCCGTTTACTCGCATCTTCGCTCAACCGGGGATAGATGTTGATGTAAGTTATTTATAATATTTAAGTAACTAATAATATGACTAGCTTATGTCCGCGGCTCCGCTCGCGTAATTTCACGGCATTAATGAACTTTTTCCGGATAAAATATAGCCTATGTAGCCTATGTGATCCAGAGCCAAAACCAAATTTTATCAAAATCCGTTCAGTGCTTTTTGAGTGAAAAAGTTACAAACATCCATCCATCTATCTATCTATCCATACTCACAAATTTTCACACTTCTGATAGTAGTAGGACAGATAGTATAGTTGGGAAGTTTCCCAAATATAGGATAGAAGTATTGATTATAAAGATAGCATTTCGATCCGCGACTGCGCGATAATACGAATTTATATGGGGCACTTAACAAATCCCGCGACTGCGTCACGCGACCGTTGGGCACGGCCAGAAAACCTGATTTGCTGGTCGCGGTCTCGAAGATCAGAATGCTACCTTTAACGTTAGATTAGGTATAAGTATCTCAAGTAAAACAATTTATATGTCCATCTTGTCAGGAGTCACTAAAGTAGCGTAAATCTTATTTAGGACCTTTTATTTTCTTTATTCCTCGCTTCAACAATGATCTGGTTTCTATGTATCGTTTCAAAGTAGAAATCATTTAAAAAGAAACAACAAATAATGTAAACATTCGCTACGACAACTTGTAGGAGATAGTTTTAGATAACTTCGTACTTCATGAGCCATAAATATTCGCACCAAGTCGGCAAAGTTTTGCGAAAATTCGACACGAAGTCCTTCATTAAAAATATCTTCGTAGTGGATGCTTGCAATAACGCTATTTGAAAAATTATTTCTACGCCCGCGCTGCTTTAGACTCTTTCAAACTTTGCCTGATCACTTAGTAGTTTTTACTTTCAATCAATTTTTAATTTGAAGTCTAAACGCTTCAGGTTTTTTATTCGTACGTTTCTAATTAAAATATTAAAGTGAATCGACATTTACTTCGATATTTATTTTGATTTTGTTTATTTATCTAGTTAATTCGACTATGTTTTGATTTTATAATTCATATAGATGTTTCTGAAGTGACACTTCCTTCTTTCGAAATAGCGTATCCGCAAACCCAACTCACACCCAATTTAAAACAAAATACAGTTTATTATATTTTTTATATATTATTACACATCCAGAAGCTACCGCATTAAAATAATCAAAACCACAATAACCAGAATTGTTGGCTTGACCCCATGACGTTAACGGCTTACAGTAAACACATTTTTATCGGCCATTAACGTACTTTACACGTTTTACTGTTGGCATTGTTAACATCGTTTACGACTGCCACTAAAACCCTGATATTGTCCACAAATATGCCCGTTGTTCACCTTGGAAATTGTCGTTATTAATTGTACTAAACTTGTCAGAATCACTACCGGGGGCAGTAAAATATATAGTTGTTGTTACTACTTGCCTCGGATTGTCCAAGTTTGTGGCTATTGGTACATCAAATTTAGTGCATTGTGATTTGTGGCTGTCGTAAATAGTTTTTTGTTGTTAGTAAAATATATGTTGTGATAATATTCGGTATGATATAATATATCAACTTTGTCCGTATTGTATAATATGTTGAAATAAAAAAAGTATTATTTTAGTACTGACTAATATGAAATTAGCCCCAAGTTTTCTCGAAACGTTATCAAGTCCATCGGGTTTATTTTATCGAAATATTATTGTCGTACTTCCTTTTCATCTAGTTACAGCACACTGTATTTCATCTTGAGAATTAGTTGATACTAAAAAGTAGTTTTATTGCTTACATCGAGAAGTTTTCATATAAAGGAAGGAAGCTTTTAAAGCCCCACTTAAGTTTCATCTCATATCGTATATTGTTGGATCGACTTGTGCTTGTAAATTTTAGTATGGCATTCTACTTGAATTTAACAGATGCTTACATTTTAGTAATGTTCACAAGACTTAACAGAACAACACTGTAACGATGTTCACGTACAATTTCATACATCATCATAAATATTTTTTGGTAACAGCCATCTACTATTATGTGAGATACAAATTTTAAGATTTTTTCTCTGATGTAAAACGATTCGTATTGCGGAATGCGGTATTCATCACCTTGCCCTGTTTTATAAATAATCTGGAGAAAATTGTCTTACTTCCTTTTAAATGATTCCAAAATTAATGATGAATATGCTTCGTTCGCTTAGGTAGCCCCAAGCATCGCCAATCTTAATAACCAGACGAGATAATTCACTAAGGCGGGTGCACCGAGTTTTCTCAGAAATTTTAGGTGACGTAATTACAGAAGTTTCAATGGAGTTTGCTATCTAGTTAGTTTTAATGATCCTGTTTTTGCTGCAGTTGTTTTATCGCTAATTTCATTGCAACTTGTTTTTGTGTTTTCCGTTGTGACTGAAATGTTAATATTATTATGTTAAATTGTTTTCTGTTTAAATTTTCTAACTTTAAACATTAAGTACGTTACCGGTGCTGCAGTTTAACTTTATGAAATTTATCAAGGCATATTTTTAATTTATTTTATATTGGTCTTATATGTTATAGATTTTATATTTTAATTTTGTCCATTTTTTCCTCTAGGACTTATATTAAATCCTTCAGTGCCATTTAATATTTTATAGCTTTCAGGTTTTTATGTCTATGCAATCCCTGTAGAGGCACAGACAAGCCTCCACCCCGATCACGTCAAACTTTTATCGCTAGCTTTGCAAACAAAACGCGGTTAAGGCGCGCGTCTTCTGCGCGTATTTTTTTCGAAATATTACACAAAACATCTAAATATTGGGATACACATTTGTGATGGAATCTGGGGGTCTAAAAAGCCCACTTTAGATGTTTCATATATTTTTTCCCATACAAAAATCGAAAATGGCTACATGATTCATCAGATTTCATCATATTAGAAAACATCAATTTTGACAGTTTGCAATAGAAATATGTAAAATGGCGCACATAATATGAGTCGAAAAAATATATGAAACACCTAAAGTGGGCTTTTTAGACCCCCTGTGTTTTTTCATAGATTCTGCATCTGCATCTGCAATCGCTAAAACTGCTTACGTCGGAACTCATGATCTAGTCTACACAAAATGTTTTATTTCAATCAAAAACATTTTCTATAGCTGGAGACATGTTGTGTATGAAAACAAATGTTTTGTTTCATGTGTTCTGTGTAATGTTTCGAAAAAATATGAGCAGGAGTCACGCCTTTAGACAATGATGATTGGAGAATAAAAGAAATGTCCCCATTGCAGGCCAGGCATAAAAAAAACATTAATAAGGTTCCTTATTAGAAATTATGTTTCACAACAAATTTTTATATAAATAAATGGATTATCCACTATTCAATTCATTAGAAGAAACGATTTTTTTGTTTCTCAACTTCTCTAATATCCCAGCGTGTATTGGCAACGCAATATACCACAAAACTCATTTCGTCTCAATTCGGGCATTCGGATTCAGATTAGAACAATTATCGGAACACCTTCAATGTTGTTTCACCGCTCCCAGTCGCATTTCAAAAAATTTAACAGATATATCAGTTTTTATCCGTTACAAATGGATGTTTGTGCTAGGCAAGGATGTTACGAATAAAATATTAAAGAATATAGATAAGAATACAGAATATATTTGAAATTTATTATGCACTGACAGTGCATAAGTGTTTCGGATACGGTTTTGATTACAAATTTCTTTGTCGGAAATCAGTTACTTTCATATATCGTATAGAGTTACTATTAATGATGAGGCTTTATTATATAATAGATAGTTTAGCAGCCTTATAACGTACCTAGTTTAAGGCTGATTAATTAATAATTTAGAACGTGGATGTTTTTAGAAGTTTAATAGTAGATACTTTCTATTTTACTCTGCAGTTAATATTGTTAGCTTGATTGTTAATTTATACTTTTTCGTATTTATTTTTTCAAGTAGTTAACTATAATATTAAATGACGGAAATTACCTTCCCGAGTTCACACCTGTAGTATTAAAGAAGTACGAAAAGTGGGACTCAGAAGTGAAAAATGTTGGTACGGCGTGGCCCGGCGGCGCAAAAACCCGGAACTCACGAATAAAAACGTCGACCGGAAGAGTTTGCGTTTCCTCTAGCGCTTAATATTCCGGCTTACGCGGGTAATTGTGATATTCACGTGTTTTTGTCAGGCGAATATATTATCTACGGAATTAAGGTTTAGAAAATGTAACATTACTCACGATTTATTTTGGTTGGTTTCTTTGAAGACAAAAAAAATTATAAGCAGTGATTGTTTGATAGCAAACGGAAATGAAAACAAGTGCTTAGAATACCTTCAAGGATTCGAATATATTAATATATATATCGGATCGCCGAGAGGTATATGTGACTGATCCGACCTCGGTGTATGGTCGTCCTCCATGTGTGTGTGGGCGTATGTTTATGCGTTGAAATAATACACTGTATCAGCTCCGTATACTTTCTTTTAATCGTTCAGCAACTCGTAGCAACAAAACTATACGTGATTAAACAGATATCGCTAGATTTGGAGCCGATGGGTTTGGGAGCACACACCGTTCTACCTGACATTCGAAATCTAACAGCCAGTTGGCAGACAAGTGACAAGTGACAACAGCTATCAAATGTCAAAAGTCAGTTAGACAGCGTTACTCAAAACCCCATCCGGTGTTCACCGCTCCGACAGATAACAACATTATAAAACTAACAAATCAGATTTTAAACGATTGCAATTAAATATATCGTGTTCCCACACGAATGAATAGCGCGCGCCGTTACGGCCGTCCTGCATTTCACACGTCCTCGTGTGTATTATCGCCCAGGTCTGAAAATAACGAAAAAGACACACTTTACGCTTTTATACACTCGGCCACTCTGACCTCATAATGGACAACTGTTACTCAAGCAATAATAAAACTCTAAGGAAATCCTATATGTCATTTATGTAACCAATTTTCATATTGAAACAATAATCTGGATACAACTCAAAATTGCAGCTTTAATCACCTTGATTATAAACACGTATTACTTTACAATGAAAATTGCTATACTACAAACATACTACATACTTTTATGCCACACAGGCTGCTCTGCCACACAGGGTTCTGTTGCCAGACAGGCTACTTTTGCCACACAGGCTACGCCACACAGGCTACATTAACCACAAAGGTCAACACTTCATGTGTACCCATTTAAACTTAAAGTTACTATTCAATTAGACCACAGAAATTACAGACCACAAGTCTCAACACATTCATTCAGTCTACTCACTATCGCCGTTATCGGTGTGTCCTGACTCTACATCGGTTGTTGTTTCCAGAGCATAGTTCAATTCCAATGGGACGTAACACTCTGGCATGGCGCGTAAACGATCATGCGCATACTTATACGTCCGATTGGAATCAAGTGCCATAAGACAATATCTGTCACCGTCAAGCAGCTCCGAAACCATAAACGGCCCTTTGAATTTTGGTTCTAATTTTGTCTGATTCCTTTCATGGTTTTCTAACAACACGTAATCACCTACGCAAAATTTCTTTACCTTAGCTTTATTTTTATCAAACCTTACTTTCTCCGTGGTAGCATTTACCACTATTGCTTTGGATGCTTGGTCTCTAATCATGTCTAGGTCTATATCAGTTTCGTCTGAATCTAAAGTCATTAATTGCAGGGGTCTGGCGACTTTCTCTTACTCGCTTTAGTAGTACGATTTACTGTACAATTTATGGCTAATTGGACATCCGGTAGAGCAGCCTGCCATGATTTTTGGTTGCCTGACTCGACTGCTGTTAACATATTTTTTAACGTGGACATGACGCGCTCAACCTGCCCATTCGCGCGACTGGTACCCGTGGCAATCAAATGTAAGCCTATATTATGAGATTCACAAAAATCCCTAAAGTCTTTGCCGGCAAAACATCTACCCTGGTCCGCTATTATACGTACAGGAGCCCCAAATATAGAAACATTTGATTTTAAGGCTCTAATAGCACTACTTGCGTCAATATTCTTAGTATGATATAGGAGGACAAACTTAGTAAAAGAATCTATAGTCACAAACACGTACTCTTTGGTATCCCTCTTGCCACTTAGCCTCCCAGTCGCATCCATATGCACAGTATGCCAGGGAGTTGTTACTTTAGGAATCGGGTGCAATTCAGCTTGAACTTTTCCAGAATGAGACTTTGATAGTTTACAAGTAATGCAATTGTCTACAAACTTCCTGACGTACTTATTCATATGGGGAAACCAATAATGACAGTAAGTTTTCTCGAGTGTCTTTTCCCACCCAAGATGCATGATACTTTCATGAACATGATTAATGATAGCCCACTGAAAGGCCTTTGGTATAATTGGTAACCATACACTTCTACTGTTACGTTCAATTTTACGATGCAATACGCCGCGCCTAATTTCATACGTTTTAGCTATTTCACTATCAAGATCATTTACCTGCAATTTAGTTATAAGTGATTTTAACTCGGTATCTTTTTGCTGTTCCACATGTAGCCAATTATTAGAAATTTCTGTTAAATTAATGTGTCTCTGTTCATGTCTAGTTACTGGCTGCATTGGTGCAGGTAAGGAATTTCTAGACAAAAATCTACATGTCCCATATGCTTTCCCTGACGATATTCTATATCAAACTCAAAAGTTTGCAAGAAACACCACCACCTATGAACACGCGGGGTAAGATCTATTTTAGATTTAGATGCCTTAACAGCATTGCAGTCAGTTACGACAGTAAATTTTTTGCCATGTAAGTAATGCCGAAAGTGTTTAATTGCATTTACTACGGCTAGAGTTTCCAGCTCATATGAATGATACCTGGATTCAGCTGAGATAGTACGACGACTATAATATTCAACAACACGTGGCTTATTTTCAATTTTCTGTATTAATATGGCACCATAACCATCAGCGCTAGCATCCGTGTGCAATTCGATTGGTTTATCGTGGTCAAAAATCGTTAAGATTGGTTTGTCCGTCAGTACGTCTATAATTTCTTTTCTAATTTTTTCAAACGTTGGTGTCCACGCAATTTTACCCTTCCCCGACGTTAGTCTATATAAAGGGGCTGTTTTTTGAGAAAAACCAGGCACGAATTGCCTAAAATAGGAGGCTAACCCTATAAATTGCCGAAGCTGAGTAACGGTTTGAGGTGGTGATAGTTGTGTCAAAGCCATTATTTTTCGCGGGTTTGGTCGTATTTCTCCAGCAGAAACCTCGTAACCCAAAAATTCAGCCCTGGTTTTCATGAATGAACATTTTTTAAGATTCAAAGAAAATCCACTTTTAGTCAAAGCCTTTAGAACTTTTTGCAACCGATCTATCCCCTCCTCTACAGTTCGAGATGGAACTATGACGTCATCAAGATATGTTACCGCAAATGATTCAGTTAAACAACCTAAGGCTTTGTTAATAGCGCGCTGATAAACTGAGGGTGCATTGCGCAGACCAAATGGCATAGAAATATATTCAAATTGTCCGTCTGGTGTGACGAAAGCCGTACGCTCTACAGATCTCTCCTCAACCGGAATTTGGTGATAGCCACTGGCCATGTCTAATGATGTAAAGAAATAGGCCCCTACAAGTCTCTGAATTTGATCGGAAATTAAGGGCAGTGGATAACGATCAGGAATTGTGTTGCTATTTAATTCTCGATAGACCACACATAAACGATCAGTTCCATCTTTTTTCTTTACTAATAAAATGGGACTAGCGAATGGCGAACTGCTCTCCCGGATAATTCCGGCTTGCAAAAGCTCTTTAATTTTATTTCGTACCACTTGACGTTCATTAGGACTAAGTCTGTACGGTCTACGTTGTACCGTCTTATTAGGGTCTATTAATTTTATTTCTATCTGTCCAGTACTTACGCGACTGGTAGGTGTACCAACTACAAAATAATTCGAATATCCCTCAAGCAATAAAATTAACTTCTGTCTATGCTTAATTGGTATATTGGTTTCAATTTCATCAAAATTACTTATAGTTTTACCCACGGTACAAATTGATACTACACTATTATTTTTCAAAATTATATTGTCCTTACACATTTCGACAGAAAACCCCAACGAAAACAAATCCCTGCCCACCATAATATTATTAGAAATACAGTGGTTAGGCACAATGTGAAATAGTAACTGTATTGTATAGCTCTGTATAATTACTGTAGTCAGAATTTGTAAATTACAATTAACACTAGAATTACCAATACCTGTCAATATAACTTTAGTATTTTGTATTTTTCCTGGGAATCTATTAGCTACACTTTCCCTAGCCAAAGAGCACTCAGCACCGGAATCAAAACAAAATGAAAACGTCTCACCCGTTTCGGTGCTGAAGTATCCGGTAGCTGGTTGAACGGCACAAACATCGACCCGGCGTTCCACGTGGCTCTCTTTGGAGTCCTTTTTGGGGCAATGTGTTGCGATATGACCTTTTTCATTACAGGAGTAGCAAGTGGGTAGCGGCTTTCTCAAGACTCCATCATCTTTAACACGTTGTGGTGTATTAGTACCTGAAAACTCAGAACGAATTTTAGTAACGCCGTCTCTATTGCTCTTAGCT
The DNA here is from genome assembly GCA_963565745.1 of Phengaris arion. Lineage (NCBI taxonomy): Eukaryota > Metazoa > Arthropoda > Insecta > Lepidoptera > Lycaenidae > Phengaris > Phengaris arion. The sequence continues at coordinate 4,949,101 of OY751439.1, read as the reverse complement.
AAGCATTCAATAGACACGTGACCCATTTTGCCACAATTATAGCAACGTCTCGCTTGGTCTGTACGTGGCTTCTTCACATCATTTGGTGGGCTTAGTTTTTCTGGGTGGCTCCTTTTTCGATAAGTTAAGGCCATCAGTTCTTGCTGTAGTTCTAGTGTAACTCTAGTGTCAATTTCGTTGGTAAAAGCCAGTCGTTGTAATCGTGGGTCAACTCTAGAGGCATGTGCTATAGTGACTGCAATTGCAATTTGTTCCACCGATAATGATCGCCACTGACTCATTAGAGTACTTAGAAAACGTGAAGCGTATGAAGACATGCATTCTCCGTCTTTTGGAGTTCCATTGAACAATCTGTACATGGTTACAGCTGGAGTCTCAACAAAATCAAAACGAGCCAAAAACAGGTCTTTTAATTGGCGCCATGATATGCTAGCGAAGCTGTTCTGCGCTAACCATGAGGCTGCGGATCCTTTGAGAGCTCTACTCATTGCAATTATTAAACTACCACCTGTTAGTGGTTTTTCCTGTATACACAAATCCACAGTATTACACCACGCCCGTGCGTCACTATCAGGAAGATCTGGGTTAAATTCAGGAAACGTCATTTGCGAATAATTAGGACTTGGTTCCTTTATAGCACGAATCAATTCCATCATTTGACGTTGTTGAATTTCGAATAAAAGCTTCCACCGATCGTTTTCACCCTCTCCAATAGTATAAAAATTTTGACCTGCATCTTGTTGCGACGTCCCAGGTAAACCCACTTCTGATATCGGATCGCCGAGAGGTATATGTGACTGATCCGACCTCGGTGTATGGTCGTCCTCCATGTGTGTGTGGGCGTATGTTTATGCGTTGAAATAATACACTGTATCAGCTCCGTATACTTTCTTTTAATCGTTCAGCAACTCGTAGCAACAAAACTATATGTGATTAAACAGATATCGCTAGATTTGGAGCTGATGGGTTTGGAAGCACACACCGTTCCACCTGACATTCGAAATCTAACAGCCAGTTGGCAGACAAGTGACAAGTGACAACAGCTATCAAATGTCAAAAGTCAGTTAGACAGCGTTACTCAAAACCCCATCCGGTGTTCACCGCTCCGACAGATAACAACATTATAAAACTAACAAATCAGATTTTAAACGATTGCAATTAAATATATCGTGTTCCCACACGAATGAATAGCGCGCGCCGTTATATATTTATAATTAGTTTATTCAGACACACAAAAATATATACAGAACAATATTAATACATACAGCAAATAAAATATTTACAAACTATACAAGTAGGTATGTACTAAAAAACAATAATAACTACTACAAAACTTAAAATGCTACAAAACAAAGAAATCTCCCATGTCGTCCCCACCAGGCAGAGTAACTAGAAGGCTCAAAGGCTGGATTGCGATACTTATTATCTGGGCCAGGTAGGTGCCGGCTCTGGGGTCTCGGGTGGCCTCAATGAGTTTTTTGGAGATTTCTCTGAAAAGTTTGTGCGCACCCAGACCCCATGTACCTTTTTCTGGTTTCAACCCCAAATGGTTCAAATATGAGATCCCCACTAAGGTTTTCATATTTGCGCCGCTTGAGGTTTTCCGCCTGATTGGCGGCCGCACCTGCAGAGCTCGAGGTGTCCTGGACATGGGACGGAGCAAGTGTATCGACGCAAGTAACGTCCCATACAAGAGCCCGTCCCACTCTCCAAGGGACCAGGGTCATACCGTCTGGTCTCTTGCCATCGTCGCGCGCCAAACCAGAGGGTTCCAGCACAGCTGGCACTCCGGCGGTGACAAAAGCCCGACGGATGAGATCGTTCAGGCAGTGATGTCGGGAGATGCGGCCGGCGCTTCGTTGACAGGACAGTCCGTGGTGTCCGAGGCTGTCCACGTTTGCGCCACAAACACAGCGATGGGGGATTACGTGGGGGGTGCCAAGACGCAGGGAAGTGGCTAACCGGAAAGCTGTTCGATCCAGCAATGTGCCCGTATTGGGTGACGGTAATGCTTGTAGCCAAAGGCCCGACTCCCACTTCTCCGCAGCTAACAGGCGAACCTGCTCCACAGGACTGGAGGACGTATTAAGAAGATTATTCCGTACCAGTCTGCAGAGTGGCTCGTCCCAGAGCCTTTGGGAAAAAGTATTGTCAGGCAATTCGCTACAAGCACTAGTTGCGCCCCAGGCGTCCTTAGCCTCGTCCAGAAAGGGAACTGTATTGGAGTAGGATGGGTGATGTAGTATTTTGGAGATAAGACTATTGTTCGCGTGGACTGAGGACAAGAAGGCCGAAAGCGATATGTCAGAGGGCTTTCGAACACCCAGGCCACCGAACCTAACTGGAAGCGTTGCCTGAGTCCATGCGCGGTCATCGAAATTTGTGTTCAAAATATTGGAGAGCGTTAGTCTTATGGTATCATCCAACTGTTTGAGAAGTTGAGGGAACTTCCACAGTTGACAACACCGTAACACATATTATGTCAATTTAGGTACGAAAATGCAAAAACGGCTTATAGTAAAGGCCATGTGACAGTTAATTTGGAGGAGGCGGTCTAAAGTTTCATTAAAATTTTGTAATTTGTTATCTATGAAGTCCGGGAGAGATTCGTCTAAAATAGGTGAACCCAAAAGGAAAAGCGAATCCTTGTTAATGACAGACAGTTGTGGAGCTATTTCTTTAAAGCTGGATTTAATCGCGTTTCTATCCCCACAACTGTCTGGCACAAAAAGTTCGCATTTACCTAGGTTCAGCTGTAGACCTATTTTTTGGAACTCGCGGATCAGAGTGCGGAAGTCTGATAATACAGTGGGTGCATCGCTTCCAAGGGTCCCATCATCCAAATACCAAACATTAAATTTTGAATTTAGAAGCTCGATGACCGGGTGTATAGCAAGGCTGAATATTGCTGGACCTAGAGGGTCGCCCTGTTGGCAGCCCATTTCGGATGAGATGAGGTGGTCTTCGTAAATAAGTTTGGTGGGGTCGTTGTAACACTGGAGCAAAAATGGTAAAATGGCAGGTACTTTAGATTTAATTTGGGCCAACATGGCGCCTCGGTCAACTGAGTTGAAAGTGTTTTTGACATCGACCTTCAGAAACACATCATCGCCTTGATTGTGAATAGCTGTCCTGAAAGAGTGAACGGCGGCCTCACAACCCCCTTTGCAGGCAAAACCGAGCTGTTTTGGCTGGAAGTATGACGCGAGAAGTGTGACCGATTTGCAAGCTAGTTTGGCTGTAAGGCGCCGGTATGTGGAGCCGACAGCAATCGGACGAATGCCACCATCTCTCTTCCTCAAGGCGCAGAGGCTAGCTCCATACAGAATGTCCACGATATCTGTTGCGACACCTCCACGTAGCATCAGGTTACACAGATTTGTAAGTTCATGCAGGAGCTTCTCGCCGGTCTCCCCGCAGCAACCGCTGGTGAGGTCCTTCAGATGCTGACGGGTGAGACCGTCGAGGCCGCCAGTTGAACCCGGAAGAAAGGACATAATGGCTCCGCGTACTTTGTCTGTCGACGTTTGTAGTGGTGGTAATGCGTCATCGGAAACTGTGAAAGGATTGGATTGTGATGGATGTTTGTTTTGCAGGGCGATGAGGGTTTCCGGGCAGTCGGGAGCGACCGTGTCATTAGAAAAAAGGAGCCGCGCTGCACCCTTGATGTCTCCCTCACTTACTTTATTTTCCACAGTTTTCACGATGTTATATTTGACCGAGGAATGTGAAGAAAAATTTGGGTTGAGGTTAATGTCCGAAACACAATTCTTTTTGATTCTTGAAGTGAGGGAGGCATTGTTGAGCGGATCTCTAGTGATATGTAGAAATCGGTAGGGAAAGGTGAGTAGATTTTCCCAGGCTTGCCTCGAGTTCTCCAGCACTGTGTGGCGTATTGTCTCGGCAAGCTTCTGGGCTACAGTCACTCTGGCACCCCTAGGGATCCGTCTTAGAACTGGTACCGAAGGCCCAAGGGTTAGGGATTTTGAGGACGTAATAAGTGTGCGCAATACCAGAGGAGTTACAAGTGTAACTGCGAGTGTCCAAGGGCGGCGGTAACAGCTTACCATCAGGCGATCTGTCTGCATGTTTCCTCGCCCGTTTCATATAAATAAAAGAAAGAAAACTATAACTCGACTACGTAAATTATATAGCTTAAGTTACCCGGGCTATTATTACGAATCTATTGACACCTCATTTATTTAAACCTTACGAGCTGTAGTTCAGGTGCCACGGTCGAACAAACAAACATAAATACATACATGGTATGCCAAAATCCTAACCCTTCCTTTCGGCTTCGCCTTAGTTGGGTAAAAAATGAGATAAGCTCTCTACAACAAAAAAAAATGAATTTTAGATTCAGTCACAAATGGCGGAGCAATCGTTGGACAAACAAATAAATTCGAAATTTAATATAAACTCAACTATTTTTAATTGGTTAAAAATTGCACGGCGATCTTGCAATGAAAAGATGCCATCTGACTGATTTGCAATCTCATCCATCTTGATTGTGATTCAGCGTGGCTGCTGACGGGAAGTAGTCATTTAAACTGGCCATTGTCCAATAAACTGCGATATTGCGACTATAATGGTACTAAAGGTAGCCTTCCGATCTATGCGACCGTGACCCGCGACCGCGACCCGCGACCGCGACCAGCCAATCAGGTTCTCTGGCTCCGCTCGCCGGTCGCGCGTCGCGGGTCGCGGGGATTGTTTAGTGATCCATATAAATTCATACTTCGGTCTCGGGCCGCGGTCTCGTGTCGCACGTAACGTGCATCGGAAAGCTCCCCTTAAGAGCCTGTTTCACAATCTAATTTAGCTTATTTGCATGTTGTGTCTGAGTCGCTCGAAGCTACAAAACTTCAGAATAAGCTATTCGACACAAATTTGGAGATTGTGAAACAGGCCATAACACTCATAATCACCGTGACATCTGTGCGTTAGGGATGCGGCGCTGCATTTTTAAGATAGCGATTCAAACTTGAACTTTATTACTCCAATACTCTCAACTTAAGGGATACACGTTTCATTGCAAGAGTGGCGTCGCGCTACACAGCTCGGTGTAGCTAGAAATTCGAACTCATTAAATTAAACGTATATCTTCGTGTATAGTACATAAAGTTCCATTTTGAATCGCCATTTTAAAAATGCAGCGCCGCGTAGCGTCGCTTCGCATCTCAATGTCAACTGATGGTCACGTTGTGTACATAGGAGTGAATTTACTATATTATCTAACGCTCCCGAAGAACCGTTGACCCAAGAAGGGTTTGGGATTTTAAGTACCAGGAACTCAAGTGTGCAAAACCAGAGTGTAACTCCTCTGGCGTTGCGACTGTCCATGGGCGGCAGTAATCACTTATCATCAGGCCGATCCGTTTGCTCGTTTATTGGTCCACTTCATAAAGAAGAAATATTCATAAAAAAATGAGATATTATACCTAGTATAAAAAACCAGCGACAGAAACAGTCCAAATGAGTGGCGGAAACGAAGAGCCGACGAGAGACTTGATTTAAAAATGATGCACTTGTGACTCCTCTGGTGTGGCAGGCGTCTGTTTGTGCGGAGATATTTGCTTACTATCAGCGATCCACCTGCTCGTTCTCTAGATTTTTTTCCACACAACGTATGAAAGTGAAACACTTCAACAGAACAGAAATAGGTAACATGAATAGTCTATCTACTACAGAGGAATTTCGCAGCACCAACCCCAGCCATATCGTTCAGTTTATGAGCAGCATAGGCCTGGGGCCGGTACTATAACGCGAAGGAGTCACAATAGACCCAAATGGGTCGCAGTGACGCTAGGGCTCGGATTTGACCTGCCATCGACTATAAAAACAATTGAAACTGATTTTTTATTCCAAATTATAATTAACAAGCTTTTTTCAGAAAGTCAACAGTTAAAAAGCTACCACCGGTTCAACTTTAATCCGCCGAGATAAACCGGCGTAAGAAACACGCAATGTGCTATGCACAATGAATAGCTTAGGTGTCGTTTACACGGCGTGGCTTTCGTGTGAGGAGCGATTTATCTATGTATTGGATTCTATGGTTTAAATTAATAAATACATAAAGAAATAAATCTTTGTTCGAAAATGTTAGACATTACAGGTCAGTAAAAAAACAGTGGCATCATAAAGTACATAAAAGAATAACAAGGTAAAAAAAACATAGATAATAAAAAAAAGGGCAGGTAGGCAGTGTAATGTCCAAAATCCGAATTGGAGACCACTTAGGTGTAATACGGTAAACTGAGTGAAGCGATAAAGAATATTAGCTAAACAAGCCTTAGGCGCGGCTCAGTTGGGATCAATATACCAGCGAAACGAGTATATGGTATGCTTTGATATTAATCTACACTCTATAGGTAATATCTGTACTAATGTAATATTATAAAGAGGAAAGGTTTGTTTGAATAGGCTTTATTTTCTGAACCGATTCTTATGAAATTTTGCATAAATATATGGGAAAGATATAAGCAGACACCTTTTTATCGTAAATTTTTAAATGTTCGGTTCCCGTGGGTATTCTCTTGCGCGCACGAACTGGCGAACAATATCTATATTGCTTAATTGTTACAAGTCACGAATAACAACTCTATTATGCTATTATTTTCTTTTCCTTTCTGCGACGAACCATAATAGACAAACAATATTTGGCGAGTTTAGAAGAGACCTTATTAGAACGGTAACTCGCTTGTTTCGACAGTAATTGCTGGTGTCTACATGGTTCGTAGAGTTTTTATTCCATAAAAAACCGTTTATATATATTTAAAAAAATCTCAAAACCTGTAGGTACTAATTTTTATTATATTATAAGCACATTATTTAATACACATCCATGACCCAGAAACATTGACAACTTTTTGTTCCCTCGGCGGGATTCGAACCCGTGACCTTCGACTTGAACTATCACGCGCTAACCACTGAGCCACAGAGGCCGTCAAAATTAACAGCGCCGATTATTCTTACGCACGAACACTTACTCACGTGTAAATAAGGCCTTCTACCACTTCTGAAGTCGATGCGCTCACTTCCTTTGAGTTTAAAGATTTTGACGCGACCTAGTGCAAAGGAAAATATTTAGAAACTAATCGAGTAGGAACTTTGCCGATATTGCAATTACATACGTATAACCACTGGGGAATTAAAAGTACTGAAAAGAAATAAAAAATGCTAGACAAAAGTACGCTCCAAGAGACGAAGTATTCGAATCAATCTTGCATTAGGTCTTAGCTCTAGAACCAATTTACCGAGCTCCATTTAAGTAATAACTTTTGTTCGTATTGCTAATTTAGGTTGAAATTGATGTTAGTAATAAAATTCAAATTAGATTGAAATACGTTTGACTTATTTTCTATGAAATATTGATACAATTTGATGGTTTTGTACCCAAAAGGTAAACAGGACCCTATTACTAAGACTCCGCTGTCCGTCTGTCTGTCCGTCAATCACCAGGCTGTAACCTTATGAACCGTGATAGAACTATAGTTGAAATTTTCACAGATTATATATTTCTCTTGCCGCCATAACAACAACTACTAATAACAATATAATACAACAAACGTGTTTAATTTTGTCGTTTTGTACGGAACCCTTCGTTAATGACAGTTTTCTATGAGGCCTTGGTATTTATCCAGCCAGCCCATTCGTGCCGAAGCATGGCTCTCGAAAAACGTTTTGGTAGTCATGAAAAATATTATGTGGTAGCCTACACGTAAAGTGGGGTTGGTTTTTTTTTCGCTGTAATATGTCTTTTAAAAATATTGAGAGGTTCCTAAGATGATTTTTAAAATAGGGCGCCCCCCCCCCTCCTCTCCCCTCTCTCAAAGCTAAACTGCTGGATCTCTATAGACTACCATCTGGAAAACTCATGATGGTAGTCCATGAAATGAACTTTGAAGGATTCATAAAATCCGGCCGAGTGAACTGAGCTGGCGCAATTGCGCGGCGCAGCGCGGTGTTACACATATATACAATGACGCGAAACGATACGTGACATAGCGCTGCATTTTTAAGATAGCTATTCATAATTAGTTAATAAAGATTAATTCGTTCATAAGATAGCTATTCATAAAAGTTGAATTATGATAGCTATTCATAATTGAACTTTATTCATTACACAAGAAAGTACTCTATCTCTTGATAAGCGCTGCTCAGCGCATGCGCAGTGTATGACTGATGTATGAAAAGTGTATCTTTTTGTGAAGTGAATGAAGCTCAATTTTAAACAGCTATCTTAAAAATGCAGTGCCGCGTATCGTCGGGGTGTGAACTGGCCCTATGCCGGATTCACACTAAGGCACAATTTACTGTCTCCTTAACGCGAATAGTCTATAGTAAATTCTCCATTTGCGAGTTATTATTTAATAGAGCTACCTACGTTATAAGCGTTAAGAATACGTTTGTAATTAGATTGTGTATGCTGTCCATCTGTTGTTGGAACACGACTTTTCCCGAGTCGTTCTATTAAATTATAGCCATCATATATCTTGAGCTGAGTGAAACCAGCGTGAAATAATGCTTGAATTTTTTTAAAGCTTGTCAGAGTAAAGAAAAATTAAAAAAATCAATTACAGTACAGGATGCCCAAAACACCCCAAAAGTGGGTGGTTTTAAAAAGACCGGGAAAACATTAGTAACACCTCAACTACTGTGAACGTCCGTAGACTGTGGTAATTCAAGACATAGCCACAGAATCCTTTACGTAATTTAAAATATAAGAAATAAATTATAATTTGTATAATATCGATTTAATATTTCGAAGATATGAAACGTAGGTTCGGTTTGTTAATCAACTTCCAATTTCAGTCCCGGCTAATATCCCCATCAATACGGATCACGTGGTTCCTTGCGTTACAGCTGATAAATTGACACTCGAACTGAAGCCTACTTGATCCAGATATTTTATCCGAGGTAATATGAATAATAAAGTAATTTAGTAGATTAAATTATTCTTAATTTAATCATTTCGTACTTGAAGCATACATACCTATCATAGCGAAGTGTGTGCATGTTTATATTTTAGAATTTCAAAATGTAGTTACTAGAAAAATTATTGTTATTGATGCGGAAGAAAAAAAAAATAATTATAAGCGATCTACGAGTACATTGAAAGGCCAAAATTGGTATTCTATCAATATGAACATCGGACGAGTTACACAGTATAGTACCGCGATAGGCAAATGTGTTCATCTCGTTTTCATTACATAGACAGTCTACGTAATGAAAACGAGTTAGTTACTAATTACTAAACTTTTACTTTGACTAGCTGTACCGACATTCGTTGTTCTGTCTTAGCAATGTACCCGAATAAATAAATAACTACACCCACAACTAAAAACTACACCTACATCTAAACTTATATCCTACACCTACTATCTACACCTACAACGTACTTGGGTCGGTCGAATCGAACGCACCTATAAATACACACCGTTTAAATCTTCCCTGAGTTTCCACTATTATTTCAAGATCAAAATTTACCAAATCGGTCCAGCCGCTTTCGAGTTTTAGCGAGACATAGGAACTGTAATCCATCTTTATATATTAAAGAAGATAAATTCTGATTAATCATTTATATATAGCAACTTTGAGGAATTAAAAAATAGTTTCATTTTTATTTTCAGATAGATGTTATCCGCGCCAATGTGAATCCCGCGGAAACCGTAAATTTTTCCGCGGTAAAATGTAACTTATGTCCTTACCCGTGATATAGTTTCGGAGCGTATTAAATACGAACAAACAAACATATAAACAAGCCAATCTTTCCTCTTTAAAATATTGATATAAGAGTGAAAAGTTGTGTATAAATAACACAGTAAACATTAGTTTATTGTGTTTATTTCCTTATTTTTAATTTACCTTTATTGCCAAATATAGTCCACGTGACATTTGCGAGCAAAATGTAGCGAACAAAAGTTCTAAAATAAGTAATTAGTTATTGTATTTGTATGTATTTTATTATTCTATGCTATTTTTATGCAGAACTGTTTCTGGTCCATAAATAAATAAATAAAGCCTACGTTCTTCGCATAAAACTAAGCGAGAACAGCTTACTTTATAGTCAGAGTGGGTAGAACATTGACGGGGATGATGCCAAATCGCCTCTATATGTTTGTTTCGTGAGTGTGAGGTGAAATTGATAGAATTGAATAACTTTTGTGACAACCATAATATGTTTTTAGAGTTGGTAACAGTATTTGAATAGCTATTATGTAAATATTATGTGAAAAATGTTCACTTCAATATATCCTATTAATTATAATTATTATTGGATATTAAATACCTGATGTCCATTTGGTCTTGTATCTCTATCTGTGACAAATTTCATCAAAATCGAGCCAGCCAATAGTTTCGGGGCCAATTCAATGCAAGCAAACAAATCTTTCGTCTTTTTAATATTAGCATAGATTAATATTAAAATATTGAAGGTATATGTAACAGAGTTCTAAGCTGGCATCATAATATTATTGTGTATGATATTTATATTTTTAATATGTTATACAGATTTATTTATTTTCCATTTATCCTAAGGACGAAACTCTCCAAAAAAAAAAAACGTCCTGGGAACGTAATAAGTACCTAAGTATTACTTAAGAATATTTTAGACGTTATACTCACCGAATGCAAAATCGTATCGTCTGTGTGTAACTTGGCCTCAAGCGGTCACGTCAGATCGATAGAACGGACGGTCCGTTCAGTGATGGCTTCAGATTTACAAGTTTTACAAGATTCAGCTTACAAGCAAATTGGAATCGTAGGCAAAAAAATCTATTGATAAAACTATTTAAAATTTAAGAGCCGTTTTGTCTTTTGGCTAATAAAATTCTATACTTTAATGATTTTATAAAACGAATCAAAATGCTTTTTACGATTTATAATTACAATATTCAATTAAATTCAAAAAGTTTTATTTCCATATAGCTTAATAATAACACTTACGGAATTGTCCCTACGTGATGCCTACCACCGGTTCAAGATTTAAGGAACTAACTCGGCAAGAAGAACAGGCGTAGTAAACTCGCACTAGGCCAAAAAACAACTAAAGAACTAAAAGGACATAAGTTAGTAATTCAGCGTTGTCTAAATTTTAGTATAAATTTTTGCTAAGTTTATTTTACAAATAAACTTTTAAATGCGTAAGCCGGTAATTAAATTTTCTTAATTTCGTCCTTTAGACAAGTTAGTAAGACTAAGGACATTACGCCATTATTCACTTTAGAGCATAAACTTATTAGATTTAAAAGATAATGAAGTTTAGTTAAAGCAAATCTTACTACCCCTTAATACCCGCTACACATCTAACGTTTTAACGTAACGATTTTACAGTGTAAGCCGAACTGTGCAGTTTTGTCGATCGTGTCGATGGCAAATCGTTATTCATTACGATAATTCGCTACGATTTGCCATACACACGCTCGATATCCTTTACTTTAATGGCCGAATTCTTAAATGCTTAAATGCTATGCTTAATGCTATGTTTATCGTGCATAATACTTTTCAGTTCCAATAATGGACTGAGATCCCAGATCCGCCAGATTACCCTTATTCTTACTGATAAAATCATATTGTGGTATTAATGTGTACAATGAACTATTTTTAGGTACAATGCGCTAAAGTTGCGGAAAATTGTACTCACTTTACGTACATTTTGATAAAGTATCTATCCTAATTTTCCGAATTTTCTTTTATCGAAAACATTTTTCCCTAAACTTCTCTGAACAGAGATTTAAAGGTAAGAAGTTTCATTATTTTTATTTCTACATGGGTGATTTTTTATTTTTTGTTTTTATGATAACTACAATATAAATATAAGTAATCCGCGTAAATTTCACTTAACAATATTTAATTGTCGTTACTATGTACGTTATAGTAATGATAATTAAATTTTGCCAAGTGAATCATTTCAAAGTCTGTAAGAAAAGTTAGTACAATTTTTTTGTACCTTTTTTTTCTATTTATAGACCGCTATTACATTATTTAAATTAAACCATATAAATTACAATATTTGAGGAATCTTAGAACATTATCACACATTTCAGGATCAGTTAATAATACATAACTGTCATTGGTAAAGCTAAACAATTGTCTTTCGGAATCATAACTATTACAATCTATTAAAACATGACTAACAGCGAACGGTGACCAACATCTAAGACAAGTCCGAGGAATGCTTTTCGCGAAAAAATACGAGTGAGATACGTTGGTGTGGCCTATTCTCAGCCCTGTCAATATAATATATTGTATATTCTATAATGTTTAAAATATTGAGTTTCACCATTGAGAATGTCTTTCCTGAAAAGGTGTAATTTGCTCTACCAAATTCGTAATCCAAATCCGTAATCCAAATTTGAATCCACATAAGATTAATGGTGTTAGATAATTCTCGTTTAGCGTCGCAAAATATGATGACAATGGCGTTACTAGTATCATTGAACTAGCTTCTCTAGCCATCTGGTCAGCTTTTTCTGTACCATCTATTGGTGAGAAGTCCATATATAAATACTACATCAACTGATAGTGACGCTCTGTCCATGAGATTAATTGTCCCCCCGCGCAAGCTAGTGGGTATGTATACGTTAATTGTATACACCAATATAACAATATGATATACATTTTATCAGTCAGAATATAGGGAGAGTCTAGCGGGGCTGGGATCTCAGTCCAAAACGTATGAATACAAAGATGAAATTGAAATAGTTTAAGGATTTTTACACGTCGCATTTGGTTTTATTATGCTAAGTAAATACTTATATAAACTTCACATAGTTTGCTTTAATGTTACAACTTTTTATATCTGTAATCAACATATTCATGAGGCCTTAGTCCTTACTAAGGAGTCGAGTGGTTTTCCATTAGGGTGACGAGGCGATAGGTATTATTATCTATGTCTTGATTGAGGAAGATAAGACTGTATACTATAGTTGAGCTCGCGGTGCAAAATAAAACATGGGGCCTAGCAGGAATATATGACAGCGGCGTAAACGTAACATTATCGAATGAAATGTGTATGGGCGCTGTCGTATTTTGACAGATTTTCATACAAATTTCATTCTAAAACGTAACGTTTACGCCGTTGTAGGCCTGCTACGCCCACTGTAAATCTTTAGATCAAATTGAAAATACAGTTTCGTTACTCCGTCATAGACTTGAATAACAAATCCGCAAAGTGTACCTAATAAAGGCGCCGCGCGAACCGACGCTTGACAATGCATGTGTCAGAAGATAGATTATAATCCTACCGAGAGCAATAGAGAGCTTATTAGTTTCGAATGACACGTAGGTTTCTTTTTTTTATTGAATTTATAGAGCAGACACTCGGATTTGGTCGGTCGGACCATATCCGCGTACCAAATCCGGCCTCGCTACAGATGCTCGAATTTGGTCCGGCATACAAAATTCGACATCTCGACACTCGAACTGTGTTCAAAATGAAATAATTAATTTCAATTTGACAACATTTTGGCAACGAACAACGAGAGAGAGGGAATGAATAATTTTCGTAAACAATGACGTATGATCATTATTCTCTCTCTCGTAGTTTTTCGTTTAGAACGGGTATATTTCTACTATAGGCATTACATAATGTACATAATATTATATGAAATGAACTTCTTTCCGCTTCATAGATCGGTTTCTACATACATTCCTATTTTAGATATGCGTATCTCTTTTCTTGGACGATTTCATTTTAAATTTTCTCTAATAAGTTACTAATTAAAGATGCTGCAAAATGAAAACTTAAATAAAGGCTTAAATTTTATAAAAAAATTAAGCCTTTAACTTGAAGAAAGTAGAAATCTTATTTTGCGACAACTGTGACGTATTAACACGTTAAATTGTATAATGTTTTATTGTAATTGACCAGTAAATGAATAATTATTATAATGTAAGCTATATTTCATCATTATGTAGATACTATGGCAAAGACAAAATTAATTAAAAAAAAATAGTAAATATCTTAAAAAATCTAAAATTTAATGTAAATATTCTAGAAAAGAGAGTACCTCTCCTATAAATATTTATCATGGATGTCAAAGATTTCTTGGAGAGATTCTGTTATAATTTTCCTACGAGATACCTAGATAAATTAATTTCACTGGTTTGGATAGTGAGATCGCAAAAATATAATAAAAGCTAGTGACACAGTTACTTAGAAAGACATTAAAAAGTAATATAAGGGTAACATAAAAGAGGCAATAAAAATAGACTGTAAGTGAATTTAGAACATGCAATAAAGTAAAAATGTATGATAAAGATGATTTTCATACATTTTTACTTTTCTTATTTAGACTGACAATTCATAACAATAAATGCAATTCATTTGATATCATAAACTGATTTTGGGCGAACCAAAATACCGTATTCTTCTATTAAGAGTGCGCTAGTCAACGAGCGTAATTTTTTGTTAGGCCTCACCCTAGTGTCCAAATCACCAGGAGCGTTTTTGTGGAGGAAAAAACCGACTGGTGCAGCCTTAAAAGCCGTACTGACTGTACGTACGGTAAATAGTATCAATCATCGTACTAATATTAATAATGTGAAAGTTTGTGAGGATGGATGGATGAATGTCTGGATGGATGTTTGTTACTCTTTCACGCAGTAACTACTAAACGGATTTCGATTGAATTTGGTATGGTAGTAGTTTAGGCTTTGGATTAAAACATAGGCTACTTTTTCCCGAATAAGTACAGTGTTCCCGTGTAAATACTGTATTTACTAGGGCGGAGCCGCGGGCAAAAGCTAGTATATTATACACGAGGCATGTCAAGTCAAAAAATTGTCCACACTTAAAAAGCCCCACTTTTGAGGTTGTTTGGGGCCATTTTGACATTTGAGGTATGGTAAAGACAAGATAGCGTAACTTTTTCTTTTGTGAAGATTTTTTCTGTCAAATGTACGTCATGGCCTATCTTTAGTTTTGAAATCTTTGATTAAACATGGTTCATTTTACTATAATTTCTCGTTTTGTATTCGTACTCTTACAATGAAACACGTATCTTCTTGTGTAATGAATAAAGTTAAAATTTGAATAGCTATATTAAAAATGCTGGGCTAAGTCGCGTGTCGTTTCGTTTCGGTGTGAACTGACCCAAATCATAATGTTTTGCTCATTCATCATCATACATTCGAGAGATTAATTATAAAATGAAATCCTATTTCGCCGGTGTTATTGATGGATGCACTGTAATGAGAGAGAGTAAAGGAAGAGAGATTGATCTTGTGTATCACGCACACACTTGGGCACTATTAAATAATATGTAGTTGGCCTGGTTTAATGAAACCGGCCACCATCACAGATATCGGCGTGGGAGCTTCTTCAATGAGAGAGGCCAGAAATAATCAAACATTTTCTGCTGATAAACGCTAATGAAGACAGACTCGAAGGTATAAGGAAAACCTTTGTACAATACAAATTACTGTAGACTCTACCGGTGTTCCTCAAGGAATTCGTATTTATATTAAATATTCGTATGTTGAGCGTACTTTTACGTGTTGCTCGGAATGTATTCGATATTGAAAATTTTAGGATAACTTTTTCGGCTTTTAGCTTTTTGTGAACAGTAAACTTTTTTACCATTTCTCTCTCGTGGTATACCTATCAAATATTATTGTACAATATTTCTACTATACTTATATTTACTGTAAACTTTACCTTTGTGCCTACACAATACCATTTACACGTCCTAAAAATTATAATTTTATTTTAGTAGTGCGGTTTAAAAATTAACCTTAATACCGACGTTTTTATTAAGTATGAGCTAACGATTTAAAATATTTTTTTAATACACAATTTTTTAACACAATAACACAATTTATAAAAACCACTTTTTTAGAATTATATATAAAAGTTAGATAATATATGCTGTCGCTGACTTCTTTGTGGGCATTATCAAGCTCTACAAATTTTCACTAGGACTTAATCATATATCTAACCCATCGGTAAGGCAGCCTTCGTTAGAAACGTTTTCGTTCGAACGTTTTTTCTCCGACTTACTACTTCCGACTAATAAAAAATATTTTGTGTGGTTATTACTTATTTACCTACTCTTTATAAAAAAATCGCTAATCGGATTTCTGAATATGATTAGTTTATTAATTAAAAGCCGTGTTTTTACCGGACTACGGGGAAGCCAGAAGGAAGATTTATGATTTTTACAGTCATTGTATGTACTAAGGCGGGTCAATAAGTCCGTGACTTTTTGAATTTCTAACCTCCTTACTGAAAAAGCAACACTACTCCTGTCAACAGGCATCTGTCAGTTGACTCCTATCAAAATTTGAACTTGCTGCGTCAGTTAGTTTGTGTTTTACAGCTATCTTTATCAGACTATCCAGTAACTTAAGAAACAATGGAAAAAAGTGAATTTCGTGTGCTTATTAAGCATTATTTTTTGCGAAAAAAAACCATTACCGAGACCAAGCCTAAGCTTGATAAATACTATGGGGACTCTGCACCATCGATTTCAATGGTAAAAAAGTGGTTTACTGAATTTCGTTGTGGCCTTACAAGCACTGAAGATGCCGAACGTCCTGGACGCCCAGTTGAGGTCTCTACACCCGAAACAATCGAAAAAATTCACGATATGGTGTTGGCCGACCGAAGATTGAAAGTGCAAGAGATTGTGGAAGCCATAGGCATCTCGCATGGCTCAGTGGTTTCAATTTTGAATGATCACTTGGGCATGAGAAAGCTTTCCGCAAGACGGGTGCCGCGTTTGCTCACAGTCGACCACAAACGCAATCGTGTAACAACTTCACAGGAAGGTTTGGCGTTGTTTAATCACAATATGGAGGAGTTTTTTAACCGTGGACGAAACATGGATCCATCACAATACACCAGAGACCAAACAACAGTCAAAACAGTGTGTTTCTAAGGGTGAATCGGCGCCAAAGAAGGCCAAGGTGGGTTTGTCAGCCAATAAAGTTATGGCGACTGTTTTTTGGGATGCACGTGGGATAATCCACATTGACTATCTTCAAAAGGGAAGAACAATTAATGGGGAATATTATGCCAACTTATTGGACCGCTTCAATGAGGATTTGAAAAAAAACCGACCTCATTTGGCCAAGAAAAAAGTTCTTTTTCACTAAGACAATGCAAGGGTGCACACATGTGCAGTTGCCATGGCAAAAATCCATGAATTGGGCTATGAATTGCTCCCACATCCACCCTATTCTCAAGATTTGGCTCCGAGTGACTACTTCTTGTTCCCAAACCTGAAAAAATGGCTCGGTGGAAAAAGATTTGACTCCAATGATGAAGTCATCTCGCAAACAAAGGCCTATTTTGAGGACATCGACAAATCATATTTTTTGGAAGGGATAAAAAAATTGGAGAAGCGTTGGACAAAGTGTATAGAGCTCAAGGGGGACTACGTTGAAAAATAAAATGATTTATTTATCAAGAAATCTGTGTTTTATTCCAAAAGTCACGGACTTATTGACCCGCCCTCGTATGTATGTAAGTAATATGTTTGTTCCATCGTAGCGCCTAAACTACTGATCTCATTTTAATTAGTGAGGTGTCCATAGATTCGATAATGGCCCAGGTAACATAGGCTATTAGGCTATACATTTTGCGTAGTTAGGTTATAGTTTTCTATTTTTGATTATTTTACCAGAAGGCATAATCTCGCAATTAAAATGTTCAATTATTGGTATGGTGTGGTATTGTTATTACATTTATTTATTCAGGAAAAAATTGTTTAGAAAAGTAGTCACTAGAATAACCTCATTCTTAAGTTTGCTGATACTAGGGAATAATAAATCAAGTTCAATGCTCCGAGATTCTGCATTGTTGCATGGCTCTGCTTGATCTATAAACATAGTAATTCCGGCGATAGTTCGTTGGGGAACGTACAGAAGTTGATATTATTGTCTGACTGATACACCACTTGATATGATTACTTAGTATATTTCTCTCACTCTTTAGCATAAGATTTGACGCGAATGCGACCGCTTCACTTGTGACTGAAGCGATACTGCGAATTGAACATTTTAATCACGACATTCACATAATACTTTTTATCACGAAAATAGTAAAACGAAGTTGCAGACAATATCGAGTGTAATATTTTCTCCAGATGCCTTACAAACATCTGATTATTAACTGGGAAAGAATTCTAAATCGGATATTTAAGGGCCAATCGAAGTAAAGCTTTGATGTCATACAAATCTAACACAAAAGAGAATGGACCTCAAATTCGATAATTTCAGTCCCAATTGTTTGAATCTTAAGAAGGTCACATTGATGTTTAAGATGCGAGTACATATAAAATTCCTTTTACATGACTTCAATATTTATTTGTAGTCTAGCAAATATTAGGTTATTACATATGAAATTGGCGTTTTGTAAAGGATGAACATAAAGTCGATTTTTTTAAAGTATATACGTATAAGTGGCGGACCAATTAGCGCCACAATCCTGAATCGCGCTATCGAAGATTTCTATGATCGGCACTATATATACGACATCTGAAATTCATACAAGCGGGCGTCGGCCTGACCGAGCACACCACCTCGCTTGGTCGGAGATCTCCCTTTGGGGCATCCATCCATCCCACATTGGTGACCCTCGACAGAACACGCCCCCTTCTAGACATCATCATTATCACTCCCCACCCCACCACCACGCCAGCCAGTTTAGCCTCTTCGGGTATCTCGACCACCAGCCTCAACGCACCGCGGCCTGTTCGAACCCTCACCGGCTTCATCGGGCACTCTCACTACAACGACCGGTCAGTAAGCAGAGCACAACTCTCCTAGTCAGCACGTAGCATCGGCACCGCACGGTAGCACTCCGACTCACTGGACCCCGTGCAGCAGCAGCACAGTTCCGACTCACTGGGACTCTCTGGCACTGGAGACTCAAGCAGAAGACTTAAGATTTGACTCCAATCTTCGGGGGGAGTGATGTTTTTTTTTACCAATTAGCGCCACAATCCTGAATCGCGCTATCGAAGTTATCTATGATCGGCACTAAATAATATACGACATCTGAAACTTATACAAGCGGGCGACGGCCTGACCGAGCATACCACCTCACTCGGTCGGAGATCTCCCTTTGGGGTATCCATCCATCCCACAATACCGTTGCTATCTATGCACTTTTGCTATCTCATAGGTAGTTCATTGATTCCTTTACTAAAAAAACCATTCGGACAGGAATCAATAAAATCTTTGAAGGCGCTTTGGATTACCCCATCGGAGTTGAATTTTTTTCCTTGCAAGAAGTTATCCAAATTTCGAAAAAAATGGTAATCTGTTGGAACAAGGTCCGGGGAGTACGGTGGATGTCTTAAACATTCCAATTAAAGCTCCTCTAATTTGGTAGCCGTCTGTTGTGCAGTGTGTGGTCTAGCGTTGTCCTGAAGCAGCAGTGGCTTAGAGCGAATGACCAACCTCGGTTGTTTAGCAACTAGCTTTTCCATGATGATTTGATGATTTGCAGTAGCTGGCAATAGACATCTGGCATAATCGTCTGGCCAGTTTTAAGAAAGCTGTAGTGAACGACACCGGCACTAGTCCACAAAACGCTCACAAGTAACTTTTTTTTAGTCAATTTTCGCTTGGGGCAGGCTTTGGCTGGTTCGCCAGGGTTCAGCCATTGCGATGAGCGTTTCCGATTATCGTACAGGATCTACTTTTTATCACAGGTAATAATTCGATTTAAAATTACTTAATTATTGTGCCGGTTAAGTAATGTACACAGCTGTCGACGCGCGTTTGTCGGTTTGCTGCATTCAATTCATAAGGTACATTTCAAGCTTTTTCACCTACCCAATTTGCTTCAAGTGGATTAAAACAGTTTTATCACTAACACCGCAGCCTGCAGCTAACTCAGACGTGGTTTGCGATGGATCCACTTCCACGATAGCCTTCAATTCTTCATTATCAACTTTGGTCTCCGGCCATCCACGGGGCTTGTTCTGCAGGTAAAGTTTTCCAGAACGAAAACGTTGAAATCAAAAACCCACTGTGTTTTCTTCGAGCCGTTTCTGCAGCACTAGTGCCACGGTGGAACTCGTACTCGAAAATAATACGATATTTCAAGTTTTTTATTTTGTAAACAGATTCACGCAAAGAAAAAACCAAAAGAGGAAAAAATACATGAATTACGGTTTTCGAAACACAAATGCATGAGTAAATAGCGGTATAAATTTGAAATTGGAATTCTTTACTAAAGAATATTTGATTATACAAGATAATATATATATTGAATATACATGATATATTTGAGATCAAAGTGGCCAGTACGACAAAAAGCTAATGTAATATGTAAGGACCTAATTTAATAAACATGACAAATACAGCATGAAATAAAATGAAAAAAGTCTATTACGTAATCAGAAAAGAAACTTAGGCACGGACGTGCAGGTTTGAGTAATAAGAATTGAAATGATCCGATCGGTACGCGAATAAACAAGTTAAAAAATTCAGGAAATAGCGGATCAATATTGTAAATATATCTACTCACTAGCCGAAGGAGCAAAAAACCGTTCAAATGCCAGATGCACTCGCACACGAAGAGTTCCGTATAAACTTTTATTTTTGTACCTAGGTTTTCTGTGAAGTACGAACTTACTGATTTCGGACGCGAAAACGAAGTGATTCTCTAATGAGCCCTACTCACGTGCGATCTATCGTTACTGAGATCTTCGCCGCCTGACTTGACCTGACACTTACGTTCTTACAGATCATACTAGCTGCCCCGATACACCTTGTTCTGTCTTAACTATGAACAGATGTAATAAATTGAACACAATGCACAGTTAGTAGGGGAAAATTCATCGTCGTTTTATTATTAGTATTTTCTCCACAATTGTTCCAATATCACTCACCGTTTAAACCTTTCCTGAAATATCGCAATCATTTTAAGACCAAATTCAGCCAAATCGGTCCAGCCGTTCTCGAGTTATAGCGAGACTTTAGAATTGCAATCCATTTTTATATATTACTAGCAGCGGCTGTCCCGACACACATTTTTCACCTTCCCTGAACTTCTACAATTATTTCAAGACCAAAATTAGCCAAATCGGTCCAGTCGTTCTCGAGTTTTATCGCGACATTGGAGTTGCAATTCTTTTTTATTTTATATAAGAAGATTGTAGTAAAAGGGTTGTACATTGAATGTATTCATACCCGCTAGTTCATGCGGTGCGACAGCCAATTCTTTGGTGTAGTGCGCCAAAAGTACGAAAAACTACCTATTATTAATCCCTACCACGTTAGAGCACATCTTCTCTTATTGTCTGAGGGTCAGTTCACACCGCAACGAAACGATTCGCTACATAACGTTGAATTTTTAAGATAGCTAATGTTAGGTTGCACAGCGGTGTTCAGCGCATGTGCTGTGTATTACTGATGTCATATGAAACGGGTATATTTTGTGTAGTGAATAGAGTTCAATTTTGAACAGCTATCTTAAAAATGCAGCACCACGTTGCGTCGCGTATCGTCGCGTTATGAACTGACCCTTTCTCTTTTATGACATAGCCGTTCTAAATTGATCTCTCGCAAACGTTGCCAGCTCCTGTTGGTTTCTGAAATGACAGGTCGATACCGTCGATAGCATGTGAGTGAGGCATTAACGCCGTAAGCACACCGCGCGAAGCCGCGAACTGCGAAAAAGCGAAATATAATAGAGCGAGATGCAACATAACGCGATACGTGTCGAAGAGTATGTGACAGTAAATCTATCAGTTTCGCTAGCGAGGGTCGGTCTGCTAATGGGAGCCGTTTTTGGTACGGAGTACGGAACCCCAAAATCACATTTTAAGTGCTTTGATTAAAACTACTATTTTTGTATCCTTAGATTTATTTTACAGAGTCCGTTAATTACATTGAAAGGTTAACTAGAATTGAAAGAAAAGTTCTCTTTTTGTTTAGTTTGAAATTGACTGAACGATTTGCTTTATTTAAGCGACTAGCTTTTGCCCGCTGCTTCGCCCGCCCTAAAGCCATCGAGTAAAAAATACTTTCAAAAGTAGATTTTAAAAAATGTTTTTAAGTGACCAATTTTTTTTCTTATTACAGCCAAAAATTTCCGTAGCGCAAAAAATTATGAAAATAAATCCATCAAATTTATTTTTGACGTGATAACGTCTTATAAATCGATGGAGCCGGCTGCGCGCACGAAAAAACATGACTCATGCGTTACCTGTTACCCGTTATCGTTACCAAGTACCAGCGTTAGCTCGCATTGCCTAAAGGCAACAGTAATGAGGTAAACCTCATTATTGTTGGTGTTGTTGTTGTTGTTGACGTTGTCACGTTTGTACGATAGTACATAAGAGATAAATGAAATTCTGAATACTTTAGACTAATTATTATATTCAGGTTTTACAACTTTAAAATAATTCTATATAAAAAAAAAGCCAATTAAAATGTGAGTGTCCACGAGTAGGGCTGTAGGCGTAGTGGTTTTGCGTCGGGTATCGCCGCGAACATTCCCGTGCGTGTGAGTGGGACAAAAGAGCGCCGTCGGGCGCGCTCGTATGGGATCTCGCATATGTTCGGCGCTAACACGCGAACATGCACCCGGCCCTGGAAAGCTCACAGCTTTCCAGCTTCTTCACCAGTATTTGGAGATACTTGGTTTGGCTTGATCGTCTGGATTAGGGAGCCAACACACTCGATTGAGAGCGCGGCGGAATACACCTCGTGTCGGCAACACGGGTAGTGCCATCGGGTCCCGGGAAAGTTCGTTCTACACGTCCGAGTCGCCAATACAGGGGTGGAGTTTCCTCTTTCAATATCACCATATCGCCGGCTTGCAAATTTCGTTTCCTTATACGCCATTTGGTGCGTGCCTGTAGCTCGGAGATGTATTCCTGGCTCCAGCGATTCCAGAAGTGCTGCTTAATTTGTTCAATTCGCTGGAAACGGTCAAGACGATTGGTATTAGTCTCAAGTAGAGATGGAGATGGCAGCGCCTTTAGCGGTCTTCCGATCAAAAAGTGGCCCGGGGTTAAGGGGTAAAGATCATTTGGGGAAGAACTTAAAGGAGATAAAGGGCGGCTATTTAGGATAGATTCTATCTGAGCGAACAATGTCGAGAGCTCTTCGAAAGTTAAATGAGTATGGCCTAATATACGCGCCAAATGAAATTTAGCAGACTTAACGCCGGCTTCCATTAACCCATTGAAATGAGGCGCGTATGCTGGGGAAAAACAAAATTCGAGGCCTTCTTTGGTTGCAAAATCAGATAGAGCGTTCGTGTTAGAATTTAGGAATTCCTTAATTTCTTTAGCAGCCGCTACAAAATTGCCACCATTGTCGCAATATATTTTTTGTGGAATGCCTCTACGAGCAATAAAACGACGGAGGCATAATATAAAAGCATCTTTAAATAATTCAGAAACTGCTTCTAAATGTATACATTTATACTTAAAACAAATAAATACGCATAAATAGCGTTTTGTAATCTTACAACCACGACCCTTCCGATCCGTGATCATAAATGGCCCAGCGAAGTCAGTTCCAACAACAAGGAAAGGGAAATCTGACGTAATTCTGTCGGACGGTAAATTACCCATTATGTTTTTAGCTATTTCACCTTTAAAACTTCTACAAACATTACAATTTAAAACTGTCCGGCGCGCTAAGTCTCTACCATTAATAGGCCAGAACCGCGATCGTAGAGATGCTAAAAGTGCTTGCGGACCAGCGTGTTAGAGCTTGAGGTGTTCGTGTTCGAATAACAGTTTAGTTAAGTGATGTTTCGAGCTCAGAAACATAAGATGTTTCATATCAAAACTATAGTTAGAGTCTTGAATGCGACCACGTACTCGAATAACACCGTCATGCACAAATGGGTTAAGTGCCGCAACATTAGATTTAGGATTTAGAGATTTTCCTTTTATAAACAGGGCGAATTCTTTAGAGAACGACTCAGACTGGGAAATATGAATTAGCCCTTTATCAAGTTCTGAAATTTTTAAAGGACCTGTAATTTTATTTTTTGAGTTTTTACAATTATACAAAAATCTATTAATGTAAGCAAATATGTTTTGTATAGTTTTAAGTTTAGAATATTTTTCAATGTTAAAAATAGAATGATTTAAATCATTATTGTGTTCTATTAAATGAACTTTAACCTCTGGTAAATCGTTCGTCTCAATATAAGTCTGAAACTGTGATAGAGGCCATTCATTCTCCGGTAATGACAGAAACTCTGGTCCAAACCACCACAGATTACAATTAGCAACTTCCCTAGGATCTACACCGCGTGATATAAGATCTGCAGGATTATTTTTAGTGGAGATATGATGCCATGAAGCAATTTCAGTAAGTTCCCGAATTGCGTCTACTCTATTGGCTACAAACGTTTTCAAATTTATAGACCCGACACGTAACCAAACTAAAACGATACTAGAATCGGTCCAGTAAGACGTTCCCGTAATTTTGCAACGTAAAGCTTGCGCAAGTAGAGCGCCCGAGAGTTCGAGACGAGGTATAGTAGTTTGAGCAGATGCAGGAGGAACGCGTGATTTAGCGCAAAGTAAATTTACGTGTACCTGACCTTCCGCGTTTATCGAACGAAGATAAATACAGGCACCATAGGCACGTTGTGAGGCATCACAAAAACAATGAATTTCATTGTTTATAGAGTTTGATATTAATACCGGCCTAGATATAGACAAGCATGCAATAGACTGGAGACCATCAATAAAGGTCTTCCAGGATTTGACAACTTCTTTGGGGGCTGGTTCATCCCAATCAAGTTTTAGAGACCATAGAGTCTGTAGCAAACTTTTGGGAATGATAGTGCACAAAGATAGGAGGCCCAAGGGATCGAACAATTTGAAAGTTGTGGAAAGTATACTCCGCTTAGTCACAGAATAAGTATGATCTATAGGGACTGGAAATTTAAGAATATCCGACGAAGGATCCCAGCTCAGACCTAGAGTATTAGTTGACTCGCTTACAATTAAATTACCGTTGGATTGCAAACATTTAGACGGCAACAATGTAGGTAAATTAGAGCGGTACTTACGCAAATTGAAACCTGCCTGAGCAAGATTTTTAGAAACCGCTTGTTGGATAGATCGGAGCTGGTTCTCATGATCATGGCCAGTTATAAGATCGTCGACCAGACAATCATTCTGTATTATATTTTTTATAATAGAGTCATTGCATTCCTCACCAACCTGCCAAAGACAACGCGTTGCAAGAAAACTAGAACTCGCTAAGCCGTATGTGACCGTATTTAGTCTCAGGGTTTGCAAAGGCTTGTCCTCCGCATCACGCCAAAGGATTAATTGGAAATTACGATCAGACTCTTCTAACCATGTTGGGCGGTACATTTTCTCTACATCGCAACATAATACAAACCGGTATTGACAAAACCGAAGTAGAATATTAAAAAGAGAGTCTTGTATTGACGGTCCTATCATTAGGATGTCATTTATAGATAAGTTAGACGTTTTCGTGCGAGCAGAGCCGTCGAAAACAACACGAAGTCGAGTAGACTCGCTGTTCTCGCGGATAAGCGGGAGGTGAGGGATAAAATATCCATTTACAGGTTTGTTAGTTTCTGAAATTGAAAGATGACCAAGATTAGCATACTCATTTATAAAATCAACGTAGGCAGATTTAATTTCGGGCTGCTTTCTGAACCTACGTTCCAAGTTAAAAAATCGTTTTTTAGCCATAAAATAGCTATCTCCTAAGCACCCAGAAGATCTCGAAAATGGTAACTTAACGCAAAAACGCCCGTCTGCAGTACGTTTAGTATTTTGTATACAATGATTTTCACAATCTCTCTCCCTATCTGTAAGTAAAGATTTTTGTGGCAAACTTTCCAATTCCCAAAACTTTTTAAGATCATTGTGCAATTCTGTAATTTTACTTTTACCATTTTCTAGAGTAATCTTAGAAAAATTACATTGTGTAGTATTACTATTGTTATTGGTGTCATGAGTATAGCGCATGGGACCTGCAATAAGCCAACCTAATTTTGACTGCCGTAAGATGGGATTTCCGGTCCCTATAGAGTGCTGATTGGGCAGCAAAATGTCCCAAAAAATATCAGCACCGATAAGTAGTCCTACGTCAGCGGGGTTGTTAAAGCTGGGGTCTGCGAGCTCGAATAACTTTAAGTTTAGATTTTTAATATTAATATAGGATTTAGGTATTTTACCCGTTATTTCAGGTACTATAACTAAACATGTAATATTAGCTGTAAATGAATAAAATATAAATAAAATATAATAAAATTAAAAAGAAGTAAATGAATTGAAACGTGATTTTAGTGTAACATTGCAACTTTCAGTGTTGATTTGCAAGGAAGTGTTACCTATACCTATAACATTTTGGATATTGGAATTTAATGAATTTAAATTTAATCGTTGTTTTAATTTCGCAAAAATAAACGAACACTGACTACCACAATCAAGAAGTGCTCTAGTAGTTATAGAATTTTTGGTTGTAGGATTGACAACTTCAATAAGTGCGGTACATAAAAGAACCTCCGATGAAGTCATCGCGGACATCGCGATTGGTTCCGCTTGCTCGGAGTCCGTTTTAGACCTACAAAGTAGTGTACTATGCCGATCGCGACATATTTTACACGAACCATTGATTCTGCATCCACGTTAATTATGTCCAACGCGTAGACAATTTGTACATAGTTTTAATTTAGCTGCTAGTGCAGTCCGGTTATCAACCGATTTATCTAAAAATTGTGGACACTCATAAATTCGGTGATTTTTACTACACTCAACGCATCTATAACCAATTGAGTTATTTGTATTATTCGTCTTTTCAACAAGAAACGATTTAGTTGATTGCGGTATTTGTGAATGTTTAGAGTTATGAGAGAAATTAGGAGCTAATTTTACGTTTTTATTTCGGCAATCTTGTTTGTTACGAAAAACTGACTCGAGTACATCGGCGCAAGCCTTTAAAAACGTCATAAAATTGTCAAGAGACGGCATTTCCGAAGAATTAACGTTAGCATGAATATATTCCTCCCATTTAATTCGAGTGTTGTTGTCTAACTTTGCTGAAATTAAATATATAATTAATGTGTCCCAGTGTTCCGTGGGCTGGTTTAAATTATTAAGGGCACGCAAATTTTTTGTGACATGATCAACAATAAAACTTGTGACTTGTCAGATTCGCGAGCTTGCTCAATATTTAATAATAGTTTTAAATGGTTATTTATCAATTGCCTAACATTGTTATACCGTTCGCATAAAAGATTCCAAGCTTCAGGATAATTACTGTTAGATACTTGTAAATTACTAATGACTCGAGCAGCTTCACCTTCCAAATATGAATTTAAATAATGGAATTTGTGTATGTTTTAAATCCTAGAATTGTTGTGAATGAGCGAGCTAAACGTGTCTCTAAACTCAAGCCATTTATAGTAGGTACCATCAAAGTTACTAATTTTAATAATAGGCAAACGAGAACCAATGACCTCCTGGTCATCGTCATCTGCGCTAACAAAACTGTTTTGACCTTGATCGTGGCATGATTTTTTAGAAACCGAATTTTGTTCAATAATTTCCTGAGCGGCAGCTATAGAATTATAAAATGCTAGTTCTATACATTCCCTGGTATCTAATTTGTTACTTAAATTATCTGCGTCTATTCCCTCTATTTGACTTTGCACACCATCGAATTCAGCGAATACCTACAGCCTCAATTTTTACTATATTTTGTGCTAATATTTTGACATCAGTTTGTGTGATTTTAGTATAAGTTTTTATGTCGTTAATTTGATTAGCGAATTTAGTAACGCGACCTTTTATTGAAGCCCGCTTAACATTTAAAACTTTAAGTGATGCCTCCATGTCACAAAGTTAGCACGCAAAACAAAGATAGGTAAATTAATTATAAAAATAAAATGTATACAATACGGCCTCGCTTCAATGAATAGAACAGCTGACTATACTGATAACGTTGGAATTCAGGATCAGTAGGTACTGCGCTGCAGGCAGCTGGCGTCAGTCGATGCACACTCTCAGTACGTATGCGCTCTTGGATGTGTGAAGTTGCTGTGATGCGCCGCGCTGTGACCCTGGAATGGAATGTTTCGATCTTTTGTATTATCGAGAAATTACACTTGTAGGTATATACCGATAGGGAGGGAATGAAATATGAATATGCAAAGCCTTTGAATCACTAAGAATGTAATTTAGGATGTGAAATATATTGAAATAGTGGAATGTGAAATTATTTTAAATATTCTGTATCACTATTAAAGTTGCAAATTGAAATGAAATGTGACAAGTGATTTTATAATGTAATATAATGAATTGATGCGCGTGCGCAGGTAAGCTTATATAACGTATATTAGGCCAAATTGGTTTAGCAATTTTTTGAATGCTGGCAAATAGGTACGATTATATTGTAATTTAGACTTTCAAGTCGCAAAAACAGGCATAAACGCAAGGGTTTAGAGAATCTGAAAGCGACAAATAGGGTCTTGACTTTCAGATCACCAAGTAGACAAATATGCAAAATAGGCAAATTGAAAGCGAATGGTTGTTTAATAATTATGAATTTAGACTTTCAAGTCGCAAAAGTAGGCATAAATGTAAAAACTAGACAGTCGGAAAGCGACACTCAATAGTCTTAGACTTTCGACCGCAAAAGTAGGCAAATATGCAAAAATAGGCGCTTTGAAAGAAATAAAACGATTAACAATGATGAAGAAATGTACCTAAATGCATTTACGAGCTTCAACAATTATTGCAAACTTATATAGAATGTGGGTGAATATGGTGATGAGTGAATAAAAAAGGAACGGACTTACTTTATTTCGGTGAAAATACCAAATCTTCTTCTTAATCCCTTATATTTGTTGGATATTATCATAAATATCCAAAAGATTTCAATTGATGGTAAAATATTGCCTCTTCGTTGGCTGAGAATGACTCAGCAAAAAGGCTAGAACTTTCCAGTGACTTCGATCCGATGCTTTGAATTTCCTGAAAATCTAGAAATCTTCTTTTTTCACGGTCGCCACTTTATATACGATAGTACATAAGAGATAAATGAAATTCTGAATACTTTAGACTAATTATATTCAGGTTTTACAACTTTAAAATAATTCTATATAAAAAGAGCCAATTAAAATGTGAGTGTCCACGAGTAGGGTTGTAGGCGTAGTGGTTTTGCGTCGGGTATCGCCGCGAACATTCCCGTGCGTGTGAGTGGGACAAAAGAGCGCCGTCGGGCGCGCTCGTATGGGATCTCGCATATGTTCAGCGATAACGCGCGAACAACGTTCAACTATCGTCAGTAAACCGACTTTACAGACAACCGGTATGTTTTTTTAAATCAAACCAGTAGTTTCCAATAAAACAAACAAACTCTTGCGGTTTCCGATATTTATAGGTAAAATAAAATATAGTAAGCCGGGGACAAAGTATAATATTAAAACTATAACGGAAGTAGAAACGAATAAAATACGAGAACTCCCTTACGAGACAAAAATTCTGACAAGAATTCAAATTCACCAATCGAATTCTATTTTATCACAACATCGACAGTGAAATGACGTCACCATTTTATATCAATCTCTTTAACATTCGCGGCGAATGTATCGCGTGCACTGAATACAGATCAGTGTTTGTTCTAGGTGTCAAGATCCACGTCGCAGCAGGTCGTGCTGAGGGAGGCGACGAGGGCCCTCGCGGGACGATTCCGATGCGAGGTGTCGGCCGATGCGCCGTCCTTCCATACACAAGTGCGATCCGCTTACATACACGTCGTCGGTAAGTACATCTACCAATGTTGAAATAATAGAACGATTATTATTTTCGTGATGTTACAAACGCCTTGACGTTATAATTAAGGACCTAACCTAGTAATTAGTACTAGGAGTAAAATAACTATTAGTACTAGGACTAAACCTAGTAATAAAAAATGTTCAGTTCACAGTATGGCTTCAGTCTCAGTGTGCGTGCAAGTGAGACTAAATATACTGAGAGATAATATATATTTGAACCATACTGCAAATTGAACATTTTTAATTCCGAGAATCGGCCTTCTCATTTGGTGCACCGCTAGTTCGTTGCAACATATAAATCACGGCACAAACAGGCGTCGTGTATGTAGTCTGAAAAAGCGTGTCAACGGACTGATGCTAGACACCAGTCGATGTTACATATAGCTATATTTCGCAAACGATTGAAGAACTAAGATTTTCGTAAAGGTTGTTAGATAAGAGTTGGCGCCTACAACATGTATACATGTTACGTTGTGTGCTGTCTATGAATTTGAGCGTTACGTAAAGTGTCACGTCTTGATTATTCATAGATAGCACACAACATAACATATATACATGTTGTAGGCTCCAACTATTGTCTAGCGGAATATACATCTCAACCTCCGCAAACGATGTCACGCAGAAAATAGACAACGGCTAAGTAATAAACATTTAAATAATAAAATACAGTACCTATTTGAAAATATAATATTAAAACGAGAGATTCTAAATTGACGCATTCAATGAAAACGATAAACACCTTCGCAATAAACTATTGTATGTACAAATACTAAATCAGATTTCTGTGATTCTCGGAAAACATGGCTACAAGAGCAAAGATATGAAAGGAGTACGTACATTGAGCAGAGAGAATTATTCGAATAGAAACACAGGCGAGCGCCCGTCGAATCGTAAACAAGACTACTTTGTCGCTCTTCGATAGACTCCCTCGTCACACGTACGGTATAGACCAGGGGTCGACAACCTGCGGCTCGCGAGCCATATGCGGCTTTTTGAATGTGGAGCTGCGGCTCTTTAGTACTATACGCAAAAAATATTTTATTTTATCAAAAAAAAAACAATTAAAAATCGTTCGGAATCGATGGACGACTTAGCCACTTGAAATCGCTTTCCCAGCACACAAAGGCGGCGTTAGGCGTGGGCGACGTTGGCTATGCTGTCCACTCCTAACGCCTAACGTTTGGCCATCTCATCAGTTCTTATGAATAAGTAGATAAGTTTTTCTATCAAAAAACTTTATTTATGCTAGTACTATTTATTATTGGAAAGGAAAAAAAATGTGGCTCGTCAGAAACTTAGAAATATTGTAAATTGTAATGTTTTACTCTTCCGGCTCAAAAGGTCGCTGACCCCTGATATAGACTTCAACTGGGCGTATATTTTTGCGAGGATTAAAGCCTGTGTTTGTATTCCTCTCGCCTTCGGCCGAAGTGCTCACAAAGTATCCAAATTAGCTTCAAATATGAAGAAAAATACAGTACAAAATTTACCTGCAGGATCTTTACTGCAAGAAGAGGAGAACGGCAAAGGTATAGATAGATGATCACTCTAACATTTAACATTTTTACTTAAAGGAAACCTTTGACGACTTAAAAAAAGCAAGTTCTGAAAAGTTAAGCTTAAAAAATGTTAATAATCAGTCGAAAGCAATATTATTAAGTAGGTATACTAATGCCTGAAAATATTATAATATTAGGTACCTAATATTACTAATGTTTGAAAATGGGAATAAATTATTTATTTGTTTATTTAATAGGCATAAAGAGGAAAGATGAGATTACTTGTTTGTTAGAATTGGATTGGCTCTGAAACTACTATGCCGATTTTGATGAAATTTGGCACAAATATTGAGTTGACCACGGGGATGGACATACACTACTTTTATTGCGGAAAAATGTACGGTTCCGTTGAGATTTCGCGCACGAAGTCGCCGGCAATGTCCAGTTTTATATAAGTTTGCGTTATTTTAATGAACCTACACTTTGTACCCAAAATTTAAATTAAAATAAAAGATATTTATATCCCACAATTATAGCCTTTTTTAAAACTTTATATGCTTTTAAGACGCATATTACATCTCGACTGTGATTTGTGTGTAAAATGGCCAATTATGGCGTTCTTGTTCTCAGAAACAAAGATACATTAAAAATTTTGACATATTGAATAGTGCAGAATAGCTATAGGCCTAGTTCGTAGCGGCCTCGATTTTTGTAAATTTTGCTTAACTTTTTAATTAAACCCGAAATTGGAGAGAAAGATTTTCATAAAATGCGCGAAGGCACTTTTGAGCTCCTGGATAGAGCTACTGTTCTAAGCAAATGAAATAATAAATTAGTATGTTATCTCCTATATAGTCGTATAGTTCGTAGCGGCCTTAGAATTTTGAAATATCTTTGATTTAATATAGAAAAAAACCTTTTTATAATCCAAAAAAAACTTCGCAAATCGCTTTATGTTAACTGTGAATTACTCCTATCTAAGATAATATTATTACAAAATTTATACAAGAACATTTGTTACTTTATGACGAATAAAGATTTGATATTTTTAAAGCACGAATTTATTAACCTATTTCAATAAAAACTATAAATACAACTGTAAATTACTACAAAATTAGAAATGTCAAGAAAGGCTTCAAATATCTAATCTCGAAGAGTGCAGATTTGTAATAGGGCTCATAATTCGTGTTTACCTCGGTGCCTCGACCTTCGAATTTTATGTAATTTACTTTAATTTGCTTAGTTTCAGTAAAAACAATGTTACGTACGCATTTCTTTCATTTAATTATTGCTATAAAATTTGTCACAACAAAAACATTGTCCTACTTATTTTGTTATTGGGAAAATATAATACGAACCACGAAAACCAATTTCGTGACTAGTAATTATTATTATCTAGAATAATATTATCTAGATAATATTATTTTATGGACGTTTCAGTATTTCCGAGGGCACTGTACGAAAAATATCCTGACCAAAATATCTAAAACTCTCTGACTCGACCACAGCAATAACTACACCTACAAAGTCCCCCAGTCGGTTGCACCAACAACCGACTGGGGCCGGTATATTAGACATGTCCTGACATACTCTTGGTTAGGTTAGTTTTCCGAATCACAGCGATCCTAAAGTTTTCACTTAAAGAACTGTATTGAAAAATAAGATCTGTTCGATAAAATCTCAACTTGGTTATTATTGTTATCACAATCGCGCATTGAACTGGTAATTTCTGTGCGACATTTATTTAGAATTCGTGTTCAATGTTCTGGGTAAATTGAGGGATGAACTTCTGGAGGTTCGCCAATACGACGGAATCCATGTTACTTTATTTTACAAACAATTTTTATTAATTTTACCACAGTGTCTAATTTTGTTTAATTTTGTCACAGTGAAAATTCCCCGGAGGTTAAAAAATTACTTTTTTAACCTCCGGTGCAAAAAGGATGGGTGTTAAGTTTGCCGTGTCTGTATGACTGTCCGTGGCACTGTAGCTCCCAAGATTATAAACAATTTTTTTTTGAAAGCTGACATGATAGATTGTTCTTAGCTAAAATTCATAATCATCAGCTCGCTCACTGCTTGGCAATTCGGGGGTTACTTTTTTAAATTTTGTTTATTTATTTCTCACTAATTGCTTTACAATATATATGATATAAAATAAAATAATGTGTAAGTTATGTATTATGTAACTACCTATGTATTTTAAGCAGAACAATGTAAACAATGACAGTTGTCTGTTATAAATTAAATTTTATAATTTTATATAAATTATAAATTTAATATCTAATAATATATTATATTAATTATACATTTTATAACTCAATAATAGGTTGAATACTGTCAATAAAAGCTTTTTGTAAAAAAATGCACAAAAAAGGTTGAAATATAACTTATTTTCTAAATCCGAATTTAAAAGGGGAATCCCCTTTTAAATTCGGCTAAAATTTCAACTATTTCTCTACTCGCGTACTGGCTGATTCCTGCTGTCAAACAACAATTTTTATATACACCTTTAAAATAATTTGCTGATTAAGTTGATCAGTTTGTACACCTATGAAAACTATCACAGTGAATTCACAGTAGGGAATGCCGCTCTGAGCCAAAAGAAAACATCTCGTGAACGCCGTCCGTACTTTTGTTCGCGCCTGTTCGTGGAGCTACTCTGCTTGATCTTTGACATTTTTCTAAAGGACATTATAAGTACGGGGTCTAAAGAAAACATTGTAAAATACGTGTGGCACTCGGGGACTGCCGCGGTAAAGCTATTGCATAGTAAGTCTACACGCATACGTCTAGTCGCACGCACACAAACACCGTGCCGAAGTCTGCCGAACTGAAACGACGTTAGACGATGCACGGCTTTCAACGCCGCACCGCTGTGCCGGTCGGAGTGGGGGGTGTTAGGTTTATTTTCGTTACGGAATTTCTTGATTCGGTCGCCGCGCTCAAAGCACGCGATAAAAGCTATGCAATAGCTTAAAACTGTGTCTGACTAACTAACAATTTACAAAGACGTGGAGTTATTGCCATACTGCACAGCATACAGCATAATGCTAGCTCGTAGTGTGCTAGTTGTTAGCCTTAATAGCCTACTCCTTCTCACGTCCAGGGGGGGAAGAGCAGTAGTCGGTGATGTTGATGATGCAAACAAAATTACAAAGTTATGTATATTAAGGCAGCATATTGTGATTGATTTTTAAACGTTAAATAACCAAGAGGTTATTTAACGTTTAAAAATCAATCAAAAGAGTAACAATTAATGGCGTGGAGAGTGGCAAGAGCCACTCTCCACGCCATTAATTGTTACTTTTATTAAAATATAAAACAAAAAAATATTAATCAACTTTATCCCATTGTATTTGTACCGACCGTTCTCTGCACTAATTAAAACAACTTTTAATTACGCGCGCTTTGAAACTGAACTATTTGGTATTGTATCGACTCCAGGGGACGCAAAAAATGTAGACATCGCATTTTTTTTAACCTCAGCAGTTACCGCAAGAAAAAGGGGTGTCATAAGTTTAACGTGTTCTGTATATTATAATAAGATACTTATATTTCAATTTTAAATACTGAAATATCACTTTTACTATCTGTATTTTTTAATTTACAATGAAAAGTATGTGATAATATAATAAAATTAAATTATTTTACCAAGAATACAAAGTATTTTGCCCAATCAAAAAAAAAAACTTTTGAGGTAAAATATTAGCTTCTAGCTGTCCTGACACACGTTGTTCTATCCTAACTATGAAATGGAATAAATAAATAACTACACCTACAAACTACATCTACAACTATATCTACACCAGTAGGTGTAGATATAGTTACACCTTTTCCAATATTTCTCAACGTTTAACCTTTCCTGAACTTCCACATTTATTTCAAGACCAAAATAAGCCAAACCGGTCCAGCCGTTCTCGAGTTTTAGCGAGACATTGGAATTGCAATCCATTTAATATCTTCAATGTACTAGGCGTAGTCACCTGGTGTGGGAGGGGGTTTTGGTTTTTGTTGTTGGATCCGCAGGCTGGACCGTGAGTACAGCTCTTTAACTATAAATAGGTACAAAAAGTTATGAAATATTACCTGAAAAGTAGGGGGGAGGGGGGGAGCTTGGCATATATACCTACTACAGATGGTCATGGAGGGGAGATGGGGGGGCAAAAAGTGTAAAAAGTGCTCATGCTCAGTATCATTAATGGGTATGTTCCCTTAAGCGTAGCGTAGCTATTATATTATCAACGGTATTTTGTAAAAAAAGGAAATTTTTGGTAAAAAAATGTAATAATGTAATTAATGAAAATGAAAAAAAGAAATCAAAAAATTTGATTTCCAAATGAAACTCATCAAGACTTTGTCCCAATGTGTGCAAATCGTTAGTACACAAACGTTCTTTGACTACTTTTTACATTTTATTCACATAATTTAAAGTAAAAACTCTTCTAGTTTCTTCGCTCTATAGTTAAATCTCTAGGAACGTTCAAGTGATCGTAGCGCCTTTTTTCACGTGAAATTAAATCAGCAAAGCGGCGTAGAATATTTTTTTCACAAAACCTTAATTATTTAAAAAAAGTACTTCTGTATTTGTTTTCAATTTCCTGAAGTATCTTGAAAATAATTAGATCAAGATTCGCAAAGGAATGCTCCGAATGTTTTAGCACTAGTCAACATTGTCGATTTAAGTTTGTTGTTTTTAAAATAAAATAAAATAAAATAAAAAGTAAAAACCAGAGAAGGTTCTCAAGTCAACGCATATTTTTTTTATGTGGGACCATACATTACTTTTTACAGAGTAATCCGATTTTGATAATTCTTTTTTTTGTGTAAAGGGTTTAGGTACTTCTAAGTCGGTGGCATTGTCAGCGAATGGTGGAACATAGTGATGGATTCTATTTAAAATAACAGCTTTGCACTATATTCATATGAAAGTATATAAATACGGTAATTACAATAAAAAACTATTTATTTAATTTTTGTCTGTTCGTCCATCCGTCCGTCTGTCTGTTTCTGCTAATCTCTAATCTTTCTGCTAATCTCTGTAACGGCTGGCCCAATTTTCATGGGACTTTCACTGACAGATATGAATTGTGCCAGCCGTTACAGAGATCAGCCGGAACATCAGCTGATGTTATAAGTAACATGGGC
Source organism: Phengaris arion (assembly GCA_963565745.1). Classification (NCBI taxonomy): domain Eukaryota; kingdom Metazoa; phylum Arthropoda; class Insecta; order Lepidoptera; family Lycaenidae; genus Phengaris; species Phengaris arion. The sequence goes on along the minus strand of OY751439.1, from coordinate 4,912,699 downwards.
TACTTTCATCTTAGGGTTCCGTTTAAAAAATAGTTTTCTGTTTCCGTTAATTCTACGTAAACTAAGTTGCGAGTACCAGCTAGTATAAGATAAGATTAAGCAAAGTCTGAACGCGTGAAAAATTCGTGAAATCTTAAAATTAGAATTTTGGTAATTTATAAAGAAACGTCTTTCTCCACTAAACGCTGAGCTCGAGAGGAGAAACTCTGGAGCACCCGTGCCTATAATTTGTACCAACCTAAAATTTCCTACGAATTCCTCTTATCAGTTATTCATAAACCAACGAATAAGAAGTAAGATACGATAATAACCATTTGGTTGGGAATAGGGATGTTGCCAAATGTCGAATAACACATTTTCACTAATTAAATTATTGACTAACACACAAGTCTAAAGGACATAGTTATTAAGGTTCTCGCAAAACGGTTTGTTACGTCAGAAACTGATATCGCCATAGTTGACGTCACAGGCCGACATATCAATATATTTTTGTTGCAAAATTTAAATTGCTCGTATCTACATTATTTTTTAAGATTTAAATTAACTAATATTATTTAAAAAAAAAAGTATATCGACACTATGTAATCTGTATAGCCTATGTTACTCGGGCCTGTTAGCCTATATTACGAATCTAGTGACACCTAATTTATTAAAATCGGATCAGTAGTTTAGGTGCTACGGTGAAAATGGAAATATACATACGTCATACATATGTATATACATAGACTGACAAAATTTCCTTTTTGTTACGCCGGAGTCAGATAAATATGGGTTTAAGATTTCATTATTTACTCTATTTCTAAAGTCGGCTATACAATATGTTGGCCGAGTGTTGCCGAGAGGTGACCAACGCCAACGTGTAGACAGCTGATTCGACTTGCCTTGTCTTCATTCGGTGTCGCTCGCCTAGTTGGCCGAGTGAAGCCCACGGCCAACATGTGTAGAGCTTATTTGGCGCTACTTGTCTTTGCTCGCTTGTGATCACTTGCGCAAATCAAACTTCGGATCAGTGTCGGTTTTTGTGCACAAATCAAAAGCTCTCGTCTGCGCTCTTACAATGTGTGGGCAGCTCGATAAACACTCGTCTATATTGGCCGTGGCATTCGAGGAACTCGTCCAACGTTTGTCATCAGCACTTGCCTTTGCCTTATTTGCCGACGCTTGTATTGGCCTACACTGAGTAAACACGTATAGCCGACTTAATATTGTAGGCATCTACCAAAAGTCAGTATCAAAAATTTGCTTACCCAAATATATTTATATATTTTTAATACACAATATCAAAGATTTCGAAACATCGTAAAATAAGCCAATCTGTATATCACTGTAAATATTTTTTAAATTTTTATTGTTAATTTAATAAAAGAGCACATATTGGTATCAAGGGATTTCGAACAAAGCCTGTATCGAAACGTCTGACATAACCCGTCGATAAGCCATTTATTATGGCATAAAAGACATTAATTAATGCAGAATTCACAAAAGGACACTGACAATATGCTTTATCGATCTTCAAATTTATTTTGGTAGCATAAAATGAAATATTCGTGATGAAAACAGGATCAGGGGACCATTTAATTCGATTAACCCGAGTGAACCTTGTGAGGAACGTTGAAATCATTGAAATTCTGTTTTTAGGGTTCCGTTTTTTCACCTACATGTAAGGTGGGGAGTTTTTTTTTCTCGCGTCTACCCCATAATGTAGCCGTATCATTAGATAGGCGTTTACAAAAATCGAGAGATGAGATTTTCGAGAGATCGAGAGATTTTTGTTATAGGTATCCGTTTGCGAGATATTCAACTTGAAATCGCTCCATTTTTTTGTTACAATAGCCCGCCCGTCTAAAAGTTAAATGGCTGGAAAAATGTGAAAAAATTCATGACGCTAGTCCACGTGGTGAACTTTACAGGAAAACTATAACGGCTTATATAACTTTGTTGGTAAATAACGTAATAATAAGTAAACGTGTAAAATACTGGTACGATAAAAATTAATATCTATAGGCGCTTTCACACCACGTGTCGATCTGGTCCCGTGCGAAGTTCTCGAAGAACTTGTACGTAAAATAAAATATATATAGTAACTATTTAGTAATCTGTAGTACACTGTTACGGAACCCTACGTGCTCGAGTCTGACTCGCACTTGGCCGGTTTTTTGTTTATATAATGGCTCAAAATCTCGGTTTAAGCTAGTTCAAGTGTAAACCTTTTGGATGACGATCATTTAATTATCTGTGCAGGAGCTTTCAAACTATGTATATAGGTACACCATATAAACACAAGGAAAATGTTACACACTAAACACAGACGATCATAGACATTCAGCAAAAACTGTTCACACCGAAATGAGACAATACGGGTCGCGGCGATAAATGTATGTAGGATAGCGATTCAAAATAGAACTTTATTCACTAGACAAGAAGACATGTTACTGATTTCTTATGTTTACGCGAATATTGTTTATTGTTTTAAACACTTACGGATTGTGTCGTGGTGGTTTTCCGTCGTTTCAGCTACTTTCCAGCAGCCGTGGTCACGGGAGGACTGTCCTCCCGTGTGTTTGTGTTAAGTGTTAAGTTAAGTGTTTAAGACATGTTACTGTCAAATGTTACTACGACAGAAATATACCCAATTTGTGGCAGAATCATATTCAAAATAGGTCGTGGCATACATTAAGAAAATCAGATTCTAATTGATGTAATAACTGATGGTACAATTTCGGTAATTGTGAAATATATTATTATTATTTTCATGATTTCCAAGTAATATAAATGGACGAACTATACATAGGTTTATTTTGTAATTCCAATAAAGGCTATGAATATTATGTACAGTATTATGTCCAGGCATAAGATCAAAATCGCTTGCCAGCGCCGATGAAATATTGATCACATTCACACTGACTCACTTGTAAATACAGACTTCGCTTTGTGTTTAAATAATTTTATGCGTCCTAGTGCAAAGGCGTCCAGTTTAGAAAGTGGTCGATCAGAAACTTTTCTGATATTGTACAGTCGTCGACAATGCGGGTTAACATTCGATCACAAAAAACATGACATTTCGATCTTTATTAGACATGATAAGGCGTTAGGGTCAAGACACAGACGATCATAAACCCTCAGCAAAAATCTATTTAGCGTCAGTTCATACCGAAATGAGATGGCGATGCTTTTTAAGATAGCTATCCAAAATTGATATTTATTAACTACACAAGAAGAGAAAACTGTATTAATCCAGAAGCTAAGCTACTACCGTACCAAATTTCATCGAAATCCGTGCAGTAGTTTTGCGTGAAAGACTAATAAACATCCATCCATCCATCTGTCCATCCATCTATCCTCACAAACTTTCACATTTATAATATTAGTAGTATGACTAATGTCATATGAAACGTGTATCGTCTTATGAAATGAATTAAATTCAATTTTGAATAGCTATCTTGAAATTGCAGCGCCATGTCGCGTATCGTGTCGTTTTGGTGGGAATTGACCGTTAAGGTTCGAAAGTAATACACCGGATAAGTCAGCGACTGCATCGGCTATGACATAGATAAATGAATGGGCTGGGCGCTCTACCGCCAGCGAGACCAATGTGATTGTCTATGGGTGATTTGTCTATGGGCTGTGATAATGAAAAACAGTCGCGGCAATAGTTGTCACTGGTCATCCATGGGCGCGGGGATTTACCCTAGACGCTCACGTGCAAAATCGGGGCTCAGCTAGTTAGAAGGGTTAAAGTGAAACGAGTTCAACCCAAGTGCCCGCCGTCGGAACTGTGTAAGGGGGTATTTCCGGCCCCACGCGTCACTCACGTGTCGACGTTTAACCCTACACGCTACATGCACACAAATATGACGGATAAAATATTTTTGTCTGTGGATGAACAAAAGTGCGAAGATTTGAATAAAAAATAATATAAATATTAGGCCCTTACATGTGAAAGTGTCTTTTTGTCGTACTTGCCACTTTGATCTCAAATATATCTTCTTTGGATAGGAAATCCAATTTAAAATTTATACCGCTATTTACTCAAGCATTTGTGTTTCTAAAACCGTAATTCATTTGTTTTTTTTTTTCTTTTGGTTATTTCTTTGCGTCACTCTGTTTACAAAATGGAAAACTTGAAATAAGTATCGTGTTATTTTCGAATACGAGTTCCATTGTGACACCGGTGCTGCAGAAACGGCTTGAAGGATTAATGATGTGTATGGCGGCGGTGTCGCGTAAAAGAAAACACAGTGCGTTTTTAGTTCCAATGTTTTCGTTCTGGAAATTTCAACCAGCAGAACAAGCCCCTTGGACGGCCAGAGACCAAAGTTGATAAAGACCAGGGATTGCGGTAAAGTTGAGTACTATACCGCGATCGTAGATACACCTGGGTGGAGTTCTTTTCGACAGCTGTTCGCATAGTACTGCCTTATACATGTTCTTTTTTATTATGATCTGTTATTTTGCTATTATTTGTTGTTTGTTAATATTATGTATAATCTATGTTTCTCTTTATTTATGTAGTTAGGCAAATGTCCGTTCTATTTCTGTTATTTGTAATCTTGTTCGTGATTGTTTATGCTTCATGTCGATTTTTTGTTGATAATGTAGTGTAGTGTGGGCGTGTTTGTTGAATAAATGTTATTATTATTATAATAAAGAAGTGAAGGCTATTGTGGAAGCGGATCCATCGCGAACCACGCGCAAGATAGTTTCAGGCTGCGGTGTTAGTGATAAAACTGTTTTAATCCACTTGAAGCAAATTGGGAAGGTGATTAAGCTTCAAAGGTGGGTACCCCATGAATTGAGTGCAGCAAACCGACAAACGCGCGTCGACTGCTGCGTTACATTACTCAACCGGCACAATAATGAAGGGATTTTAGATCGAATCATTACCTGTGATGAAAAATGGAGCCTGTACGATAATTGGAAATGCTCATCGCAATGGCTGAACCCTGGCAAACCAGCCAAAGCCTGCCCCAAGCAAATATGGACTCAAAAAAAGTTACTTGTGAGCGTTTGTTGGACTAGTGCCGGTGTCGTTCACTACAGCTTTCTTAAATCTGGCCAGACGATTACGGCAGATGTCTATTGCCAGCAACTGCTAATCATGATGGAAAAGCTAGCTGCTAAACAACGGAGGTTGCTCATTCGCTCTAGGCCACTGCTGTTTCAGGACAACGCTAGACCACACACTGCACAACTGATGGCTACCAAATTACAGGAGCTTCAATTGGAATGTCTAAGACATCCACCGTACTCCCCGGACCTTGCTACAACAGATCACCATTTTTTTTCGAAATTTGGATAACTTCTTGTACGGGAAAAAATTCAACTCCGATGGGGCAGTCCAAAGCGCCTTCAAAGATTTTATTGATTCCTGTCCGAATAGTTTTTTTTAGTATAGGAATCAATGAACAACCTATGAGATGGCAAAAGTGCATAGATAGCAATTGTATATACTTTGCTGAAATAAATATAATATTATGTTAAAAAAAAAAGACTTTATGTTCCTCCTTTACAAAACGCCAATTTCATATGTAATGACCTAATATTTGAAATACATTTGGGGATTTTATTTGTTGGATTACAATTCGACGGATGTTAGACGTATTCACGTTTTTAGGGTTCCGTACCCAAAGGGTAAAAAGGGTCTCTAATTACTGAGGCTCCGCTGTCTGTCCGTCTGTCACTAGGCTGGAAATAGGCTCAGGAACCTAAAATTTCAACAATCAAGTTAGACAGTTTTAATTTTCACAGATGATGTATTTCTGTTACCGCTATAATAACAAAATAATATCAAAAACAGAATAAAACGTGATTATTTTGCCGTTTTGTACGGAGCCCATCGTGCGCAAGTCCGGCTCGCACTTGGCCGGTTTTTACCGTCATATTATAGCCCGTGAACCAATGATTACTTTTTTGCTTCGTAACTTTTGGTATTTTAATTAATTAATTATTTTTAATCTAATTCATTACATTGATTCTTAAGGATAAGCAATATGAAACAACCATAAAAATCCCCAAACTGCGAAACAGTTTGATGACGATAATTATTATAATACATAATAATATTATTAAAGGAAGTTCTATTGACAAATTATAAAATATTATGTAATTGCTAAATAAGTGGTAACAAAAACAAAATTACTTAAAAATAAATTACAAAAGTAATATTATCTTTTACAAAACAAACAAAAACAAAATCTTAAAAACACGAAAAATAAAAATATTTTTGTTACTATATATATCACTACAATTATAATTTAACATTATATAGTTATTTTACACTATTAAAACATATTTTATAATATAATATAAATTATACTTATTCGTTGAACATAAGTTAGACAGTAGGTACTTTAAAAAAAAATAACTTTTTAATTTCTTTTTAGTGTCAACATACTTATGTTTTTACTTTTATATCTTAAGAAATCCATTTTGTTATAAAAGATTCAAGTCAAATATTTTCTTGTTCTTTTGCCATAGAAGTTTTTTATTGCCGGTTTTACATATTCTGTGTAACAGTCCTAGTATAATATTGGTGATGATCTGTTAATCTCTTATATTTATCTATGTTGTATTGTTCTAAAGCTATTAAATAGTCTACATTTGCGTGCACAGGTAAAATGTCATATAATATATTATATATTAAATAATTGGTCATAGTTCTTTTTATCTTTTCAATCCAATTTTACTTTTTTGCTTGCGAAATTTTTGCTTTAATTAGTCCAACTTGCAATTGTTTAATTTTATCTAATCGTGTTTTAAATGTAAGGCCATAACTGCTGATGCCGTAGCTTATGAGTGGATCTTCAAGTGCGCAGTAGATTACAAACAATAGTTTCTTACTTAAATACCTACTGAGATGAAAAAATGTACTTAAAATCGATTGTAATCTATTACATCCTTCGTTCACGTGTCTTTTCCAACTAAGATTGCTGTCAACTGTTAATCCTAAGTATCTGTATATTATACTGACTATTTCTATGGGTGTGCATTGGCAATTATTTTTATTATTGTGTAAGCATTCGTAACTATGGTCGAGTTTCATACGAGTACCTACATCTTTGTAAGCAAGTCGATAAGGGATTATTAAATTTAGGTTTTTCGTATAAATTAAGGAATCTAAATTACTTTCACAGCTGATTTTAAACTGGACGTAAGGATAATATTGGAATTTATCTGTAAAGCGGCAATTGATCCTAAGCACATTCCTAATATTGCAATTCCTGAGATTGACCAGCATCGACAGCGTACACGACAATACATCCTACTACTATTATAAAAGTTTGTGAGGATGGATGGATGGATGGATGTTTATTTCTCTTTCACGCAAAAATTACTGAACGGATTTCGATGAAATTTGGTATGGTAGTAGTTTAGGCTCTGGATTAAAACATAGTATAATTTTTATCCCGAAAAAGTACAGTATTAACGTGTATAATAACAGTAGCATATACGTTAATTCAGAGCTTTAACTACTACCAAACCAAATTTAATCAAAATTCGTTCAGTAATTTTTGCGTGAAGGAGTAACATCTATCCATCCTCACAAATTTTCACATTTTTAATACTAGTAGGATTTATATCGAATAGGGTTGTCTCTATAAATGTTGGCGCTTAGTGCTAGTAAAATCTATAACAGATAAGCCGTTAAATTATAGTCACCTCCATCTTATCGGTAAATCATTTCGGTGGCCTAGAGCCGGACTTAATTTGAATATAATGGCCGAAGCCCAGGGCCAAAGGTCCATCTAAATTTGGAGCAGGAGACATCTGACTCGGGCTGATATACTGCGTCATTCGGAAGTCTGGTTATGATTTATTTGAGCAAATAATAGTTTAAGACTTAATTTATGGGCTGCAGGAATTTCGCTTATTGGGTGTGTGTGTTGATGTTTGTGTTGATACAGAGTATACGCTATTGACATAAATATGACTGTCGTAAGGACGGGCCATGGATGGCCCCCTGCCTAAGTCATAAAACGGCTGCCATTTCAGTGTCCCATTCGGGCCATCGCAACTCACCATATTATGCACAGCTACGCTCGGCGAGAACGCTGATTAAAAAAAAAACGAAAACCAGACTGCGTCAAATAATTTTGATATACCCAATATCACTCTCACGACTAGGGATCAGTTCACACCGCGATGTTTACTGAAATTTATTCACTACGCAAAAAGACACACGTTTCATGAGACATCAGTCATACACTGCAGATGCGCTGTGCAGCGCGGTGCAACATCACTATCGGACTCTTGCAATGAAACGTGTATTTATCCTTTCGTTTCGGTGTGAATTGTCCCTAAGACGAATCTAATGATCCCTCTCAAGCTTAAGTGCGACAAGCCGTTTAGGCTCTAGAGCGTGCCAAAGAAAATATATAAATACACACATACATCCATACACACATACATACACTCGAAAAATATAACCGTCCTTCAGGCACAATCGGGTAACTACAGCACATTTTGTAATATACTAGATGTTGCGCGCTAAAGTTAATCTTGTGAAAACCGTACATTTTACCGCGAACAAAAGTAGCCTATCTCCTATCTCGTAGTCTACTCTATAATTAATAAGGCCAAATTCCATAAAAATCGTTCCAGTAGTTTTGGAGCCTATTCAATGCAAACAAACAAACAAACATACTTTTCCTTTTTATAATATTTGTATAGAAAAAGCTGTGATGAAATTTAAATACACACGAAACCTTGTATTTGGAATTGTTTTTGAATTTCTGAGCGTCAAAATATTTCTCGCAAGAATATTAATAATTTGATAAAATCAGTATTGTGTTTGAAGACTCGATGTTTTACGTGAAACGAAGGCTGAAATTTAATAAGAGTGAGAGGGAATATTTGTCGCCTGCTTCAAATTGTTAGATTTAATAAGCGCCCTCTCCTTAATTTATCTTATTTCTGTATTATTTAATACTTTACATTTTGTCTCGTTATATTTCAATATACAACTAAATATAATTTCCCACCTCGTCAATATACGGAGAATTATGGACGACAGTATTAAAAGAGATAAGTGCCACGTAATGTTCTTTAGGTTTCAGAACACCACTTCATCACTATTCTTAATTAGAAGCTACTTGAATTAAAAAAAAATGTTAAGGAAGTATGATAATGAAAATTTATTTAATATTATTATACTTTTGTTCATCGTTTCTTATATGACGTATATTTTATTCTTTTCTAATTGAAATATAAAAAAATCCCAGTACCTTAGATCTACTTAATCAAATTTTTCTTGGAATATATAAATAGCTGATAATTGAAGGGGTGAGTGGACAAAGGTGTTATCTGACAAAATTTAAAAAATATACTTTTTCGAATGAACATAGGTTTTATGTGATGATAAACCGAATGATGAACTAAAAAAGCGCAAATTTTCATTCTTTTCAGAAATACAGATCTTGACAAAGGTGATATCTGACAAACACGTAACATTACCGAACTGCAAATGTGGTATGAGCTGATACATTTTCGAAAGATCAATAACATAAATACATTTTGAATAATATAAGGTCATATCTACCAATGTGCCTATTGCATATTCGCACGCATAACACGATTTTAAGTTTAAAAAATAAACAAAGGTGTTATATGTTCTTTATTATCTTTGTTCATACTAAATTAAATAATATTTTTTTAAAAATCCTTATACCAATGGTGATTTTGTCTTTAAATTCCATTGTTGGAATTTGTCTAATTAAAAAATTTTTTTTATTGTTTATGGTTGAAGCATTTTACAACCTTTGTCACATTTCCGATCACACTTTTTTTGACAATGACATTTCGTTCGATATCCCGCCTTGGTTTGATCCCATCCCGCCAAACGGAACGAATTAACGAATGACAGTTTGATATTGTCAAAAAGTTTCATAACTTCGTGAGACGTGAGATTGTTTTTTATAGTTATAGTTCTGTTATTATTTGATTGTGTAGATAAAGTGTAGATAAACCACTATGTCATTAAATTCACGTTCACGGCAAATATTGAGTTTAGTGTTGAGCAATGAAAATACAAGGAATACAGAAAATGTGAGCTGCGAGACAGGTTTGTACTACTTCAAAAAACTAATTTAGTTTATATAAAAAGGCATTAGTGTTGTATTTTACATATTTCTGTCCTAAAATATTATTGCTTTCAGCTTCCGTCGATCAGAGAATTAGTCATTCAAGTGATTTACCAAATACGTCCAGTACAAACGACGTTGCAAACAGTAAGTATGGAAACTTAATTAATTGTAGTATTCTGTGGCAAAAAGACATATTTTTTCACTACCTTTGTTGCTTACTTTCAGATACTGAAAATATTCAGAATGATTGCTATGTCCCAACGAAGTGCCATTCTCCATCTATTTTAGTTGTCGATCACATTGAGCAAGGTTAGTAAAAATGTAGTGAATTTGACACATAATATGTGTAGTAGTATATTAGTAGTTAGTATATTATACTAATTATTAGCCATTGTCTGTGACTTTGTCGCGCAGGATATACCTATATAAAAATGTATTTGCTATTCTGAAGTATAAGCTACCACTGAAAATTAATGAAACTACAATATTATTGAACTTTCATTAATTTTTAGTAGTTTTGTGTGAAAACATAATAAACATCCACACATTCTATACTTATAGGGGTAGGTATAACTATATTCAGGTATTTGGGATTATATTGTATTAAGTATCTAATTTATTATTACTAAGAAAATTAATTCTAAATGACTTTGTTTAAACTATTTAGTGATTATAAAATTGTTAACTTTTTTTATAGGTAATGAAGACATTTGTAATAACCAGGATACACCACAGGAATATGGTTCCCAAGATAGTGATGATAATAATAATTCACCTATTTGTAAGTATTCGTTCCATTTACCATACTAAAAGTATACTTTATTGGTATGATTTGTTGAGCAGGATTTAATTTGTACATCAATTTCATTTTAGCACCAGAAGAACCCTACAGTCCTGCTAGTACCGATCATGAATATATACCATCATCTTCATCAAACGATATTTCTGCAACTGAAATTCAGGAGGAATCTCCAATGACCAACAATATATTGCAACCGAGGAAGAGAAAAATTTTTCAGTTAAAAGAAAAGTTATCTAAGAAGAGATCAAGAAATGAAGCTGAGTGGAAACAAAATAGGAATAGTATTTTAAGACAGGAAGGCAAAGCTTATGTTACAAGGAAGGGTAAAACAATGGAAAGTAAAAAACCAAGGTTTGGTATATTATGCAAGGAAACATGCAAATATAAGTGTTATGAAAAATTTTGTGATATTGATTGTGCATCTCTCTTTTCCCAATATTATAGTTTAAAAAATAATAATGAAAAGAATATGTATCTTTCAAAATTTATAACAGTTGAAAAAGTCAAAAGAGCATTAACTAACCCAAAAAGGCAGAGATGCACAACTTATACCTATGTTCTACCAAAAGGAAGTACTAATATAAAAGTTTGTAAGACTGCATTTTCTAATATGTTTCAAATCGGTTATAGAAAGTTAGCAGTTATTCAATCAAAAATTAAATTAAATAATGTTGAAGTACTAAGAGATCAGAGAGGAAAAACTCATTCTTACAGGCACAAGGTAGATGTTGATGTAGAAAATTATATAAGCAGTCATATTAGAAGTTTTCCATCTGAAAGTTCTCATTATTCTAGAAATCAAAATATCCACAAACAGTACTTAAATCCATTACTTACAATTAAAACTATGTATTCAATGTACACAAAAAAATGTGAGGATGAAAATAAACCTACCAAATATTATATAAAGGAATGCACATATAGAAAAATATTTAACACCAAATTCAATCTTTCTTTTAGGCAGCCAAGAACAGATGTTTGTTGTAAATGTGATTCAAATACTCAAACTGAAGAACATATTGAGAACTATAAAAGAGCATTTGAGCTACAAAAACTGGAAAGGGAGATGGCGGTGTCTGGACAAAACATGACATATATTAGTTTTGATATGCAGCAGACACAGCCGCTTCCTAAAATTCCAGTATCAAAAGCTTTTTATTTAAGACAAATTTGGTTCTACAATGAAGGTATACATATAGTTGATAAAAATGGACATAGGTCCTATTTCTGCACTTGGACTGAAGACTGTGGAGGAAAGGGCAGTGTAGAAGTTCTTAGTTCGCTTTTTTACTGTTTAAGCAAGTTAGCTAATGTAGATAGTTCCCAAAACTTGTTGCTATGGTCAGATTCTGCCAGTGGCCAAAATAAGAATCAATACTTAATTGTTTTGTATCAGTACATGATTGCACAGAAATTATTTGTATCCATTGAACATAAATTTCCAGAGGTAGGTCATACATTTCTTGATTGTGACAGAGATTTTGGCCGTATAGAAAAATTATTGAGAAAGCATGAGAAAATATTTACTCCTAATCAGTATAGAAATATAATTAAAAGGGCATCTAAGAATAACTCTATCATAGAAGATATGAATCATCATTTTTATGATTTTACCAAATTAAAAAATGATTTGGGCATAGTTATACCCAATACAAATACATTAAAACAAAAAATTAACTTTAAAGGGAATGTAAAATGGATTCGCCATGAAGATTATGGTAGATATTTTTATAAGACCAACTATGACCCCTACACACCATATTTAGAAGTTTCTCTGGTAAAAAATCCTAATATTATCCCGGAAGTTGCCTTGACATGTAATAACCAAAAGGGTAAAATCTCTAAAGAAAAAATAGCTGATATAAAAACACAGCTTGAGTACATTGAAAAAGAGTCTCAATGGTATTATATAAACATTTTGAATAATGATTAATTTTTATTATTGATAGTGTTACTTGCCAACAAGTTGTAACTTCACATTTTTGACCTAGACCTTCTAAGTTGTAACGTTTTATTTATTTAAATAAAGCTTTTTCAAGTAATAATCGTTAAATTCTTTTATTTCTAACATAAGACCTTTTTAAGTTCATATAATTTAAATATGATTTATATTAAATTAAACAAAGGTGTTATGTTCCTAATTTATCAATATTTATAAAACTAAAATAATAAATACCTTTTTATGTATATTATCTAATAAATAATGATATATTCAAGGCAAATAAATACTTTGGTTTTGTTTAAAACTTAAACCATATTAGTTACATCGATTAAATATTTTACAATTTTCAAACACCCATAATCCTGTTTGAACTTTTTGTTAATTAACACCTTTGTCCACTCACCCCTTCAATTATTATCTATATATTCTGAGAAAAATTTGATTTATTCATAATTATTATCATTTATTTTATTTATTATTATTATGATTTGATTTAATATTATCATTGTACCTAACACGAATGAAGTTGATGATAAGGTTAATAAATAAGCATGAAACGGTAATAAACATGATGTGAAATATAAATAAAAACAAATTGAATTATTTAGTATACTATAATAATAATTGGCATATTAATTATTATTTTTGGCATAATAAGCATTACCAACAAGTTCCTTCTATGTAGATGAATTATTTTAGGTGTGGGATGTTACAATTATTTTATAGCAAACCATTAACCCGAGGCATCATTAGGACAATCGCGAAAAAAAGGCATTAGAAGTCGGTAAGCTGGACACGTATTATTTAATTAAAGCTGGAGTGAAAAAGTAAATGAACAGGGCAAAGCGTCGAGTAATTAGAAAATACACAAGACAGGAGAATAAAGTGAATGAATTGCTGTGTTATGGATAGTAATGGTATATATAAGTATTATAGTAATTAAAACTAACTATAATATAATATATAAACTATATAAAAGATAAAAATGTTATAGACAGACTATAAATAACAACAATTTTATACAAAACTATAACCCGACTACGTAAATTATATAATAGCCTATGTTACCTATATTTTATATATAGCTATTATTACGAAATATGAATGCATTAACACCTCATTTATTACAATTATCAATTACATACATACGTAATTTTCCAAAATCATTCCCTTCCTTTTGGCTTCGCCGCATGTCGGGTAAAAAGGAAAAAACTGATAGACTACAATATTCACTTTTGTCAATTCACGCGGGTATTTTACTTTGCTGAAAATATATTTCATACCCACAAAATGCATGAATTGTCAAATTGTCAACTTGAACAATGCCAACTGATAAATTAACCGCTGAAGGGATTTATAAGATTTCACTCTAATCTTCATCTTTATGCGACTAGGTACTACAGACGTAGTTATATCAGTTACAGCTTGCAGTAATATTCCTTTCTAGATTAAGTTGAGGTATTAACTTGTGCAGCTCAAAGGAAGATTTTGTAATAAGCTACCGACCATAAAGACGATCATTAAAAGTATATTAGACAAATTTTTCAACAGACTACCGAATTACAACAAAATATAATAAACAACCTAACCGAGAACATGTATAAGGAGGGTTCCGTGACTTCCAACGCGCAATAGATTTTTTCAAATTGCTTCAAATGTTCGATTTCGCTCAAAACTATTTCTTCCAAACGAGTATTATAACAGGACAAGCTGATAGGCTGCATAAAAAGTTACAAGCTTATAACTCTTAGACCTGTTTAACTATCTTCAAATAAGTGTCGAATCGATGTCGATTATAAAATGATCTATTAGATCTAGTCCTTATTTAAAATACGGTATTTCGATAGTAAGATGAGAGTAGAATGAAAAAAAAACATCCCCACTTTATATACGTAGGAGCCACCCCTAAAATACAAAATAATAATTATTTTACAACGTCAAAAGTACTTGTTATCTATAACTATACAAAATTTCGTCCGTACTTGCATTCATAATTACTGAAGTGAGCAACGGAGGACGGACAGATGGAGCGGGTTTCTTAAAGTTATTTTTTTTACATCATAAAAATGAGACTTACAAGGTCAGGTCAAGGTGAAAATAGAATACAGTTCTGCAAAATTTATAAAATCCAATAATAAATGTGTGTATAAATTTCAATCCGTTTTTTCCGTACTATGTACTAACTAGAACTGTGAGCAAAGCTCGGTCTCCCAGGTACTTCTAAATAAACTGAAACAAGGATAGCACAAATTGGGCGGGATTAACTGCGCGAGTGTACCTATTAGTGTTGGTCGATGGGGCAGACAAATGGTGTTCCTGCTCTATATTTACTGAACACCAGTTTCTGATTCCCACCAGATAATTTATGTAGGTCGTATTAACCCTCGACTAACAGTGATTTTTTGTGTCTCAACCGACATCGCGGGGTAATGTTTTAACCCAAATAAAAACGTAAAAGAGGATGGAAGTTTAAAAATAAATTTAGTTTATGATTCTATTTTTTTAAACCTATAAAGCAACAAAAAAACAACGTTTATAAGAACATATAAAAAACAAGAAATATCTTTACGTTGTAAATTTGGAAAAAAGTTACATTTTCTCAACAAAAATCTTAATTTAGATAGTAGAAACAAAGCTCAAATTAATTATATATCATTGAGTTAGTCAAAACAAAATGATCATTAAAGTAACAACATAATTCGTGTTATAAAATAATAATTACCCCACAATGGGGTATAAAATTACCCGATAGACCCGTCTGTACATCTCAAACAGATGATGATGAACAGACGAACTCTCCAACTCTCAAAAATATTTATCTGGAAACTGAAATCACAAACCCCGTGCTATCGCAACAACTACATACTACAAAATTGAAAGTACTCCTAATTTTTTTGTATGACTAAAAATACTTTAAATACTACAAAAATAATTTATGATATAAATAAATAATAAAAAAATAATCTCTGTAATACCCTTTTATTCTGTCCTTTATTAATATTCGGGAATATTTTGATAGATACATAATAATATAATAAAAAATAACAATAATATCTATGGACGCTTCACACCACGTCCATCTGGCCCCGTGCCAAGTACTCGAAGAACTTGTGTTACCATACAACGGGAAGTATACCAGTAATACGTTTAAATTAATATTATAAATATTACATTTAAGATTTTTGTTACATTATACACTTATTTAATACACATCCATGTCCAGGAACACAGAAAAAGTTTTTCCTTCGGCGAGATTCGAACCCTTTGCGGCTTTAGCACCAACGATCAACCACTGAGCCACAGAAGTCGTCAATATATAGGTATTATATAGATCGTATCTATTAGAAGGGCAAAAATAAATCAAATGTAACAATCAAAGACCAAAACCGTTTCAAGAGGAACACAAATATACCTATAACATTATACTGAACTAACGTTTCCCGAGACTTCGTGCACGAAACTGAAAAACCCCTGGAAACCTTACATTTTGCTGCGATAAAAGTAGTCAATTTCCTTCCGAGTGGTTTGCTCTATAATAATATAAATAATCTGTACGAAATATCATCAAAATCGGTCCAATAGTTTCGGAGCCTGTTCAATGCTAATAATCAAATCTTTCCTCTTCATAATATTAGTGTAAACGAATAAGATTATCAACTAAATTAATATGATTTATATACAAAATACATTAACTAATGCACAATTAGGGGAATAGTGTGTTCATACGAACAAAATTACGATTTGTACATAGGTAATTTGAATTGATTCTCTCGCTTCATTTGTGGTGACCTCTTTGCGGTTTACTAATTAATATAATGGTAGCCTAGTTATAAAATATGACAAATGAAATTATTAGCTTGCATAGTTTGTTGATTAATTCACCTTATACTTTGAACGAGACAATCTTGTATATATGTATATAATCGGTCTCTCGAAAAGGGCTGCAAGTATTACCATGAGTATGCAGGGAGTTTTGGGTGAGAAAATCGATATAGCTAAGTCTTATCCTTGAAATTGCGTGTTTTTATCCTGTAAATGTTTTTTCTTTCGTCGTCCAACAATATATTAAAAATTTCGACTCTATTGAGTTCGATTGGCAGTTTGGTATTTATTTTTATTTTATTTTTATTGTATTCGGAAAACTTACAGCTTACAGATAATTACAATAATAATACATTTATAGACACCATAAAGCCAATTAAAAGTTTTCACTGATAGGTAAGACATTAAGTATACAGTTGTGACTTAAGTTTTAACCATGAGGTGTTGTAACAGAAAGTATGCAAAGAAATAATAACATATTATTAATTTGAACATAATTTAAAGTACCACATCATGCTACAAGAGTTGCGATTAAAATTAAATTAAAATGAAAAGAAATACCGGGTGTCACCAGAAAAGGTCGGGTATAATATTCAATTGCTCTCGTATGCACCGAAATACTCACACACGCACAGCCTGCAGCCTTTAACATCACAGATTGGTATTGGATGTGAATTATAATTTCCCGTGGATAAAATACGCATCGGATAAAAGTCTACAAATCTTAGGTGCTTTTATTGAAAAAACATCTTCGACATGATAATCTGTATAGAATCGATTGAAATGGGCACTAGATCTACAGACAAATGAATTACGGCGATAGAATGTCTTATATGGTGGGACATGAAATGGAACGTAATAACGAAAGTATCTACTGGGCACGTTGAAATTAAATTTACTTAATAAATCAGGAGCATCGATAACATTATTAATTATTTTACTTAGATAAACTAAACCCGAAATGTCTCTACGGTAGTATAAGGGGAGAAAGTGAAATTTATTACATCTCGATTCGTAGTTAGGGAGGTTCAGGCGGCACCTATACTGAAGGAACCTTAAAAAGCGTTTCTGTATAGATTCTATTCTATTTTTATAAATGTCATAGGAGGGGTTCCAAATCTCTGACCCGTACTCTAGGATACTACGCATATACGAACAGTAAAGTATTTTAATAGCTTTAATAGATTTGAGATTAGCAGAAGACCTTATGACAAATCCTAATGCCTTTGAGGCCTTATTTACTATATAATTTATGTGCTCATCAAATAATAATTTATAATCCACTATTATTCCAAGATCCTTCATTGTATCCTTAAAGACTATCTCATTATTTTCAATCTTGTAATTAAACTTTATCAAATTAGACTTACGGCTAAAGGTCACCGCATAACACTTCGTTACATTAAGATTTAATTTATGTACGATATAGTAGTCACTAAACCTGTCCAAGTCTTCTTGTAAAAGATGACAGTCACGAAGTGAAGAAACATTTTTCATTATTTTGGTATCATCCGCGTATAATAGAAATTTAGAATAGTGGAAACAAGAACTGACATCATTCAGAAATATCGCGAATAATAAAGGTCCCAATAGCGAGCCTTGAGGAACGCCTGAGGGTACTGATACCCACCTCGACGTAAATCCATTGATGGCGACAGCCTGCGACCTATTGTTAATATAAGATGTAAACGATCGAAATAGATTTCCGTGTATTCCCGCAGAAAGTAGCTTCTGTAGTAGGATAGAGTGATCTATATGATCAAAGGCTTTTGAGAAATCAGTGAATAACACGTCAACCTGAGCACCAGAATCCATATATGAGCTAACATAGTCTCATAGGCAAGAATTAAATTTGAGGTAGTAGATCGTGATTTTAAGAATCCATGTTGCTCGGGAATAAACCAATAATTGATCGTTGAATAAACCTGATTATATACAATTCGCTCGAAAATTTTAGCGAAAGTACAGAGCTTTGATATTGGTCTATAGTTTTTGATATTGGACTTGTCGCCTCCTTTGTGCACATGAGTGACAAAGGCTGACTTCCAAATAATAGGGACATAACCTTCTTTCAGAGATCGTGAAAATAATATGCACAGGGGAGTTACCAAGCTTGTGGCACACTTAACAACTAGTAAATGAGGAATGTCGTCAGGTCCGGAGCCTTTGTTCAAATTTACTGATCTTAAAAGTTTAAGTAAATTTTCCGGATCCACCTTAACATCTCCTATAGAGTTATGATTAGTATGTGGCGCTTCAATGCATAAATTAATGGGGGAATTAGAATTAAGAAAATTGGAGTTGAAATATAAGGCAAAAAGATTACAAATTTTATCACCAGTAGTGGCTTGCTCTTCTTCATAGGTCATAGAGGATGGAAACATAGAGGAGGCTCTGGAATTGCTTTTAATGAAGGACCAAAAGACTTTAGGGTTAGTAGCAAGGGAATTCTCAGTTCTTTGAATGTATGATTCATAACACAAGCGCTCTAGAGATTTAGCTCTTCTCCTAAGTAGTGTAAATGAGATGTAATCAGTAAGATTACCATAAACTTTAAATTTTCGGTGGTATTTATATTTCTCTTTTAAAACTTTTCTAAGGGCAGGTACCCACGGAGGAAAAGACTTTGCAGAAGTCATTTTATGTGGTATGTAGGAATTACGAAGATTATATAATTTATCATAAAAATATTTTACGGCGTCTTCCAAAGATTTATTATTCAGGTATTCATGCCAATCAACTAAATTTAAAGCGGTGCAAATTTCATCAAAATTACCTCGGTTGTAAAAATATTTCTCTCTACTTTTAGAATCTAAAGAACTAACAGAATTGTACACCAGGTCAATACATAACGATCGGTGGTGGGGTACATCTTCAGGTACCAAAGGATCATCGCAAGCATTGATGGTAAGCTCACAATTAGAAAAAGTTAAGTCCAAAAACCGATCATTGTAATTGCGAACTTGACAGCGTTGTGATAGATTGCATTGAGCAAGAGTATCGATAAAGTTTATTTGACTCCTAGAAAGTGACACGCCACCTGATGCGAAGTGAGTTCCCTGAGGATGCCAGTCAATAAACGGAAGGTTAAAATCTCCTAGTATAATGAATCTATCATTAGGACATGAGTTAACTACGTCAAATAAATTATTTGAGAAATTTTCTAGTTGCTCACAAGAACTATTTCCCAAATTTTGTTTGCACAGGTAGATCGTACAAAAATGAGTTATAACCGTAGATCCACCTATAGGAGAGACAGTCACCCAGAGGTCTTCAGTCGATGTGTGCCATTCAGGACGTCCCACAGCTGCGAAGTCTCGTCGAACCGCTAAAAGGACACCACCGCCTAACAATTGGTTGGTCGATGAATAATCTCTATCACGCCGCCAGACAACATACCTACTGTCGAATAATTCTTGATCGTGTATACCATCCAGTAGCCAGGTCTCAGTTATCGATATAATATCGTATGAGTTGAGGTATACATTCCTTTTAAAACAGTCAGTTTTGGTACGTAAACCGCGAGCATTTTGGTAATAGATGCTTATTTTAGAATCCATTTGTAAAAAACTTCACAAAAACAAAACAACAACAGTGTTAAAACATAGCCTAGGAAACGATAGCAATTACGATGACTGTAGAATATCAATTTAAAATAAGTTAATTCGTACCACAAAATATAATTATTAATTATAGTCTTTGGATACAAAAATTTTATCTCGAAGCGTAACTCCATATGATAGTAGTTTATCAATGACCCCTCAATGTAATTAAAAACAGCTACCTGCATAGTTAGCAACATTATAAAATTTTATTAATTGGTAATTCGTTAAAAAGGATATTGCTAGCAGGTAACTATAAAAAAATTCCCAATGGATATCATTAAATTTTATATGATAAAGTGTTATTTTCAAGAAACTACTTGAGATTGTATTATAATAATAGAAGATCAAAAATAAAACAAACAGCGTAACATTGCCCTGAACATGAGTACACAAAGCCCGTGAGTTCCACGATTCATATACACTACGTTCTTTATACTTTTCAAGGAATATAATACTATTTAATACTCTACAATATAATATTTCGAAGACAAGAAATAGTATAATATTAAGAACTAAATGAATAAGCATTGAAAAAGCAATAATATTGAACATATTTAGGATAGACTTAAATTGAGGGTAAATAATAAAATATGCAAGAATCAAAATATCAACCGTGCGCGCAAGCAAGTGCGAGTGCGAGTGAGACAAAAAGTGCAACAATACATGCATCCGTACCGGTTTGACCGGCCCGAAGACATTCACGAAGCGGTACGAGAAATTTACGAATGAAAAGCAAGCGGTTCTCAACCTTTTTTGGTGGCTAATTACAATTTTTAAAAGCAAGACATAAAGTGTATGTATATAATTCAGGAAAGCATAATATATTATAGCAAAGATAACAATTAATGAAATTAAGCAATAAATTAAGCAGTGATTAGGCAGTAGATATTTAAATGAGACTAACATAACTACATATGAGTAATAATGCAATCTGCATACTAAGCTAGCTTTTTAAATCCACTTCATTCGAAACAATATGTACTGGTGATTTGTCATTTTTCCGAATATGAATTTTACAAAATTTAACCCATACGTACTGGTATCCCTTTTGCTTTGCAAATTCTTTAACTCTTGTTAACAGCTTCTTAAGATCGGGAACGAGGTGATCATTAATAAAACTCACCGATTAATAAAACTCCCAATGATCGATTTATGTTTTGAGTCATGCGAAGGAACCCGAGCTATATAGTTAATTTGGGTTTTGGGGAACGAGTAACCTACAACTTTAGATAAAATCTCAACTATATTAAAGAGGTTCTCGTTAGGTTTTATCGGCACGCCTTTTATCTCCACATTATTCATTCGCGACCATTGTTCCCGATTCACAATATCTTTTTTTAGTAGCGCCAAGTCTCTCGAAAAAGTTGACTCCATCTTCTGGAATTCTAGAGCCTGCTTTTCCACAGCCAAAACCTTGGTCTCCAAATTTTTAATTCGTGAACTATTAAAGTCACACGACGCTTTCAAGTCAGAGATATCATCCTTAATTAGTTTGACATCCTCATAGAGCTCAGGCAACTTATTGAGCTGAGATTTTACTTCTCGCAACTCCGACAATATCATATCCAGAGTTACAGCTTCCGGGAGCGGTGACTTTGGGCGCGGGCTCGATGAGAGCTTACATTGAGGACATCTCCACAATGACCTTCTGTCGGCCCCTAGCTTGCGGTAGCCTGATTCCGAAATAGAGGCACAGGTGAAGTCCATGTTCCGCTTACACCCATGGCAGAAAACCCCATCAGTAAAAGTAGCATCGCAAATGTCGCACTTCATTTTAATCGAAAAGCAATTACAATATACTGGTACCAAAGATTGGGAAGCACTGGCTGCGTATGCGTACTAATTGTTGTGTATAATTTTTGGTTTGTTCGAAAATTGGGAATGTCGTGGGTTCGAACCCCGGTATATTTATGCGATTTTTTTTTATCTACTGGAGTTCCGAACAAAGCTCAGTTACCCAGGTACTATTTAATTGAATCCATATACGATTAATTCTTTAATTCATATTATACTTACTGTTTCCAGCGGCTCCGCCTGCGTAAATATATTATCGAGTACCCCGCGAGAACACTGTACTTTTCCGGGATAAAAAGTAGCCTATGCTTTAATCCAGAGTCTAAACTACTACCATACCGAACTTCATCAAAATGAGTTCAGTAGTTTTCGCGTGAAAGCGTAACAAACAAACTTACATTCACATTTATTATTGTAACACCTACCGTTTTTTAGTATAAAAAAAAGATCGGTGTTCAATTAAAAATTTAATTTATTAAGGTACAGCAGTGATTAAAACCGGTATGTGAGACACAAAATTTAATACAGGGTCGTGGTATAAAGCCTACTTATGATTCTGCCACTTAGGAAATGTAGGGCTACTCTCCTGATACAACCGTGGAGGGAAGGCGAAGGTTCCGGTATAGCTAGGACGCTGGAGGGACTCCGCATCCAGACGGGTGAAGGCAGCAACGGTGTTGGCCTCCGAAAAGACGCTGTAGATTTCTGGGTTGCGTGGACGCTCCACGCTCGTATTATCGACTCGGAGCAAGGTTCCTGGAATGTACAACCTCCGCCTTAGTCCACTATTCATAAACCGTCTGGCGGCCCATCCACGATGCTCCAAGAAGAGCGCCCGCCACCTACCGTGGTAGCGGAATTGTCGTGGAAGGGCGACAGAACTTAATTACAATTAAAAATAAAAAAAAACAATTACTACAAGTATTACTTATTAAATCTAATAACAAACGTTTCTAATTTTAAAACAAAGAATTCTTAAACATTGCGGTATGAAAGTTGAAGGTAGTCTGGTAAATTATTAACTCTTAAAATTTTGAAATATTAGGCCAAATAATGTTATGAATAGCTTGGTAATTTTTATTTAAAGCTCATATAAACTGTACAGAACGATGTAACATATAATTCACAACATAAAGGAAAATTTTAATGCTACTGTTAGCAAATATGGTGTGCTAATAAAACTTACCCTAAGACGGGAATTCTCCAATATATATCCAACTGGGTGATTTAGGATCCAGTTAATATTAGTACTTTAAGCAAATAAATGCTGAACAAATGATATAGGTTAATATTATAATCGGCGGCGCTGCGGTCAAGCACAATAATTGGTAACGTAGTAGCAGCTTAGCAGTCTAGCGCCGAATGCCCCAGCGCCTCTGCGGCGGCGCCCGAGTCGATGACAACCGGTTCTATTGTTCGATCCGAGGTGTACAGTCGCTAACAAATGCTTAACTAATTATTTTATTAAATTTTAATAAGACGTATTATATCGGAAGCAAATCGAACGTTCACTTTAACTTTATTAGTAGGTATATTTTATTGATAATATTATGTAAATATTGTTAGGGATTAAAATGTAAATAAATTAGTGAGTAAGATTAGTACATATTGTTAGTAAAGATTTGATTTTGTAAAGTTTATGAAAATATTTTAAAGTAATATCAATAAAACGAAGTCATGTAACGTTCCGTTACATTACCCGCCTCGCCCCGCAAGGATTTTATCATATTTACTATGACAAAATCCGAACTCAAAGCATAGAAGCAGGTAAGCAACTTACGCAGATTTTGCAGATAAAGAAAACATAACCTATGTGTTACGGCCAACCATTTTTAGGTCCTTAATATGCCAAGTACCTAAATCTTTTCTCGACATATTTTCTAAGACGTAAACGAGGGGGGACAGCTTTTGAGTCACGCGACATTTGATAAATTTTGGAGCTAACTTCTTACTGAAGTATTTATCCTTGTCACTCAGTACATATGCTCGCTTATAAACAATATCACCAACTTCAAACTCGAATGCCTTCCTCCGCAAGTTATAATGGGATGTGTTTTTCACGTGTGCATGGTACAAGGATTTTTGGACCTTATCAAAAATTGCAGCTAAACAACCACGATTTTCCACATATTCTTCGCGAGGCAAGAACACAACCTCCTTACCCAACTCGGTGTCTGTGTAATGAGTACCACATAACACCAATTCTCGGCCAAATACAAGGAACGACGGTGAGAAACCAGTTGCTTCGTTCACAGAGTTATTTATCGCAAATTGTACTTTTGGGATGAATAAGTCCCAAGTTCTATGATCGCCCTCGACGAACGTGGAGAGACAGGTGATGATTGTTTTATTGTAACGTTCCACTGTATTAATCTGAGGAGTATATTTGGGTGTAAAGAACACGTTCGGTATTTTATATTTATCGAACAAGGTTTTGGTCTGCTCGCTAATAAACTGACTCCCATTATCCATAAAGATACTTTGAGGGACACCATGGACTAGGAAGACTTGTTCCTCAAGGATCCTGATAATAACCTCAGAAGTGGCTCTTTTAATAGGAAAAATCTGGCAAAACTTCGAAAAACAGCACGTAACTACTAGAATGTAGCTGTTTTGTTTGCGTGTTACAGGGAGAGGACCCATCAAATCTATTGAGATCATCTGGTAAGGACGAGAGCACTGTTTTGGACGTCCCATTTCTCCAAGTGTTGCATGATTTTGTGGTTTGTACGCGAGACATACGGAGCAGGAACTGACAAATTTAGAAATATCGCTGTGCATATTGGGCCAGTAGTACCTGAGCGCAACACGTCTATATGTTTTAAAAATTCCCATATGACCTGCTGTAGGCTCATTATGGTTTTCAGCAATAATCTTATCGCGTAATTCTAATGGGACCACTTCTTTCCATGAGAACTCATCTGTAAGTTGGTGTTTATTTTTGCTAAGCCGAAAGAGGATATCATTTTTAATTTGGAAATTTGGAAAGGTATCTGGTTTGTCGCGGCAGCCATTATAAATATTTTTATACCAATCGTCACTAGAAGTCGCGACAGAATTGGCAGTAGTGACTGCTGAAACAGGGACTGCTCTGGACAAAGCGTCAGGGATAACATTATCTACACCACGACGGTGTTTCAAAATAAAATTGAAGGATGAGAGACGAACTCCCCAGCGAGCAAGCCTACCTGTTGGGTTATCTAATGAAAGGAACCACTTAAGCGCGCTGTGGTCTGTATAGACTGTGTGAGTTTGACCGTTCTCTAAATAGCATCGCCAATGTTCCAGGGCTACGAGAACAGCCAAAGTCTCACGCTCAGTGATACTATAATTCTTTTCTGGCCCAGTTAAGGATCTGCTCATGTAAGCTATGGGGTGCTCCTTTCCATCAATGGTTTGAGTGAGCATTGCACCAACCCCATAGTTACTAGCATCTGTATGCACTTCGAATGGAAGGTCATAATTGGGACAGGAAAGAATAGGCGCCGAGACCAAGCATTCTTTAAGTTTCTTAAATGCTACGTCAGCTTCCTCAGTCCACTGGAAAGGAGGTGCAGACTTTTTATTGGAAGTTAGCTTATTGAGCGGTCCAGCGATTGTGCTAAAATTTGGAACAAACCGGCGGTACCAGGTTGCCGTGCCTAGAAAACGTTTAAGATCCTTGCGGCACGTAGGAGTTGGGTAGTTTAGTGTGGCCGCTACTTT
This sequence comes from Phengaris arion, assembly GCA_963565745.1. Taxonomy (NCBI): domain Eukaryota; kingdom Metazoa; phylum Arthropoda; class Insecta; order Lepidoptera; family Lycaenidae; genus Phengaris; species Phengaris arion. The sequence continues at coordinate 4,886,947 of OY751439.1, read as the reverse complement.
GTCAGGGTCGGTCCGCAAACCATTCGCGTCAACCACATATCCTAGATATTTAAGCTGACTTCGAAAGAATTCACATTTGTCCAGGTTGACTGTTAGGTTAGCTTGACGTAGCTTCTCAAAGACGCGTTGAAGAAGAGATACGTGCTCTTCAAATGTACGACTTATTAGTACAATGTCGTCGAGATATGCAAAGGCCTGATGGTCCATGTTGCCGAATAGTCGGTCCACTAATCGTTGCTGCGTGGACGGCGCATTAGTCAATCCAAACGGAGTAGTTTTAAAACGAAACGTACCTCGGCCCGGGACGTAAAATGCCGTCTTATCCCTATCCTCAGGAGCTATTGGTATCTGCCAAAACGCCTTCGACAAATCTATGCTACTTAAGTATCTAGCGTCACGTAAATTATCTAAGATTTCGGATATGTAAGGCAAGTTATACGCATCCCGTTTTTTGACTGAGTTAAGTTTTCTGCTGTCCAAACAAAAACGAGGCTGGCCGTTCTTCTTTGTGACTAGTAGAACTGGAGATTGCCATGCACTTTCGCAAGGTTCCACCACATCAAGCTGCAGCATTTCATCTACCTGTTCGGTTAAAATTTTCTGCTTAACAGGCGATAGCCTATAATAGCGTTGCCTTACAGGAGGTAAGTCGCCAGTGTCGATGTGGTGAGTTATTAAGTGCGTGCGACCCAATCCTACGCGTTCAAAGGATATATCTTTAAACATCTGTGTGATGTTGTCAGCAATAACCTTCTGCGAATTATCTAAATTGTCGTATGACTGTATGAAAGTTGTTGGACTATCTGAATGCAAGTCAGCTAGAGGAGCATTAGTTACAATAAGAGAGCTCAAGTATTTAGGACAAACTTTGAAAGCGCGCCAGAAGTCAATCCCTAAAATCAGCGATGATTGAACTTCTGGAACTACATGTGTCTTAATAATGTGGAACTGATTATCAAAATGGACGGGCAAATTTATGTAACCTAAGCTGCACAGGTTCTGTCCACCAGCTGCCACGATTGTTACCAAATCATCGGTACACAACTCCAAACCACGACTAACTAAAGCGGTATGTGCATTGTTGCCTAGAATGGTAACAGCTGATCCTGAGTCTAGAAGGCCTGAAGCTGTCATGTTATTAATTTTAATATTGACATAAGGTCTTGTGTCATTAGTTGGTTTAGTGTGTAGAATTGTAGCAACCTTGAATCCACTGAAAAATAAACGAACAGACTTAACCCAGTTATTCCACTCTTGTTTACTAGTTCGGATAATATTATCATTATTCAGTGTAGAGTTGCCACAATTCTGCCTAATTAGTTTTTTTGTATTCTGATTATTAGTGCAATTAGGGCAATCCGGCTTCTTAACGCCCTTATGGCCACATTTGAAACACTTGATTTCAGTGTTAGTGCACTGCCTCAAATTGTGTGTATTATTACGACACCTAGGACAGTACGGCATACTTTTGTTAGTTTGAGATGTGCTTTTTGTAATACTATGTAAATATTTTTCGTTAGTGTTAATATTTTGTTTTATATTAGTGTTAGTTTTATAATCATTATTAGATTTTAGTTTTGGATGTTTGTATGCAAATTCTGGTGCTAAGGTATCAGAAGTTGCTGCTGACGGTTCTCTAAAGTGAGCAAGACGAGATTGGACGGTTTCATAATTCCTGCACAAGGTTCTCACCTGATTAATATCCCGAATATCAGTTACGGAAGCTAGAGTGCTTGCGTAGCAAGGGCGTATATTGTGCAAAACAATCTCGAGTTTGTCCTCCCTCGACAACGGCTTTGAAAGTCTCGAAAACATTCCTGACAGAATCGATAAGTAAATTGTTATATTTTCCGTCTCGCCCTGAGTTCTAGCGCGGATCTCGGATAATAGGCGATAGTCATAATCAGGCTTATCGAAATCCTGTTTTAAAAGGATAATAAGATCATCCCAAGATGGTACCTGGTCCCTTATACTTCGAAACCAATGTAAGGCGTCATCTGTAAATATTTCTGTAGCGAATGAAATTAATTTCGTGTCAGAAATGCTTCGAGATTCACTAAATTCGCTGACACGTTGAATAAAGGACCGAACGCACGACTTACCATCGAATTTTAATTTACCTAACTCAGCGGTAATGCTTTTGTCACAAGTGACTGCTACGTTAATTGGTGCTTGTCTACTAGAAAATGCAGTAGCTGAGTTTGACGATTCAACTTTAAGTGGGTCTATTGATTCATTTAGGGTTTTAAGATACGATTCGTAACAATCTCGATACAAACTACTACAAGCCGCGTGTGTATCCTTTGCGTCGCCTGAGTCTATTCTATTCAACCTATAATAGAGGTGATGCAAAATATTTTCCGTACGCGTAAGTGTTCCTTTGTCGCACGCGCCTGACTCAAGAGTATTATGAACTTTATTTAATAATTCTGACACAGACCGTAGGTCGTCTACTGGGTCAAGGTGAGAAGAAGCTATTTCCTCAGCTGGAAATAGTTGTACTAATTTAGTGATCTGTTTCCTGAGTTCAGCAACAGTACTGCCCGGTGTTTCGCCTCTAAGCGCAACCTCATATTCTAATTCTGGTTTTTGTAAGGAAAGGTACTTAATTGAAATAACAGACATACTGCAGTAACTTTTAAACTACCTATCTTAGCGAAAATTTTAAGTAGCACACGAATAATACAAAATAATAATTATTGCTTCGTTCTGTTATAATAGCTGTAGACTCTTTAAACACCAACAAATAAAAATATTTTAAGAAAAACAAAAAAAATAATATCAAAATCTGTTTCCGACTGTACTTTACATGTGTTTATAACTTCGTAAAATATAGGCCTTTTAAAAAAAAAAAATACAGAATGGTTTTATTTTATTATACAGAGCGTAATTGTAGTTATTTATTTAATAATATTATAACAGGGATAAACAGAAACATACAATATTACACATACCTAGATATTAAGACAAAACACACGATGACACAATTTTTACAATAAAAACGCACAAATTACATACATTTAACACAATAGACTAAACAACAGACACAAACAATCCGCTACCACTTCCAAAAGTGACAAAATCTATTAAAACCACGTTGTGGGCGCCAGTGTAACACCTACCGTTTTTTAGTATAAAAAAAAGATCGGTGTTCAATTAAAAATTTAATTTATTAAGGTACAGCAGTGATTAAAACCGGTATGTGAGACACAAAATTTAATACAGGGTCGTGGTATAAAGCCTACTTATGATTCTGCCACTTAGGAAATGTAGGGCTACTCTCCTGATACAACCGTGGAGGGAAGGCGAAGGTTCCGGTATAGCTAGGACGCTGGAGGGACTCCGCATCCAGACGGGTGAAGGCAGCAACGGTGTTGGCCTCCGAAAAGACGCTGTAGATTTCTGGGTTGCGTGGACGCTCCACGCTCGTATTATCGACTCGGAGCAAGGTTCCTGGAATGTACAACCTCCGCCTTAGTCCACTATTCATAAACCGTCTGGCGGCCCATCCACGATGCTCCAAGAAGAGCGCCCGCCACCTACCGTGGTAGCGGAATTGTCGTGGAAGGGCGACAGAACTTAATTACAATTAAAAATAAAAAAAAACAATTACTACAAGTATTACTTATTAAATCTAATAACAAACGTTTCTAATTTTAAAACAAAGAATTCTTAAACATTGCGGTATGAAAGTTGAAGGTAGTCTGGTAAATTATTAACTCTTAAAATTTTGAAATATTAGGCCAAATAATGTTATGAATAGCTTGGTAATTTTTATTTAAAGCTCATATAAACTGTACAGAACGATGTAACATATAATTCACAACATAAAGGAAAATTTTAATGCTACTGTTAGCAAATATGGTGTGCTAATAAAACTTACCCTAAGACGGGAATTCTCCAATATATATCCAACTGGGTGATTTAGGATCCAGTTAATATTAGTACTTTAAGCAAATAAATGCTGAACAAATGATATAGGTTAATATTATAATCGGCGGCGCTGCGGTCAAGCACAATAATTGGTAACGTAGTAGCAGCTTAGCAGTCTAGCGCCGAATGCCCCAGCGCCTCTGCGGCGGCGCCCGAGTCGATGACAACCGGTTCTATTGTTCGATCCGAGGTGTACAGTCGCTAACAAATGCTTAACTAATTATTTTATTAAATTTTAATAAGACGTATTATATCGGAAGCAAATCGAACGTTCACTTTAACTTTATTAGTAGGTATATTTTATTGATAATATTATGTAAATATTGTTAGGGATTAAAATGTAAATAAATTAGTGAGTAAGATTAGTACATATTGTTAGTAAAGATTTGATTTTGTAAAGTTTATGAAAATATTTTAAAGTAATATCAATAAAACGAAGTCATGTAACGTTCCGTTACATTATATTAGTAGGGATATACGACTGGATCAAACCGTTGATCTGTTTGGTTACCTACAAAACTAATCGGGCAATTATTTGGTCAACTAGTTCGCAAATCTCTGAGTTTTCGTGGTTATCATTTTTAGGGTCCAAATTACGGATTTTAGGGGCCAAATCATGGGTCATTTCGACAAGACGCGAAGTGTCTTTAAACTTATATTTTTAATAACTTTTCACAGTAAAAGTCTCAATCGTATTAATATGATACGGCGATCCAATAAAAGAATTTAATTTACATTGTAAATGAGTAGAGCAAATCGATATGCATAATATTTCTTCCAGGAATGCGTGCTGATTGAAATTAAATATTTTGCATTTTGTTCTTTATATACTTCTTTATACGAAAATAATAAATTAAAATAATCTATATATACAGGGTGTGGCGTAATTAATGGATAATCCTTCACCTGCAGCTGGAGTTTTTATTTGTAACCATTAGGAAACTTGTTATTGGCTTATTTTGATTGTGCTGTCTCAAGACTGAGTTATTAATAAGCTGTTGTTTCCCAAATGAAATAAACAAAACCATTTTAATTTTATTCAAGTTGTCTTCTTCTTCTGCTTAACTCTTTCCCACATTACGTAGGGTTGGCTCTCCTAGTACATTTGCGCCAAGAAACTCTATCTTGGGTTGTCGCTTTGACGCTGGCGACCTGAATCCCTAGAGGCCGCGTCCCCAAATGGCGGATAGAGGAATGCCCGCTGGATTTGCTGAAACTCACTCCGGAGGGTAGGAGGGAAATAAAATACCTTTCGCGGACCACAAGAACGGGGATGGAAACTCCGATATCAAACATCTCCCACGAGCTCCTTCCACGTACTCGAAATCCAGGTCGCGTAAGTACTAGGTTCAGTGAAGCCGTGAAGAAGTTAACTACACCTTGTATGGCATCGAAACAACGCCCCCTATTGGCAAACAATGGTAATTAATTCGATGCCAGACAAATTGTAGTTAATTTCTTCAGCATACGCAGTAGGGATGGCGGCGGATGAACTCAATTTATGTAAACAGTGGCTCCCAAGCTCTCCACGAGAGTTACAACCTTGGCATCAGGTAACCAGACGTAAAAAGACAAAGCCGAATATTATCACTTAATACAAAGTACAAGGCAATAAATGGTATGTTGTATAGTGGCAAATATTAAAAGAAAATTTTGCATCGCATCTCAAGGCGAATTTGGCACTAACCTACATAAACATTTTCTAACCGATAACAGGGCTATAAATTTTTATCACCAGTGCAGTGTAATAATATATTAGCTATCCGAAGCCATCGGGAACATTAATGTTATTTTCTTCGTTACTCTAAAAATCGCTCAACAGCGAATGCCTTAGTCGTTATAAGGCTACGTTTACAGGATCCAACTTGGCAGGTTGCCACCTCAACCTGGGTGTTTCACTTTGCGCACGATGTAGGTTAACATGGTTTGCCCAACAGATTATTAGATTTATTTTGGCACTCCCTAAAATGTGCAGTAAAAATTGTCTAAACGTAGCCTGATACCTGTACCACTTTCATTTTATTCTGTAGACTTAAAAAAATCTAATTTCATATTCTGAATATTTAATATTACATTATAAGAAAAAAATTCACATATTTCGTTCCCCACACGACTATCGAGCACATGGGAAATTAATCTACGGAATTAGAAAAAACTTGACTTGACCGATCGTCTTTGTTTTAGGCGAAAATACAATCTAATGTCAAAATCTTTGAGAAATGTATTTTTTTTATTTGTAGTTACGGAGGATTTTAATCACCTTTTTCTTCTCGAACACATGCTTGACCTTATATGCTTTAGACACATATTTACGTGTGGTATTACGCTTGGAACGGTCGCAGACAGATCAAGTACCACTTGTCAACCAATGTCGAATGTCGAAATGGAAACGAATAGACGGATTTCCTGAGGGTAAGCGATTACCGCCGCGTTTCTGGTCCTTAAAAACCCTCGGTAACCTCACTCACTGAAACACAACACAAGCGTTATTTCACGTCGGACCATTCATGCCGAAGCATGGCTCTCCCAAGAATTAAACACATATAACCGTTTAAGCCCAAGTGCTAACGTCGTGAACTCGAATTAGTCGGTCAGCGCGACAATTATTGAGTTAAGCCCCGCATTAATATCGCATAACGCTTGTGCCTGACTCACGATCATTATTCGGCTTCGACATATCGCTTGAATAGCTTCAGAATTCAAATTTAAGTGCCAGAGGTTACATTCTATTGAATTTTAGAGGATTTAGTACAGGGATTTATATAGCATTCTATTAGTGGGATTATAAGTTTATCCGGATCAAATTTTTCGATATTAAATTATGTAATAAATTGTGTTGTATTGTGTTTCAGTTTGAACTGACGCCTGAAAAGATTCGAGCCCATACACGGAAAAAATCGCATCCGACCCAACTGACGTCAGTTCAACCTGAACGGATTCGAGCACACACACGACACGATTTTGCATCCGTTCAGGCCGAACTGAAGGCAGCCCGGACCATGTATGGGCCCCTTTAGGGTCAGCCCACACCGAGACGAGAAGGGATGCAACGCGGCGCAGCACTTCTAAGACAGCTATTCAAAATTGGACCTTATTCACTACCAAAGAAGATTCACGTTTCATTACAAGAGTTCTAATGTCAATCAATCAAACTCAATGTCGAAGGCACCGCTCTTGCAATGAAACGTGTTTTTTTTTTGTGTAGCGAATAAAGTTTAATTTTGAATGGCTATCTTAAGAATGCACCGCCGGGTCGCGTCGCGTATCATCGCGGTGTGAATTGACTCTAAGTGTTAACTTTTTAATATTTCTACACAGCATTACCTGAAACCAATTTCTTGCACCCATAACCTAAGGTGGTAAAGTGGATACCAATATATCATAGCGTTTACAGCCACATAAAACAAACGGCAGTAAACTGAACGCCCTCGTTTCCACGAGCGGTTTTTTCCATCGGCGTAGGTAAAAACAGCACTGAAAATAGAGCTCTGCGCTAATACAATAGAGTTGAAAGTCGAACACACAGCATCAGTTTGAGAACTCTCCTCACGAGGAGGAGGAGGAGAGGGTCACGACCCTCGTGTCTTCAATTTTCAACTCTATTGTTTGAGCGCAGCATTCCATTTAAATTGCGGTTTTTACTAACGCCGGCGGAAAAACCGCTCGTGGGAAGGTAGGCTTATTACAGTTAACCGCGTGGATAATCCGACACGTAACAGATGATTACAGACACTAACACCAGCTTTCCGTCGTAGTTTCAATTCGATTTGTATCGACGAATCGGCGAGTTTCAATTCGATTTAAAATTCTCTTCATCTAATAAACCGTAATCCGTGATTTACACGGGTGACTAAAACCGCACCGCACGGAAAAACTTTTGCAGCTAGTTAAAAAACAATATGTGTTTTACTGCAGCTGACAACGACTGGGTAAATTAATAATAATAATTAATAATTAATTATTTTATTATTTATTATTTATTAGGATAGCTATTCGAAATTGAATTTTATATCTAATATAATATGTTAAAATGTGACAGAGTGACAAACGTCAACGCGTAACGAAACTCACAAATCACGAAACAATCAAACACACGGTAAGTAGTGTGCGTCAATCAATGTCAATCTGATGTAGTGTATGTTGTTTTATAAATTTTATTCATGCATAAGCATTATTTGAAAATATATTAGCTTTACACATACCAACCTTCCCAAAAACATTAATTTAACGGCCAAATTTCATACTCCTCCGGTTGCAAAATTCTCGTAAAACTGTACTGAAAGCTTTTGCTTCGTGTAATAACATAATAATTATGATCACGCCGCGCCGCGCCGGTTCTGCCGGTGAAGAGACCTGAAGATTTATTAAAAAATATTACACTTTACAAAGTTTATCAAAGTGATAGACTTTTGCCGCCCCTTCTACTATTGACACAAAATGTTAAGGCAGCCACAGACGAGAGGCCGATCGTTTCAGTTAGAACTGACGCCTGAACGGATTCGAGCCCATACACGGAAAAAATCGCATCCGACCCAACTGACGTCAGTTCGGCCTGAACGGATTCGAGCACACACACGACACGATTTTGCATCCGTTCAGGCCGAACTGAAGGCAGACCGGACCGGACCGGACCATGTATGGGCCCCTTTACACTCAATAGGCAGGTACCTACGACTCACGAACGAGTATAAAATGCTCCTTCAGAATCAATGCTACACAATTTGCCATAACAATATATCAATATAACAATATATAATATATAGGATCTGAAGTCACATACCTACTAATATAAATATAACTTAGTACATAGGTACTAAGGTCAAAACGATGCGATTGTTCCTTCCTTGCTCGCGATTGTACTTTAAGGGAACCTAATTCATTAGAAGGTAGAGAGTTCTCATAATTTATTTGTAACCAATCTTCCTAAATCCTAGCTCCTCCTTTTTTTAGTTTTGGTTCACATCAACAAATGTAATAAATAAGAAAATTTTATTCACTCGTGAAAACAATCATTGGATTAATATAAAAATATTTTCTGATTGAAGCGAAAGCCTTCGTTGGTCCCGATAACGCAATATGCATGTGTTTTACTAACGAGAAAAATGTTAAGTTAATTATTTTGGGGTTATCGGGCTATTTTATATTCAAATTAATTGTTTGGCTTCGAAATACTGTAAAACTGGAATAAAAATTCTGCACTGTTATGTCGCGTTTTCTTTATGCAAGATCTTGAATGCTGACGATTCTTGTTAATTTTTAGCCAAAATCTCTTTTAGCCAAATATTTTGCAGGATGCAATAGCAGTCATTATTTTGGAAAATCAATGGAAAATGTTTAGAAGTTATAACTCACTTTAAATTTCTTATATAAGCTGATATATATACACATGGCCTCACCAATTTTTTCCAACCAAAATATACTTCCATATCTTGACCTGCTTCACGTACAAGTATGTCGTAATAAGTGCACGAAAATGCCTAACTCATGGCCAATAAGTGTTTTCATTAGAATTTACAGGCAAATATCGTTGCGATAAATTAAATATCGTGACGTTCAGTTTTGGAAGCTCTCGGCAGAGGGGAATATCGGCCAGTCACTGCTCAATTACCTGCCTAGGTAATGCTGCACTGGACGGTTTTGACAAACTCAATAACAGCCACCGGCAAAAACATCTAACGAATACTTCAAAATTGGAAATGAATCATGTAGGTTGTTCTGCGGTATAGTATGTTGGTTAATCTGATCTGCCGACTGTTAAATCTTATCAGATTGAGAAGAAACCCTAGTGGTGAAGACTGGAGTTGTTGGTAATATTTTCTTAAACTTTTGGCAGGTGTAATTTTTAAGACTAGAGGTCGCCTGTGGACGAAATTCGCCCACAATAATTCATATTATTTTTAAGTTAAAACTTGATATGGGTTCTTTTGCCTCTTAGATCCAAAAAAACATAAATTTTTGGGACATATTGACAAACGTCAACGCGTAACTAAATTGTATCTATCAAGCGCACTGTAGTGTGTGTTAATAATCTGAGGTGTGTGTTGTTGTTATTTTTATAAATCTTGTGTATTTCCAAGCTTATTATTTAAAAAATAATTAGCTTTCTGCACACCTTCCTCTACGTAATCTTTAATTTACCAGCCAAATTTCATCCTCCTCTGGTTGCACAATTCTCATGAAATTGTACTGAAAGTTCTTCTTCATATATTAATATATTAATGCTTATAGAGCCTGAGGATTGGGCTTTGGTTATGTGAGATATTTACCCGCTTAAACCCCTGTCTGGCCTTCTCAAACGAAAACTACGATCCTAGAAAGGAAAAATACGACCCTAGAAACTTAAAATACATTTGAAATCCATGTACCGTATTCATAAATGCAAGGCGTCTATATGATTTCATAAACTCGATTTACAGCTAATCCCATCTCAGATTGTCGATGAAATAAAATTTCACACTCCATTGCTTCGATGAATCTAAATATACGAAGTCTGGGACATGACAGGAGGCTGAGGCAAGTAAATATAAGCGAGCACATGCTTCATTGGGCGCGACTTGGATACAGTTCATATTTCAATCTTGACACTGAATTTAATCAAAGGTTGACATGCCAAAGATTTCCATATGAGATATACGTAATTTATTGTATGCATGCATATATTATATATTAAAAGAAAAAGAGTAGTAATAATTAGTCAAAGTATGCATGTTAGAAATTAAACGTAAAATATTGTTTGCATTGCGAAGTTTCGATATATTCTTTCAATCTGACTTCAGTGTCAATATTTATTGATTTCTTGAATATTATTATGGCAGTTCACTCCTCCGCCATATAAACTTGAACTGTGCCAATTTTCATACTCCTCCGTTCGCATAATTTTCATAAAACTGAGTACAAAGTTTTTGCTTCACGTGTCTTATTTTCTTCACGTAGGTATCTCTTCTCTAAAAAGTGGGGACTCGATATTGTGTGTTTGGGACGATCGATACATAGTTCGGTCGAATCTTTGTATCTACGTGTGTTTTGCATCACAATCTTATTTACGTTTTTCTATATAAATGGTAGAAAAACACTTATTAAGTCGCAACAATTAGAGCAAGCTTGTCTTCTATGTAATCGATTTCGCCGACCGTTCCGTTGCGTTCCGTTGTGACGTTTTACTACTCATTTTATTACAACAAACGATTTTAATCAAGCGAGTTTTTGTTCAAAGCGAACGCCATTAACGCCAGGAGACGAATAAAATTTTAAATTAAGTTGCTTTAAGAATTTGCTGGGAATTGATTTGATTGGTCGCTTCCGAAGCGGCGCGAACGTTTACAAAATAAACGACCTAAAATTAATCGAGCCACTACGACATTGACAGCCAATATGTCATAGTTGTAAATGCATAATTGAAATAAGTTTCGAACAGGTGAATATTGTTTTCTGTTTGTGATTTTTTTATTTATCTTATAAATATTTATTCTTATTTAAAAAATGGATTGCATTTCCAATGTCTTGCTAAAACTCGAGAATGGATGGACCGATTTGGCTAATTTTGGTCTTGAAATAATTGTAGAAGTTCAGGCAAGGTTTAAGCGATTGGGAAATATTGGTGAAATTTCGGGAATGATACTAAAAACGACGATTGAATTTTCCCTAACTGTTCACTGTGTACAATTTGTCACTTGACTGTCAAATATATATTTATATAAATATCTTTTTACTTATTGTTTTTCTGTCTGTCTTACAGAACAACGTATGTCGGGACAGCTAGTATCTAATTATATCTATGGACACTTTCACACCACGTCAATCTGGTCCTGTGCTAAGTTCCTGAAGATCTTGTGGTATTAGACAACGGGAGACCTATTAATACTTTTATACTATACAATATGATATATATTGTATAAGAGTTTTATTATTTTCAATATATAATATCTAGTACACACGTTTGGCGGGATTCAGACCCACGAGCTCCGGCTTGAGCACCGATGTGCTCAAACACTGAGCCGGCTTCGGAAAATTACAACCTTTAGGCGATAATAAAGTCATATATATATCTGCTAAATAAAATTACACAACAAAGCTCGTTGTGAATTTAAAAAAACTCGCATGTTTCACCTGGCAGGTATTTTCTAATGTCGAAACATTCTCAACAAGATAATGTCGAATCTTCAAAACGTATGTACAACAAAGTACAACACTACAATTCTAAGACAAATATTATTTGAGAACACGACATTTAAAATTGTATAAATAAACAAAATTCCGTCCAAGTATCGAAAAGATTTTGTTTATTTGAAATATAACAAGAGAAGGACCGGCACGCTAACGGAAACATCGGTCTTAAAATTTACTGAAGGATAAGTAAATTGCGACGTTTTACGTGCGCCATTATTTCCAAGCTCTAGTTTCTCAACGTCAAAGGATTGCATTTTAAAATAAATAAAATTGTATCGTGGCATGCGAGTTGCGATAAATTCAGTGAAGTCACTCGTGTAACTCTCATTTGGAGCTAACTACCCTCGAAAAGCATCGTAAGAACAAAGTTTGGCGGTTCGCCGAATACTCGAGTCGGTGAGTGATTTCCAACTGTGTAGTTCTATTTCGTGAAATGCGGCATCATTTTTTAGTAATGGCCATAAGATATACATTCTCAGAACAGATTAAATACAAAATGATTTGGGGCTTCTGCAACATTTCAGGCTTTTATGGGCTACCTCGTTTCTCTTCTTATTTATTGTCATCGTACTAGTTTATGTTGCTATGCTTATATATTTCTATTTAAATAAAATAATACAATCGATTCTATTTTATCTACTTTAATCTATACAATATATTAAAATTATTATTTATCTATATTTATTTGGAGATGTCCCCATCGACTGAGGTAGACCCGCGCACAGCCGTAACCGCTAACGGCAGAAATGTGAAATTTAGACAGTAGTTTTATTTTACAATGTAGACACACACTAAGAACCTGTTTTGAGGGGTTTTAAAGGGGTTTTAAAGGGGTCAAATGAGTTTTTTTAAAGTCAGCACATCGGTGCATTAAAATTGTTTAATTAAAATTACAATTCATATCTTTAATACATTTCAATTAACACGTGTTTTAGTTCTTTTTTTAGAATTCACCCTCTGACTATGAGTTTTGTATGGAAAATCTTTCCAATTTCCATGACATTTAATATCCGAGTTAAAAAATACAAATGATTGAGTTTTGGCTATTGTAAACTGTTAATGGCTTATCTTTTTTTTTGTAGAAGATGTCTCAGTCCATGTTATAGGAAATGAAAATGTTTTTTTTTTATTTCCAAATGAAACTTAACAACCTTTTTTTTGGAAAACCCCCGTCCGCCGCGCTGAGAAGAACCGGTGTTAGAAACTTGTATGGGGCCATCAACTAGCAAAAAGATGAACAATTCTTCTTCTTATCCATCAGGACTTTTTTTAGAAACAGTTATTTATTATGTGTTTTCTGTTGTCCGAAGATGTTTTAAAAACCGATCCATAGCATATAATGTGTGTTTTTACTTGCTACTAGCGTTAGACTTCATAGTCTTTCAAGACTAGTCACTTATAGAAGTCCAAGGTTTGAACTATAAAACACTCGAATCAAATCATTATTTTAGCATTTTCTACACACGTAAATCACTATTCAAGCGCACCCTTAGAAGTTTTCATTCAAAAGTTATGTTACGTAATGTTAGAAGGTAGATAGTTGGCAGCCGAGAGTGCTCACGAGTTCACGACTGACAAGCGCCCGCGTGAGCTTGTATCGTCTCGTTATCCATCCACTTGAAGTGCAATTCAATTATCTTCATCCTTCTATAAGTTTTTTAGTACACGTGAATATGGCATATATTGTGGTATCCTTATCCTTACTTCCTTACTAATCTTATACTTTAAAAGAGACAATCTTGTATATATATATAATTGGTTTACCGAAAACGGCTGCAAGTAATACCGTGAAATTTGGTATGTAGGGAGTTTTGGGGGAGAAATATCGATTTGGCTAGGTCATATCCCTAGGAAACTGCGCATTTTTAAGCTATTTATGTTTTCTGTCGTCGCGCAACAATATAATTATCAATAATTTCGACTCTAATATGTCAGTCCGATTGGCAGATTAGTATGAAAAATAGAATAAAATTACATATACATTGTAATTTTTGAGTTGTTCGGAAATTCGGTATGTGGTGGGTTTCGAACCACGGTAAAATATATTTGTGATTCTTTTAATTTTTCAAAATCTACTAAAACTCCGAGCAAAGGTCGGTTGCCCAGGTACTTTTGTTTAAATGAGATAAACTTGTATAATCTTATCTATTTATAAGTGGACTTGAAAGCAAATAAGTTACCAAACTTTATCTGCCATGACTAATAAGACTTGCGATATTAGACTGGATATTAATTTAGGTCCATAGAAGCCAATTTGTAACTCACTTTGTAGTATCTTTTTTTTGTATCGAAAATTACAAGTTTATTGTATTTTTAACCCACGGCGAAAACAGACAGAGTGTTATTAGTGTTACGTATCTGTGCTTGTATCTGTCCGTGTCATCGTATCGGAACGGATGAACCGACTTTGATCTAGTTTTTAGGGTTCCGTAATACTCAAGGAACCTTTATAGTTTCGCTCTGTCCGTCCGTCTGTTTGTTTGTCTATCCGCGCTTCTAGCGAAATTTGGTACGGCTAACGACTGTTTATAGATCTCAGTTTTGGTATCATAAAATAATAATAATTTTATACTGTAGGTACATGTGAAGGAATTTTATACTGTAGGGGATGAAAAATGTTTTTTCATTCTATCCCATCATGTGGGGTATCGTTGAATAGGTATTTTAAAATAAAGGCATGTTTTCTTATATGACTTTTTTAGAAAGTCGACCATTTTCGAGTAATAGGCCTCCAAAGTGGTTTAAAAGTTGGTCCCCCCTGGCATTTATAAACTATAGGAGATAGAAATTTTTAAGTTTCCATGCTGACAGATCATGCTAAAAACTCTTTAGGAAAAATTTTAGCGTAACCGGACAGTCACCTTTGAAGTGATTCTATGAGAACCTATTGCGCGTTGATAGTTACGGAACCCTCCTTTGACATGTCCTGACATGGTCAGGTTATTTTTTGTTCGAAAGCTGACGTGATCGAGAGTGTTCTAGGCTATAATTTAAACATTTCTAATTAATTTACTTGTCCGTCGCGCTTGTTTGCCAACATAAAATGTAATATTTTGCTAAATACGAGTAAGGAATACACTACTCAAATAAGGTAAAGCTAAATAGTCCAGTTTAATTAATCTAAGTTTGAACATGAAGCTTTTCAGTTCTTAGTACGAAGATACTTTATACCTAATATTAAAAGGAAACAATTATCTTCGTTTGTTTTTCTTAATATTCATCCTTAATATTAAGTTAAAAGTAATTTTTACAGGAACCGGAGGTTGAACAATATGATATGAATTTCTTTCCCAACTTCGAAGTTACTAATAATAATATCTATGGACGCTTCCACACCACGTCAATCTGGTCCTGTACTAAGTATCCGAAGTACTTGTATCACAGGTACCTAGCAGACAACGGAAATATATTTAAAATTTTATTACTCTGCACAGATATTTTCTACACATCCAATACCCAGGAACACAGATAAACTTGTCCCTTTAAGCAGTTCCGGTTCCGGATTAAGCGCCCAAGTGCTAAACACCTGAGCCGAGCCACAGAGGTCGTCAGCTTGATTTTATGAAACGTGTCTGAGTCAAGAGAATCGATCAGAATTATAAATCAACAACCGTATTCCCAATTCACAGTTCCAGGATATTTGAAACTAAGCATATTTGAAACTAGATAAAGGTTTACGCGAGAATCATGCTTCAGCACGAAAGGTCTCGTTCAACCGGAATGATATTCTTGCCTTACATAAAACTATCGATAGGACCGGAGATCCAAAAGCCTAATAGGACCTGCAACGCATTTCTGAGCCCTTTCATGATGTACCACTTTTGAACCTTATTGCCCAAGTAATACGGTCGAAAAGTGGTACACCGCATCCGTCGGCGACTGTACATGAGGATGAGTGATATCTCATATCTACCTACGTCTGCTCATTTGCTTGTGTTTATCCTATTACTATTATAAATGTGATAGTTTGTGAGGATGATTGAACGGATGGGTGGATGTACGGATGTATGGATGTTTGTTACTCTCTCAAGCAGAAACCACTGAACGAATTATAACTAAATTTGGAATGGTAGTAGCTTAAGCTCTGGATTAAAATATAGACTACTTTTTATCCCGAAAAAGTGCAGTATTTCCGTGGGATACTGTATTTATACAGTATCCCACGGTAACTCAAGTTTCTTTAAAACAGGTTTCACGCTTAAAAATTTCACGAAATCTCATTTGAGATTTATTTAAATTACAAAATTTAGACTGCGTATGTTGAATTTTGTGAGGTTATAATGTTACCTTCAGAAGGAAATTGTTGAGTCAGGTATGTACGCAATTCCGCTTGCTTACTGTATCTCAGAATTCCTTGTAGAACGCTTAATTTGGTTGAAAGGGACCTGTTTTCAAAGGAAGTGTTCTCCAAGGTATTTTTGTATTGTATCAGCGCAGAGATAATGTTTGTTCGCTTTAAGTGAGGTAGTTTTGATACAATTTTAATAGCAAATATTTCTGAAATAATGCTTGTACTTATTATTCCCGCGAGCTTTATTATGGTGGATGTAATTCTTAGAATAACTAATTATTATTAATTCAGTCGACGATGTATTTGAATATTTTTGCCCGCCCCGATGAGTTCGGGGCGGGCAAAAAACTATTATTAACAAATTAAAAGTTAAATTAAAAGCACAAGGGAACGAAGGTTACCAGCGACCTTGATTTTAGTTTACCAAAACCGTGATGGACTTCATAGACAATTATATTATATTACTGGACGTTGCCTGCGGCTTCATGCGCGCAAAAGTTAATCCTGCGGATACCGTACATTTTTCAGCTATATAAGTAGTATTTGTCTTTTTTTCATTAAAATTCAATCAAAACCGGTACAGTAGTTTCGCAGTCTATTCAATGCAAACCAACAAATAAACTTTCAAACAAAAAGAAAATATTTGTATATCATATAATATCATGTCTCTGTGACAATTGTTCACGACCTCTGTGGCTCAGTGACATTAATTATATAATTTCATCGATACCAGTTTGTTAGTTTAGGTGATATTTCGTAACAGACACACTTTCGCTTTTATAATAATATTGTATGGATTAGGATTCCCCCTCAGTTCCGCATAATGTTCCATATTCATTGCGTAACATCAAGGGCTCGTTGTAAATAAGTTTTAATAAATTTCCAAAAACCTCGGACAGAGCAAATAGGTCGCGTCAAGAAAATTTTAATTAGTCACCCGAGTATGTAGCCCATTAACTTGAGTTTCATCCGGGAGACATTTTAATCTGAAATACAGTTTTTGATTAAAATATTTTACCTCCTTCGCGGAAAGTTTGCGGGGAATTATGTAAATGTAAATACTATTTACTCCTCGGAAATGTTGTAGAGTGCAATGTTTATGTTGAGTTTGATGGAGGTTTTGATTATTGCATCGCATCTCATCACATCGCATCTCATCGCATCGCGTTACAGGAATCGGATGACGTGTTTATGCAATCCTAAGCCTGAGAACACAAGTACTGAATTTGACATCCTTTAAGGTATATTCACGAAAGTGTATGAAAGTGTCAGATCTACCTGACATATTCAGAATGTGATCGATTCAGCACGTTTGTGGGACATGCGTGTTTTATATGGAAACCTACCCTTAGTTATATTGTCTGTTTTTGTTCAGAAAAATAGTAAGTCAGTAATTCAGTCAGTCAGTAATTGAACCAATAACGCTAATGACTAGATAAAGTACCGACATATTCACATCAGAAACCGGGCATGAATGTCCCTATTATTTATTATTCTATTCTAAAATATAATTTACATCGTAAAACATATTTTTGCGAGAAACACATAAACACCAGCAAATAAATACAATGCAACAAGAATATGGAAATGAAAATGTTCGTAAAATCAGATTTCCCATATCATAACTCGGAATAAACTTCGTAAGACAAGGAATACGAAGTCGAAATATGAGCTTAAGTAAATATTTTGGTGCATATGACGTTGCGGTGCAGCGGTTTATGTAACGTGTGGTCACATCGATTCGGCTAAACCTGGGGTCCTATTGGCGGACGATTTCACCGAATTTGTTAGGACAAATTCGGTGAAATCGTCCGCCAATAGGACCAATAGGAAATGTGACTTTATTGTATTGCTTTTGAAAGGATATTATTATTGTACCCGATTACCCGATATAATGGCACAGCTGAAACGAATTTTTTATTTGAATGGTTTGATCCTGCTTTTTTCAAGTGACTACTCATTCGAATAACTTTAATAGCCTTTTAAGAGTTCCGTAATATATACAGAACCCTTATAGTTTTGCTCTGTCCGTCCGTCTGTGTGTCTATCTCTCTGTCTGTCTGTCTGTCGGCGGTTCTTGCCTCTGTAATTATTATGAATATAAATGGATGAAATTTGGTATAATTATAGATTGTGTATAGATCTCGGTTTTGGCATCATAAAATAAAAATAAATTTAAATTTTAGGGGTGGCTCTCCATACGTGTGGAGTGGGGATGAAAAATATTTTTTCATTCCACCCCATCGTGTAGGGCAGTGGTTCCCAGACTCTTTTGTTTCATAGACCACTTTCAAAATTTTGCTGGATCCAGTGGAACCCCTGCATCTACATTCTACATTACTACCAATTTCTAAATCTCGAAAAAAAAAAGTGAAGATTAGATCTATCTATCTATGAAAACTTGCGTTGTGGCTGAGTTTCAACGACGAATTAGCAGTTTTCGAAAAAAAAGGTTAGAATTGATTGCTTGATCGGGTTAATTATTTGATAATAAAGTAGGTAGACGAAACAAATTTTCAATTAAATTTTAATTCATTGTGTTGTGAGTGGACGTCAAAAAAGCAAAGTTGGCCAATCGAAAAAGTGAATCCATCCAACTTTTTTTTCTTTCAATTTAAAAAAAAAAGTTGGATGGAGTCACTTTTTCGATTAACCACTTATTTATAACGTAATGTAACTTCTACAATGATATTTACAAAAAAAAATATAATTTTAATAAGATGCATGTACTTGATGGATTGACAGCAAATTATCAATATTTAGCTTGAGGTTTGTAAGGAATAACCGCAAATCTCCCCGTTCTGTGATATTCAATCTGTTCCTTTTTTTCGTTAATAAGTTTGTAATGGAACTAAAACTTTTTTCGACGAGATATGACGAGGGAAATGCTATCAGAAGCTTTTGTGTGATTTCCCACAGTCCAGGATATTTTTCAGGTATTTCTGCCTGCAGCCAAAATTTTTGATACTCTCTTTTAAATATAATTTTCAGCTCCTCATTCATGCTAAGCTCGAGTAGCTCCTATTGTAATATTACATTCTCCACTTCTGTTTCATCAAATGGATTTATGATCCATGGTGGTATTTCCATCGACAGAATGTCTTCAAATCTGATTTTAAAATCATCATGCAGGGCAATTAAATATTGAACATATCTCTGAATATCTTCATCAAGGCATTTTACCTACAATAAGTTTGAAAACTGTGAAAATTCGCCCCGACCAATATTTTCCTTCAAAAATTTCAATTTATCAATAAAAGCTGAAATTACACTCTTTGGTTTTATTAAATTAAGGCTGTCCCCTTGTAATTGTAAGTTGAGGTCATTAAATTTTTTGTACAAATCTGTCAAATACGCGATGTCTGCTTTAAAATTGATTAGGTTTTTTTTTAAATCAGTATCTTTACTTTCCAGAATTCTAAAACTGAGTCAAAAAGTGAATAAAATCTTGATAAACATGCACCTTTCGACAGCCAGCGTACTTCGGGATGTAATAGCAATCGTTGGAAGTTTTCATCATTTTCATCGCACAATTGTGCAAATCAGCGAGTATTCAATGCATTGCTTCTAATTTTGTTAACTGCATTAATCACAAATTGAAGCGATTGGTGCAATCTATCACTCAAATTTTTCGCTACTAGATGTTCTCGGTGAATAACACAGTGACTTGCAGTTACCTTTAGTATAATTCTTTGAAAATGTGCCTATAAGCCCACGATGTCGCCCGACCATAGCAGGAGCTCCATCTGTTGATCTCCATAACGTTTGTAAATGGAATCGATTTTTCTTTAAAAAAAATATATCCCGGTTATCTGTAAAGTCGGTTTACTGACGATAGTTGAACGTGACAATGTCAACAACAACAACAACAACAATAATAATAATGAGGTAAAGGCAATGCGAGCTAACGCTGGTAGTTGGTAACGGTACTTGGTAACGATAATGGGTAACAGGTAACGCATGAGTCATGTTTTTTCGTGCGTTCAGCCGTCTCCATCGATTTATAAGACGTTATCACGTCAAAAATCACTCAGGACATTAAATATTTGATTCACCTTTAGTATCCGTCTTCAAAGTTTTCGCGAATAGTAGCTCTTCATGAATTTCTTCGCCCACAACGAATCGAACATATGCCAATAATAATGCTTCATTGCCAGGTAAAGTTGACTCGTCCAGTTGAATAGAAAAATGAGTTGTTTGCAAATAATCACACAAGAAACTTTCAACATCAGAGCTCATTTCATCAATGCGTCTTTGCACAGTGTTGTTACTCAAAGGAATTCTTTTGAGTATGTCAATTGAAGATTTGTGCAGAACAGTTTTTAAAACTTCTTCAACAGCAGGTAAAATTAACTGTTTTCCAGATTTTGCTATAAGTAATGAGATATTGTGAGATGCCCGCAAGCCATCATCGTTGCTTTCAGACGTTGAAGCGAACATACTGTGCACGGTGGGTCTCTTTTCATATTTTTCCTTTAATGATTTTAATATTTTAAATCTTTACCTATTTTATCAGGATGACACCTTCTTAGGTGGTCTTCCAGCTTTGATGGTTTCTTAGAGTCATTGCTCAAAACTTTGTTGCATAAAAGGCATGTGGACAATCGTTTATCTGCCTGTGCTGGAAGAAAACCAAGTTTTAAATATTCAACACTGTACTAACGACATTTCTTCTTAGATTCGGTCATGTTTCGTATCAATTACCTACCTGTAAATAATAAATTAAAAAAATCAAGTTTAATTACAAAATTTACAACTTTTAGCATTAGGCACGCGATATTATATTATATAGGCAGGTAGGTAGGTATACAAATAGGCAGGTAGGTATTTACTTTTCCGACACTGGTAATCACTAATATCGATTCACTTTTCTTTATGAAATTTCGGAAACAAATGAGTAACGTTTATCCTTGACATTAGTATTTATATTGGTGAAGAATTAAATACGTTCATACAAGATTGCAAGTACATACACCACAAGTCCTATTAATTTGCACGTTTGAACACGCATTGCGGACGGGACGGCGGCAGCCGGCGCTTTAACAAGACATCTCGACGCGTTGTACTGAATATGGAAAATGCAAGTTTTTACAAGTAACAGTCGCTGAGCTTCTTAAAATATTATCTGCCTATATTGATAGGAGATAATTGTCTTATTGAGAAGGTTTAATTTAAGTATCATATTGTTTGTGTTGTTGTATTACCGTATGATGGACGGTGTGGCTCAATAAGTTATAAATGAAATTGAAAAATGAAAGTGGCATAGGGCCGGACAGCTCAACTGGTAGAAAACTCGGCGCGATACCGACATGGTATGGGTTCGACTCCCAGTTCGGAACTATCCATTTTTTTCTCAATTTATGTATAAATTATCTTATTGAGAAGGTTTAACTTAGGTATCATATTATTTAAAATAACAAGCCAACATTTTAGTTGTTCACTATCGAAAACAAATTAATTTTCATGCACCCCTGCTTACGATTGTAGACCCCCATTTTTTGTTACGTCCAACATAGACCCCCGTCGGGTCTCCGTGGACCCCTGGGGGTCCACCTGGACCACTTTAGGAATTACTGGTGTAGGATATCGTTGAATAGTAATTTTGAAACATGACTTTTTACAAAGTCGACTATTTTCGAGTAATCGGCATCGAAAGTGGTTTCTAAGTTGGTCCCCCTGGCATGTCTAAGCTATAGTAGATAGAAACTTGTATGTTTCTATGCTGATATATCATGCTAAAAACATTTTAGGAAAATTATTTTGAGTTAAATCTGACAATAACTTTTGAAGTAATACAGAGAAAAAATTTTGCGCGTTGATAGTTACGGCACTCCTCCTCCTCCTCCGTCCTCAATAAAGTTTTAACTTTCATCTACTCGTCAATAGATGTCATATTGTCTGACTATTTAGTGATATAAAATAGTTGACACGATAAAATAATATTTATATAATACAAACATTACAATGGTTTCTGAATATATCACATTACGAAAAAAAAAAAACAAAATCGTACGCAGATATGTCGATTATTGTTGACGAAAACATGGAAAGCTGTTTTGATTTATCTTCTCAAAGTCTACCAAACTCATCTGTATATCAATCTCTATATAGTATAAAACAAAGTCGCTTTCTCTGTCCCTATATCCCTATGTAGGCTTTAATCTTTTAAACTACGCAACGGATTTTGATGCCGTTTTTTTAATAGATAGAGTGATTGAAGAGGAAGGTTTATATGTATAATAATATTCACTAAATAGTGGAGAAATACTGTTATTTTTGAGGTTTCTAATGTGATGTCGTAAATAATTACATTTTTTCCGCTTACATTGCAAACGGTGGCTAAACCCTACGAGGTAGATCAAAATAATGTATTACAGTTTTGTTCATCATAAAAAAGCCTACAAAAAAGTCCGCGATAACATATATCTATCTCTTAGGGATAACCCACAATAACCATTTTTTTATCCTTTACTTTGATTTAAATTTAATAGCTTATTTACGAATCGATTTTAAGCAATACAGCATTAATCCTTATCCAATTTAGTACCTTAAATACATTTTGCATTTAATATACATCAATATGGCCCTTGCCAGCATGTAATTTAAATGAATATTTTCGAAGATATTACAGATTTAAAATGCAGGGACATGTCTCGGCGGCACTCGCGAGTCGCGACTCGGTGCTCGCTCAACGAATATTCTGTACTGCAGTTCTGGAATATCCATAGAGGTAGTTGGTCAGTTTTGTTGGAATGTCAAATTATATTTGAATGGCAAATTAAATGATTATTCACTATGTAGTATAAAACAAGTCGCTTTATCTGTCTGTCCCTATGTACCTATATTGTATGCTTAATTCTTTAAATCTACGCAACGGATTTTGATGCGGTTTTTTTATACAGTCTTTTTATACTCAAGCGCGATAGATATAATAATATAATGTATATCAAGCGGTCGCGCATGTCGCGTGGGTGATAGGGTCCCATTTTTAACCAATTGCATTGGGTAAACCTATAAACATTTTCAATATTGTATCAGAAGTAGGTATATTGCTGTAAATAGAGAGTTATTCGCCGAAGTAGTTTTTTCTCCAAGAACACTATACAACGCGGGCGAAGCCGGGGGCAAAAGCTAGTAATATTATAATGAAGAGATTATAAAGGAACTGAAATACCAAGTACATAATGAGAAATTACAATTAGATTCCGCTCACAAAGAGATAGGAAAATTATTTTTAGAAAACACGGAGTTGAAACGAATTATAATAATACAACAAGAAAAATAAAATTATATGTATACTCAAAAAAATTGGCATCACTGAAAAACCACTCCAAAGTGTGTCATCTCCTATTATCAGAAGAATAAAAACCACTATGAATAAAATTCCAATAAAGAACACATTACCTAGTAACAATACAACTCAAAATATAAACAATTATAAAGAGAAAATAACATTATTAGAACGTGAATTATCAAGAGCAAAAGAGCAAATAAAAAATTTACAAAATATTATTGAAAACAACTGTCATCTGGTAAATAATAATAGAATTAATTAACCCCCCCACCCCCACCCCCCTTTAAAAATCCCCTAAAAATTTGAACCAAAATTGTACATCACTCGCGACAAACGGACAAATTATTATCTGTTATTAACTTGGAAAAGGAGTTCGGCAATGCCTCCAAAAACTTGTAGGAGATTAATGTTCAGTAACCTCTCTATGTAAACCAGGAGTGAAACTAAATAATTTACTTTTATCTGAGAAAGCGGAGCTATCAAAATTAACAACAGATGACTACGTAATACTCATCGCCGGCGCTAACGAAAAAAATCCGTTTGATCTTAAATTTTGTTTAGAAACACGGATCAGCCCACTGAAACATACTAATATAGGTACTTGTTTGTAAAATTCCAACACAGCGATGCTAAATGAAAAGAAACTGAATTATGAATTACAATATATATGCAAGCGCCATAAGAACTCGACATTTGTCGAGATTGACTTTGAAAGATTGTTATTCAGTAAAACACTATTTTCGATATTAATTAGTCGCTCCCTTCCAGAGGAAATTCTCCGTAATGAATATCAACAAAAAATTACATAATAATGGCTGAGATATCTAAGAGCAAATGTAGAGCTCCATATACGAGAACTAAAAATATACTGTCAGAAAAATCTACCCAAACTTTAGAATATTTACATGACTATTGTAACACTGAAAGCACTAATGATGGTGTCTATACTTCAAAACATCCAATTTCTAATTCGTTTTTCCTTGATAAATAACATAACTGTGATTCATCTAAACATAAATGGTATTATAATTAGAGAAAATCTGTTAAGTGTTCATTTGCAAGAGCAATTGAATAATAATATAAATGTAGATGTCCTTTGCATAACTGAACATAATATGTTAAATACAGATACTGAATTACTTTATTGTTTCCATATAAATTAGTTCCTTTTTACACGAAGTTGTATATTAATAAAAAATAATTACAAATACAAAGTACTGAACCATGTTAATAAACTGTCTATTAGCAATATAATTGAATGCTGTTCTATTGAACTTTTAGATCACCAAGCTATAATTATATGTATATACCGGAGCCTAAAAATCAACCCTACCCAATATGAACTATTTTTTGACCGATTTGATAAAGTTTTATATTTAATTTGTGTGAAAAGTCATAAAATATTATTTGTGGTGATTTTAATATAAACATATTATGTAAAAATTATAAATATTCGCGGCAATTCGTACAAACAGCAGAGTTTCAATTTAAATTAAGAATTTAATAAACCAACTCGATTATGAATTAGCTCATGCTTTGTATTATATATTATGTTACTTATTTTACATAGAAGAAAAACCCTTAATCTTGACCTTGGCATCTATTGGGTCAATGTTAAACATAGCGAAACGAACGCATCACACACGTTTTACTTACGCCTTTGGGTGCTGAAATAAAAATAAAAATCATGTAATAAAAGATAAATATTATACTACAGTACCATATACCAATATAGAATAATGAAAATAAATATACCTTTATTGTGTGCACCTCGTGTTAATGAGGTCAATGTCAAACAGTGGGACGAATGCTTTCGCCCATGATTTACTTTCGCCCTTTGTATCTTGTATATCTATATATATTTACAAAATATTGTGCATATGTTCGTCAATTTATATTAGGATGCCGCGTAGTGCCACGCTAGAATTTAGACATAACCAATTTTGAACAGAGTAAAAAGTTTATCTAATTACAATTGACACTTATCAAGTTCTATTCCATGTTTTTGAATTGCATATTGCTGACATTTATATTTTTTTCTAATTATTTCATTTGAATTATGTATTATTTAATTTTAATAAAGGAACAAAAAAGTTTTCTTTGTTCCTGGGTCATGGATGTGTATTAAATATGCGTATAATATAATCAAAACTTTAAATATTATCTTCCTTACTAATAACAATATTTATACAATGGATAAGCGATACAATGTTTTGTCCTTGTCTGTCAAGCGACTTTTCCCACGTATCAGATAAGGACAAAACATTGTATTGCTTGTCCGCTGTTTAAATATTTTTATTAGTAAGGCGGTATGTGGATACTGTAGATATAGTATGGAATTATTAAATATATTTCCGCTGTCCCGTAACACAAGTTCTTCGAGAACATAGCACGGGACCAGATGGACATGGCGTGCATAGGTCTTAATAATATATTTATTAGGTGATAATTTATATAGCAGAAAAACGATGTCAGGTAAGCTATTATAGTACTGCAGTATTAGTCTTAAAATATTATTTGTCTCTGGATGTAAATCGGTATTCCACAAAACAGTCTGTCGCTCCGAGCTAAATATTCAAGAAGGTAAGAGCAAAGGGGAGCTTTGGGATAATTGATGCAAAAGTGCACCAATAGTTGAATTTGTTTGTCTTTTGCCCGGACTTTTTCGACGCTTTCGTCGGTTTGAACTATATTATATTCAAGCAGACCTTTTTCAAATTGTAGGAAAGCCAAGCATTATCCTACTAATATTTTGAATGTGTATGTTTATGAGGATGGATGGATGTTTGTTACTTTACGCAGAAACTACTAAACGGATTTCGATGAAATTTGATATGGTAGTAGTTTAGGCTCTGAATTGAAAATAGGCTACTTTTTATTCTGAAAATATACAGTGTACCCGTGGGATACCCGATACTATATTAGGGCGGATCCGCACGATGAAGCTAGCTGACACATCAAAATGATTGTAAAAATATTCTGCGCTAGTTAAAATGTAAGTGGACAGTGATGTTAGACGACATGTTAATAAAAAAATCTAGAAACCGTTTTCGTATATCTTACAAAATAACGAAGATACAAACAATTTAAATTTACAATAAGAAAGAGAGCGGTATATCGACCTGTGACGTCACGAGTTGCACCCGCCATACTTTTGTCATCACAAAATGTATGGCGAGTGCGGCTTGTGACGTAACAAATCGTTTTGCGAGAAAGAGATGGGCAATATTTTTTATTTGCTTATAATTTTTAATCACGTCAATCTAAATATGTGCCTATTTCTTTTATATTTATGTATTATTAATCAACAATTTTAAAATTAAATTTATAAAAGTGTGACATTCCACACCTGGCAACATCCCTATTCGGGATAATCGACAGGGAAATAAGAATGTTGACACGAAACAATACGGGCTTATGCCAGTAATGTGCTAGCCGGTCGGGGCAAAATCAAATGTGTGAAAAGGAGTTGGGTAACAATTGACCCAGAGTTGACGGCACCGAAATGGCTCCCTATGTGTCCACTATAAATCGTTTTTGATGTCACCAAAAGGACAATGCCGAAATAAGCCGGCTGTAGAACTTTTTAGCAAGAATGAAATCAGTTTTTGTATGGAAAGGACAGGCGTGAGACGTAGTGGTGCGAAAACCGGCCAAGTATGAGCTGGGTTCACGCACGTAGGGTTCCGTATATTATACCAATATTTTACATGTTTAATTATTATTTTGTTATCTTTGTTTGTTAGGTATCTATAACTCCTAAACTAACAAAGTTATAAGCCGTTATTCTCCTTCAAAGTTCATCACATGGACTACCACCATGAATTTTTACAGATTTTTCGAGCCAGCCGTTTAGCTTTTGAGGGAGGGGTGTTACGACAACAGTCGGTACTGGGTGAATTGTAGACAATCAAATATTTAAAACATTTGCCGTGGATGGATCGTGTGATTTTTCTCCAAGGTTCCGCACAATTTAACACCCCTACATCCTTTTAGCGAATTACGGGAATCGATTGCCCATTACCGAGAAACGCTGCAGGAAATTTCAATAAAGGGCAAAAGCAATATCGAAATCCGAAATTACTTTAGATTGAAAATACTAAGACAGGTGACGGATTTAAATAATGCCTTGCGACTTTAAGCGGCCTTTCACATAATTCTTGTACAGCTAAATATATATTTATACGATAGCATAAAATGAGGAATATTTTATCATCGCTGGTGTTTAAAAATTGGACAAGATTCAACATCATCATCAGTGTTTAGTTCATAAAAGTTTGACACATGAAACAGTCTCGGTAAAAGGTTAAAAATTCCTAGGTTTGTTTCGCATTATTCCAACACAGTGAGGATATATTTAACTTAGTACCGTTCCGCGAATATTAAATTTTTTACGATCCAAGTCGCAACAATGAAGTATTCGTTGGTATAAAGTTTTTACATTCGCCGCGTATTCATTTTCAAGTTTCTTGACTTTGGAGCTCCGCATTCGTCCAATATTCGAATGTCCTTGCTCCAGTCGATCTTTGGCATCCTTCCAAATGTCAGTCTTCAGTTTATTACCTCTATACAATTTCCATTACGCTTAAGCAAAAACTTCAGCCAAATAAAACTGTTCCTTTCGAAAGTAAGTGGGGCTCGCGCATTTTATGCTTGTAATTTTTAATATTTTGTTTCGTAATAATATACCGAAGTATTTAAAAATAATTTCTCTAGTTGCAATTACTTTGAAGCGTTTTGAACCGTTCAAGCTCATTACGAGAGCCAAACGCTCACCAACAAATTGAACCGTTTATTTTTATTTATGTGAGGCACAATGGTAAAGACACCGTTACTCAAAGGTATGTATCTAATGGTATATACGTGAAGTTAAACTTGATTTAACTTCTTAGATTAAACTTTGTGCCCAAAAGCATTCTCCAGCTAAAATGTAGCGGTAGTTAAGTGCGAGTAAATTGTATACGCTCCTCGCTAAATCTCACTTAAGAGTTCGCCATTTTGGATAACTCTAGACTAAACAAAATCGAAAGAACTAAATAAAAATAATTGGGCTTATTTGATAATATTTACTTAGAAAAAAGGTTCCATTTCCAAGAATCAGCTGTAGGATAGATTACGGTTGATAAAAATCTGGAAGTTTTCACATTTCATCATACATAGACAATGTTCCCATTTCATTGATTTTCTACTTACGACATAGGCTCCTTTTTGTTGCGGTAAAATTAAAGGTACTTGCTTAATTTAAAGATTTCAAAGTTTGCGGGAAATATCTCGCGTTTATCGATACTAATATTATAAAGGCGAAAGATTTCGTTGTTTGTATGTTTGTTTCTATTGAATAAATAGACTATATATTCGAACGATTTGACGAAATTTGGCACAGGCATAGATTATTCCACGGGGAAGATTATACGTAGGCTACTTTTTTGTAGCGAAAAAATGTACGGTGCCGACGGTATTCTTCGCGCGTTCAAAGTTGAGAGAAAAACGACTGAACAAAGACAAGACATAAAAATATCGTCTTAAAACCGCAGCGAATTGCAACAACAGAATTGTATATTATAAGGAACAGACATATAAACCGAAGCAAAAACACTCGAAGTAAACTCGAGGCAAAAAGACAGACGCCAGGTCCGGCTCTAAATCCCTCAACGTCTTCTTTAAAATGTAAGCCCCATCAGTCCACGACAGTGTTTCGAGTACACGAACGGCAAAATACCTTTTGAAGAATTCACTTTTTCTGGTGTGAAAATTTTTGGCTGTAAGCGTGGCGAAGTGTCGCGTCGTCAGGCGTGTGCTCTAATTTCACTTTTTAGTGAACGACGAGATGATACCCTCAAGTTCGTGCGCGCAAGAAACCGTACATTTTCCGCAATATAGCCTATATCCAAGCCAACCTCTAAACCACTGGACTACGGAGGCTGTTAGTTTATTCTGTTCAATAAACATACAACTATTTAAATTAATTTCTCCATTACATACTTTTCTCCTTATTGTTAATACACAATTACAGACATAGTTGCAGACAATTTTAGAATGATAAGCTCTATTTAATCATCACACTTACCTAGTGTAAATGCAAATTTTGTATGTAGTGTGTACACTGTACGTATGTCAGCCATTTTAACGTGAAATACAGTCAATGTCTTTTACGTTAAAACGGCTGAACAGATTGAAATGGGCACACAGAGAGTTTCAAGCCTGATCATAAATAGACATCTAAGATCTCTTACATAGATTTCGAGTAACATCTATTTTAACCCGACTACGGCAAAGCCAAAAGGAAGGATAATGAATTTGGCAGTATGTGTATGTGTGTATGTATGTTTGTATGTATATACGTGGCGCCTAAAGTATTGACCCGATTTTAATGAATGTGGTGTCAATAGATTCGTAATAATAGCCCGTGTAACATAGGCTATAATTTTTTACGTATTCGGGTTATAGTTTTTTATATAAAATAATATAGTTTTAGAATAAATGTTTCGATCGTTAACATGTGTGATTGCGCCGTATTCCGAATGGCTTTCGAGTTCTATTTTCGGTGAACATAATACAACGTCAAGACGTCAGTTCGCGGGATTGTCGAAATTGTATTCGGATATAAACGGGCTAATATTCTTGAAGGTTATCATCACAAACACCGAACAACGTTTTCAGAATAATGTTTTTAATAATAGTTTTTTTCTATTCCCACATTCTGCGGATCTGCGCGGGGGCAGAGTTAAAAAATTAAGAAAAGAAAAACGCTGACAAGCGACAACCACCCCGCGCGGTTGTGCTCACATTATCTATACTGGGTGTTTTTCACATTGGAAATGTTTTTTTCGTTCCAGTGCAGGTTCCGATTTCACGAAAAAGTGTGATCCCCTTATATCTCGGAGAGTTGTGAAGACAAAACATTCAAATAAGCTATCCGACGCTTATCAGTAAATTGTGAAACGCACCCCGAGCATAGACGTGATATATAATATAGACGAGGCATGTTGAAGCATAAACTGTGAACACTAAAATGGTCCCACTTTCGGAGTTTTTTAGACCATTTTGACATTTGAAGTGTTATAGGCTATCTTTAGTTTTGAAATCTTTGACCCCGAGTATATTATTTTACAAACAATTAATTCATTATTGAATTATAGTATGCATTCATACTAATTTTCATTTTACATTTTAACAGCCGATTACTTCGTAGTCGCTTAATATTAACGCTTTTAAGCTAAATTTAAAACAATATTTAAATTTATGCAAAATAATAGGTTGAATTTCTTTTGACGCGATATTCTAAAATCAAATAGTAATGAATACATATAAATTTGATTAAATTAACGGACGTAAAACAAAACATATTCCTAGCATGTGAAAGCATTTAATATAATATAATACACTGTTTTCCAAAGCCATCTGTGCCACAAAACGGACCGGCTCGACGGGATAAATTTTGCGGTCTCACAGAAAACGAATGTGAAATGCTGGTGTTGCGAGTGTCTATAGCAACGGTTATTGCTTACCATCAGGCAATCCGCTTGTTCATTCTCTGGAGTATTGCATATATAAACTAGATATTGCCCGTGATTGCGCGTGGGAAGAAAATCTTAATCCACGGGAATCGTACGTTACTAAGTATTAATTAGCTAGTTTCCGTGGCTCCGCCCGCGTAAATATAATATCGGGTATCCCACTGGAATACTGTACTTTTCGGGATAAAACGTAACCTGTCTATATCAAGAGCCTAAACTATTACCATACCAAATTTCATCGTATTTTTTTTAGTTTCGTGTGAAAGAGTAACAAACATCCATCCGTCCTTACAAACTTTCACATTTATAAAAGTATTAGGATTTCGTTTTTTAAACCCCAACGAAAACAGAGGCGTAATAAGTTTGACGTATCTCTCTGTGTGTGTGTGTGTGTGTGCTGCGCGTGTTGTGTGTGTGGCATGATGGAATTGTTGAATAACATGACGTGTTTTTAGACCAAAACAAAACAGAGGTTATATTATAAGTTTGACGTGTATGTGTGTATCATCAGCTCGCTTACTACTTGAAAAACCGGGCTGTAACAAGCTGCTGAAATTGACATTTTATTCAAATCCGTTTAGCTGTAGCGTCAATTGATATTATTTATTTATTCGAAAATTTGACTTTGTAAAAAGTCATGTATGAAATCTTGCCTTTATTTTAAAATACCTATTCAACGATATCCAACACGATGGGGTAGAATGAAAATATATTTTTCATCCCCACTTCACATGTATGGAGAGCCACCCCTAAAATATAAAATTATTATTATTTTATGATGTTAAAATTGAGATCTATATACATTTTATAACTATACCAAATTTTATCCATTTATATTCATAATTAAAGAAGCTGGGAGAGCGGACAGATAGACAGACAGACAGACTGACTGACAGATCGTAACTTGAATACTTAAATACTTGAATATTACGGAACTCTAATAAGGTTGAGAGTCTCAAACGTCAACTTATCATATGAAGACTTCGTTTGTTTCAGTCCCTTTCTTTATGTAATCCCGCTATGCGATTAAACTGTAGTGATTGTCATCTTGGCTTAGTTCTAAAACGTAAACTAACGTCGGAAATTAATTATTAGCTATCTGAGTTCAAGATTTCAATAGATTTCTACGATCATAAATAGGCTGCACTAAAAGTATCGGGAATGGAATATTTCCACTGTTCCTGTCATATTAAACTCTTTTTATTTTAAAACTCCTTGGTTTTTAAAATCGAATACCGTTTATTTATTTAAAAAAAGATTCTCGGTCTAGAAGATTCACCCAAGAAAACGTTGATGCTGTGCGTAAGCTGATTGAGGAAGATCGACATGTGACATACCGCGAAATTCAGGCAACTTTAGACATTGGCATGAGTCAAATACAAATAATCTTGCATGAACAATTAGGTGTAAAAAAGTTGTTTTCCCGATGGATACCGCATTTGCTCTGTGAAGAGCAAAAAGCGGCTCGCGTTACTTGGTGCGTCAGAACTCTCGAAAGATTCCACGCAGGATCCTCAAATACTGTATACAACATCGTATCAGGTGACGAATCCTGAAGGATATACGCGTACGAACCCGAAACAAAAAACCAGTCACGAGTTTGGGTGTTCGAAAATAAGTTAAAGGCAACAAAAATTGTTCGTTCACGGAGTGTTGCAAAAAAAATGGTGGCCATGTTTGTTGCGATGGCCATGTTGCGACTATTCCTCTTGAGGGACAAAGAACGGTTAATACAGAATGGTATGCTAACATTTGTTTGCCACAGGTCGTTTCTGAACTCCGTAAAGAGAACTGCAACCGCCGCATCATCCTCCATCACGACAATGCGAGTTCTCACACCGCGCACAGAATAAAAGAGTTTTTAGAGCAAGAAATCATAGAATTATTAGACCATCCGCCGTACAGCCCCGACCTAAGTACTAATGATTTCTATACTTTCCCTAAAATAAAGAATAAATTGCGTGGTCAGAGATTTTCATCACCTGAAGAAGCTGTGGACGCCTACAAAACGGCCATTTTGGACCCCAACTTCCGAATGGAATGGTTGCTTCAATGATTGGTTCCATCGTATGGAAAAATGTGTCAAATTTCGCGGATAATACTTTGAAAAGCAATAAATACATTTTTAAATAGTAATGTTGTGTCACTTCCTTGATTCCCGAAATTTTCAGTGCCGCCCTCGTAGGATTAACTTCACGTCAGTTACGTCAATTTTTGTTTGAAAATCTGAGATTGAAGCAATGAAGTCAATCTAAGATATTAGATAGAGTTATTAATTCCGGGCGTTAGCCGGTCGCTACGTAATCGTAGCAGATTGCTAAGTAACCGCTACAAAGTTGCTACGTCTCGTAGTAGTGCTACAGAACGCTTGCGCAAATAATTAAATAACACTGTGGTCTGTGACAAAAAAAAGTTATTTTTGTGCATTTTGATTCACGACAAAAAAAAATTCATATTATAGGGTCACTGAATAAGGATACATAGGTACATTTTTGTCTCAAGTTAGCACTAATTTTTAACAACTAAAAAATAACTAAATAAATAACTAAAAAAGTTAGAGCTAGCTTGAGACCCATTTTGTATGGAATACGCACGATTCAACCATCAACCACCAAAGTTGTCAAAGTCCTCCCTCCCCCCCCCCCCCAACATTTTTAAGCTATAACAGGTAGAAACTTGTAATTTTCCATGGTGATGGTCATACAAAAGAATATTAAGGAAAATTATTTTGGGCGAAATCGGACTACAACTGTAGAAGTAATTAAAAAAAGCTATTTACGGTGATCCGTCCATGCTCCTAATTAATTATACAATCGAAAAGCATTTATATTTTACCTATAAAAGTTATTTTATTTATTTAACTTGTATAGTTATAGTTATACATAATATAAAGTCTTTATTCGAACCCATAACCATAAAACACGCATAAAATTGGGTAATCACAGATTTTATGTCAACTCTTTCATAATGACAACGCAAATTTAACTTTAGTATTATTGGTAAAGTTTTGTACCAATATTACAAGCAAACCAGTCGTAGGGATAGCAAAATATCATGTCCTTTTTCATTTATTTACTAGACGCTGCCCGCGGGACCGTACGCTTTGTCGAGATAACAAATAGCCTATGTCCTATTCCGTGGTCGTAGTTTCGGAGCCTATGAATGCAAACAAATCTTTCTTCTTTATTATATCAGTGTATATTATTCTAAATTTGAATTAGAATTTATTTCCTTAGATTTATTAATAACAATAAAGAGGGCGCCGCGTAACCTGCTCTAATTTAATGAAATTTAAATGGCATTTGGGAGTTTTAGACCCGCTGTTTAAAAGTGTCGACCACAAAACAAAATACTATTAAATTGTGCAATTTTCATTCGCATTTCTTTCCCGTCATTATTTTAATTCAGATCCATGGACAAGTGGAGATCATCAATACCTACATAGCTTAAATACAATTTGTATATACGTAGAAATGAGTTATGATATCACAGTAGTTACTCCACTCCACTCCACTTGTAGTCCAGATGAAACACAGATCACGCTTACATATAAGCTAAATTATCTAGCAAGGTCCTGGGAGACAGCACATTTATAAGTTATATATTATGTTTTTTATTTCGTCGTGCAATAATATATCAATAACTAGCTGTTGCCCACGGCTCCGCCCGCGTAAATATACCATCGAGTATCCCGCGGGAACACTGTACTTTTCCGGGATAAAAAGTAGCCTATGTTTTAATCCAGAGTCTAAACTACTACCATACCAAATTTCATCAAAATCCGTTCAGTAGTTTTCGCGTGAAAGCGTAACAAACAAACTTACATTCACATTTATAATATGAGTAGGGGTGTTCTTTATATAAAATAATCAATATCTCTTTGTTTACTTGAATGCTATACATTTATTTGTTTTCTCCCAACCCTATATAATTTAATTTTAACCACTATAGAAGATTATGGTTTTGATTAAATTTTACCGGAATTCTCGACAGCAATTTTGTAAATTGCCCACAAGATGGCATCCTATGATTGTTGGTTTTATTAAATTAGTTTTAACACATATTATAATTAGTATTACACAAATTGTTATCTACGTTACTTCGTCTGTGCGAACATCACAATGGGCGATCCCAAGAGAAACAACTAATAGACTCGGATATTTATTGAAATTTCAGAAATAATACAAATTGACACATTACATATAGACAAACTATAGGCCGGTCTGTGGTCGAAATTCGTCCATAATTATTCATATTATAATTTTAAAGTTGCAACTTTTTTATGGTTCTTTTGCCTCTTAGATACGTAATAAAAAATGCGTGGATGTTGTCTATGGAATGTGAAAGAAAGATTGACAATTGTGTCAAACCTACTGATATATATTTTTTTTACGCTGCGTAGCTAGCGTGGTTTCAATGAAACAGGCCACCGTCACCGAAATCGGTGTGGGGAGCTATAGGTCTTTACCTATGAAATTGCCGTTCTGCAGTACTGGCCATTTCAAATCAAAATAATTTTTGTTTGGATATGAATTCTAATTTCAAATTAATTTTATTTTAAAAAAATTGGAATTTTTTTTCAAAAGTAGTCATTTGTTTATTGATTGGTGTTACATTTTCATCGCATTTCAATCTTTTTTGTCATCATGGATACGTTAAAAATTCGAGTAATTATGGAATCTTAGTACCGTCGTGGCAGCAACACAGCACAAGCGGCACGCAATATCAACGACGTTTACGGAGCTAATACTACAAACCAACGCACCACCTGTTATTGGTTTGCTCGCTTCTGTTCTGGAAATTTCCGACCTGAAAAATAAAACTCGCGGTCTTCCGAAGACTTTTGTCAACAATGACGAATTAAAGGCGATTGTGGAAGCTGATGATACACAGTCTAGGGTTGAATTAGCAGCAGCTTTCGACGTTAGTGTCAAAATATATTGGTCCATTTGCGTCACATTGGCAAGGTAAAAAAGCTTGACAAATGGGTGCCCCACGAACTCAATGATAGCCAGTGCGAAGTACGCGTCGAGACGTGCCTTACACTGCTCAACAGACACACAAATCAAGGAATTTTGAACAGCATTGTTATCTGCGATGAAAAATGGATTCTGTTTGATAACCGCAACCGCTCAGCAAGATGGTTGGATCCTGTTTCAGCACCTAAACAATGCCCTAAATGAAAACTTACTCCTAAAAAAGTGATGGTCACTGTTTGGTGGTCTAGCGCCGATGTGATTCATCACAGCTTCTTACCAAACGAGGTAAGCATTACTGCAGATGTGTACTGTGAAGAACTGAACACAATGATGGAGAAGCTGGCACATCTTCAACCAGCATTGGTCAATCGCTCGTCTCCGCTGCTCCTGCACGACAACGCGTGACCGCATACTGCACAGCAGACGGTCTCCAAGTTGCAAGAACTGGGGTTGGAAGCTCTCCGTCATCCGCCCTACTCACCAGACCTTGCGCCTACAGACTACTACTTTTTCCAGAATTTGGATAACTTCTTGGCGGGAAAAAAAATTCAATACCCGAGAGGCACTACTAAATACCTTTGAAGAATTTGTTGCCTCCCGTCCGGCTGATTTCTTTAAGAAGGGCATCAATAAACTGCCACTGCGTTGGCAAAGATGCATTGATTGCATGGATGATTACTTCGATTAATATAAATAAAAATACATGAAAAAAAATCGTTTAAATTTTTTCATACAAAACGGCAATTTCATAGGTAAAGACCTAATACAAACGTATGGTAGCGGTAAACGCGTGAGTGGGGGAGTGGGGAAATGTGTAGAACTTTATCTTATAAATTTTATTGTTTTCTAAATTTAACTGTGCCAAATTTCATACTCTTCCGTCCGCACAATTCGCGTGAAATTGTACTCAACGCTTTTTATTCCCACATTAATATGAGTACCTGGGTAATCGAGCTTTGCTCGGAGCTCTAGTACATAAAAAAAAAGAATCACAAAAATATTTTACCGGGGTTCGTACCCACCACATTCCGAATTTCCGAACAACGCAAAAATTATCCAAAATGCCAAGACATTATAGAGTCGAAATAATTGATATATTGTGGCACGACGAAAGAAAAAACAAAATATATAACTTAAAAATGCGCAGTTTCCTGGGATAAAATCTAGCTAAACCGATTTTTTCCCCCAAAACTCCCTGCAAATTAAATTTCATATAAAAGCAATTAGTCTAATGGGCCTGTTTCATGACCTAATGATATGTGTCAGATATCTTCTTATTTGCATGTTTTGTCTCTGTCGCTCGATATAAAGTAAGCTGTGACAAAACTTCCGAATAAGCTATCCAATACTTATTAGAAGATTGTAAAACAGGCTTGTGGGGGACACGCCTGGATTACCTAGGGCTACAGGAAGGGATCGAAATCAAGGGACGCTCACAGGAAAGGAAATTAAAAGGATGCTGGGAAAAGTCGGGGGAAAATATAGGGCGATGGATTAAAGGAATTAGAAAGGGGAAAATAAACTACCGGTCATTGTTCACTACTTCGATAGGTGATGAGGCAGGGATTCTTCTTACTTCGCGGCTGGCTACGAGCGAACTACGAATTAATTGTATGGCCGCCGGTCCCATACTTACACCGACGGCACATACCAACCTTCTGGAACATTCCACGCCTTACCCCCTGAACTCAAAACATCGTTTATTCATTAATTAAATAAAGTTTTATACAATTTTTACAATGTTCTTATTCTAGTTATATACATTTACCATATTATAAATAAGCAATAATTCCATAGTATTTATAATAATACAACTGTCATTCCCGACAAGCTGCCGGGAACTGAGTAATTTAGGAAAATTTTATTTCATGATATTTTCGTTTCGTTAGGTCCCTTTCCCAAAGAAAGTCTCTATCGGAGCCGAGGCGACCCCTAGTGAAAAAGCAGCTACAACTTCCAATTTTCCGTTACATAACTTACTCAGCCACCGTGCAGGCTAACGCCCCTACTTTGAAGTAGGTCATAAAATCACTAAATTTTAACAATTTACATATAAATCTAGGTAAATAGCAAATACTCACAAGAATCTAGTTATTACATAAAAGAACTAGTCATCTAATTTACATGAAATTTCGACTTTATGATAAGTTAAACAGTTTTTACTTAGGAAATTATTTTAAGGCTTTAACAATTTAAATTGATCTTATTTACTTTGTACAATTACGAATTTACTATTTACATATTTCTACCTTGATAGGCTCGTCGGGAACAAAGCCCTAAGAGTTAATTATTTGAAATTCTCATTAATTTTTTTTTGTGTGTTTTTAGGCACATAGTATTTCAATGCCTAAATGCAGAAACAAAAAACATGTCACCTTTTTCATCCAAATTTGTTTTTTTATTTGTTTAATCGCTTGGCAACACCTGTTCCTACAGTTTGGTCTAAGATGGGCAGAAGTCCTCATTATTTTATACATCACGAGCTATTCAAATATTGGTTTAGTGCGAAAAAGACACTTGTCACTGTCGATATGCCCCTTCGCCAGTCCAGACAGATTTTAACTGCTTTCAGTGTTTTTATACTACTATTATTGAGTTTTTTTGATTGATTTGTCGGATGTGATAAAAGCATAACTATATAACGCGATGACAGGGGGGAACTTTGTGAATAAGCGATTTCGCGTGACGATAAATCACATGAGCAGTCGTAGGAATAAGAAATATCGTTCAAAATTGCCGAACAATCGTCCAGGAATTGCCCAATGATATATTGATGTATCTCCATACAAATGTACTGTTGAGTCCGTTTAAATATTTTCTTTTTTTATCGAATGCAGGTCATAATAGAGCCCAGAGGGTCTAAAAAGGCCACTTTAGGTGTTTCATATATATTTTCCATACAAAAATCGTGAAATGGTACAATGGCTACATGATTCATCTGATTTCATCATATTAGAAAAACATCAATTTTGTCAGTTTTCAATAGAAATGCGTAAAATGGCGCACATAATATTAGTTGAAAAAAATATATGAAACACATAAAGTGGCCTTTTTAGATCCCCTGAACCTCAATTCTCGTATTTAAAGTAGGCTTTTATTTTACTTTTGATTGTATTATAAGTGAAGCTACTTGTTATCATAAACTGTTTTTGTGACCCTTGGACCAATCAGGAGGCGTTAGACGCTGCTTTAACGTTTACGAGAATACCGGTTTTTAGCGTGTCGGGACTTGATTGTGATTGTATTATTGCAGGTTGTATTTAGCAGAATTGACTCCCTGACGTCACTGCGACTCGAGTGGATCTATAGTGACTCCTCCACGTTATTGTACCAGCCCCAGGCCTATGCTGTTCTTAAACTGAACGATATGGCTGGGGTTGGTGCTGCGAATTTCCTCTGTGGCAGAGTATTCGTGTTGCCCGAGGTACCTGTTTCTGTTAAAGTGCTGGACAGTCAAGGAGAAGGTGAAAGGTCTCATCCTTTAACCCTAGATCACTAACCTTATTTTTCGACGCTTAATACTAACCTTCGACGCTTCGACTACGGTATTTAATAATGGAGGTTAAAGGGTGCTATTTAAATAAAAGGTGTACGTTTGTTTGTTATTATTATTAAAGTATTTGTTTATAATGTTTCTTATAATTAAAGCAAACAAAATGTAATATTTATCAATTAAAAGCCATAAAATTGAGATCATAGTTTTCATGGCAAAGCAACAGTAAAATTTTGAAAGTTATTTTTAATAATAAAACGTAACCGGAATGTGAAAAATAAACGTAAAATTCTAAAAATAATAAATCGAAAAAACAAATAAAATAAAAAACTTTGATAAAAATCTACGAACTTATACATTTGTGACAGATGTCAAGTTCGTGCTCCTCGCACAAAAATTTATTCTATTTTGCATGTGTGCCTCGTGCACACAAATCACTAAACTAAACTCGTGCGCACAAAAGTTTACGCGTTTTTTTAATCCGCGTCGTTGAAACGACGAAGGTTAGTAGTCTAGGGTTAAAGATTACACTTCATACGAAAATCTATACACTTATCGTAAGAAAGTTTGAATTGTTTGTTTGCGTTTAATAGGCTCCGAAATCACTGAACCAATTTTGATGAAATTTGTCTCAGGTGTAGAGTTGACCACGGGAAAAGACATCTTATTTTCTGAGGAAAGTTTTAGGCTATAAATATTACGGTAATTTTTTGTATGCGACCAAACGGGAAGCTATTAGTATGTAGTCGATATAGTCGATTATAGGAAATTTTCACGCCAACCTGCTGCCAGATGGCCCTTTTTAAATTTTATACAATAATGTAATTAATTTCTAAAAATATAATATATAATTCATTTGTTGCGCAGTATATTTCGCCCTCATTATTAAATTATTTTACATCGGGTTGCCTCACTTAGTCATATTAAAAATATTTTTATTTGACGACCTCTGTGGCTCACTGGTTCAGCGCGTTGGTGCTCAAGCCGGGGGTCGCGGGTGCGAATCCCGCCGAAGGAACAAAAAGTTTTTCTGTGTTCCTGGGTCATGGATGTGTATTAAATATGTGTATAATATAGTAAAAATCTTAAACATATGTATAGTATAAAAGTATTAAATATACTTCTCGCTGTCTGGTACCTGTAACACAAGTTCTTCGGATACTTAGCACGGGGCTAGATTGACGTGGTGTGAAGCGTCCATAGATATTTATTTATTTGTACATAAACGAAATCACGAGCACAAAACAACTATGTAATTAAGGCAAAATAGGGCGACTATTATGAAATTTTAAAAGGATTCACTCTAGTCTTGAAAAGAGCACTTATCGCGTTTTATCTTAATTATGTCTAATCTCAAACTAGCTTTGAACAAGTCGACGTGAATAACGTTCGGAATGGAATTAGCCTTCATTTTCAAGTGCCATAAAATTTCAAGCTGCTGGACTGGAGTAGATAGCGTAACACTGATTCAGGGGCTATTTCCGTTCGGAATACTATCTAAAATGTCCTTACCCACTTTAGTTTTAGCTTAAAGCGGTTCTCACAATGAAACTTTAGAATTCGCCACTCCGCGCGGAAATCATTGCTCATTCCGTCATTCCACGCTGAATCCATTGCGCATTCCGCCTTTTCGCACGGAACCCGCACCTCCGCGCGTTGACGCGGTGACAATATGCGAACCGACTTACGGATCCCTGGTTCAAAAACAATAATTTTTAATTAACGTTAAAGAACCTACTTCAAAAATTTATTTAGCGACTCAAATAGAACACTAGATGCTGCCCGCTTCTTAAGAAATACCGCGGCAACCGTACATATTACCGCAATAAATATTTTCCTATGTCCTTTCCCGTGGTCTACTCTATGTCTGTGCCAAATTTCATTGAAATCGTAACACTAATTTCGGAGCTTATTCAATTCAAACAAACAAACAAACCTTTATAATATTGTTAGTAATGTATAGAATACATTTTCCATTAAGTTCTGCATTTGAAAAACTCGCACATCAGGAGGCAATCTAGTCCTATTGTTTCACGATGCGATGTTTGCTCGTTCGTGTTCAACCGTCGCGCTTCGTCGTGACTCGTGATATGCCGCAGTTTGGTGCATGATCTTATTATGATACCATTTCTATTGATGGCACACGAATCAAATCGAAATGCCGACATGAACGTTTCATCGTATTACATTTTTACGAAGTTTTATTAAGTAACGAACAACGTATGTTCTCGTAGATTTAAAGAATAGTAAACATTCGTTTATTACGTTATAGGCATTGTTATATTAAAGCTGTTTTCGTTTCGAAAATATTTACATTATGTTTTTGTTTTCCTTTTTTAGGGTTCCGTAATACTCAAGGATCTGTCCGTCCGTCTGTCTGACTTTCTGTCTATATGTCCACCCTTCTAGCTTCTGAAATTATGTATACAAATGGATAAAATTTTATATTTTTGAAGTGGCAATTTGGAGTTGGTAATTTTATATTCATGGAATAGGGGTGAAAAATATTTTTTTCTTTCCGGGGCGGAAATTCTGTGTCATATCATTGTATAGGTATTTTAAAATAAAGGCAAAATTTCATACATGACTTCTTTACAAAGT
Organism: Phengaris arion; assembly: GCA_963565745.1. NCBI lineage: Eukaryota > Metazoa > Arthropoda > Insecta > Lepidoptera > Lycaenidae > Phengaris > Phengaris arion. The sequence goes on along the minus strand of OY751439.1, from coordinate 4,844,673 downwards.
TAACCATTTTTGAGTAATTCACCTCCAAAGTGATTTCCCCAAGTGAAGTTCCCCATTCCCCAAGAATTTCTATACTATAGGAGATAGAAACTTGTAGGTCATGCTAAAAACCCTTTAGGAAAATTATTTTCAGCGAAATCGGACAATAACTTTTAAAGTATATATAGTTACGGAACCCTCCTTAGACATGTCCTGATATACTCTTGGTCAATAAGCTATCTGAGCTCGCTTCCTATGTGACCCAAGAGAATCAGATATAATTATTTTCGATTAGAGTTACAGTTGGTATAGTCCCCAGTCCCTACCTAAGCTATTTAGTTTTTAAGCTAAATGAATTTTATTTGCAGCCTTGGGCCTCTAACTTCTTAATGCTGAACATAAATCGTATAACATAGGAAAGCGACCATCGTTTCCGTTGAATAGGTTGATAATTTAAACGTGGCTGCGGTATTGTTTTAAAAGTGCTCTTAACAACTACTAAAAGCAATTTAAACGAAGTTTTATTTTGCCTTAAAAATTTAGTGGCAAATGTTTTCCGCGGAAACTTAAGCTGTGCTGAGGAAAGAGAAATGTTTGTTGCCAGTATCAGACACGATAAAAAATTATACATTTGTTCTAAGATATATACTTTATGATAGACCATCTTCGGAGTCGTGTGATTAATGAAGTTGCTTTCTACCAAGTATTTTTATTTTTGTTAAAAATTAAATAAAAATATCGTGTATGTGTTAATGGATTGTTCAAATATAGTAAGATATATAACATCAAATGCATTGCAAAATTTTTCATTTGTAAGATTATATTATAACTATCTTTTGCCCGCGTCTACCCCCGCGTAAAAGCAGTATCTCACGGGAATACTGTCCTTTTTTGGGATAAAAAGTAGCCTATGTGTTAATCTAGAGCTTAAACTACTAATGGCACATTTCATCAAAATCCGTGCGGTAGTTTTTGCGTGAAAGTTTGAAAAACATCTATACAATCTTCATCCATCCTCATAAACTTTCACTAATATATAAATATATTAGTAGGATATTTCGCTAAAACAATGAATGAATGAATGAATGAATGAATGAAATATACTTTATTGTGCACAATCAACAGTTACACACACACATATACAATATAAACTATACACAGAATAACACGAAAGTACACAAAGGCGGCTTTGTTCATAAACACAAAAATGCTTATGTAAACAATAAATACAGAAAATAAATTGTATATCTATTATTGTTACACTTATATAATACGCTTAGTTGACATTTTTTTTAGTACGGCATTAAATATATAGTAATTATTGTTGCTTAATTTCACATAATGATTCTGTGCTCTAAAACGTGCGAGTTCATTCTCTAAACATTTAACGCGATTGCTTAAAATTTATGGGCTCGAAACTTATGTTTTTATTGCGATAATAATATATTTTAATATATTTGATGACTTCTATGTGTCTTTATATTAAATGTATTCAGAATAACGAAAACATTAAATCATATAAGTTTTATAGCCCGAAACCTTTTTGAAATTTCATAATGGTACTGCTATATCAGCTATTTGGTTCTGCTATATTTGGTATTGCTATATCAGCTATTTGGTACTGCTATATTTGGTATTGCTATATCAGCTATTTGGTACTGCTATATTTGGTATTGCTATATCAGCTATTTGGTACTGCTATATTTGGTATTGCTATATCGGCTTTTTATTATTGTCTTAGATATCTGCTATTTGGTATTACTGTATCTGCTGTTGGGTATTGCTGTATCTGCTGTTTGGTATTGCTGTATCTGCTGTTTGGTATTGCTTTATCTGCTATTTGGTATTGCTGTATCTGCTGTTTGGTATTGCTGTATCTGCTGTTTGGTATTGCTTTATCTGCTGTTTGGTATTGCTGTATCTGCTATTTGATATTGCTATATCTGCTGTTTGGTATTGCTATGTCTGCTTCGTAAAATCATGCATAATACTTTGAGTCCTTTTTGAACTACACGAACACGAACACGAATTTTTAGTAGTACATTCTTTAGTTACCTTGACTTACTTATTCGTATTTCTAAGCTACTGGGCGGATTTTCATGAAATTAGGTTTGGTAGTAATTTAAACTTTAGACTGGATTACCGCATAGGCTACTTTTTAGCAGCGAAAAGTACCTGCGGTTCCGGCGGGAATTCTTTTTGCGCGTACGAAGTCGCAGGCAATATCTAGTAATGCATAAGGAAAATTAGTTTTCAAGTCACGACAAAGACTCAGATCATTAGCTTGAAGACCAGATTGATTTCGAAAAGATTGGTGATATATTATGGCCTGATTAATGGACCCAGGTCTTTGTTTTGCGACCATTGTCCAATGAGAATTGTTTCGTAAATCATTTGCTTTCGCTTCTGTCTCTCTATTAACTTAATCGAAATCGTTGGCATACTTTTGTGGTAATTGGGTTACGGAATCACAAAAAACCCCGTTACTGAATAAAATATGTTATGAATAATAATAATGAATAAAAAAATTCGGTTACCGATAAAGAGGAACTCACACTTCTTGAACTTCTACAAGCATAGGTATGTATTAAATATAAAAAAATCTCATACTAGCTGATGCGGAAAATGATGTTTTGCCATATATAAAAAATAGATTACGACCGATTCTCAGACCTACCTAATATGCAAAAAAATTCATAAGAATTGTTCAAGCCGTTTCGGAGGAGTCTGTCATAGAACACGACACGAGAATTTTTTACTATCATTTTTTTATATTTCATTTTTATACAAACCTTCTCCTGGCAATAACGAACACACAAAAGAAAGATTTATCCAATTTGGTGCAGTCGTTTGGAAGGTATGCGCGTACTAACATTTCGGTAATTCATTTTTATTCATAAAGATAGATAGATTATTTTTTTCTATCCCAAGGATAGTATTAAGTAGGCGAATATTTAATTTTCTAGTAAGTATCTTGCTTTATTATAATAGACCGATTGAGTCACACACGTGATGGTGCAGGTTCGACGCCGGGTTGAGGGTGTTAGTTAATTAGACTTTTACCCTAAATATCTTCTATGACAACACTGACAATATTTGGATCGATTTAGAAGCTTCTATGCAAGGTGTTTCTTTATACGTAAGGTTTATTTACTCTGTGGCATTACGTTTTAAAACTGAATCTACTACGGCAAAGCTGTCCATTTGCGACCGATAAATGTCCACTAGTAAGGGGGAGGAAACGATGCCAGCTAACCCTCCTATTAGCGCTGCCACCTTCCGCTACCTCTAGCGGGACACACGGTCGACTAGCTTGCTTACGATTTCATTTTTATGAATTGGACCAGAAAATGAGCTAACGGATCGCCTTATGGTAAGCGCCAATAGAAACAAGACGAATAAAAAGTTCTAAATGCGTTCTCGGTCTTTAAAACCGCAATCCCCCTTCATCCTCCGGTAGCTTCATTCACTCAGTGGGAAACAATAGGTTATTTTACGACGGTTTTCTGTGAGGCCGTGGTATTTCGAATAATGCAAAAAACACACGTACAGAGAGCTGGAATTGAATCTTAGTATCACAAGAATCTTGCATGTTGTGTAGCTATTCATTAATAGCATTTTTTTATGTCATATACTTTTCAAACAAAGGTAATAAATAATGATGTATTTAATGTCACGTTTTACGAAAGAAATACACTTATTTTCCTTGTATATGTGACTTTTATGAAAGTGAATCAAATATTCACATCAAAATAGACATCGCGTCGTACGGCTTATTAGGTATAAAAGTCTATACAGGGTGCTGTGAATATAAATATTATCATGACAAACTAAAATTTAATAAAACAAACTAGATAACAAATCGATTAAGTTTTTTTACCGACTTCAAAAAAGGAGGAGGTTCTCAGATCGACTGTAACTTTGTATGTTTGTTACTTGAGAAATTTCGTCTGGGTGAACCGATTTTAATGGTCTTTTTTTAATTTGAAGCTGGTGCTTTCCGTGTGGTCTCATTTCAATTTGGTCCAGTTCTGACAATGGGATTCATAAGAAGAAGAAGAATGATATCTATTGTCTTAAATTTTTACTTTAGAAGTCGGTTTTAATTTTTTTTTTGTTTAAAATGATTATCAAATTACGTCAGTTCACAACAATTTTGAAGTAAAACTTAACTAGCTGTAAAAATATCGTTGTAATATTAACTATATTTCTTTCATCGACCACTTTTAAATAATACTAAACATAGCTGGAACTTAATATTTCATTGACAGGTCGGTGTTTATCCAAGAATCTCAATTTTGTACCGACTTGTAACGTTTGCCCACGGTTCCGCCCGCGTAAGTACGTTTCCCACGAGAACACTGCATTTTTTCGGGATAAAAAGTAGCCTATGTGTTAATCCAAAGCTCAAACTACTACTTTGCCAAATTTCATCAAAATCCGTTCAGTAATTTTTGCGTCAAAGAGTACCAAACATCCATCCATACATCCGTCTTCACAAATCTTCACATTTTTTATATTATTAGGATTTTAAGTAAAAATTGGCTCCCAGACGATAAAATTATGTGTGCACACACACAGTGCACAAAAATCCTAGTGTTATTAGTCGTAACAAAATAGAAAATCTTGGAGAACCACCAATATTTCATCACAATATTTTCCTTCGCGTTTTAGCGTTCGTATGAATAACCTAAAGATATTCTCAATTAGGTATATGACGCTATGGACGCTTTCATAAATATTAAGGGCGCGTTTACAAAATGTGTTATTTGACAGCGGCTCAGTATGGACTGACATTTATCATTTATATTATTCATAATAAATCCTTATTGCACAAAACATTTCTAAAGAAATGTCAGTATCTGGATAGATAGTCTCCAAAAAAAAAAACCTTATTGCCACGCATTCATGGATTTTTTTTTAATTTCACGTCAAAATTTGGAGTTTTTTTATGCTTTTTACAAGTCAAATTTTTAAGCAAATTTTAAGGTGATTTTGTCCGTCATCTTTGGGTATTTTTAAACAAACAAAGTCAACTATACAAGAGCAGAAAAACGTTCTTAAACACGACCTCTTATTGTACATTTTGGGTTCTGAAAAGTTGTTTTTGCTATTCTAAAAATCATACTTTTTAATACAATTTTAGATTAGGAAGTACTCTTTTGTTAATTTTGTAGGATTTGGTTTAATTTAGTCGCAAAATGGACCTGAAGATAGCCAAATTATGTCAAATTTGTAAACGCGCTGTTAACGCATAACTGAGGAGGTTAGGAACAAAAGGTGACATTTACACTTCTTCGTTTTTTCAGGAAATGAGAAAAATGCAAAATGGCTGTACACAATATGTAATATATGTTAATTTTCTTCTTTAAAGCCAGTAACAGTTTAATTGAACTAAATGATGCATTAATTATTGCTTAAATATATTGATAAATACCGGTGTCCGATCCTTTAAGGTCGTAATATAGGGCATATTTTATCGACAAATTTGCTGTCAAATTTTTTCTACCTCTGTTTCTATATTATATCTATATACATTATTTATATCATATATATATATATATATATATATATATATATATATATATATATATATATATATATATATATATATAATATATATTATATCATATATTATATATTATATCTATATTCTATTTCTATATCTGTTGTAAAATGGCAGCCATTTTAATTTTTTAGTATCAAAGGCCCGGGCCCTCGTACTAATTTGACCAGTACATCTTATGTAAATGTCCTATGAACATAAAAAAGATCTCATTAGATAGCTGAAATAATAGACTACAAATACACAAAAATTATGTTTTAATTTTCGTGGAATAAAACAAAGCTCTCAACTACTATTTTGAACTAATGTAAATGTTACTTTTTAAACAGAATGCTGCTTATATTATGCTATTTTCTCTTACATTGAGTCATCATTTGAACCAAAGATGTTCGTAAATTGATGAAAATCAGGGTTTGGAGCCCGATAAAAAGAAAAAAAAGTTTTGAGCTGAATGCGTAAATGTCACCTTTTGTTCCTAACCTCCTCATTACTATAAATTCAAAAAATGCCAAAATTTCAATTACAGTTTCATACATTTTCTTAGCGCTTGAAGTGATAGAAGATAATATTTCAGGGATGTATAAATAAATAAATATCTATGGACGCTTCATACCACGTCAATCTGGCCCCGTGCTAAGTATTCGAAGAACTTGTGTTACAGGTAGGTATCAGAAAACGGTAAGTATATTTAATAATTTTATACTATACATATATTTAAGATTTTTATTATATTATACACATATTTAATACACATCCATGACCCAGGAACACAGAAAACTTTTTGTTCCAACCCGCGACCCCCGGCTTGAGCACCAACGTGCTGAACCACTGAGCCGCAGAGCTCTAAACGTCCTGTAAAGTGAACCTACTCTATAAGTGTCAGTACGTGTGAAAGAGATGGAACTGCCTCATTAAAGTCTAGAGGTTATCCACAGCTCTTTGTTCTAAGCTCCGAAGAAATATTAGGTGAGGAAAACTCTGAACCTCTACTTCACTAAGTTTCATAAAATCTCACGTAACTCCTGCTTCTGTATGTTTTCCTTGAAGTCAATATTAACTTAGGTTTTGTTAAGGAATCATAATAAACAAACAACTCTATATAATATTATGTAACATCTAAATTCTAATATTAATCAATTCAGTTTAAGATATGTTCACAATAATCCTACTACTACTATAAATGTGAAAGTTTGTGAGGATGGATGGATGGATGTATGTATGGAAATATTCAGTTTGCTACACTTTCACGCAAAAATCGAAATCCTTTTGGTAGGAAAGGATATCGATGAAATTTGGTATGATAGTAGTGTAGGCTCAGGATTAAAACATAGGTTACTTTCATCCTCAAAAAGTACAATATTCCCGTGGGATATTTTATTTACGCGGGTGGAGCCGCGGGCGAAAGCAAGTTATTATTATATATCTTGTACAGCATGTTTGGTATCACGTAGTCAATCCGAGAAATATATACCCCGATCCGGGATAGTGGACTGTTTCTCAATTATTCGCCATTTTGTGTTTTTTTTTTCAAAATGTGGGTGATCGAACCTTTTTGGGTTATAATAAAACATGATTTGGTTTCAATCGTCAATGTTTTAATAGCCTCGTTAATAACAGTAGTATAATTAACTAACCTAAGCATAATTTACATCGGAAAACTATTTTATGATCTTTTATTTTATTTTACGCTTTATTTACAAAATTACAGCATCGTCTTACTTGCATAGTATAAGAGGGTGAAAAATAATAACTAAAAAAAATAGTAATCTTGCTTAAAAACTACAACCTACGTAGATATTAGACAGGCAGACAGACAAACGTCAACGTGCGACAAAATTGTATTAAATGCGTGGTGTTAGTTATAAACATTATATTATTGTTTTTAATGATTATTAATTTAATGAAATGCATTACATTAATAAAAACAATAACATTAATTAAGCATTATCAAAAAAAAATAGTACAGTTCACTCCTCCCCCATATTAACTTTTACTGTGCCAGATTTCATACTCCTCCGTTCTCATGATTCTCGTAAAAAGGTGGACGGAGTTTTTTCTTCACATATTGGGTAATATAAATGATGATAATATTATAAAACTGTGACATTTCAATATGTGGATACTTGATACATTTATCATGTACTAGCTCTTGCCCGTGGCCCCACCCGCGCAAACGCAGTATCCCACGGGAACACTGTACTTTATCGGGATGAAAAGCCTATGTATTAATCCAGATCATAAACTACTACCATACCAAATTTCATTGAAATCCGTTCAGTTTTTGCGTGAAAGAGTAACAAACTTCCGTCCATCGATTTCGTCTATTCATCCATTCTCACAAACTTTCAAATTTATAATAGTAGTAGGATGGTGCCTGTTAGCCAATCTTCTAATAAGTGTCAGATAGCTTAACTGTATGTTTTGTCTCTGTCGCTCGATATAAAGTAACTGATCAAGATATTGTGAAACAGGATGGAAATAGACCCTTAGTCTTTTAGACTAAAATAAGTCGAAATGAATGACCAAACAGACTTTTTTTGGCAGAAATTTTGGCAGTAACATATTTGAAATTATTTTAATGCTGAAACATTATTTTATTTCTAATTTTTTCTATCGGTAAAATAATAGCAACACTGAGGTCGCTTACAACATTCATTGCGTCATTTCCAAAAATTACTTTCAATTTGAACCTGGCTAAAATAACCTTATTTTATATTATAACTAGTAAGTATTGTCTTATTCAATTTAAGCCGAAAATTAAATTGGATATTTAGCGCTCGCAAAGCCCAACAGCTTTCATTGTTTTCAAGTAACAAAAAATCTTTTGGAAAGAATTCTAAACAAAATAGCCCTGTGTTTGACCCCTTTGTTTCTGAAAGTACATTTTTAAAATTGTAATTTTAGAATTTAATAATGGACTCTGTGAAACAATCGCTCACACCGGCGTGGTGAAATATTACATATCCATTTTTGTGATTTGTTCGGCCCATCTTTTTCTATTTTATTTTGACACAAACCAGGATGCGATTTCGTTTGCGATAACAATTTTGCTTTGTAGTTCGGCGGGCTGGATTTGTCGGATGTTGTATGTGAACAGTTTGTTAACTAAAGAACCTATTGCAGCCCGCGGATTTTCAACAAACAGTTTTAGAATTTTATTATACAGTATATACTCCATAGACATGTTGAATTTTGTTCAGTAGAGCATACCTAACCTTTTTCAAAAGTCAGGTGTGGTTTTCCAAATAAAACTGCTTGTATCTATATATATATATATATATATATATATATATATATATATATATATATATATACTTCCCGTTGTCTGGTCCCCGTAACGCAAGTTCTGCGGATCTTCTTCGGATTCTTCTGTCCACGGGGTCAGATTGACGTGGTGTGAAGCGTCCATAGATATTGTATAATATTAGAAAAAAAATCTTAGATGTACCCACTTTTGCCTACCCAAAATTTATTATACGTAGGTATTTATTTAACATAAAATACTTTATTTAACATAAATGAACGTAATAAGGTAAGGTAATTTCAAGATGAAATTGTCATCATTTGTTGACATTTTATATCATGAGCTCTCTATACCTAAAAGAAAAGAAAACTTTTTTTAATATTATTTTGACCAGTTTTCACCAATAAAATATAATGTGTTCCATTTAGATGTTAATATGAATAGATAATAATATATATTATGTTTCTCATATAACAAAAGTGTTTCATTGTTGGATAAAACAAATGAGGTTCATAATAAAAGTGAAAGGAGCCGTAAAAATAATAAATAAGTGGGACGGCTTTCATATTCTGTCGTTACCTTTCCGTAAGAATTATTGACGTTATTTTTCACTTAAGACCCTACGGCAATAGTTTGTAACAATAAGATGTGACGTACCTTACTACATGTTCTCGAAAATATCGGAAAAAACTTAATCCGAGCTGAAATAATCAACCAATTACTTGGTTAAAATAATATTTTGATCAAGTGTAATTCCTTAAAATATACACAATGTTTTTTTTTTGAGAAACCCAAGAACAAAACATTTTGATTTTTAAAGGAAATCACCATTTTTAATGACAGATATAAATATGTAAAGTTTTCACATTACATTTTATTGAGGGTCACATTACTCTGTTCTGATCCAATTTAATATATTTTTTAACAAAAAAAATATCGGTACACTTTTTAAACTCATAAATAGCACTTAATAAAATATACTATACTATATTTTTCATTGATTAAGTTCCTGATTCCATTATTCATATGGTTCATTTATTAATTATTATCAATACGCCAATAAAAGAAGAACATTACTTTTTTATGATACGTATTGTAGGATTCACAGATCAGTTTGCTATATATTTAAATATTTATATCATACATCATGTCATAAAACTATTATATTAAATAATATATAAGAGTTTTTTGACTCCAAGGTGATTATTCGAATCGAGAACTCGTGGTAAGGGAGTGTCGACACCAAACATGCCTCGATGAATTACAACCCACTTACCGAGTGAGTCTGAGGGAGCAAAGTTCCCTAAGTTGCTCTATGGTAATTCTATGAAGATTTATAATAATTTCAACCCCTCGCGTTATGGCGGTCGCGTTTTTTATGGCACTAACAATTTCGCTGGCTAATGTGAGTAGAATAAGTAACCTATATTTTATGATTTACTTATACACATTAACCTGCTACTTTGCCAGTTTAAATGTTAATGGCACGTGTCAAAAATTTGTTTACTAGGTTAGAGGGAATTATTCTTATTACCATAAAACGCAAAAAAAAAAAGGTTTCGTAAGTTTATATATAATAAACGCTAGCGAGCGGCATGTAAACTAGTTAATGGCAAAAACGTACCGATTATAGCATTTAAATCACTACGGGAGAAACAGCAATTAGTAATAATTTGGGATCATTGATATGTTACTTTAGTAATTAGTTCCGGGAAAAATTATTTAAATTGCAAACGACATTGACGGGGAGTGCATTAAAACGCATAACAAATGCAGGGAACTATAAAGAGGTTTCGGGACTTAATTCTGAAGAGAGGATAGTTTAATGTTTCAGAGTTCCGCTGTAAAATAAAACATTTTATGGCATAGCATTACAAAGTCGTTTTCAAAACTTATTTCTGCATAAACTATTCATTAACTAGTTAGTTAATATAATAGTTGGTTAACTATTATATTAACTATTCATTCTGTAATACTTCTTTAATTGATTTACGTTTATTAAATTTGTTTTCGTAAGCTCAACCGTACTTTGCATCTATTGAAACTTCTTTTTTAAGTTGTATAGTCAAGAAAATTAACATTTTGCTCATCCTCGTGATATTTTGGTACCGTTAGAACGTGATGTGGTCTTCAGTTGCTTAAGGTAGGAAAAAAACATTTATATTTCCAAACGTACGATATTCTTCAAATCGTTCGATTTCCTCGATCGTACATACGTGATTTGGAGAAATATTCATAGCGTGCATTTGAAAGGACGGCGATGGCGACAGACGTTGTTTAAAAACTGCCCAATACCTCGGTATTTTTATTCAACTATTCAAAAATGTATAAGATAAAAAAGTAGATTGAGTAATAACGAATACGGACTGTACCAATTTTTCGTTAGGGCTGAGTAGACAAAGGTTTTGAGACACCTACAGAACCCTGTGAATGCGCCTCCAACTTCGCCGTTTTACATATTAAGATAGAAAGAGAAATAATTTTCGTTATTCTCGTCGTATTTCTATATCGATCTACTACTTGTATATATTATGTGAAAGTTTGTGAGGATAGATGGATGTGTGGAAGCATAGATGGATGGATGGATGGATGGATGAATGCCCGTGGCTTCTCCTTCGTAATTACGTATCCCACGGGAACATTTTACCTTTTCGGAATAAAATGTAGTTAATCCAGAGCTTAACTACCACCATTTCAAAATTCATCAAAATACGTTCAGTTTTTTCGAAGCAAAAGTGTGACAAACATCCATCTATCCATCCATCCGCACAATATTTCACATTTATAATAGTAGTAGGACGAATTCGTTCATTTCGATTTTATCCCTACTTGTCCTTAATCAAAAAACAATTGTGAATCTAAGCGTCTATCAATCTCTGTGATAACGCGTAGATAACGCGAATCTCAGACGCAACAGAAAGGGATTTAGTCTGACAAATGCTTTCGTCAGACAGGCAGATAATTTGCAGGCTTTCTTAGTGATGCCCACTATCCATCTATTGGTATCTGCGCCTAATCACATAAGACTCAAGGGTCAATTCATTCTAGAGCAGAGTGGAAGCGCATCGAAGCGTTAATCGGAAAGGACATGGCCAAAATCCACACTAATAAAACCCAGAGTCGACAGCAGTAAAATGTTTGCATTGGGGTTCACTTTAAATCATATTTGAAGTCACCAAACGGACAACCATTAAACACGTCGGGTATAGAAGCTATGAGCAAGAACAAAATCCAAAATTATAGTACGTGGAGATGTAGGTGTAGATGTATTTATTGATGAAGGAACTGTAGGAGTATGTAGTTAGGTTGCTGTTGTAGGTGGGCAGGTGTAGATATAAATTAGACTCGATATTGCCTCCACAATTGCGGAACTTCGACAAGAAATCGTACATCCGAAATAGCACCTCCGTACATTGGAATTGTAGATGGATTTACGAGTATACCTACAATCTTAACATATAAACCACTCCTAAGCTCACTACATACATTTCCAACGGATGTAATGCTTTAGAACTAAGTTTTAATGTCTTTCGGGTTTTGTCGTTTTTCATACATCGTCTCACGTCGGTCACAGTAAAATAAAATAAAAATATCATTGGTGTCGACTCTAGGTTAATTTTGGACATCACCTTTAATGTATCAAATTCACCCGCATACATCCAAAATTTAATGTACATAATATTCCTTCTGAGATATAATATACGCGAATACGCGAAAAATTGCGCGGTTTGTCTGTGCACGACCGACGCGACGCTTCTTTTGAAACGGAAGGAATACGTGCATTATGTTGTGGACATAAGAGTGAATTTGCTATATTACGTTTTCAGATTGACGCTTCGCTGCGCTTCGACTCTACGTATCCTACAGAAGCACTTTACATTTTCGGGATAAAAATCATCCTATCTTTTAGTCCAGAACTTAATCTACTACCATACCTAATTTCATCGAAATCCGTTCAGTAGTTATTACATGAAAGAGTAACAAACATCCATCCATCCTCACAAACTTTAACATTAATAACACTAGTAGGATGTTACGCTGATACTGATAATGCCACGCTGATACAGATAATGCAATGCTTAAGGCTGCCACAGACGAGAGGCCGATCGTTTCAGTTAGAACTGACGTCAGTTCGGCCTGAACTTTAATGTTGTGGAGTGTGTACAGTTTTAAGGTACAATTTTCACGGAAAATGTTGCTTTTAACATTGGAATTATTGTATTTGTGTTTCTTAATATTGTGAGATGTAAAAATATAACTTATATTTCATTTTAAACCATCTAAACACGTCAATAAGTCCGTGACTTTTTGAATTTCTAACCTCCTTACTGAAAAAGCAACACTACTCCTGTCAACAGGCATCTGTCAGTTGACTCCTATCAAAATTTGAACTTGCTGCGTCAGTTAGTTTGTGTTTTACAGCTATCTTTATCAGACTATCCAGTAACTTAAGGAAGCAATGGAAAAAATTGAATTTCGTGTGCTTATTAAGCATTATTTTTTGCGAAAAAAAACCATTACCGAGACCAAGGCTAAGCTTGATAAATACTATGGGGATTCTGCACCATCGATTTCAATGGTAAAAAAGTGGTTTACTAAATTTCGTTGTGGCCGTACAAGCACTGAAGATGCCGAACGTCCTGGACGCCCAGTTGAGGTCTCTACACCCGAAACAATCGAAAAAATTCACGATATGGTGTTGGCCGACCGAAGATTGAAAGTGTAAGAGATTGTGGAAGCCATAGGCATCTCGCATGGCTCAGTGGTTTCAATTTTGAATGATCACTTGGGCATGAGAAAGCTTTCCGCAAGTCGACCACAAACGCAATCGTGTAACAACTTCACACGAAGGTTTGGCGTTGTTTAATCACAATATGGAGGAGTTTTTGCGCCGTTTTGTAACCGTGGACGAAACATGGATCCATCACAACACACCAGAGATCAAACAACAGTCAAAACAGTGGGTTTCTAAGGGTGAATCGGCGCCAAAGAAGGCCAAGGTGGGTTTGTCAGCCAATAAAGTTATGGCGACTGTTTTTTGGGATGCACGTGGGATAATCCACATTGACTATCTTCAAAAGGGAAGAACAATTAATGGGGAATATTATGCCAACTTATTGGACCGCTTCAATGAGGATTTGAAAAAAAACCGACCTCATTTGGCCAAGAAAAAAGTTCTTTTTTACCAAGACAATGCAAGGGTGCACACATGTGCAGTTGCCATGGCAAAAATTCATGAATTGGGCTATGAATTGCTCCCACATCCACCCTATTCTCCAGATTTGTCTCCGAGTGACTACTTCTTGTTCCCAAACCTGAAAAAATGGCTCGGTGGAAAAAGATTTGACTCCAATGATGAAGTCATCTCGCAAACAAAGGCCTATTTTAAGGAACCTCGACAAATCATATTTTTTGGAAGTGATAAAAAAATTGGAGAAGCGTTGGACAAAGTGTATAGAGCTCAAGGGGGACTACGTTGAAAAATAAAATGATTTATTTATCAAAAAATCTGTGTTTTGTTCCAAAAGTCACGGACTTATTGACCCGCCCTCGTATTAAGGATTACCTTAATACTGAAAATACTTTAAATTGACAGTTAAAAAATCAGAAAATATAAAAAAAACTTTGTCTTAGTTACAACTATTAGTTAGCCATGAAAATTTTGAAATAAATTTCTTATTACTAGTAACATTTTCACAATTCACAATAGGGCAGCAAGATGGCGACAAAATATGATTTTATTTTAAAATGTTTTAAATATTTGGCATAATACAAGTCAAGTTGTAGTACTTACATATAAAATGTTATGTCCCAAGCTTTTTTATTTCTTTTACGATGCATTGTGACACCCTATAACGACACAAACCGTCATAATGTCCGACTATTAAAAAATAGTCGGGAGATGTAGTATGCACTAGCGCTTGATAACTGACGGGTCGTTCGAACAATCTGAGCCGATATGGCTCAGTATGATTTGCTTCACTTTTCATGCGCGTACCCGGTTTCTAGGCGTTTTAATCTAAGGTTCGGCCTGAACGGATTCGAGCACATACACGGAAAATCGCATCTGGTTTGCGGCGAGCTTTGGTCGTGTTTTTAGGGTTCTGTAATACTTAAGAAACCCTTATAGTTTCGCTCTGTCCGTCCGTCCGTCTGTCTATCTACTCTCCTAGCTTCTGTAATAACTTTATGACAATAATTGAAGTAATTCAAAGAAAACCTATTGCGCATTGATAGTTACGGAGCCCTCCTTATAAATGTCGTGACATGCTCTTGGTTAGGTTATTACTTTATTTATTCCGTCCCTCTGTCACCAGGCTGTATCTAAACCTTCTTATACCGTGATAGCTCGACAGTTGAAATTTTCACAAATGATGTACTTAGGTATTTCTATTGCCGTTATAACAACAAATACTAAAAACAGAATTAAATATAAATTTGAGGTTCCCATACAACAAACGTGATTTTTTACGTTCTGTACGGAACCCCTCTTGCCGACTCGCACTTGACCGGTTTATTTTACACTCGAATTTTCCGTTAAGTAATACCGTTCAGTCCATCTGTGCAGGTCAGAATTAATATTGCCAACTTAGTTGTTTTACAAAGTTTTACTACTAAATTCAGTATTTTATTCCCTCTTCAGTAGGATTTTAGTTGTTAATAGTGGTTTTGTAGAAAATAGCCAGACAGTAATCATAGTATGCAAATTACTATGGTAGCACGCCATTTTGCATATTTTGCTATTATGACACCTTATCATATAATAGCAAATAGTATCACGAGTCCATAAGGCGCTTAAAACTACCGATTTAATTTCTATATTACGTATTATATTTTTATTTTTTACGGTAAAATTATCATATTTTCAATATATTAAAACTGAAAATGCAGTGGTTTTTTGTTGTTTTTTAAGGATTTCTGTTTAGTAGCTTTTTTATAGTTATATGTACTCTTTTAGTAGTTTTTAGTAGAAAACGACGCGAGTTTAGTCGTTTAACAAAAACATAGTTCGCAACACAGAAGCGAATCGCTTCAGTCCATCCGGCCGACTGATGCGATCTCGAAATTGCACACACACGATACGATTTTGCATCCGTTCAGGCCGAACTGAAGGAAAACCGGACCGTTTAGGGGGCCCCTTATACTGACAATGCCACTGAGATGTCGATCACGCGAGCCACAAAACCGAAGAAGCCTTTGGATACACACGCATATTTACATAACGACTCTGTGAAGAGATTATTAATAGTCCTCGACGATTTCGAGAACTCTGGGTGAGTTGACGTTTATATGGATCGATTCATATCAATATCTATTTTCGCTACAAATACTACTTTGTGAGACGCTTAATATTTTTTTTGCAAAGTTGTTTTGATGTTTTTTTCCTGATATTATGTTTTACGCATTTTCAAAATAATAAAAACAAAAAGTTAAAAACTATAACCCAAATTATTAATTACGACAATTAATAACCCAATTTAATAAAGACAACGCAAGTTATATAGCCATTATTACGAATCTATTGACACCTTATTCACTGAAATCGGATCAGTAGTAATTTATAAACATACATATAAAATATATATATGCATAGATAGCCAAAATCATTACCTTCCTACTACCTTCGCCGTATTCGGGTAAAAATAAGAATTCATTTGGCATAAATAAAATTTTGTTGTTCCTGAATGCTATGAAAAAAAAAAACAACAACAGCTAATGAGCTATGTTGGTGTGTTGTATGTGTGTGTGTGTGTTGTTGTAGTTGGAAAAAATTATTGATAACGGTTCCCAAAATTAATCATTCTAGGATATACCTATATGTTTTAAAAAAAGGATTGTGTGGTTTTATGAAACCACGGTAAAAGTGAAACTTAATAACAATAAAATGCGCTTCTTGTGTCTTCGCGTGAACTACATAACGAGTTAAATGCGGTATTTATCAATATACAGACTGTTTATGCGTTAGATTTTAAGTTAATTTTATTAAGGAACTTTGGTTCTCATATGGCATACTAGATGGCGCTGATTTGCCGCTAGATCACGCTATAGGTAAAGCGAACCTATTTGCATAAGATGTTTATGAGGGCCTTACTAATGTGAAGTATTTTTGGGTTATAAACCAATCAAGAAAAGGATTGTGTGGTTTTATAAAACCACGGTAAAAGTGAAACTTAATAACAAAATAGCGTGGAGCACTGGCACAAATGAGTACTAGTCGCCGCCATATTAGCCTCGGTTGCTCTGACGAGCGCCTTTCACTTTATCCCTACTCCGCGGCCGACCGTCACGCGACATGCAACACACAGTCGAAAAAGTTTGAGACGATGTAAAAAAGGTTCACTTTAACTAGCTTTTACCCGCGTAAATACCTTATCCCTCGGGAACACAGTACTTTTTCGGGATAAAAAGTAGCCTATGTGTTCATTCAGAGCTCAAACTACTACCGTACTAAACTTCATCGAAATTAGTTTACTAGTTTTTGCGTGAAAGAGTAACAAACATCCATCCATCCATCACTCCGCACAAACTTTCACATTTATAATAGTTTACACACTTAAACTGCCCCACTTTTGTGGTTGTTTGGGGCAGACCAATTGTTATCTTCATTCAATTTTGACATTTGCTTTCCGCAGTATAATCAGCTAACATTCAATTGAGAAATCTTCTGAAATGAAGATAGCGTAACTTTTTCTTGTATGAAGATTTCATCTGTCAAATGTACGTAGCCCATCCTTAGTTTTAAAATCATTGATTCTAATAGCCCATCCTTAAGGGTCATACTCATGGTCCAGCCTCCAAAGGCTGCTGCCTGTCAATGTGACAATCATTTTTCAAATAGTGACAATCATTTTTATTTTTGCCTACTAGTCCGCTTTTGACGCTATAGATAGGCTGCTGGATTGACAGGCTGGATCATGAGTATGGTGCTTTAGTTTTTAAAATTCTGGGCATATTTTTTATACAACTCACTCGAAGCAAATATCTGGCAAAAATATTAGATCTTCGAAGAGCAGATGATTTATCGCATTGCAGAGCGATTCGCTTAAGCGATCACGGTAATCGATTCTCAGTTTTATTGGCAATATTGGGTCCGCATGGCGTGACGTCACAGTTCACATTTTATGGCCCTCGGCCGCAGAGCTTGCATATTCAAAATTGAATACCTCTCCCGCGGCTAGGTTTGAACATTGTATTTCAGCTGAAAAAGCATAAACGCAGCCATGGTCTGATTTTTATGAAATACGAAAACAGAAGATCGCCTGACGATCGACCGCAATACGGGGATAAAAATATTTTTACCAGATATTGCCCGCGACGTTGTAAGCTCGCGGGAACCGTACATATTGCTGCGATATAAAGTAGCCTATGTGTTCCTCTGGATTCGGTATGGTAGACGATAGAAGCTTCATCAAAATCAGTTATTGCCTGAAGGGGTTACTAACATCGATACATACAAACTTTCGCGTTTATATTAAGTAAGGATCTGATAAACCAACTCCCCCAAAACTCCCTGCATACCTACTAAATTTCATGGTAATACTTCCAGCCGTTGACAAGGCATGCAGGGAGTTTTGGGGGAGTTTTAAGATCTAGCTAGGTCTTATCACTTGGAAACTGCTCATTTTTAAACTATATACTAGTAATATATTTTTTATTTCTTCTTGCAACAATATATCAATAATTTCGACACTATGATGTCAGTCCGATTAGCAGTTTGGTATGCGTGTGTATAATTTTTGCGTTGTTGGGAAATTTTAAATGTGGTGGGTTCGAATCCTGGTCTGATATATTTTTTTTAATTTACTAGAATTCCGAGCAAATCTCGGCTACCCAGGTCTAATTATTATACAACAAACATACATTTTATACTGTTCTATTCTCGACCGAACGTTAGGTAGGTACTTTGAAATTCTCAAGTACCTCAGAGTTATTTGCAAAATTTTAATCTAAGTAAGCAGTTTAAGTATATAAGAACAGGTGAGATTTTGTGAATATCGTATGGAAGGAAAATTGAAAATTTCCATTAATAATAAATAATATATTCCACGTGGATGAAAGTGGCAGAGGTTAATTAGGATAGATATAAATTAAAAGGGACGAAAAACTGGCTATTGATCGTGAAGAAGACATTAGGAGCATTTTATCCGCGGTTTAAAAAAAGGCGACCACAAACCAAAAAAACTATTATATTTTACAATATGAATGCAACATTTCATTTCCCGTTATTATTTTAATAATGGAGAAGTGGAGATAATCAATAAATTATTAATCATTACATTTTATATGAGCACTAGCTTTTTGCGCGCGTAAATACAGTATCCCACGGGTACCGTGGGATATTGTATTTATGCTTATATTTCCCTGCGATAAAAAGTAGCCTATGTCCTTCCCCATGGTCTACTCTATGTCTGTGCCAAATTTTACGATTATCGGTTAAGTAGCTTTTACGTCAAAGCGTAAATACAGTTTCCCACGGGAACCGTATATTTTCCTGCGATAAAAACTAGCCTATGTCCTTCCCCGTGGTCTCCTCTATATCTGTACCAAATTTTATGATGATCGGTCACGGACTCACATTCACATTTATAATATTAGTAAGGAAACAAGGATTCGTTGAAATTAATTGACCCCACTCCTACAGATATACTCACTATTCTCAATAATTTTTACATTCATTCCAAATTATG
This sequence comes from Phengaris arion, assembly GCA_963565745.1. Taxonomy (NCBI): domain Eukaryota; kingdom Metazoa; phylum Arthropoda; class Insecta; order Lepidoptera; family Lycaenidae; genus Phengaris; species Phengaris arion. The sequence continues at coordinate 4,825,196 of OY751439.1, read as the reverse complement.
ATGTTAAAAGTATAGTTAAATTAGAACACAGGAAAAACAAACTATGAACAGCTGAAACGGAGTTTATACACTGATGACGCCATATTGAAATCTTGAATTAATTGAATTTTCGTGTTTGAAGATGGCCGGGATGGGATATGGAAGTTTGACTTGTATGAACAGATCCTCAGTTTTGCCCACTCTGAATAGTTCCTTTAGCTTAATGTATTAAATCGTAATTTAGTTTAATTTATTGAGGCATAACTAAATTGACTTTGTGTGCATAATAGATAGAGTACCTGGGTAACCGAGGAGTTAAAAAAATCACAAAAATATTTTACCTGGGTTCGAACCGACCACATTCCGCATTTCCGAACAACGCAAAATCCACATTTCGAGTCGCAATTATTGATATATTGTTGCACGACGATCAGATCAGATAGATCGATTTTCCTTCCCCAGAACTCCCTGCATACAGAATTTCATGGAAAAACTTGAGCCGTTTCCAAGATTACGATTATATATACAAGATTAGCTCTTTTAAGGTAAAAGATTAAAAAATCATTGAATAAAATATCTGGCAATTTTGAAAGCCAAATCCCGGATTTTATAACGTGAATACGGCTTGAAAATTACTACCAAGAGAAAGTAAAACTAATTAAATCAAAAGATACACTTTTGTGCTGTACTTAGTCATATAATACTACAATTACCTTCATCCAAACTCAATCACACTAGTTAACAATTATACTTAGTGAAAAAAAATAGTTCGGCTACAGGGGGAATGTACCTAACGCTTGAGTTGTAGAGGCAGCGTCGCCATTTTGAAATCATTTTGCTGCGTAATTTTCGTGTAGCATTGGCCGATCGTTTGCCGACAGCCAAAAGTTATAAAAGTAGGTAGCTAGCTAGGAACTTATGCCCCTTCCCATCGTCCGCCCACCACGCTTCACACGCCTGTTTTGTATAGTGTCCTTGACAGCTATTGCATTCCTCAGGCTGGGTCTATATGATCCGGAATCCGGCGGCACCGGGAAAATTCGGAGCACTTAAAATAGAACTCTGCGCTAAAACAGTAGAGCTTAAAATCGAAGTGTCGAGTTGCCATGTTATAGGACATTGACACTAAACTCTACACTTCTGTGCTCTATTTTACTAACGCAGAGTTCTATTTTCAGTGCTCTGAATTTTTCCAGGACCGCCAGATTCCGGATCCTAGAGTTCCAGCCTTAAGCTCTGTTTTTCTAGGATAGCCTTGCCGTCTCATGGCGCCCACAACACAGTAACACAGCGGTGACTGAACATTTTTTTATGAAAACAAAATGACACGGTTTCTTAGAGAGCGGTAATTGTCACCGTTTGTAAACATAGGAAGCGGTCAGTTACCGCTGTATTACGGCCGCTATATGACGGCAACGCTGTCCTAAGAAACCAGAGCTCTGCATTCACCTCGCGCGCAGACTCGCTCGTATTTAAACACGCTATTCAAAATCTTAAGAATAAAATAGACGGTTTTCTTGCTTTGAAGTGAAATGATTCCAATAAAAATTCACGTTATCAATATAAATACTTGTTGTTATGATTATTATTATTTAATTTTTGTTTAAACCCATGGGGGTGACTTAATCTTTACAGATTAAAATGCCTTCCTTCTCCAATAAAGATTTAAAAAAAATGTAATTACATTATAAGCTAGTACTCGAGATGAAAAATATTTTGCTTGAATAACATTTTCAACAGATATTTAGAGTGAACACAGTGTAATGTGAATGTGAACAGAAATGTGAGTTGATGAAAAATATACTTTTAATTAGATTTTTCTTCGCATTTCTTTCAATTGCCTATTTACAGTGCTGGGTGTATATTTTCATCATTTACACGTGAAGCCACGTCATGTGTTTTAATGTATGGAAATATTATTTCATTTTATTACTAATAACGAAAAACCCGAGTAGGATTTTTCAGTCGAGTGTTTATTGAGCTACGCATACAATTATTTTAAACCTTTTAATATGCATAATTTAGTGGCCTAAACGCAGAACAAAAATCACCGTCAACAATGCATTCAATATTTTAAATCCTACTACTATTATAAATGTGAAAGTTTGTGAGAATGGATGGATGGATGGATGTTATTCTTTCACGCAAATCTACTTAATGGATTTTGATGAAATATGGTATTGTAGTAGTTGAGGCTCTGGATTAGTACTACATTTTATCCCGGAACAGTGCATAGCTCCTTTGGGATATTGTATTTACGCGAGCGGAGCCGCGAGAAAAAGCTAGTCTATAATAATTCTTATTCCGAAAATTATCTACGTTCACAAACAAAAATTTAATACCGAATATCGCATAACCGCGGGTTTATTAAAACAAAGCGGACTCACAAATCCCGGGAACCGGTGTAAAGCGGTCTGAACCGGTGTCAGCCAGTGTGAACTGGTGTACACCTCATATTTTGTGTTCAGCGATAGTGACGTCACAGGTGGCGCGGGAAAAGGCTCGACTTTGTAATTCAAATCCTGTTTCACAGGGATCTCGTAAAGGTAAAATTTAAATGCAGAATATTAGATTGTGGTAATATAGCACCTTATTATTTAAGGAGAACTTTTAATAAAGGATTTTTTGCCGCATGCACGTTCAAATTTACATTAATCTACATTTTTCTCAGTGTTTATGTAAAGCGCCTTTAAATATTTTATATTCCTTTTGGTAGGCCATTTTTTCGGCTTTTGTGACTTTTAAATTATTTAACAGTCAAATGAGGTTATCTGGTCTACATTTATCATTTTATCGCGACTTTTACGAATAATTAAGCTTTCAACTTTTTATTAGGTATTCTGTCCTGGTTTTTCCACCTCTATTTTCGTTCCCTACCATTGAGTGGAAATAATGTTTGAATTTGAATCATGCAGTTATAGACATATTACCTATAGGATGGTAATATGTCTCTAATATAATAATAATATTTTTTATATTATACAATAGAAAATACTCAGAGTAAAAATATTGTTGAAAAATTATATAATTATGGAGATTGTGTGGACTTATAATACATATAAAATGTTAAATATAATATGATATTTAAGCTGAAACATATGATTTTATAACCAGCTTTTGCCCGCGGTTCCGCCCACGTAAATTTGGGGTCCCACTGGAACACTGTACAGCTGTACTCGGGATAAAAAGTATCCTATGTGTTAATCCAGAGCCTAAACTACTACCATACTAAATTTTATCGAAATCCGTTCGCATGAAAGAGTCACAAACATCCAACCATGCCACAAACTTTCACATTTATAATAGTAGTAGGATACCATACGTAATAACTTATTAAGATATAGCAAAATAAGATAATTATTTGATTCAGTGAACAAGCTGTGTATAATAAGACTGGGACTATTTTGGGCTCTAAATTTTTCCCGGACTTCCGGAATCCGGAGGGCCGGAGAAAATTTAGAGCGCTTAAAATAGAACTCTGCACTTATACAATAATGCTGAAAATCAAACACACGAGTGTCAAGTCAAATGTCAATGTCAAATCTGACAAATCGACACTCTTGTGTTCGATTTACAACTCTATTGTATTAGCCCAGTGTTCTATTTTCGATGCTCTGAATTTTCTTGGTTGTTTTAAATTATGTTTAAACATTTTTTGTGTGTTTTTTAATTAACATTTCAATTATTTCCACACGAAATACCGCTCTCGACAAACACTGAAACATTTCGAGTTTAGTCTAGTGAAAAAACGAAACCCCTAGTTGGCTCCAACGGGCTGGCAATGTCAATAACTCGACAACTCCAGGCAAACTTAACGAGCCCATCATGCTGCGAAATTCATAGCAAATATTATTCCCGTTCGAGGCGAGTACATGAAAAATGTCTGGAAATACACAAAATTCCGGGGTCGCTTTGTAAATATTTTGTCAAATAAATCGCAAAGGATTTTGGCCAATATTGGCCTAGATAATAGCGTCGAGCAATTAAAAAACTTAAAATATTGAGGAGGATTATGAGATTTCTTTAATACTGTATAATAATATGTAAGATTTATTTTTCTTACGTAATACTCTTCGGACAAACCTACGTGGTGTATGAAATGTTTAATCGTTTCTATATTGTGAGATTTCCTGTGGGTATTTGCTGGGCAAGCATTTAAAACCAACCAATTTCATGGTTACTTCATCACTCAAAGAATATTGTATCAATCGTCAAATCATGGATGAAAAGGCCTTGGTCAAGGTGACCAACTACAGCATCACTTAATATTTAAGCTTTCCATTTCTGCCGGATCTCCCACTCAGTGGCGACGCATTACATCACCACACCTAACCAACCGCCTATTTAACATCAATAACAACTCTTATCAACTATACTCCTTTCACGTCCAAATTTACCTTAAACGTAAACAAACAGGATAATAGAAGACATAATGTTACCAATTTAAATGTCATTTATATTAATCGTGCAATCAAAAAATACATTAATTAAGTCGATTTACTATTTTAGCATCATAACTACATATTTATTGTGTTTCGTTGCAGAGCTGCCTCCCGAGAAACCCAAGATCAAGGCTGAGAAGGGCTGGTACGCGTCCGGAGACTCTCTGCGGGCGCAGTGCTCCTCCCCTCCCGCGGACCCCCCCGCCAACCTTACCTGGCTGCTGAACGGGAGAGGGGTGAGTAGATACTGACATAACACCTAAGGGTCGCTTGAATACTTATACTTGATAGAAGCAAGTAATCACACGCTATATACAGGATGTGTTTGTCCGATTGATATTTTATACAAAACTTGATTTTGCGCGCGACATCGTCCGCGTATCGTCATTGCAACCCCGTGGAGGACGAATTTCAAAAGACTATAAAATACATACTCAATAAATTGTATTTATTAAGGATATTAAATTTCATGGAATTGGCGGCACATTTAAAATATTTGCAATACAAACTTTCAACTCTTATTTAACACCCTCAGAGGGTGAATTCTAATTAACCTCTAAACACGTATTTAATGAAATATATTCAAGAGAGTGAATTTTATTTTTAAAGAAATCGGTACAATTTTACAGATTTTCCATACAAACTTTCTACTCCTATTTCACGCCTTATAGTTAGTCTACTTTATAATATAATATAATATAATATACGTAACTGTCCAATTTTTACGTTTCTGCCAAACTTTTCAGGACGTATCTTTATTTGTACCTACCGTTAATACTAGAATATCATATCCCTTTTGTCAAGGACACAATTCATGTTCAATATATTTTTTTACCCGACTACGGCGAAGCCATAAGGAAGAGAGGAAGGATTTTGAGCAGTCTTTGTTTGTATGTATGTTTGTTCCATCGTAGCGTCTAAACTACTGGTCCGATTTTGATAAATGAGGTGTCAGTAGATTTGTAATGATGGCATTGCTAACATAGGCTATATTTATTTATTTTTTTAATTTTGTATTTCGAAAATTTAACCTCAAATTGTAACATCTGAAAAAATTTTACTGAGATAATCATCACGTCCTTGATATCAAAAGAAAGATCTTGGCGAGCACACCACAAATATGTATAAATATATTGTAATTATATCATATTGATTAAGTAAAAGATCACGTTTAAAATGCGGTCGTACAATATGCTACTTGACTTATATTTAATATCAAACATTAAAGGAAATTTCCTTTAGTGCTTGGCTTAGGAAAATGAATTCTAGCGATATCATAAATTAAAAACTTAAGATTGATAAATAAAGTTGATTTAAAAATATGTATTTTTGTTTTTTAATTTCTACTAATGAAAACACATCGAAGTAACTTCCAGCAAGGATGTGACGACTCAAACACACTAAACACATATGTAGTAGTGAAACGGAACGTGTTTCTGTAAATAAATAGTTCATGACATCTTATAAAGTTATTTATGTCTGTGGCGAGCTACGACCTCTTGATATGTAAGTCCTCCTTACACTTGAGTGGTGATGATAATAATACAGCAACAATTCTTATATTCTCCTTTGTTGGTGCTTAACACAGATACGTATTACATATGAGATATGTCTAACACAATTACGTCTACAGTCTACACCGAGAATAGCCTTTTACATAACTGAAATAAACCTAACTAAATAGGCTTTACTTCAAGACATCTGTCAACATGACATTGACATGCAACAATGTCAAAACATCAAACGGAACGTCACACCGCCATTTTATTAATACGGACTATAGCACACATTACAAATTGTACTAGTATGACGTCACAGCACAGATCTCTCAACCAACATGGCGAATAGTGTGAAACACTTGAAAAAAAAACAAATTATGAAGCGTTTAGAACATAAATAAAGACCAGGTCAAGTAGCCTATTCGTACAGCCCAGTTGTCCAGTTTTCGAACATTACGTAATAATAGACTATAATATATAATTATAAGGTCATTGGTTGTTTAGCAGCTAGCTTTTCCATCATGATTTGCAGTTGCTAGCAATAGACATCTGCCGTAATCGTCTGGCCTGATTTAAGAAAGTTTTAGTAAACGACACCGGCACTAGTCCACCAAACGTTCACAAGTAACTTTTTTTGAATCAATTTCCGCTTGGAGCAGGCTTTGGCTGGTTCGCCAGGGCTCAGCCATTGTGATGAGCATTTCCGATTATCGTACAGGATCCACTTTTCATCACAGGTAATAATTCGATTTAAAATCGCTTCATTATTGTGCCGGTTAAGTAATGTAACGCTGCAGTCGACGCGCGTTTGTCGGTTTACTGCACTCAATTCATGAGGTACCCACCATTCAAGCTTTTCCACCTTCCCAATTTGCTTCAAGTGGATTATAACAGTTTTATCACTAACACAGCCTGCAGCTAACTTGGACGTGGTTTGCGATGGATCTGCTTCCACAATAGCTTTCAATATATTCATTATCAACTTTGGTCTCCGGCCGTCCACGGAGCTTGTTCTGCAGGTCGAAATTTCCAGAACGAAACGTTGGAACCAAAAACGCACTGTATTTTCTTTTGTCACCAAAAAACAAATGAATTACGGTTTTCGAAACAAAAGCTTGAGTAAATAGCGGTATAAATTTGAAATTGGAACTCCTAACCAAAGAAAATATATATGTATAAGTGGCCAGTGCGACAAAACGCCAATTTCAAATGTAAAGACCTAATAATATATTATTATTGTACTATCATAAAATATACTATATTTTATCCCCCTTACTAATAAAACACAGAACGGATAACATATACAACGTTGCTGTCTTTGTCTGATACGTTGGAAATGTCACTTGAAAGAAAAAGATAGCAACGTTGTTCAAGTTATCCGTTGTGTAAATATTTTATTATTAAGCGAGTAAAAATATTTTTTTTGTAGGCAATAACTAGCAAAATAAAAGAAATTAAAGAGCCCCTGAATTGTCAAGCAGCGAACGAGCTCATGATGATGAATTATACCTACTTTATGAGGTTCGGAACAGTTGTTGTCAAATCGCAGCCGTCTGTATCTATCTTGGTGTATGCCGTGCGTATGCCGTGTGTATGACGAATATACGCTTTTCATAGAAAATTACCCTAGACGCGACGAATCTCGGTGTGCACTGACGCCAAGATGCCATTAGTGGGTGCGACCACGGCTCTAGCTTGACCATTGTTGTACCTATGCATTTCTGGATCTCTATGTACATTATTTTCTTGTTTAGGCCATTTTAGATCCCTTTTTTTACGTAGTCTGGTTAAAGTTTTTTTTTTATCTTATTTTTTATTATTCTATATAAACAAACTAAAGGCTTAATGCCCGTTCCCCTTTTAGCCAGATATGAAAATTTTATGCTCAAGTCATTTATTCGTTTCCCAAATTGTTGTATGTTCGTTGTCCATATTCAATGTAGTCAATTACTCTTGAACCCATGTCCGCTGATGTGACGTCATTTCCAGCGTGACGTCACGTCCTTTGATAAATGAGCTTTCGATCACAGCCCACTTCACGACGGTTATTTAAATTAAAATTATTTTCTTTACCTTCTTCTATGTACGTAATAAATAATAATTTATGATGAAAATATCAAATATTATTATTGCAAATTCGCTTTTGTATATCATCATTAAATAAAGCGACTTTCAGACTACACTAAAATATAATAGCTATGTAATAAAGTATAATATAGCTTATAGCACAACAACATCACGCACCATATATTGTTATGGACACGATCATACTGTACTGTACTATATATTATTGGCTTACTATACGCTACAATATAATGCGATACGCCGAGCTCACGCTGTGCTATATCGCGCGCCACCCTCTTCCTCCTCCCTCACCCCCGGCCATCCCGCAAGCGTAACGAGCGACAAAATCATACTGAGCATGCTATATACTATAAATGTTTGCGATAATATCGCGTCATGTGAACGTTATCCTATATAGTATAGCATTAGGTACTTCTTTGCTATACTATATAGCACAATAGTATAGCGTAGTCTGAAATTAAAAAAAGAATACAAATAAAATTGAAGCGTAGTAGTTTTAAAGTATTATCTGTATTGCATGATAGTATATACCATGCCTAGATGGAAAAAAAAAAACAATTTTAAAATTTTTGTCTGTCCGCTCGTCTGTCTGTTTGTGCCGGCTAATCACTGAAACAGCCGGACTGATTTTGAACGGACTTTCCTGGCTGATGTTATAACGAGTAACGTAGGCTACTTTTGTATGTTTGCATTGAATATTGAAACTACTCGACCAATTTTGATTAAATTTGGCACAGACCACGGGGAAGGGCATAGCTACTTTTCGTCGCGGCAAAATCTACGGTGCCTACGGTTTTTTTAAGTATTCCATAAAGTTATGATTACGCGACCTATCAGTTGTAATCTATCTGATGGCGCGTTTGCGATGGCGCGGCCTGCGTCTGTCGTACCATCTTTTCCCGAAGCATTTCGCGGCTCTTTCGTGTCCTTTTACTTTTATGGCCATAATAATCGACCGGTCTATGCCCCTTCGAACCAAAACGTACAGTCGGAGGACCCGCACATTTTAACCATCATAGACACAATATATTTCGGCCAAAAATATCAACTCAACACACTAACTTTAGCCCGCGGCTCTGCCCGCGTGAATACTCACGGGAGCACTGAACTTGTTCGGGATGAAAAGTACCACACCATCGGATGTTTGTTTCTCGTTCGTGCAATAACTACTGAACGGGTTTTGATGACATTTTATATGGTAGGTACTTACGTAGTGTAGTGTATTGACACTTATAATAATAAATATATTTACGCACACTTGACCATCGACCGGGTGGGTCTGCGATACATCAGTCTAGAAGTGTTTCTGTTACCGTGTTTGTGTTGTTTGTTGGTAGTTGAGGCTTCTAACACATACGCTTCTTTTTATAACAGCAAAATGTACGGTTCCCGCGAGGTTTCCTTTTGCTTATACGAAGTAGCGGGCAACATCCATCTCGACTTGTTATAAACAACACATTACAGCCAAGAGCACTCTCCATCGTGTTGGCTACGTACTTTCGTTTAGGAGCTACGATGCCTCGTACAGACACACAGACAGACACATCAAACTTATACGCCTCTTTTTGAGTATGTTAAAAATAAAGTACGGCTCCCTGCAGCTAACCTAAACCTTATCAAAATAATATCAAATTATTCGTAAATGTTTCAATTCGGTCGCAAAAACGTGTTTAACTGTGCGATTTCAATCAGAGCGATTGTCAAACCGGCGCGGGGTGAATTTGCATCAGCTGTTTATCTCACTTATCGTTATTGCATTTGAACACGAATCACGTTCTGCGGAGACCCTGATCGACAGGCGACGAAAATTGGTTAAATCTCACTATCCACTTGTTTACAACTCGATGTCGCCCGCGACTTCACGAAAGGAAATAAAACGGGAACCTTACCATTTGCCCCGATTAAAAGTAGCCTATATCTTTCCTCGTGGTCTAATCTATATTTGTGCCAAATTCCATCAAAATTGGCCCAGTAGTTACGGAGCCTATTCAATGCAAAAAAAAAAAACTTTTCTCTTTATAATAAAAGTATAGATCACGGTTAATCAAATTTTAGCAAAAAATCGTACTGTTAATAAAAAAGAGAATAGAAATATAATTTCACTATATGTGATTGAAGACATAGTATAATATAAAACAAAGTTTAAATTAAAAGTAACCCCTGAATTGTCAAGCAGTGAGCGAGCAGATGATGATGAATTATAGCTAGGAACACTTTCGCTCACACTCACACTAGCTTTCAAACAAAAAAAAACTAGATCAGAATTGGTTCATCCGTTTGGGAGCTACGATGCCACGAACGGACACACAACACCCCTCTGTTTTCTTCGCAGGTTAATGAGCGAAATTAAGTGACGATGTATGAATTTGATGTGAAACACTTGAAACACTTTTTGATGCAATAACTGGTGAACATATATCAAGATTTCTTGATACTTGATTGTTAACTAAAAGATTATTTATAATAAAAAACGACCAAGTGCGAGTAGCACTCGCGCACGTAGGTTTCATACAAAACGGCCCCCTTAGATTTTATTCTTTTTTTTGTATATGTTGTTGCCCGCAGCTCCGCCCGCGTAAATACACCTAGTATGCTAGGATATAGTATGCTAATGCAAACAAACAAACATTTTTTTTCTATTTTTAAAATATTAAAAAATTAACATTTAACTTCTTATTCAACTTACATTTCTGGCTAGTTTATGATTTCTGAAATATCGTAGGTACTTTTGGGTCACACACAATATTAACGTTTACTGTTGAAACCGAAACGGTAGATCAAAGGCTTGGCCCGAAATGTTCCCGCATTATAGTTCGCGCGTTTATTTGTAAAGCGATTTGTATTGTACTGCTGTACATTGTGGGCGTGGTGAATATACGTACAAATTCGACAATTCGTGATTGTACAATTTGTATGAATCGTCTACTGCATGCGTGGAATTAAATCCTCCATTTCTTTAATTAGACGTGAATTAGCAAGAATTTCAGTCATGGTAAATTTTCAGACTCGTCATTATGAATATTATCTCGCCTGCGCGGAAGCTATACTCTGTAGCCCAAGCAGGAACAATTGGGTATTTTCCTACATGTACATTTTTTTTTATATATTATGAAATATTAGGTATTACAACTTGATAAAAGTAAAAAAAATTAGAATTTTATGTGTAGGTTTGTAGTTATATGCATTTCGTAGTCACAAAAAAGTTAAAATATTTTTACAACATTAGTGTACTCAACCTGCATAATTAGTTTACTTACAGCAAATACAAAAAGATTTACTATGGTATATATGAACATAAACGCGCAAACTACGGAGATATCAATTTTTTTTTGCATGTGACGTCACATACTTGTACGACTTTAATATGGGATGTTTTCACGAGATTCACAAAAGTGCTTCAAACATGCCGTAATATCTTTGAACATATTGATTTTCAGTAAGTACGAGGGCGGGTCAATAAGTCCGTGACTTTTGGAATAAAACACAGATTTTTTGATAAATAAATCATTTTATTTTTCAACGTAGTCCCCCTTGAGCTCTATACACTTTGTCCAACGCTTCTCCAATTTTTTTATCGGAAGAGGTTCAATAAGTTGGCATAATATTCCCCATTAATTGTTCTTCCCTTTTGAAGATAGTCAATGTGGATTATCCCACGTGCATCCCAAAAAACAGTCGCCATAACTTTATTGGCTGACAAACCCACCTTGGCCTTCTTTGGCGCCGATTCACCCTTAGAAACCCACTGTTTTGACTGTTGTTTGGTCTCTGGTGTGTTGTGATGGATCCATGTTTCGTCCACGGTTACAAAACGGCGCAAAAACTCCTCCATATTGTGATTAAACAACGCCAAACCTTCCTGTGAAGTTGTTACACGATTGCGTTTGTGGTCGACTTGCGGAAAACTTTCTCATGCCCAAGTGATCATTCAAAATTGAAACCACTGAGCCATGCGAGATGCCTATGGCTTCCACAATCTCTTGCACTTTCAATCTTCGGTCGGCCAACACCATATCGTGAATTTTTTCGATTTTCGATCGTGAATTTTTTCGATTTTTTCGATCTTCAGTGCTTGTACGGCCACAACGAAATTCAGTAAACCACTTTTTTACCATTGAAATCGATGGTGCAGAGTCCCCATAGTATTTATCAAGCTTAGCCTTGGTCTCGGTAATGGTTTTTTTTCGCAAAAAATAATGCTAAATAAGCACACGAAATTCACTTTTTTCCATTGTTTCCTTAAGTTACTGGATAGTCTGATAAAGATAGCTGTAAAACACAAACTAACTGACGCAGCAAGTTCAAATTTTGATAGGAGTCAACTGACAGATTCCTGTTGACAGGAGTAGTGTTGCTTTTTCAGTAAGGAGGTTAGAAATTCAAAAAGTCACGGACTTATTGACCCGCCTTAGTATACTACCTATTCCTTTTGAAAATTTTCTTATTTTTCAGAGCACTATTCATTTATGTTATAAAATAATACAGGAAAATACCGTATTATTGACAACTATTCGCAACGTTATCGAAAGAGAATTGTATGAAAATTACGACAGCGCCAATACAATAGGCTAGATGACTGTTTTTTATTGGATAAATGAATAGTACTCGTAAGGCAAGCGCGAGCATGGCGGGAGGCTCATGCCTCATGTGTCTCTTAAGTACAAGGATGTGCTTAAGAGATGCATGAGGAATTCCAGTATTGACCCTTTGAAGTGGGAGTCAGTAGCTGCAAAGCGCTCGGAGTGGAGACAGACGTCATGTAAGGCAAAATATCAATGCCTTTGAAAATTTACGCCAAGACGAACTAGACGCCAAGAGAGACGAGTTAAAGGCCAGAACACCAACGGCTTTGATATAAAATTGTTGCAGCGGCGTACTTACCTGCCCGAAGTGCTCAAGGACCTTCAAGGCCAAAATTGGCTATAGCAGCCATATGCGAGCACACGACCGCGCGGAGTAGTGAGACGCCAGCTGCTGAGCCCGTCCAGCAGTCGCTGTAGTCGAAATCGGCTTAGATAGATTATTATTATTATTAGTACTCTTAAATATGAGTAACTCCTCAGAAGAAACAGTATAATATCAAAAGACAATATTTTTAAAGGTACACAGCGATTTGTTCCTGGGTCATGGATGTGTATTAAATATGTGTATTATAATATAATAAAAATCTTAAATATATTTATTTATTTATTAGACAATATCAACAATATAAACACTTTAATAATAACTACTTCATAGTGCTTGTATCTATTACAGTCATGCACAACATTATTTTATTTGAAACAATTAATATAATATTATCATCAAATATAAATCCAAGTTAATTGAAAATAAGTATATGCAATCAATATAGGTTAATATCAGTTCACATTACAATTAATATTATTATGTAATAAAACTATCATCAAATATAAATTCAAATTATAATAAGGTAATTTCATTTCACATTTCATAATTAATATTCAATAAAAAAATTGTCACCTAATAAAGTAGTAATGAATCATCATAATATTGTCAGGATATTAATAAGGTCAATATTATTAGATAAAGTCAAATAAATAGATTAGATTTAAATTTAAATCTTTAGATTTAACATTTAAAAGTCAATGTGATTATATAGGTAAGTATGTAAAAAGTATTAAATATAATATTTCCGTTGTCTGGTACCCGTAACACAAGTTCTTCGAGAACTTACCACGGGACCAGATTGACGTGGTGTGAAAGTGTCCATAGATATTATAATAATTACTTATTTACACGTGAGTACGTGTTAAACTGGCTGGTCGAGCAGAAACTTGCTCGATAGTACATACCGATAAGATTTTTTTTCGAAGTGAAATCGAATACTTGGCTTATTACATTTATTGGACTGTACAATTCCGGAAAAGTACTTCATAAACAAAGCACGTAGAGGGCGGGTGTCGTCAGACATTTCGGACTGCCAGAATTTAATGACAAAACAAGAATTTCTCTTAAATCTCAAGTAATTATATTAAACCCAAATTAAAAACAGTTTTTTCCTTCATTCTCGGTAACAATGATTCGTTTTAGGGTCTTAATTGAGTTCATTTTTTCTTTGTTTTTTTATATAATTTTCTTTTAAAAATTTAAGAGGAATACCTACATATATATTATATTTTTTATGACAAAATTTATTTTGGTTAGTGCACTAATTATCAATTGTACGAATTCCTCGAAGCTTTACGATTGGTTACAATGTTTTTTCATTTTAATTATTTGTAGAGTTACGAAAACATTATTTAACTAATTTATTTTAGATTAAATGTTATTTGAAGAACAACTTTCCGTCTTTTTGCTAAAAGATGGCTCCGTGCGAGTTTCTTACGCCGGTTCTTCTTGCCGGACCGGTGGTAGGCATCACGGAGGGACAATTCCGTGAGGGTTATTTAATAACCTATATCGAAATAAAAAATTGTTTTGATTGATTTCATGAACTAAAAAGATAACAGTAAGTTTGTCTGTCTGTGGCGTATGCAAATACATTTTAGTTTGTAAACGTCCTTAACGCATGGTTTGATGAGGAATTCAAGTAATAGAAATAGTTCTTAGTTCAAATCGTTATGACAAAATGTCGCTTAAATTACAAATGGGTTAGTTTTTTCATCTTTTATTGGGAACTGGAAATTCGTTTTATATTTTTCATTGTCATCAGGAAAAGTAGCGATAAGCTTTTGTTTCAAAATATTATCTTATAATTATTATTTAAAGCGTTAATTCACAATGTAAAAAAATCAAATAATGTATGTAATTAACAAAAAATTACATATTGTGACATTTTATAAACGAAGTAATGTGCTTATAAATAAAATAGTCTGAAATTTATCTACTTCATGTGTCTTATAATATTAACTTCGGCAAAGCCAATAGGGACTGTATTTTTTTTGACAGTCTATGTATGTACGTTTGTTCCGTAGCGCCTAAGCCACTGATCCGATTTTAATGAATGAGGAGTCAATAGATTCGTAACAATAGCCTGGGTAATGCATGCTATTGAACATTATATAATTTACGTAGTCGGGTGAACGCACTTGGGCTTAGCACATCCATTAGCGACAAAAAAAAACAGCACTGTAAATATATAGAACTCTGCACTAATACAATAGAGCTGATTTTATTTTCTGTCGCGACCACTTAAAACGCTCGTGGGCACGTAGCACAAGTAAATAAAATAGCCGACAGCTAAGTTCTCAACTGTGACAGGGTTCCAGATTCTCATAAGGTTAAACAGAACGGACGACGGTGGCGTCGCGCGTGGGCGCGGGCGGCGCGACGTCGATTCCCGCAGGGTATTAAAATTTCACAAAATAAGCCCCACTGTCTCCGTACTACATTTTTATTTTAAATTATAATTTATCTGCCTACGTTGTTTGTTTTCTTTGAGATGTAGGTTTATTTCTCCCGTATGTCTATATAATAGTTAATTAATATATATAATTTACTAGCTAATCCCGCGTTTCCTACATCAGTTTTTTTTTAAAGAGTTGACATTACGTTTAACATTTTCTTAAATTACGTGTATTACGGGACTATCCTATTACTATTATAAATATGAAAGTTTTTGAGGATGGACGGATGTTTGTCACTCTTTCACGCAAAACTACTGAACGGATTTTTATGAAAAAGTATAGTAGTAGTTTAATCTCTGGACTACCTTCTATCCCGAAAAAGTACAGTGTTCCTGTGGGATACTACATTAACGCAGACGGAGCCACGTATAGAAGTTAGTTTATAATTTATAATTAATATGTCAATGTGGCGTACTATAATTGTGTTAATGTGAACACGGCTTATTGGTGGCGGCGTCCTCGTTGTCGACGGCGTCATTGGTCAATTATGACATATTTTTTTTACATTTCACTGACTCCTCAACGCATAAATACAGCTGTAATTATAAACGCATAATATGAAAATAATATTCCTTATATTTTACCATAGATATATAACTATATAATATCTTATACCTACCGTCTCGAAAACTTAATGTGGTTTTATTTAAGTGGTGAATTATTTCTCCAGGTAAAGTATAATTTCTCCAGCAAGATTTATTTTAAAGCTGTGTTATTTGATTTATGTTCATGATGTAAACTTGATTTCCATACATTCAAGGGGTCTTTACATCTTGAATCATTGAGGACTTTTGAGAGTTATGAAGACTACACTCCACAATTTAGTTAATCGTGAAGAATTTCGTATCTGGTAGGAATTTGTGTTCAAACATAATTGTTACAAGGACGTTATTATTAAGAAATTGTCAATTGACGTATCGTAAAAAGATTTTATTTGTGTCATTCCCTCTCAATATGAACGTGAGGTACACCAAAATACTTCCGCTTAATATAATGGAAACCAAACCAAAAACTGGAATACAATCATTGTTTGAAACCGAGGTAACGTGAATTTGACGTTTTTAACAAATAGTTATAGTTGGTGGTTAGGTTATATTGAAATAGGCCGTAAATCGCATGCGGCTTTAGTCACTTTCCTTCGAAAATAGCGACCAGCAACTGACTGAAAGCAAAAAATCCTCAACTTTGGGGCTTGCGGCTTTAGTCACTTGCTACCTCGCCGGATTGCCAAACGCAGTGCGGCGGAAATCCTGCAGCTTTAGTCGCCCGTATAAATGCCATATCTTGCAGGGTTTACATGGGCCGATTTTCGTCGCACGATTTCGCTTTACGGCGAAAATCGACTGTGTAAATGACAATTCGGCTAGGTTTCTAGGCAATTTTGCAAACGAAAATGTTGAGGCGATTTGTCAAGCGACTCGCCGTATAACGTAATGCTACACATGTAAATCAAGCATTAGCCGCGAGCAACGGGGATAATATCATATTATATGGCGTATCTGAGGCTAATGGAAATATTATTATGGAAATGATTTGCACGTTATCCAGGATGGCGTCTGGCACGCACATTTTGTTGACTGTGTTGTGTGACTTAATTTTTGTTTATTATTATCCTTACTAATATTATAAACACGAAAGTTAGTAAGTATGGATGGATGTTTGTTACTCTTTTGCGCAATTACAACTGAAAGGATCTTGATGAAATTTCTTGTGGTAGTAGCTTAGGCTCTACTTTTATTACAGCAAAATGTATGGTTACTCGGGATTTGTTTTTGCACGTACGAAGGCAACGACTAGTATGTCATTACTTTGGCTGGGTATAACATGAAACGATTTAAGGACTTTTAGACTGTTTTTTTTTAACTACATAGCTGTTTTTTCTATATTTTTTAAATTAATTTACCGAGTGTACCTATGCTGAATTTCTATTGTTATTTTTTGTCATCATTTAATTTTGATAACGAATATGCTTATGTCCATTTATGTTTAAGCTCATTAGATAAATTAAATTTAAAAAATCACGCTTAAGAATACAAAACCGAGTATTTGAATATTATTATCAAAATCTTTCGTAATTCTTTTCACATTTCTATAATAAAACGCAAGGATTTTCACCTTTGTATTGGGGTAGAATAAAAAAACGTCACATAAAATATATTCACGTCTCGTCCTGCTCTTTGTGTTTAATTCGTCCCACAGTCATTAGCCTCGGTAACATTCGGAACAATTGGCGGGGTAATTCGTGAACGTTTTCCGTTACGTTTAGGGTGTTTGCACCATACCAAAGAATTGTATTTAGTATTTACTAACGTAAAGAATCGTCATTGAGACTTAGGTACACGAATGACAGCTCGCTGCTAGACCTGTATGGGGCCGCGTGGCGCGCGCCGTACTCTGTTTACATGATGGTCGACTTGATTTCACGGGGCTAGTCGTTACGTGCTTTGACATAACTGACAATAAAAATTCAAATTATTGTTGCTTACACACGTACATATTTGGTCTGGAGCGGACCCTTATGACAGCACGACAGTCGTGTGTTTGATTTTCAGCTCTATTGTATTCGCACAGAGTACTATTTACAGTGCATTCCGATTTTTGTGCAGTGTTCTCTCTCAAAAATATTTCGCCCCAAATTTAAATAAACTGATAAATAAATAATACAAAAATACTTTTTACATTGAGTAATATACTTTCCAAAAGTTTATTTTCTACAGTTTGACTTTTCAAATTGCGAGTTGAAAATTAAAATAGTTCAGTAGTTTAATTTCGAGGAATCTTCGAGGATTTTTTACCAAATTTTAGGGAGAAACTCCTAAGTTGGCAAACAAATCCGTGGTTTGCTCCGGAGCAAATTTGTTGTTAATACTTTTAAGAAAGATTTGTCTGAAGCGGCGCGACGTTTGAATTTATGTCGGTGTCAACCTTAGGCTTACGTCATCATGACTGTCATTTGCAGAGGGTGTCGTACCTGAGCCTAAGTGGTACTCCATTTCGGTTTTAGGCATTTCTGGGCACCATTTTTGTTATTCGTTATCGTTGTTTATTTTTCAATTATTTTTATAGTATTATATGGTGTCATTGTATAAACTTTGTGTTTATGTCTACTGTTATGTCTAAAATGATTTATTAAAGTATTCTTTTATCTACCTATTTATTTTAATGGCATATATGAACACGAATCATTGACGGATGCGTTGATTGGTCAATGGAGATAATATTCTTTCGTGTTTATTCAGGAGTAAAATTGTTTTGATCCTCTGTTAATAGTTTTGTTTATGTTTTGCTTTAAATAACTGTGAAATTAAGACAACGGAGTTGGATAAGTGTTATTATTTTATACCAAAATGAATGAAGCGACAGACGTTTAATTCAAGTGCTGGACCCGGTTAATTTCTATTAACCGGGTCCAGCACTTGAATTATACTTTCTAGTTATAAGAGGTTATGTCACAGAATGAACAGTTTAACATAGAATTAAGAAAGTTATTTCAAAATAATAAATACAGTGGTCGCAAAGACGATTGTTTAAAACCAGAATGATAGGAGTTATTTAATTGGATTAAAACCACGATTGAGATTTTTTTTAAAGAGATGTATTTTGACCAATCTTAATAAAGGTGCTCTTAATGCACTCTTTGTAACAGCAAATCAGTAATTACGCTCCCATATTCCTAAATGAGTCAAGTTTTTGGAAAGATCCTGAAAATTGATAGGAAAATGGCAAAGTTTTATCTCAGAATCTCGTCAATTGCAAAAATCCTGGGATTTTCGCAAATCTCCTAACTGTCCAATAGCTTGGGCTGGTAGCAATTTAGGTAAATGATTTTATTGTTTGTTGATACCAAGACATAATGTAGTCTGCAACTATGTGAACTCGTAAAGACTAGTGGCGAGTACACGTAGCTCTGTTTTTTATTGTTATAAATAATTTCGAAATTGTAAAATATAATATATTAAACTGTAAAACAGTGGTACTTTATCATTTCATATCATTCGTCTTTTTAATAATTATTTTTATTGGAACGAAGTTCCTTATGGCGCGTTGCGAATTGGAGGCTAGGCGGATTAAATTGGCACCACACTTTTTGCCACTCGAAATCACAATGTAATAACGACTATTAGAATGATACAAAAACGACCTTATCACCATGACAATAATGTAGAATTTTGCAATTACACATTGTGACTGTTATGACTGTTAGATATTGTGACTAAGCGGAAGAGCGCTTGATGTTATTACTCACGGAGCCGGACTTCGCGGCGTCAACACTGCGAGCAGCAAGCAACCCGCCCCTCACCCTTGACCCTACCTAAGGCGCGGCCAAGTAGTTCCCCGCACACTATATATACTTAGTTCAACTATTTGTTTTGTATAATATAATATATTTTATCTATACAGATAAACAAAATTGAAGTGTCTGTTTGTAACTTCAAATTAACAGCTTTTATTTTCACTTAATGCATTTAAAAGTATGATCGGTACTTACAAAAAAATATAAATTGTTAACATTTTTCTGTCCGTCTGTCAGTCTGTGTGTTTGTTCCGGCTAATATCTGTATATATATATCCAAAATAGGCTTCAATTCTTTATCAACTATATATTTATATTATAATATATATATATATTATAACTTCGTTCCATCCGGGTGTCCCTTGACACCTCTCAAGTTTTTTTGTTTTATAGATTATGTATAAATATAAGACAAAGGTGAGAGACGTCTACAACTCTTGATTACCAATATACTAATCATAGCATATAATAATAGGTATACTAATAATAGTAAAGAATAACAGTGAGTCGTATTGGTACTCCCTTGCAGCTGTCCTCTGGTAGTAAAATACTTCTGCCATCGAAAAGACCGTATCGATTTTAACTGCCTTTTTCATTTTTATCGCTTTTCATAACTAATGGAAATATTAGACTTATAGGCAGACACAATGTTATTAATTTTTTCAAAATTTTCTAAACAATACAAAATATTAATACAACACTATCATAGATAGCGGCAGAAGTAATTTTTTTATCACTTACTAAAGGAAATCTAGCAGGTATCGTATATATTTCCGCGATAAAAAAGCCTGTATCCTTCCCCGTGGTCATATCTGTACCGAATTTCATCGAAACCGGTCTAGTAGTGACGACCTCTGTGGCTCAGTGGTTCAGCGCGTTGGTGCTCGAGCCGGGGGTCGCGGGTTCGAATCCCGCCGAAGGAACAAAAAGTTCTTCTGTGTTCCTGGGTCAATACACATCGTATTAAATATGTGTATCATATATTAAAAATCTTAAATATAAATATAATTTAATATATATATATATATATATATATATATATATATATATATATATATATATATATATATATATATATATATAGTATAAAAGTATTAAATGTACTTCCCGTTTTCTGGTACCTGTAACACAAGTTCTTCGGATACTTAGCACGGGGCCAGATTAACGTGGTGTGTAGCGTCCATAGATATTATAAAAAAATCATTATTTTAGTATAGAATATAATTTAAATAACAATTCTAATATTCCTGCCGATGAAGTATTTTTTTTTATTTATAATATTGACGATTAGAAAATAAAACTAATTACTCTACAATACAGCAGAAAAAGCTTCTGTCGGTAGCATTAATATTTTTATTGTATATATTATATTATCTTATACTTTAAACACGACAATCTTGTATATGTGATAAAATCTCAGCAACGGCTGCAAGTTTTTACATGAAATTTAGCATGCAGGAAGTTTTGGGGAAGAAATTCGGTCTAGCTAGGTTTTATCCCTGGGAAACTGCGCATTTTAAGTTATATATGTTTTTTCTTTCGTCGTGCAACAATATATAAATAATTTCGACTCTAATATGTCAGTCCGATTGGCAGTTTGGTATGCTCATGTAAAATTTTTGCTTTCCAAGTAAGCGCATTTCACAACATTTTCTATAACTCCTAAACTAACAAAGTTATATAAGCCGTTATAGTTTTCCTTTAAAGTTACGTTTCCGTTTAGGTACTAAACGTTCCGTTTAGGTATTTAATGATACCCCACACTATAGGGTAGACGCGAGAAAAAAAAACATCCCCACTTAACGTGAAAACCGAACGTGATTTTATTTTAGCGTTTTGTCAACGTGGTAAACACACATATCCATGCAAAGTTTTATTTTGAAAGGACGGTGAGCCCAAGATGGACGGGCGGACATGACGAAACCTTAAGGGTTCCGAGACATGAACTGCTGAACCCTATAAATGTGCTTTTGGGTTTTTCCTTTTCATATCTGTTTTCATTATTGCTATATGACAATAAACAAAAAAGTTATTAAAATTTAAAAAGTAAATACGTTTCAACCGTCGATTTATATCACTTATTATATTTTTATCAATCAGATCAAAATAATTAATTTATTAGAGCTTAATACATATAGCTTAATACATTTACTGGAAAGAGCTCCGTAGCCTAGTGGGTGGAACGTTTGATTCTTACTCAAGAGAGTGCAGGTGCGATTCCCAGGTTGTGGCGTGTACCAATGAGACTTTTTCAGATTTCAAGTACATTATACGGATGCTCTAACGGTGAAGGAGAACATCGTGAGGAACCCGCACATGGTTGGCCCCAGACGTATTGACCAGTCATTCCTCTGGACTAGGCTGACTGTGTTGTGAGAATGCCGTGTGTGCTTGGGCAACCATACGACATTTAAAAACCAACTGTCCCAGGCACTACCGTATTTCTAGAGTGGATACTTCGTCCGGAGAATACTGTATAAATCATCCATTAACGGATGAAAAGGCCTAAGTTTTTTTAAATACATTAACCACAATTTCTAAAATTATCACTGAAAATGTCTGACACATACTTAAAGAGAATTAAATTCTCGAATAAAACCTAACCAAGAACGTGTCAGTGCATGTCAAACCGGGTTCCGTAACTACCAACACGCAATATGTTTTCTTTTCATTACTTTAAAAGTTATCATCCGATTTCACTCAGATTAATTTTCCTAAAGAGTTTTTAGCATGATCTATCAGCATGGAAACTAACAAGTTTATATCTCTTACAGTTTAGTTGTCAATGCCAAATTAAACCAACTTATAAACCACTTTGGAGCTCGATTACTCGAAAACGGTTAACTTTGTAAAAGAGTCATGTTAAATACATTGTCTTAACTTTTAAAAGACCTACTGGTTTCCTATTTTTATTCCTAATTGTTTATTCCTAATTTTAGTGAATATCGTAACTTTTACTTGTTGATGTCGAGATTCGTTTATACAATTGTATAAACGTGTACGTTATCTCGAAATTCTTGTCCTTTAAGTTACGAAAATCTAAGTAACATTTAACATTATATGATTTTATTGCAATCAATATTATTGTCGCTAGCGAAATTCATCAATATTTCTGATAGATTTAGGTAACTTTTAAAACTATTACATATTTACTGTCCGCGCGCGACTTAAATGCAGTCGGGGCCTAAGGGCGATTCTGATATTTTAATCCAACAATAACGCAGCTTCGATACTTGTTCGATACAGTCCGGATCCTATCAAACAGCAAAATCGTATACTACTCAACTTTGAACAAACGCCAAACGATGAATTTCATCGCGATGCAATTATTGTTGTATCGAAGCTTGATTGTAGATTGAGCGAACCAGTTATATATAGAAAACGGTATCCTCTTCACTACGTAGTATAAAACAACGTCGCTTTTTCTGTCTGTCCATATGTATGCTTAGATCTTTAAAACTACGCAAGGATTTTGATGCTAGTTTTTTTAATAGATAAAGTGATTCAAGAGAAAGTTAATATGTATATAACATGCAAAATATAGTAGAGAAACACTGATAATTTTAGAGGTTTATAATGTCGTAAATAAACGCTTTTTTTGCGCTTACATTGCAAACGCTGATTGAAACCTACGAGATAGATCAAAATAATGTACTGCAGTATTGTACAGTTTAAATAGGCCTACAAAAAAGTCCGCGATGGTATATGTCTATCTCTTAGGGATAACCAACCTGATTAATATTGAATCTACGTGCTTTAATACACTGGGAATATTGTCTGATTGAAAATACACTGGTTCTGGACACTTAGTTTATTGTAATAACTTTACAATTTATAATACAAATGGAGCACCACAAAACACGTCTAGTTTATTAAATGACCGGTAACGAAGAGAGCGAGACAGAGAATGAAATAGCATATATATATTTATTAGAATAATAAACATTCTCGCCCCTTTTTAAAGTGCAAATCTTACTAAGTTTACACAAAAATAATGTTGACTTTAAGAGTCCTGCTTTTTATTTAATTAGTTAGAACCTATATCACAATAGCTAATCTAATAGGTAAGTATATAAACAGCAAAGTTAAGTATGTATTAAGTACATAGCTCTACTAATTAAAAAAGTAATTACGAGTACCTAGATAAATGAATGTGTTAAGAAGTAAAGCTAAATCTCCAATATTCTTAAGTTTTTTTGAATTTCTAGCCATTTATTTCTGGTTTGTAGTTTTGCGAGTAGTTAAAATTTAATTGTTTCCAAAATCTTTGCTTGATTTGAATTATTCTTTTGTAAACATTCAATCTAGATTCATTAATATCTAGCTGGTTAGGTTCTGGCAAGTCAGTCAGTGTTGTCCCTATAATAAAATGAGAAGGAGTTAAACATGTTAAATCATTAGTTAAATCAGTAATAGGATATAAGGGCCTAGAGTTGAGAATCCCTTCAATCTGAACTAAGACAGTATAAAGTAACTCATATGTTAACTTAGTATCTCTTAAGCAGTGATTTAACTGACTTTATACCAGCCTCATAATATATGCCACCCATATGGCTTGCTAATGGAATAGAAAACTTGAACTTAATGTAGTTTGAGGCACAAAAATCATTTATTTCACTGTAACATCTTTCATTAAGGAACATCTTATATAAATCGACATGAAGCTCAGATTTTGCACCCTTAAAATTAGTTGCATTATCAGTATTTAAACAAGTAGGTATACCACGTCTTGAGATTAATCTCTTGAGAGTACAAATAAAAGCCTGAGTAGAGAGGTCAGTAACCAGCTCTAAATGAAGTGCGCGAGTAGCTAAGCACACAAATCAACATATGTAACCTTTAGAGTACCTACAGTTTCTGGTCATAGAACTTCTAATGGCTATGGCGCCACTGAAATCTATCCCTACATGGGTAAATGCTCGAGTCAATGTGACCCGGGGTGCTGGTAGGCTAGATATTAATTGTTGTCCACAGACCGATCCTCGATACCTATACTCGGCGCGGCGAACCTTGATCCCTATGACACTGACAGTTAATCTCACGACATAACATTGTAGTGGCGTCACCATTAAATTAGTATCATATTGGCGGCGTCTAAAAATGCCATTTATAAATTTTACGTAGCTTTATGCCATTACAATGATATTCCGTTGGAATTTTTAACAATTCTTAACATTTACAAGAAATTATCTCAATCTGAATTTACGCTTACGTCCTGCAAAACTTACGTCGTGTGACATTTATCGACTAGTGTGGTAAGTATCGATAAAAAAATGTCGATAATGGAAACGAGTGCACATTTTTTTTACATACTTAAATTTTAGTTCATTTATTATTAAATGGAACAGAAGATTACGATCATACCATACATACATACACACATGATTATATACCCAAGAAAATTAAAAAAATAACTATAAGACAAAACGAAATGAAACAAAAGCTGTTTAACGATTATTTATTTACATATACATCCTGTATATGTTTCGCTTTCAGCGCTGCTACTTTCACAGTAAACTCTATATAAGGAACACATACAAACCCTAAAGTATTATCACTTACTTTTGTTACACGCTGTATTTTTATTCTGAATCTGATAATGACAAGAGTGTTTGCGTCTCAGACTCGGAATCTGAACTGCAACTGCTGTCGCCTACGTTTATCAATAATGGTTGATATTCAATAGTGTCGTATCGCACATCTCGATCCCAAAAATCGTAGCAAAGTTTTTTGGTCTTTTCTACGAATTTCCTCGAATTATCCTTTATTGGCTGTAAATGGCGGAGTGGTGTTAAGCCTGGCTGCACAACCTGAAACAATATTTGTTTAGATTGAGTATGATGTAAAGTAAAAGAGTGAGATTGAAGTAAAAGTACATAATTTGTACATAAAAGTTAAAATAAATAAAAATTACGCACCGTTGATTTGCGCCCATATCATCTCAATTGCATTATATTGGCAGTGATATGGCGGTTACTGAATTACTGTGAGACCTTTGGATTTTGCCATTTCATCCAAAAAATATGTCCACTTTGTTTGGAGTTTCTGTAGGTTCAATAATCTGACCAACTCCCTTTTTAACAGTTGACTGTCAGCCACCCCACCATTGCGTTGCAACCACTCTAGTATTTCACCTTTTTCACTGTTGCTGGTGGGTGGTTTGTTTACTTGTACGGAATGGTATGGGGCGTTGTCCATCAAAATATGGTGGGGCTCATGCAGATTATCCAAAATTTTTATGAACCATTGCTTAAAGTTTTTGAAATTCATCTCTTCGTGATAATCTGTTGTTTTAACTGATTTGAAGGCCCACAAGCAATTAGGCACAAAACCTTTGGCTGTACCAGCGTGGCTAATAATCAAACACTGGCCCTTGCCTTCCGGAGCTTTGATACAGGATTTCGCTGTATCGTCTGTCCATGTTTCCAGTATCCATGGAGACTGTGTGATTGGCGTTAAGCCACGTTTCGTCCAGATAGACCACATTGTCCCAATTCTCGATTTTCTTTATTTTCCGTAGAAA
The DNA here is from genome assembly GCA_963565745.1 of Phengaris arion. Lineage (NCBI taxonomy): Eukaryota > Metazoa > Arthropoda > Insecta > Lepidoptera > Lycaenidae > Phengaris > Phengaris arion. The sequence goes on along the minus strand of OY751439.1, from coordinate 4,799,007 downwards.
ATCACACCTCATCAATGCTCCAAAATCAATCATCAAACGTCCTTACGCTCCATTAATACTTTTCTTTTGTCACACTTCCCATACCGAAATCCGCATTTTTTTATGACTACTCTGAGCGAAGTCATACCGCCATTAAATAAACTAGCTGGTTTCAGCGACATCAATAACTATTTACAAGTCGGCAGTTCACCTCGGAAGTAGTAACCGTAAATATGGTTACGTATCGCAGCCATGTCGAAGTCATCAGGACTGGTGATGGGATGTACCTTATTACATTTTTTCTTCTTTGGAGTTGAGAGTTTGTTCTCCTCCATCGACGATTCGCCGAACTTTTCCTTTGTGATTCGGGAAACGGTAGCCTTGCCAATCCTTAGAGCATCAGCAACACGGTCGCGTACGTTTTCAAGTGGACAAAGGTCCGCCATTCTGTTGTTCACGAGCAAATTAATCTCGCAAACACACAACAAACTCCCGCGTTTCACTGTTGAGTACAGTTTTTCGTAGTGTTTTCGGCATTTTTCAATACCAACAATAACAAAACAGCAACAAAAACAAAAAACAGTAATAACAAGAAAACAGTAATAACAAGTAACACTCCGATAACAAAAAAACACGTGGCGCATACTTGTATGCGCCACGTGTTTTGTCCCGCTGTACGAGTGCTAACGCCAAGGCGTTAGCACTCGTACTGAAGTAGCGAACGACAACAATATAATAGACATTAAAAATGCACATTATAATATTTTTCAAAACATGTTTACCAACGTGGCTGAATGCAAGCCACGCCTTTGTCTATAAAAAAAAATATAAATCGACACGACCCATCACTAACACGAACTGTCATAGGGATCGAGGTTCGCCGCGTCGAGTATAATACATCTGGTACAAGAATGAATACATTTTTTAACTTTACCCCTACCATGTATAGGCCAGTAGGTAAGTCTTATATTGTAAAATGTATTTTGAAGACCAGCATGTAGTAGTTTGTAATGATAGTGACGAATGATAAGAGCAGTTATGTGATCTTTGCTTGGTAGTATGATATGGGTGTGCTTGATTGTATGGAATGTCTGAGTGATGTATGCGACCTCCAACGCGTAGGATGTTATTTTGATCTAGGAATAGGTTTAATTTTTTGAGAGGGCTAGAAGTGAATGTGAATAATTTGAGTGTGTTTGTAAGAGATTGTATGTTAGTGTTTGGTTGAATGTTAGATAATTCTAGAATTTCTTTAGCATATGTGTTATATTGTGTAGTTTGTATGATGAAATCATGAGAGTATTTTAGTTCTGTCACACTCAGGCAAGAAGTAAGTATGTTGTTTTTGTTTTTCAAGTTATGTAAGAATCTAAAAAAGTAAGCCATTATTCTTGTCAAGTTAGTAAAGCTTGAATGTTTGCAAAAATATTCATAGAAAAAGGAATAATTAATACCTACATTGGAGCAGATATTAACCACTTTTGAATCAGGTAAGTAATTGTTTGTATCAGGTAAGTAATTGGTATCCTGTTGTATGTCTGTCTTTGTTCGTAAGTTTACAACATATTTACAGGCGTCATCTTGAGTAGTAGTAGAAGTAAACAAGTCTTCACAGTATTTGTCATCGGGGATAGCAAATTATGTGTTCCCTCTTGGTTCCAAAAAGACTGTAGTATGTCATCAGAGGAAGTATGAGACAGGTGCATGCTAACATGTGTGTTGTTGTTAGATATGTGTACATGAGCGTCAGGGACGAAAGAGACTGATACAACCCATCCAAAGGTAGTTTCAATTAAGAAGGGTAAACTTGAGCCAAGTTTCAAACGATCTGTCTGTAAAATGGAATAGAAAAACTCAGCCCCGATTAATAAATCAATTGAGCTATGTATGAAAAATGTAGGGTCAGCTTGTGAGTTTGCTTGTTGTGTAGGTATGTGTCACGTGTGAGTAGTTATGTAGTTATGTGGTAAGGGAACAGCAATGTTGTCCATGACAATGAATGTGAGATCGGCTGAGTAGTTGTTGTACCGAGATGAAAAGTTGGTATGAACACTTGAATGTTTTAGAGTATTACCAATACAAGATATATTATTATGATCTTGCTTGAGTTCTAGCTGTAGTAAGGAAGCCAGTCTGTGGGTAACAATGTTGACCTTGCTGCCCGCATCCAGAACAGCTCGAGCGTTCACCCACTTTCCTGATGCAGATTGTATTCTGACGATAGCTGTGGATAATAATATTTGTTGCTTGTTAGCGTTAGACACTAGTACAGTAGAAGGTGAGGTTTGAGATGCATGTTGCAAAGTAGTATCAGGTGCATGTAGTTGCGATTGAGCTGTAGTTACATGTGGTTGCATTTGAGCGAGTGTTGCATGTGGTTGCAATAGAGCGATATTTTCAATGGGTGTACCCCCATAGCTGAAGCGTAATTTGTAGTGTGTAGTTGTGGGTCAGCAATGTCATTTTGAGTGGTGGGTGGTGTAGGCAATGAATTGATAGAAGCAAAGCTAACCAGTTGTTTAGTTTTATCCATATGTATACTTGTGTGATGTCTGCCATTGCATGTTAGGCACTTGTGGCTGGCTTGATAATGATGTGAGCAATTGTAACATAAAGATTTATCTTTCAATTAGTTCACACGATCATTAACAGATAGCTCAAGATAGCTTGGACACTTATGCAAAGAGTGTTTGCCTTGACATAATATACAAGATGCAATTGGTTCAGTAGAAGTGACATGGAAAGACTTTAAATTTAGTTTATCACTTGGTTTATCCGCATTAAGCATTTTAAAGGCAGTTGCAGCTACGTGCATTGAGGAAATCGACGTTTAGCTCCCATGCAGCTATTAAGGAGTTGTCCAATTTCTGCGAGATAATGAACACTAATAGAACGTCCCAGCTGTCAACTGGTAGGTTGATAGCCTTTAGTGAATCTAGACTTTGTTGCAAAGTGATTAAAAAAGTCTTTCAAATTGTACCTAGTAATACTGACAAAATTAGTTACAGCTTTCAAATGAAAGTTTACAATGATGGATTTGTTCTCATACCTTTTAGTAAGGATTTCCAAAGCTTTCAAATAATTTTCCTCATTGATGAGTAATGAAGAAATGAGCCCCGCTGCTTCTCCAGTTAGGGCCGACTTTAGGTACTGTAGTTTGTTGACAACGGGTAGATTAGTGCCGTCTACAGAAGCCATAATTTTTTTTTTAAGCGCAGGCCATTGTCGAATGTCCCCATCGTATCTAGGGAGTTCTAATTGTGGTAATTTTACGCGAGTTTTCCTGGAACTGCAGGTATCGTTACAATTGTCGTGCACAACGGATTGTGTCCGAATGACGATCGCAATGTAGTCGCAGACGCTAGTAAAGCATCAATTTGCGCTTAGATAGAAAAGAATTTTTCTTCGAAAACAGTACGTTCTTGCTCATGAGCTTCAGCTCGTTCTGGATCAGCGTCCAACAAACAGTTCAATCGCGTTTTGTAAGTCCTCAAATTTGTTTTTCACAACTTTTTCAATTTTTTCCATCTCCGCTTGCCGCGCCTTTAGCTCATGGGCGTTTTTTACGTCGTACGTGTTCCGCCATGTTACACCAGTGAGAAGAGTGAGTGGTTTTGAACGAATGTCTTCTTCTTCTTCTTTATAATGGCCTCCCTTGAGGAATAGCCAGTGTCAGTGTCAGGCGAGATAAAAAAAAACTTTGTTGCCGGGGACGATAACTTTGCGCAATAGTAGGGCTTAGTGAATGTACAAGAGAAAAATAGTTATAATCTCGTAATTAAATAAGTTTACAACATATCATATCTCCTTAATACCTGGAACAACAAGACAAACATAGAGTGTTAGAAGAGACAAATACATCTATAATCGAATGTTATTATGGTTAATAAAATTACACAGAACCTCAAAAAAGGGGGTATGGACTAAAGATAAAAGGGATTGGAAATCAGAACGAATGTCTTATGTTGTCGAAGTATGAATGACTTAAGCGTCAATGTCGATAAAACAGTATGAAATTAACAGTTGCACACTGTTGTCGATAGATGGCGTATGCGCCGCGAAGTAGTCAATATTGCAAATTGGCGTGTGCGCCGAGAAATATGCCAGTAGGATGGCAGAAAGGTATGGTAGATAGGACGGCGTATGCGCCGCGTGGTTGTTGTAGGTAGCAGTCACTGTAGTTGGCGTGTGCGCCCCGAAGCGGTGTTGGTGACGATAATGTAGTACGTCTCGTAGTTATTAACACAAAATGTAGATGTCGCTGTGTAGGTTCGACTTGTAGTTGCTTCTTCCCGCCCCGGCCAGAGTACAGCACAAGAAAGATTAACGAATGAATTGATTGTCCGTGGCACGGTCGATATCGCGTGACGATCTCCTTGAAGCACAAAACAAAATGGCGATCTTGTTCACGCTCCGAGCACAGTTTTTCAAGGCGACAAAGGACCACTTTTTTTGTTTAATATTGAATCTACTTGCTTTAATACACTGGGAATATTGTCTGATTGAAAATACACTGGTTCTGGACACTTAGTTTATTGTAATAACTTCACAATTTATAATACAAATGGATCACCACAAAACACGTCTAGCTTATTAAATGACCGGGAACGAAGAGAGCGAGACAGAGAATGAAATAGCATATATCTATTTATTAGAATAATAAACACAACCCACAATAATCATTTTTTATTATTTACTTTTTACGAGAAATAATGGCTTATTTACGAAGCGATTTTAAGCAATACACTATTAATCCTCATCCAATTAAGTACCTTAAATACATTGTGCATTTAATATAGATCAATATGGCCTGTTACAGAATGTAATTTAAATTAATGTTTTCGAAGATACTACAGATTCAAAATGCTTACTACAATGCGCAGCGCTACCGTCCTCCCAAGTTATTTGCTGAAGGTTTTTCTCCAAGAACGCTATTCCACGCGGGCGAAGCCGCGGCCAAAAGCAAGTATATAAACTTGACTCCAATTTGACCCAACCAGATTCTTTTTCACTTTGACATGTGGGGATGTCATAACATAAAGATAATTATTTTACGCACAAATCACTTTTTTGCCTTCCCTTCTCTAACCGCGCGGGGAATGTCTTCCGTACGTCTCGGAAGACAAAATCATTGGGTAATTAAATTAAGTAATTGGGCATAGCCACGCCCCAATTGAAAAAAACCTTTGTTCAAAAAAACAGAAGCAGGAGACGCATCTTAACTGACAATAATTGGCAACACTGGATCGTACAAACGTCAAGCAACAGCTGTCTTTGTACTCGCTTTAATTATGAATTGTAGTCAATGTAATTTCAAGATGACTGTGTTGGTAATTAATATGTACTAAAGCAGTATAGTAGAATTCGACTTTCGTGCAATTTATGACAACAGTATGATTAATTTATAATGAATTGATGGTAAGTTGAAAGTCTATGTTAAATACGAGAATCGGGCCTCAGAGTTGACCCCTCAGCTGGAAATTCTTTAGAATATTCTAAACATAAGTTAACATGGTTCGGTGCCGCAAACTATGAGCGATGAGTTCACTCAATCACTAACAGACATGATAAACTTACAATCCAACTATTATATAAAACGACCGATATGAAGTCCACAATATCCTTTACATAAGGCTAAAAGACCTTCGTATAATATTATTGATGGCTTAGGAAATTTCGTACATTTTGTCCGACGATATGCCTCGAGATGATCAACATCTCAAGTAGAAAACTTTAGCCTACGAAGAACTAGTATATAATCTATATTTTAAAATATGAAAGTCATAAACTTATTAACACACTGGCCTGCAAAAGAATGTACGACACTATATTTTTTTAACTATAGAAGCTGAGTATAGTGGTTAGAGTTTTAATGAAACGGCATAGATAAATGATTGGCCTCCCTGATAGATAAATGATTGAGCGCCCAGCGAGACCAATATTTTTCTATGTGAAACCGTTTATAGCCAATTTTACTGAAACTAGTAGGAAGCCGAAAAAAACCTTTTCCTTGAAACATTGTTTATTAAAAATCTTTAATTTTATGGTTTTGAAAATGTACAAACTTTAAAGTATAGTACTATCTTTTGTAGGCCGTGTATATAATACTGGCCTAAGGACCCTGTATAAACGTTAAAGTATTACCAACATGAGTTATCATCTACAGACCGCGAGATTTGAGACTATAACAGAACATCACAAATTAATGTCGGTTTACTAATTGTATGAAGAAGGTTTATGCAAAATGTTCCTTAGGTACGTTAGTATTGGGGAATACCAGTATCCTACGGGAACACTACTTTTTCGTGATAAAAAGTAGCCTATGTGTTAATCCAGAGCTCAAACTACTACCATGCCAAATTTCATTAAAAACCGTTCAGTAATTTTTGCATGAAAGAGTAACAAACATCCATCCATACATCCATCCATCCACACAAACTTTCACATTTATAATAGTAATAATAGTAGGATGCAGCTGGTAAGCTGTATATTTGGCGTCACCGCGTAAATTTTCAACAGATGATCTGCACAAAACAATTTCAATGATTCATATCTGCCAGCGTCCCCCTACTGGTTTTTCTGTCGCAGTCATTTGCCAACGGGCGTTATTGGCAGCTGACGCTAGGGAACGAACAAGTGAAAAATTCCATTGAATTCGAATTGCCACTCGATTGTCGAACAACAAATACCCGTCCGTTGAAACCGGCGAAAAGTCGAAAGAGTTGTCTCTTTCGACTTTTCACCGGTTGAGCTAACGTGAACAAACGGAATGGGTGGTCGAGAAAATCGAATACTTAGCAGATATACTTACTTCTGAATTTGTTGGTGGTACTTTTTCCTGATGTAAGTAAATAAGAAATAGTACTAGGATAACCGAGCTTTGCTCGAAGTTTTAGAAAGCATCTAAAAAATATATTTATCTGAACGGAATTTGAACCCACCACATTCTGAATTATCAGACAAACCAATTGGACTGACATAATAGAGTCTAAAATATTGATAATAAAATGTTGCACGACGAAAGAAAAAACAAATATAGTTTAAAAATGCGCAATTTCCCAGAATAAGACCTAGGTAGATCGATTTTTCTCCTCCATAACTCCCTGCATAATAAATTTAATGGGAATACTTGCACCCGTTTTCGAGAATATAATTATATATAATATACAAGATTGTCTTGTTTAAATTATAAGATAAATGACTAATGCGATGCAATTATAAGGACAGTCTAATTGCTAACAACCGGTGGTAGGCATCATGTAGATCTAGTGGCGTGCACAGGATTATGACACTGGGTATGCGGCGAAGTACTCGGTCACAAAAACTTTTTCGTTTATAGATTTTTAGCATAGCTACAGCCAAGCGACGGATCTCTAAGTCGAAACCATGCCAACAGAGCAAGTCATAGATGTACTACTATTCATGTACATCTTCTACGGCAACGCAGACAAAACAGCGATCGATCGTCGCGGCGGAAGAAATTCTAATAAGTAAAATAATAAGCATATTTTAAAATATTATAACTACTCATCAGTCAGTCAGCTTCAATTTTCACATATTCAAGGTTCCGGTTACTTGAGATTACTATATCCCGATGTAAATAAATGCAAGATTTCGGCCACCTCAAATATCTTATCCAAGTGAGTGAGGCCGCGGAATTGAAATTATTTAAATCTGAATATCCCGAATCGTTTCGTTCGGGATATTCATATATATTATATATATTATATATCGGGACCGTTCGTTGTGGAAATCTTTGGGGGAGGCCTATGTCCAGCAGTGGACGTCTTATGGCTGTTAATGATGATGATGATGATCCCGAATCAGTCCACACTGTACTAGAATTACTAAATAATATGCAAGGAAAACAATATAATTTAATCGTGTGTACACAACCACACAGCCAGTTATACGTTTCATAACTTTTAACATGAAATTTTCGAGTTACATTATTTTTTTGCTGGTTTAATTGTTGTAACTCGGGTACACACATTCTTACATCATACATCTTTAGACAGAATTTGAATCTTTTCACTGAATGACAATTGTAAGAACTTGTTATTTTTAATTTTTAATAAACACACATTATCAACGCAAACCTCACAATCAAATAACATTTTAAAAAAAACAACAAACACACTAGTGAAGGCAAATCACTACAATTATTATAGAAACTCAGTAAGAAACTGTTAAATGTACACACTTTCAAATGTTAAAATGAAAAATCTTTTAAGAAAACTATAAATAAACAGGAGCGATTAAATTGTAAACAATGCTTATCACATGATATATGCAATATGGCCCCCGCGAAACACAAAACGTTTCTTCTATTTAAACAAATAAAACCTTACTAAACAAAAATGCATAATGTGAATACGTGATTCATTAGATTCGCGTCGTATTACTTTTAGTCGGATTATAGGCAACGAATAATTTTCGACAAGCCAGTTCGGCGGTTTTCGGAAGCGATCGAATAGCCGAACCGAAGCTCTCGGCTCGGCTTTCGGTTCGGCCATCGCCTGCCGCATGAGTTACCGCTATATAATCATGTCGATATTCATGGGCGTGTGCGTTTGCGAAGTATGAAAATTACACACACATGCGATGATTTTTCCTGCAGAACTTACCGGCATGAGTTGCTATTTATAAAATATTAGGCGTTTTTAAGTTATTATATTTTTTTAAATTAATTTATTTACTATTAATTAAAGTCATCTGAAATGTACGAAAGTTTTATTAAAATATCTGTGAATGACTGACTGAAATGAATGTGAATGTGAATCTTTAAAGTAAAAATTTCAAATTGAGAGCAGCCCCAAAAGGGTCATGGGTAAACTGCCTTACCATGGAGAACACCATGGTAAAGCTGTTTCTGTCCTTTTTGGACCAAAAATTCCCAGGAGCGTCAAAGGCCTAGGAAGCATTCGTTAAAGATAATCCTATCCCCACTAGCTCGCCGGCTTCTCCGGCAGCTACGTCCGAAGAGTCGCCGTCTTCTACTACTCGGCGACTACAACGTCATCGCCAGAGAGCGATGACAACGAATATACATCCCAGTCGGAGATGTCCTGCTCCGAGCAGGAGGCCTCCGAGGGGGAGGACGGTTTTCAAACCGTGAAGGGTAGGAAGACCAAGAAGAGGAAACGCTCGGACGGCGCTTCCTCTGCGGTCTGCTCCTCGCCGACGCCACCGGCTAAATCCGCGAAAAGCGGAAAGGGAAACGTTTTTAGGGGTTTTAAACTAGAATCCCCACCCCGTACCGAACCCATGCAGACTGACGACACAACAGTCGCGGTCCCGAACAGCCCCAAGGCCCCCAAATTGCCGCCTCCTGTTATAGTACAGGAGAAGGCAAAGTGGAACTCGTCAGCCCGTAACACCCCAAACGGCATCATGATGCAGGTCCCAACTCCAAACGACCATAGGAAACTGACTGCTTTTCTCAGAGAAAAGCAGATCGGATACCACACTTATGCCCTGGAGGACGAACGCACTCTGCGAGTAGTCATCAAGAGTGTAGATAAAGAGCTCTCCACGGAATCCGTCCTCGAGGACCTCTGTAGACAGGGGATCCCCGCCAAAGAGGTACACAGGATGTACCATCCAGCAAAGAAATACTAGTACAACATGGTACTTGTCGTGCTTCCCCCCACTCCGGAGGGGAAAGCCATTTTCAATATTAAAAATGTATGCCACATCACAGGCTTATCCATAGAACACCCCTACAAAAGGGGAATGCCGGGGCAGTGTCACCGCTGCCAACGTACGGCCACTCAGCGCGGAACTGCTTCGCCAGACCGCGCTGCGTCAAATGCCTGGGTGACCACGGCACGTCCGAATGTCCGCGTAGGAACCCAGATGAGGAGACTACTCCCCCAAGCTGCGTCCTATGCAATACTTCTGGCCATCCAGCCAATTACAAAGGGTGCAAACGCGCACCCCAAGCAAAGAGGCGCAAAGTACCACCAATGAGAGGTGCCCCTCCCAAGCACAGGTACGTCCCTGCCCCTCCTCCCTCCAAACCTGCTTGGGGGTTATCTAAAAAGAGTCCACAAGGACCTCCTCCTCAAAAGTCGACGGCCCTCCCAGCCAGTCCGACAAAGGTCCTCAAAGGGAGTAATACAGAAACGGGACCTGCAAAACCGTCCCCGACCTCCAATTTCGGCGCCGACATAGCGTTCGCAGCCAAATTTCTTAGCGAAATCGATTCGATGGAGCTAAACATTTTCGTCACAAAACTGCGAGGTTCCTTCGAGGACCGCATGTCAGCATTAGCAAGTCACACGGACTTGATAAACAAAATAAAGGAGTTCTCCTAAACACAAAAACATGCACTCGCGTGATTAGAAAAGCACCGGGGTAGACGCCGGTGCCTACCCCGAAGTCTTACACCAGACACGAACACACGTAAAGACATACGGACCGACTCAAACACGGGACCACCAGACTCGAACCCGGATCCGAGTTCGACTCCCATTAGTGTAGCCTCACATAATTATGACCGCGACCGCGATATTGTTATAGAAGAGCTCTATAAATACTGCGGAAGCACTCGACATCAGGACATTCGCGCGCGAGTCCACCCGACCGCACGCGGAAGGGGGGAGGGACGGCCCTCCCAGATCCTTAAAACTGAGCTTCTCTATCCCTACAAATACGCCGTTAGGTTGTGCTACCGCGCGTGAGCAACCACCTCGTCAGTGAGTGCGGAAGGGGTCGGACCCCTCAGTAGGAGGGACTATGGTCTCTCCAGACCTAAAAATAGTTTTCTACGGATATTTAGCTATTTTAAAAAACCGGTTCGCAGGGGGGAGTAAAACTCCCTCATCGTCTCCCCACCTAACGACAAGCCACATGGCAGTCACCAGACCGACTAAGCTAAGACGGCTTAAAGCCAATAGCGTAGACCCATTCGAAAAACAAATAAAAAAAAAAACACTTTGACTTTGACTAACCTACTAAACTGTACAATACTGTAAAAACTGTACTTTTTGTGTGTAATTTGGGTATTCCTATACTTTAACAGCTGATTATCAGTAAGAGGAATTATTTGTTGGTTTCGTATTTTACTTCAAATTCTAGGCAGTATCATCAAAAACACTGTATAAACAAATCCAAATTTCAAAATTTTAACGGCCCCTTCAACGGACCACAATTTTTCCACACAATTGTGAAACACCGTGCGCTTGTAGTAGCGTAATCAAATTGAAAGCTAACAATATAGCTGTTTATCTATTCTCTTTCTTTGATTGGTTACAAAGTATGTTCACGTATTATTTTAATTTCCATATTTTCATACAGTTGAGACCGTACAGTCTAGGGTCTCAACTCTAGACTTACTTTAAACTCGATTATCTAATGGAGTGTACTTCAAAAATAAATAAAATTTGCTGAACCACTTCAATAAATTCTGCCTGTAATGATCCTCATAAAACGGGTAGCTAAGCGTATGAACTGAACGAATGAAATATTCGCCCGGACGATCCTTAATATGACGAATGAACGAGCAAATGGAATCAAAACGTTTCTGGAAAAATCTATTGCAATTCAAATAGATATCGAAGATTGTAGCCTCGTCAGAAATGCAAATAACGAATTGAGCAACTGTATTTTATTACCGTTGTATTAAAAGGCGTTCTTTATTAGGACAATATTAACTAGATGTTCATTTTCGTCGAAAGTCGGAAAAAAAACTTAGATTTAAAGTATATTAATTCATTCATAACAATAGTCTACACCAAAATTGCCTTCTGCGTGAAAGTGCAGTGCTAGAATTAAGGGCATCACAGACGGCGAAGATACTATAATAATATTATGATGCTTGTATATATTCAATATTACAGTAAATAATATGAAAATATATTGTTGTATCTTAACAGTCTGCGATGCCCCTTATAGTTTATCACTCGCTGAATTGAAATATACAACTTAAAACTGAAAGTTAGATCGTATTTCCCAGGTATGACTTATTGAAGACTATAGGGGTGGCATGTCACTTATGTATACTAGTACCTGGGTAACCGCGCTTTGCTCGGAGTTCTGATAAAAATAATCACAAAAATAATTACCTGACCGGGATTCGAACCCGCTACATTCCGAATTTTCAAACAAAGCAAAAATTATACATAAGCATACCAATCTGCCAATCGGACTGACATAATAGATTCGAAATTATTGATATATTGTTGCACGACGAAAGAAAAAACACATATAGCTTAAAAATGCGCAGTTTCCCAGGGATAAGACCTAGCTAAATCGATTTTCTCCCCCAAAACTCCCTGCATAGTTAATAAAATCAGACGTTAGTTTGTTAATAAAGTCCATGGCATACAATTTAATTAGTATTATATCTAGCAATATCCCACGAAAAAATACCCACAACCTGCAAGCAAATGTGTGAGTGCACGCATAAGCATGCGTAAAGCACCTCCTTCCTCCACACTGCTTATGCGTACACTCAGAAACAAGATCGCGCAAATACCACCATCACACAAGCAACAATGTCAGCAAGATCGTGCAAGGCCCCACACCAGCAAGAAGGTTGCAAAACTCGACGAGCGTTTCGCCCCGAACCCGGAGCATCCTCAGGAAGTGGACCTGCGAACAAAGTTCGTTAGACTTACTATATTATATGTAATATGGTGTGGGGCCTTGCACGATCTTGCTGATATTCTTGCTTGTATGGTGGTGGTGTTTGCACGATCTTGTTTCTGAGTGTACGCATAAGTAGTGTGGGAGATGCTTTACGCATGCTTATGCATGCACTCACACATTTGCTCGCAGGATGTAGATATTTTTTCGCGGGATATTGCTAGATATAATATTAATTCAATTTTACTCCTTGCATACTAAATTTCATGGTAATACTTGCCACCGTTTTTGATTTGAAACCGATTATATATATATATATATATATATACAAGATTATCTCGTTTAAAGTTTAAGATATTTAAAAGCTAACTTGACAAACATGTATGTTACCGTATTCAGTGACTATATACAAAAATTGTAGTTAGTCAAAAGGCACACAATAATCTGTTTTTGTAAAACAGTGTAACCGTTCAAAGCTTTTTGCGTTAAAAAGTAACAAACACACATATACATACAAAGTTTCGCATTTCGAAACTTAAGAAAATCTTTGTAGAAAAAATCTATTCGCAGTAGGGTAGCGTGCTACATAACACTATAGATTTGACCATTTCACAACACTATGGATATGTAACCAAACGACGAAATGCATTAAAATGTTTTCTATAAAAACCCGTTGAATAATACAAATATTAAAGTTGATGTTGCATTAAATAATGCTTCTCAAAACAAAAGCACAGTGCGGCTCTAGGAATTACGATTATTACCAATCACCTCGTACTCCTTTAATTTGTCTTCTTATTCCATCCTATTTCGTCCCCTTTCGTTCAATTTTGCCGTTTCGTCCCGTTTCGTCCCATTTCCCAGGAGTGAAGCGCTAATGGAATTCAGTAACGTTCTCATGTTACATTTATTTACACTTAATTTTATGTTGAAATGAAAATAATTTTGGATGGATCTCAATTTTAATAACTTGTTTGCGAAATTATTTCTCGTATCTTTATTAAGTAGGTACAATTTTTTTTTACACTAATAGGTATCATAAAGTGGAAAGATTTGATTGTTTGTTTGCTTTGAATAAGCTCCTAAGCCACTGGGCCGATTTTCATGAAACTTGGCACAGATGTAGAGTAGACGGGAGAGGACACAGGACAAGGCTTCTTTTTATCGCGTCAAAAGGTACGGTTCCAGAGGGATCTATTTTTGCGCGCACGAAGTCGCGGGCAACATCTATCCAGAATAAACATTCGCATCTATAATATTAGTGTGATTATTCCTAACATACTAACCGACCCGTCCGTTACAGATACAAGGGAAGCCCATAATCCAGCAGCGTATACTGCCGAGCCCCGCGGTGTCCATCGAGATGCCACAGCCCAGACACCCCCCAGGCGACGAGAATACCAACATCATATTCAGCCCCTGGAAAGCCTTCGGACCCTTCGTCGATACTATCCAGGTGATTTGAACTTTAACCCCTATCGAGTCCCACATCAAATTGGGAACTCAGGCCATATAAAAAAGTGAAGAAGAGTTCTACGAAACACACAGTAAGGCCGGTCTTAATGGTCTTAATTACGCCTTGCTATATATTATATAGTGTCTCACGCACACTCATGTACTGAAACTACGTCTTACCTTGTAAGGCGACTGTCGCGGTGTGTGGTTTTTTATGTATGTAGTGCGTAACTTACACGTGCAATGCCTACGTCCTACATACAAAAATAGCCGACCTCAGTTTTTGTTTGACAAAGTTCTGTCTCCACTTTCTTATTTGGTCTGAGATTGGGAATAAGATATTTCAGTCATCAGTCTATTCACTCTTTTTTATATTAGGTCATTACATAATATGAAATTGGCGTTTTGTAAAGGAGGAACATAAAGTAATTTTTTTATACATAATATATTTATTTAATTTAAAAATATATACCATTGCTTTCTATGCAGTTTTACCATCTCATAGGCAGTTCATTGATTTCTTTACTAAAAAAACCATTCGGACAGGAATCAATAAAATCTTTGAAGGCGCTTTGGACTGCCCCATCGGAGTTGAATTTTTCCCCTTGCAAGAAGTTATCCAAATTTCGAAAAAAATGGTAATCTGTTGTAGCAAGGTCCAGGGAGTACGGTGGAAGTCTTAGACATTCCAATTGAAGCTCGTCTAAAAAGGTGCAATTTAAAAAATATATAAAAGTAGAAATTAAAAAGCTCCTATTAATTTAGTTTACAATAAAGATTTCGTAAAAATATCCGATTTTTTTTGTATGTCAGTACATATGATAAAATAAATTCTGAATCAAAGTTTCGTAAATGTGTCGAAACCACCTGCTAACCTAACCTACTGTCTAGTGTCTACATATAATATCTTCTATTTACACCTAAAACCAACATATACTACCTACACCTACAACCTAAAAATAATAATAGCTCCCCACACTACACTGTCGAACGCCTTTTCCATGTCGAGGACAACCGCGACCGAAGGCTTCTTTTTGTTGGCCGCAACGGAAAGGTGGTAGAACACGCGTACCAGCCGAAACGTGGTACCAGGTCAGCTGGGAGCTGAAACCAAACTGTTCCTCACGAGGGGGTAGGTAAGGGGAAAGGTGTTTGAGGAAATGGAGTCAAAGGTTTTTGATAAGGGTTGATAGTATATGGGCCGGTAGGCCTCGGCCCGTCTCAGGTTTTTGGGATGTTTATTATACCAACAAATACTGACACACAAGAATTTCACAATATGGTGTCCGGTAGAACGCACTAAATGCGGAAAAGGGAGGTCCTTTGAGTGAAGAGTAGTGAAGATAAATCAAGACGAGGTATAAATAAAATTGCGAGATTAGTAAAAAAAAAAACATACATCATTATTTTACTTCCATCGCAACATACAAAACAATTATCACGGTAATTGGTAAGTATGAACTTAAACGCACAAATTTCGGAGATATTTACTAATATGTCCTTGCAGCCTTATATTTCATACACTTTTACCTAACCGCGACGTCACAGGTACGACTTTATGCAATAAAAAAAATTCAGTCGTCTAGCCTTTTGTTACAGTACCTCCTAAACAATATTTAACAACATCCTACTATACTGTTATAAATGTAAACGTTTGTGAGGATGGATGGATGGATGGATGTTTGTTACTCTTTTACGCAAAAACTACTGAACGGATTTCTATGAAATTTGGTGTGGTAGTAGTTTAGGCTCTGGATTAAAACATATGCTACTTTCTATACCAAAAAGTACAGTATTCCCGTGAGATTCCCGATACTATAATTACGCGGGCGACGCCGCGGGGAAAAACTAGTTAGATATATTATTAGAACTGCTAGATGTTCACTCCGCGCATATTTTCTAAAAGGTATAATATATAGTAATTACTCACATTCCAGGAAACGCTCAGCAATTTATGCAAAACACAATAGACACTGAATCACGAGGCACTCGCAACTCGATTCAAGACGCTTCGTACAATTATTATCTTCTAATTGGTTTAAGACAGAGATTGATAGTCCTACAGAGAAAGTACGCAGTTTTCTCCCTCAATCATCCAACATTTTCATTACTAAAGATTATGTTCTCAAAATACACTTGAAATATTAAATTCAAAACAAATTAATCGGGCCGGTAGCTCAAAATGAAGACTGTCAAAAACTAGTAAAGTGTCAGGAGAGAGTAGAAAAGTAGTTATTTTTATTTATTTAATTTTATTTGGAAAACTTACAGCATATAAAATATAACAATAAAAATACATATTAAAAAGCGAAATGCCAATAACACGTTTTCACTAGTGTAAAACAAATTAAAGTTAATATAAGACATGCTAAGCATCTGATCATGACATTATATAACACAGAGCCACTGTATAAAAGTAAAACTAAAATCAATAATAATAATGATGATCAGCATAATCAATACTCAAATACTCAAACCACATTTATTTGATATATTTAGTTATTTTCGAACAATATGAAGGTCGATTCTGCTATTGAAATCCGGCAATAATACAGATACGATCGATCCAGTCTGGATATGTTAAAACTGCAAATTGGTATTTTCATAAGCGTCAAACCAATGTCATACCCGTTTTGATTGGTCCAAACTCCAAAAATCAGAAGGCTAAACTGGAACAATTGCCAGATGCGTAAACGTAAAGTTATCGAATGTCAATTGTACGGGCGCTGTCATAATTTTCATACAAATCTCTTTCGATAACGTTACGTTTAAGCAGCTGTCAATTGTTCCTGCTAGGCACGCAGCTTATGATATCAAGACGATTCATTTACAATTCAATAAAAGCTAAATAAAAGTTTAAGTAAATTATGAGAATTAGGCTTCTGGAATTGAGCGCCTAATGGATAGACCGCTTGACTCCCACTCGACAGGGTGCAGAGGGCTTAGCCAACATGCAATCGTTAATCACAGCAGGCTAGCGAGTTAGACTACAGACCATAGAAATGTCTAAATGTATTATGTAAAACGTTTCTTGCAGGACGGTGCTATCCTACCCAGACAAGACTCAGTGGTGTTTCCTACGCCAAGAAGTAGTGAGCTGGCTATAGAGGAAGACGCTACGGATCCTACCCCAACTATTGGAACATCTAAAAAGGTTTGTTATGGAATTGGCGTCTTAATATGGCAGGAGCTTGCTGCCGCCCGCAATACCAGAGGTTTAATAAGTACCAGTGTGCTGAGTGCTAGTTTTTGTCACTACTGGCCGTGAAGACACGTTCACGTTTACGTTTAAGAACTACAATTTGTGTGGCATCGAATTAGTTACTATTGTTTGCCACTTGGGGCGTTGTTTCGATGCCATACAAATTATAGTTAACTTCTTCACGGCGAGCAGTGACAAAAACTAACACTCAGCACACTTGCACTGGTTTTTACTAACCCAACCCTTGATCTCAGGTTTATTCAATCGACGAAGCACAACGCAGGCGTTACTAATTCACGATTGTTTTCTGTGAGAGTGTGATATTTCTCCGGTCGAGCAAGCCCATTTATGACAAAGTATGGCTACTCTTTGATGGGCCATTCAACTTTACAAATACTTAATTGAGGTAAACTCCAGTATCTTTGAAGTATCCTTAAAAGTATTTTCATTTGCTTATAATTTGTACAACTCAAAGTTTAAAATGGCGAATTCTACGAAGTAAATTGATACTTGAGTCATCAGAATTTATTAGAATTACGCCACAAATTCAGTTGAGACATAAAAATTAATTTTATATTTTCAGATTTTCATTGTATTTATGTCTGAAATTTCAGTCTACTGAATGATAAATAATTTTTTGCGATATCTTTTCAATACTCAAAGATAGGTGTTTCAGAATGTCTAGTGTAACAAAATAACTATGGAGCATAATCATACAAAGTACTTTCTTAGGAGGCGGCAAGGAGTTAAACATAATTGTTTAACTCCTTGCCGTTCTACACATCTTGTGTGTAGTGATCTGTGACCTGTCTGACCTCGGCTAGTGACCTGTGGAACCCCATAGGTCACAAAAACGCTAATAGCATAAATTATAGAGAGTTTTATATAGTTCAATATTGTAGAACATACTTTTAAGTAAAATGTGTCTGTAAAGAGATATTACCATGATGTTGCTAGACATCGCCTATTTTTAAGTTGGCAGATCGAATGGTAGCAATACTAGCAATATTAGGTAAGTAGTCAATTTAAATTTGGAAAAAATAACATAGAAATCAATTAAAATCACGCTTCATTGAATGCAAATTACTCATTATTTACCTATTAGTAAGCATCATAGGAGGTAACTTTATCCTGGGCTGCCTGAGTTTTCTTTATCCTGGGCACTTCACACATTTTGGTCAGTAAAAAAACTGGCAAGCTTAGAACCGTCAGACCGACGGTTTTATATCAAACCTTTGTGCCCCTATCGATATACAATAGTCTTATGTTCATAATGATGCCTTATTCGGTGGCGAACGCCATATCTAAAAGTAATCTTCTAATATCTTGTGAATTCTTCCAAAATTTAATAAGACCATTGGTCATCCTCACCAATCATAGTTTTGCGTTTAGACTTTAAATATTCAATCGAACTCCATCTAATAATCAAACTATTACCAATACTCGAAAAGTTCATGCAAATCCAATATTCTAAGTTATTCAAATCAAGCCACTGATCCATCTTTGGTTAACTACAGAACTTGGAATAAACACGAAGTTAGCTATTGATGTTATGAACTATATCCACATGGATGTGTGTTACTCAGAATACATAATGATACTTTCAGTATCATTATTATGGGTGTGTTCCATTCGATGTTAATTTTGCAAAAAACCTTGTTGTTGTTGTTTGTTGCTCCTTTCGCGAAATATTGAAAATTTTGAAATTATCAATCAGTTCGTTTGACATTTAACGAAACGCAAGAACGCAACGCAAGTGGAACATCGGGTTCGGGTCTTATATTCTCACATTTCTGGTTTTTCTATGGAAGTGACAGACGATTTATGAAAAACTTTAATTTCGGAAAGACATTAAGAACGTAGCTATCTATTTAAAATTAAAATAACAACAACAAATTAAAATAACCTAAAAATAAAACACCAAGAACGCATATTTAAATGAAATCTGTCAAATCCTTGTAAACTTAAAAAACTAAGGATTTTATCTAAATATAAGTAAAGCTGGGAAAAAAATGCGTGATTGCGTGTTAATTCTTCGCTTCTTTTCCAGTTTTTGACATACCTCGTTGCGTATGGAACAAGGGCGAAAAAAGTTACGAATGATCGTATGTGACGCTAAAGGAACAGAGTCTTTTGCGCATTGTATCGCAATTGAACTGCTTCTAAATAACATTTTTTTTCCGAGTGCATCAAAAGTAATTATATCTACGAAAACCTTATTAGAAGTTTCGTTGCAGGTTGCGTCGATAAGTCAGCTGTCGTTCATGGTGCGTCCAGACAGCTTTGAGCGCGGGCAGCTGCGGCTGACCTGCATCTCCACGGTGCACTCCGTGTATAGCGAGCAGGACGAGCTGGTCATTAACGAGGAGCGGCCTCAGATCGCCTCAGTCCTCGGCACCAGGGACAGTGCAGGTTAGCATTCACATAAAGCCCATGTTCGAAAGCGCGACGCGAATAATATTGCTGATAGTCTCCAAAACGAATGTATCGCATTACTACATTCTACTTCAAAATTGCCTTTTACATAAAAATGTGTTGGATTAATAGTGTTTCCATTGATATATAACTTTATACCAAAAGTTAGCTCGTATTAATGAGTTATTCGATATTTAAGATTGTATGATAAGCTTGATATATTTATTATAAAATGTTTTATATATATATATATATATATATATATAAAACATTTTATTATTTAAACATATTATATATATATATATATATATATATATATATATATATATATATATATATATATATATATATATATATATATATATATATATAACAACAATAAATTCTTAATATTTTGGATTTCATTATTGCTCAAAATGTATATATCCGGCGTATTTCGGGATTGCCCTTTTGGTGAAATCAAATATGATTGGAAGTGAACACATTGGCAACCGTTTCATTGCTGGCGACTCTGGGTCTGGATCTCTTGGTCGTTTTTTATTACCATCAAGGTGATGGATCCGATTGTTGTAGTTCGATTGTCGTCATTTGTTGTAGTTGCATACTCATGACGATTTTTCATATTAGTTTTTTTTTTAAACAAGAGGTAACTTGAGAAAAAATTGTATAGTTTATAGAATCAGGCGTTAGTTGGCAGTAATTAATTATTAGCAAACAGTTGAATTTATTAGTTAAAAAATTTAATTACATGAAAAAGCACAAAAAATCACTTTTTCGCAGGACCGTGATTACCAATTGGTACTATTAATACCTAATTAGGTATTAATAGTAATTAATTTAATTAATCCCATAATACGAGTTATTTGATTAATTTGAATTAAGAGGCAACATTTCTACAAAAACATTATAAATATATTTTCAACATTATAATACCTACTAAATACGTTATTTCAAAAATCATTTTTTGGGTAAAATGGCTACCAAAATGCGTGAAAAACATGTGATAAAAAGTTGACTCGAATGAATACAATAATATTGGCGATAGGAAAATTATATTCCGCTGCGAGTCTTTGAATGCGTCGAAAGCAACCAATTTCACTCTCCTATTCAAATATTGACTACGGTCTGCGGGTTGCACTGTAATTTACGAGACAGTTTGACGTGAAATTTCCTTACCAACTGTTGCATAATGTCAACAGTAGTTTTAAGAAATATAATTGTCAATGTCATATTGACAGCTGTCACAGGTAAAGCCTATTCAGTTAGGTTTATTTCGGTTAGCTAAAAGGTTATACTCAGTGTAGACTGTAGACGTAATTGTGTTAGAGATATCTCATATGTAATACGTATATGTGTTAAGCACCAACAAAGGAGAATATAAGAATTGTTGCTGTATTATTATCATCACCACTCAAGCGTAAGAAGGGCATGTAAAACCAAGAGGTCGTAGGCCGCTACACCAACCGACAATATTAAATCGTTTTTTAAAATGGACATTGGACGCTTCACCCCATGTCAAAGCCCCGTGCTAAGTACCCGAAGAACTTGTCTGACGGGAACGAGACAACTAGAAGGATCTATATTTTATACTTTAATGCTATACAATCTTAATAATACTTATAGATATTTTTTAGAGATAGTCATATTTATAGATAAGTCTTCTTTTTTTAGTATTAATTTTTAGTTTATATTTTAGCTCTATATTGTATATTATTAATTGAAATAAATGTTTTAAATTGATAGTAATTATTGTGAAGTAATAAATGTAGTATTTAGAATGTGTCCATTTGTAAACTAACAATGTTGCTACCATGACAACCGTGTCATAGTCTCACAGATAATATATATCAGTTCTCCGCCGCTATTCGCCTGGAGCAGGTAGGAGCTGCTCCAAGTGCCGACGGTAGACTGCGTAAGCATCTCTTTGCTCTTCGTACCTAATTTAACAGGCGACGTGCAATAGTCCTGTTC
This sequence comes from Phengaris arion, assembly GCA_963565745.1. NCBI lineage: Eukaryota > Metazoa > Arthropoda > Insecta > Lepidoptera > Lycaenidae > Phengaris > Phengaris arion. The sequence continues at coordinate 4,777,394 of OY751439.1, read as the reverse complement.
GTGAGGCCGCCTTCCTCCCCCTTTTCTCTATAAATTCTACGACTCGTGTTTCTATTAGCTTTTTTTTCTTTCCACTTGTCGTTTTCCTTAATGTATATCAGCAGTACATATTTACATTTTAACTCTGTCTCTAGTATCTGTAAAATCTATTTTTGGTGTACATCTCGTGTAGTATGTCTATTCATGTTTTCTCTCTTTTAAAGCTTCTTATTTCTGTTTTTTGTATAATAACTTTCTTTAGCTATTCTTTTCCAAGTGTTATGTGTATTTCTATCTTCTCTAAATGTGCTAGTGCACGTTGTCAATCGCATGGTGTTCGTTTGCACCGTTTTGATAATATAGCAATGAGCGCCATCTACGTCAAGCTTTTAGTTTTCCATCCCATTGGTTTTCTATATGATACCGTGGTAATACATAGCATAGACCTCCTATTACCCTTTTTTGACGGTTAACACTAATTGCTAAGTATAATAAATATTAAGATATCACATTGTTTGCCATAAACGTATTACGTGGGCGGATGTAGGGACCTACAGGCTCCGTAACGCTACGTAGCGACTGTTTATTAATCAGTGGCAATACATGGTATTTACTATTTTATACCGAATCAACCGGAGTGATACCATAGTGCTTATGGTGCCTGCGTTGTATGGCGCTGAATGATTTATTACACTACTCAACAAACTTCAAACGTATCCGTGGTGCAAATATTTTTATTATTAAGGGGGGATTATAATAATTAGTCTGCAGATAAAATAAATGGATAGCTGATTTGCATGTTTTGTCTCTGTCGCTCGATATAAAGTAAACAGCGACAATAGGCAGTATAATAAGCTATCCGACACTTATTAGGAGATTATGAAACAGGCCCTAAATTGGATCTGAAGGTGGATTCTGCTAACTAAATCTGGCAATAATACGACTAATGTAAAATAAAATAATTAAATAAAATAAATAATGGCAGTTACGATCCAGTCGATATGTTAAAATTGCAAAATGGTATTCTCATAAACGTCAAACCACCGTCAAACCCATTTTAATTGGTCCAAACTCCAAAAATCAGTTTATGATATCATGACGATTCATTTAAAATTCAATAAAAACAAAATGAAAGTGTAAATTAATTGCGAGAATTGAGGTTCCGAGCAGAGTGTAGTTTTATAAGCTTTAATGTAAATAATTTAAACGTGATACCAGAACCCGGAATGACGTTTGAACAAGCTAAAAACGTAAATATATCGGAACATTCTAGCTAGGGATGCCACTTGCCAGAATTAAGCCGAAAATCCTTGCAGACTATGGATAGCTTAAGCTAAATTGTGGATGTTTTAGAAAATTCGTGATTTAAAAGATGGGATATGAAACCAACCAACATTTAAAATTAAAAGGCCGGCCAAGTACGAGTCCGACTCGCAGTACTCGCTACGTAGGGTTCCGTACCATTATACCAATATTTGTATAATATTGGTTTAATGGTACGGAACCCTACGTTTATTTTAATTCGTTATTTTTGTGCGAAGTTTTATTTTATTTTACTAGGAAAACATACATGATTTTATACAAAATTTAATGCTATATAAAGTCTTAGCACTATTTACATGTTACCACGTCTAAAACTAAGTAGCAACGAAAGCTTTTCTGACAAGTAAAACTAAATAACAAAGTTGATAATAATATTAACAAGTACATATTAAAAAGTTTTAAAACGGTACACGTAATAGTTTTCGTATTATACTTAGAATGGATCAACAGTTACAGAACAGCCTCAAACCAGTGCTTAGTCTTTTTGTGCCAGTAACTGATGAGTTGAATATATCAAGTTTTACTCAAATCATAAAAAAAATTTACATGCTCTTATTAAAAAAATTTTTTTTTCGATAATTTGTGTGGGAAAAAGGGGTATGGAGTGTGTTATGTGAAGAAATTCTAAAAGATCGTAGGGGGACTTTTAAATTTATTTTTTAAAGGAGAGAAGGGGGAGTCTATTTTATGCTGCATGATTTTGAGCAGCATCGAGATGTCGGATATTCGACGTCTCAAGTATAGAGGAAGGAGATGGTATCTTCTGCAACTAGACCGGTAGTTATTGTCCGACTTCTTGCACTTAAATTGCAAAAATCTCATGAACCTTCTTTCAAGTGACTCCAGCCGATTAATATGAGTATCATATTGAAGGTTCCAAATCTGAGAACAATACTCGAGGACGCTGCTAACAAACGAGCAATAAAGAACTTTACTGCTTTTATATTTTCAAATTGAGAGGTTATTCTCATAACAAAGCCCAGAGATCTATTTGCTCTAGTGATTATGTGGTTAAAGTGTCATAAATCATCATTGAGTCATGAATGATACCTAGATCGCGGATATCAGTTACCCTTTTTAAATCTTGATTTTTAAGTAGATAGAAGTTGTCAATGGCATGAGGGGATCGGCTAAAAGTCATTGAACAGCATTTGGAGACATTCAGTTCAAGTTTGTTGAGATGACATTATACCTCAAGTCTGCCGAGATATTGTTACAGTAGATGACAATCGTGCAGATTTTTGATTTTTTTAAATATCTTCATGTCATCAGCATACAAAAGAAACTGTGAATGCCGAAAGCATGTAGATATGTTGTTAACAAATATGTTGAGCAACAACGGTCCTAACAATGAGCCCTGAGGGTCGCCTGATGGCACGACATACCATGAAGATGTAAAACCATTGACAACTACAGCTTGGGACCTATTTTCAACGTAGGAAGTAAACCATCTAAATAGATTACCGTGTATTCCTGAATTATAAAGCTTTTTAAGGATTAGAGAGAGATCTAAACGGCCACGGGTATGGCGTCTACTTGACCACCTGACTCCATACTCTCCGTAATAGAATCTACAAAAGTTAAGAGGTTAGACGTGGTTGAACGATTCTGTAGAAATTCATGCTGCTCAATAATAAAGGAGGTTGAAAGAGAGCTGTAGACTTGTTTATCGATAATTTTGTCAAATTGTTTGACAAATATGCATAGTTTTGAAATGGGCCTATAATTTTTGATTTCATTTCTACTTCCATATTTATGATGGATGGGAGATATATGGATGAATAGGAGATACGAAGGCAGACTTCCAAATTTTCGGTACTACACCTTCCTTAATACAGCGTTTAAAAAGAGCAGTGATTGGTTTCGTAAGAGAATCTGAACAGCGAGATATAAATATGGGGGAAATATTATCTGGGCCCTGCGGGCCCTTAGTGAGATGAACGGTCTTTAGGAGATGATTTACATACTCGGGCAATATTTCAATATCATTCACAGTAATATTGTTGGGATTGAGATAGTTCTTAGGCATTCTGCAAGAGAAAAGTACTATTGAACTTGATTTTCGAAGTAAGCGCAATTTACAAGTTAAGTAAACAAGATGTAAAAAAAATCTGCTGTTTCCTACAAAATACTTTCTATGCCGTGGCCCTTTTATATAAAACAGCTGTTTTTTATTTCAAGTAGGAAAGTTGATGCTATAGTAAAAGTTGCTTATATTCAAGAGTATATTCACTCCTGAAAGTTTGGATACTGACTGGAAAAACATCCGGTATATAACTCCTCAACCAGACGTAAACTACGGAACCCTAAAAAGGCTGATCCAGCTTTATCTGCCAATCCTATTTGTTGCAATCACTCCAATATTTGTTCGCCAAATTCCGGGCGAGTAATCAAAGGTGTATGTAGAGCAAACGGACTTGCTCACATGTCCCTCCGACACTTAGTCAGCAAATCAAACTGAATAGTGCTTAATCAATATACACAATTAGAAACTTACTTTGTGCTTAGTTTGATCCTAAGCCTATCAAAGCCTAAACGGGATGTTTGGCAAGCTCAATTGCATTATTACAGGAACTAAATTTGCTTTAATAATGTACATTTCACGTTGGCCAAGCTTAAGCTATGTTTAGAAGCCTTAAATATTAATACGTTAAGTGAAAACTTCTTTCCCCCTTTTTACGAAAATCATGTAAACGGAGGAGTATAAAATTTGGCAGTTAAAGTTTATGTGGAGGAAGGTGTGCAAAAAGATTCTTGTTTTTAAATAATGCTTATAAATAGGTACCTAATAGGGGTAAAAAGTTTTCACTTCACGTACTGCCTCTCACGTCACGTGGCTCTCATACCTTTTAACGATTTTAAGTTGACCAAACCCCGGCATTTCTAAAGTAGAAGAAGTAGAAAGTGTAAGTTAATTACTAGATTATCGTGTATGGGCGAGGTTTGGCATGCCGTCATGCCACTATTATTTATACTGTTTATGTCAAGTTCTAAATGATCCAATCGGTAGCGTCATGTCGATTGGACGATAGGCAGTTGTATGTCTCCTGTTAGTGCCAATAGCATTTAATCGTCAAAGCAATTATCACATGGAAATATGGTTAGCGGTTATTAGATACCAAACTCTGTCCTATTTCGCACACGAATGTGTCAGAATCGTGTTATGTCGTGTTATGTAATTATGTCATACACTTGGCAACCGCCCACAACTGATAGCCTTAATGAGGATCAATTACTTAGTAGCAAATTTGATTTTTACTAGGTATATCGTATGTGTACTAACTTACTGAGCATTTAATTTTAAAATTATTAAAATCCGTCAAGTAATGGTGCATTTATTAAAGTTTTACTGAACGGCTAGTTTGAAACGAGTGCTTCCGCGGAATTGGTCAGAATGGTCATTTGTCGGGATGCGTGCGACAACGGCTTGATTGTCTAGACGCTTGTGCCTCGCGTGCATTGTTTTTGTTTACGATAAATATTTTAGTTACGTTTAGAGTGGAGGTGATGGCGACAGATGACGTCACAGCGTCTCGCTTCATTTTCGGGCGCGTTTTGGAACTAATGCACTAAAATTGCTGTATCTTCGTCATTTTTGGTCCAATTTAAATAATTTATTTACGGTATTTACCTACTAGTTTTTGTGTCGCAATAAGTCTGTATACCCCACAAAAACATGACTGATCCTCATTGTTTGAAGTTAGACTGGACTGGAAAACACAGCAATTTGAATCATGTTTAGTGGAATATTACTTTTTACCCAAGATTCCTAAAGCAAATGCTTTCTCCTGGATATAAAGTAGACAACGGAGATGAACATCGGGCTACTTTATCGCGGCAAAATGTACCGTTTCCGCGAGATCTCGCGGATCACAATATATTTCTAACGTATTTCTCCCTCGGAGCAAAAGAATCATGCCCGAACCGGTACCACATATTTTATTGAATCCAATTTTGATCATATGCAATCAAAAAACATTTAATTTGCGCAATATTAATGCTTAAAGCTAAGAATAAAAAATTGGAGGCAAAAATGTTCACCTTTTGTTCATCAGTGATAAAAAATTTAATAAAATCGTCAAAAATTAAATATTTGTCTTGTAATAACTTTAAGATTACTGAGATGGCAATAAAATTTCGTATAATATCTAAGGATCAAATCTTTAAAATTAAGCCCAAATAACATATTATAAACTAGTACCTGGCTAACCGAGCTTTGCTCGGAGTTCTGATCGATTAAAAGAATAAAATTAATCACAAAATTATTTATCTGACCGGGATTCGAATCCACCACATTCCAAATTTTCAAACAAAGCAATAATTGCACATACGCATACCAAACTGCTAATCGGACTGAAATAGTAGAGTCGAAATTATTGACATATTGTAGGACGACGGAAGAAAAACATTTATACTCGTAATTATAACTTAAAAGTATCACAGGGATAAGGCCTAGCTAGATGGATTTTGCTGCCCCAAATCTCATTGCATACTAAATTTCATAGTCATACGTGCAGCCGTTTTCGAGAATCAGATTATATATATATATTATATATAGAAAATTGTCTCGTTTAAAGTATAAGATTGAATGTTACAACATTGACTAATTTTCATTACCAGCATAACTTTTGAGACCCCACGCGACCAAACGAGGGTTAAAGTAACAATAGATAAGTTACGAATTACAAGGATTATAATATTATTATATTAATTCTGTCACTCACCATGAATAATAATACTAATAGGTCATTAATATAATTTTCCTACAGTACTCACTAATTACTAAACGCCCTTGTGCTTTTCATCATTGCGTCGAGGCTGTGCCTTCAACAAAAACTGCTGTAAAAAGTTCGTAAATGTTTTCAAACAAACCTTTTAAAAGTCCTCAATCCACCCACAATATCTTAGCATAGCAATCGTAGTACAAAATCGTGTAAAGCGATTAATTAATAAGGAAAATTTACGATAAAAAGTGGGAAACCAAAAACAAAAATTAAATATTCATTAAGTGGGCGGCTAATCTTGTTGCTTTTCTTTTAGGAAGAACAATTTTAAATCTCTTATATTTTTTACTGCCAGTGTTTTCGTTTGTTCTGTATCGATATTGATAATATATTTATTTTGTCAGCAAAATCATGAGCTATCGTTTGCGTGGAACTTTCAATGGAAACGGAACTCTATTTTTTAAACGGAACCCTAAGATAAAAGTAGCCTAAGTTACTCCTTATAACATCAGCTATCTACCAGTGAAAGTGTCCGTTCAAAATCGGTGGGGCCGTTTCCGAGATTAGCTGGAACAAACAGACAGATAGACAGACAGACAAACATTTTAAAAATTGTTTTTTGGTGTAGGTTACCTACCGTTTGTACCTTCATATGCATTAGTGTAAGATGTAAATTTGATTTTACGAACAGTCACTTAAACAATTTTATTTATTTGTGATATGTACATAGGCTGCACTAAAAGTATCGGGAATGGAATATTTCCACTGTTCCTGTCATATTAAAATCTTTTTAATTTAAAACTCCTTGGTTTTAAAAATCGAATACCGTTTATTTATTTAAAAATAGATTCTCGGTCTTGTCACAAGGTCTTGTCAAACTTGTTTGGTCGTTGAGAAAATGGAATTGACTCGAGAAAATTCTAGAGCGATGATTTATTATGACTTTCGAAGTGGTTTAACACAAAACAGTCTGTTGACCGGATGATTTCTGCATTTGGTGATGAAGCCCCATCCAAAACCACAATTTATCGCTGGTTTGCTGAATTTCAACGTGGACGTGTCAAGCTCAGTGATGATCCCCGTCATCCTTTTTTTCGTAGTCGGTTTATAGTTTTTTTTAATTATTTTTAATAGATAGAGTGATTCAAGAGTAAGGTTGATATGTATATAACATGCATAATATAGTAGAGAAGCAGTGATAATTTTAGAGGTTTCTAATGTCCTAAATAAACACATTTTGTTGCGCTTACATTTCAAACTCTGGCTGAACCCTACGAGATCGATCAAAATAATGTACCACAGTATTGTACACCTTGAAAAGGTCTACAAAAAAGTCCACGATGGTATATGTCTATCTCTTATCCCTAAGAGATAAACATATACCCACAATAACCATTTTTTATCCTTAACTTTTTACGAGAAATAATGGCTTATTTACGAAGCGATTTTAAGTAAAACAGCATTAAGCCTTATCCAATTAAGTACATTAAATACATTTTGCATTTAATATAGATCAATATAGCCCTTTATATCATGTAATTTAAATGAATATATTCGAAGATATTACAGATTTAAAATGCAGGAATATTCAAGTGCGAAAATTATAATAGTTATATCAAGCGCTCTCACACGTCAGGTCGAGGTGATAGGGTCCCGTTTTTACCCATTTTTCTTATACGAAAACCTAAAAAACATTTTTAATATTGTATACAGAAGTATATTGTAGTGAGTAGAGTTATTTGCTGAAGAAGTTTTTTGTCCAAGAACACTAATCCACGCGGGCGAAGCGTTTCACTTAAGTCGACCTCTGTGGCTCAGTGGTCTGCGCGTTGGCGCTCAATCCGGAGGTCGCGGAGTTCGAATCCCGCCGAAGGAATAAAATTTTCTATGTTCTTGGGACCCTGAATGTGTATTAAATATGTGTAGGTATAGTATAATAAAAATTATAAATATGTGTACAGTATAAAAGTATTAAAATATAATATACTTCCCATATTCTAGTACTTGTAACACAAGTCTTCTTCGGATATGTAGGACGGGGCCAGATTGACGTGGTGTGCCATATGTAGCGTCCATAGATATTATTGCTATTAAATTATTATGTTTCCCTCTCAAATAAATTCGTTTATGAAAACATTGTAGTACCTATTATTAAAAGTGTTTCTCTGTATCTATTATAACTACAGCTTTAATACATACGTGCTATCACTTTAAAGCAACTAATTTCAGTACGCTTGAATAGGACTAAAATGTATGTATTTCCTTTTATATTGTATACATTTCTTTAAAAAAATACACATAATATCATGGAACATAGTATGATGAATTTGGAAAACATCTGAATAAAATATTTACATTTCATGGTTTTGGAGTTAAACAAAATTATTTTGAATGCATATAAAATACTTAGCCTAATTACATACTTATAATATTTTGCATGCCGACTCGGCTGAAGAAATTTTATTTATTTATATATTCATATTCTAAATGATGCCCGCGACTTCGTGCGCGTAAAATAAAATCTCACAGAAACAGTACATATTTCCGGGATAAAAAGTAGCCTATGACCTTCCTCATCTACTCTATATCTGTGCCAAAGGAGATCGACAAGTCGTAATACATTTACTGCCTGGTAATTAAAATACGTGGCTACAAAAACTATTTATTGTAAGTTGTACTCTATGAATATAGGAAGATAAAAGCAATAATATTTTACATCAAACTCGGCGGATAAAACATAATGTAGCGGGCTGCGACCTCTTGATATATAACTCCTTCTTTCGCTTGAGTGGTGATGATACGAGGGCGGCACTGAAAATTTCGGGAATCAAAGAAGTGACACAACATTACTATTTAAAAATGTATTTATAGCTTTTCGAAGTATTCTCCGCGAAATTTGACACATTTTTCCATACGATGGAACCAATCATTGAAGCAACCATTCCATTCGGAAGTTGGGGCCTCCAAAATGGCCGTTTTGTAGGCGTCCACAGCTTCTTCAGGTGATGAAAATCTCTGACCACGCAATTTATTCTTTATTTTAGGGAAAGTATAGAAATCATTAGGGCTTAGGTCGGGGCTGTACGGCGGATAGTCTAATAATTCTATGATTTCTTGCTCTAAAAACTCTTTTGTTCTGTGCGCGGTGTGAGAACTCGCATTGTCGTGATGGAGGATGATGCGGCGGTTGCAGTTCTCTTTACGGAGTTCAGAAACGACCTGTGGCAAACAAATGTTAGCATACCATTCTGCATTAACCGTTCTTTGTCCCTCCAGAGGAATAGTCGCAACATGGCCGGTTTTGGAGACAAACGTGGCCACCATTTTTTTTGCAACACTCCGTGAACGAACAATTTTTGTTAGCTTTAACTCATTTTCGAACACCCAAACTCGTGACTGGTTTTTTGTTTCGGGTTCGTACGCGTATATCCAGGATTCGTCACCTGATACGATGTTGTATACAGCATTTGAGGATCCTGCGTGGAATCTTTCGAGAGTTCTGACGCACCAAGTAACGCGAGCCGCGTTTTGCTCTTCACAGAGCAAATGCGGTATCCATCGGGAAAACAACTTTTTTACACCTAATTGTTCATGCAAGATTATTTATATTTGACTCATGCCAATGTCTAAAGTTGCCTGAATTTCGTGGTATGTCACATGTCGATCTTCCTCAATCAGCTTACGCACAGCATCAACGTTTTCTTGGGTGACTGCAGTTTTTGGACGACCTTGATGGGGATCATCACTGAGCTTGACACGTCCACGTTGAAAATCAGCAAACCATCGATAAATTGTGGTTTTGGATGGGGCTTCATCACCAAATGCATAAATCATCCGGTCAACACACTGTTTTTGTGTTAAACCACTTCGAAAGTCATAATAAATCATCGCTCTAGAATTTTCTCGAGTCAATTCCATTTTCTCAACGACCTTTATTGGTGCTTACCTCAGATACGTATTACAAATGATACGAGGGCGGCACTGAAAATTTCGGGAATCAAGGAAGTGACACAACATTACTATTTAAAAATGTATTTATTGCTTTTCGAAGTATTCCCCGCGAAATTTGACATATTTTTCCATACGATGGAACTAATCATTGAAGCAACCATTCCAATCGGAAGTTGGGGTCTCCAAAATGGCCGTTTTGTAGGCGTCCACAGCTTCTTCAGGTGATGAAAATCTCTGACCACGCAATTTATTATTTTTTTTAGGGAAAGTATAGAAATCATTAGGGCTTAGGTCGGGGCTGTACGGCGGATGGTCTAATAATTCTATGATTTCTTGCTCTAAAAACTCTTTTGTTCTGTGCGCGGTGTGAAAACTCGCATTGTCGTGATGGAGGATGATGCGGCGGTTGCAATTGACTTTACGGAGTTCAGAAACGACCTGTGGCAAACAAATGTTAGCATACCATTCTGCATTAACCGTTCTTTGTCCCTCAAGAGGAATAGTCGCAACATGGCCGGTTTTGTAGACAAACGTGGCCACCATTTTTTTTGCAACACTCCGTGAACGAACAATTTTTGTTGGCTTTAACTCATTTTCGAACACCCAAACTCGTGACTGGTTTTTTGTTTCGGGTTCGTACGCATATATCCAGGATTCGTCACTTGATACTTTGTTGTATACAGCATTTGAGGATCCTGCGTGGAATCTTTCGAGAGTTCTGACGCACCAAGTAACGCGAGCCGCTTTTTGCTCTTCACAGAGCAAATGCGGTATCCATCAGGAAAACAACTTTTTTACACCTAATTGTTCATGCAAGATTATTTGTATTTGACTCATGCCAATGTCTAAAGTTGCCTGAATTTCGCGGTATGTCACATGTCGATCTTTCTCAATCAGCTTACACAGCACAGCATCAACGTTTTCTTGGGTGACTGCAGTTTTTGGACGACCTTGACGGGGATCATCACTGAGCTTGACACGTCCACGTTGAAATTCAGCAAACCAGCGATAAATAGTGGTTTTGGATGGGGCTTCATCACCAAATACAGAAATCATCCGGTCAACACACTGTTTTTGTGTTAAACCACTTCGAAAGTCATAATAAATCATCGCTCTAGAATTTTCTCATGTCAATTCCATTTTCTCAACGACTAAACAAGTTTGACAAGACCTTGTAACAAGACCGAGAATATTTTTTTAAATAAATAAACGGTATTCGATTTTTAAAACCAAGGAGTTTTAAATTAAAAAGATTTTAATATGACAGGAACAGTGGAAATATTCCATTCCCGATACTTTTAGTGCAGCCTATGTATAAGTATGTCTAACACAAACACGTCAACAGTCTACACTGAAAATTGCCTTTTACACACTGAAAATAAACCTATCTAAATAGGCTTTACTTCATGACATCTGTCAATGTCAAAAATAACATTGACACTTGCTTTTGTCATTATGTAACATCTCCCTTTTCGAGAAAAAAGCAAAGTAATATTATAAGTACATAACTAATAACAATACATTACTTATCTATTCAAATTTCTCATGTATATACAATTTAGGACGTCTCACAGTTCTACCAGACCTGGTTACGTAACCGGTATTTTCTAGACTCTCCATAGGAACACAGTTATCATCGATAATGCAATTTTGAACGGGACAGTTTCCGAGTTGTGCCGAACTCATGGGATCTTTACTCTCCTGCATGGGAGGCATATTGTCGGTGCTGCCGTTTCCATAAAAAGAAGGTGGAGGATTTGTTTCTTTTAAATTCTTTTTTCTAGTTCTAATGTATGGGGATACATTAGAACTAGAAAAAAGAAATTCCAATATTCAGAAATATTCCTCCTATACACAACACCATTTGAATCCACAAAATAATAAGATCTACCACATCCTAATTTCTCTTTAATTATTCCCGGAGACCAAAAGGATTTAGGATTTTTTTTGAAGTAATCCGAGCCATCTTCCTTGCATTTTCTTAATATGTTTTTGACAATTTTAACTCCGCTCTAAGCCTGGCCATTAGACCTGGACCAATAAGGACTGGTGGTTATGTGTTCCACATTCCAATCAAAAAGAAAAGACTTGAATTTGCAGGAGTTAAATGGTGGACCATTGTCAGACACCAATGCTTTTGGTATCCCATGTCGAGCAAAGAAGGATTTGAGGTTTTTAACAACATTATCGACATTGTAATTCTTATGCAAAGAAGCTAGCTCTATGTACTTGGAATAGTAATCCATGCAGACAAGGAAATTTTCTCCATCAAAATATAATAAATCTATACCTACCTTCTCCCACGGAAGATAAGATATCTCATGGTATTTCAACGGTTCATTGGGTGCATTTGACCTGAATTTGGCCCACACCGAACATTGATCAATTAAGTTCTTAATATCCGCGTTTATATTTGGCCAATAAACTGTTTCTCTAGCGATGTTTAGTGTCTTATTAATACCTAAATGACCACAGTGTATTCTATCTAAAATCTGTCTTTGCAAGGACTTTGGAACAATAAGCCTAATAACCTTTAAATATTAAGTCATTCATTATATGTATTTCATTTTGAATATTATTAAATGTTAATAGGCTTTAATGTCAAAAATGACATTGACACTTGCTTTTATCATTATGTAACAGATAATTGATTAAATATAACCTTACATATTGTTTAATATACTGCTTTAGTGGCGGTTTGCGGAAAACGACATATATTATTTGCGATGTCAATTACGTAATGAAATTAATAACTAGTTTGTTTGGAAACGCAATATAAGATAGATGTCGCTTTCACGTTACGAAAACCAAAAACATAATAATTAATTTTCTTAATATATAAATATAAATAGTATAGAAGGATCTATTTTACACTTTAGTACGAAACTGCTGAGCTATAGAAAAAGAAAATAACTTTATACTTCAATTACATACATTATATAACAAATAAATATATCTGTTGGGCCACTAGATGGAGCTTTTACGCCTCAAATTGACAATTTACAGCACACTAAACATAATATACTGTATAGATATGGTGACAAAGATTACCACAGATAAGTAGGTATTTTGCACATCAATTCTCTGATATTCGGAGATTCGGAGACTTTTAATTCCCAAGTTCTAATATATATATATATATATATATATATATATATATTAACTTTTTAAGGTAATTATATAAAATAATATATTTTTTTTTTAATAAAATGAAAACACATGTTCGAAACAGGCCGCTCTTGATGAAAAATCAGGCAGGATTCGCCAGTGTCCTTTCATCAAAATCGGGACAATAGTTTCGTAGCCTATTCAATGCAACAACCATATTTCCTCTTCATAACACTAGTAGATGTAGATATGATACCATGGTCTCGGCAAAAACCGGCGTGAAATAACTCCCTTGTAACTCAGGTGTTACGGGCATGGGCGGCAACGTTTATCAATATTTTGCTAAGTTTACTGACATTTACAAATAATAGCTTTTGTTAGCGCCTTCACTCACGTAGACTAGGTATCCCACGGCAACCGAACATTTCGACGCTTTTGCAGCAAGCAGTAACGCAATGCTGGAAATTGAAATCATGGCATGAATCCTAAATTAATTCCATCGAGATCAATTATTATTAAACTGGAAGCCAAAAGGTTTTTCCCCAGTGTAATGTTTTCGTTTTTATGGCGAGATATATAAGTGACCCAAGGGAGACAACTTTATTTTAAATTTAGAATTTATGAATTATACTCAACTAGGAGCAATAAAGACTAAAACATAATGGTTTCTTGTTATGAAATTAAACTCAAAAAACGTTGCGCTGAGTGCGCGAAAGGTTTTAACATAAAAACTAGCTGTACTGTACAGTGTTATGGTGAATCTAAACCATTCTCGAATCCACTTGAACACACACACAAAATTTCATCAAGATCAGTCGTGTACAAGGAGTTCAATTACAAACACACGTACAGAAGATTTCTTGGAACGTAGTTCCTTATGGCGCGTTGCGAATTGTATTGGGGCTAGACGGATTAATATAGGCACGACACTTTTTGCCACTCGAAATCACAATGTAATAACGACTATTAAGAATGATACAAAAAACGACCTTATCACCTTGACAATAATGTAGAATTTTGCAATAACACATTGTGACTGTTATGACTGTTACATATTGTGACTAAGCGGAAGAGCGCTTGATGCTATTACTCAGTATGGAGCCGGACTTCGCGGCGGCAACACTGTGAGCAGCAAGCAACTGCCCCCTCACCCCTGTCCCTACCTAAGGCGCGGCCAACAAGTTCCGCGCGCACTGTATATACATAGTTTAACTATTTGTTTTGTATAATATAATATATTATATCTATACAGATAAACAAAATTGAAGTGTCTGTTTGTAATTATATATATATATATATATATATATATATATATATATATATATATATATATATATATATATATATATATATATATATATATATATATATATATATATATATATATATATATATATATATATATATATATATATATATATATATATATATATATATTATAACTTCGTTCCATCCGGGTGTCCCTTGACACCTCTCAAGTTTCAAGTTTTTTAATATTATTATTACTAGTTGTCCCTACACGCTATTATTCTGTCTAAGATATTATGAACTAAAAGAAATATTTGTCGGGGCAAGAATTTTTAAAATCATTTCAGTAGTTTTAAAAATTACGCAAACTTAACCACTTTACCTGTAATAATAAAATTTTGTTACTTTAGGGTGAGCTGCACAAGTAGTATTTTCTTTAGAGGTTTAGTTTCAGTGTATAATGAATGAGTTAATGAAATAAATATACTTTGTTGTCTCCAAAGTTGTACAATCAGGGAATCTAATTCGTAAGCAGGCTTACCGTTGTCATAATTTCGTTCGTATTATAAGTATATACTAAGAAAACAAACTGACATAACATGTCATTGACATTTGCATTGTGACTGCGTGCCGACCGTGCTTGTGAATTAGATTCTTGATAGTACAAGCAAGATTAAATTGTAACAAGGTTTAATTAAAGCATGAACAGTGAAGGCTTTGGGCCTGCTTTATATGCCCTATACATCGATATCTTACAAGAAACTTTTGCCTTAGGGAAATTAACTACTTCTTGTGAACCACAGAGTAAAGTTATATAGGTACACACTTACGTACAGAGGTACACATTTTGTAAGGGTTGTCACAGAAGATGGGGGTGTGTTAAACTAAGTCCAGCGCGGCGTCAGTATACGGTTATTGAGAAAGTCTGATTGATACACCACAACCCGGGATCGGACCTGCACGATCACGCGTGTGACTCACGGGGTCTATTCACTAGGTCATGGACGCTCTTATAATAAAGCATGAAATCTCCTAATGAAATATTAATTTACCTATTATCCTTAGGATAGATAAAATCATATTTATATTTTTATTTATTCTAATATTGTTCATACACACAGTACAATACATAACCACTTTTTTGTTTGATATTATTTGTATTTAATATTCTAATATTATAAAGTTTTAACATTCATTGGACACAAATTTATATAAAAAATTGTTATCTGTCACCATGACAACCAACAACACGATATCACAATTTTCAATCTCACATGACATAAAAACTCAAACACGAAATTTGAAAATTTTGACTTCCTTTTTGACGGCGCACAATCTTGATGGATATTTGACACTATTGCCGTGTACGTTATAGAAGAATTGTGCACGTCATATGCTTGTAGTAGTAGTGGAATCTAATCGACAGGTCACTATATAGATATTTATCTGGTCCTATGTTTTGAATCTGTGTTCTAATACAAAAATATCACATTATTATTACATAAAATATTAATACGTGAATCAAAATAATCAGTATACTTTTACGGGAATTGTGCGAACGAAAGACGTATTAAATTTGGCACAGTTAAAGTTTATGTGGAGGAATGTGTGCAGAAAACTAATATATTTTTTAAAGACTTTGTCTGTTTGTTTGTTTGTTTGTTTGCTTGCTTTGATGGAATTTTGGCTCAGATATAGATTAGACTACAGACAAGGACATAAGACTGTTTTTATAGTTTTATGTCTTTTTTTGCGCGCAGAAAGTCGCGAGAAACATCTTATAATATTATAATAAAATATTACAAACCAATAAGTAATAATAAATACTTAAAAGTTAAAATTAAGTTAATCTACCGCTGAACGCTGTCTTTACAACTGTCGTTTCATTACAATCTTTTCAAATATCCACCATCATTTAAAGTTTAAACAATATGGAGCGCGTTATATAAACGTGGCCTCATTTCTTTAACCTCGACATCGCTTACTAGGTGGCACTTTAAATAATTAACTAACTTGTAGCTTGGATTTTTAAGTCTACCGGCAAACGAGCTGAGAATCGTCTGTTGATACGCAATCACGACGAAGGAAATCTAGAAGGAACCCTCATAGTGTCTGTCCTCCCGTGCTAAGTTCCTTATTTATGAATATAAAACGATGAAAAGTATAGTTTAAAGTTTGCTTATTAGACTTTTCTGATATCATCAAATAATTTTGTATTATCAGGGATACAAGGGGTACATACATGTGAAGTGGGAATGAATTTAACTTCATTCTACCCCCTCTTTTTAAAAAAAGGCGAAGTTTCATATCATACGATATATTTTTTCTTCTGGAAATTTATTTTAAACAAAATTTGACAGAAACTTTGGAAATAATCAGAAAAAACCGATTGTGCGGTATTACGGAACCCTCCTTAGACATGTCTTGACATGTTCTTGGTTAGGTTATTAACCAGTAGTTCAAGTAAGCGGCGAACCGTTTGGGCTTGCAATGACTCACGAAATAACGCAGGTACTAAAGTTTAGTACGATACCCGGAAAGAATACTGAGTAAAATTCCTCTTATAATAATGATAAACAAATATACATATACTGATACAATCGAAAATATTTTTAGTTCCTGCTGGCACTACGTCATACTCTTTTTTGCCAAGCTGTATATCATAGCCTAAAACAATCGTAAACACGAATAGGACGCGCTTACAAACGTGACATAAATTGACTGTTTTTCGATCGATTTTACGACCAAATGAAACCAAATCCTACAAAACGCATTTATCGCATGGTAAAAAAGTGACATCCAAATTACAAATAAATTAATTTGGATTTGAATTCTGAGCAGAATATAATCAGAATGTCGACTCTGTCAATAAAATCCTGCAATAGTTAACTGCAATAGTGCTTGGGCACAACATTTACCAAGTAAATGTTGTGTCCAAGTTTGGTTAGGACAATGCAGCCTGATCACCTGATTGTCTGACAAGAAAAATGATCCATGCGTCGGATAGGCATGTAAAAAAGTCGGAAATGCGCCTGATCTCTCGCCAATCGTGTCGGTGTCCCACTAGATTATGAGATTAAAGGAAGAGAGAGTGCTCTTGGGTATTAAAAAGTGCCCAAGTGTACACTTGGGCACTTTAAAATTACTCCTCCGTAACTGGCCTAGTTTCAACGAAACCGGCCACCGTCACCGAAATCGGTGTGGGGGAGTTAAACATATTATATTACCTACTAACGTGAAGAATCGACATTCCACCGGTTTACAAGAATGACAGCTCGTGGCTGTGTGTGCGTGGCAGGGCGAATGCGGGGGCGGGCGGGGAGGAACTTTTCCCCGGCCTGGACTTCGGCTCACGGGGCTAGCCGCTGGTCGTTTCGCGCTTTTGATTTATATATTGACAATATAATTTCATAATATCTATGAAAGATTTGTCTGACGCGACGATTAAAATTATTCTCAACCTTAGGCTTACGTCAACATGGCTGACATTCGCTCGAGCTGTCATTTGTAGAAAGAATCGCCCCTGTGGTTACGATCCAGTCCCGATATGTTAAAATTGCGAAATGGTATCCATGGTCCAAACTCCAAAAATCAGTTCATGATATCAAGACGATTCATTTATAATTCAACAAGAGTTAAATTTAAGTTAATTACGAGAATCGGGGTTCTGAATCCCAATTCCCTTTACTATTCTCGATATAATTTCGGTTCAGTCAACGCGCTGGATAGTAACCGATAGTAAAATTACAATAATTGTGTTTTTGCCTACATGTTAAAAAAAAAAGTTTTTTTTTGTAACATTATGAAATAATTAAGTATTACAACTTGATTAAAGTAAAAAGAATTATGATTTTGTGTATATAAACTGTGTTATTTTTGAGAGCACTATTCATGTATGTAGGTAATAATAAAATTACAGGAAAATACCCTTTTACCGTCCCAGATGTTTGCCGCCTACAGATTACAGAATCTCCCTGGAATCTATTTGTGGCAAGGCTCTTCGCGGAAAAATTATAATTTTCTTTTTGTTATTTAATATCAATTTATTTATTTAATTACAACGGCAATTCATATCAAAGATAAGTCCTGTAATTGAATCGAAATTCACCGAATTATTTTTCTGACAACTTCTGTGGGGAGTTTATTTAATTTAATGTCATTTTCGTTCATCTTTAATATGACTGTTAATTTTATTAGGTGCAGCTCACATTTTTAGCAAATATAAAAGTTAATGCTTACAATATTTATATATTGTAAGCACCACTCTCCTTAATGTGTTATGATTATCTAGGTACTGCAATATGTACATAATATACTCTCTTTAGCAAAACCCCTAACCAAGAGCATGTCAGAACATGTCTAAGGAGGGTTCCGTAACTATACACTGTTTATGATGAACTAAAATCAGTTTATGATATCAAGACGACTCGTTTATCCTACTACTATTATAAATGTTTTGTGACAATGGATGGACGGACGTATGGGTGGATGTATGGATGCATGGATGGATATTTGTTACTCTTTCACGCAAAAAGTACTGAACAAATTTTGATGAAATTTGGTATGATAGTAGTTTAAGCTCTGGAATAACACGTAGGCTACTTTTTATGCCGAAAAAGTAGTGTTCACGTAGGATACTGTATTTAGGCGGGCGGAGCCGCGGACAAAAGTTATATAATAAGTATAATATATAACGATACATCAAATACCTACCCGCGAAACAAAATAGCGGGTACTGCTATATTTTTTTCATCGTCTCATTTTCTTGCCTAAAATGATGGAAAATATAAACGATCCTTCTTTTTCCGACTGACAAGGAAATTAAATGACAGAGATTTGAATTGTCGCTGGTCGTATTCTATTAAATAAATCAAATCGAAAATATACGCAATCTCTAACATTTCGTTGCGTTTTGGAAAAAAAAAAATTTATTTACTGACTGAAATTGAAATGTAAAATAAAATGTTAATTTTAAAGAAAAAAGTTTATTTCGTTGTTGAATCCCTATAGCGAAATATAAGTATGTTACTCTTAATTTCGTTTACGAAAGTACTTGTGTGCCAGTTCGAGTTTTTGTTCACTACTCACCGTGAAGAAGTTAACTACAATTATTTGTATGGCATCGAATTTGTTACCATTGTTTGCCACTAGGGGCGCTGTTTTTGTTGCATAATATAAAAGTATTATTAAGTAGAGTTTTGCCGGGAAGTTCAATGGGTGACGTTGCGAATTTGTAATATTTCATAAATTTGTTTTATCTCGGTTCTTAATGTGTAATATTGGTAGAATATTAACCATTAAATATTCGTTAACGTGCACAAGTATGGGCAAGTTGTACAACTTCTAAAAACGTGCTATCTGTGTGTTTCCCGCCAAAACTCCCTAGGAACTTTCAGTAAAGCGTCTACCACTTTACTGAATCGACTGACATGACTCATTGACTGTACTGACTATTTATTTGGACTTTGACTAGACTTTCGACTTGACGATATATGAATACAGTGTTGAAAATTGAAACGAAAGTTCTATTTCCCGCCTTTTTTACTTGACACTTGCAAATGGTTTTAAGATAAGCCGACGCCATATATTAAAAAAAAAACATATTATAAAGTAGAACTATCAATGTCATTTTGACAGATGTCACAAGGCTATATATAGTGTAGAGGTATCTGTGTTAAGAATCTCTCATATGTAATACGTATCTGTGTTAAGCATCTCTCTCATAAGTACCAATAAAGGAGAGTATAACAATTGTTGTTGTATTATTATTATCACCACTCAAGCGTAAGAAGGATCTGTAAAAAACCAAGAGACACACACGATGTCACACAAATCGTTGTTAACTTCTTCACGGTTAGTAGTGACAAAAACTGGCACTCAGCACACTGAATACCTCTATCTATACAAAACACCTGTGTATGTACTATCAGGGATTTCATATGTTATTTGTTGAACGTTCTCGTAATTTGTGCGCATTATCATGATAATATTATATTGCACACAGCTGCACAATGTCATTTCCGATTCAGACTATAAGTTCCTATTATAATACGAACAAAATATTTTAAGAACAATCTATAAGTAGATTGCTAAACGATCAAATTCTCAGTTTCGTCACTTCCTCGTTAACTTAAATAAGTAATATCTCTTTACTTAAAGTTACCGGTCCGGGCGGATCACCCAATTGAATATCTTCAATTTATGAGTCAAATAATCGACCAAGTGAAAATGCTAATAACTTTAAAATTACACGCTTATTACGAGACACTTGAATTTAGGATTATTTCAGTTTAACAGAATTTTAACTGATATTCATTGTTTACAAAATTTATTTGTTCCCGTGGTTTTTAATCCTTGATGAAAACCGAACACACGATTTGACGTGTCTATCGTGTGTCCGCTTGTGTCCGGACCAAACTGTGTGTGTCAAACGGATGGACCAATTTTAATCTAGTTTTATTTGTTTGAAAGCTGACTTGATCGAGAGTGAGATTACCTATAACTCATCATCATCATCTACTCGCTCACTATGTGACAGATTGGGGGTTACTTAATTTATTGGATTTTGTTTATTAGTGTTTATAGCTGTTATTATGTATATATATTATTATACGAATGTACACTGCATTCGATAGTTCGCACTCAATGTAACTGTTATATTACCTGGCTGTATTCAGCATCACACATTATACTCAATAGTTAATTGCGCCTCTGGGCCAACACCAGATTAATTTGTTGCCTCAAAGGACCAGCCCTATTTGTACTGCAAATACCTATTAAGATCTAGAGATTGGTAGGTCCTACTACTATTATAAATTTAAAAGTTTGTGAGGATAGACAGATGGATGTATGGATGGATGGATGGTTGTTACTCTTTTACGTAAAAACTACTGACCGGATTTTGATGAAATTTGGTACGGTAGTAGTTTAAGCTCTGTATTAACATAGGCTACTCTTTATCCCGTGTAAAGTGTTTCCGAGGGATACTGTTTTTACGCGGGCGGAGCCGCGGGCAGGAGCTAATAGTTTAATAATAATCTCCATATTATAATTTTTCACTCGGTGATTTTTTATTCGCTTTCAGTAAAAACAGGGAATGATAGGAATATGAAATAGCTGATATTATGGATCCACAGAATATCAGGGGCGCGGGTATACCGCATGTATACCTGCGGTCACTACATGAGTGGATATACCATTTCAACGGTTTTTAGCATTACACCTATTACCGTTTTTTTAAACTGCTTTTGTTGCTTGTCCTTAATATCATTAATCATATTTATTTTAGTAAATGTTTAGATTGAAAAGACTACTCCTGTTGTTTTTGATAAGTTCCTTTTTAGTATTTTTTTAAATATGTCTGTCAATATCTGTGTTCTTCTGTCTTAGCTATAACTATAAATTACTATTCCGTTTATTGTTTTTCGTTATGTGTAAGTGTATGCGCAAAAATTTGGAATAAATATTTATTTATTTATTTACTTTCTTCATTTAAAGTCACTTGGCATACTTAGTTTTGCTTTCTTTCTAACCTGGTGTTTTTTTCTTTACAACATCGGACTACTAAGCTTAATATAATTATTTACTAATTTATACATTTAAAAAAGTATTTCAGAAAAAATAGTAAAAAATTTAAATTACGAATATTTGTCACTCTATCGACTTTAGCGAGCGGCGCTGCGATTTTCATCTTTCACTTGGTCGAGCGGCAACTTGTTCGATAGTACATACAACGTATGTACTATCGAACGGTAACGTTGTAACGGTAACATGTTTCTCCTGAAGCGAATTTAAAAAACCGTCCAAGCGCCAGCCGGACTCGCGCACGTTGGGACCCGTACCAAACGGCAAAAATATTTCATGAGATAAGTACAGCCTGGTGACAGACGGAACGACAGACGGACGGAGAGTGGAGTCTTAGTCTATTGTATAGTATAATAGGGTCCCGTTTTACCCTTTGGACACGGAATTTCCTAAAAAATCACCGATATTATATTATTAATGATAGATCATGGACTTTATTAGCATTTTAACGTTTATGTATTAGTACCTGGGTTTGTAGGTTAGTAGCTCTAGGAGGTTGAAAAAAAAGAATCAAAAATATTTTACCGGGGTTCGAACTTCGAACCCACCACATTTCGAATTTCCGAACAACGCAAAGTTTGTACATACTCAATACTCATACCAAACTGCCAATCACACTTGACGTATTGAAGTCGAAATTTTTGATATTTTGTTGCACGACGAAAGAAAAAAACATATAAAGCTTAAAAATGCTCAGTTTCCCATGAATAAGACCTATCTAGATCGATCTTTCTCCCCCCAAAACCCCCCCAAAACCCCCCAAAACTCCCTGCATACTAAATTTAATGGTAATACTTGTAGCTTGTAGCCATTGTCGAGAAACCGAATATCTAAATACAAGATTGTCTCGTTTAATGTATAAGAAAACATGTAACCTTAGCCTAGGTGATGATGATTATGAATAAAACAGCTCAAAAAATAAAGGATTATCGAGAGACGAAAGAATTGCTGAAGACTATTATCGGCAACGTGAAATTGGAAAACGGAGAAACAACCAGACGAAGACGGAATAAATATTGAGTCAGTTACAACCTAAGAATTGGAATTAGACAAATTCACGCGTTAAATTAAAGCTATCCGGGAAGGGAATTCGATTTGGGTTAAATCTTTCAACTGGTTGTTGGCGGGGGTTACTGGGAACGTAGCAAGGCAGTTTATTTTACCCCAGTGTTAGCTTACACCGATTTTAACTGTAAGAAAAGGCTACTTACTAAGTTTGTTTTTAAGTTTAAGATACCTACTTAGATTTTTTGTTACTAGTTTCCATGTCAATAAAGTATCCCACGGAAATACTGTACTTTCTTGTAATAAAATGTAAACTATGATTTAATCCCGAGCCTAAACTACTACTGTACCAAATTTCACAACATCCATTCGGAAATTTTTGCGTGAAGGAATCGGCGTCACTTTTTCCTTGTATAAAGAAATATATTATGCAACAGCATGTCTTTGTATTGTATAAGTCTATGCTTTTATATTGTTATTTGTATCAAACGGTGAATTATCGTAAATATAATAATTGAATACTAATAAATAATGACTAGTAATATTAAAGGATGCACGGGTAAAAGTGGACTTGTTACCAACCTTCAATAGAATAATATTGAAGCCACACTAGCCTGGCCTCTCATCGAGGAAAGATCCCAAACCCATCAGTGGGGAATTAAGTATTCGGTGGTTGACTAAAAATATACCTCCCATTTAAAAGGCGGCTGATAAGGACTTCAGCCATTTTAAATAAGGCATATACGATGTATGTAAGGTAAAAAGAGTCATTCTATATGGCTGGTTACCTGACTTTTGTAAGCAAAAGGACTTAATTTAGTAAAATATATTTATATTTATAAATGAAATTAAAAGTTTAAATTTATAAATACAATATTTGTTATAGCACACACACTATAATATATTAACGATTTTTATATTATATGTTATAAGCCTTTTATTATAAGCCTTTGTGAATGTCTTAAAAATCGGCCAAGTGCGATTTAGACTCGCGCACGAAGGGTTCCGAACCATATTTTACGTGTTTAATTATTATTTAGTTATTTTGTACGAAGTCCACCAAGTAAGAGCATTATACAAGTTAGGCCTCTATAACTCTACAGCCTGGTGACAGACAGATGGGCAGACAGACAGACGCACAAACGGACAGACGGACGGACAGCCGCGGAGTCTTAGAAATAGGGTACCGTTTTTACACTTTCGATAGTAAATATAATATAATAGTGTTTACATTTTACTATTTACGTTTACCCTCTGTTTTAAATTTATGTGCAGAATGAAATTCAAATTTTGTGGTGGCGTAATTCGCTCCAAATATGAAACTGTGAAACAAATATGAAATTACTAACTTTCATAGAGGCTGAGCTGAATTGTATAGTATTATAGACTTTTAATAAACAAGAGAGAAACAGAAAACTATTTTAAACTTTATCCGGCTTACCGTGGCTTATATACCGTGTATTATGTCCGACGCACACGTACCTGCGGCACGAACGAGCCGGCTCGACCGGATAAACACCACGGCCTCTCAAAACACCAGCGCGAAATAACGCTTGGGTAGCGTTCCGTCGAGTGAGTGAGATTACCGCAGGCCCAAGGGGAGTTGGGGATTTCGTGGAGCAGGAACGCAAGTGCACAAATCAGAGGAGTTAAAAGCGTGACTCCTCTGGTGTTGAGAATGTCTATGGACGGCGGTATTAGCGATCTATTTGCGAGTTTCCTGGTCCATTTCCAAATAAAAATTGAGAACTATTAAATCAAACATAATTATAAATATTTTTGGATGCCAAGAACTCATTATCAGTTTTCACATCCCGTGGCTGTTTTAGGGTTCCGTAATCCTCAAACAGATTACCATTTTTTTCGAAATTTGGATAACTTCTTGCAAGGCAAAAAAAATCAACTCCGATGGGGCAGTCCAAAGCGCCTACAAAGATTTTATTGATTCCTGTCCGAATGGATTTTTTAGCAAAGGAATGAATGAACTACCTATGAGATGGAAAAATTTCATAGATAGCAATGGTATATACTTTAATTAAATAAATATATGATGTCTAAAAAAAATCGACTTTATGTTCCTCCTTTACAAAACGCCAATTTCATATGTAATGACCTAATACAATATACACAAGTGTGCGCTTAGACACCCACTACACACACATACACACACACACACACAGTCAGCATACTGCAGGGTAGGTACGTTCTTAAAATTATCTTACTTTTCTCAAATTAACTTAATTATATTTTGTTGTCGTCAGTTCTTTTAATAATGCTTTACTTCAACTAAGCATCAGTTGAAGTAAAATAATTGAATCTTTTTAAATCGTTCGACAACTACACCCACGTTTTCTTAATTTTCGAAGATAACATTTTTATCTTTTTAATCGGTAAAAAATTATTCATATAATTTAATCGAAAAAGCATTTTAGTTCACGTAATAAAATAACATAAAATTCTCGTGCCACGCGGAACTAGAGTGAAATACGAGTACGTTATCTCGCTATTCATTTATATCATTGTTCAATTTGAATAGACTCAACTTTTTGTGCGTCGACCGTCGACCGTGGATACGATTTGTTACGTAGAACACAAATTCCGGAAATATTCAGCTAAATTTTTAGTTAGTTTTTTTAGTTCCTACGGCATTACACGAACCTACGATCAGGGTGCCTTGTTTGAGTTCTCGCAGGTGCCAATTGTTCCTGCTAGGCCCCCAGCTCTGTACAATTACCTGTAGACGCAACGCGACGCGACATAAGGAACTGTGGCCCAAAGACGAACAATTTACGTTGAAGTATTCGTAACGTCAATGAATGTCAATTGTATGAAAATCATGACAGCGCGTCGCCCAAACAATTTTCATTCGTCAACGATACGAATACTTTTAAGCAAATTAATCTTGTTTAGGCTACTGTTTCGCTACTTCAATTATAATACAATTCGACTACCACATCTCGGGCAAGCTGGCGGGACATATCAGCACAGATTTAAGAAAGAGCAACAGGTAAACAGCTAAATAGCTAGCTTTCGATTTGATGGCACTACTACATGCATACGGTGTGTCCACGATTGTATGGAAAAAATGCGGGCCGTTGAAGGGGACGTCAAAATTTACAAATTTGGATCTTTTAGGAACGTTCTATGAAAGACGTTTCTCTGTACGTAATAATTACGAGCATATAATATACTCTCTACTGTGCTATCAACGCGTGGCCGGCCAATCAGCGCGCGGACAGGCCAATCAGCGCGCGGAGCCGGCCAATCAGCGCGCGGAGCCGGGATTGTCTATTAGCGCGGGTTATCACGCGTTTTGACAATGTTCTATGGACATTTACTAATAATAATAAGGAAATCCGTCGAAAATAAGACAGTAAATTATTTGACTTCTCAATCAAGTGACTTCAAAATGACTTTTTCTCGTTCGGAGATAAACAAGTTAGAATTGTGAAATTGAATCTTGATTCCAGACATTTCTCAATATG
Source organism: Phengaris arion (assembly GCA_963565745.1). NCBI lineage: Eukaryota > Metazoa > Arthropoda > Insecta > Lepidoptera > Lycaenidae > Phengaris > Phengaris arion. The sequence goes on along the minus strand of OY751439.1, from coordinate 4,750,987 downwards.
TAGGTACTCAAGTTTTGTTGTCACAGACAAAATAACATTTTCATTGTTTCTTGATATTTTTTAGAAGCTCTTGTACCTACTTGTCGTCTATAGATAACAAAAACTTATTATTATTAGCTAATAGCTATTGTCGAGTCACAACCATCATTAATTATGCTGAGTGATTAGGGAATCAACACAATATCTAATCTAATACACACATCAAGCTAACCAAATTTTAATCACTCGGGCTGGGACTGTATGATCCGGAATCCGGCGGGCCGGGGAAATTTAGAAATAAAAAGTTGAAAATCAAAGTGTCCGAGTGTCGAGCTGACATTTGACTCGACACTCGAATGTTCGATTTTCAGCTACATTTTAATATCGCAGAGTTATTTTTTCAACGCTCTGAATTTTCTCTGGCCTTCCGGAATCCAGGTATATAGTCACAGCCTAGGTTTGATATAACAATGGCTATTTTCCATGCGCATTCAGGAATTCTTTGAAACATTTGTATTTACTCTAAGATGTTTAAATTTAAATCTCTTTTCATGAGCTCCTTCAATGGCTTCGTAAGATTTGCTGGTAGGTAAATCCATTAAGTCATTTTCAATGGGGTTCTATAATTCTAGCGACGGGCCCACAGTCACGGCCCGTCAACAAATGTTTGAATTTAATTATTCTCTGTTTAGTTTTAAAATTTATATAATAATATAATGCCTGAATAATTTGCAAGTTTGCTGAATATGTATTATTATCAACTAAACCAACTTTATATTATACATCACGAATAACGCTATGGGGTACGTTTCTACCTACCTTAAGATTTCGTTATACTTCTTTTACATAGTCTGTGTAAGACGCATCATACTGATCTATATAATATTATTTTATATAAAAGGAGATATCCCGACTGACTGTCTCACTGACGTATACGAGGGCGGCACTGAAAATTTCGAGAATCAAGGAAGTGACACAACATTACTATTTAAAAATGTATTTATTGCTTTTCGAAGTATTCTCCGCGAAATTTGACACATTTTTCCATACGATGGAACCAATCATTGAAGCAACTATTTCATTCGGAAGTTGGGGTCTCCAAAATGGCCGTTTTGTAGGCGTCCACAGCTTCCTCAGGTGATGAAAATCTCTGACCACGCAATTTATTCTTTATTTTAGGGAAAGTATAGAAATCATTAGGGCTTAGGTCGGGGCTGTACGGCGGATGGTCTAATCATTCTATGATTTCTTGCTCTAAAAACTCTTTTGTTCTGTGCGCGGTGTGAGAACTCGCATTGTGGTGATGGAGGATGATGCGGCTCTTTACGGAGTTCAGAAACGACCTGTGGCAAACAAATGTTAGCATACCATTCTGCATTAACCGTTCCTTGTCCCTCAAGAGGAATAGTCGCAACATGGCCGGTTTTGCAGACAAACGTGGCCACCATTTTTTTTGCAACACTCCGTGAACGAAAAATTTTTTTTGGCTTTAACTCATTTTCGAACACCCAAACTCGTGACTGGTTTTCTGTTTCGGGTTCGTACGCGTATAACCAGGATTCGTCACCTGATACAATGTTGTATACAGCATTTGAGGATCCTGCGTGGAATCTTTCGAGAGTTCTGACGCACCAAGTAACGCGAGCCGCTTTTTGCTCTTCACAGAGCAAATGCGGTATCCATCGAGAAAACAACTTTTTTACACCTAATTGTTCATGCAAGATTATTTGTATTTGACTCATGCCAATGTCTAAAGTTGCCTGAATTTCGCGGTATGTCACATGTCGATCTTCCTCAATCAGCTTACGCACAGCATCAACGTTTTCTTGGGTGACTGCAGTTTTTGGACGACCTTGACGGGGATCATCACTGAGCTTACACGTCCACGTTGAAATTCAGCAAACCAGCGATAAATTGTGGTTTTGGATGGGGCTTCATCACCAAATGTATAAATCATCCGGTCAACACACTGTTTTTGTGTTAAACCACTTCGAAAGTCATAATAAATCATCGCTCTAGAATTTTCTCGAGTCAATTCCATTTTCTCAACGACTAAACAAGTTTGACAAGACCTTGTGACAAGACCGAGAATCTTTTTTTAAATTAATAAACGGTATTCGATTTTTAAAACCAAGGAGTTTTAAATTACAAAGATTTTAATATGACAGGAACAGTGGAAATATTCCATTCCCGATACGTTTAGTGCAGCCCTCGTAGACGCTCTCACAGCCGTAAACGCTAATGGTAGAAACGTAAAGCTTGAACAATAGTTTTCATTTACTATTTAGACGCGCACTAAGAAGGGATTTATGAAAAACTTCCACCCTTAAAGGGGCGAAATAGGGGTTAAAAGTTTGTATGGTAAATCACACACACACAGAAACCGCTGAACGAATTTGAATATAAGGAAAGGTATCTAAGAACGCTGCAGAGAGAGATGTCGGATCAAATACATCAAGTGTATGCATAAAATATTATCTTTTCGTAAACCTCAATAGTATTACCTACTTCCATGAGTACCTAATGGTAGTTTTTACAACATTTAAGAATGTAAATTTCATATTAATAAAAGTTTTCAGACTACATAATAAGACTTTGGATAGCGAGCTTAACTGTGAGCTAGTTTAACGTTACAATGAAGCCCGCGACCCAAATATATGTCTGGTAAAAGAAAAATCTGTATTAAAATTATTCGCATACTAGATTTTTCCCGCGGCTCCACCCGCGTAAATATAGTATCGGGAATCCCACGGGAATATTGTACTTTTTCGGGATAAAAAGTAGCCGATGCTTTAATCCAGAGCCTAAACTACTGCCATACCAAATTTCATCGAAATTTAATTAATAGTTTTTCGTGAAATAGTAACAAACATCCATCCATCCATCCTCACGAACTTTCACTTTTATAATAGAAGTAGGACATTTCTTTGAAACTACGAAGTAATCGCCGCATTGTATTACTTTCCAGGATTTGTTCCCAATATAAGCAATTCTATCCCGCAGGATAGACAGATATCCTATTGCGCGAATGAAGTCGCTGATTGTAGTACCTAAGTTGTATAGGGGGTATCATATAAGTGTTGGCGCGTACAACACGTCATACGGCATTACGTGACGTAGCACCACATATTAAAGAAAAGAAAGAGGAACAGATAAGCAGCTACAAAGTTACACTACTACATGCATACGGTGTGTCCACGATTGTGTGTAAAATTGTGAGCCGTTGAAGGGGACGTTCAAATTTTCATCGTTCTATGAAAGCTGTTTCTCTGTACGTAAGTACCCAAATATATATTCTAGTCTGTGGTAGCACTGCATTTCAGCTGATGTCCCTGTCAGTCTCACTGGCAAGCTTCTGATTAAGTATGAAGGACACAATAATGGTTTTGTTATGGCTATTAAATTAAACTGAGCATACAATATAAATATTATATTATCAAGTAGAAATTGTATCGAACCGTCGAAAAGTCCTCCGCGCAAATGTCTCTTGCGTTGCAGTTTATAAACAAAAAACACTTCAAGTAGCTTACTTTGTACTTTGCTGTAATATAAAGACGTCGATCTATACCCCAGCAAGAGTTTCCAGCATTTTATTACCGGGTTTATTGTAAAACTTAAATTAGCATTAGTGAACCGACATTGTCGCGGGGAACTTTATGATTTGATCTGGCTCAAATTGTAGCTCAAATAATAATTTGTTTTCTTAAAATAACAAACCTTATCCCTAGATTAAGCTCAATGTACTATTAGGAAATATAATTCATAAGCAGGTAGAGTGTCCTCACAATTTGTTCGCATTATAATGACGACATGCATTCACTATACAATTATTGTCAAAGACATAGTTCGCACCAAAAACATTTTTATATTAACATAACTTTAACATACCTACTCAAGAATTAGATTCCCTGATAGTACAATATCGACAAATTTCCTGCTCGACCAGTTTCCAGAGACCAACCTCAAAATAATTTTAACTCAAAGAAAGTGAACGCAACGACTGCAGACGTAGTAGAACTAGGTATTTACACTTGAGTTTGTATGCGTACGCTCGATTCAATGGCGCTGTTCAGCGTTTCTCGTGATAACACTAGTCGTTCGGCAACTTGTTCGACAGTACATACACTCTGACGAAACAATGCTATATTTTTCTAATGCACGATCACCGTCAGTTTAAACGCCAATTCTCCTACCACCGAGACGTATTGACAGTACGTATTGACAGTACACATAACAGTAGGTAATGATGTACGTCGATTCGACGTATGATTGGGCTTTGTGTAACTTTTGGGATTTGTCTTGTGGAAATGGTGGTGGTAGCCCCAAAGGGAGATCTTCGACCGAGATCGGGTATATCGACGAGGCCGAAACCCACTTGTAAGCATTTCATATGTTGTATAATGAAACAGTGTGTTTCGCGTCGAGGTTAAAATATTTTAACAGCATATAATAGGTTTAATTTAATCGACAAAATACTCTTTTCTGTTTGGAGTCGCAACCCTCACCCTTCACAGCTTCAAGCAATTGAATATTTTATATTTTGATTACTACCTCATGTTGAATAAACCTAAATAAATAATTTTAATTATGACCTACATACATTGAAAGCGTCTCCTAATATTTTTTTACATTATTCAATAATTTATTTCATTATTGCTTAAAAAAAATCTAAAAAAAAACATTTGAATGTCATTTTTTTCTTAAATTTGTTTCTTATTGTGTAAATAGTTTAAAATCTAGCCCGTTTACCCCAAAATTGCATTCCTTCTACTGACAATTAGCTGTTGAAAGTATAGGAATTAAAAAGATATCTCTGCACGAGACAGATAGTCAATAGCCTGGATTAAAAAGTGGTACTTTTTATTCCGGCAGAATGTACGGCTCCCGCGTGATAGATTAATTGTCGTTATGCATGGAGGACCCCGACAAATTCTCGTTACAAATAAAATAATTGGGATTCATTATTTAGTTTGTAAAAATATTTTCCATCGAATTTCGATACGGGTTTTTAACGTACACAAATCTCGCGCTAAAATCTGAACCACCCTACATAAACCAACAGACAAGCTACAATTTATTTTGTGTTTATGTTTAGATTGGTTTTTTGCCGAATCTCACAGTTTGTCGACAGAATTGCTTTTTGAATATTCGAAAAACAGTGCATGAAACATTTAGATGTCAGAGTGTAATTGGAGTCGAGTTAAAATATTTTTGTCTGTCGATAACTCGTCACACAGCGGTCCGTTGACAGATAAAAAGAGCAGTAAATACACATCCCATCTGCAAATAATAACTGTCTGTTTATCTGTGTAACCGAAACAGGTGAATTTTATGGGACTTTCACTGTCATATCGCTGATGTAAAAGTAATTAGAATTCCTTTAAGAAATAACCTTACCAAAAGCATGTTTTCTTAAAATTAGTTCAAAATTGATTGTCTGATTTCACTTCTTACAAGTTTATATCTCTTACAGTTAACAAATGCCAGGCCACCAATTTATAAACGACTCTGGAGGCCGATTGATTACTCGAAAATGGTTGAAGTTTTTTTTTTACAAAATATCATGTATGAAAACATGACTTTATTCAAAAAGACTATTTGATGTCCCGTTGGATGGTGAAGAATTAAAAAATATATGTCATCCCCACTTCACATGTATGCACAACTACCCTTAAAATATAAAAATATTATTACCTATTTTATGGCCAAAAATATTTTTATTCAGGCACTACCTACTTCATAGCTCCTGGTGTCGTTTTTAGGGTTCTGTACCTAAAGGTTAAAAAAGAGACGTATGTACTTAAGACTCCGCTGTCCGTCCGTCTGTCACCAGGCTGTCTCAGCACATGAACCGTGATAGCTAGACAGTTTAAATTTTCACAGTAAATGTATTTCTGTTAACGCCGTACGGAAACCTTCGTGTGCGAGTTCGACTCGTACTTGGCCGGTTTTTTATGTTACATTGAGACTCCACTCCAGAGAGTGATCCACCACCACGCAAATCTACCCAAACCATAAATAAAATTGCGTTCATGACTTTTAACACTGGAGCTATATGATAAACTCAAAAAAACCACTCGGTTGATTAACCCCCGACGAAAACGGGTGTTATAAGTTTGACGTGTCTGTCTGTCTGTGTATGTGTGTATGTCCGTGGAATCGTAGATCCCATACGGATGAACCGATTTTGATCTAGGTTTTTTTTTTTGTTTGAAAGCTGACATGATCAAGAGTGTTCTCAGCTATAATTCATCACCATCAGCTCGCTTTAGTGCTTGACGATTCGCGGATTATTCGATTTTTAAAATTTTGTTTATCCTGAAATGTTTTTAATAAATAGGCGAATATTTTTCATAAGCTGCAGTTTTCCAAATTGGGAAGTTTCCGAGTTGGCGAAGTAAATTACAGCAGTTAACAGCACCTGATCGCGAGTCGCGACCTCTTGAATTACAGCTTTAGCACATTTTTTAAACGAAAACTTCCCTGCAATCTCGATACTGATTAATGTCTTTCCGCAACTTTATCAGCTTTTACCCTTAAAAAGTACATTTACTCATAATTATTTAAAAAATAATTGTAATACTTAATTTTGTTTTTTTTTCTTTAATTGTATCCAGTGTCACTATCACGACAAACATGAATCTAATGATACCCCCTCAAGCTCAAAAGCGACTAGTCGTTTAGGCTCTGACGACGTCAGTGGCTCAGTGGTTACAGCGTTGACGCTCAAGCCGGAGGTCGCGGGCTCGAATCCCGCCGAGAGAACAAGAAACTTTCTGTGTTCCTGGGTCATAGATATGTGTTAAATATGTGTATAAAATAATAAAAATCCTAAATATATTATGTACAGTATAAAAGTATTAAATATACTTCCCGTTGTCTGTACCTGCTTCAAAATATTCTAATAAGTGTCGGATAACTTATTCGGAGATTTTCTCGCTGCTTACTTTATATCGAGCGACAGACACGAAACATGAAAATAATCTATTTGACACTTATCAGTAGATTGTGAAACTGGGCGTTAGGTTTTTTCAGGCTTTTTCAGGATAAAAAGTACCCTGTATTTAATCCAGAGCCTAAACTACTACCACACGAAATTTCATCGAAATCCGTACAGTAGTTTTTGTGTGAAAGAGTAACAAACATCAATCCATCCTCACAAACTTTCACATATAAGTAGGACGTAGTACATAATATAAGTAGGATTAAATTATCAGAATCTAAAAATTACATGAGTGGCCTCCTTGTGCAGTTTAATCATAATTTATGTAACAGTATATTGTAATCTGCATACAAATGCGTGATGAGTATTAAATACTTTGTAAGTGACGAATAAAATGTCATGGCGCCCGTTTAAGGTTACGAGGGCGGGTCAATAAGTCCGTGACTTTTGGAATAAAACACAGATTTTTTGATAAATAAATCATTTTATTTTTCAACGTAGTCCCCCTTGAGCTCTATACACTTTGTCCAACGCTTCTCCAATTTTTTTATCCCTTCCAAAAAATATGATTTGTCGAGGTCCTCAAAATAGGCCTTTGTTTGCGAGATGACTTCATCATTGGAGTCACATCTTTTTCCACCGAGCCATTTTTTCAGGTTTGAGAACAAGAAGTAGTCACTCGGAGCCAAATCTTGAGAATAGGGTGGATGTGGGAGCAATTCATAGCCCAATTCATGGATTTTTACCATGGCAACTGCACATGTGTGCACCCTTGCATTGTCTTAGTGAAAAAGAACTTTTTTCTTGGCCAAATGAGGTCGGTTTTTTTTCAAATCCTCATTGAAGCGGTCCAATAAGTTGGCATAATATTCCCCATTAATTGTTCTTCCCTTTTGAAGATAGTCAATGTGGATTATCCCACGTGCATCCCAAAAAACAGTCGCCATAACTTTATTGGCTGACAAACCCACCTTGGCCTTCTTTGGCGCCGATTCACCCTTAGAAACACACTGTTTTGACTGTTGTTTGGTCTCTGGTGTATTGTGATGGATCCATGTTTCGTCCACGGTTAAAAAACTCCTCCATATTGTGATTAAACAACGCCAAACCTTCCTGTGAAGTTGTTACACGATTGCGTTTGTGGTCGACTTGCGGAAAGCTTTCTCATGCCCAAGTGATCATTCAAAATTGCAACCACTGAGCCATGCGAGATGCCTATGGCTTCCACAATATCTTGCACTTTCAATCTTCGGTCGGCCAACACCATATCGTGAATTTTTTCGATTGTTTCGGGTGTAGAGACCTCAACTGGGCGTCCAGGACGTTCGTCATCTTCAGTGCTTGTACGGCCACAACGAAATTCAGTAAACCACTTTTTTACTATTGAAATCGATGGTGCAGAGTCCCCATAGTATTTATCAAGCTTAGCTTTGGTCTCGGTAATGGGTTTTTTTCGCAAAAAATAATGCTTAATAAGCACACGAAATTCACTTTTTTCCATTGTTTCCTTAAGTTACTGGATAGTCTGATAAAGATAGCTGTAAAACACAAACTAACTGACGCAGCAAGTTCAAATTTTCATAGGAGTCAACTGACAGATGCCTGTTGACAGGAGTAGTGTTGCTTTTTCAGTAAGGAGGTTAGAAATTCAAAAAGTCACGGACTTATTGACCCGCCTTAGTAGCAAGCAGCTCGCTTAGCATGTAAATCTAGCTTAATGAATCAATTCTCAACGCTCGTCATTAATACCAGAAGCTAAGTAAAAAAATGTTTATTGTGACTATTAGCATTTGGCAAACGCAGGGTGCGTGCAAAAAACATCAGCTTTGGCTGCCTTCCACTACCATTAGCGAGTGTTTAGCTAAAGTGTTTCCGAACTTTGTGCCATTATGCCGGCCTTTTTGTCTTTGCTAACTAACTTTTTTTCATTAAGTGTTTTTTGTGTGCTCGAATTTATAGCGCACATTGTGTTGCTAATGCAGTTGTTTCTGAACTTTAGAAGATTTGTTGACTTTTGTTTCCGTTCCGTTTTAATGTAACTTTAACTACGGTGCAAGTATTCTACTGCATAAATGAACATATTTTTGTTAATATTATATACCAAAATGTTTATTGGCATAGATTAAAATTTAAAACGTCACACAGTCCATACATACGTTGAAATTATTAGGCGTTGCGACGCGTTACTTCGCCAACGCTTAATCGCTGTTGCCATTTGACATCAAGTCGAAACCCACACGAATTAAGAATTAATTTAGGCCGGCCGCGGCTGACAAACAAAAACAAAAATTTTCATCATTTGAAGAGCTTCGCCATATGGTACGAAGGACGACCCGAAGCCTCCCATACAGTAGCACAATATTGCGTTTTTGTGCCAGGAATGTCTAGCCAGTGACCACTACGAAGTGTTTTCATTAAAAACCTTTTTATTCACTACGGGTTTGTGCTTGAGTTGAATTAATGAACTATTTCAACCCCAGTGACAAATAAGGTAAAATTATACGTTATTTGTTTGGTTTAAAATATATTTCAATAGTATATGATTTTTAAACGACTTCCAAAAATAAGGCGGTTATAAGTTCGGCTGTATATATTATACAGCCGAACTTTACATACTCTATATTTCTCAACACAATCTTTATAATTTTGAAGTCGGTACCAGCCAACTTGAACGAGTTCCATAAAATATTGATTTATCAGGATGTTCTTTGTGCTAATACCGACTTCAAAAATGACGAAGATTCAGTAGAGATATAGTTAAAATTTTCTTCTTCTTTGTGATTTTTTACTTTGGAATTCGATTTTCCTTTTTTGTTTTATTTATCACCCTTTAGAGGTCGGGTTTCGGAACATTTTGTTGCTCTTATGTACTACGGTGTTTATTTAAATATACCCACAAAAAAGCGGATATAATAACCTTAAAATTAGCTTACAAATAATTCAGCAATACCTATTAGAAATATATTTGGAAAAGTTTCATGTATTTTGCTATTCTGCATGAATCTTAATGCGTGGCAATAAGGCCTATTTTATTTTGGTCACTGTCTGGATTTATTGCACACAACATTTCTAAAGAAATGTCAGTCCGTACTAGGCCGTTGTCAAACAACACATTTTTAAACGCTCCCATTATTTATATTCTGTTCAGATGAAATTTTATCTTTTTGTAAACAATAGGATCAAAATTTACCAAATTAATGTGCCATTGTAATTAAGTGAAAGGACACTGGCGAACCTGACTGATTTTCAATCAAGAGTGGCCAAGTTTCGAACATAATATGTGGTTTTATAGTACTTGAAATGTTATTAGTTATATAAAAAAAATTTAGGGGTTGGGAATAAAAAGTTATGAATCTCCGAATATCAGAGAATTGATGTGCAAAATAAGTACTTATCTGTGGCAATCGTTATCATCATATCTATATAGTCAATGGTTATCATGATGTAAATTGTCAATTTGATGCGTAAAAGCTCCATCTAGTGGTCCAGTAGATAGATTTATTTTAATTGGAGTATAAATTTATTTTATTTTTCTATAGCTCAGCAGTTTCGTGTTAGTTTTATGAAAAAAATGTTACTTGGTGTGTGAAATAGATATCTATATACTATTTATATTTATATACTAAGAAAAATAATTATTATGTTTTTGGTTTTCGTAACGTGAAAGCGACATCTATCATTTATCTGTTAGCATATTGCGTTTCCAAACAAACTAGTTATTCGTTTCATTGCGTAATTGACATCATTTAAATAATAGATGTCGCTTTTCCACAATCCGCAACTAGGGCAATTTATTAAACAATAGGTAAGGTTATTCAATCAATTATCTTTTATCCCCCGAGTTTGATGTATAATATTATTGCCTTTTTGTTCCTATGTTCATAAAGTACAACTTATAATAAATACTTTTTGTAGCCTCGTATTTTAATTACCAGGCAGTAAATGTATGGTGACTTGCCGATCTCCTTTATATAGATTACATTACACTATATAATCTTTGTACAAAAAGATTAAGTTAGATCTGAACAGTGTCTAAGCTACATTATATACATATAGCTAGCATCTATGAACTCTACATTCCTTAAGCAATACCAAAGCAGTTGATACTATGACTCTCCAACCATTACTAGATAATTTAAATTATAAATATTTTGTTTATAAATTGTTCAGTTTAGTGTTGCTATTTATTTATGATTCCCAATTTGATATTGGATACTACCCCTAGTTTATTAATTATATTACTCTAATCCTAACCTTATTTTCTTTCTTTGATTGGTTCATGAGTAACTGCTATCTGCGGAGGCTTGTAATTGTCCTTTTGTAAACTATCTTACAGCATAATATGGTATTATTGTTAGCTGTAAGCCACCCAAATAAAATTAATAAAAAAAATGACTGTGCATTAAAAAATATAATATCGTTACATGAAAATGTACAAACAAAACACCCCATGATCCGTAATTTACATTTTGTGTTAACATAATCCGTAATCTACACTTTGTGTAAATATCGGAACACCTCAAGGTGAGGAGGGCAGTAAACTTGATGAATGAGGGCTACCCTCGCCGTTAACACGAATTAAGATTTCTAACACGTGTGGAGAGCAGCAGCAGTGGTAATATGGGACCCACTCTTCAACTGCTCAACTGCTCGTGTGACAAATTTTGAGTGCCTAATTAGCGAAAAGGTGATATTTTGAATTATACGTTTCACTGCCATTCAAATTCACATTGTATACTCTGTTCAAGTAAGTTAAGTTCTGTTATAATAAAGACCCAGAACACTATTATGCCACAAATTAATTAAATGTCATTTATTTGTATTTTACAGTGCTTAAAAAAATATAATGACAGAAACAGTATATACAGGGTAATTTACTGGGTAATTTACAGGTTTTTATTAGGCGTGAAACGTGGTCGGAATTGGGGTCCATAATTGCCGGTGTTCCTCACTATTTGTCCACCACACATCGGGAATAGACGGGAAGTTAATAGTATTCCCTTTCTAAACAAGGATTATCTAAACCATCGGTCACTGCTGAGTCTGCTTGCTGACAAAAAACGTAATGAAGTGACTCAGACGTTACAGCTGATTTGTACAAAGTTACTGAAAGGTAATACGTTCCCGGCGCGGCGGCCGAATTCCCTTTACGATGGTCTTCATCAAATCTGACAGTTATACTGTTTTTCCGGGAAAACAATCCGGGCATGGGATAATATATGTTGCCGGATAAAATATACCCGTTTGTAATGTTGTATGCATAATTTATCTTAATACATAGTATATTATAGTACGTAATAATAGTATAGGATCCGTGGTCTAGTGATCAGAGCTTGGCTCTCGCCAGTCGTGTCGGTTATCCGCCCCACTGGGTTATTAGAGTAAAGGAAGAGAGTGTGCTCTTGTGTACTGCGCACACACTTGGGCACCATAAAATGACTCCTGCTTAACTGGCCTGGTTTCAATGAAACCGGCCACCGTCGCCGAAATCGGTGTGGGGAGTTATTATTATAGGATCTATAAATGGATCAAATGATAAACAGAAGTAAGTACAAAAAGTAACCCTCGACATTATCAAGCAGGAAGTGAGCTGATGATGTTAAATTATAGCTAACAATCATCTCGGTCACGCTTTCAAATATATAGCCGCTGTTTTATATTTATATCGGGCCTTTTTCCATCTTTATGCTAAAAGATGGCCCCGTGCGAGTTTCTTACGCCGGTTCTTCTCGCCGGGTTCCCGAACCGGTGGTAGGTATCACGTAGGGACAATTCCATAAGATTTGCTTAGTAACCTATATGAACATAAAACTTTTTTGATTTTGACTTTGATCAAGAAGCTACTATGCCACGGACAGACACACACACAGACCGACAAGTGAAACTTATAACACTCCTCTTTTTACATCGGGGGTTAAAAAGAGCTCCTCTTTTTACATCGGGGGTTAAAAAGAGCCTTAATATAAATATGTTCAAACTACCCTAGAGAGAAATCCTTACATATTATTATAAGCTAGATGTAGCCCGCGGCTTTGTACGCGCAAGAAGGAATCCCGAATTTTCAGAAGCTATTCAGCTGGATTCAGTAACAATCCTTATCAAATTAAATACCTAAGTCACTGTAAGCATTTCATTCACATTATGTTAGTCCTTTGCATCATACAGTTCAAATTAATATCTAATTGTTTTCGTAAAATTAAAAAGTACGCGCGAGAAATCAAAACGTGGTCTCGCACTAACACCAACGGATGGGACTCGCTTGACGCAGGTACGCCGCCTACACACTTTTTTTTTTTGTTGGCCTTTTTATAGGCCATTCTTGTTCCCCCAACATAGTTGTTGGGTTAGGTTAATCAAGTTAGGTCAGGACAATTATTTACTTATTACATTGCAACATTTATTATTTTTATTCTATCTTTTACTTTTCTTTCTAACACATTTTTACTGTTTCTTTCTATATTAGCGGCTACTATTATCTCTATTACAATTTCATTTTTACATTTCCATTTTTACATCTTAATATCTATTACATCATTTTAATCTTCTTATTACATTTATTCCACATCATTAGATTGCATCATTATTTTAATTTTAACTTTACATTTTGTGATACTTCTGATACCCACTTCTCCTTAAAACCTGACAGCATTCAGCATTCATGATTTATTTCATTTATCAGTTTTTATTTTCTCTTATTACAATATAATTCATTTTCTATTTCATTTACATTATTCCTTATTATTACTAATGTTATTAATTTTGATTTAATCTTTTAACAGTAATTTCTTATTATTTATATTTCTATCATTTACAAATTACAATTCAATCCTTTATGTACTCCATTCTTATAGTTAATATACTTTTTTATTTTTCTTCCATTTTCAGTTCGGAATGTCCACCCCGAAATAGTTTTGCATCAAATTTATAAATCATAATAATATTTTTGTAATAATTGTGCCACTACCAGTGCGCGAGCATGGGGTAATGATACCAGTTTAAAATTGGGTCTAGGACTAGTTGGTAGTAGTCCTAGTGTATTGTTGTTTTATTATATCTGTATATTTTATCATTACTTTTGCTATTGCTATATATGCTGTTTTATTTTTACAATGATCATATATATTCTAAGACAAGTCAACTTTTTTTTTGTCAATACACGTACATTATTAAGTCATAGTCTTATTAAAACATTGGTTATATTAAATTCAATTTAATAAATTGTCCAAATTGTTTTTTAATTGACTGCTTTGCCTACTGCAACTGGCACCATTGGTGGTATTACTGGTCTTCAAGACCGTGTGCGACTGTTACTCGCGCCATGGCGTCCCACTTTTTTCGGACCGGACACTACACCCATATTACGAGTAGTTAGCTTCATCAAAATTACTAGTAGGCTATAAATTATTTAGTTTATGTAAAACCCAATTTCATGCGGGTGAAGCCGCGGTAAAACAACTAGTAAAGTAGTTCTCTTACTTCGTCTGACGTTGTAATAAATATATTTCAAGAACATAATATTATTATACCTAATCGATTTTATGGATAGGAGTAAAAAAACAAAACCATGTCATACTTGCTACAACTTCATCAAGATATTATAATGATTGTGTTTCCATCTTAAAATCACATTATAATTTTCATGTCTAAATATCCCAGCATAATATATCTCGATGGTCATTAGCGAAGTCATAAAAATAAAATTAGGATTTCATAAAGACGTAATTACCATAAAAATTGAGTATACTTAGCGGAGAAAATACAAAGAAAACTTGTACGGTGTTCTGAGGGCGGGGAACCGACATAATTACGTCAGATCCGCCCTTTATCCCGGATTATAATTATATTTAAGGGCCAAGTAAGAAGTATAGCCGACCCTATCCCTTCGGGTAATAGAGGTGTAACTGTATGGTTTGTTCTATTGTTATTTCATGTTTCATTGTTTGCTTTTATCGTCGTATGATTTGTGGGACCACTTAGTGTTAACTTTGTGAAGAGCTTTTTTTCCATTATCTAATAGTTGGCACAGACGTTCATTTTTTCGTACACAAGCATTGTTAATCTTGTCAGAGAAATGAGATAGATAATCCTTTTGACCAGCTGGCGGCGTTCTCGTGACTCATATTATGTTGTTCGTGTCAGAAGTATGCTTCCTGTTCCCTTTGTTAGACAGAAATTTAGAAGAAAAAAAGAATTTAAATAACTTCTACTATGTACAACCAGCATTCTGCTCGACCACTTTCGAAACATTTTCCTCTACACTGGGACGCCTCAAAATATTTAAATCCGGAAGTGACCGCATCGACTGCAAACGTGGTTGAAGTCCGTGTTTACACGTGAGTATGTGTGCGTGCGCACCATTCGCGCGATTTTGATTTTATGCCTGGTCGAGCGTCAACTTAATAGATTGTAGTACCTACCTTAAACACATTTTTCAACTAAACTTTACAACGGACGTGGCGGGATTGGTTTCAAGCGTCCACAGATATTATTAGTATGTTACTATAATCCTACTACTATTATAAATATGGAAGTTTGGGACGATGGATGGATGTATGGATGTTACTCCATTACGCAAAAACTACTCAACGGATTTAGAAGAAATTTGGCATGGTAGTAGTTTAGGCCTTGCATTAAAACATAGGCTACTTTTTATCTCGAAAAAGTACAGTCTTCCCGTGGGCGAAGCCGAGGGAATGAGCTAGTATGCCTATATTTACACCAACTCTTTAATAAATTCACCTCTGATATGATATAGGTGGGGGAACAAAGTACAACTAACTAAATTACGCTATTTTATAGCGAGTGTCCACATACGAGGTACCACCAACCGCACGCATCCATCGCCACACCTCGAAACAACCGCGAATGTCACTGTCCTTTGCTGGTCATAACAATCGGCGCACTCTGAAACAACCACGAAATGAAACACTCGGCACTTTACATCACTATTGTGTCGATAATTGCTGCTAATGAACGTCGACGTTTAGCTCGTCACTAGTGCTTTTATCGATATTGGAGTTCATGTCTGGTATTGGACAAAATATTATACACGAATGACTATATTTTGCTTGCAAATTGCCAGTGGAACTGTTAATTTCGCAGGGATAAAAGTAACCTATACCCTAGTAAGTACAGTGGGTTTGGCAACAAGGAGTTGTAATACTACTCTTTCTATAATATTAAGTTTTGTAACATTGATCCTACAGACAAACTGACGAACAGTTTTGTGGGTCTTTAATTTATATGTTTTGATGAGGTATAAAGTAATAAATAATAAATAAATAAATAAACATAATTTAATTTCTTTAAAAGCATTGTTACATCCTACTATTGTCATTATAAATGTAAAAGTGTGTGGGGATGTATGGATGGATGTTTGTGACTCTTTCACGCAAAAACTACTGAACGGATCTCGATGAAATTTGGTACGGTAGTAGTTTAGGTTCCGGATTAACAAATAAGCACCTTCTTATCCCGAAAATATACAGTGTTCCCGTGGGATGCTGTATTTATGTATGTATGTTTGACTGTCTTTCACGCCCAAAGGGCGTTTCCCATTCAGGGTTTGAATGAAAATTGTTATGGTAGTGGCATAACCTTTGGATTTAGACATTGGCTACTTTTTTTTTTAATTTTTTCATTCCGTCAGTTTGTCATTAGTATTCTCGAATCTAAAATATGTAGCATGTGCACCTTAAATTTTAACCAAATTATCGTATAAAATCATAACCGCGCGGCCGACACTGCGCGGCGGTCGCGTGACCTGCAAAGACGGCTTGACGTACGGCAGTGCGAGATTGTCCAAACTTAGTGAGAGAGTCCGGAAAATATTGAGTTATGCATACTATATTTACTTACGTAATATTATATCCTTAAGCTGGGACTATATTTTAGTATATTGTCCGGAATCCGTAAGGCTGGGGATAACTCAGCGTACTGAAAATAGTACTCTGCATTTATATTATAGAGCTGAAAATCGAACACACAAGTGTTAAGTCAAATGTCAATGTCATAATATATTATTACAGCTCGACATTCGACGCTTCGATTTTCAACTCCATTGTATTTTTAGTGCTCTGAATTTTCCCGGGTCCGTCGGATTCCGGATCATATAGTTCTCGCCTTAGGTTGGGTCGAATGAAGTATCATTCCGATAAATACACCTCGTATAAATAAGAATAAGATAAACGCTGTTAGTTAAGAGTTAAGATCAACAGACACGTTAAACACTACTGAAGCTCACTTGAGCGGTCAACACTCAGACGAACACTTGCATCTCGTCTTCTCGAGTGTAAACTGTGAGGAGACTTCACTCCCCGCTCGTTTGTCACTATGCGGTTTTTCTGTATTTACTATAGTGACTGAAAATTGTATCCATTATATAGACAAACGTGGAATGATATATACATGTAATTAATGTCTTTAAGTTGTGATTTTTTATCCCAATCTTATTTTCTTATATATAAATATACAACCGAATATGTACCCGCTTCCTTTTTTTGAAGTCGGTTAAAAATGGATTACAATTCCAATGTCTCGCTAAAACTCGAGAACGGATGGACCGATTAGGCTTATTTTGGTCTTGAAATGATTGTGGAATTTCAGGTTCTGTTCACTGTGATGAATTTGTCACTTGACGGTCAAATATATATAGCTGCGTTCAGTTTACCTGTTTGGTTATTTATTTATTTCAGTTCATAGTTAAGACAGAACAGATAGAACAACGTGTGTCGGGACAGCTAGTAAATAATACATGTCTTCATTGCTATGTATAGACGATGAAAGTTTGACGTACCTACTTTTGAAATTAGTCATCACTACACCCGGACGCGATGATGATATGATATTATAAGAGCTAGCTCACACCAAAACGAGGCGATACGCGACGAGGCACTGCATTTTTAAATTAGTAATTCAAAATTAAACTTTATTCCGTACACAAGAAGCGTTATATTGCAATCGCCGCGTTTTGCAGAGCGGTGCAATTTGATTAAACTTGTATCTTCTTGTGTTTCGGTGTGAACTCACCCTTATTCAGCCACGAAAATAAAACACATAAATTCATTTTCGTGACTGATTAAAAATAAATCATAAGCAATCGTGAACGTAGGACGTAGGTACATAAAAACTCCACCGGATTTTAGTCCCATGCTTTAAAGTTGCAGATGAACAAAAACAACGTTATAATTCGTCGAATAGCGAGGCGATAAATTAAGGGGGACAATACATGCTGGATAAATCGTTGTCACGTAAGAATGTCGCATTAGAGGGGTTCCCCCGGACCCCGGGGGGTGAAGTCGGGACCCCTAGAGGGGGACTTTCGGTGGGAATTGCGAAAGCAATAACAGTGGCACGCCGCAGTTAGGTGTTGTTATTGCTTTGTATTATTTATGTCCCCCTGTCCGAGGTGAGAATTATACGAGTGACCCCGTTTTAAGTTTAAGCAGTTGTTTTGTAATACGCAGCTCACCTAGGTATTTTTCAGATCCAAACTTGTGGACTCGGTTTTATAGCGTAGCTCTTACGACTGGCTTTCTAGAAAACTCTACTTAAAGAAGAGAAAAGACCACCCTCTTTCCCACAGGATTTCCTGTTCGTCGATTGCACAAGGTTAAAAAATCCTGTAATGTTTTTATTGAAATAGAATTGATTAAATAATTTCTGTTTCTGTTTAACAATAATAGTTTTACTTTTATGGATAACTAGCTTTTGCCCGCAGCTATTTACACGTATTTTATATTTTTAAGGTATCTCCTAGATAAGGATAATTAAATTGTATCCGTCTAAATAGCTTCTGAAAATACCACGTTATTTCTGATCATTTTTTTAAACTTAGAATGGGTATAGCAACCTATCCTTAAAAGATAGACATATCTATGCCAACGCGGACATTTTTGTAGACCTATAAAAGAGAAACAATCCCACCATAAATTGTTTTGTAATTTATCTTCAACGGGTTAGGTTAGGCAGCGTCTTCGATAAAAGTTCCCAGACGGCTTGATTTTTTCTGACACTTTCAACAATTATCGTCATAAATCAAACAATTTCCACAAAACCTTAACAAATCATATTTTTTTTCAATTTATCGAACTAAACCTTCCTAAGGAACCACACGTCGATAAATGTAAGCCTCATGAAAATCCTTTCAATAGTTTTTGAGATTATTGCGTACATACAGACGGACAGACTCGGCGGGGCACTTAAGTATCCTATGTCCGTTTCCTGGTCTTAAGCTACCTCCCCACCAATTTTCAGCTATATCGGTTCAGCCGTTCTTGAGTTATAAATCGTGTAACTAGCCTATGTCCTTTCCCATCGTTTAATATATGTCTGCCCAAAATTTCATCAAAATCGGAGCCTATTCAATACAAACAAGCAAATATACACTGAAACAAATAAATCTATTCTCATTATAATATTAGTATAGATGCAAGCCTATCGTTTACTTAGGGGTGTGTCCATAAATTACGTGAGATATTTAGGGGTGGAGAGGGGGGGTCCTGCCGAATGTCACCAAATGTCTCAAAAACGTCTCATACAATTTATGGACGCCCCATTTTTGGTTTTCAATTGGTCCCTCCTTGGTCCCTCGGTTAAATCAGTTAAAATAATTAGAATTCTGACTTATTCCTACACGGGCAATACCTATATTTGATGATAACAAAACAGAAGCTAAGTAGAATCGTTATAATAAGCCTCATAGAGGCTACGATCGAGTTCGGTATTTACACAGTCTGTTTGTTTAGCGGATAAGATAGATAAAACGTATTTATTGCCTATTCTTTTCTTATGTTTGCCTTTATCATTCAACATACTTTGTTTGCTAAGTTTATTTCATCGGAATGGAATCGTTGAGATATTTTATGAGCTATATAACAGGCTATGTGAGACATAAGTTTCATAAAGTTAAAAGGCTTCGCGAATTTATATTATTAAATATTGTCCCCGAGTTAAAGGAGTGA
Organism: Phengaris arion; assembly: GCA_963565745.1. NCBI lineage: Eukaryota > Metazoa > Arthropoda > Insecta > Lepidoptera > Lycaenidae > Phengaris > Phengaris arion. The sequence continues at coordinate 4,731,103 of OY751439.1, read as the reverse complement.
AATAGAAAGTCGTATTTTTTTATTCTAAATGTTCTTGGAAGTTCTGCTTGATAGGCTACCATGGATCACTGATTCTTAACACAAGTCTCTTATTTTGAAAATCGGTCGGTGGTGGCACAGACGGCGGACTTATCGTACTCGTAGAACATACAAAAATATATAAAAATATATATTACAGCCCAATATATATAACAGCCTCCTTTTTTTGTAAGTTGGTTAAAAATGTGTTCAAATATGTCCAAACACGGCCACAAACTTAGAAAAGACTTTATTATTTTGTTTAATAATTTTGTTAGAATTATGTATCGAAAAATAAAGTTTCTGTTACACAAATTTTAATAAGTTTTTATATAAGTATTAAAAAGCGTCCAATATTGTTTTAATATATCTTGCCACATCCCAACTTATTGTTCATTTGATCGAGTTTATTAAATAAGGATCGGTCGGCAGCTGCGGGTTAACATAATTTAGGATAACCTTATTTCGTCCCGTGGTACCGTGGTAGTTTACTATCTAATATTAAATCTATATTCAACTATTAGTTTGAATTTTCGGAAATATCAATCTATTGTCGGTTACTGGAATAGAATCTACTTCAATTGTCTATACTCTATAGCAGCAATTCTTAACCTCTTTCAGGACCCCTAGAAAATCAAGCACAATTTCACGATTTTATTAAAAAGAAACATCAAAAAATTTTAGACCATTTACTTCACTCACTCTTTACTTCAGTCAGTTTCAGACACCGCCCGCCCGCTGGAGCATGTTCGCTCTGCTAATTAAGCGTAGCGATTACGATACTTGGTGCAATTTATTTATTGTCATTTTTCCATAAATGAGACTGCGGACCCCCATACATATACTTGCGGGCCCCCAGGGGTCCGCGGACCACAGGTTAAGAAACAATTCTCTATAGTATTAATATCCATGGACGCTCCACACAACGTCAGTCTGGCCCCGTGCTCGACATAAAGTCTGAATCCGGAAGGCTTGGGAAATTTCAGAGCATTGAAAACATGGCCTATGCGTCATTAGTAAATTTTGACATTTGTACTTATGATTCACTGCATTCTTAACGCGAATCTACACTTATATTGTAAAGAAGAAGAGTTGTGTATCGCGAAGAAATGTACGGTTTCCGCGAGATTAACATCTATATTAGATAAGTCGAGATAGTCGTGGGAAACATCTATATTAGATAAGTCGAGATAGTCGTGGGAAACATCTATATTAGATAAGTCGAGATAGTCGTGGGAAACATCTATATTAGATAAGTCGAGATAGTCGTGGGAAACATCTATATTAGATAGGTCGAGATAGTCGTCGGAAACATCTATATTAGATAAGTCGAGATAGTCGTGGGAAACATCTATATTAGATAAGTCGAGATAGTCGTGGGAAACATCTATATTAGATAAGTCGAGATAGTCGTGGGAAACATCTATATTGGATAGGTCGAGATAGTCGTCGGAAACATCTATATTAGATAAGTCGAGATAGTCGTGGGAAACATCTATATTAGATAAGTCGAGATAGTCGTCGGAAACATCTATATTAGATAAGTCGAGATAGTCGTGGGAAACATCTATATTAGATAAGTCGAGATAGTCGTGGGAAACATCTATATTAGATAAGTCGAGATAGTCGTCGGAAACATCTATATTAGATAAGTCGAGATAGTCGTGGGAAACATCTATATTAGATAAGTCGAGATAGTCGTGGGAAACATCAATTTTAGATAAAATTTCCAATAAACAGCGCTGAAGAATACTCTAGTATCCATTGATGACCTCTGTGGCTCAGTGGTTAGTGCGTTGGCGCTCAAGTCGGAGGTCGCGGGTTCGAATCCCGCCAGGGAGCATAAAGTTTTCGGTGTTCCTGGGTCATGGATGTGTCCCTACCTATTAAATATGAGTATTATATAAAAAAATCTTAAATATATGTATAGTATAAAAAGTATTAAATATATTTGCTCTGACTTGCTGTCGAACGCAGTGCAAAAGTATCCGTAAGCGTAATCCTAAATCTAAATAATTGTATAACTAAATTAACTAGCTGTAGCTGATATTGTATTGTTTTATTAATTTTTTCCATACTGATTTATTAATCTAAGTATTATCAGTGGGCTCAGCGGCAAAGATTCGTTTCATTACTAGATATTTATTGTTTCGACCTTTAATTATTTTTTTCTGTCTGAACGTCTTTATTGCAGCAAATCATGTGGTTGAAGCAGACGTAGTTGATTTTAAAATACGTTTATATAGCTCAATTAGTTTACAAAAGCTATGGAATGAATTAAACATAACCACACAATCTACAGGTCTGAAGTCAGCAAAAACATCTTAAATTTAAATTTAAATATGGTTTAAAAAAACCTTTTTTAAAAAAACTAGCTTTTTTAAAACGGAATTCCTATGGCTCCCTACTATCTTCAGTATCAAATCAGTTCCATGACATCGTAATGTTGCATACACGTGCAAAATTTCAGCTCAATTGACACGTGAACTTTCACGTGTCAATTGAGCTGTGTACTTTACCTACTTAGGTAAAGTACTGTGTACTTTACCTACTTAGGTAAAGTACACAGGTGAAAGTAAATAAAAGCTTGTGAAAACTGATTTTTAGGAAAAAGTGTGAAAATGACAACATATAGGTTTTTAACAACTTTTTCTGCCTCGAATCGTAGAAATAAATTTTAGCCTCAGCTGTAGACTAATTAGGACTAGACTCATTCTGTCAGTACTAAAGAAAGGCTTCTCTTTGACATTTCAGACAGGTCCTGCGATGATGACTCGCCAGTGGCGACAAGGCGACCGCGAATTGTAAATAAGAGCTATTGTACTCCTAGCGTGATGCATAAACGTCACCCCATTGTTTAATTGTAAGGGTATTCGCTAGACAATAGGACTCTCTCTGTAATCTACGGTTGACTCCACCGTATGTGTACAAAGTTGCAATTGAGTGAAGCAGTTGACTCTATAGTTGTGTTTACTTATGTTCGACTGAAACTTTCATCTTCTTAAAAATGTCTGTTGGTTTTTTTTGTATAAATTGTGTCAGGGTTTAAATATTTACCTATCGATATTAAAAGCATACGTTATTCAACGTAATTAATAATTGTTATTCATAACAATAATAGTTCATATTGCGTGTCAGTAAAATTATATTTGAAACAGATTATATTGTAACAAAATAAATATTTGAATTACTTAACTATTCAGTTATGGTTAAAATCATTTATAGTTGAATGATTATATGCCGCCAGGGAGCATAAAGTTTTCGGTGTTCCTGGGTCATGGATGTGTCCCTACCTATTAAATATGAGTATTATATAAAAAAATCTTAAATATATGTATAGTATAAAAAGTATTAAATATATTTGCTCTGACTTGCTGTCGAACGCAGTGCAAAAGTATCCGTAAGCGTAATCCTAAATCTAAATAATTGTATAACTAAATTAACTAGCTGTAGCTGATATTGTATTGTTTTATTAATTTTTTCCATACTGATTTATTAATCTAAGTATTTCCTATGACACGCAAGCGCGCCAATTTCCAACCACAAGTAAAACTGATAGATAAGTAAAACCCGGACCTCCAAGATACAGGCTATGCCCAGTTTGGGGTCCACTGCTATAAATTTTAATTAAATAACATTCCTCAATGAGGACTATCATGTACGCTTTATTGGTTTATGTAAAATTGCACGCGACACTAAAATTATCATGATTGTAAACTTTTTATTAATGTAATGGCTTGGTAAAGATAAAAAAATAAATTATAAAAATCGGTTGTCTATAAAGTCGGTTTACTGACGATAGTTGAACGTGACAACGTCATGTTTATAGTGCGCGCGGAACTAATTGGCCGCGCCTTAGGTAGGCGTGTTGCCGCCGCGAAGTCCGGCGCCGAACTGAGTAATAACATCAAGCACCCGCCTCTCCGCCCCACCGCTCACATACCTAAGGCGTGGCTAGCTGAGGTAACGGCAATGCGTCATATTTAGCGGGGTAACGCTGGTAACAGGTAACGCATGAGTCATGTTTGTTCGTGCGTGCAGCCGGCTCCATCAAATTATAAGACGTTATCACGTCAAAAAAATCCGTGGTCTGGTACCCGTAATACAAGTTCTTCAAGAACTTACCACGGAACCAGATTGACGTGATGTGAAAGCCTCCATAGGGATTATTATTATTATACCGCGTGCTTTTTCAGTCAGTGACCAAACTTTTAAGAGTGAATGTACTCTTGAATATAAGCAACTTTTACTATGTAATCAACTTTCCTACTTGAAAAAAAATCAGCTGTTTGTTACAAAAGAACAATGACATAGATCGCACTTTTGTAGGAAACAGCTGATTGTTACAAAAGAACTATGACATAGATCGCACTTTTGTAGGAAACAGCTGATTGTTACAAAAGAACTATGACATAGATCGCACTTTTGTAGGAAACAGCTGATTGTTACAAAAGAACTATGACATAGATCGCACTTTTGTAGGAAACAGCTGATGTTACAAAAGAACTATGACATAGATCGCACTTTTGTAGGAAACAGCTGATTGTTACAAAAGAACTATGACATAGATCGCACTTTTGTAGGAAACAGCTGATTGTTACAAAAGAACTATGACATAGATCGCACTTTTGTAGGAAACAGCTGATTGTTACAAAAGAACTATGACATAGATCGCACTTTTGTAGGAAACAGCTGATTGTTACAAAAGAACTATGACATAGATCGCACTTTTGTAGGAAACAGCTGATTGTTACAAAAGAACTATGACATAGATCGCACTTTTGTAGGAAACAGCTGATTGTTACAATAGAACTATGACGTAGATCGCACTTTTGTAGGAAACAGCTGATTGTTACAAAGGAACTATGACATAGATCGCACTTTTGTAGGAAACAGCTGATTGTTACAAAAGAACTATGACATAGATCGCACTTTTGTAGGAAACAGCTGATTTTTTTAACACCCTGCTTACAGATGATAATGGATGTGACGTTGGGTTCCTATAAATCTATTCCTGTCGGCTTTACTTACTAGATACTCCTTACTGTTGTGAACTATGACGTCTTGGTTTTTACAGATCCTTCTTACGCTTGATTGATGATAATAATAATACAACAATAATTGTTATACTCTCTTTTATTGGTACTTATGAGAGAGATGCTTAACACAGATACGTATTACGTATGAGAGATGCCTAACACAGATACGTCTTCACTATATATAGCTTTTTGGCTCACTAAAATAAACTAACAATATAGGCTGTACTTGTGACATCTGTCAATATGACATTGATAGTTCTACTTTATAATACTGTTATATTATAAGCAACACTTACCTTCTGAAGACTCTCAATCAAATCCCTACTTATTAGGCTATATGCTCCGAAATCCGGAACGCCGCGCCGGTGAAAATTCAGAGCATTGAAAATAAAACTCTGTGCTAATACACTAGAGTTGAAAATGGAAGTATCGAGTTTCGAACTGTCATATATGTCATTGACATTTTCTCGACACTCACTTTTAGATTTTCATTTTTCAACTCTATTGTATTAGCGCAAAGTCCCATTTTCATTGCTCAGAATTTTCTATGGCCTTCCGTCTTCCGGATCATATAGTCCCTGCCTAATACAGGCTACGAAGGAGAACCAGCCTTCGCTACTGTAATGGATAAATATTAAGTGACATTTTCTTTGTCAACAGGATCGGCGTCGGCGTCACTTCTATTAATCGTAATGTCTTGCACGTTCCCCGTGTTTGACACGTTAAGGTGAGTCTCACAAGTCACACCGTATCTCTTATTTAGCTACAGGAATAAATGTAGATAAATGCTCATTTATGAGCAATATCTTGAGCAATAATGGCTTATGGTTTGCCAAGTGGAGCTATGTGAACCTACAAAAATATTTTGTAGGTTAGGTGTAGTTGCTGTTGAATAAGTTACACTGTTTATTTATGTTTCTTTTTATTTTCGTCACCACTGTATAATAGAACGGTTTGTAAAATCAATTACAGAAAATTTGGGCACATGGTCGTCGCCTTACGGAAAAAGATTTGGCAGAAGAAAGAACTTTCAAAAAGTCGAAAAACAAATATATCTAGTAATGAAACTAATCTTCGCCGACGAGGCCATTGACCTTACACTATAAGCTGATTCTCACAAAACGTAAGTATTTAACAAAAAAGAGGTTTGAAATCAGCTGAGGTGAATCAGCTGATCAGTGGGCTCAGCGGCAAAGATTCGTTTCATTACTAGATATTTATTGTTTCGACCTTTAATTATTTTTTTCTGTCTGAACGTCTTTATTGCAGCAAATCATGTGGTTGAAGCAGACGTAGTTGATTTTAAAATACGTTTATATAGCTCAATTAGTTTACAAAAGCTATGGAATGAATTAAACATAACCACACAATCTACAGGTCTGAAGTCAGCAAAAACATCTTAAATTTAAATTTAAATATGGTTTAAAAAAACCTTTTTTAAAAAAACTAGCTTTTTTAAAACGGAATTCCTATGGCTCCCTACTATCTTCAGTATCAAATCAGTTCCATGACATCGTAATGTTGCATACACGTGCAAAATTTCAGCTCAATTGACACGTGAACTTTCACGTGTCAATTGAGCTGTGTACTTTACCTACTTAGGTAAAGTACTGTGTACTTTACCTACTTAGGTAAAGTACACAGGTGAAAGTAAATAAAAGCTTGTGAAAACTGATTTTTAGGAAAAAGTGTGAAAATGACAACATATAGGTTTTTAACAACTTTTTCTGCCTCGAATCGTAGAAATAAATTTTAGCCTCAGCTGTAGACTAATTAGGACTAGACTCATTCTGTCAGTACTAAAGAAAGGCTTCTCTTTGACATTTCAGACAGGTCCTGCGATGATGACTCGCCAGTGGCGACAAGGCGACCGCGAATTGTAAATAAGAGCTATTGTACTCCTAGCGTGATGCATAAACGTCACCCCATTGTTTAATTGTAAGGGTATTCGCTAGACAATAGGACTCTCTCTGTAATCTACGGTTGACTCCACCGTATGTGTACAAAGTTGCAATTGAGTGAAGCAGTTGACTATAGTTGTGTTTACTTATGTTCGACTGAAACTTTCATCTTCTTAAAAATGTCTGTTGGTTTTTTTTTGTATAAATTGTGTCAGGGTTTAAATATTTACCTATCGATATTAAAAGCATACGTTATTCAACGTAATTAATAATTGTTATTCATAACAATAATAGTTCATATTGCGTGTCAGTAAAATTATATTTGAAACAGATTATATTGTAACAAAATAAATATTTGAATTACTTAACTATTCAGTTATGGTTAAAATAATTTATAGTTGAATGATTATATGGAATAGAGAATTAAATTAATCTATTTAACCAGTATTCTCGTACAAAGTTGGCTATAACAGCTGGATATTAGTAAGCTGCATAACTATAATGGTTATCCAGATTACCAATGTAGCTAATGCAAAGTTATAAGAAATGGCTGCAATGTTTGTGTTATTTCCGCATCAGGCTTGATCCTAATATTTCTAGTACCCTTAAATCCATTAACTTCATTTCCTTGGACACCTTTTACTTTTTACAAACCTGAGGTGGAAATTACTAAATACTTACTAATCAGAGGTAAAAAATAATTTAATAATTCTACTCGGTGACTTTTTATTCCGTCGGGACAAAATAATATTGTATCTCATGTATGTAGTACTATGGTATACTACTTAGTTTCATTTTTTCTAACATGGTGAAAAATTGTTTCACAATTTTCTCCCGCGCGCCGCTCTGCGTCTCCCGCGCGCCTATCTGCGTCACCCGCGCGCTGCTCTGCGTCTCCCGCGCGCCGCTCTGCGTCTCCCGCGCGCCGCTCTGCGTCTCCCGCGCGCCTATCTGCGTCACCCGCGCGCCGCTATGCGTCTCCCGTGCGCCGATATGCGTTTAGTACTTTAATATACGCGCACTACTATAGGGTGACAAAAATGCATGTTCCTTTTAAGATTTTCTAACATTCAAATACTTGAGCTTTGACACAAAACACATTTGTGTATATCTTCTTCAGACGGGATAAAAAGTCACACTCAAAACAAATATAACTTATGTGTCAGCGATGCAACTAGGAGCATTTCTAGGAATGCCTTCTTGGGTACGGATCAGTATAGTAAGAATTGCCAATCCCAGATAAAAACGTCATTTATATTTTAGTAAAATAAATAAAGCTTCGCGTTGTCAATTTAAAAAAGCATACTTTTTTAAATTAGGATATGTCGACCTATAATTTTGTATGTCAAAATCATAAATTAATATTTCGGGTTTTTGCTTAAACCTTAAAACTTTATTCGCTCCGAGTTTAGACATACAACGAAAAATTTTCCCTTTTTTTGGAGCAACCGTATGTAAATACTATGTAACATACTTAAAAAAAATGTAAAATCATCTACTCGAGTGTTGTTATATTATGATTATAAGCTGTATCTGTCTATTCCTGTTGGTAATTATTATTTTTCTTTCTTTAAATGAATGTATTAGAAACAATAATTGTAATTGTAGTATTATGTATTAGAAATAATTGTATGTAATGAGCAGTGGTTGTGCGAGTAGCGACCGAATAATTCTCCGAATAAAAACTCAGCTCGATACAGTGACCTATATGAGATGAGTTTACAATTAAAATATGTTATAATTAGATTTTGTATAATGAACATAGACGGGCCGCCGGGGTTTTGGTTTTCGACCGGTCGCGGAAACTCAAAAACTTTGAGTGTCCGTAACAAGCTGGTCCGTTCAGAGTTTGAGTTTTACCTCTGAAAGGACCTTTCTCAAAGAATATATTTTATATTACTAACGTAAAGAACCGTCATTCAATAGGCTTACACGAATGACAGCTCGCAGCTACGTGCGCGTGGCTAGACGATGCGGTGGGTGCGCGCGGCGAGCGGGGCCGGGCGGGGCCGCTGGTCGTGTCCTGCTTTGACATAATTGACAATAGCATTCCATAATATTCATGTCAGATTTGTCTGACGCGACGTTTAAAATTATTTCGGTGTCAACCTTAGGCCAACACGGCTGACATTCGCCGGTGCTCGAGCTGTCATTTGTAGAGAGTATCGCCCCTATGCCTTTATGCCAACAACATATTAAGGATCACTCTCATAGAAAAAAGAGGTAAAAACTCTATGGGGCAAATCTCGTAATTATTATCGGTTAAATCTCGTTTGGATTTTCAGGTTGTCCCGCTCGCGCGAGCGATTTGAAGTGCATGCGAATAAGCCAGCGCGTTGACCGAACCGAGATTATATCGAAAATAGTTAAGAGAATCGGCATTCTGAAGTTGGCCCTTTAGCCACGATGCCATCACTTATTACGATGACGAAGCTAGAAATCAAAAATTGGTATTCTATATTGTAATATATTGTATATTTGTCTATATTGTAGTCAATATACTGGTATATTGGTATCGCGCGTCACTAAGCGAACGTTTTGTCGATCGATTTTTATTTCGAAGATCGTCATTGTAATTAACGATGTCGTATTGGCTAAGCCCTCTGAATGGACAGTACACTTTTGCGACGAGTCTTACGTACCACAAGCGTGTAAAATTTCCAAACTGTAGAAGTTACAGTTACAAAAACGTAACCCAGTAAAGTTTTTCAGGTTTCTGAAACTAGTAGAGAGCTCTCTTGAAAAAAATTAAATTTTAAAAGTGTAGTACTATCTTTTGCTAGGCGAAATTCAATCAATGTAAACAACATTAATTATGGTATCAGCTGTTAAATTATAATGAGAACCAATAGACACTTACACCCAGTTTCTGAAAGGCTTATCAAATAGTTGTTGAACTAACACGTCGTGTTAACAGGGTTGTTAAATAAATTTCCGTTTCTAAACGCTGATTAGTGAAAAGATTACTAATTATTGATCAAATTCACATGACACATACAAGCACATACAAGCCTTTAATAGCCTTCCAGAAACCGAAAACAGTGCTTGACATGTTGTTTGACCATTCGTTTGACAGTAGTTTTGTTAACTAGCACGTTGATCAAATCAAACGACTGATCAAGCTTTTTGCAACTCAATTTACACTTGACAAGAGATTTTACCGCTGATTAGTTGATTTTGGCGTTGATTAGCCTTTCAGAAACCGAGGGCTAGTGTGATATTGTGATTTGGTTTCGCTTAATCTCCTTCGTAAGAAATGCGAATAAATAATTTTTATTTATTACAAAAATGTGTATCGATCAGGAGTGAATTTTTATCATTAAATAAATACATTCATGCAAAATGGAGGTATCTTTAACAAAAATTACATTTCCGATTTATTATTTATGTAATAATTACTTGAAGTGAAGTTAATTTTAATCAAGATGGCCGATATACCTTTTGTTTCATATTGCTAAAGTTATGACTTATGTCTATTATTTTTAACCGACTTCCAAAAAAAGGAGGCGTTAAACGTTCGGCTGTATATATAAATAATTTTATTTTTATATGTTCAACAACAACTCCGCCGTCTATTGACCGATTTTTAAAATTATTTTTTTGATGTAAAGGGTTCTTAAAAACTCCGAGGTTGGTCCCATTTTCACAAAAGTGGTGACCTGATGATGGGATCCATGAGGAATCGAGGGACTCCTAAAAATTTATATGGACACATATTATAGTATTTTCTACTTTTTCTGAAGTAAACCAAGCATATGCAACCAAAAAATAAGATTTTGCACCAAGGTATATCCTGGATCCAATAGTACTGAACAGAACTCCTGACTCCTTATAGATACATGTTTTGGGATTTCGGTTTTCGGATATTATGTTTGAAGAACTGCAAGCATAAGCCACTATGTTAATTAGAGTAATCATCATCACCATCATCATACCATAAATCATGACATAATGAAGATATAAAAGGTACGTCCTTCTTATAGTATTTTACACCGAGACGGATATCTTTGAACATTACTCTGCCATTTATGGACCGATCTTCAAAATTATTTTTTTAATATATTAGGTATAATCCGAAGTTGGTCTCGTTGTCTCCAAAGCGGGGACCTGATGATGGCATCCATGAGGAATCGAGGGAACTCCTCGAAATTTATATGGACGCATATAGTGATTTTTACTTTTTCTGAAGTAAGTAAACATATGCTACCAAAAAATAAGATTCTGTACCAAGGTATACCCTGAATCCAAAAGCACTGAACAGAACTCCTTAGTCTTTAAAGATACATGTTTGGAAATTTCGACATTTAAAGAACTGCAAGCATATGCCATTATGTACCTTACAGTAATCATCTTATATACAATACCTAATGGAAGCTTGGCGCGTATTCAATTATACATTCGATTGTTTATTTTAATCGTTCTTAAAATATATTAAAAATAATTTAACAAATATCACTAAAAGGGAAAAAATATTATTTTTAAATAAAAATTAAACCGAATTGCAAAGCAAAAATGCACAAAAAAGTATGAAATAAAACTTATTTTCTAAATAATTTCCCTTTAATTTGTCTAAATTTGGCTCTTCAAAATTTTGAAGTCGCCAAGCCAACCTTGCCAGCCAACCAGCCAACTTGAACGTGAGTTCTATTTTATAAATTCTGTTTTATCAGCATTTTGCTCTTGCTGTACGTCTGTAAGTCGGTACGACTTCAAAATTATGAAGATTGAGTATAGAAATAGTTAAAATTTTTGCCAAATTTAAATGGGGAATTATTTAGAAATAGGTTTTATTTCATACTTTTTTGTGAATTTTTACTTTTAATGAAATGATTGAACAGTGTGGCACCATATGTGGCAGGATCCTGCCATTTTGGCAGTTTTAAGCCTTAACCTCTGGCAGTATTTGTTGACGTTTTAGTAATCTGGCAGGATCTGGCACTATTACAATATAAGCTGGCATATTTGGCAGTAAATGGATTCAAGGATTCAAAAGTTTATTTGTAGATTATAATATTGAAGTATCCATAAAAAATGTGCTAATTTAAATATTAGTAGGTAAATAAGGAACTCCGTTTCGGGGTAGGGGATTCCCCGTAAAATGTCTTGTTGAATAATTAAAATATTTTGTTAATTATTATCATTTGTGAACTTTATTTAGCTGATTATAATGTTCGTAGTGATATAATATCTTCAACTGTCACTTGTTTTGATTGGTAATTTGATAAAGAAGTACTCAAGTGATTTGTTGGAATCTGGAAAATCCGGAAAAAATGTCTGACGCAGCTTGCGAGAGAATATTCTCGCAAATCATCATCATAAAAAAACAAAAACGCAGAACAGATTCGCTAATAGACTAGTTGCCTCTATTTTAGATGGAAAACAAGGTATCAGTGAATATGGTGATTGCATTTCATTCCAACAAAAGAAATAATTAAACAGATGACAAAAGCGATGTATATTGAAGCCGATTAAAAAGATTATGATGCAAATACAAATGTATAATGGTAATTTAATTTTTAAACTTTTAACTAAACATGTAAGGCGGCCACAGACGAGAGGCCGATCGTTTCAGTTAGAACTGACGCCTGAACGGATTCGAGCCCATACACGGAAAAAGTCGCATCCGACCCAACTGACGTCAGTTCGGCCTGAACGGATTCGAGCACACACACGACACGATTTTGCATCCGTTCAGGCCGAACTGAAGGCAGACCGGACCATGTATGGGCCCCTTAAGGCGGCCACAGACGAGAGGCCGATCGTTTCAGTTAGAACTGACGCCTGAACGGATTCGAGCCCATACACGGAAAAAATCGCATCCGACCCAACTGACGTCAGTTCGGCCTGAACGGATTCGAGTACACACACGACACGATTTTGCATCCGTTCAGGCCGAACTGAAGGCAGACTAGACCGTGTATGGGCCCCTTAATAAACGAAACTACCGAACATCTATTTATTTTAAATTACGGCATTATTTCGGCATTTTTGGCTTATGAGTTTGGCAGGTTTTGTCAGTTTTCTGCACTCAGTGGGGCAGGATCTCAGGTTTGAAGTTGGTGTTGAATTATAATATGATAATATAAATAATAAATATCAATTAGTATTATTATTATTTTAAGTATATTAAGTATATTGTTACTTGTAACTAAAGTCGAGTTCACGAGACGAAATAAAAAATGTAAAAATTATGGGTGGGTAACCTTTGGAACAAATTGAAAGAACAGTTTGACGTGCGCTACAGTCAAACAGTTTGCTGAAGCACACCAAGTTATTGCGTCAAATGTAAATGTGAGATGTTCTAGGTCTTTTTGTATGTATATTATAATTTAATATGCTATTGTACTAGATCAATACTCGACACTAAAATCTTTTGAAATGATTATGTACAAGCGCGATTTTCGCTATCAACTGTTTTCGGAGAAAAATAAAAAGTTTAAAATATTTTCCTCGCGTTGTTCCAAAAAGGTATATTTATTAAATTAGTAACATTATAAAAGGGTATGCTAAAAGCGAATTTAGATGTCTAAAGTTAGTTTGTTGGGATGTTTGTGAGATTTATTACAATATGGTGATTAAATGGATTTAATACTTTGTTCTCGAAAACCAAGCGATCACTTCATCGTAAACAATAAAGTAAGTTAAAGCCAGTAAGTGTATAAAACACCATAATATTACTAGACTGTAGGTAGTTGAATATCTCTATCTATCTATATTTAAACTCCTGTACATAAAGCATTTGATGCATCACGCAGGTTTTATTGGTAAGGATGGTACCATTTTTTTATATTTCACCTGCATATTTTAGCAAAGACAATTGTACAAGTGACCAACGGCCCGTTTCCGTAACCTATCTACCAATAACTATTTGTAGAAACGTCACTTTTGTATCACAAAAAACCGGCAAATGATTGAATGACGACGTTTTTAACAAATAGTTATAGATAGATAGGTTATTGAAACCGGCCGTAGGAAGTTGTGACATTATATTTTATTTATTCGTGTACAAACTGTTTTTGAATATTAAAATAAAACTTAAGTTTAAAAAATCGAATAAAAAACATTTACATAAATGCCTACTTGTAAACTTAATACTTGCATAAGTTAAATGATCAGAAAATAATTTGTATACGAAATCACATGTTTATATTATGTAGATTTAATGCTTAGGTATTTGTTGGTAACATTTAATAATAATCTTATATTGTTACTAAAAATGCTCTTTGATGTTATGGAGATATTTATGTTTTGTTAACCGACTTCCCTAAGGACTAGGTACGCAATTATTCCACCAATTTAATGAATCGAATTTGATGTATCTTTGTTTGCAACTTGCTTTTGTAACTTAAAAATCTGATAAATAATTTAGGTGAAGCTTACAAGGCTATTTCTTGGAAGGACTTATGTCAAAACTTGTAACACTGGTAAAATCAGACATAATAATATAAATTGTGTACTGATCTACCTAACCTAACCTAACCTACCTTTTTTTTTAAATATTATCTATTGCAATAATAAAAATATTAACATTTTTTATTTTCTAAATCAATATATTTTTCTGCAATTATCTCTCCTTTTGTTTTTATTGTAATAAATAATTGTAAATGTAAATAATTTCATTTGTCAGAAATAATAATAAATTTCAATTTCTTAATTTTCATTTGTCGATGTGAAAGAAAAATCTTAAAATGTTCGTACCATCCTTTATCATAACTCATAGTGTAGACAATATTTGTGTAAGAAAATGAATACTATTAGTGTATTAAGTGACTGAGTTACTTTCCGCTGTCTCGGTTGGAAATTTTGTAAAATAACTTAAGATCTTATTTGCTCAACTTACTTTTGAAGGAGTTTAATAAATTATTCGAAGGGAAAAGTTGTTTTATTTTATCTACTCTTTAAATAATAATAATCGTAATATTATTTTATCTGTGACCAAACATATCTCGGGACAAGTGCTACTTTGACTGGAGAAATACCAGAGCCTGACAGAAAAGCGGCGATGTTTCTCTAGTAAGTGTAGAGGAACTGGACTCGTAAAGGGGGTGGGAAGTCGAACAATGCACTTGTTGCACCCCTGAAGGTCGATTCTGATAATAAAATCCTGTAATAATATACCTAGTTACAATTCAGTTCAGATATTATGTTAAAACTGCAAAATAACTTCAAATCAAAGTGAAATTTGTTGTTCCAAACTCCAGAAATCAGTTTATGATATTCATTTATAATTCAATAAAAGTAAAATGGAATTGTATGTTAATTACGAGAATTGGGGTTCTGGTCTCCAGCAAACCTACATGAGTGAAGCTAATTGCTTACCATCAGGCAATCCATCAGCTGGTACACTCTTGTTATCGAGACAAGCTTAAACGAGACAATCTTGTATATATATAACCATAATCTCGTTAGTTTAATATATATATGTGGGAATAAAAGGTTATTTTATTTTAGTTATTTAATAAAAAGGAGTATTCATAGACTTAAAAAAGGCGTTTGATACTATAAGCCACAGCCTTCTGCTAAGTAAATTGGAAGCGATAGGAATAACCGGTAAAGCACTATAAATACTCCAGTCTTATCTCACCGGACGATCCTAGATTGTAAAGTTTGACCATAATACACAAAGTAGTGCACTACCGGTTACCTTTGGAATCCCCCAAGGCTCCATTTTGGGCCCCTTACTATTTTTGATTTATGTGAATAATCTGCAAGAACTGGGCCTCAAAGGCCACATTACACTCTATTCCGATGATACCTGTCTGTTATACTTTGGTTCATCTATACATAACATAATAGCACAAGCCCAAAGTGACTTAAATTCTATACACATTTGGTTCCAACATAATCTATTAACTATTAATACAACTAAAACCTGTTATGTAATATTCAAAGCCAAAAATAAGCGGATCCCACAACACCCTCCATTAACAATTAATAATATACCTCTCCAACAAAAGGCTTCAGAAAAATATCTTGGATTAACCATTGATGCTCAACTAACATGGAATACCCATCTAGAAAAAATTAAAAGTAAACTTGTAACACTTCGGGGATCTCTGCGTAATATTGTACGATGTATCCCAAAAAATATACGCTACACGAATTACAATTCCCTAGTAAAACCGCATCTTACCTATCTCATTGAAATCTGGGGATCGGCCGCTAAAACTAGATTAGATAAAATACAAATATTACAAAATAAAATCATCAAAACCCTTTTTAATTACAACCGATTAACACCAACATCCAAAATCTACGACGAAACTAAAATAATGAACATTAAAAAACTATACAAATACCACATTTGCTTTTTTATTCACAAAACGCTCAATAGGAATATCCACACTAACCTTTTGTTCACTAAACATAAACAAGTTAGCGAGCGCCGAACGCGTCGAGCGAGCTACCTCGTCATACCCAAACATCGCACAGATTACGGCAAGTCGACGTAGTATATAATCAAAGGTCGACACCTACTGTCGAAGGAGCGCAGCTATACAACCGCATACCCTCGCGCATAAAACACTCCCAATCTTTGAATGTTTTTAAAAAGCAATTAGCCGAACATATTATAAACGAAAATTAAAATGATTTAGTTTACTGTCTATACTCTTGTAATAACACAATAATAGGTTTTGTAATCAGTTAGCTATATTTTGTTAAATGTGAGGTACGTACACATTTTTTTTACCTTTTATGAAATTCAAATGTTTGTGCCTTTATGTACCTGTAATTTAAATGTACTTTTATTGTATTTTCGACGACGAACGATGAAATTGTATCTAGACATTAAGTAATCAATGTTATCAAATAAGTGGCAGCTTGCCTTTGTTGATAATAAAGAATCTTTAAACCTAAACCTAAAGGTTAAAGTATTTACGTAAAATTGAGTGTGCAGGGAGTTTTCGCGGTCTAGATAGGTTTTATCCCTGAGAAACTGCGCATTTTTATGTTATGTATGTGTCGAAGCGGTTAATATTTTAGCTGCTGAATTGACTAGTTGAAAGTCAATAGTTCGGAAATATAATTGGCGGGAACACAAACGCCATGTTTGGTGTGAACACAAACGCCATGTTTGGCGTTAACACAAACGCCATGTTTGGCGTTGATAATCATCCGGTTTGGTGGGGGTAGTGATCACGTTTTCCCTACAAGGAACGATCATGGAACACTAAACTACGAGCTGTGGTGGAGGTTCGGCTCGGGAACTATCGAACTATATATTCTTGTTAAAAAGTGATATTGAAAATTAGTGCAAACTATTGTAAGTAGTGTTAAATTAGTTCAAAGTTATTATTATTTTTAATAGACAGTGAATAATTATTAAAATAGTCAGAAGTCTTTAGTATTATTTCTATTGAGAATAAAGGTGAGGTAATGTTGTTTATTGCCTTTCATTTTGAAACCAACACAACCCACGTCATGTCCACATTAGGAGCCCCATACACGGTTCGGTTTTCCTTCAGTTCGGCCTGAACGGATGCAAAATTGTATCGTCTGTGTGCAATTTTGAGATCGCATCAGTCGGCCGTATGGACTGAAGCGATTCGTTCCAGTGTTGCCAACTGTGTTTTTGCGTAACTACTAAACTCGCGTCCCTTTCTACTAAAAACTACTAAAAGAGTACCGATAACTATAAAAAAGCTACTAAACTTAGGAATCCCTAAAAGTTTTTTTAGGGATTTTGTGTTTACAAACATATTACATACATTTTAAGTTTTTATATTTAACCGTTAAATTAAAAAAATATAGTAGGAAATATTATGATTATAGAAATTAAATCGGTAGTTTTAAGCGAATTACTGATGCGTGCTACTATGTGCTATTATGATAAGGTGTCATAATAGCACATAGAAGCAGGCCATTTTGTATATTATGATTACTGTCTAGCTATTTTCTACTACTTACTACTACTTACTAATGAGGGAATAAGATACAAAATTTAGTAGTAAAACTTTGTAAAACAACTAAGTTGGCAACATTAATTCTGACCTGTACGGATAGACAGAACGGCAATAAAATTGGACTGCACGGTAATAAAATTCGAGTGTAAAATAAAACCGGTCAAGTGCCAGTTGGTAAGAAGGATTCCGTACAAAACGGAAAAACACACGTTTGTTGTATGGGAGCCTCAAATTTTTATTTTATTCTGTTTTTAGTATTTGCTGTTATAACAGCAATAGAAATACCTACACCATACATGTGTGAAAATTCTAACTGTTGAGCTATCACGGTATAACTAGGATAAGATACAGCCTGGCGACAGACGGACGAACAGCAAAGTCTCAGTAATAGGGTCCCGTTTTTACCCTTTGGGTACGGAACCCTAGAAATGGCACGTGGTCTAAAGAAATTTATTAAAGTTCATTGAAGTATTTAAAACTTTAGTAGTAAAAGTAGCAAGGAGAGCGGCGGACAGACAGACAGATGGACGGGCAGAGTGAAATTATAAGGGTTCCTTAAGTATTACGGAACCCTAAAAACACGACCGAAGCTCGTGGCAATTTTATCGTGTATGTGCTCGAATCCGTTCAGGCCGAACCTTAGATTAAAATGCCTAGAAACCGAGTACGCGCATGAAAAGTGAAGTCAATCATACTGAGCCATATCGGCTCAGTTTGTCCGAAAAACCCACGGATAAGATAAATGAGGTTGGATTGGCAACCGTGATACTTTTACTTGAAAACCAGCGTCGCTGCCTGTCTCTCACTAATGCACTCCACTACATAAGAAATAATAATACATACACGAATTACGCACACTAATTAACAAATCACACCTAGAACAGAGGGCTGCGATTTGGTACTCACACTACGTTGAGTCGGTAACGTTATGACACAACCACATGCTCAAAATTCACACGCACGCTAGGGCTTGCTATGGTCGATAGGAGTTTTCGATAATGAAAATGGTCAAACTTGAATCTTGAAATCATCTTAGTTTCAGTTAGATTTACGATTTATGAGCCTCAACTTTTGAATGCGGCGGGGGGAGTAGCGGGACAAGTATGGTTGCGCGTGTACAATATGTGCATCCCCACTATTTTTGCCGAGGGCTCATCGTAAACCGTAAACCGTCCTATAGCTATTGGTAATTGAATGAAAAATTTTAATAACGGGAGCACTAGTAATTAGTAAGTAGTATTGGGATAGAAAATGAAAAAAAATATCAACATGTATTACCTTTATTTGTAATCAAAAATAATTAGAAAATCAAAGGAAAAAAAGAAGTCGATGGTCGATAAATATTATGTAGCAAAAAAAAGACTAGCTAAATTTTACTACCGAGAACTAGTAACTCATTCAGAAGAAAAAAAAGTGTGTGTCAGCTCCGACGCACGACTGGAGTTTACTCTAAAAAGTAAAACACGTCCCTCAGAAGGAACAAAAACTTTAGCGATCGATTTGAGTTCAAAAATTCGTGCCATGTGAAAAAAAGTGACAGGTGTGCAGAATAGGTTGCGCACGAAAACGTAACGAGGTCATTCGTTCAGTAGATGTTACTGCTCTTTTTTTTTTCATACCGGGGGCCTTATATGAAAATCGATTCTTAAGGAGTAAACTCCAATAATTTGTCGATAAATCATCGATCACTGACTGCACTATCCAGGCGACCAAAGCGGACGTGACGCGAACGAGTCGAAAGGCGCGGTAATTTGGCTCGCTTCGCAACCCATTGCGCGGCAGATGTGTCTTCTCGCGAAATATTTGCGTACTTCACCAGGAATGTATATTTTCTGTGATTCTTGGCTTAATTGTCGTTTCTACTTAGAATTTTATAATTCGAACTAGTTTTTTGTGAAAAATACTAAAAAACTAAGGTTTTTATGCTTACCGATGAAAATAAATTCCTCCTTGTTTCATATTTGATGTCTGACTCTTTAATTTGCACATAACAATCGCACAACACGGCATTTTCAAAGGATATTAGCGCTGCTCCGTACTGCGAGGCAATCAACAAGCGACTAAAAAGTATGAACGCGTGGTTCGGTTGAAGTATGATTGTCCAATCATACTTGTGGCGCGTCTGCCCCGCGCACATTGCCAATCCAACCTCATTTATCTTATCCGTGGAAAAACCCGTCAGTTGTCTTAACAACTTGCGCTTTGCAACATTAGCGCTTGACCTTAGTCAAGCGCTAATGCATACATCTACTATTAAAAACATTATGACGGTTTGTGTCGTTATTGGGTGTCACATTGCATCGGAAAAGAATTAAAAAGCTTCGGACATAACATTTCATATGTAAGTATGAAATGTTATGTCCGAAGAATTTGACTTGTATTAAGTCAAATATTTAAAATATTTGAAAATAAAATCATATTAATGTCGCCAGCTTGTTGCCCAATTGTGAATTGTGAAAGTGTTACTAGCAAAAATAAATTTATTTCAAAATTTTCATGGCTAACTAAGGCCCGTATTAATAAAGCGTTCTTGTCTCTAAGAATATTCTCAAGAAAGTCCTTATGATGTGGTTTTAATTGGTAGACCGTACTTAAGTACGGCGATATATATATATACTATACTACCTACAGCTGCAGGTACGGCGTATCAAGTGAGTGCGAACGTATTAATAAACGAGACTCGTTACTCAAGTACGCTGTCATTGCTGTCAAACTATTACTTGAGACGCGGTTTCGTGGGTACAGTCAAACCTTGACTTGAGAACGGCTTGCTTGGAAATTGGGATACAGTAGATTATTATTTGTGGTGTTTTCGGGTGTGTTACAATTATGTAAATTAAAATCTAAATATTTATGATTAAACAAACTCAGAATTTACACTACATACTCAACACAAAATAAAGTTATAAAAAAGATGCTATATTGATACATGATTGATTCTTCTTTTTTTGGTAATCGCGGCTGCAAAGGTTTTGCACCATTCTGCCAGTGTCGAGTATTTATAGAAATATTTTCGATTTTATTTAAAATTAAAAATTAAATAAAATATATTTATTTATTTATTTATATTAAACTAATTACCTATTTGATTTATATTAATTGACTTGATTTGACACTTGACAGCAGAACTTTTTTTTCGCTGCCCAAAAAATAATCCTCATTATATGATCCCTCCCTCCTACAATTCCTCGCCCTATCAACCTTAAATCTGTTCTGTATTTTGTAAATACTCCTTTTACTGAAACTTTATGTACATACTGTGGTACTGGCCCTAAATTTGTGTGTTCTAGGTTTTAAATTATTCAACAGACTTCCTCCTGTACACCGTGCCCTTGTTTATTCATAAAACCCACTCATAAGGTAGAGTTTTCGTCAACACAACACTGGCGAATCACTAAGGAGCCACTTTAAAGAATAAGAAGAAGAAGAACTTTTTTCGAATGGCAATGATCCGCATTCCGTTTTACGTAGTTGTTAAAAAATATGGATATTAATATGCTAGACAATAATAAATATTAATATCTACGTAAAAATTAATGAAAATCAGTTTTTTCAATATAAAAAATACAGACTAAACTTTTTTTGGTATTCATATTATTAAATATTACATTTTCAAAAAGAAATATTAAAGGAATGTATAATCAATAAATCCGCTCTTTGTAGAAGTGTAAACGAAATGTTATTTTATTCGTTCTTTGTCGTGTAGATGACGCTTAAAAGTCAAAGCTTCAGATCATACTATTAATTAAAGACATTATTGAGAAGCTAATCGTTACTTGAGACCGTCTCAGCAAAGAAAGGTCTTGAGAACGAGTTTGAGAACGGTTTATTAATACGGGCCTAATGGTTGCAACCAAGACAAAGTTTTATAATATTTTATGATTTTTTTAACTATCAATTTAAAGTATTGCCAATCCTTAATATCAGTTTAATATAAATAAAGTTTACAAATTGTGTTTAGATGGTTTAAAATGAAATATAAGTTATATTTTTACATTTTACGATATTAATAAAAACAAATACAATAATTCCAATTTTAGGAGTACACAATCCACAACTTTAAAGTTTTGTTTGTGTGCGTGTCGGTATGTAATGCTTACGCCTACATCTATCTGCTGCTTGCTTCACTTTGTACGATGCGTTTGTTTCAAGACTATCTAGGCGTTATTAATCTAAGGGCCGAACTGACGTCAGTTCGGTCGGATGCGATTTTCTCCGTGTATGTGCTCGAATCCGTTCAGGCCGAACTGACGTCAGTTCTAACTGAAACGATCGGCCTCTCGTCTGTGGGAGCCTTTAAGCCCACATTTGAAGGCCTAGTACTTTAAAAAAGTACGATATTTAAGGCATGTTTATTCCCGTCTTCGTCGTATTTTTTTTTCGTCGTGCATTCTTCGATTTTAGAAGATTTTAAGGTTTCGTTAATTTTTGCGTTGTCCAGAAATTCGGAATGTGTTTTCGAATACCGGTAAAATATTTTTGTGATTCTTTTTTGTTTTAATTCGACTAGAGCTCACCCAGTCACCCAGGTCAGCTCAGACTAATCACCCAGGTACTCTATTCTAAT
Organism: Phengaris arion; assembly: GCA_963565745.1. Lineage (NCBI taxonomy): Eukaryota > Metazoa > Arthropoda > Insecta > Lepidoptera > Lycaenidae > Phengaris > Phengaris arion. The sequence goes on along the minus strand of OY751439.1, from coordinate 4,708,674 downwards.
ATTATAAAAAGGAAAAGTTTATTTGTTTGCATTAAATAGGCTCGAAAAGTAGTGGATCGATTTTGATGAAATTTGGCACAGATATATATTATTTTTTAATCAATGAAGGTAAGTGTCCATACCTTTATTACTATTACCATTAGCGTTAAATTCCAATGCTATTAACTAATTTTCACCAAAAGTTAAATTTCGTAATACTTGTGATGTTGATGACAATCTTAATTAAAATTGGGGGGCTCATAATTAGGGGTAATCCTTAAACAATGGCCATAATAGTTACTAATTGGCTTCTCAAATACTTTTTTAATTTTGATTTGGGAAATTAACTGCTTATTAACAACTTAGTATAGAGATAGCACCAGTGGCGAAGGCTGGTTCTCCATCATAGGGAAGCCCTAGCCTGTATAATAGGTAAGGATTTGGATGAGGTTCTTCAAAGGTAAGTGGTAAGTAAAGCCGATAGAATTGGAGTTAAAGGAAGCGTGGGTTCCTGTGGGTGGGTTTTACTTAGCATCACAATAAAAATTGAGCCAGTAGCAGTTTCCTCTAATATTTACAAATATAGACTAAACAACAATCTTACGATCCTTGTCCCATTGATTTCGTAAAATTATTTTTAAATACCTATCCACCATATCTTATAATACTAATAGCGTGATTTGTCAGATCATTTCAGTAAATCAAAATATATATAAAATCCACTAGTGCGTACGAAGCAATGTATTTTTCAACTTTAATGTGACTGATAGTTCAATAACATACATTTGTTCGTCTCTATTTAGTTATCGCGACACTAACTAAATACACGCGATAAATAATTTATCATCGAACAAATATTTAGAAGGCAAAAATAATTATACATAATGGAGAATGGCATAAGGCAATGTTCCCTGCATTTCCTTCTGAGACACATACAAAATGAGTAAAGAAGAAGTGCCATTAAAGGGAGAAAAAGAAAAACCAAAAAGAAAAACAATAAAAGAGAAAATAGCATACATCAAAGAAAATATAACTTTAGAACCAGTATTGATAACGTCGGTCATTCCCGGCGTGCTGGCAAGATTAGCCACACAAAATTTAAATTTAGATAAAGCCTGTAGAGTCAATTTAAATTATGGAGACGTTGTTTGTGATGCCCTCATTGCCAAAGAAGGAACAGCATATCAGAATGAAGAACTGGCTGTACAAGAACTAATTGCGTCTATGGAAGCCTGGAAAAATTTAATTCTGACAGCCATACCGAGTTTCCTTATCCTTTTCATTGGCGCTTGGAGTGATAGAACAGGAAAGCGCAAGATTTGCATAATGATGCCAATTGTGGGAGAATTTCTTATGTGTCTGAGTAACATACTGAACGCCTACTATTTCTATGAACTTCCCGTGCAAGTCACGATGTTCTTCGAGGCATTCTTTCCGGCGATCACTGGTGGATGGATTACGACGTATATGGGAGCTTTTAGTTACATAGGTGAAGTGTCGAGTGAGGAAACGAGAACATTCAGAGTGGGTATTGCAAATCTTTGTTTGACTGCCGGCGGACCTATAGGAACAGCACTAAGTGGTATTTTATTAAAAAAGATTGGATACTACGGTGTATTTTCTATAACGTCACTTCTGTATGTTTTTAGTCTATGGCATGGTTTCTTTTACATAAAAGATCCCGAAAGGCATATGACGAGTGAAAAATTAAAGGTAAATGTTTTGAATTTTTTATTATATACTAAATAGTAAGACAACAAATTCATTCCTCGATGCCATGAAGTAGCTGACATTCTAATTTTGGTATATTTTATATTATACAATTTTTGTTATTTGTTGAGTAGGTATTAAAACTATAATATCACACAGTATAATAATAATAATATCTATGGACGCTTCACACGTCAGTCTGGCCCCGTGCTAAGTATCCGAAGAACTTGTGTTAAAAGTACCAGACAACGGGAAGTTCATTGAATACTTTTATACTATACATAAATTTAAGATTTTTATTATATTATACACATATTAAATACACATCCATGACCCAGGAACACAGAAAGACCTATTTTGTTCCTCAGGCGGGATTCGAACCTTCGACCCCCGGCTTGAGTACCAACGCGCTGAACCACTGCGCCACAGAGGTCGTCAAATTATGCTTCTTTTTTTGAAGATAGACATTAGGGTGATATGTATTAGGATTACAGGACCCATGATTTTCTGTTTCATGTTCACCTAAGGATGACGAAGATAATGGAATATTTGCATCTCTTAGATCGTTTTTTGATATAAAACATGTTAAAGACACATTAACTGTCGCATTCAAAAGGGGACCTAATCGTAGAAGAACAAAGTCTATACTTGTTTTAGCATCGATTGCATTTATTTATGGTCCCGCTTACGGTAAGCTATATTTTTACAATAGAATATTATGAAAATGACATAGTTGACAACTAAGCTTAGTTTTATGAAAGTGTATAAAATCACACTTGTGTTGAATAAAAATTTTACACATGTCAATCGAAATTGCAATCTATTAATTTTATTTTATATCAGCATGGTTCTTTAATGGAGTTAATTAACAGAATAATTTCAAATGTATTGAATGATTTCAGGTGAATACACCGTGCGATACCTCTTTACACGCTACAAATTTAACTGGGACGCGCTTAAATATAGTTTTTATAACACATTCTATATTTGTATACATATTGTTGGTGAGTATAAATTTCTAATTCACCTTTCCTTAGTTCCTGGATAAATAACAAACACAATTAAACATTTTAAGAAACCCCGTCATCGCCAAGCGGAAAGGAATATGATGATGATGTATAAGTTAAGAGCACTGACGATAAAAACGTAAAAACTAGATTAAAATCGGTTTAACGTTTGTAATCTACAATGCCACGGACAGACACACACAGACAGATAGACACATTAAACAAACAAATAACACAGGGCTATTGTCGCGGGGAGTAAATAATAGTTATTTATGAGCAATGTTCCGCGAAATAATGCATTAAATAATAAGCCTCTTCGAAAATAAGCGATTTATTTATTTATTAAAACTTGATAGGTGTCAAGGGACACCCGGATGGAACGGAGTTATAATATACATATATATTATAATATAAATATATAGTTGATAATGTTAACAATTTATATTTTATTGTAAGTACCGATCATACTTTTAAATGCATTAAGTGAAAATAAATGCTATTAATTTGAAATTACAAACAGACACTTCAATTTTGTTTATCTGTATAGATATAACAATTATATTATATTATACAAAACGAATAGTTGAACTAAGTATATATAGTGGGCGCGGAAATAGTTGGCCGCGCCTTAGGTAGGGACAGGGGTGAGGGGGCGGGTTGCTTGCTGCTCGCAGTGTTGCCGCCGCGAAGTCCGGCTCCGTACTGAGTAATAACATCAAGCGCTCCTAAGCGCGTCACAATGTGTAATTGCAAAATTCTACATTATTGTCAAGGTGATAAGGTCGTTTTTTGTATCATTCTTAATAGTCGTTATTACATTGTGATTTCGAGTGGCAAAAAGTGTCGTGCCTATAATCCGTCCAGCCCCAATACAATTCGCAACGCGCCATAAGGAACTTCGTTCCAATAATAATTAATGAGTGCATGTAGTGAGTGTGAGTGTAGTATGTACATCATTATACATGTTTAAATTAATAGCACCAATAACAATTTAAATAACAACTATTTTGAGAGTTTAATTCAAATAACAACATGAATCGTTGTCAAACAATAATTATGTGTAGCCGTTGTGTTGAACTAATCCAGTTGCTTGTTACTAATTATGTTGAATAAAGCAGTGTAAGGAAGATTTTTGTGTACTTTACACTGCTCCCTATAAAAGTTCACAATATGTTATGATTTAAAAATAGGTTTCTTTGTTTGTGAAGTTTAATGTTATAGCTTATTTTTTTCCATATCATAGGTGCCTTGGTATCCATAAGTATTTTCAGTCGCAGATGGAAGTGGAAGGACGCGTCTTTGGGTCTCCTGTCGACGTGCAGTAAATTAGTCGGAGGTCTATGTACTGGTCTGTCTAGATCTTCACTGGAAATGTATATTGGTAGGTGTCATCTATTGGATCTCCTATTGTTAGCTTTTCTTCATTTGAAATCTTAACAACCAAGTCATCTGGATATTCTTTTGATAGCCTTGCTCCATTTTATTCTTCTGATTCATTGATGTACTTTATTAATGCAATAATTATGTACATCTTTTTGTGTAATTACTTATTTAACTGTATTTATAAATTGAAATATATTGTAAATAACTTCACTTCATACCTACACACATGCAAAGCCTCTAAACTCATATTCATACCTACACACATGCAAAGAATCTAAACTCATATTTTGTTTTTTACAGCCGTTACAATAGAAACTTTCAACGCAACATCGTTCACTGCTCTCAGATCAATCTCATCTAAGTTAGCAACAAGTGATGAATTGGGTAAAACTCATTGATTGGCATTCTCTTTCGATTAAGATTTTCGAAATAAATTCTGATTATCCAACCCACAGCATAATATATCAATTACTAAATCATTTAATTTACTGATTTAATTGCAATATTCTTCAGATTACAAAAGATCTTTATATAGTAAAATTAATATTTCGTCTACCAGTCTTTTTATTTCTTCATCTTATACGTCTTCACTTTTTTTGCATCAAGTTTACAACATTTAAAATACTATGTTTTTCTCTTCTTTTCTCCTTATCTTATTTTATTTTTATCTCACATTTTTTATATCAGGCAAAATGACTTCGGTGTTCAATCTCATGGAGGTTATAACTTCCATGATCTTCGGTCCAATCTACTCCTGGATATACATGATGACCTTGAAAACGGACGCAGGCATTGTCTACTACTGCAGTACTGCTATGACTGTAACACCGATACTCATTTTCAGGTACAAAACCTCCCCTTTTTTGTTATTTGTTTATGATAATAATGGCTTAGTAAATTAAAACTTTTATACCCGGTTTCTGAGGCGAATTAGTCGGTAGCTTATCAATTCAATAGCGCGTTTGATTCGTTAACGCAAACGCCAATCCTAACCTATCGACGAATTCACCTCATAAACCGGACAATAGACTGGTTTATTTAGATATAAATAAATTATTAAATTCTTAGTGGTAGATAGTAAGTAACGCCCTTAGAAAAAAATTTTTCACAACGGATAACTTATTAAACGTTGCCTGTCTTTGTCATGGCCGGTTCAATAACTTATCTATCTATAACTATTTGTTAAAAACGTCGTCATTCATTTGACGGTTCTTTGCGATACTTTACTTACTTACTTTGCGAAATTTGACGTTTCTAAAAAATAGTTATTGGTAGGTTATTGAAACGGTACATTAGTGAATAAAGGCAAAAAAAAAATTAAGGACACCCAGAATTTTATTTTTGTAGTTGGTTTTACTATCAAGATTTCAAGCAAGGAGAAAGTAATAATGATAAGGAAGAAGGGAAGAACTGCGATAATAATGATACGAAAATTAAAGAAGACAACATAATAGATAGTATAGATTTGGCCGACGCAAAAGTAAAGGAAGAAGTTATTTGTTGAGAGTCTGCAGGCTTTATATATAAAATATAGAATAAACATAATCCTTAAGTAGGTATAAAAATAAAATAAATTTATGTTAATTAAATTATAATAAAATAATAGATTTTTTAATTCAAACAATACGAAAACAAAACGAGTTCAATTGGCATTGATAAAAATCAATTACTAAAACTAGTTTTGATTCTATCCAAGTAAACATCGAGACGGTTTGGTAATGAAGGCCAAGCTAGGCGGACAAGCGAGAATAGACTGGCTAACAGAAGATATTACGCTATCGTGTCATTTTAGTATTTTATCTAAATTCCGGGTAACCTAGTCTGTAGTGTAAAGTGACATTACAAAAAGTTGTCACATAAATATATTAATCAGATTACTTAGTCTCACTTATTCAACCAGCTCTGACAATGGAGCTAGTAAAAACTCAACTTTGTACTAGCTCCATGGCTCTGACAGAGATGGGCCGAGATCCCGCAAGGACCTCCAAACCCATTACACTCCGTTTCGGTTCAAGTCTAAATGTAAATGTAATAAAAAAATTAAATTCGACCACATTAATGTATCGTGTGTTTCTTTACTCCGTGGTGAATGAATATAATAAACGGAGTATATTATATAGTATATATTGTGTTCACCAAATGCAAGTGCAGCATAATATTGTTACAGGCATTATATGTAATCTTAACCCTTAAGCTGCTAAAATACTATGGCGAAGCAGGCACACGTGACTGACGCGGCGTACTGTGTGCTAAGCGCCTTACTCACCGTCCAGCCTGCAAATCCAATATCGCGGCCTTGAAGCGGACTTGTAGGAAAAATGTATAAATGATTGACACTAACGATTTCCATTAGTACCCGTGCTGGTTTTGCAGGCTGGACCGTACACTTTTATAAGACCATCGATCTTAGTTAAATCTTGGATCTTATTTTAAAAATTGGACCATCGATCTTAATCAAATGTTGGATCTTATTATAAAAATAAGTCCATCGATCTTAATTAGACGTTGGAGGAAAACTTTTTAAACTCCACCCATACAGTGTAACTCTAGAGTCTAGATTGTTCGAGTGAATACCTATCTGAAATTGCGTGTAGGTCTTTGAAAGATTAATACTACAATCCAATTCTTGGATTTGCTGATGGATCTTCAATCAATTCAAATTCAAATGAATGGATCAATTTGATGACGGATGGCTTCGTCCGCGTAAATACTGTATTTATCTTAAAGGAACACTGTACTTTTTAGATATAAAAAGTAGCGTATAGTATGTTTTAATCCAGAGCCTACCTACCAAATTTCATCGAAATCCGTTTAGTAGCTTTTGCGTGCATCCATCTATCCATCCGCACAAACGTTTCGTATTTATAATATTAGTAGGATTTGATGTTACCCACGACTTCGTACGCGCAAAAGGAAATATCGAGGAAACCTTACATTTTGTCGCGACGTAAGGAAGTCTATGTCCTTCCCCGTGGTCTAGTATATATCTGTACCAAATTTAATCAAAATCGATCCCGTAGTTTCGGAGCACAAACAAATATTTCCTGTTTTAGTGTGAATTTATTGTGTGGACTCAGAGAATTTCTATTCAATTTATATTATAGCTAACGGTCGATTTACCTAACCTATCTACCAATAACTATTATTTGTTAAAAACGTCATCATTCAATCATTTGACGGTTTTTTGCGATACGAATTTGACGTTTCTAACAAATAGTTATTGGTACGAAAGAGGTCATAAGTCAAGTAAATTGCGCGAGCGAGTGCGATAGCATGTGCAATATAGCATGTGCGATAGAACCCAACTGCGAATTAAAAATGAATTGAGCTTCAAATTCAAACAAAATGTCGAAGAGGAAACACATCATTCTGCGGACACAAGAATGTAATAACAGTGCTCGCAGGAAGTGGCTCTCACAGTCGAACATGTAATTGGGTATTTTCCTACATGGAAAAATTTAGTTTTTTTAAATAAATTATGAAATAATTAGATATTACAGCTTGATAAAAGTAAAAAGAAAATAGATTTTATGTGTAGTTTTGTAATTATATGCATTTCAAGTCCCAAAAAAGTTAACATATTTTTTAAAACATTAGGGTATAAAACATACTCGTATATAATTAGTTTATTTACATCAAATACAAAAAGATTTACTAGCGTATGTATCAACATAAACGCGCAGAATTACGAGATATCAGGAATTTTGTACATATGGCCGTATATACATTTCGTAGCAACATTACTAGCGTGTGACGTCACCTACTAGTACGACTTTTATATGGGGCGTTTTCACGAGACTCTCAAAAGTGCTTCAAACAATCCGCATTATCTTTGAAAATTGCCTACCACATCAGTTACTCCCATTTACCTGTACATTACTGCAGTAAGGACAGGCCCTGTCCAAGCGTTAGAATGTCTCCAATAGAGAGCAACGCGACTTGTCATCTACTGTACACGAGGCTCGAGAACGCTGCGCGTAACAAAATAATGTCAGGTTATTTGTATGAAGCAGGTTCGTAAATTTTTTTTTACTTTCAAAATCATTGGCTACCCCTGTCCTCTTCACATCGAGTTCTCTCTCTCAAAGATCTCAAGACCGTGCAGGATTTTACGCACAAACATCCCTAAGCCTGGGTGTATATTGTCCGGAATCCTTCAAGCCAGTGAAAATTCAGAGCATTGAAAATAGAACTCTGGACTTGAAAATCGAACACATGAGTATCGAATTGTCAGATTTGACATTGATATTTTTGACCTGACACTCGTTTGTAAAATTTTCAGCTGTATTATATTAGCATAGAGTTATTTTTTCAGTTCTCTGTATTTTTCCCGGCCTCGCGAATTCGGGGTAATGTAGTCCCAGCCTTAGTAGAGGCTTAGACAAGAGAGCTTAGTATATTTGTTCCTCGTCATTAATTGAAGTGCAAATCAAATATCGCAATTTATTATTCAATTTACCTATTACTTCCATTCTTATAATGTCATCTTCATCATTATTTTTCGCTTCACGTATTAATAATATGATTTCTGAAACGATATAATAAGTTACGGCAGTTAGCCGTATTCATTTATCATTTGACATGATTAAGTCTAGATAAATAATTGTATACATAACATTGATAATGCTATCAATGTTTGTACATAGCTGTTATTTATGTTTCATAACTCCATCGGCAGTGGCAAGTAAATAAATTAAATAAATACGACGCCATAGTTTGTACGTTCACATTTGTGTACACAAACGCCTTCATTGTTCTGTTATATTTGAACGCGTATTAGTCGTTATGCTCATTATCATGACACAATAACATCCGTTTAATATATAATATATTTAATATTTAATATTCTAAAAGTTGCGTATCGTCACGGTCTGAACTGACCCTAGAAAAGTGGTGTATGGTACTTACATGCCAGATTTGCATTACGTTCATAATACGTAATACGTGTAATACGTTAGTATTACACGTATTACTATACATACACCACGTTTCTAGGGTCAGTTCAGACCGTGACGATACGCAACTTTTAGAATATTAATTTAAGATAGCTATTCAAATTTTAACTTTACTCACTATACAAAAAGATACACTTTTTATATGACATTAGTCATACACTGCACACTGGTGTGAATTGACCCTTAACAAATAAACCAACCAACGAACATCGGATGCCTCGATTTTAGCTTCTTCAAGTCGCCATGGACATTATACCCGGCATATGTAGAAAGTGTATAAAAATACCAATTTTTAATAAAAAATTTGATTTTTGATTCCGGAGAAACTTGCATTTGCGAAGCCTTTTCAAAGTCCAGTTTTTAAAGAAATGGGCCAGAAGACGAACAGACGGATCGCCTGATGAGTGATGTTAAGCAATTACTGAGGCCCATGGACACTCGCAACACCAGAGGAGTTACACGCACTTGCGTACTTGGTCCTTAAAATCTTCAACCCCCCTCGGACCTCCGGTATTCTTACTCAACGAAACTGGTGAGGCCATGGTATTCATCCAATCGAGCCGGGTCATGCGTGCCAAAGCATGGCTCTCCAACGTATAAAACCCCACACTAATTAGTCAAGCCGGTTATCTGCATAGCCGTGATATCACTTCGGTCGTGCCGGTCCATTCGTGCGGAAGCTCTCACACGGTTAAAAATCACAGTTCAATTAGCGCAATATTCCACAAACATTAAAATTTATATACGTATTAGCAAATTGGGGACAGGTGGGCGCGTCAAGTTACGGAGTAGCTACCGACTGGTCGGCGAAACAGAGGCTGACCTAAGAAGAGGTGGCGTGGCGAGTTGAACACGTTCGGTAAAGAGTGGCCTTTGTTCAGCAGTGGGCCATTAACGGCTGTTAATAATTAGTACCTGGGTATTCCAGCTTTGCTCGGAGTTCTGATACATTTAAATAAATAAAAATAATCACGAAAATATTTGTCTGACCGGGATATATCACACCCCACCACATTCCGAATTTTCGAACAAAGCAAAAATTATACATACGCATACCAAACTGCCAATAGGACTGACACAATAGAGTCGAAATTATTGATTTATTGTTGCACGACGAAAGAAAAAACATATAATATAGCCTAAAAATGCGCAGTTCGCTGGGATGAGACCTAGCTAGATCGATTTTACTCCTCCAAAACTACCTGCATAGTAAGTTTCATGGTGATACTTGTAGCCGTTTTCGAGAAACGGATTATATATAATATATAAGATTTTCTCGCTTCAAGTATAAGAATAATTAACTAAGTAACCCCGTATTTTCTAACCCGCGCGATCCATAATAAAAAATAGAAGTGTCCAATAAAACGAACAATGTGTTTTGGCTAATTGTGAGAGGAGTGCCGTGCCTTAACTCAGCGTGTCTCAAAGCGGCCATTTGATGACAGCAATATGGTCAATAACGACATTGTTTTATAACCAGTCTTCCGAATAACGTTATCAGCGGTAACAGCACAAAGTGTTCAATTATACTTTCAATACAATAACATCAAATTGTCACTTCAGATATTATGTCTAGTTAAAAATAGAATTAGCGTCTCGTCATATATTTTATATCTCATAACTCGAATTTTGAACCATTGCGTGAACAATAAAAAACATTGTTGATGATTGTCAAAGAAAATAAATACTCGAATACGCGGTCTTGATGTACATTATCTGCGCTCGCGCCGTGCGATGCTCGCGGCTGAAAAACTCGAGGCGCGGGAGGAGCTCCCCCTGAACAAAGAAAATAATGATCCCCAAAAACCGACGTTTCTCGAGAGGCTGTACGCGATCAAATCGAACATAACCGTCGAGCCGATCTTCGCAGGACTCATCATACCGTCCATGCTCGCGAGGTTGGCCATCCAGAACCTAAATTTGGACAAGGCCTGCCGAGTGAAATTGAACTACGGTGACGAAATCTGCGACTCGCTGATACTACGGAAAGGGAACCTGACTGAATATGAAGGTGAAGTGCAGAAGATTATCTCGTCCATCGATGCGTGGAAGAGCGTCATACAGACGGCCATTCCGACGATACTGGTAATATTCATGGGAGCGTGGAGTGATCGAACAGGGAACCGAAAAGTATGCATTTTGCTACCAGTGCTTGGAGAGTTGATGGTGTGCGTCAGCAATATATTAAGCACGATATTCTTCTATGAAATACCAGTGGAAGTGACTATGTTCTTCGAAGCTTTCTTCCCTGCCATCACGGGCAATTGGGTGCTGGTGTACTTGGGCGTGTTTAGCTACATCAGTGACATAACTGACGAGAGGAACCGAACTTTTCGCGTGGGCATCGTGAACTTATGTTTGACCGCCGGTATACCCATAGGCACGTCTCTGAGCGGGATCGTGCTATATCTGTGGGGCTACTACGGAGTCTTCCTCGTATCCTCCAGTATCTACATCCTGGTACTGTTCTACGGATACTTTTACTTGGAATCAAACACGAAACCCGTCGATGATACGAAGGTAAGTTTAATTCTCACATTAAAATCATACTTATTACTTAAGTATTACAAATTTAACATAAATATTTTGCGACTAAATGAAACTAAATTCGTACAAAACTAAAAAAAATGACAAATAGAGTAATTATGTGTGTAAAAAACCTTGAAAAATATTTTTAAAAATTATATGATTTTTATTATAGCAAAAACAATTTTCCAGAACCTCTTCACCCAAAATTCGCAAAGGAGACCTCCTTTTAGGATTATATTTCTGCTCTTCTGTAGCTTATTTTGGTTGTTTGAAAATACCCAAAGATATAATCACATTAAATTCGATTAAAAAATAATGCAACAATATTAAAAATTGATTTGGAAAAAAGCATAAAAAGTCTCCTCAAAATTTACACGGTTTTTGCTATTATGCATGAATCTTAATGTGCGGCAATAAGGTTAAGTTTATATTATGGTCACATTTCTAATATCATTGCTCTCCATGCCCTGAACCTGTCAAACCACTTTTCGTAAACGCGTCCTTATTATTAAAGTACAAACACAAGTCGCTCAATATTTACAACAGTACAATTATTTAATTATTTTTAATCTCGTTAATATTTATTTTATCTTAACGATACTAATTGACAGTAAAGACATAAAGTAATAAAGAATTTTGTTTTCGTTAAAAAAAAAACAAATAAAAGTGATATAATATAAAATAAAATCCCGATCATCATAATATTTACACAGCTTATTAGCTATAAAAAGTTAAATGTAAACTATGTATTTTGAAACGAAACACATTAGGCATTATGCCGTTTTTAATAAAAAATAGCGTCAGCGTATTTAACGGTATGTTACAAACAAATATTTATTAATTTCAAAATATTTTTATCAAAACCGAAAAAGATGTAAATTATTATTACTTATTTAATTTGCACGTGCATAATATCTCAAATGTCAAATATTGCCATGACAGGAACATAAGTATATTTTCTCTATTTTAAGATATTTTAATAAATTGATGCTTTAATGGTTAACAATAACATGGAAACCAGTTATCTGGGGGCCTAGCAAGAACAATCGCCAGCAACGTAATCGAATGAGAATTATAATATTAATACGTGAAGCAAAAACTTTCAGAACTGTTTTACGAGAATTTTACAACTGGAGGAATATGTAATTTGGCCGGTAAATTAAAGTTTACGTGGGGCAAGGTGTGCAGTAGGCTAATATATATATTTTTATATAATGCTTAGAAATAAACAAAACTAATAAATACAACAACTACACACCACCTTAGATTATTAACACACACTACCGTGCGTTTGGTAGGTTACACGTTGACGTTGGTCAATCAATCTCAATAATTACATTTTGTTTTTTTCTTTCAAAAAACCTTTAAAAGGTTCAAACTTTGAAATTATAGGAATTATTACGGGTGGATGTCGACCACATGGCGACCTCTTCTTGTATTAAAATCATCAGCGTCCATACAAACTTAATTCGTTAACGTTACGATTACGTTGCTATCAATTGTTCCTGCAAGGTCTATTCACGTGTTAACGCACAATACTGACTAATGCCCGAAATTAATAACGTATCTAAAATCTTAGATTGACTTCAGTCTTAGATTCTCAAACAAGAACTGACGTAAATCGACGTGAAGTTAATCCCAGGATAGTTCAAATGTGATCTCAAAGAGCTAAAATGAGATTAAGGTTGATTATTAATTTCCGGCGTAAGGCACGTGACGCTCACATCCTACTGTAATTACTAGTTTCACTGGTACTAAGCAGTGTTGTCATCATCGGTTGCTACCGTCCAGTTAATGAGAATACAGGTTTATCGTTGTGCAAAGAATTAGGATATTTTTATTTTAATCTAGCTTCTTCCCGCGGCTCCGCCCGCGTAAATATAGCATCGGGTATCCCACGGGAATACTCTACTTTTCGGGATAAAAAGTAGCCTATGTTTTAATCCAAAGCCTACTTCCATAACAAAATTTTAACGAAATCCGTTCAGTAGTTTTCAATCCTCACAAACTTTAATATTTTTAATAGTAGTAATTTTAAAATAAATAAATATTTAAAGAAATACAGAAACCGACTTTCAAAATAAAAGCAATAACATTCTTAAAAATCACTAAAAATTATAAAATAATTCATAATGTCGAAAGAGTAAAGGGGAATCCCTTTTAAATTTTGCTAACATTTAACTATTTCTCTACTCAATCTTCTTGTTTTTGAAGTTAGTACCAGCCAATTTGAACGTAAGTTCTTTAAAATAATGTTTGTACGTCTAAGGACGTAGTTGTGTTAAAATTATTGTTTCTTTTCTATTAATGGATTTATACATTTGTTTGGGCTAGTACCTTCGCACAACAACTCACTTTTTGGTAACATCATCATCAGGTCTACCATTTCGTGACAATGGAACCAACTTGGGAGTCAACTCTTAAAAATAAAATAAAAAATTGAATGAAACTTTCGAAAATCGATCCACATACGACGGAGTAATCGCGTAACAAACATAGAAAAAAAACACACACGAATCTATAATCCACCTCCTGTGTTTTGGAAGTCGGTTGATAAACGTGAACTTTTGAATATTGTAGCTTTATCTACAAAATACAAAAGGCCAGTCATGTGCTTACCTAATTCGAAACGTTACAGCCGTACTCAAAGTGTATGCTGTATTTCGCACAAGGTGTGAGTCGCTCTTTGTCAGCAACATACCTGCGGAGCCGTCTATTGTAACTTGCAGTGTTAAGCTGTACTTTGTTCGAAGCTTGCATTTTAGACCTTATGTGTATTGAGGACTAAAATGCATTTTCACAAATCCATAGTTAAAACCCAAGTCTTTGAGTTTCCAAAACCTGATTGTGGTGCCTTTAACTCTGAATATCTTCTTGTGTGATAAATAAAGTTCAATTTTGAATGACTATTTTTAAAATACAGCGCTGTGTCTCGGTGTGAGCTGTCCCAAAGCATGCTTACACACGCGCCACAGAGTAAAAATATATACTCCAAATTTTATCAGCGTTGTCACAGAAGATGGGGGTCAATTATTAAACTAAATCTAGCGTCAGTATACGGTTATTGAGAAAGTCTAGTAGGTACACACCACAAACCGGCATCGAACCTGCACATTCACGCGTGTAACTCAGAGGGTCTATTCACTAGTTCATGGGCGTTTTTATAATAAAGCAAAAAACATTTCCTAGAAAATGAAATATTTACTTACCCATTATTTTCCTATTATAAGAAATAGTGAGATTAGGAAACTTTGTGGTCTGAAAGAATATGTAGTGACAAAAATTGTGAAAGGTATGCTGAGATGGTTTGGCCATGTCGAGAGAATGAATGAAGAACGATTGACGAAAAAAGTGTATAAGGCGAGTGTGAATGGAAGTGTTGGAAGGGGTAGACCTAGGCGGACGTTTCGGGACCAAATCAGGGATGTCTTGAAAAAAGGCCAGGTCAAGAGTACCCTAAACCGAAGAGCATGTATGAAGGGAATAATGAAAGTGGATGAAGCGAAACAAGTATGTAAAGATCGTAGCAAGTGGAAAGAAGTGGTCTCTGCCTACCCCTACGGGAAAGAGGCGTGATTATATGTATGTATGTATGTATGTATTATTTTCCTTAGGATAGGTAAAATAAGAGATATTTTTATTTATTCTATTATATTTTCATACACACACTTCAATAATAATAATAATAATAAATAATATCTATGGACGCTTCACATCACGTCAATCTGGTCCCGTGGTAAGTTCTCGAAGAACTTGTGTTACGGGTACCAGACAACGGAAATATATTTAATACTTTTTATACTATACATATATTTAAGATTTTTATTATATGATACTTACACATATTTAATACACATCCATGACCCAGGAATACAGAAAAACTTTTTGTTCCTTCGGCGGGATTCGAACCCGTGACCCTCGGCTTGAGCACCATCACGCTCAACCACTGAGCCACAGAGGCCGTCAATTATTAATAACCACTTTTTTGTTTGATAATATTTGTATTTATTTTTTATATTATAAAGTTTAAACATTCATTATAAAAAAAATTGTTATTTGTCATCATGAAAACCAACAACACATCACAATTCTCAATCTCACGTGACATAAGAACTCAAACACGAAATTTGAAAATTTAGACGTCCCTTTCTTATATCTTAAATGATCTTAAACGGATTTATCCACTATTTCCGCGAACGCAATAGGAGAATTGTGGACACACCGGATGCTTGTTATAGTAGTGCAATGAAAACGTTAGTTTACTATGTAGCTGTTTATCTGGTCATATTTAATCTGTGCACGCGCCGCAGTTCTTTCTATGTGGTATTTATTTACGTAGTAACTATTTATTTATCTGTGGCGGTATCCCGCATACCTCAGTCGCTATTTATTAGCAATATTAACTATAATACAACGGAGCCGTCTATTGTAACTTCTAGTGTTGAGCTGTACTTTTGACGTGATAACGTCTTAAAATTTGATGGAGCCGGCTGCACGCACGAAAAAACATGACTCATACCGTTACCACCGCATTTGCCGTTACCTCAGCTGGCCGCGTCTTAGGTATGTGAACGGTGGGACGGAGAGGCGGGGGCGCTTGATGTTATTACTCAGTTCGGCGCCGGACTTCGCGGCGGCAACACGCCTACCTAAGGCGCGGCCAATTAGTTCCGCGCGCACTATAAACATGACGTAGTCACGTTCAACTATCGTCATTAAACCGACTTTACAGACAACCGATTTTGTTTTAATAAAATGCATTCTATAACAATTCCAGAGCCAAGAGCCGGTGACATTAAAGGATATTTATACTCTAGTCAAGGAGACCGTGGCTGTGGCATTTAAAAAACGCGATAACGGTAGAAGAGCGAAAATCATCTTGACGCTGACCGCAGTGGCTATCATCTATGGACCTGATCATGGTATGGTATTGCTTTAAGGCTGGCGCTATATATTCCGGAACCCGTCAGGCCGGGGAAAATTCAGAGCACTGAAAATAGAACTCCACGCTATTGCAATAGAGCGGAAAGTCAATGTCAAATCTGACAACTCGACACTCATGTGTTCGAATTTTAACACTATTATATTAGTCCAAAGTTCTATAATTTTCAAAGCTGTAAATTTTCTCCGACCTTACGGATTCCGGACAGTATAGTCCCAGCATAAGCACTCTTATAGTATGTACAGGAAAATCTCCACTTGTTAATGTTAACTGCATTATGTTTCTCGACGCGATAAGATGCGGCGCTTTAAGACTGCAATTCAAAATTGAACTTTATTTACATCACAATAGAAGAACTACACATTGCAAAAGTTCGAATTTCGTGCTTTACCGGGCTGCGTAGCGCGGCGCTGCTTTTGCAATGAAATGTAATATCTTCTTGTGTAGTGAATAAAGTTCAATATTGAACTTGTATCTTAAAAATGCACCGCTGCGTCACTTCACGTTTCGTCTCCAATAAGTAAATTACACATAAAAAATATAGCTATTGTGAAGTAAACAAAGTTCATTTTTAAAATATTTCAGTCAGTGAGCTGACCCTAACAAGAGTTCCGTGAACCTAACATTTTGGGAGTTTAGAACTAAGAACTTGGTTTCGTCTTGGTGACTTTTAAAAATGAAATGAACTTTTTAAACTGAAAATTAAGGTTGATGATTTCAACGATATGAATCAAAGTGCAATATCATATTTTGTTTTCCAAGTATTACATACAAAAATAAAACCCGTTTTCACTACTCATCCCCAAATGTGAATAACGATTTTCACTCAGCACCACACGAAATCTAGACTCATTACAATATCTGATAGTATGCGTTATTATTCGAGGTTTGAAAAATAAGTGTGCCGAAACGTGTCGTCCAAATACCAACTCTATTGTGTTAAAATAAAGTGTATTTTGGTTTGCAGGCGAGAGGAATATCAAATATTTGTTTGTGCGGTATCGCCTTAAGTGGGATGCCCTGAAATACAGTATTTACTCGACATACAGCACCATCGCGCATACTTTGGGTGAGTGGATTGTATGGAAATTACTTGTGGGCTACTTTTTATCGCGGAAAAATGTATGGTACCCGCGAGATTTTATTTAGTGCGTAGGAAGTCACTGGCATCATCTTATAAGTAATAATACCCTTGCACTTTGGGTCCTTCCTCTAATTTACAATGTAAAGATACCTATGAGTTTACTTATTACCTACTTTTGATGGTAAATAATAAATCTCTTCGATTACATTTTTGGACTTTACTCCTTATGAAACGATTTTCATATATGAGCCCAGGGTATGAAAATATATGGGAGTGAAATCGAATTCACGATGTCACACGGTCACACGGCACGGTGTCACACGATGTTAGCCGAAGATGCCTCGGTCGCTTTGCATTGTACACCAAATTATACTTTTTAGAGTAACCTCCAGTCGTGCGTCGGAGCTGACACACGCACTTTTTTTATATTATTCCAGGTGCACTTTTCTCCATAAGCGTGTTCAGCAAGCGCTGGGGCTGGCACGACTCCCTGCTCTGCCTCATATCCGTGGGCAGCAACATGATAGGCTGCGTGTATATAGCCTTCGTCACCACCGACTTGGCGATGTACATATGTAAGTTTTTTCAAGTCTTGGCGGAGATGAGAAAATGTGACGTGTTGGTTTTTGTGTCTATTCGTTATAGTTGTTTTATTTTGGGTTCTATTTTACCGTAATAGAATCTTAACTAGTAATTTTAACGTGAACAAGTGTTGGCAAGTGGTACAATTGCAAACAACATGTTATTTTGTGTTAAAAAACTCCCTAGGAAGTTTTATTAAAGCGTCTACCACTATACTAATCGACTGACTTGACTCATTGACTGCAATTTCGATTTACTTGGACTTTGACTAGACTTTGGACTAAAAGATTCATAAAAATTGGTTCTGTCTGAAAACCTGGAACTAAAATTCTATTTTCCCGCCTTTTTAACATTACTTTGGCAATGCCTTTATTCTATACCGCCGTAATAAAAAAACGGACTCGCACACGACGGGTTCCGTTCTAAATGGCAAAAAAATCACGTTTGTTTAATACCCCATAAATATTTATTTTATTCTCATTTTAGTATGTGTTGTCATAGCGGCAACAGAAATACACCTCCTGTGAAAATTTGAAACTGTCTATCTATCATGGTTAAGGAGATACAGCCTTGTAACAGACAGACGAGATGGACGGAAGCCAAGTCTGTGTAATAGGACCCCGTTTTTACCCTTTGGGTACGGAATACCCTAAAAATGACAGATGTTAAGATTTGGATTTCATTCTATTAAGCCCGCTACACAGCTAACGTTTTATCGACAATATTTAAAGGTGTACGCCGAATTGTGCAATTACATCGTTCGTGTGTATAGCAAAATCGTAGCGAATTAACGTAACGATTTTTCATACACACGATCGATATAAATGCACAGTTCAGCTTACACCGTTAAATCGATACGTAAGGCGTATTTCAGAGTTGCCACTTTGGTGATATCAAATATGATTCAAGGTCATTTAAGTGCTGTCGACTCTGGGGTATTTCAGTATGAATTGTCCATGTCATTTCTCGAATGTACAATATTAATAATATTAATAATAAAATAAAACGGAAGGGATTAAGTAGTAGACCTTTCAATTTTATTTCACAAATACTCTTTTTTTTTTTTATCTGCGTTACTGTTCCGTTTGCGTATTAAAATACTTAATTTCCAGTTCCTATTGTTGAAATTCTCAACGCGACCACCTTCACGTCGCTTCGGTCGATGTCTTCGAAGCTGATCGACGCAAAGGAACAAGGTCTGTATTTTGTACGATCAGCAAACGAACAGACGGGTTAGCCGTGACAAGATATTACTGAAGCCGCAACTCTGGAGGAGTTGCATTTTCGGATATGACGTGTCACATTGTTGTAACCCAGCAGTCGGCAACTCGCTGGAGGCCAGCTGGTACCGACTTCAAAATTATGAAAATTGAGTAGAGAAATAGTTAAAATTCTAGCCGAATTTAAAAGGGAAATTATTGAGAAAATAAGATTTATTTCATACTTTTTTGTGCATTTTTACTTTGAAAGTAGGTTTAATTTTTTCTTTAAAAATAATTATTTTTGTCCCTTTTTAGTCATATTTACTATATTTTTAATAAAACATTTTAAGAAAGTTTAAAAGAAGCGTTCGAATGTATATTTGAATATGGCGCCAAGCTTCCAATTAGGTATTGTATATAAGATAATGATGATGACTACTGTGAGTTACATAATGGCAGATGCTTGCAGTTCTCAACACAACGCCGAAATTTACAAACGTGTATCTGTAAAGATGGAAGAGTTCTGTTCAGTGCTTTTGGATCTAGAGTACACAAAATTTTACTTTTTGGTAACATATGCTTGATTTCTACTTCACAAAAGTCAAATCCTTATAGATGTCCCGTATAGGGACAGTACAGACATATTTGGAGTTTCCTCGATTCCTCATGGACACCATCATCAGGTCTCCACTTTGGTGACTAAAAGACCAATTTTGAATTATACCCTTTATAACAACAAAATAATTTTCCAAATGGATCCACAAACAGCAGAGTAATATTCAAGGATATCGATGTAAAATACAATGAAAAGTACCTATTGTCATCATAATGTGATGATGTATGGTGTGATGATGGTGATGATGATGATTACTGTAATTGACATAGTGGAATATGCTTGCTGTTCTTTAAACAATGCCAAAATCCCCAAACATGTATCTTTAAAGAATCAAGAGTTATGTTCAGTACATTTTGATCCAGGGTATACCTGGGTGCAAAATCTTATTTTTTGATAGCATATATACCCAAGGTATCATCAGAAAAAGTCGAAATTACTATATGTGTCCATATAAATTTCGAGGAGTTCCTTCGATTCCTCATAGATCCCATCATCAGTTCACCACCATCAATCAAAAGGTATCAAAAGGACCAAATTGGGATTATACCTTATACAGCAAAAAAAGAATTGTGAAAATCGGTCCACTGACGGCGGAGTAATCGTTGAACATACAATATATATATACAGGTACCGAACGTATAACCGCCTCCTTTTTGGAAGTCGGTTAAAAAACAATACCTTGTACCATTTTGAAACAATCAATCTTGTTCCTATTTATCAATCATTATAGCGAGCACTAAAGTCCGAATATTGAACGTCACGCGAATTTTAACACCTGATCAAACTTTGAGTAGTTCTCAAACGACAAACACACAACGACTTTTGTACATAGGGATTAAAAGTGTGTCGTTTTATAGTATTAACAGACGTACGGATTTGGTCCGGAGCAAACCATGGATTGGCATTGGTTGCCAACTTAGGGATTTCTCCCTACAATTAGGCAGAAAAAAAATCTCTAGAGGGAGATTTTTTGAGGTTATTTTTAGAGGTTTTAATTCTATTATTTTTAATTAATTTAAGCTATCGATCGATATAACATCGACAACTATTTGAAAAGTCAATCTGTAGAAAATAAACTTTTGGAAGTATATTTTATTGTAAAAATAACAAAATAATAATAGGTTTCTACCTATGAAATTGCCGTTCTGCAGTACTGGCCATTTCAAATCAAAATAATTTTTGTTTGGCTAAGAATTCTAATTTCAAATTAATTTTATTTTAAAAACATGGAATTCTTTTTTGAAAAGTAGTCATTTGTTTATTGATTAGTGTTACATTTTCATCGCACTTCAATCTTTTTCGTCATCATGGATACGTTAAAAATTCGAGTAATTATGGAATATAAGTACCGTCGTGGCAGCAACGCGGCACAAGCGGCACGCAACATCAACGACGTTTACGGAGCTAACACTACAAACCAACGCACCACCTGTTATTGGTTTGCTCGCTTCCGTTCTGGAAATTTCGACCTGAAAAATGAACCGCGCGGTCGTCCGAAGACTTTGGTCGACAATGACGAATTAAAGGCGATTGTAGAAGCTGATGATACACAATCTACGGCTGAATTAGCAGCAGCTTTCGACGTTAGCGTCATAACAATATTGGTACATTTGCGTCAAATAAGCAAGGTAAAAAAGCTTGACAAATGGGTGTCCCACGAACTCAAGCGCGAAGTACGCGTCGAGACGTGCCTTGCACTGCTCAACAGACACTCAAATGAAGGAATTTCGAACCGCATTGTTACCTGCGAAAAAAAAATGGATTCTGTTTGATAACCGCAAGCGCTCAGCAAGTTGGTTGGATCCTGGTTCAGCACCTAAACAATGCCCTAAACGAAAACTTACCCCTAGAAAAGTTATGGTCACTGTTTGGTGGTCTAGCGCCGGTGTGATTCATCATAGCTTCTTACCAAACGGGGTGAGCATTACTGCAGATGTGTACTGTGAAGAACTGAACACAATGATGGAGAAGCTGGCACATCTCCAACCAGCATTGGTCAATCGCTCGTCTCCGCTGCTCCTGCACGACAACGCGCGACCTCATACTGCACAGCAGACGGTCTCCAAGTTGCAAGAACTGGGGTCGGAAGCTCTCCGTCATCCGCTCTCCTCACCAGACCTTGCGCCTATAGACTACTACTTTTTCCAGAATTTGGATAACTTCTTATTGGGAAAAAAATTCAATACCTGAGAGGCAGTAGTACAAAATGCCTTTGAAGAAATTGTTGCCTCCATTCCAGCTGAATTCTTTAAGAAGGGCATCAATAAACTGCCACTGCGTTGGCAAAGATGCATTGATTGCATGGGTGATTACTTCGATTAATAAAAATAAAAAATACATTAAAAAAATTCGTTTAAATTTTTTCATACAAAACGGCAATTTCATAGGTAAAGACCTAATAATATTACAACATATTTTTTATTATTTATTTATCAGTTTATTTAAATTTAGGAAGAAATTGTTTTGAGCGTTGGAACACTGCACAAAAATCGGAATGCACTGTAAATAGTACTCAGTGCTAATACAATACCGTAGGCAGTAGCAATTTCGTGTTGACAATTTGCTACGTACAGCTTGTCAAAAAAGTGTTGGACGCGGTGACAGACGGAACTAAAAACTTTTTCAACTGTTTATGCTTTTATTAATTATAGATTGGCATGACATTTAAACTACATATTTATTATATTGTAATATAAATTATATTAAAATATATTTTTATTCTATTATAGATAAAAGCGGATACACTTAAAAAATATTTTTGTTGCATCTGTCAATACCACCAACTCATTTTTTCCATGCTGTATTTCAGTCGTAAAGCTCGGGCTATAGTAATCCGGAATCTCTCCTGCTGGAAACAAAACAGTGCTGAAAATAGAACTTTGCGCTAATACAATAGAGCTGAAAATCGAACATACGCACGTCGAGTTTTGAAATTGCCATGTGTTGCTGTTTACGGCGCAGAATTTCAGCGCCGTACTTCGTCCGGTTCGAGAGGTTCCGGATGCATGTAGCCCCAGTCTTAGTCGTAAGTAACGGATTCATAGAGAATAATTGGTGCTTAAAAAGTATAATATAGTACAACCTTCTTTGTGATTACAGCACTAATGTAATGTGTAATGACTTGAATGGCACCAGCAATTTGGCTCGTGTTCTCTGAATACGGAAACGCCGCTTGTCTCTCTAATGATAGGTTAAATTAATTACTATCTACTTTTAACCGCTTCTCAAAAGCGGGGCGTAACGTTCACGCAGAATACGGACTAATTAAAAGATTAATTTCTGGATTTAAAGTAAGGGTCAGTTCACGCCGCGACGATGCGCGACCGCGATTCAAGATAGCTATTCAAAATTGAATTTTATTCACTACACAAAAAAGGATTGCGTGGTTTTATGGAACCACGGTAAAAGTGAAACTTAATAACAATAAAATGCGCTTCTTGTGTCTTCGCGTGAACTACGTATCGAGTTAAATGCGGTCTTTATCAATATACAGACTGCTTATGCGTTAGATTTTAAGTTAATTTTCTTAAGGAACTTTGGTTCTCATATGGCATACTAGATGGCGCTGATTTGCCGTTAGATCACGCTATAGGTAAAGCGAACCTATTTGCATAAGATGTTTATGAGGGCCTTACTAATGTGAAGTATTTTTGGGTTGTAAACCAATCAAGAAAAGGATTGTGTGGTTTTATGAAACCACGGTAAAAGTGAAACTTAATAGCAAAATAGCGTGGAGCACTGGCACAAATGAGTACTAGTCTATACGCTACACGGTCAGCTGATGCGAACTATAGGCGCCACCATATTGGCCTCGGCTGCTCTGACGAGCACCTTTCACTTTATCCCTACTCCGCGGCCGACCGTCACGCGACATGCAACACACAGACGAAAAAGTTTGAAAGGATGTAATAAAAGTTTCACTTTAAAAAGATACACGTTTCATATGACATCAGATATAACCTGCACATGCGCTGTAGCGCGGTGCAATCTTACATTCGAGCTCGTACAATGAAACGTGTATCTTCTTGTGTTATGAATAAAGTTCAATTTTAATTTAATATCTTAAGAATGTAGCTCCATGTCGCGTATCTTTTCGTTTCGGTGTGAATTGACCCTAAAGCCTTTAATAATAACTCTATATTTTCCAGTTTAAGCGATGATCAATATGTTTTCAAGCAATGTCTATATTATGAACTGAACACTGACCCGCGCCCACTTCGTTGGGCGTTGAACATTTTTTGATGATGATCATGATGATGAGAATAAAAAGTATCCTAAGTTACGCCTTATAACATTAGCTATCTGTCAGTGAAAGTCCCGTGGAAATCGGTCCAGCTATTCCAGAAATTAGCCGGAAAAAACAGACAGACAGACAGAGAGACAGACGGACAGACAAAAATTTTGAAAAATGATTTTTTATTGTTAATACCGTAGATACTTTTATATGCATTGAGTGAGAAGCTGTTTATTTGAAATTACAAACAGACACTTCAATTCTATTTATCTGTATATGTATTAACTGTATAGATACGCGAGTATCTTAAAATGTGTCAGGTCATTAACATTTATTTTAAAAATACACAGCTCGGTGGTATTTTGCAACCTACCAAATACCAATACACAATATGAGGATAAGGTACGTTAGTAATATGGTGTACATTTTTATGTTAATTTCTGGAAATTTCTCTACATACATTAATCGACTTTAAAATATTAATTAAAATTGATTTTAATTGGCCGCTTAATCATAAAAGTTATTGTCGTAAAATAATTGTTTGGTTTTATATTACCGATTCCGTAAAGCCATAGTGATTAATTATTGCAATAATATGCTCAAAATTGAAAACGGGTAAAGGAGATTGAACATCGTGGGCCCAAATGTAATAAATGGTTTGAGATACGGTTTAAAAAAATCGACATTTATTTTTGACATAATATATAAAAAATCAGCTCAATGCTCAATCTGGGAGCCGAGAAAAATAACAAAGATGTTTAGGTTTCGTGGTATCGTCCATTTATTCAATCGATTTCAGTATTACAGTAAATACTTTTTGCACAAGACATTTAAAATTGACATTTGTCATAGGCCGCTGACGTTTTTACTTTTGATTCGCGCGTTTCGTGTTTTCTAATGCGTTATGAGCCCCTTCCGAAATAATTTATTTTAAACGACCACTGCTTTAATTATTGCAGAATTCGGGTCACAAAACTTATTTTAGTCCACAGCGGCTGTCGTAGTGGAATAGCAGTTCCTATGTACGCTTCTATTGTGATTGCATAGTAAGCAGACGAACTGCTGAAGCTTGTTGAGTGCTCAATGCTCATGTTACGTGTATCATAATGTATAATGTATTAAGTGATGACAAGGTATCATATTGCTGCACCTGGATAATATCTTGACGACATTTTAATCTTTATAGAAGACGAATAGACTATTTAAACTACTTTAAAATTGTTTTCTGTTTCTTATAAATCTATTCCTATTATATCTTTATTGTTTTTAACTCATCATAATAATCATTAATAATAACCTATACCTTACACGCGTTCTCCACTCTAATATATTGTGTTAAAAAGTTTATTTCATTGGTATTGAAACATAACCTCACTACCACTAAACAGATCATAACTTCAATCTCAAACTGCCAAAAGTTACCGAATTCTCCACAAGGCTCTCATTAATCTAAATCTATCTATATACACCATTTTTATCTTATTACATTCTTAGCCTGATTAGAAAGAATGTATGAAATGGTTCCAGTGTCCAGTGTGAGCTGGCTCTAATACAGACAGACAGAGCATTAATATAATATAAATTAAGGCGAAACCTTGAAGCTGAAATCGCTACAACAAAATCTTTGTTATATGAAATTATTATACTCGGCTATTGTAGGTATTTTGTAAATATTTGTAATGATATGAAAATATATTATATCACCAGCTGTTACCCGTGGCTCTGCCCGCGTAAATCCCTCGGGAACACTGTACTTTTTCGGGATAAAAAGTAGCCTATGTTTTAATCCAGAACCTAAACTACTAACATACCAAATTTCATCGAAATCCGTTTAGCAGTTTTTGTGTGAAAGAGTAACAAACATCCATCCATACATCCATCCATCCATCGATCCATCTATCCTCACATACTTTCACATTACTAGTAGGATTTAAAAATTATACATATATTTAAAACAGAAAGTTTCTTGCTCAGACTTCTAGTAATTTTTCACAAAGTACAGTAAGACTACATAGCTAATGTCTTTCGGGAATTGTCGTTTTTCATACATCACAGTACAGTAGAGTATTTGCTACAGCACGTCTTCATTATCATTACCGGCGACCAAAGTTTTATTTATTTGCAAAATGTGTGTTATTATAGATATTACAGTTTTTAAGGGAATAGAATCAGCCCATTTGCCCAATTGGGCATGCAAATGTCTAACTTATTATATAAATCTAAACATTAATTAAGTATTATAATTGTTACATACTAAGTACATTATGTTATTTATTACTAAACTCAAAGTTATATAAAATAATTTTTATTACAGTTTTAAAATGTCGAGGTTGAGACACCGTTGTCGACGGCGAAGTTCAAAATAAAAAAAAATGGTATTTGACATAAGTCATGGCTAAGTGACTAAGTGTCGCTTGCGACGCCTTATGTCCAATCACGGGACAAAATGTATGGTCATTTTGTTACCGAACTTCGCCGTCGAAATTATCGAATGCATCTGGACTAAAAGCCCTGGTCACGACGGGCTCAGTATCGAGCATCTCAAACATGCTGGAGTGCACTTACCTAGGGTGCTGTCAATTTTCTTGACTATGTGTATCAGTCATTCTTATTTGCCTCGCGATTTAATGCGAACGGTAGCGGTACCCATAGTAAAGAACAGGACAGGTGATATAGCGGACAAGGTCAACTATAGTCCTATTTCCTTGGTCACCACTATAGCTAAAGTATTGGATAGTCTGCTTGAGTCGTGTCTGGATAAATATTTGCAGTTACACGATGACCAGTTCGGATTTGAGCCTGGAATCTCCACGGATAGCGCAATCCTGGCGCTCAAGCATACTATACTGAACTATATACTGAAGCATAGCATCCAATACTATACTGAACGTAGGATTCCTGTATACGCCTGTTTTCTAGATCTCTCCGAGGCCTTCGATCTTGTATCTTATGATGTGCTTTGGAGAAAGACAGGAGGACAGGGTTATGCCGAGTGAATTAATTAGAGTATAATATAAATACTGGTACTTGAATCAAACAAATCAGGTCAAGTGGTCTAACAGTTTTTCCGAATCATATAGGTTGGAGTGCGGTGTGAGGCAAGGGGGTCTGACCTCGCCAAAGCTCTTGAACCTGTAAGTCAATGACCTCATAGCTGGACTTAGCAATACGCGAGTCGGTTGCCGTGTAGGGGGTGGCAGTTAGTAACCTGAGCTATGCGGATGACATGGAATTGCTGGGTCCGACTGCGAGGTCAATCGGGGAGCTATTAAGGTATTGCGAACAATACGCCGCATCGCGTGGTCTAATGTATAATGTTAAAAAAGTGAGCTTATGGTCTTTAAAGCCCTGGATGGGAAGAATCCAAATGCAGTTACGCCTATTAAATTAAATAACTCCAGGCTCGATCAAGTTACCCGATTTATGTATTTAGGGCATATTCTTACCGACGACCTTGAAGACGATAACGACGTGGAGAGGGAGCGTAAGGCGCTGGCGGTCTTCGGCAACATGCTGGCTCGCAGATTTGCACAATGCTCTGACCAGGTCAAAATTACGCTCTTCAAAGCGTACTGTTAGGGCATTTACACCGGCAGTCTGTGGTTCAGGTGTACGCAGCGGTTGCTGGACTCCCTACGCGTCCAATACAATAATATCTATAGGATGATGTTGAAGTGGTTCTGGAGTGCCTCGGAAATGTTCGCGTACACAAATACTGATGGTTTCTACGCTATTATTTAAAAAAAAGTCGCGTAAGGAGGCTTCGGGAGAGCGGCAAAAAAGTCCTAAAAGTAATTGCCGAAAATCCCAAGTCTTATGCCCTGAGACATTTCGTGCGGACTCTGATACCGCAGGGAATGCTTCAAATGTATATTAGGTAAGGTATAGTGTTTAATACTAACATTACGTATTGTTAAGTTTAGTTTGTAAGTGTTACAAACAAAAATGAGCCTGTGTTGTTCGAAAAATAAAAACTATTTATTTATTTAAAATATCCAATTTCCACTGTTTGGGTCTCACTGCTGACTGCGAGGAGTTTCCACCATGCCGGCCTATAGAAGAATGTTTTGTTTCCAGGAAAAATGAATTCCCTCTTCAGCTTAGTAGAGACGCTGGCTGCGCTGGTGTTCGACCCGTCCTACGCCCTCATGTACGCCGCCACGCTGCCGCTCTTCTCCGGCACGATATACATCTTCAGCGCCATCTTGACGATTCTGCCCATAATTATATTACTGTAAGTGGTTAATTAAATATTGCTATTTAATTGTGGATACTATGAGTGATTTTCTGAGCTACTAATATTATTTACTAGCTTTTTCCGCTACGACATTGTATTTACGTGAGATACTATGTTTATAGTATCCCACGGGTACACTGTACATTTTTAGAGTAAAAAATAGGCTATATAGTATTCCAGTGTCTAAAGTTTTCATAAAATTTCATCAAAATCTGTTCAATGGTTTCACTCTTTCATACAAAAACTACTGTCCGGATTTTTATGAAATTTGGTATGGTAGTAGCTTAAGTTCTGGATTAAAACATAGGCTACTTTTATCCCTAAAGAGTACAGTGTTCCCGTGGGATATTTTATTTCCGCGAGCGCAGCCGCGGGGAAAAGCTAGTAAAAAATATTTTTGAGATGCGAAACAAAACGCGCGTTATGCGCTTTCCTTATATCCTTTAATGTCATATTTTTCGTACAGATGGCTCTTCGCTAAACACCGCCGGGAAACGAGACATGCGCGTGCGCAGGCGCTGAAAGAGGACCCAGTTCAAAACAAGAGCACAGAGGAAATAGAAGCAGAGAATAGTAGAACAAAAATGTGACTGATTTAGTTTTAATAAATGTAGAAATATTAAACTCTTTTTTTTACACACAATTGAAGGGGTGAGTGGACAAAGGTGTTATCTGACAAAATTTAAAAAATATACTTTTTCGAATGAACATAGGTTTTATGTGATGATAAACCGAATGATGAACTAAAAAAGCGCAAATTTTCATTCTTTTCAGAAATACAGATCTTGACAAAGGTGATATCTGACAAACACGTAACATTACCGAACTGCAAATGTGGTATGAGCTGATACATTTTCGAAAGATCAATAACATAAATACATTTTGAATAATATAAGGTCATATCTACCAATGTGCCTATTGCATATTCGCACGCATAACACGATTTTAAGTTTAAAAAATAAACAAAGGTGTTATATGTTCTTTATTATCTTTGTTCATACTAAATTAAATAATATTTTTTTAAAAATCCTTATACCAATGGTGATTTTGTCTTTAAATTCCATTGTTGGAATTTGTCTAATTAAAAAATTTTTTTTATTGTTTATGGTTGAAGCATTTTACAACCTTTGTCACATTTCCGATCACACTTTTTTTGACAATGACATTTCGTTCGATATCCCGCCTTGGTTTGATCCCATCCCGCCAAACGGAACGAATTAACGAATGACAGTTTGATATTGTCAAAAAGTTTCATAACTTCGTGAGACGTGAGATTGTTTTTTATAGTTATAGTTCTGTTATTATTTGATTGTGTAGATAAAGTGTAGATAAACCACTATGTCATTAAATTCACGTTCACGGCAAATATTGAGTTTAGTGTTGAGCAATGAAAATACAAGGAATACAGAAAATGTGAGCTGCGAGACAGGTTTGTACTACTTCAAAAAACTAATTTAGTTTATATAAAAAGGCATTAGTGTTGTATTTTACATATTTCTGTCCTAAAATATTATTGCTTTCAGCTTCCGTCGATCAGAGAATTAGTCATTCAAGTGATTTACCAAATACGTCCAGTACAAACGACGTTGCAAACAGTAAGTATGGAAACTTAATTAATTGTAGTATTCTGTGGCAAAAAGACATATTTTTTCACTACCTTTGTTGCTTACTTTCAGATACTGAAAATATTCAGAATGATTGCTATGTCCCAACGAAGTGCCATTCTCCATCTATTTTAGTTGTCGATCACATTGAGCAAGGTTAGTAAAAATGTAGTGAATTTGACACATAATATGTGTAGTAGTATATTAGTAGTTAGTATATTATACTAATTATTAGCCATTGTCTGTGACTTTGTCGCGCAGGATATACCTATATAAAAATGTATTTGCTATTCTGAAGTATAAGCTACCACTGAAAATTAATGAAACTACAATATTATTGAACTTTCATTAATTTTTAGTAGTTTTGTGTGAAAACATAATAAACATCCACACATTCTATACTTATAGGGGTAGGTATAACTATATTCAGGTATTTGGGATTATATTGTATTAAGTATCTAATTTATTATTACTAAGAAAATTAATTCTAAATGACTTTGTTTAAACTATTTAGTGATTATAAAATTGTTAACTTTTTTTATAGGTAATGAAGACATTTGTAATAACCAGGATACACCACAGGAATATGGTTCCCAAGATAGTGATGATAATAATAATTCACCTATTTGTAAGTATTCGTTCCATTTACCATACTAAAAGTATACTTTATTGGTATGATTTGTTGAGCAGGATTTAATTTGTACATCAATTTCATTTTAGCACCAGAAGAACCCTACAGTCCTGCTAGTACCGATCATGAATATATACCATCATCTTCATCAAACGATATTTCTGCAACTGAAATTCAGGAGGAATCTCCAATGACCAACAATATATTGCAACCGAGGAAGAGAAAAATTTTTCAGTTAAAAGAAAAGTTATCTAAGAAGAGATCAAGAAATGAAGCTGAGTGGAAACAAAATAGGAATAGTATTTTAAGACAGGAAGGCAAAGCTTATGTTACAAGGAAGGGTAAAACAATGGAAAGTAAAAAACCAAGGTTTGGTATATTATGCAAGGAAACATGCAAATATAAGTGTTATGAAAAATTTTGTGATATTGATTGTGCATCTCTCTTTTCCCAATATTATAGTTTAAAAAATAATAATGAAAAGAATATGTATCTTTCAAAATTTATAACAGTTGAAAAAGTCAAAAGAGCATTAACTAACCCAAAAAGGCAGAGATGCACAACTTATACCTATGTTCTACCAAAAGGAAGTACTAATATAAAAGTTTGTAAGACTGCATTTTCTAATATGTTTCAAATCGGTTATAGAAAGTTAGCAGTTATTCAATCAAAAATTAAATTAAATAATGTTGAAGTACTAAGAGATCAGAGAGGAAAAACTCATTCTTACAGGCACAAGGTAGATGTTGATGTAGAAAATTATATAAGCAGTCATATTAGAAGTTTTCCATCTGAAAGTTCTCATTATTCTAGAAATCAAAATATCCACAAACAGTACTTAAATCCATTACTTACAATTAAAACTATGTATTCAATGTACACAAAAAAATGTGAGGATGAAAATAAACCTACCAAATATTATATAAAGGAATGCACATATAGAAAAATATTTAACACCAAATTCAATCTTTCTTTTAGGCAGCCAAGAACAGATGTTTGTTGTAAATGTGATTCAAATACTCAAACTGAAGAACATATTGAGAACTATAAAAGAGCATTTGAGCTACAAAAACTGGAAAGGGAGATGGCGGTGTCTGGACAAAACATGACATATATTAGTTTTGATATGCAGCAGACACAGCCGCTTCCTAAAATTCCAGTATCAAAAGCTTTTTATTTAAGACAAATTTGGTTCTACAATGAAGGTATACATATAGTTGATAAAAATGGACATAGGTCCTATTTCTGCACTTGGACTGAAGACTGTGGAGGAAAGGGCAGTGTAGAAGTTCTTAGTTCGCTTTTTTACTGTTTAAGCAAGTTAGCTAATGTAGATAGTTCCCAAAACTTGTTGCTATGGTCAGATTCTGCCAGTGGCCAAAATAAGAATCAATACTTAATTGTTTTGTATCAGTACATGATTGCACAGAAATTATTTGTATCCATTGAACATAAATTTCCAGAGGTAGGTCATACATTTCTTGATTGTGACAGAGATTTTGGCCGTATAGAAAAATTATTGAGAAAGCATGAGAAAATATTTACTCCTAATCAGTATAGAAATATAATTAAAAGGGCATCTAAGAATAACTCTATCATAGAAGATATGAATCATCATTTTTATGATTTTACCAAATTAAAAAATGATTTGGGCATAGTTATACCCAATACAAATACATTAAAACAAAAAATTAACTTTAAAGGGAATGTAAAATGGATTCGCCATGAAGATTATGGTAGATATTTTTATAAGACCAACTATGACCCCTACACACCATATTTAGAAGTTTCTCTGGTAAAAAATCCTAATATTATCCCGGAAGTTGCCTTGACATGTAATAACCAAAAGGGTAAAATCTCTAAAGAAAAAATAGCTGATATAAAAACACAGCTTGAGTACATTGAAAAAGAGTCTCAATGGTATTATATAAACATTTTGAATAATGATTAATTTTTATTATTGATAGTGTTACTTGCCAACAAGTTGTAACTTCACATTTTTGACCTAGACCTTCTAAGTTGTAACGTTTTATTTATTTAAATAAAGCTTTTTCAAGTAATAATCGTTAAATTCTTTTATTTCTAACATAAGACCTTTTTAAGTTCATATAATTTAAATATGATTTATATTAAATTAAACAAAGGTGTTATGTTCCTAATTTATCAATATTTATAAAACTAAAATAATAAATACCTTTTTATGTATATTATCTAATAAATAATGATATATTCAAGGCAAATAAATACTTTGGTTTTGTTTAAAACTTAAACCATATTAGTTACATCGATTAAATATTTTACAATTTTCAAACACCCATAATCCTGTTTGAACTTTTTGTTAATTAACACCTTTGTCCACTCACCCCTTCAATTTTGAAACTGTTATAATAATGATAATAATAATATCTATGGACGTTTCCACACCACGTCAATTTGGTCCCGTGGTACGTTCTCGAAGAATTTGTGTTACGGCCTACGGGTACCAGACAACGGAAATATATTTAATACTTTTAAACTATACACATACTTATTTATATTGTTTATTACAATAAACACTTTTAATACACATGAGGAAAATTTAAAACTTTTTTATTCCTATGGCGGGATTCGAACCCGTGACCTCCCGCTTGAGCACTGACGCGCTCAACCACTGAGCTACTGAATATCAGTACAGTTACATATGTGACTGAAAATGCAATATGTTATAAAGAAAATTACCGAGGCCAAGTGATTAGGATAGATTATTTATAACGTTTTACAAAATCCGAATATTTGGGCACGTTATTTACTGCTTATAATATCATAATATACTTAGTCTGGCCATAAATACTGTTACAATTAAAAATAAACAAAATATTACATTTGAATTTGAAATCTGTCATTTTTATATGATTGTTCATTGCGTTTTCTCATTTTGGCACCAATACATTGTACAATATTTTGCGATATTAAAATGGAGTGGGGTGATAAAGAGAACCGAATCGCTGTGATTGCATTACACAAAGTAGGTATGGAGCCAAATGCAATTTTTAAAACTCTCCATACGCTTAGTATTAGTAAAATGTTTGTGTACCGGGCTATTAATAGGTACAATGAGACCTCCTCTGTTTGTGACAGAAAAAGATCTGGCCGTCCACGTAGTGTTCGTATGAAAAATGTGGTCAAAGCAGTAAGGGAAAGAATTCGAAGAAATCCTGTCCGAAACCAAAGATTTTATCTCGGGAGATATAAGATAGCACCTAAAACCATGTCGCGTATTTTAAAAGTTGATTTAGGACTTGCAGCCTATAAGAGACGTACTGGTCATTTTTTAACTGATAATTTAAAAAAGAATAGGGTGGTAAAATCGAAAGAACTACTGAAGCGGTGCGCAAAGGGTGGTCACAGAAAAATTTTGTTTACGAATGAGATTTTTTTTACAATTGAGCAATATTTTAACAAAATGATCGTATTTATGCTAAAGCTTCCCAATAAGTCGACAGAGTGCAACGTGGGTACTATCCGACTTCAGTGATGGCTTGGTGGGGTATTAGCTATGAGAGAGTGACTGAGCCATACTTTTGTGAAAAAGGTATCAAAACATCGGCACAAGTGTATCAAGATACCATTCTTGAGAAGGTAGTGAAGCCCCTTAACAACACCATGTTCAATAACCAAGAATGGTCCTTCCAGCAAGACTCGGCGCCGGGTCATAAAGCTCGGTCTACGCAGTCTTGGTTGGAAACGAACGTTTCGGACTTCATCAGAGCTGAAGACTGGCCGTCATCTAGTCCCGATCTTAATCCGCTGCATTATGATCCAAGCAGGATCGACTTATTTTATCTTTTGATTTATCTATTCTGGTGTAATCAGATATAACACTCGTCAGACCACACTCGGACATGTTACTGATATAATATTCACGTATGTTATTGTTCAATTTTAGGTAAATATTTATGTCCCCTAATAAGTATACATCAGTATTTGTAGACGAAGTCTTATTCAATAGGTGTTTAATTTCCATAATATACAAGTGCTTACTCTCAGACGGCGGTCTATATATTGTACAGATTAATGATAAAAATAACCAGAAGATATGTTGATTTTACCTATTATTGATTCACAGTGAGCAAGTGTTTGATTATACTTAACAAAAGAATGACAGTTTCTAACGTAAATAAATAAACCTCCACCTTTTCGATCTTTACGAATCTCGCTGTGCAATTTATATCCGCTTAGCTGGTACATATCTATAATTGCATTTGTTATATTTACCTCTGATAATATCAAACGTCGATACATAAATGAGACGTAATAACACGCTGTAATAAACTACCAAAGTTTTTCTTTAGCGATCTTATATTATTAATTTGTAAAAAGGTAAAGAGGTAAGCTTAATCTGATTTGAATTAATATATGAAAAGTTTGTTCTAAAGTCATTAATATTAACACAATTTTGTAACTCATAGTGACTCGGAGAAAAATCGTGTTCAACTGCCACATTCGTCTATACTCTATAGTCTATATCTATACTCATTTACAAAATTAGTTTAGAGCATAAAATTAGACTAGAATTATAATTGTCGTCTATTTTTCTTTTTCTGTCAAATGTTTCTTGCACTTTTATAGGGTTCCGTAATACTCAAGGAACCCTTATAGTTTCGCTCTGTCTGTCTGTCTATCTGTCTGTCTGTCCGCCTTCCTAGCTTCTGTAATTATGAATATAAATGTATGAAATTTGGTATAGTTTTTTAATGCGTATAGATCTCGGTTTTTAAGTAATTGTTGTGGGCTGCGACGTCTTGGTTCTTACAGATCCTTCTTACGCTTGAGTGGTGATAATAATAATACAGCAACAATTGTGATATTCTTCTTTATCGGTACATATGAGAGAGATGCTTAAGACAGATACGTATTAGGTACATATTATGAGAGATGAACCTGTTGAGCGTCGAGCGCTGTACCACAGTGTTGACAGCTACCCCTGCAAGCGTCGCGCGCTGTCGCACGGCAAGCGAAAAGTCGATTTTTCCGTGTCGTATAATTTAAAGTTATATGATTCATAGTCTCTGGTTTTTATATATAAACCGTACTCTAAATAACGTAGTTTATTATAATCTCTCCTTAGTTCGGTTCCATAATACTAGCCTTCGTAAACAGCGTAATAATTCAAAAAAGAGCTGCACTAATATGAATGAAATTTAGCACTTCAGCCGTGTTCATTTTGGTCGATTGAAGTAAGCGATTAAATTCATTTTGGACATTCGCATTGCTGGCTCACTTCATTATTAACGCGAATAAACTAAAGCGTGCACTGCCAGTGTAATAAAGTTCATATTGTGTACAGTCGCCGACAAACCCAGCTTACCACTTTTAAACTAATCGGTTTAAATACACAGGTTATCTTCAAAACAAAAATAGCTATTCTAGGAGTGTAATTGCCCGCGGCTCCGCCGGCGTAAATACAGTATCCCACGGGAATACTGTACTTTTACGGGATAAAAAGTAGCCTTTCTTTTAATGCAGAACCTAAACTACTACCATACCAAATTTCATCGAAATCCGTGCAGTAGTTTTTGCGTGAAACAGTAACAAACATCCATCCATCCATCCATCTATTATTGTCTACTTTGTGGAAATGTCTTTATAATTTGCTAAATTGTATTTTGTGTTACTTTAGTTGAATAATAAATAAATCTATAAATAAAAACCATTCATCCATACATCCATCTATCCTCATAATCTTTCACATTTATAATATTAGTAGGATGTGTGATGTGACCTTAAATTTTGACCAGATTAACTTGTATAAGTTAATCAAGGTCAAAATTTTAAGTAGCATTACTGTAATATTGTATGTAGCCTAATGTTGGGTTTTCATTTCATTCGAATAAAAGTACCTATTTTTACGACAGACGGACGAACAGAGCGAAACTATAAGGGTTCCTTGAGTATTACAGAACCCTATAAAGGTGCAAGATTGACAGAAAAAGAAGAATAGACGACAATTATAATTCTAGTCTAATTTTATGTAAAAACGGTTGAACTGAGTATAGATATACTATAGAGTATAGACGAATATGGCTTTAAACTATTAAACGACGACCTCTGTGGCTCAGTGGTTGAGCGTGTTGGTGCTCAAGCCGGGAGTCGCGGGTTCGAATCCCGCCGTAGGAACAAAAAAATTCCCCGTGTCCCTCTGGGTCATAGATGTGTATTAAATGTGTGTAAATATGTGTATAATTGTTCTAATTAATAAAATAAATAAAAAAAATTGTGTAAATATGTGTATTGTGTCCATCGACAACTAAACATTAGGGAATTCGGCCGAATGTTACAGGACGATCAGAGTTATTTTGAGTGCCATACTCACGGTCCAGCCTGCAAATCCAATGCCGCGGCCTTGGACCGGACTTGTTGGCAAAAATTGTAAATGCTGGACAATATTGACACTAACGGTTGACATTAGTACTGGTGCTGGATTTGCAGGCTGGACAACGAGTGAGGCGCTCTTCCTCGGAATTTCTATTCGACCATTATGTTGTCGCGCGTCAGCGTAAACGTCCTCAGTCAGAGGTAAAATACCTCTGAACAGTATGTAGAAGTCGAGGCTGTACACAAAGGATAGTCCAGTCGTAGGAAATTGGTTAAATGCGTAATTGCAGCGACGGGTCAGGGTTGCCACTCGCACGGTTTTTAATACCTTTTGCTTATTAACTGTTGTTTTGTGCTTGGGAGATGGATAAAATACTTGAAGGATCACTAAAATCGAAGTAGAAAACAGTCTATCTATCTCACAAAATATCAAAGTCAAAACCCATTAGAGTAGAAGAGAAAGCAAATACATATTATGTTGTCCCTCATGTCGCCAGGTTTTTGTACTTTGGTTGTATTTTTGTTTGCTTTTCAATGCGACGTACGAATTACGACTTTATTGTAATGTTAATAAGTGACATCTTAAATTTATAGTAATTTAATGTTAGGTACCTACTCGTGTACTTACACCTACCTAACCACCCACCACCTATAGTACCTAGCTTCAATAAAAAATAGGGAAATCTAGAAAAAATTGGGATGTAACTACCCAAGAGACATCTCATTCTTCGTTAGCAAGTGTCGTAAGGAGAATAAGGAATGATATAATATGTCTTCCCTTCCTGCTAAAAGCCGGGTGCTATAAATGCTATTTTTATGTATCTTAGGTTTGCGTAGCTTCCAAACACAAAATGACGTGTCATACGACTTTTGTGTTTAGTGGCCACTCAAACTTGAGTGGCGTTCCAGTTAATATAATGTAAATTCCAGTTAATATTAGGTCTTTATATTTGAAATTGCCGTTTTGTATGAAAAAATTGAAACGAATTTTTTTCATGTATTTTTTATTTGTATTAATCGAAGTAATCACCCATGCAATCAATGCATCTTTGCCAACTCAGTGGCAGTTTATTGATGTCCTTCTTAAAGAAATCAGCTGGACGGGAGGCAAAAAATTCTTCAAAGGCATTTTGTACTGCCTCTCGGGTATTGAATTTTTTTCCCGCCAAGAAGTTATCCAAATTCTGGAAAAAGTAGTAGTGTGTAGGCGCAAGGTCTGGTGAGTAGGGCGGATGACGGAGAGCTTCCAACCCCAGTTCTTGCAACTTGGAGACCGTCTGCTGTGCAGTATGAGGTTGCGCGTAGTCGTGCAGGAGCAGCGGAGACGAGCGATTGACCAATGCTGGTTGGAGATGTGCCAGCTTCTCCATCATTGTGTTCAGTTCTTCACAGTACACATTTGCTGTAATGCTCACCCTGTTTGGTAAGAAGCTGTGATGAATCACACCGGCGCTAGACACCAAACAGTGATCATCACTTTTCTAGGGGTAAGTTTTCGTTTAGGGCATTGTTTAGGTGCTGAACCAGGATCCAACCAACTTGCTAGTGCTTGCGGTTATCAAACAGAATGCATTTTTCATCGCAGGTAACAATGCGGTTCAAAATTCCTTCATTTGTGTGTCTGTTGAGCAGTGCAAGACACGTCTCGACGCGTACTTCGCGCTGGCGATCATTGAGTTCGTGGGGCACTCATTTGTCAAGCTTTTTTACCTTGCCAATTTGACGCAAATGGACCAATATTCTTTTGACGCTAACGTCGAAAGCTGCTGCTAATTCAGTCGTAGATTGTGTATCATCAGTTTCCAAAATCGCCTTTAATTCGTCATTGTCGACCAAAGTCTTCGGACAACCGCGAGGTTCATTTTTCAGGTCGAAATTTCAAGAACGGAAGCGAGCAGACCAATGCGTTGCGTTTTTTTTTGGGCACCACCAAAAGGTGGTGCGTTGGTTTGTAGTGTTAGCTCCGTAAACGTCGTTGATGTTGCGTGCCGCTTGTGCCGCGTTGCTGCCACGACGGTACTCATATTCCATAATTACTCGAATTTTTAACGTATCCATGATGACGAAAAAGATTGAAATGCGATGAAAATGTAACACTAACCAATAAACAAATGACTACTTTTGGAAAAAGAATTCCATGTTTTTATAATAAAATTAATTTGAAATTAGAACTCTTAGCCAAACAAAAATTATTTTGATTTGAAATGGCCAGTACTGCAGAACGGCAATTTCATAGGTAATGACCTATTATAATAAATCACTAGCTTTTTCCCGTGGCTCCGACCGCGCAATTTTATACAATATCCCACCGTAACACTGTACGCGGGATAAAATGTACCCTATGTTTTAATCCAGACATCCAACTAGGTACTACTGTAGTATATATTATTAATGACAGACGGACAGGTCCACGTCCTTTTAATATATTATATGTATTTCGCAGTATCAAAGTGTATTCTCATCTCATTTGTATGTACGAGGACAGACGACACTCCTGCGAGAGCCAGTCGTCTGCCTACCCTCACCTAACGAGGGTGTCTCAATAAGTATGAAACCGTAATAAGTATTTTATTAGAAGACCCAGTCAATGCATCTATATTACCATACCAAATTTCATCAAAATCCGTTCAGTAGTTTTTGCGTGAAAGAGTAACAAACATCCATCCATCCATACATTGTATAATATTAGTAGGATTGTGTTGTAGCATTGGCTGCTCGAAACGCTGAGCTGGCGCAAAAGATATCGGCGCAGATGGGCCACAAGAAACCGCGACCGGTCACAATATTCAACGTGTTGTGTTGCCGCGGCAACTCAATATGTAGTATGATTGTATTAGTTATTTTACTTGTAAAACTATGTAACTCATTACAATTATTTATAATTTCCATATTTTTATCTTTATTTTCCGAAATACATTTTTAGAGAACGTTTAAAATTAAAATATTTTTAAATTACTAGCGCTATGTAGTAAAACAAATTTACACCAAGTAAGAAAAAAATATTAGCTAAGCCCTCGTACCCACGAGTTTTTTTGTGGTCACGACAGAAAAAAAACTGTAAATAGAACTCTGTGCTAATACAATAGAGCTGAAAATCGAAGTGGCAAATGTCAGATTTGACAACTCCACACGATTTTTTGCTTTTTGTTTTAACCATGGAACTGATAGTATTAGCGCACAGGTTCTATTTACAGCGGTGTTTTTCTGTCGCGACTACTACCACTATAAAAACGCTAGTGGGAACGTAGCCTAAGTATGCTATATTTATATTCATCTATTGCATGTACCTATTATACCCCGTTTCGCTAGAAACGGAATAATCCTACCTAGTGTACACAGTGCACAGTTTATTTTTAAACAAAAAACCGACTTTCAAATTAAAAACGCACAAAAAAGTATCAAATAATTCTTATTATCTAAATATTTGCACTTCAAAATTCGGCAAAATGTTTACTATTTCTCTACTCAATCTTCATAATTTTGAAGTCGGTACCAGCCCGAACAATATCCTGCTAAAAACAATATTTTAAAGAACTCACATTCAAGTTGGCTGGTACCGAACTTTGGAAGTCGGTTTTAATTTTTCGTTTAAAAATAATATTTTTCCCTTTTTACTTATATTCATTATATTATCATTATTATAAATAAAAAATGCCTCCATTATTCTCACACTCTCGGCAAAATAAAAACTCAAGCGTTATTTTATGCCAGTTTCCTGAGAGGCCGTGGTATTACCCCAATGAAAGGATTACCGATCTGTGGACCTAATAAACAATCACCAGTGATGATTATTGATTATGATTAGATACTATATTATGAATTAATTATTATTATTATATATTGTAGTAGTCGGCAGAAAAAGGTAGCAGTAAGCATTAAATGAATATACTCGTACTATAGTGATGATGATGATCACGAATATAATTTTAGCATTAGCAAAATTTCAAAGACATTAATATTGTTGTACAAAACTCTGATGATTAGTGAGTGCCTATATCATCATGTATATCGTGTGAAGATGGTGGTGATAATGATGATGATGATTACTGTAAGTGGCATGATGTCATATGCTAGCAGTACTATAAAATAAGTACTCAGGAGTTCTGTTCAGTACTTTTGGATCCAGGGTATACAGGGTAGCATATGCTTGGACTACTTCAGAAAAGTCGAAATCACTCGTATGTGTCCATATAAATTTCGAGAAGTTCCCTCGATTCCTCATGGATCCCATACCAATCAGGTAATCACCACCTAGGTATCAAAAGGACTAAATTGGGATTAGGATTAAATATTTTGAAAATCGGTCCACAGACGGTAGAGTAATCGTTGAACATACATCTACTTACAGTCGAACGTATACCCGCCTCCTTTTTGGAAGTCGGTTAAAAACAAAATATTATGTGTGTCAATTAGGTACATACAGATAGGCGATAGACGATTCGGATTATAGAGATTAAGAGACAAGATAAAACGTTACCCAATTAATTCTGTGAATTGATAAATTATATTGTAACATGGAAAACATTGTTCTGCCTTGACTATGAACTGGCGCAAATAAATAACTATCTACATACACCTACTACCTACATCTACACCTACCTATCTACAACCTTCAGGCGATGAATGAAAGATTATACGTATTATAAGAGTTATCGACCACTGAGGGTTGAAGATTATTACAGTACTAATATCGCTTTTAAAAATGAATGTTGTTACTTTATTTTAGATTAGTGAAAATTAAGGGTTATAATAAATGTATTTTTCAGTCAGTTAAAAAAAAATTAAATGTCAAAAATAAAAAAAAATGGGCTCTGCAACTGCAATATTTCATAAAAAGAGAAAATTTGAAAAGAGAATTTGCGAAAATTGTTTATTACCAGAACA
The DNA here is from genome assembly GCA_963565745.1 of Phengaris arion. NCBI lineage: Eukaryota > Metazoa > Arthropoda > Insecta > Lepidoptera > Lycaenidae > Phengaris > Phengaris arion. The sequence goes on along the minus strand of OY751439.1, from coordinate 4,666,741 downwards.
CAATCTGAATTAAAATTCGATACGGTAATAGATATTTTATATTACGAGATAAAGCGACCGGCGGTGTGTAAACACATCGAGTCGAAATTCCGCGGCGGGATATCGATGTCGCATGATGTGCTTGTATGTACAATACATTGGTGGTCCAAAGGTTTAGAGCTTGGCTCTCGACTCGGAGGTCGAGGGTTCGATTCCCGCATTGGAACGACAAAAAATGCTGTTTTCGAGTTTGGTTTGGACAATGCAGGCTCACCTGATTGTCTGACAAGAAAGATCATCCATGCGTCCGATGGGCATGTATAAAGTCAGTCCTGCGCCTGATCTCTCGCCAGTCGTGTCGGTCATCCGTCCCACTGGGTTTCGAGAGTAAAGGAAGAGAGAGTGCTCTTGTGTACTGCGCACACACTTGGGCACTATACAATAACTCCTGCGTAGCGGGCCTGGTTTCAATGAAACCGGACACCGTCACCGAAATCGGTAAGGGGATTCCGATTCACGCCACTCGCGACGCGAGACCGCGACTCGAGACCGAATTAGGGTCGCGGAACCACTGCTTAGTTAGAATTTATATGAAGCACTAAACAATCCCCGCCCCGGTACTCGCGACCGGTGAGCATAGCCAGAGAACCGCAGTCGCATAGATCGGAAGGCTTCCTTAACGCCTAACTCGATATTAATTTCCGTCAACATCAATCATCGTCAAGCTGAAATTCAATCGTGATGCCCTTTGTCGTTGCTATCAATTGACATAGCTGCATTTCATTACGCTGCTTCGGATTACACTAAAGTTCCGCCGCGGTTATTCCGACGGTGTGTTCAAACACTAAAGGTACGCCCACATTCATGGCCGCAGCAAAGCAAGCCACATCGCAATAATGCGCTCCATACATTTACTATATCGACTATCGCACACTTTGCGGAAACGCGGCCCGCATCACTCCGCCGCGGATTTTGGCAATTGCGATGCGACCCGCCCCGCCCCGCTCCGGCCCGGCAAAGTGTGCGATAGATATAGTATGCAATTACACGGACTTCTGACAGTATATGTATAGTGCTCAAAATCCGTAAATGCGCTAATGGCCCGTCCTATTTTTTTCTTTTAATAAATAAATAGTAAATATATATGGACGCTTCACACCACGTCAATCTGACCCCGTGCTAAATATCCAAAGAACTTGTGTCACAGGTACCAGACAACGGGAAACATATTTAATAATTTAATGCTATAAATATATTTCGGACTTTTATTAAATTATACACATCTTTGTTAATACACATCCATGACCAGGAACTTGGAAAACTTTTTGTTCCCTCGGCGCTATCACGCTAACCAATGAGCCACAGAGATTGCTGACGACCAAAGGCTGCGATGCGGCCCGCTGCGACCGGATATAATGTGCGGATACCTTTAGAGCTCATAAACATAAAGACCATACCTACGACGTAAAACGTTACATGCAGTGCACTGCATTTTATATGCAACCGATGATGGAGCGCACCACTAGTTTCTACGCCGACGTCAACAGCGTCATGCATCGCGTTCTCAATTTTTACGTTGCAACGTCGCATCGTAGGCCGTAGCGATACGACGTCGTATATTGATCCTGTCAGTGTTCTTGGGCTCTTAAGGGCGTCACAGACGAAAATACTGTAATAATTTATTTTAAGATGCCTGGATGTATTTCTTATAAGAGTACCTAATATGAAAATATTTACCATCTTATTTAGCATTCTCTTCCGTCTGTGATAGTTCATACTAACTGTATTACAAACGATATTTTATTTTAACATAAAATATTATATTATAGTATCTTCGCCGTCAGTGATTACGCACTCATTGTAACATTTTGCGGTTAGTTTACCGTGAACAAACGTCACACACTGAATTTGTCACTCTACATACATTTTCATTTTCTTCAATCAGAGATTATGGATCATGCGACCGTCGCGTCACTCTTGATGGTTTCACTACAAATTTTCGACATTTCAAATTTTTCAAACTCCAGTAAATTTTCTCACCACCTAAGATACAATAATAGGCTGCAGTGAACGTTTCCGGGCTGCAACGACGAAACTACACGAATAAAGTCGCGGGTATCGTGTATTTTACCACAAGGTGGCAGCCCTGCCGCATACATAAGTGAATTCGAACACTGTATACTACTTCAAGTGCTCGGCGCTCGACGTCTATGTACAGAGGCGCGTATCATATGTATCAAGTGAGTATTTGATTGGATACTAGTTACTACATTATTAAATCCTATTATTTTATTGATACGTGAAGCAAAAACTTACAGTACAGTTTCACGAGAATCATGCGAACGGAGGAGTATGATATTTGGCACAAATCAAATCAAATCATTTATTTCACAGAATGTGGTTAACAATGGTGGATATAATAGGTACATCAGTTTTTACACATCCTACCTTAACAATGGTGTGTGAATATGTCGACAAGTAATTATTATTATTTAATATAGAAAATATAAGTTCAATCAGTTACATAATAGTCAATTTTAATGTTAATACAAATATTCAGTTTGTTAAAATGTTACGTTGTCAAGGTAGTTATAGAAATGTCATTTATCTAAATAATATTAAATTATTATCAGCAATTAAAATCATCAAATAGTTAAATGTAAAATCATAATAATAATAAACAATAAAAATACATGTCTAAAATTAAAATAAATTTTTAAAAAATCAAATAATTATTAGCATTCAAGTCATTGTTTAATACATAGCGTAAATTCATTCAAGTCATAAAAACAATTTTTCTATTAGCCATGATGTCAGATTTCTTTTGAATTTATTGAATGGTAATTCTTTAAATTATCACTTGTATGTTTTATTAAAACAGTTAAAATTAATTAAAAAAATAAACAACGATACACTACCTCAGATTATTAACACACACTACGGTGCGTTAGATAGATACAATTCTGTTACACGGTGACATTCACAATCTGTCAAAAAAAATTAAATGAATTTAATTTCAGACTGCTTTTGACTTATACACAAATTGTCTAGTAAATAAAAATCTCGTTTAACAGTATTTGTAATGTAATTCGTCTAACGGTCCGTTTCAATAACCTATCTACCAATGACTATTTGTTGGAAACGTCAAATTTGTATCGCAAAAGCCGTCAAATGATTGAATGACGACGTTTTAAACAAATAGTTATACATAGATAAATAAGGTTGGTTAATGGAACGGGCCGTAAAACGGCTCTGATTTCATTGGTCGTGTGGCATTATTGATACATATCGAAGCGCTTAATCGAAATATGCAAGCAGAATTTATCTAAATATTAATAATAATATCTATGGCCGCTTTTACACCACGTCAATCTGGTCCCGTGGCAAGTTCTCGAAGAACTTGTGTTACGGTACCAGAGAACGGAAATATATTTATTTAAATACTAAAGTTAATACTAATATATTTTATACTACACATAATACATTTACATATTTAAGATTTTTATTATATAATACACATATTTATTACACATCCATGACCCAAGAACACAGAAAAACTTTTTGTTCCCTGGCGGGATTCGAACCCGCGACCTCCGGCTGGAGCACCAATGCACTAACCACTGATCCACAGAGGTCGTCGAATATCAAAAGTAATGTACTTTTTAATGCTTCAAAATTTGCTTATAGCAGAAAAACTAGACGTCATAGGCTCAAACTGTGAACAGTTATGGATCCAGTACACTAAAATCCATTAAAATCATATAGCAAAGTTCTTGCTTTCGAGTTTACGTTTTTTGACAAACCAGTGTGTTAATGAATACTTTTTGAACCCCCGAGCAAAAAATAGGGGTGCTGTTATAAGTTTGACGTGTCTGTGTGTCTGTCCGTAGAATCGTAGCTCCCAAGCGAATGAATGATTTTCACATTTTTTTTGTTTCAAATCTGATATAATCGAGAGTATTCGTAGCTGTTATTCATCATCATTTTTCATTTTCATTTCATTTATTACAGTTATTTTATACGTTTTTACGTGCCCATCTCATGTATGGATCATCTTTCTTGTCAGTTCATCGTTCCTTCAACGCGGGAATCGAACCCACGACCTCCGAAGTTGAGAGCTAAGCTCTAAGCCACTGGAGCACGGAGGCAGCCAGACATAGCCGAAAGGTCATTGCCTGACTTTTAAAATGTTGCTTCGACAAGCACTTGACGAATGTTGTGCCAATCAACTTTTGACCTCGATATATTGATGTTTTGGAAAGTTCGGCTGTTCCTAGCGTGAGGATACTGTTATTTTAATAATAATAATAAGATTTATTCGACAAAATAAGACATTACATACATAGATTTACGCTACAAAAATATAATAACATGATTCATAAAATAAAATTAACATAAACAAAAAACAAAACAAAACATAGATATTAAACAATAAACAAAAACAGAAATACAAATTATTAAACAAAAAACTATAAATACAAAATATAACGCATGCCAAGAAGCGTGCTAGTGTAATGAAGGTAGGTAGGGTATAAATATCCTACTGCCGAAAAGGAGACCACTCAGGCGTATCACCGCGGCCGGAACACCACAGTGCCTGGTATTATGTGGTTCCACTACACAAAGAATAGACTGGTAAATAAGCATACGTGTTGCCTAATGGTAAGCGATTACTGTTTCAAGTTAGTTCCCGGTCCCTCAACCTCCCCTTTGTCCGTTACTCTTACTCAGTGGAACACAATTCATGTAATATTTCACGCTGATTTTCTCTGAGGCCGTATACGTATCGGGATCTTTTTCTGTAGTGAATAAAATTTTGAATCACCATCTTAAATGCCGCGCTGTGTCGCATCTCGGTGTGATTTGACCCTAATTTACACAACTTAATTTAAACTGCATCTTTAATTGAATAAAATTAATGGAAACGAAACTCTGTTTTGTTTCTAAAATATAAGTAGCCTAACTTCTTTTCAACTACTTGTTTTAGATATTACCGAAACACACTGACAAACAGACTAATATGAAGCTGTTGGTACGAGCTAGTCAGTTCCCCAGATCCCTTTAGGCTATAATTTGTGTTACAACATCCACTTAGACTGTGGTATCGGTCGGTTACCCTACTACATATTTCTAATTCTGCTCATAGCTTTTATATATATTTAACTTTTGTAAGGACAGGGCATTACTATTATCTATCTGTACGATGTCTCCAACGAGAGTACTCCAAAGCGGCGATCGGGATTTCTCATCTATGGCAATCTATCGTCCGCGAATGTCGAGAAATAGGGCGCGCAACATTGACAAAACAAAGTAACAACAGTTTGGTTGTATAAACAAGGTTTATTGCAAAATGTTCCTAGGGGCACATCCTTACGCTCATATCATTGTTTTGACCAGTGTGTATTTACTTTCACATTTATTCATTTACCATCAAGTTTTCTGTGCTGTTAGTTCTAGTTCTCAAACCAGGAAATTATTATTTGCATGTTGTGTTTTTGTTTACGAGAAGATGTTTTTATTTTGAAACGTTTTATTTTTTTGTGTTTGATTATAATACCGGTAAGTGTATAAAAAATAATTGCTTTTCATCCGTTGTTTTAGTTACCGTATGTAAAAAAAAGTATACATTGCGATAAACAAAATAAACTACCGATTTAAATTTATGTTTCATAAAAAAGAAATGAAATGTATTGCATGAAGTCACTGATTTTTAATTATTAAATTCTTTCGTCTGGTATTTCAAAATATTATATTATTCTAGATGTTGTCCGCGAATTCACAAAAAGAAATCCCGCGAGGACCATGCATTTTTTGCTGCAAGAACATTTTGCTGTGATAAAAAGTAGCCCATGTGTTTATCTACAGTCAAACTACATACAACAACCATAACTAAATTTCATTTAAATCCATTACGTGCTTATTGCGTTGCGCGAAAGCGTGACAAACATTCACACATCCGTACATTCTGACAAACATTTGCGTTTGTAATATTAGTAAAGTTTATAATATCGGTAACCCAATTTCACCAACTCCTGTTAGTGTTGATAGTTTTTCTAAATACCATGCCTTCTAATTCATAAATACCATGAACGAGAGAGGTAACATATATTTAATCAAGATTATCTTTATCAGGCGTTAGTGAAATTGGCACTTTGTGTTATTATTATTATTAGTGGTTACATCGTCGCGACTGGCGATCAATAGTATGAGTCCTCATAGATGCTAGATATCATGACAGCACCAGCTCACCACAAAGTAACAGGAATAGAAAAACCTTGTGATGCAACAGCTCAGATTATAAAACGATAGATGTAACAGTACACCATCGTCCATCATTAGACTTAGGCTGGGACTATAATATTATTATCCGGAATCTGATCCGAAATCCCGGAAAGGCCGGGAAAAAGTCAGAGTCTTGAAAATAGAACTCTGTGCTAATAGAATAGAGCTGAAAATCGAACACACGAGTGTCGACTTGTTATATTTGACATTGACATTTGCCTCAACACTCGTGTGTTGGATTTTCAGCTCTATTTTATTAGCGCAGAGTTATATTTTCAACGCTCTGAATTTTCATCGGACCTCCGATATCGGGACTATAAATGTCAGATAGGTAGGTAGCTCTTTTGTATGTTTCATCTCTGTCGCTCCATATAAAGTACGCAGCAAAAAACTTCCGAATAAGCTATCCGACTTATTAGTAGATCTAAAACAGGCCCTTATTATAAATAATATTATAATCGAAAAAACCGGCCGAGTGGAAGTCTGACTCGCATACGCAGAGTTCTGCACCATTATCTATACAACAGACAACTGTTAGTAGTAATATCGAGCACTAGTATTGGAACGTAGTCCCTTATGGCGCGTTGCGAATTGGAGGCTAGGCGGATTAAAATTGGCACGACACTTTTTGCCACTCGAAATTACAATGTAATAACGACTATTAAGAATGATACAAAAAACGACCTTATCACCTTGACAATAATGTAGAATTTTGCAATTACACATTGTGACTGTTATGACTGTTACATATTGTGACTAATCGGAAGAGCGCTTGATGTTATTACTCAGTACGGAGCCGGACTTCGCGGCGGCAACACTGCGAGCAGCAAGCAACCCGCCCCTGTCCCTACCTAAGGCGCTAGTTCCGCGCGCACTATATATACTTAGTTCAACTATTTGTTTTGTATAATATAATATATTATATCTATACAGATAAACAAAATTGAAGTGTCTGTTTGTAATTTCAAATGAACAGCTTTTATTTTCACTTAATGCATTTAAAAGTATGATCGGTACTTACAATAAAATATAAATTGTTAACATTTTTCTGTCCGTCTGTCAGTCTGGCAGTCTGGATAGGCTTCAATTCTTCATTATCAACTATATATTTTTATTATAATATATATATTATAACTTCGTTCCATCCGGATGTCCCTTGACACCTCTCAAGTTTTTTTTTTAATGAAATTGACCCAAAAAACGAGCAGTCGGATGTCCTGATGGTAAGCGATCATAGCCATCGTCGGCCACTCGCAACACCAGAGGAAAAACACTTGTTACTCCTCTGGTGTTGCGCACTTGCGTTCCTGGGCCTGTAGTCAAGATGCATTCGATAATTTCGACGGCGAAATTCTAAAACAAAATGTATGGGATTTGACATAAAGCATCGCAAGCGACATCTCAGAAATCAATCGAAGTTCGAAATCAAAAATGTATGGGATTTGACATAGGTCATCGCTAAATGACATATTGGCGCTTGCGATGATCTATGTCAAATCCCATACATGTTTGATTTCGAACTTCGCCGTTAAAATTATCGGATGCATCTTGACTAAAGGCCCTAGTCCTCCAAATCCCCAACGCCTCCCGGGCCTCCGACCTTACTCACTTGACGAAAAACGACGCAAGCGTTATTTCACGCCGGTGTTCTGTTAGGCCGTGGTATTTATCCAGTCGAGCCGACACATTCGTGAAACGTGGGATATTAAATATGGGAGACCCATTCCCACGTTTAATAATCGAGGAAAAACAGCATAATATGAAGTTTTTTATAGGGGAAAACCCCTTTAAATATTTATTTAATTCGGTGTTTAGTATTTGTTGTTATAGCTGCAAAACTGAAAATTTTTACTGTCTAGCTATCGTGGTTCATAAGATAGTTTCTAGTGACAGACAGACAAACGGACAAATGGACAGCAAAGTTTCAGTAATAGGGTGCAAAATCAAAATCATAAATTTTTTTATTCAAAATTGGTATTTTTAAATACTCTTTTTGAACGTCGTTACTACGTGATGCCTACCACCGGTTCGGGAACTAACCCAGCGAGAAGAGCCGGCAAGAAACTCGTCTGGGGCCATCTTTTACCAAAAAGATGGAAAATTATTCTGTGGTGCCGTATTATACCCTTTGGATATGGAACCCTACAAACCAGCGAGCGCGACTCTGAATGTGACTTTTTTACCTAATAATTTTTTTTGTTATGTATATAAATTAACAGAATATCAAAAGTCTGCGTTTTTTTTCATATATTACATATATTACATACATACATTACAGTACATTTAATACGGTGTAAATTATTTCTAACCGATTTCCAAAAGAGGAGTAGCTTGTAATATATTCGATTCGTAATTTTGTTGTTCACTGTGTTTTTGTTAATGGTTTAATAATAATAATAATAATAATAATAATAATAATAATAATAATAATAATAATAATAATAATAATAATAATAATAATAATAATAATAATAATAATAATAATAATAATAATAATAATAATAATAATAATAATAATAATAATAATAATAATAATAATAATAATAATAATAATAATAATAATAATAATAATAATAATAATAATAATAATAATAATAATAATAATAATAATAATAATAATAATAATAATAATAATAATAATAATAATAATAATAATAATAATAATAATAATAATAATAATAATAATAATAATAATAATAATAATAATAATAATAATAATAATAATAATAATAATAATAATAATAATAATAATAATAATAATAATAATAATAATAATAATAATAATAATAATAATAATAATAATAATAATAATAATAATAATAATAATAATAATAATAATAATAATAATAATAATAATAATAATAATAATAATAATAATAATAATAATAATAATAATAATAATAATAATAATAATAATAATAATAATAATAATAATAATAATAATAATAATAATAATAATAATAATAATAATAATAATAATAATAATAATAATAATAATAATAATAATAATAATAATAATAATAATAATAATAATAATAATAATAATAATAATAATAATAATAATAATAATAATAATAATAATAATAATAATAATAATAATAATAATAATAATAATAATAATAATAATAATAATAATAATAATAATAATAATAATAATAATAATAATAATAATAATAATAATAATAATAATAATAATAATAATAATAATAATAATAATAATAATCGGCACTTTCTTTCTTTCTCGTCACTATCTTTTCATCACCTTTTTATTAATTACCCCTTGTTTTTGCATCTTTTTTTTGGTCTGGTTTGGTTTGGTTTTGGTTTGTCTAATTTTCTCCACCTTTATTTCTTCTCTTCCTATATTTCCTTTTTCGTTAACTCTTCCTATTTTTGTTCTAATATATTAAAAGAAAAATGCGACTACGTAATAGAAATATACTACCCCAGGCGGGTACCGGCGCGAAAAGCAATGGAGAATCCCGCCCCGGGCTTTCGGGCCCGGGCTGTCCCTCGTATTCTGGGGGGGGCACCGTATCGCATCCAGTAGGACTACTAGTACTACTAGGTAGACTGGGCAGTAGCCCAGTCTAGTACTGCTGCAGAGAATACTAATATCCAAACAATAAGCAACACATACTCATATCCTTTATCACCTACCTCATCCGTCAGCTTGTTTCCATCGCTTCACTCTTCACCGCAGTCATTCATCCTCAATAACTCATTCTCATTACGATCCACCACATTATCACCATTGTCAGACGATGTTACTTAGGAAGCAATAGCTACTAATCCGGTGCCCATTCCTGACACCAGTCCGTCTACGAGAAATTCAGAATACATTAATCCGAATATCGTAGATCATAATACTCATACGCAGCCTCATCTCACAAACACTCCAGTAAGAAGTGTTTTGCAGGAAATGCTTCCTCCAACCACTCTCTCTGGAAAAAGTAGACAACGGATGAAATGGACTGATCAAATAAACAGAGAACTTCTCCGTTGCTACTACATTATAACATCATGCGAATCTAACCTCACAGCATTCAGACCATCACTCCATAAAAAATTCACAGAGTCCTACCCTGAACTAAGCCACATATCTGAGCAATGATTAGCAGATCAAATCCGAGTTATACATCGCAATAACAGAATACCAAGTCATGAAAGAGACAAGATAAAAAATACAGTAGCGCATACGTTCGATTATTCCAACGACCAGAACAATAGAATATGTAGCATAGACACACAGCTTAGCCCCTGCGATATTCTTACCATCACATAATGCAACGAACGACCTGAATCTACAACATTCTACAATTCATCCCACAAATAATAATCAACCCATAACTCTATCAAACTCTTCTGAAACTGTAGAAAATCTAATAGAACCAGAGACAAACAACGCTGAAATACTCACAACTGATGCCGATCAAACACAGAATCACAAAATTAGACAAGTATTTACAGAAATGTTAATCAAATACGCCGATACAGATCTAACACTTAGACCGGTAATACCAAAACTCCAGATTACACGCAACATAATAAAGACGATAAATTCACTTAACAAGTTAATAGGAGAACATCTAGAAGCGAAAGAAACGCCAGATTTAACGGAAATCCACAGTGCTATTTATTGCGCTGCAATATCAACTACAACTCTACACACTAAACTAAATAACCCCCCTGAAAAAGATATATCAAATAAAACAGGAGACCCGAAAATGCCAAAATGGCAACTACGAATTGAAAATAGAGTCAAGAAACTACGAAAAGAAATTGGACAACTTACACATTACCTTAAAGGAAATCTTAGCCACACAAAACAACGAAAATTAAACCCCAACAATCTCACTGAAAATCAAATAGTAGAATGCTGCAAGCAAGCAAGCACTGCAAGCACAATCAAAAAGACTCCGCCGATTAAAATCAGTAACTCTAGAAGAACGGATAATTTATTTTTTACTAACAATCAAAAGCTCTTTTATCAAAATTTAAACTCCGAAAATATTAACATCATACAACCGCCTAGTACAGATACAATTAAGGACTATTGGGAAAACCTATGGTCCAAACCAGCCCTTCACAACGTACACGCTTCATGGCTTGATACCGAAATAAGTGAATGTCACAATATTAATCCAATGCCTGAAGTTATAATAGATGATAACGATGTCACATACGCCATAAAGAAGACTTTGAACTGGAAGGCACCAGGGCCAGATAAAATTCAAAATTATTGGATAAAATATTTTACTTCAACACATCACTACATCGCCAAAGCATTCAATTCAGGCCTTAAGGATCCCAAATTAGTGCCGCTATTTATGATGCAAGGAATAACATATCTAAAGCCTAAAGATAAAAACGATACTAAAAATCCGACTAAATACCGTCCAATCACCTGCCTTCCAACTCTTTACAAACTACTTACGTCAATAATCACACAAAAACTAAATACTCACATTACTGATAATTAAGCGTGGCATTTTCCAAGGCGACTCACTTAGCCCCTTATGGTTTTGCTTAGCTTTAAACCCTCTATCTAAAACTCTTAATAGGTCAAACTTAGGATATATGATAGACAAAGTCAATAAAATCAAATTCACTCACCTTCTTTACATGGACGACATACTAAGGCGGGTCAATAAGTCCGTGACTTTTTGAATTTCTAACCTCCTTACTGAAAAAGCAACAATACTCCTGTCAACAAGCATCTGTCAGTTGACTCCTATCAAAATTTGAACTTGCTGCGTCAGTTAGTTTGTGTTTTACAGCTATCTTTATCAGACTATCCAGTAACTTAAGGAAACAATGGAAAAAATTTAATTTCGTGTGCTTATTAAGCATTATTTTTTGCGAAAAGAAACCATTACCGAGACCAAGGCTAAGCTTGATAAATACTATAGGGACTCTGCACCATCGATTTCAATGGTAAAAAAGTGGTTACTGAATTTCGTTGTGGCCGTACAAGCACTGAAGATGCCGAACGTCCTGGACGCCCAGTTGAGGTCTCTACACCCGAAACAATCGAAAAAATTCACGATATGGTGTTGGCCGACCGAAGATTAAAAGTGCAAGAGATTGTGGAAGCCATAGGCATCTCGCATGGCTCAGTGGTTTCAATTTTGAATGATCACTTGGGCATGAGAAAGCTTTCCGCAAGATGGGTGCCGCGTTTGCTCACAGTCGACCACAAACGCAATCGTGTAACAACTTCACAGGAAGGTTTGGCGTTGTTTAATCACAATATGGAGGAGTTTTTTAACCGTGGACAAAACATGGATCCATCACAACACACCAGAGACCAAACAACAGTCAAAACAGTGGGTTTCTAAGGGTGAATCGGCGCCAAAGAAGGCCAAGGTGGGTTTGTCAGCCAATAAAGTTATGGCGACTGTTTTTTGGGATGCACGTGGGATAATCCACATTGACTATCTTCAAAAGGGAAGAACAATTAATGGGGAATATTATGCCAACTTATTGGACCGCTTCAATGAGGATTTGAAAACAAAACCGACCTCATTTGGCCAAGAAAAAAGTTCTTTTTCACCAAGACAATGCAAGGGTGCACACATGTGCAGTTGCCATGGCAAAAATCCATGAATTGGGCTATGAATTGCTCCCACATCCACACTATTCTCAAGATTTGGCTCCGAGTGACTACTTCTTGTTCCCAAACCTGAAAAAATGGCTCGGTGGAAAAAGATTTGACTCCAATGATGAAGTCATTTCGCAAACAAAGGCCTATTTTGAGGACCTCGACAAATCATATTTTTTGGAAGGGATAAAAAAATTGGAGAAGCGTTGGACAAAGTGTATAGAGCTCAAGGGGGACTACGTTGAAAGATAAAATGATTTATTTATCAAAAATATGTTGTGTTTATTCCAAAGTTTCTCTGTCTGTGTTTTATTCCAAAAGTCACGGACTTATTGACCCGCCCTCGTAAAACTCTTCGCACCTGACAGGCAACAACTGGAACAACTATTAAAATTAACGGAAAAATTTAGCGCTGATATTTACATGACATTCGGAACTGATAAATGTAAAATTAATTGCATTTTTAAGGGCAAACATACGCATACAGAACCACTCAACTTAGAACTACAAGAAGGAACAATAGACAGCATGCAAGCGAAAGACACATATAAGTACCTAGGTTATATACAAAATACAGCTATAGATCATAAAGAAATAAAAAATACATTAAAAAATAAATACAAACAGAGACTAAATAAAATTTTAAAAACGCAATTGTCAGGCCAAAACAAAATTAAAGCTGTAAATACCTATGCGATCCCTATATTAACGTATTCATTTGGAATTATCAGGTGGTCTGACACTGATTTGGAAACCCTCAACACCGCAACCAGAACCGCTTGTTACAAACACAATATTCACCACATCCCACATCAGTTAAAAGATTTACAATAAAGAGGAAGCAGGGAGGGCGTGGTTTTATAGACATAAAAAATCTACATTACACCCAAATAGATAACCTCCGAAATTATTTCAAGACAAAAGCTAACACAAGCCCACTTCATAAAGCCATTGTAAATTTACCTCATTCTGGAACACCGCTACAGTTAAATAATGACAAGTTTAACCCTAAAAATAAAATAATTAATGATGAAAACAAAATAGAAAAATGGAAAAGTAAGGCTCTACATGGTAAATTTCCGTACCAGTTAAGTCAGGACCATATCGATCAAGCCGCGTCATTCAGTTGGTTAACTAAGGGCAACATTTATAGTGAAACAGAAGGGTTCTTAATAGCTATACAGGACCAAATTATCAAAACTCGCAATTACTCAAAATTTATCCTTAAAGAAGCCATAGAAACTGATAAGTATAGATTATGCCACCAAACCACTGAGACAATAGACCATATTACCGGAGGATGCAGTGCACTAGCAAATAAAGAATATACTCACCGTCACGATAACGTAGCCAAACATATACATCAATTAATAGCAATCAAGTTTAACCTTATAGATACACATACACCGTACTACAAATACAAACCATCTAACGTTCTAGAAAATGACTCCGTAAAACTCTACTGGGATCGCGATATCGTCACAGACCGTACCATCCTAAGCAATAGACCAGACATAACCCTCACAATTAAATCTGAAAAAACCACTTACCTTATAGACATCGCCGTTCCAAACACCAACAACCTGAAACAGAAACACACAGAAAAAATCCAAAAATACATACCGCTTGCAGATGAGATCAAACAAATGTGGCATGAAAACACAGTAAAAATAATCCTGATAGTCATCTCCTCAACGGGTGTTATTCCGAAAACGCTTGCCGTTGCACTTAAATCCCTTAACCTTCACAAAAACACATATATTATACAGTTACAAAAGCCAATCGTTATAGATACCTGCTCTATAGTCCGCCGCTTCCTTAATTCATCTTCATCCTTCCCTACAACTCACACCAATTAAACTTCTTTCACGCTACATGAACAGGATACTTGGCAATCGCCCGTACCTGCTTCATTCTACCGGTTGAGCCGAGACAAATATATGTTAAATAATAATAATAATAATAATATTTTTTTTATTCAAAATTGGTATTTTTAAATACTCTTTTTGAACGTCGTTACTACGTGATGCCTACCACCGGTTCGGGAACTAACCCAGCGAGAAGAGCCGGCAAGAAACTCGTCTGGGGCCATCTTTTACCAAAAAGATGGAAAATTATTCTGTGGTGCCGTTTTATACCCTTTGGATATGGAACCCTACAAACCAGCGAGTGCGACTGTGAATGTAACTTTTTTACCTAATTATTTTTTTTGTTATATATATCAATTAACAGAATATCAAAAGTCTGCGTTTTTTTTCATATATATTACAGTACATTTAATACGGTGTAAATTATTTCTAACCGATTTCCAAAAGAGGAGTAGCTTGTAATATATTCGATTGGTAGTTTTGTTGTTCACTGTGTTTTTGTTAATAGTTTAATAATAATAATAATAATAATAATAATAATAATAATAATAATAATAATAATAATAATAATAATAATAATAATAATCATCATCATCATCATCATCATCTTTTATTGACATAATTGTTAATAATTACAAAATTCCTATGAAGACTGACACCTAAACTAGGTTATAAAGCCCGATCTCAGCGTCAGTGGCTTCTCCCAATATTTGTGACTAGTGTCAAGAAAGTTGAATCAAGATTTTACAGTACTTTATAAGTATGGATATTTTGTAAATTTTAGGTATTTTAGTTACTTTATGTTGATTACTAGAAACCGTACATATTTTCCCCTGCAAAAAGTAGCCTATGCGTTAATCCAGGACCAAAACAAAACAACATACCAACTTAAATCAGAACAGTTCTGTAGTTTTTGTGTGAAGGAGTCACAAACATTCATCCATTCATAAAAGTTCAAGTAGCCTTTGTATAACCCGTGGGCAACTCTATATCTGTGCCTTTCATCAAAATCGGTCCAGTAGCTTAGGAGCCTATCCAATGCAAAGAAACAAACAAATCTTTCCCCTTAATAATATTAGTACAGATAATTAACCTAAGCTAAAACCTAAACTCCTAGAATTGTCTAGATTTGTGAATCTGGACGCAAATGTAAACAAAATTAAAAAATTAAGTAACCCCCGAGGTCCGACCGACATTGTCAAGCTTTAAGCTGGCGATGATGAGTTATAGCTAAGAACCATCTCGACCAGTGGTTAAAAAATTTAGATTAATGCAAAATGTTTCTAGGGGCATCCTTATTTTCAAGATCATTGAATATAACAGTATATTTCAAATCATCGACATCAGCTCGCTTAATCTGATGATGTTGCTAAGAACCAAGGGAGCTTTCAAACATAAAAAAATGCATCAAAATCTGACCTTTCGTTTGGGACCTGCCACGGGAATCTTTTGGCGTCAGGGGTTAAAAAATATCGGTTACTGCAAAATGTTCCTAGGGACTCATCTTTATTTTCAAAATCATTAAGTGTAACAGTTAAATTCAAATGAACAATAGCGTGGAACTGTGAATTATCGTCGTAACACATATTTTCACGATCGCCCGACCGTGACCCGCCTGTCATTGTCACGGGAAATGATATTCACAATACAACCATCATTTAAAAAAAATACTTAATATACCTACTTATCGACGCTATTTTGAAAATAATTATTACACAATTCTGTCATGTAAGCTTAGAGCATTAATGGCCCGTTTCAATAACCTATCTACCAATAACTGTTTGTTAAAAACGTCAGATTTGTATCGCAAAAACCTACAAATGATTGAATGACGACGTTTTTAACAAAATATAGTTATTGGTAGATAGATGAAAATTTGTTTTGAAATTTGAAATGGGCCGTAAGCCAACCATGTAAGCGATGCGATTCCGCGAATCAAAGCGAACCTCGAAGTATTTAAAAGATATGATTGAAAAGATACTTTGATAGAGTTTTCTTTAAATCGCTTTTAAGATATCCGACAATAGTATTGTGTTGAATATTATGGAAAGTTTTACTTTGTACTTTCTATCACTTGTCCCGAAATTTCTTAATTGGGTGATCCACCTTGGAAGAAGAAGAAGGAAGGAGCACTGAAATCGAAGCCGTAAGCGGCTATCTGTCTCACAGAACACCAATTACGAAAGCCCATAAAAGTGTAAGATAAAGTAAAAAAGTTGTCTTAATTTTGCAGGCTTTCACAGAGCAACGCGGACCTCTATATTACTGTCAAATGTAAAAGTCGAGTGTCCCAATGGGGCACTCAAATTGAGGACTTTTTTAGTATCTATCGTATCTAATAAGTACGTCTATGATGGCAACAGTACACAGTACTCAGTGTCAGGGGAGTAGAGCAAAAGGCGAAGCAATTTTAGAGTAATTTTACAATTATAGCAATTTGCGGCTTTAAAATTCAATAATGTCATGGATTGTTATGAAAATTATGTTTAATCAATTTGGGTGTGAACGCGGCAGATGTTAAACCTTGAAATGTTCCTTCTTATCCTAGAATATACTTTTGCCAACCAAAAGGAAAGAAAATTTTGGCAGTCTATGTATATATGTGTGTATAAAAGTATATATGTTTGTTTGTTCTAGTATAGCGCTTAAGCTACTGATCCGATTTTAATAAATCAGGTGTCAATAGATCCGTTATAATATCCCGTGTAACATAGGCTTTTTTATAATTTACGTAGTCGGGTTATGGTGTTTAATAAATTACTGGGTTTTTTTAGTTAATTGTTTCAAATAGACTAAGAATAATATTATATTTGGAAACTTAGTATCTGTATATCTTCAAAAATATTTATTACACCCTACAGTGTAGTGTGTAGTGTAGTGTAGTGATTTAACTGTGTAGTGACTACACAGTTAAATCAAGATTTTAAAAACAGAGTCACAATAATTTTATTTTCAGCTTAGCCTGTCCTGGTCACCGATAAAACATTGTTTCTTTTTTATACACTGTACATTTTTTAAGGCGCGTATCCTGCTCGTGTTTTTTCGAAACATTACACAAAATCATCGAAGAATTGGGGCGTCGCTATACACTTTCTGTAGGAATACACAATGTTTTTTATTTTCCGAGACGAGAGAGGAGGGAAACCATTCCCCGAGCGGGTAGAGAGGGGAAGGGATGTTTCATTGTGTAACAACCGTCATACCACTCACATGACCATTATACATAGAAACACGGAAGAAATTATCAATCTCAAATCGGTCTTCTATTCGTAACTCCTGATAAATATTAAAATTACGGGTCAGTAAATGTAGCCTAACTCAAAATCTGTGTTTTCTCGCAGATAGTTACTGCATATTATGCAATCGCTTAAACTGCTAGTACGTCTTCCTCATCGGAACTCGTGATCTTTTCTATATATATATATATTTTTTGTTTTAATCAAAAACATTTTCTATAGCTGGAGACAGCTTGTGTATGAAGACAAATGTTTTTGTTTCATGTTTTCTGTGTAATGTTTCGAAAAAACATGAGGAGTCGCGCCTTCACTTGTGATGTAATTACGGTCAAAGTTCATTAAGGTCTTTGCAGGTATTTTTGGTTCGTCAGCTCAACTGGACCTAGGTCAACAGGGCCACAAACCACCAACAGACCTCGCTCCAAATTGAACTTGCCAGTGAAGGCTCTCGGATCTCGATCCGGAATTATTCTTTTTGATTACATGTGATTATTTGTTTACATTGAATTAAAAAAAAAACGGCCGCTTAGCAGGACTCCCGTACGAAGGGTTCTGTACAAAAACACGTTTGTTGTATGGGAGCCCCACTTAAATAATTATTTTATTATGTTTTTATTATTTGTTGTTACAGCGGCACCAGAAATAAATAATCTGTGAAAATATCAACTGTCTATCACGGTCCATGAGATGCAGCCTGGTGACAGACGGACAGACAGACGGACGGATAGCGGAGTCGTGTAACAGGGTCCCGTTTAACACTTTGTGTACGGAACCCCAAAAAGTGAAGTATTATGCTCTGCAAAATTACTGTAATTTTTTGCAACTAACCAGATTTAAATTAAAATATAATCTGTTATTTAATTTGTGTCCAATAATAGTTAAAATCCAAAATAACAAACAACAATATTAATAAATAAACAAGCTGCAATTATATTTTTTATATAAGAGAAATATTTATATTTCTCTTATATAAAAAATATAATTGCAGGTTATTTGTCTCGATAAAACTCGAGATCGGCTGAACCAAATTGGCAAATTTCGATCTTGATATGATTCTGGAATTTCAGGGAAATTTTTAACGGTAAGAAATAATGGAAAAATACTCTTAATACCACGACAACATAGAGAATGTTGTAGGCACTAAACTACATCCACACCTACATCTACACCTGCCAGTAGGTGTAGGTTGTAGTTGTAGGTGTAGATGTTGATGTAGGTTGTAAATGTAGTTATTTAGTTTTAACCCCCGACGCAAAAAGTGGGGTGTTATAAGTTTGACATGTTCGTGTCTGTCTGTCTGGCATCGTAGCTCCTAGACAAAAGGTCCGATTAAGACGAGGTTTTTTTTGTTTGAAAGCTGACGTGATCGAGAGTATTCCTAGCTATAATTCATCATCATTAGCTCGCTCACTGCTTGACATTTCGGGGTTTGATAAAAAAAAGTTTATTTCCTGAACTCCAATTAATTTTTTTTAATTTCTCGTAATTAGGGTTTTTAAATTCATGGCATCTGATACCACTTACGCCACCAGATAACGCTTTGTGTGAGGTGGGTCTGCCCGGCGGCAGAAAAAATATCAAGAACCCTCACTAACTAACACTTTCATTTTACTTTAATTGAATTATAAATGAATCGTCTCGATATCATAAACTGATTTTTGGAGTTTGGTCGAATCAAAACGAGTTTGAGGTTGGTTTGACGTTTATGAGAATATTTTTTAACATATCGGGACTGGATCGTAATTGTATTACGCTCTGCCTTTGTCACAATGTCAAGGAGATTTCCCTATAGTTCTGATTCCTGCGGTCTTGTCAAACACAGAACACTCGTAATTTGACAGTTGACACTAATCTGTCATGATTTTTCCTGAATTTGATAGCTATAATTCTCCTAGCTGAGCTAAGAGCGTTGTTCGTCAAACCGCGGCTCGCGACCGTGAATAGCGCGGCCCTCGCAGCAGCGTATTTTCCCTAGGGCCAAAGGGGCCATGGCCTGGGATGCCAAGCTGCGAAGGGCGACAAAACCGGCCCTTGCGGATTTCTCTGGGCGCTATTTGTTGTCAAATTTTTATTTTTTTGACAATTAAGTTAAAACAAATAACCTAACAAAATAGGAACTTAAATTTTATAGTTTTGTTTCAAGTGCACAGACTCTCAGCTAGGATATTTTCTAATTTTAACTGCTTTATAAATCAAACATTTTCACCCATTAGTTATTTGAACCGATCCTTTGAACCCGAATATAATAAAACAAACCCACATATTATCATAACATTAAATTATTTAGTGTCCGCGTTCTGTTTTAGGTTGATTTTATTGTACTTTTCCGAAGTGCATTGTATTTCAAGGTCTTAAAGTTTAATTAATTTCAAAATGTAAAAAAATCTTGCTCGCTCGTTCCGCTCGCTCGCGTTTAATATAACAAGCATTACATTTTTATATAATATTATTTAGTATCAACGTTCAGTAATGTTTTATCAGATGCTCAAATATGCCTGGAATATACTATGATCACAGAAGCTACTAATAAAAGTCTAAAGAAAGTCTTTGATGATTTCTCTGTAAAATAATTTAAAATAAACTTAACAAACTTCTACGAATGCTTCTTGACATTACTTTCGTCATTCTTGGAATTTTCACAAATAAAAGTAAGCACATCTTATACGTATTATAGTTGTATACGTATTAAGATTCTTCTATTTTTTTTTAATGTTCCGATCAACGCAGAGATCCTTACATTTTCTAGAACCCGTAATATTTCATATTTATTTATTCATCAAATTATTTTTATTAATTAAATATTCAAAATACTATCGGATATTATTTATCAATCATTATGCAGTGTATTGATACCAATAGAGCCTAGGGTGTCCCTTAAATTTCAAGTTCGATATGTTTTTACGCCTAGAAAAAATATTAGCCCAATTGATAAACGATAACCCGGCACAGGTTATCGTTTATCAATCGATCGAATCGAATCGAAAATCCCATATAACTTATGAGGGGACAACCATATGACCTGCTATTAAATGCTTCATTTGTCATTTCATACGTGGTTTTTGTAGATTTCTTGTGTGTAATTGCTTAATGCGTGCCGAAAGATATCTGTAAAATTCAAGAGTGGTAAAAATAACACTGCTTATCCACCAAATAAATGGTACAAAATTAACACATAATCGTCAAGTTTTGGCAGTCCTATTTTATTTACGTGTATTTTACATTATTTATGAAGTCAAACTGACTGCCAGTTAAAGAAACCTAATAATAATAAGATTATATTCTTAATAAGATTATAAAACTTATTCTGACAATTGAATAGGATTACAATTGAGGAAGAAAAATCATTTTCAAAGAAACAAAGAGAGCAATGTCACTCAATCCAATGCTCAGGTGGTTTAGACAAAAATTTGAGTAGAAAGACAAAACCAGTTATAAGAAGAAGAATGAAAGTTAACTTCTTGTCCTTGTCTTTATTAAATAATATTTTATTGTCAATGGGTTAAATTAAAATAAAAAAAGTATTTACCGTGACTATATATATTTAAAGTAAGGGTCCTGGGCAGAAGGCCGTACGGTCTGGTTTAGCCTCTTGGTGTTTGAGGGAATCGAAGGGGCTTTAAACCACGTGGGAACTTAGCTGAGGAGTCCAGGTCCTTAGTCCAGGAGTCTAGCACGTGAAGAGAGAGCGAGATGGGGCTCCAACTTCTGGTAGCGTCTCTCTGTCACCGCTGCGTCCGATTGTCGTCGATAGATCGCCCAAGAGGGGCGGTGCAGACTGATTTCAAAACCAAGTTGTACAGTCCGGAATATCTAGCGGCACTCAGAACTCCAGATGTGGGAAAATAGCTAGTAAGTACTTGTAATCGGTGCCTTGAACCCGGTGTATAGATCCCTGGAAAATTCATGAAAAACGTGTGGGTAGGAGTCCCGTCACACAGCGTGATCTTAACCCCAAACGATCAAAACCACGGGCTGTGTGACTATCACAATATAAATGATATACAAGAATAATTAAGGCATGGATACAAATATCCTAATATTTTAACAATGCAAGAACGTAAGATGAAACAACAAATGATACCATGTGGTATGGCCAATAAAATAATTGACAACTAATTTTACCAAGATGATAATTTATATGAAAAATAATGTGTTTTAATACAAGCGTCATTTTCCAAATATTCACAACACAGATATAAAAACTATTCACCGTGGAACACGGGATTAAGAATATATAACGACTACATCTTGAGTCTATAGAAATTTTTATTCTAAAAGGAAAACGTCAATCAAAGAAGTGCCTTAAATACCCTTCTTCGTCTTTTTTTAAAACTTTTGATAACTATAAAGTAAAGCGTAAAGATAAAAAATCCAGAAATCAAAATAAAAAGATATTATATCAATAATCAATATATTCTGTAGTATAATAATGCAAATCTACTGTATTTTCATTATTAAAAACTAAATTATTATTTTTCTAAGATTTAAGACGGAAGTAAAATCGATCTATGAATCAAATATAAAAGCAAGGCTAACGCCGTTTTAGTAAGGACGTGCGCCAATAGATGGCGCTAAAGCCTCTTAATGAACAGAGGAAATGTAACTACGGGAAAATTCAAAAGATTCGGTCATTCGAATCTTTCTGCGTCAAGAATTCAGAATATGTTACGTAAGTAATAGATTCTGAGTTCTGGACGCAGGATGCCAGACTAGATTTGCTCGTCTATGTACGAGGACAGAAGTAATCTAAATGTCTATCAGAAAAACTTATGTGAAGTAATCTTACACCCGGTTTCTAAAAGGCCAATCAAATAGTTGATCAACGTTACGTATGTTGAGTAACAGAGTTGTTAAATCAATTTGCGTTTCTGAAACGCTAATTAGTGAAAAATGTAATAATCATTGATCATCTTGACATGACACGAAGTTTGATTTTTAACATGGTCACACTGTGTATGGCATCCAGTTTGTCGTTCAATATTTTTTTGAAAAGTGTGAAATTAATGTAAATTTCATAATGCCATTTCGAAAAAAAAAACAATTTGTCAAGCAGATAGCTGTCAAGTGTCCAGAGTGAGGTATTTTTCGACTTAAGTCGTTAATAAGTAAGTACTTAGTAAGGTTTTCGAAATTCCGCGAATTTCGAATTTTTCTTGACAAATATTACAATAGAAGTATTGCAGAATGAGTTCTCGAGGCAAAAATTTTACCGAAAGAGAAAAATGTCAGTTTATGGAAATAATTTCCAAGTAAGTGCCTACTGAAAAGTATTATGTGATTTTAGTATTAAGTACATTACCTTCACTTGTTTGAATAATGAAGCATCTGTTGTTGTATTTTTTTAGATATAAACACATGATTGAAAACAAAATATGTACCAACTCAGGGAGCATGGTACAAAAACGTGAAGCTTGGGAAGTCTATTGCTTTAGAATTCAATAGTAATCGCACGCTAAAACAGCTACATACGGCATATTTAAATCTTAAGAGAACCACCAGGCAGAATGTTGCTAATGACAATGTAAGTAAACAAAGTTTTATGAATTACTTAATACCAATACCTACACATAACTCTTCAATATGAATGAATCACATAATGACATGTCACAAATAACAATTTTGTAAAAAATTGGAAATCAAGTGTGATAGACATAATTATTATTACTTACAGCTTCTAACAAATAAGCAATAGGTGTCGTATAAAAATATTACAAGCGCCAAATAAACTTAGTAAAAACACTTTACATACCTTCTGTAAACGATATCAGTGGAAAAATGGGAAAAAACGAATATTTTTCAAAAGTTAATTCGTCGAAATGCATTGATCAGTTGACAATAGATTTGACATATGTTTAATCTATGATTGCGCCTTAAATAGCTTTCCAGAAACCGAAAACAGAGTTTGACATGTGGTTTGGCATTAGTTTTGTTAACTAACATGATGATCAAACCAAACGACTGATCAAGCTTTATGCAACTCAATTTACACTTGACAAGAGATTTGACCTCTGATTAGTTAATTTTGGCGTTGATTAGCCTTTCAGAAACCGAGGGTCAGTCTATCAGGGTGAAAATCTGTTACCTAATTACATGTATCGACGAAGTTGAAAAGAAGAAAATGTGGACTTAAAAAACCAATTATTATACATTTACGGACACATAAACTGCATCATAGTGCAAGATAACTTTTAATGAAATATAATTAGTGAAAGTGCAAACTATTTTGATTTTTTCAATGATAACGCTAAGACTGGTTCTTAATCTGATAAAAAAATCAATTCATGTGTGTACAGGTCTTCTCACTAAAAGTACATCTTTTCTCACTAAAACAATCAAATTACTCCTTTTGCAGCTTTTTGGAATTAAACAGTGAATAGAACAAAGACGGCTTTAATATGAAAATTTTACAATACTAAGAAAAGAAAAAGTTTTTTTTGTTTTTAATAAGGTGTATTACCTCCTCTTGCCCTAATAACTGATTCAAGTCGGTTTCGCATCGACCTGATCAGTGTTTTTAAAAGATCTTGCGGAGTATTGCCCCATTCTTGTGACAATGCAACTCTGAGCTCCGCAACCGTTGTTGGTCTAATCTCTTTTTAGTGACAACCTACAAGTGTTCTATCGGATTGAGGTCCGGGCTACGTGCTGGCCAATCCATGGAACGAATCTCAACCTGAGTAAATTATTGCTTAACTTGTCTCGCTGCGTACGGACGAGCATTATCCTGCATCAGAATAAAGTTTTCGCCTATAAATCCGCTAAAAGGTACCACATGAGGGTCCAATATCTCCGTTATATAGCGATGTGATATTAAATCACGATTACCACGGCCATGTGAGTCTGCGTCAATAAACACAAGTTCAGTTCGATCATCCATCGATATGCCGCCCCAAACCATACAAGACTCGCCTCCAAATGGACCCCTCTCCTCAATGCAATTTTGAGCATATCGCTCTCATCGTCTACTAGTAGACTATCCTGCGACCATCAGCACCGTACAAACAATTCCTACACTCATCAGTGAATAATACGGAAGCCCATTGCTCTTCAGTCCAAGTTAAGTATTCACGAGCAAATCTTAGTCGAACTTGCCTGTGCGCTGCAGACAATTTTGGTCCATTTGCGGGGCTGAAAGGTATTATATCACGCTTTTTTTGCCTTTTTCTTATGTTTCGTGTACTAACTGCTACGTCATGTACCCGGTGGAGCTCATTTTTAATGCTTATAGACGTTAAAAACCGATTTCGCAAGGAAGTTGTCACAATAAACCTGTAGTCACGAGACGTTGTCACCCGAGTTTGCCGGTTCCACGTCTTCTTTTGAATGAACCTGTCTCCATAAACCTTATGTAAGCTCGGGAAACTGTAGACTGGTTTACATTTAAATCTGCAGCAATTGTTCGGTGGTCTAGGTCTTGCTGCACTAGAGCAACAATTTGTGCGGCTTTTTCGGACAATACGTCCATATTCGTGAGAGAAAATCGTGTTTAAAATGAAAACAGACTAGCAATTAAACAATTAGTAATGATAATGTAACAAAACAAAAAAAAATAACCATCAATCACAACATTAACGTCACAACGAGTTAATTAATATTTAGTAAATTGACAAGATTTCTTCTATATAATATTTTCTTTCTTTTGTGACAGTACCATATTTTGTTTTTGTGTTTATAAACCAGCCTTTATTTTCCAATACCAATAAATGTAAAAAGTTTGCATATATCGTAATAAAATTTGATTAAATGTGTTCTTGCACTATGATGCAGTTTATGTGTCCGCCAGTGTATTATTAACCAACTTATCGAGAAAGATCAAGCTAAAGACATCTTAACTGCATCCTTTGACAGGAATCTTCAAAAAAAATTAGAATCTTGTATCAGGCCTGTAAAAACTGACCTAAAGAGAATTTATCCAAACTGGTTGTTATTATTTTATGAGTTTAAATAAGTGTTCATGTCAGCCTCGTTTTATTTTCATCCTAATTTACCTAACTTTGTGCTTGAATTGGTTTTGTAGCAGAACAAAATATCAGTACCGAACGCGATTTTTTGTAAGCTTTGCGCCTCAGTCGGCACGGGTTGCAACCATCCTAGAAAGATAAAAAATCATATTTAGATTTGTTTTAGCATTTATAAAAAAAGTGGAGTATGCGTTTAAAATTTCTAAAAAAAAAATTTTTTTGGCCATAATAACACCAATAGGTCCTGTAATTTTTTTATTACATAAATGAATAATGCTCTGAATAATAAACAAAATTAAAAATTTTAGGTAGCCCTCGATTTTTAAACAGTTAGCGAGCTGATGATGACGAATTATAGCTAAAAAAGCAAACAAAAAACTAGATCAAAATTGGTACATCCGTTTGGGAGCTATGGACGGAGCTACGGACAGACACAGACAGACACGTCAAACTTATAACACCCCTCTTCTTGCATCGCGGGTTAAAATAGAAAAGTTTACAACGGAATAGTATAACAAAAATCAATATTTTCAAAGAAACAGCGGATTTTTTGTGAGTCTTGTTATAATACTATCATACCTAATCAAATTTCATTGCAAATATATTTAATCCTAAAAACAGCAAGTTTTTTAACCGATGATTTTTTACGGAGGAGATTCTCAAGTCAATGCGTATATATTTTTTATGTATGACCACGGTCCACGCATAATTCTTCAATGAATTAATGCTTAATCCGGAAGCGTTCACAAGAGGGTTGTTTTGACAGCACTTATAAGCACCATCACCGTGACACACGATAATTTGAAAACGCTCTTGATAACTGCATTGCTACTGATAGTGATTACGGATAAAATGGATTTATGTTACACAAATGAGGCTTAGGGTCAGTTCACACCGCAATGATACGCAGCGCTGCATTTTTAAGATAGCTATTAAAATTGAACTTAATTAAATATTCACTACACAAAAAGATACGTGTCATATGACATTAGTCATACATTGCACATGCTCTGCACGTGCAGCGCGGTGCAACATGACATTCGAACTCTTTAAATGAAACGTATACATAATATATAATATATATTATATATTATATAATAAACATATATAATCAATCAATCAATATTAAAAATGCAATATTTAAAAAAATGCAGCGCCATGTTGCCTATCGTCTCAGTTCGGTATGAATTGGCCGTAAGTTCTAGGTAAGATATAAGATGGTGCTAGAATAGCATTCACTATAAGTTCATAGGACGGTGAGATTGTTTATTTGGTACATTTTTACTGGAGATAGGATCTCTGGACCTTTTGTTGTAAAAACAATAGGTATGTTGAGACAATGGACATATTTCATAGAATGCTGACTTTGTAAACCATCTCAGGCGACGTGGTGTTGGACCATGGCTCGGCGATTGCGTAGCTACAGGGCAGTAGGGAACACTCGGACACAAATTGTAATTCAGTCAGTGAATACAGTTAGTATAGAGAGTCAGATCTTTTCTTTCCCCGTGTGCGCATTTACAGGTGGGCAGTTGACCAGTGCCTGGACTCGGGGTTAAGTATCGCAGTACCATAATCTCAAAAGGTACCTATCAATTATAGGTGTTTAACGAATTTTGTATTCTTTTTTTAAAATTACCGACATAGAGACCGCGCGATTAGTTTACTTTAGCTATTTTCATAGCATAATGTCGTACGGCATCCTCTTGTGGGGAAGCGCTGCGGACATTAATACAATATTTGTGCTGCAGAAACGTGCTATACGTTCTATTTATAAGATGTCGACTTTTGAATCTCTAAGGGAAAAGTTTAAAGAAATAAAAGTTCTGACCGTCGCATCTCAATACATTTTGGAAAATGTGTTATACGTAAGAAAGAATCTAAACAACTTCAAAAAGAAATGTGATAATCATTGTGTAAACACTAGGAATAAGAACAAGTTAGATATGCCAGTGTTCAGACTAAGCAAAGTTAGTAAATCCTTTAAAGGCCAATGTATACGCTTATACAATATAATCCCAGAAAAGGTTCAAAACCTTCCCATTAATAAGTTTAAAAAAGTAGTTAAAGAACGTTTGTGTGCCAAAGCGTATTATAAAATTAATGACTTCATTCAAGACGGCACACCTTGGGAATAAGGTGGCTCCTTATCTTATTTTATTATTTGTTACATAGACTTAAGCAAACATTGTAATAATTTTGATTTTAAAAGAATAATTTTCCATCTTTTTGGTAAAAGATGGCCCCAGACGAGTTTCTTGCCGGCTCTTCTCGCTGGGTTAGTTCCCGAACCGGTGGTAGGCATCACGTAGTAACGACGTTCAAAAAGAGTATTTAAAAATACCAATTTTGAATAAAAAATTTTTGATTTGATTTGATTTGAAGATTTGAAAATCATTCAAATATAAAAATAGGTCATTAGTACTGTAGATACGAATGATGCACAATTATATTATAAAAATCCTACTATTATTATAAATGCGTAAGTTTGTGAGGATGGATGGATGGACGGATGGATGGATGTATGGATGGATTTCACGCTAAAACTATTGAACGGGTTATGGTGAAATTTGGTATGATAGTAGTTTAAAATATAGATTAACACATAGGCTATATTATATATATATATTATCCCGGAAAAGTACAGTTTTCCAGTTCGATACTGAATTGACGCGGGCGGAGCCACCGGCAACAGCTATATAATAATAATATCCTAATCATATCTAAAAAACATTAACAAAATATCGTTCATTTCAGATAACGATGAACGATTGGAAATTAACAAGCAACGGAACGCGTTGTGAAAATGTTGTTGAAATGTAATTAACTCGTCGCAACAAAAGGATCTACTTACTGAGTTTATCATTATCTACACTCAATTGATAACAAACAAACGTATCGGAGAAGTAAATAGAAGCAATACTGTGTCCGATATTGACGGCCATTGTGTTTAATGAAACGCTTGATACGAACGTCCAACAGAAGACGCTACAACAGAAAATGAAATTCGCATTATAATAGATAAGAACACACACAATGACGGAAAAACAAGAAGCGATAGAGGAAAATCCTCTGAACAAGAAAGACGAATATAAGAAGTACAAGGAAAGAAATTTCGTCGAGAAACTCTGGTATATACGAGATAATGTGACGGTGGAGCCTCTGCTGGCAGGACTCATCATACCCAGCGTCATATCCAGGTTCGCCATGGGCAACTTCAACCTGGACAAAGCGTGCCGAGTGAACCTCGCCTACGACGAAGTGATATGTGACGCCTTAGTGAAAAAGAACAGTGACAATTACACGGTGTACGAGAAAGAAGTGCAAAGGTTGATTTCCTCCATCGACATCTGGAAAAGCATTATGAGCACCGCACTGCCTTGCGTGATAATCATGTTTTTGGGTGCGTGGAGTGACAGAACGGGGAAGCGGAAGGTATGCATACTACTCCCCATTTTCGGGGAGCTAGCCACTTCGATCAATAACATAGTGAATGTGTACTTCTTTTATGAGATCCCTGTGCAAGTGACGGTGTTTTTGGAGACATTCTTCCCCGCGATCACTGGCGGCTGGGTGACAATGTTCCTTGGTGTTTTTAGCTACATAAGTGACGTTACTTCGGAGAAGTCCAGAACTTTTAGAGTGGGACTCGTGAGCTTCTGCATGACGGCCGGTCTGCCGATTGGACTCGGCATCAGTGGTGTCCTGCTGAAGAAGATGGGATACTATGGCATATTCACGATGACCACCTGCCTGTTCGTAGTTGTGCTCATGTACGGATGTTTTTGCCTTAAAGAGCCAGACCAGTTTCTTCAAGACAAAGGATTTCCCGCTGTAAGTATATTGCCCGTATAGTAATATACTAGATGTTGCAACTTCGTGCAAATGGAAATTCTGCAGGAACCGTATATTTTATCGAAATAAAATATAGCCCATGCCCTCCTCCGTGATCTAATCTATACATGTAACAAATTTTTGTGAAATCGGTTGAGTAGTTTCGGAGCACATTCGATGCAAACAGACAAAAAATGTTTGTCCTTTATAATATTGGTAAAGATGTACAGTTTGATAAACAGTATAACTTCGTTCTTTGTCTTTCGAGATTTGTCGTTTCTCATTTCCATATTTTCCATATTATGAAAACTAAGATTTCCGATGGGCATTAGGAAATTGTTGTACTATATACTGTGTAGAAGGCTACATAATCTAACACAGTAACAACGTATTCAACTATCGCGATATGTTTTGCACTTGTACTTCAAGGTGCCATAGATATAATGCGGATCAACATGGCACTCATTACCGCCAGTGTTGCCAACGTAGCGGTTTTACAACTAAATTAAGTAGTTTTTTACCCTTTTAAGAGCTCCGTGGCCTAGTGCGTAGACTTTTTGATTCGCACTCGAGAGAGTGCAGGTCTCATTGGTACACGCCACAACCTGGGAATCGTCCCAGGTTGTAGCGTGTATCAATTAGACTTTTTCAGATCTCAAGTATATTATACGGACGCTCTAACGGTGAAGGAAAAATTCGTGAGGAAACCCGCACATGGTTACCCAGACGTATTGACCAGTCATTTCTCTAGACTAGGCTGACTATGTCGTGAGTAGGCCGTATGTGCTTGGGTAACCGTACGACATTTAAAAACCGACTGTCCCAGGCACTACAGTATTTTAAGAGCGGTTACTTCGCTCGGAGAATACTGTATAAATCATCCAATAACGGATGAAAAGGCCAAAGTTTTTTTTACCCTTTTAGTAGGAAACATTTACCACACAGTAATCTAATGCAAAATGGCATATGTTCAGTACAAAAAAAAACAAAATAAATAGGTCATTATATATGAAATTGGCGTTTTGTAAAGGAGGAACATAAGTCTATTTTTTTTAAACATAATATATTTATTTAGGATAAAACCGGGATAGATGCCGCAGCGGGATAGATGCCTCATATTCTAAAAACCTAACTTCCCGAACTCACGACTAAAAATTAATCGCATAAGTAGGAACCGCAGTCACCCCGTACCTCAGTTACCCACGGACAGTCGTGCGGCGAGGACGCGTTTCGCTCGTGTGTGTAATTATCTCCGCGGCGAAATTCACGAGCACGTCAAAGATTTAAAGGTTAGTATTTTGCGTTGTTTAACTTTTTAATTAGTAATAAATTCCGTTATATTTTTTATTTCGGCAATATATTGGTTCATTGAGTCTGCATCTAGGTGTAAATAGATGCTATTTTGTTTATAATTTATTTAAAAAATACGTGGGCATCTATCCCTATCACAAAGGATAGTTGCCCTGATTTTTTGAGGTATAGGTGCCCCTAGGGGCACCTATCCCTCCATACACCATATA
Organism: Phengaris arion; assembly: GCA_963565745.1. Classification (NCBI taxonomy): domain Eukaryota; kingdom Metazoa; phylum Arthropoda; class Insecta; order Lepidoptera; family Lycaenidae; genus Phengaris; species Phengaris arion. Next base: position 4,635,457 of record OY751439.1, on the reverse strand, counting down.
TGGAGTAGGTGTATATTTTTAAAATATTTTTAGTGTCTGTTATTTATTTTATGTATTTACGTATATTTATTTACATTTGGACTTTTTACTGATTCTAGCAGAACTATGCCACGAAAATATAAAAGAAAGGAAGGAGTACGAACTCGAGTCTTGGACTATAGAAAACCTACAGTCAGCTTTCGATGAAATGGACAAAAAAACTATGGGGATAAATGAAATATCCCGACAATTTGGGATTGCATCAAGGACATTGCGAAGACGATATGCTGCTAAAAATACAACAAAGTTGACACTAGGTAGCTTTTATTTAATTAATTTCTGTCTCTAGTTTCTAATAAATTTATAAACGTAAGGATTTTTGTAGGAAAACATCCTATTTTAGATTTTGACAACGAGAAAAGGCTAGTAAAGCACATTCTCAAGCTTGGTGATGCAGGATTTCCCCCAAACAGACAAGTCATACAGATGTTAGCATATCAATTTGCTGAAAAGCTACACTTAAAACATAATTTCGACCACGAAAACCAAATGGCTGGAGGTGCATGGTTCAGAAGTTTTATTGAACGAAATCCGGAGCTGTCTATCAGACAAGCTGAAGGTTTATCCGTGGCTAGAGCTAAAGGTCTTAATAGAGAAGAAGTAAATTGTTTCTATGATACTAAGGCGGGTCAATAAGTCCGTGACTTTTTGAATTTCTAACCTCCTTACTGAAAAAGCAACACTACTCCTGTCAACAGGCATCTGTCAGTTGACTCATATCAAAATTTGAACTTGCTGCGTCAGTTAGTTTGTGTTTTACAGCTATCTTTATCAGACTATCCAGTAACTTAAGGAAACAATGGAAAAAAGTGAATTTCGTGTGCTTATTAAGCATTATTTTTTGCGAAAAAAAACCATTACCGAGACCAAGGCTAAGCTTGATAAATACTATGGGGACTCTGCACCATCGATTTCAATGGTAAAAAAGTGGTTTACTGAATTTTGTTGTGGCCTTACAAGCACTGAAGATGCCGAACGTCCTGGACGCCCAGTTGAGGTCTCTACACCCGAAACAATCGAAAAAATTCACGATATGGTGTTGGCCGACCGAAGATTGAAAGTGCAAGAGATTATGGAAGCCATAGGCATCTCGCATGGCTTAGTGGTTTCAATTTTGAATGATCACTTGGGCATGAGAAAGTTTTCCGCAAGATGGGTGCCGCGTTTGCTCACAGTCGACCACAAACGCAATCGTGTAACAACTTCACAGGAAGGTTTGGCGTTGTTTAATCACAATATGGAGGAGTTTTTTAACCGTGGACGAAACATGGATCCATCACAATACACCAGAGACCAAACAACAGTCAAAACAGTGTGTTTCTATGGGTGAATCGGCGCCAAAGAAGGCCAAGGTGGGTTTGTCAGCCAATAAAGTTATGGCGACTGTTTTTTGGGATGCACGTGGGATAATCCACATTGACTATCTTCAAAAGGGAAGAACAATTAATAGGGAATATTATGCCATCTTATTGGACCGCTTCAATGAGGATTTGAAAAAAAACCGACCTCATTTGGCCAAGAAAAAAGTTCTTTTTCACTAAGACAATGCAAGGGTGCACACATGTGCAGTTGCCATGGCAAAAATCCATGAATTGGGCTATGAATTACTCCGACATCCACCCTATTCTCAAGATTTGGCTCCGAGTGACTACTTCTTGTTCCCAAACCTGAAAAAATGGCTCGGTGGAAAAAGATTTGACTCCAATGATGAAGTCATCTCGCAAACAAAGGCCTATTTTGAGGACCTCGACAAATCATATTTTTTGGAAGGGATAAAAAAATTGGAGTAGCGTTGGATAAAGTGTATAGAGCTCAAGGGGGACTACGTTGAAAAATAAAATGATTTATTTATCAAAAATTTTGTGTTTTATTCCAAAAGTCACGGACTTATTGACCCGCCCTCGTATTTTGATTAAAGTTATATAAGATTAAATATTTTTGTTAAATAAATGCATGTAAAATTTAATTTAACAAAGAAATATGATTAAGCATGTTAAAACTTAAGAATTTACATTTTAGTGAAACAAATGCTTTAAAAATTTAATTTTAGTAATTTGTGTGATATTAGAATTATCTTCTAACAATTAAAAGATTTAAAAAACACGAAATGTTTTTCTTTATTATGATCCATGTTTCTTGGAGGCAATTGCTGTTTTAGGAGAAGAACTACCTAACATTTGGTTTGAGTTTTTCGTTTACACGGTATAAAGGGCATCTATCCTGCACAGGAGGCATCTATCCTTCTCAGTATTTTCATGGTGGGGCAACTATCCATACAGGTAGGCATCTATCCTCTAAAAAAGAGGTCCACGAAAAGCTAATTTCTGCAAAATCTATTTTAGATAGGTTAAAAAAGATTAATAATAATTCAACATAAAGGATTGAGCTAGCTACATTAATAAAAACTATTCGTATAAAATTAATATTTTTAAAATTAGGTGGCTATTTCAAAAAGTGGGGCATCTATCCCGGTCTTACCCTAATCGAAGTATATATCATTGCTATCTATGCACTTTGCCATCTCATAGGTAGTGCATTGATTCCTTTACTAAAAAAACCATTCGGACAGGAATCAATAAAATCTTTGAAGGCGCTTTGGACTGCCCCATCGGAGTTGAATTTTTTCCCTTGCAAGAAGTTATCCTAATTTCGAAAAAAAAATGTAATCTGTTGGAGCAAGGTCCGGGGAGTACGGTGGGTATCTTAGACATTCCAATTGAAGCTCCTCTATTTTGGTAGCCGTCTGTTGTGCAGTGTGTGGTCAAGCGTTGTCCTGAAACATCAGTGGCCTGAGCGAATGACCAACCTCGGTTGTTTAGCAGCTAGCTTTTCCATCATGATTTACAGTTGCTGGCAATAGACATCTACTGTAATCGTGTGGCCAGATTTATGAAAGCTGTAGTGAACGACACCGGCACTAGTCCACCAAACGCTCACAAGTAACTTATTTTAAGTTTTCGCTTCGCATTTTCGCTTGGGGCAGACTTTTGCTGGTTCGCCAGAGTTCAGCCATTGCAATGAGCGTTCCCGATTATCGTACAGGATCCCCTTTTCATCACAGGCAATGATTCGATTTAAAATCCCTTCATTATTTTGCCGGTTGAGTAATTTAATGTCAGCAGCAGCATGAGGTTTCACTCTCCTTTCAAGCTTTTTCACCTTTCCAATTTGCTTCAAGTGGATTAAAACAGTTTTATGACTAACACCGCAGCCTGCAGCTAACTTGGACGTAGTTTGTGATGGACCCGCTTCCACAATAGCCTTTAATTTTTAATGAAGAAAACGGTGCAGATTTAAAGTTTTTCATGTGAACTTTCAACCACCATTTCACCCCTTAAGGGTGGAATTTTTCAAAATCCCTTCTTAGCGTGCGTTTAAAACATTGTAAATTATTTCTGAAACTAATTAACAAGAAATAGTTTCTTTCGATTTTGTGATTTTTTAACTAAATAAAGTATTGGCAATATTCGAAATGATTTTTAAGCGCTTTAGGGATCCTCCACGCAATTGTCCATAGGCTAATTTCTATATTTCACCCCTTCTGGTCGATATTCTTAAGCTCCATTGGGAAAAATTAATTAGATATGTAAACATATTTCCGAACAATAAACATTATTCCGTCGACTATGTAACGTCCTAATTCTTGTTTCCCGATTACAAATGGCGAAACGCACATTTGATAAAATCCTACTTACTATTATAAATGTGGAAGTTTGTGAGGATTGATGGATGGATGGACATATGGATGGATGGATGTTTGTTACTCTTTTACGCAAATATTACTGAACGGATTTTGATGAAATTTGGTATAGTAGTAGTTTAAGCATAGGCTACATTTACCCCGAAAAAGTACAGTGTTTACACGGGAGGAGCCGAATAAAACAAAATTAAAGATTTTAAGTAACCCCCCGAATTCTGAAGCAATGAGCGAGCCGATGGTAATGAATTATAACTAAGAACACTTTATTTCATTCATTTTTCATTCATTTCACAGCTTTTAAACAAAAAACACAACATCAAAATCGGTTCATCTGTTTGGGAGACATATAGACAGTCACGTCAAACTTATAACAATCCCCTGTTATCGTCAGTGGTTAAAAATGATCAAATAATTAAGGATTGTTCTATCAATTAAAAAAGTATTAATTGACGAATTATCAATTATATATTAGGTGATCAATTAAGAATTTCACATAAGTTAAGAATAAACAAGCCATAACGATCATTGACTAAATACCTAGCATTATCACTTTAACTAATTGTAGTATTAATTGTATAATTATGTATATTATTGTAGCAATTACATACTTTAGCTTCTAGTCTTAATTGAAGTTTGTATTATCTGTAAAATAGACTATTAAGGGTCAGATCACACCGAGACGAGACGCGGTGAGCATTTTTTTAAATAGCGATATTCGAAATTGGACTTTATTCTCTACACAACAAGATACATGTACCAGTGTACACGTTTCATTGCAAGATCGGCGCAGCGCGGTGCAACTCGCATTTCAAACCCTCGCAATCAACCGAGTATTTTTATATCCGACTACGGCGAAGCCAAAAGGAAGGGTAATGATTTTTGCACTTTGTATTTATGTTTGTTAGCCGTAGCGGCAAAACTACTAGTCCGATTTTAATAAACGAGGTGTTTGTCGATAGATTCACAATAACAACCCGGGTAACATAGGCTATATAATTTACGTTGCCGATTTATAGATTTTTATATAAAAATTTGGTTATTGTGTAGTTAACTAGTTTTGCTCGCGATTTCGTCCGCGTGAACCCCTCATAGCTATTTCTGCGGGGGATGAATTTCCTCTTTTTAACGGATGTCTACGTCATAATAACTATCTGCGTGCCACAATTAAATGCAATTGGTCCAGTTGTTAACATTTCATTATACAAACTTTGGACCCCCATTTCACCCCTTTAGGGAACGAATTTCAAAAAACTATAAAGTACATAAGCAATGATTTGTTTTTATTAGTTCAGATTCATTTCATTAAAATCGGGGCAGATTTGAAATATTTTCCATACATACTTTCAACCCTCATTATTCACCCTCAGAGAAAGAATTCTCATAAACACCGATATATATATTTAATTAAATATATTTACGACTATGAATCTCAATTTTAAACAAAATTGGTGCTTTAAAGATTCTTCATACAAACTTTCAACCCCTATTTCACCCTTTCTTAGGGATGGAATTCATCAAAATCCCTTTTTAGTGTGTGTCTACATTGTTAACTAAAACTACTGCCCAAATTACACATTTTCACGCGGTTACGGCTGTGTGTCTATAAGTGAGTGAGTAGGTGGGGACATCTCCTTATGAATCCTAATCTCCTAATAAAAATGAATTACCGAAATGTTTGTAGTATTGTTGTAGCAAAACTTCCAAACGACTGCACCGAATTGGATAAATCTTTCTATTGTGTGTTCGTTATTTTCAGGAGCAAAATAATCTCCGTGTGAGAAAAGTGAGTGTGCCAATGAAACGTCAATATGGCGGTACGGGTCAGCTAGTATATTATAATACTAGCTTTTGTCCGCGGCTCTGCCCGCGTAAATACAGAACCCATTCGAACACTGTATTTTTTGGGTATAAAAAGTAACCTATGTTTTAATCCAGAGCCTAAACCATATAACCATACCAAATTTCATCGAAATCCGTTGAGTAGACTTTGCACGAAAGAATAACAAACATCCATCCTCACAAACCTTCACATTTATGAAAGTAGTTGGACTAGCTGACCCGACAGACGTTGTACTGTCTTGACTATGAATAAATAAAATATAACGAACTACCTACATACTAAAATTTCAATACCATGTTTTTTTTTTTTATATTATAGTCTGTAATGATGTGTACACTTATAATTTGGTACACACATCAGGTCAAAATTATGTGTCTAAATAATATTATTCGAGTTATGTGTGTGCCGTTGGTGTACCTTAATAAAAATATAAACAAGTAACAACTACATTACTACACCTACAGGCTACAGCCTACGTCTACACCTACAACCGACAGCTAACCTATTGAAATCGGTCCAGTAGGGTTATTCGGGAAGAAACATATAAACGCTGACTTAACCCTATAAGATAGATCAAAATAATGGTACACCTTAAAAAGGTCTACAAAAAAGTCCTGTCTATCTCTTAGGGATAACCCACAATAACCATTTTTTATCCTTTACTTTTTACGAGAAATAATGGCTTATTTACGAAGCGGTTTTATGAAATACATCATTAACCCTTGTCCAATTAAGTACCTCAAATACATAGTGCATTTAATATAGATCAATATGGCCCTTTATATTTTAAATACACGTTTAAATCGCATCTCGATCAAATTTACGACCTACAGCTTCGTATCCTAAAAACGATAGTGCCTGCAAAGCTTAAGACTAATAACTGTGAAGAACTTTTTATCAAAACTAATATATTACCCATACATGACCAGGTAAAATATATTTTACTAAAAGAAAACTTTTTTAACGAGAACTACCTAAATATAATACACCATTATAAACAAACTCGTAGTGCGTCAAAAATCAAATATTTAGTTCCACGATATTGTAACCTCTACGGCAAACAAATGTTGCAATATCAAGTACCTAACTTAATAAATAATCTTCCTGATAACCTTATAAAAGAAATAAATGAAACGAATATTAAATATAAATTAAAAAACTATTACCTCTCAAAATTATTAGTAGTATAATATAAAATTCATCACAAACAAAGTAAATAAAACCCGAGCTTAAGAAAAAAATTTTTTTTTAAATATCCTAGATAATAAATAATATTATGCTGAAGCAATTTATGCCCGTGTGTTTCCATTGTGTGATGAGGATGCGGCCGCGCGGTGTATTGGCGGTATTGTAGTTCTACCTACGGTTATGACTTTTTTAGATTTCGTAAACATTAGAATGTGTGTAACCTTAAAAATATATTGCTAAACTTAGTAATAACATAATTAAGATATAAGCATTGTCTAACTAAATATAACTAGTTATTAAAAATTAAAATGAGCTACCGACAACGAATAGCAGTGTGCGGAAAAACCAGCAATGGTTTATGTCACACTGTATAGTTTAAGCTTAATGTTTGTATTCTTAGTTTATAAATAAATAAATAAATAAAATAAAAAAATATAATGTAATTTAAATTAATATTTTCGAAAATATCGCAGATTTAAAATACAGGGACTTAGCGGCTTACTTAATAAAACTAGCTGCCCGTGCCCAGTTCATACTTATTATTATGTACGGTATTTTCAGAAGCTATTTAGACGGATACAGTATGATCCTTATCAAATGAAATAAGTTACTTACTTAAAGTATTTTATACACATTATAGTAGCCCTTTGAACCATACAGTTTAAATTAATATCTTATATTTAGAAGATATCGTAAAACTTATATTCAAGCGCGAAAAATATATATCAAGCGGTCTCGCACGTCGCGTCGAGGTGATAGGGTCCCGTCTTTACCCATTGGGTACGAAACATTTTCAATATTGTATACAGAAGTATAGTCAGTAAGTAGAGTTATCCAAGTGTTCCAAATCCAAGAGTTGCGTCTGTTTCGGGCGATTGGGATAGAAAATACTCTACGTCGTAAGCTGTTAGTCTCGAGACAAAGGGAGAAATCCTTAGTATTAATATTAGTAATATTATTCAAAAGCTTACAGTACTGTAGTATCATACTGGCTGTCTACAACAATATTGTGTTCGGTACTTGGTATCGGAATCAAATGTATTTTGTTGTAACATTTGAAGAAATATGTTGAATTACATTATTCTAATACTTATAGTCTGTTCGCGTTAAGAAGTCAGTGAATCGTGCGTACATATGTCAAAATGGTTTACAATATCCAGACCAAACTGTCTGCTCCAGACCAAATCCGTACGTATGTTACAACATACGTATGGATTTGGTCTGGAGCAGACCCACGGATTTGGTTGCCAACTTAAGGGGTTTCTTCCTAAGATTTGGGAAAAATATATTAAGGATTTTTTGGTTATTTTTAAGCGATTTGTATTTTCTTTTTTTTTATTAATTAAGCTATTAAACTGTCATATCGACAAGTGATTCGTAAAGTCAACCTGTACAAAATAAACTTTTGGAAGTATATTTTAATGTCAATGACATGACAATTTAATGACAATAAGGTTACAGAAAATTATTTTCTTTAATATTTGTTTATCAGTTTGTTTATGATTGGGGTGAAATATTTTTGAGAGTTGGAACACTACACAAAAATCGGAATGCACTGTAAACAGAACTCTGTGCTAATACAATAGAGCTGAAAATCAAACAGACGAGAGTGGTGCTGTCATAATGGATTGTTCCAGACCAAATCGGAGTGCTAACTGTGAGTTTTTCTTTTTTTGCATTCGATCGTGAGCGCTTTTGGCGTTTACTAGGAATTTGTATGTGATTTGACCTAGTTGTCGCGTTGACAACTAGGTGGCGCTGTACAAATTTAATTAATATAGACAAATATTCGCACCATTCACTGTCTTGTTAACGGGAATATAGAAAAAAAAAAAAGATATCAAAAATAATTTTCTGGAAACTGAAGTTTACAGAAGTAGAACATATTATATTTTTGAAAAGATTTCTGAATAATTAATTTAAGTTTATCCAATGGCGTAAAGTTAATGGCATTTAGTTAGCAGCAACTATAGTTTAGCGGGCATTACTAGTGTTATATTTTTTATGGGAATTACGTACAACGTGACCGGAAAATTATGATTTGCTCGCTAACAGCATAGAAATAGGGCAAAAAATATACTTAAATGCTCATTTACATGGGTGTTTGAATACCAATTACCTATTTACAGCTGTGAAAATGTGTAAGGCGATTCACACCAACGATTATGATTCCCGATAAGATTTAAACTAGATCAAAATCTAGTAATCTATCAAAAGTTTAACTTATATGGGAGCTACGATGCCACGGACGGACACTCAGACAGACACGTCAAACTCCCCTCTGCTCTCGTCGTGGGCTATACCGCCATATACAGCGTGTGTCGTCTCGAAGTTAAACACTTTATTAGCAGATAATAGGTTTAACTTATTGACAAAACCATTCCCCTTTTGGGGGTCGCAACCCTCACCGGTTTTGACCCCCAAGGGGGATGTTTTGCACGCTATTTGAGTATTCTTACATCTGATTGTCGGTAGGAACTGTCAGTGTAGTTTGACGTCAAATTATACACAATATAGTCATAAATAGTTAAAAAAAATAATTATAAAAATCTTAGAAAAAATCTTATTTTGAGATTCAAATGTGTTTTATTACATTTTTTTAAGAAAGTAAATATTCAATAACCTAAAAAATGTTATTAGCTATAAAATGGTGTGTGTAGGTCATAAACAAAATTATTTAATTAGTTTTATTCAACGTAATAGTAGTAACCAAAACATCAAATATTCAAAGGCTTAGGGGAGGCAGGGTTTCGACCCCCAAAGCGGGGTAGTTTTGTCAATAACGTTAAACCGCAGATAATATCTGCTGTTAAAATCTCTTAACCTCGAGTTTTCGTTTTCGTATTTAACATACAGAGTGTGTCGTACACTCTGTATGTTAAATACGAAAAAGTATTCGTGCAAATAAAACTGGGAATTATATACTTATTACGTCTAAATTTATCTAAACTAATATAATAAAGAGAAAAGATTTGTTTGTTTTTGTGCATTGAGTTTTTTTGCATTGAATAGGCTCCGAAACTACATTACCTATTGGGATGAAATTTGGCACAGACACAGAGTAGACCACATGCTACTTTTTATCACGGCAAAATGTACAGGTTACCGCGGGATTTATTTTAGTATTATTTAAGTCGCGGGCGACATCTAGTTTATAAAATAAACCGTAAGTTATTTATTTATGTCGCCTATTCTCTTTTTTCCTGCCAACGTTTCAGATTTTTAAGACTTCAAAGGTAAGGGGCCAAGCAGAAACAATTGAAAGCAACGTAATCGTAATTTATCGTCTAGAAGTTATACGCACGTAGGTTTTCGCAGCGAATTGCCCTTTCTGAACAAGGTCTCAAGCTCGCTCATTTTTTAATGAAATCGACTAATTTCTTAATATCCCTCGCCAATCATCGTTTTTCTATAAAAATGACAGACTATGTTTTTCCAAAAAAATATTAAGATCGTGGTTGAGGTGCAGCTAATTATGGTGTGGCTGTGACAATTGATGCCGCAAACCACACGCTTCTGTGAATCAATTACCGGGGTTGCAAGGTCGGCAATACACTTGCTACTCCTCTGGTGGTGCGTGTGTTTCGAAAATATATCCTTAGGAAAATTGCGGATAAGTCCATTATGATTACGACTACGTTTGTCACACAAGGAACGCACCGCCCAGGCGCTCAGACACTCCTCTTTGTGCTGAGCAATGGAAAAGGATAGAAGCGTAGAAAATTGCGTTTCGGTCGTGTCTGCGGGTAGTAGGGTGAATTGGCCGCGACTTACGATACGCGATTGCGTAGTATCTAGACGACTAAGGCGACTCAGTTTCGCTACAGCCGAACAGTGCAGGGGGCATAGCAGGAACATTTGACGGCTGCGTAAAGTTTACGTTATCGAATGACATTTGTGTGGGCGCTGTCATGATTTAAACAGATTTTCATACAATTCTCATTCGATAACTTTACGCTTAGAGTTTTGCCGGGGAATTCAATGGGTGACGTTGTGGATTTTGTATTTCTTTCAAAAAATTGTGTTATTTCGGTTCTTAATGTGTAATATTGGTAGAATATTAACCATTAATATTCGTTAACGTGCACAAATATGGGCAACTTCTAAAAACGTGCTATTTTGTGTTTCCCTCCAAAACTTCCTAGGAACTTTCAGTAAAGCTTCTACCAGTTCACTGAATCGACTGACATGACTCATTGACTGCACTGACTATTTATTTGGACTTTGACTAGACTTTAGACTTGACGATTTAGGAATACGGTGTTGAAAATTGAAACGAAAATTCTATTTCCTGCCATTTTAAGTTGACACTGGCAAATGGTTTTAAGCCGACGCCATATATTTAAAAAAAAAACTACGATTACACGTTATTATTATACACGATTTTCATCACGATTATTCGCAACGAATTGTCATGCACACGATAAATAAAATTAATCCCGTTGCGATAAAATTAATCTTCAATAAAACAAAATCGGATAACATACTTGTCAAGAAATAACAATATAAATATGCTTATTAAAAAACTATTATTATCTTAGAATTAGACTGCAGTAAAGAGCAGTATTAGTTTTCCTAAGTACCTTCTTTCTAAACATACCTAACATACATAGATTTTTTTAAGTACATACCTAAATAGTATAAAAGAGAAAAAAATCGTACCTAAGTATCATCACGCTTATAAAAGTATGTTAGATAATATCTTAGTAGGTATTCTAGATTCACGTTAGATTTCCGAGCTTGGCAAACAAGTAAAACAAAGTAAGCAAATTATTTCCTGCTTGCCAAGCTGCTTAGCTAGCGTATGGCTAATATATACCATATTCTGTCATAACATCCAAGTGTTATTATCAAACGCGTTAACATAATATTAAAAATATTGGAACGAAGTTCCTTATGGGCCGATCCGGAGGGGTAAGTTAAGTAATCTTAGCCGGGGAAAAACTTCCGTAACGTAAGATTTTTATGTTTAGTCTTTATTATTTTCATTATACCTCGAATAGAACTTAAAATTAATATTTTTATAATAAGGAACTTCGTTCCCACGGCACCACACGACTTTTTATATTTTTAGGACGTATTTTTAGGAATAAAAAGTTATGAATATCCGAATATCAGAGAATTGATGTGCAAAATATGTACTTATCTGTGGTAATCGTTGTCATCATATCTGTATAGTCTATGGTTATCGTGCTGTAAATTGTCAATTTAAGGCGTAAAAGCTCCATCTAGTGGCCCATTAGATAGATTTATTTTTATTAGAGTATAAAGTTATTATATTTTCTATAGTTCAACAGTTTAGTACTAGTTGTATGAAAAAAAAATGTTAGTTGGGGTGTGACATAGATCCCTCTATACTATTTATATTATCATCATCGTCAGCCCGTAGTCGTCTAGTGCTGGACATAAGCCTTTCTCATTTCGCGCCACCATACCCGGTCCTCTGCCTTCCGCATCCTGCTTCCCGCCACTCTCTTTAGGTCATCGGACCACTTCACGGGAGGTCGTCCTACGGGGCGGGTTGTTCGCGGTCTCCACTCCAAAACCTTTCTGCCCCATCGGCCATCGGCTGCTTGACAAATATGCCCCGCCCATTGCCACTTCAGTTTGCTTATCCTGAGGACTATGTCGCTGACCTTTGTTCTTCGTCGGATCTCCTGATTCCGGATTCTATCCTTCAGAGAGACTCCGAGCATAGCCAGAGGGATAGATATGGAGAGTCCATAGCTCGCTGAGCGACCTGGAACTTGTGGACGAGGCCTTTTGTGAGTGTCCACGTCTCGGCTCCGTAGGTGAGGACCGGAAGGACGCACTGGTCGAAGACTTTCGATTTGAGGCACTGGGGCAGTGGTGACTTAAAGATCTGGCGAATCTTTCCGAATGCTGCCCAGCCCAACTGTATTCTTCTGTCAGCTTCCTTGTCGAAGTTGTTCCTACCCAGATGGACAATCTGTCCCAGGTATGTGTATTCCTGAACAACTTCGATGCTAACATTTTCGACGGTGACTGGCATTGAGTCTACGAATGAATTGCACATGACTTTTGTGTTATCCAAGTTCATTCCCAGACCCACCCATCTGGAAGAAACACTTAGGCTTTACAGTATCCCCATCAAGCCTTCCAGTGATTCAGCCATAATGACTATGTCGTCTGAGAATCGAAGGTGTGAGATGTATTCGCCGAAAGCTTTTTCGTAGTCCACGAACGCAAGACAAAGAGGGCGTTGTACTCCTCGGTCTTTTGTACGATCTGCCGCAGTGTGTGAATGTGGTCCACCGTACTGTAGCCTTTTCGAAACCCAGCCTGTTCCGGTGGCTGGAAGTCGTCGAATCTTCGGGCAAGAAGGTTCGAGTTGACTCTTGAGAACAGCTTATAGACATGACTCAGAAGTGATATCGGTCGGTAGTTCTTTAGGCGCGTTTTATTACCTTTCTTGAAGAACAAAATGACCACACTTCTGGACCACGCCTCCAGCATTGTGCCTTTCTGTAATTTTTAGTTAAATTTCTTTACGTAATTGACTAATAGAAGTCGCTTTTCCGCAAACCGTCACTAGGACAATTTATTGAACAATAGGTTAGGTTATATATCTATCAATTAATTATCTTTTATCCCCCGAGTTTGATGTTTGATATATAATATTAATGTTTTTTTGTTTCTATGTTCATAAAGCACAACTTACAATCAAAAAAAATTCTGTAATGCCTTGTAATTAAAATACGCGGTATTTTAATTACAAGGCAGTAAATGTATAACGACTTGCCGGTCTCTTTTAGTATGCGGGGAGTTTTGGGGAGTAAACTCAATCTAGCTAGGTCTTATCCATGGGAAACTGCGCAATTTTAAGTTATATATTGTTTTCTTCGTGCAACAATATATCAATAATCTCGACTCTATTATGTCAGTCCGATTGGCAGATAGGAATGCGTATGTATAATTTTTACGTTGTTCGGAAATTTGGAATGTGGTGAGTTCGAATCCCCGTCAGATAAATATTTTTATCCTTCTTTTTATTTCTTAAGCCTACTAGAACTTCGAGCAAAGCTCGGTAACCCAGGTACTCGTGTTTAAATACTTTATTATCATATGTGATATTACAGATTGAACGTAATTCCACCAAGGAGACGTCTTTCTTCGATGTCACCCACGTTTTGGACACCGTCGGAGTGGCGTTTCGGAAGAGAACTGCCAACAGAAGAGTCAAAGTAGTTCTTACGTTGGTAGCCGTGTTCATACTATACGGACCGTCTATGGGTAAGTTTGAACGTTACAATGTGCTATATTTACACTCTAGGCAAACAGCTAGGTAGATGAACAAATCCTTGTTCTCCGGTGTCGCCTAGGACCTTCCCAGCACTCCAAAAATGCAGCTTACCAAGTTGCTTGTCAGGCGTGTGCGGATGCTATAAAGTATCGCATAAGGATTTTCGTTAGGGCGAATGCAGCGCGGCAGTAGCGCTATCGGCAGACAATTAATTATTGACGCTAGATGTGAAAAAATCCTTATAAAGCGAGTGAAAAGTTTTACTTTACAAGAAAATTCGGCCAATTTTATAAAAAGTTGCCTGGCATGAAAATCATCGAAACAAACAAACAAAATGTCAACAACAAACAAAATCTATCTATCTTCCGCTGTCTCTCATTGCTTGCTAATGTGTTAGTAATATATACTCGTATAGGCTGTTACACTCGTAACTCCTCTGGTGTTGTGCTTCCGTAAACCTCGCTCACTCGGCGAAACGCAACGCAAGTTTATTTCACTCGGGTTTTCTGCGAGGCCGTGGTATTTATCCACGACGAAACAACACATAATTTACAACTGATTATAATAATAATATCCCAATAATTATCAGGTCATAGATTGCTGTGATGGGCCGTCACTTGCCGCATAGCCGTGACATAGCGTATGTTGAGTAAGGTAGCCTCGCAAGCTCTCTCCACTATAAAAACTAAAAACCACGAGAAAGAAAAATTTATGTAAACAGTGATTGTCCGTCAAAATGCTATCAAAATGAAAATAATTCTAAATTCAATCCACCCAAAGTAACATAAGGCTGGGAGTTGGGTATATGATCCGGAATCCAGCGGGCCCGGGTAAATTCAGTGAACTGATAATAGAACTCTACGGTAGTAAAATACAGTTGAAAATCGAAGTGTCGAATGTCGAGATGTCATATATGACATTCCAGAAAATGTGGACTATATATAGTCTAAGTGTCATTCGGAAACAATAAAGCAATAATATAATCTCTTGGACGGATTATAATCTAGCGTCTGAATGTCAACCATCGGTACAGCGCCATTTTTATAACGCTTTTATTAGTTTCACCTGTATGTTTGCTTGCTTACTTGCTTGTTTGTTTGTTTGTAACCGACTCCTTTGGGCTCGATTTTGTCCTCCTTTAAACGATCAGATTTAATTCAAACTTTGCACACCTGTCAAAGACCGATGACAATGCAATAATTCGATTAAAATATCCGATTATCCTGATTAAATTCGCCAGGATTCATCAATTTCTTTCCGCATCCTTTGCATGAGAGTAAGAGAGATAGAACTAGTGCGCGAACTACGCATGCGTGCAGTTCCAGGCTTACTCTTTGGTCCCGGTTAATAGATAGCAAATCGTACTAAAAAGCAAAAAATAAATTATAGTTTATTAAAACTAAAAAAACACACTTTTATAGAAAATCTAACTTGAAAATAAAAAAATAAATTTAATAAATTTGGATTAAGAATAGTGTAAATGAAAAATAAATGTTTATTATTGTAAAAAAGCGTGGGGTGCATAGTGTCAATAGTTATAAATATTTTATTGGCAGACATGAGAGGATCTTCACTTTGATAATATCTTAAAAATCACTTTAAACGAAATCTGACCATTTGAAGTGGATCAAAATCAAATCCACTGGAGTCGGTTACATACAAACAAACGTACAGGTGAAGACTGCACCCCACGCTTTTTTTACAATAATAAACATTTATTTTTCATTTACACTACATATTCTTAATCCAAATTTATTAAATTTTATTTTTTATTTTTTAGTTAGATTTCATATAAAAGCGTGTTTTTTTAGTTTTTTTAAACTATAATTAATTAAAGTAAATTTTACAGATTCGTTATTCAAGTTTATGACCAAGCAATGAACATTTTTTCCATTTGATCCAAAGGTTGCGAACCCCTACATGTTTGTTTACATTTTATATTCTGTCTCATGAACTCGATTATATAGTATACAAAAATTTGTAGAATGTTTTATTTTTTACTGACTGAGATTTAAAATCAAAGTAAGGAGTATTTTTACTTTTTAGCACGATTCACTGATGCACGTCGGGGGTCAACAAGTAATAAATTTCTGCATTTACAGCTGAACACCACGTGAGTTATCTGTTTGTGCGGAATCAACTGAACTGGGACATGGTGAAGTATGGGTTCTTCGCCGGCTACTCCATAGTGCTACATTCGTTTGGTGAGTTCTAACTAGACTGAGTCCAAAAATATATACATATTACTAACGTAAAGAACCGTCATTCAATAGACTTACACGGATGATAACTCGCAGCCATTTGTGCGTGGCTTGACGTATGCGGGGGGTGCGCGCGGCGCTCGTGACGTAAGTTAGTAATATAATAATATATATTCTTTGCCCTAGTGCCCGGTTCCTAAATTTGAAAAACGATCCGTTCTAGTTACGAATGGTGGAATATTATACGAGGCGTAAGCTTAAACCGTTCTTATAAAAAACGTCTCGTTAAGCAACTTACCGTCGGCTTACTACTAACGGAAGGGAGGGTTACTAGTAACGGACGGTAAGCGTAATGTACGAAGAAGACAGTTTAGGCCGTTCCTATAAATATTTTAAACGTCAGTAGTTTATCAAGATTACTATTCGTAATGCCATACGGTTACCTGTCAATTTCGGTCGGTTAGTGTATTTCACTGTTTTCGCTGCAAGCTGCAAGAAATTTGAAGATATGTCAAGTCCAGACAGTGATAGGGAAGTGTTCTATATTATCACCACGGGCTCCAGTGAGACTGATTCAGAAGAAGATAATAGGCGTGATAAATTAATTATTTAGCGACGCTGGATTCGTAAGAATTTCAAAGGAGATTTCGACTTGATGAAGAATCTGTTGAACAGTTACTACTTGAAGTTTATCCACACTTAAGAGTAACAGGAGCCAGGTTAATATGTTGGAGGCATATTTTGTACACCGTCAAAATATATACTATGAAAACATAACCTCATAACTACCTAAAATAAGAGTAAAAACTCCATTATAGTGAAATAAATTATTGATGTTATTTCAGAAATCATGGGATATCTCCACTACATCAGGTATTGTTGACATTAAGGTTTATTTATTTATTTATTGTATATTGATACATCAACAGTTTGTAGGAGTATTACATTTGAGCTTAAAACTAAATTACATAAAACAATTTCCTCTTCTTCTTGGGTTGTATATCTATGCTTTAATAACAATGTTGCTACATCAGGAGAAGAATCAACTTCGCCTTGAGGTTCGAACGTTTGGAATCTCGTCATAAAGTGAACTTTAGTTCTTTTGTGGAGAGAGTTCCAACCCATCACTTACCGACCTTCGAGAAGGAATTCTGGCCGATTGGAGTCGTCTACAGAAGATTTAGAGGACGACTCCCGAACACATCGCGCCCCACGTCGCAGGCAATACGTGTTTAATGTTAGTGTTAGTTTTTTATATATAATGTATGTTAGTCTATAAGGTATAATATGGGCCTATGTAGCCTGAAATAAAAGGTATTTAATTTAATTTAATTTAATTTAATTTAATAAAAAATTAGTTTCAAATTGTTCACTCTGATATTCGCAGCCTTACGAGCAGCCTTTATCAAATTGTCCCATTTCAATTTGAGTTGCTCTCGCTGCCGTGGTATTTGACCACAATTTGAATTAAATGTGTTGGTCAAAGTAGCCCAACATTCCTCTTTAATTTTGTTTGCCGCATTGGTCTCTTTTGTTGTAAGTATTGGGTTGCTTTGTATGAGATCCACAAGCAGGGCAACCTCATCCTTGCTCATAGGCTTCTTTATTTTCTGTAACAGAAATATACCTAAATGAAGTAAATTTTCAAAAACTTTGCAATATTTTAAGCGGCAAGCATGTAGGTACAGTTTGTTAGAAAATGTCAAATTATAGACGTTATCTGTACTCACCGGCGTAATATCCATTTCAAAAGTTGTACGTAACACACTACTAGAAACTTTATTATACTTTCTTGTGTAAAAGTCGTAATAACAGAGATTATATACGTACTTTTATTTTGCAAACATGATGGATGTCATCAGTCAAACAAAACAAAAGGGCGCTTACGTTCCGTTCCCGTTCTTGTTATGTGTATGTATTCTACTGTATTTGGTAAGAAAAAGATAAAATAAGACGCAGATACCTGCGATTGTACGATAATAATAATATTATTACGATAAAAAAATTAATTACTATCAATCATATGTGAATCTAATTTATTATGTCTTGAATTTTGTGCCATTTTCGGTTTCAATTTTGCGTATAACGAAACGCACAACTAAGAGTGAAGAGGGCTCGGTATTTGAACGACCGACGGACGCACGTCGATAGCAGGTATAGAAAGTTAATTGTGGAACAGTATTTACGACTCGTAGACGGTTGAAAAAAAACGGATAGTAACTTTTATACCATGACGATCCGTTGATTATAGGAACCAGGCATAAGACGATAGTCGCAGATTCGAATTCCACTACAACAAAAACTATGTACAAAATAAGAATAAGAAACATTTATTTGCAGCTCTACTAAAAACTAAAATTAATAATTAAGCTTATATTTAAATATAATAAGAAAAATACATAAATGAAAAACGTCTAAAACTAAAACAGCGTAGGTAGCCGCAAATTGGATCAAGCTCGGCATTACTGGCACACCTTGGTATGTCCAGCACCGGTATTCCGCTTGACCCATTCCGTGACCTCACAGCCGTCCAAACACTTACACACTACTTTAAACAAAAATAATAATAATAATAATAAAAAGAGAATTAAAAAAGAAACAATAAATCTGTAACAAGTGTCAAATGTCTTGATTCATGACCAAAATCGCAATTAAAAATTTAAATTGTACATTTAAGAATTTTAGTCTTTAATTATTTTAAAAATTAATGTGAAATGTGAATACTAACCATAACCCATCACCAAAGAAAACATTTTATGAAAACCACTAATTAAGGATGCCAATCGAATCAGTAAAATTTTAATACAGGAAGCAAAGTGCAAAACAAGTAACCTGAAACATACACCTATAATACACTTACATCATGTCGCAAGCTTTCCTGTGCTTTCTGTTCGCGCAAAATAAATTGTCGGAGTTGCTTTTTAAAAGAAGCTAGACATTTTAGATTTCTAATCGGCGGCGGTATGTTATTCCAGCATTTGGTAGCCGAATAACGAAAGCTGCCCCTGAACGACGCTGTATGATGTTTCTCGATGGCTAGCTGGACAGAACATTGCCTTGACCCACAAGACCTAAGGCTAGCAGTTCTTGAGAGTTTATCATATAGATATCTAGGCTCCCTATATTTTAATACGTCAAACAAAAGACAAGCAAGATGAAGTTTCCGCCGATTCTTCATTTTCAACATAAAATGCTCATTCAAGAAGGGGGTCACATGGCTTCTAGGTGGGATATCAAAACAGTATCGGGCACAGGCATTCTGAACTCTTTGTATGAGCTTTTTAGTTCCAGATGTTAAACGTGGGCCAAAAACAACATCTGTATAGTTCAACTTTGACAGCACCAAAGACTCTACAAGACGAACACGCATTTCCACTGACAGAAACGGTCTCACTCTGTATAGTATCTTCAGTCTGTAAAAGGAGTTGTTGACTAGACTAGTTATATGTTCTTGGAACCGCAGATTACAATCAAGCAAAAGACCCAGATTACGTGCCGCATAAATGCGTTCAATTGGTTCACCCATAAAGTTAGTATGTTATTAGTTATTATTTTATTTTAAAAGAAAAAGAAAAAAAATAGTTTATTTTAAAAGTTTTCTGTCCTCACCTAAGCAACTCATCGACTATGCCATGTCATAATGAGATTTTAAACTTACAAAGAACTTGTTAGCGGTTCCTATATCCCACAAGGAAAACCGATAACGTAAAAAAGCTTTTTACTTACTTCCTAAAATAAGTATGACCATCAAAATGTAAGTATAGTTTTTCTTGTAAGTATTACAGCGTACCATGAATATACTAAGGATTAATAATGGTTCATTGTTATCGGAAAAAAAGCTTTCTTACACAATAATTGTACACAATTTGCATTGCAGACCTTTCACAGCACAGTTGCACAGCATTCCGACAACCGTAAGAAAAACAACCATGATTTGCGGAAATGTTCATTCTATTTTTCGTGCTCTAAAGTTCATAATCGGAATGCAAATGGTGGGCGACAGAGACAATTCTATTGCCAGTGCGCGCATGCACCTAAGTCGCATTTTGTTTTTGTTTGGGTTATATTTCAAAGGATGGAAACTAGACAAAATTATGTTTCTCTCTCTCCTTCTTTCTCCCACTCTCGTTTTTTATCTCAACGGCCACTCAATATTTCCAGGGGCGATGTTCTCAATAGCTGTGATAAGTAAGAAGCTGCAGGTGGACGACGCAATTCTGTGCCTCATCTCCATCTCCAGTCGGTTCATAGGAGCGATATGGACGGCCTTCGTGAAAACCGACGTCGAAATGTACTTGAGTAAGTGGTTACTTCACTTCTCGTGAAATTGGTTATAACTTATAATGTTACAGGGCCGCGGCTCCGGCCACGCAAAATATATAATATCACACGGGAATACTCCAGATAATAATCCAGAGACCCTTAGAACCAAACTCACAAACTTTACCTTTTTTTAAAAGAATAGAACCCTTTTTTTTCTAGACTCATTAAAAAAACACAACAATAATTTCTAAAGTAAAGAAACTGTACAAAAAGGTGGTCTTACTGCATTTAAAGCACCAGTGGCGAAGGCCGGTTCTCCTTCATAGGGAAGCCCAAGCCTGTATAATAGGTAGGGATTTGGATGAGGGTCTTCAAAAGGTAAGTGGTAAGTGAAGCCGATAAGAATGGAGTTATAGGAACCCCACGCCACTGATAAGCGCCATACTCATGTTCCGGCCGACTTGTACGCAAACATTATAAATGATTGATACTTTTGACACTAATAACGGCCTTTGGTACCGGTGCAGGCTGGACCGTGAATAGGGCGTTTTATAATAATAATATCTATGAACGCTAACGATGTTTCACACCACGTCAATCTGGTCCCATGGGACCCGTATCACAAGTTCTCGAAGAACTTGTGATACGGGTACCAGACAACGGAAGTGTATTTAATACTTTTATACATATATTTAGGATTTTATTATATAATACACATATTTAATAGTAGCTGTATGATAGTACATAAGAGATAAATGAAATTCTGAATACTTTAGACTAATTATATTCAGGTTTTACAACTTTAAAATAAAATTCTATATAAAAAAGCCAATTAAAATGTGAGTGTCCACGAGTAGGGCTGTAGGCGTAGTGGTTTTGCGTCGGGTATCGCCGCGAACATTCCCGTGCGTGTGAGTGGGACAAAAGAGCGCCGTCGGGCGTGCTCGTAAGGGATCTCGCATATGTTCGGCGCTAACGCGCGAACATGCACCCGGCCCTGGAAAGCTCACAGCTTTCCAGCTACTTCACCAGTATTTGGAAATACCTTTGGCTTGGCTTGATCGTCAGGATTAGGGAGCCAACACACTCGATTGAGAGCGCGGCGACGGTCAAGACGATTGGTATTAGTCTCAAGTAGAGATGGAGATGGCAGCGCCTTTAGCGGTCTTCCGATCAAAAAGTGGCCCGGGGTTAAGGGGTAAAGATCATTTGGGGAAAAACTTAAAGGAGATAAAGGGCGGCTATTTAGGATAGATTCTATCTGAGCGAACAATGTCGAGAGCTCTTCGAAAGTTAAATGAGTATGGCCTAATATACGCGCCAAATGAAATTTAGCAGACTTAACGCCGGCTTCCATTAACCCATTGAAATGAGGCGCGTATGCTGGGGAAAAGCAAAATTTGAGGCCTTCTTTGGTTGCAAAATCAGATAGAGCGTTCGCGTTAGAATTTAGGAATTCCTTAATTTCTTTAGCAGCCGCTACAAAATTGCCACCATTGTCGCAATATATTTTTGTGGAATGCCTCTACGAGCAATAAAACTACGGAGGCTTAAAATAAAAGCATCTTTAGATAATTCAGAAACTGCTTCTAAATGTATACATTTATACTTAAAACAAATAAATACGCATAAATAGCATTTTGTAATCTTACATCCACGACCCTTCCGATCCGTGATCATAAATGGCCCAGCAAAGTCAGTTCCAACAACAAGGAAAGGGAAATTTGGCGTAATTCTGTCGCACGGTAAATTACCCATTATGTGTTTAGCTATTTCACCTTTAAACCTTCTACAAACATTACAATTTAAAACTGTCCGGCGCGCTAAATCTCTACCATTAATAGGCCAGAACCGCGATCGTAGAGATGCTAATCAAAAAACAACATATACTATATCATCATCAATCAAAACTATAGTTAGAGTCTTGAATGCGACCACCTACTCGAATAACACCGTTATGTACAAATGGGTTAAGTGCCGCAACATTAGATTTAGGATTTAGAGATTTTCCTTTTATTAACAAGGCGAATTCTTTAGAGAACGACTCAGACTGGGAAATATAAATTAGATATAGTAGCCCTTTATTAAGTTCTGAAATTGTTAATGGACCTGTAATTTTATTTTTTGAGTTTTTACAATTATACGAAAATCTATTAATGTAATCAAATATGTTTTGTATAGTTTTAAGTTTAGAATATTTTTCAATGTTAAAAATAGAATGATTTAAATTATTATTGTGTTCTATTATATGAACTTTAACCTCTGGTAAGTCGTTCGTCTCAATATTAGTCTGAAACTGTGATAGAGGCCATTCATTCTCCGGTAATGACAGGAACTCCGGTCCAAACCACCACAGATTACAATTAGCAACTTCGTAACGTTCTCAAAGACGTTCTCGTAATTTTGCAACGTAAAGCTTGCGTTACGGTAGAGCATAGCTCAGCTGCAAGTAGAGCGCCCGAGAGCTTGAGACGAGGTATAGTAGTTTGAGTAGATGCAGGAGCAACGCGTGATTTAGCGCAAAGTAAACTTACGTGTATCTGACCATCCGCGTTTATCGAACGAAGATAAATACAGGCACCATAGGCGCATTGTGAAGCATCACAAAAACAATGAATTTCATTGTTTATAGAGTTTGATATTAATACCGGTCTAGAGTCTCCAGGTCATAGGTCTTCCAGGATTTGACAACTTCGGAGCCTCATCATCATGGCCAGTTATAAGATCGTCGACCAGAAAATCAATCTGTATTATATTTTTTATAATAGAGTCATTGCAGTCCTCACCAACCTGCCAAAGACAACGCGTTGCAAGAAAACTAGAACTCGCTAAGCCTTATGTGACCGTATTTAATCTCAGAGTTTGCATAGGCTTGTCCTCCGCATTACGCCAAAGGATTAATTGGAAATGACGATCAGACTCTTCTAACCATATTTGGCGGTACATTTTCTCTACATCGCAACATAATACAAACCGGTATTGACTAAACCGAAGTAGAATTTTATGAAGAGTCTTGTATTGACGGTCCTATCATTAGGATGTCATTTATAGATAAGTTAGACGTTTTCGTACGAGCAGAGCCGTCGAAAACAACACGAAGTCGAGTAGACTCGCTGTTCTCGCGGATAACCGGGTGGTGAGGGATAAAATAGCCATTTACAGGTTTGTTAATTTCTGAAATTGAAAGATGACCAAGATTAGCATACTTATTTATAAAATTAACCTAGGCAGATTTAATTTCGGGCTGCTTTCTGAACCTACGTTCCAAGCTAAAAAATCGTTTTCTAGCCATAAAATAGCTATCTCCTAAGCACCCAGAAGACCTCGAAAATGGTAACTAAACGCAAAAACGCCCGGCTGCAGTACGTTTAGTTTTTTGTATAAAATGATTTTCACAATCTCTCTCCCTATCGTAAGTAAAGATTTTTGTGGCAAACTTTCCAATTCCCAAAACTTTTTAAGGTCATTGTGCAATTCCGTAATTTTACTTTTACCATTTTCTAGAATAATCTTAGAAAAATTACACTGTGTAGTATTACTATTGTTATTGGTGTCATGAGTAAAGCGCATGGGACCTGCAATAAGCCAACCTAATTTTTACTGCCGTAAGATGGGATTTCCGGTCCCTATCGAGTGCTGATTGGGCAGCAAAATGTCACAAAAAATATCAGCACCGATAAGTAGTCCTACGTCAGCGGGCTCGTTAAAGCTGGGGTCTGCGAGCTCGAATGACTTTATGTTTAGATTTTTAATATTAATATAGGATTTAGGTATTTTACCCGTTATTTCAGGGATAACTAAACATGTAATATTAGCTGTAAATGAATTGAAACGTGATTTTAGTGTAACATTGCAACGCTCCGTGTTGATTTGCAAGGAAGTGTTACCTATACGTATAGCATTTTGGATATTGGAATTTAATGAATTTAAATTTAATCGTTGTTTTAATTTTGCAGAAATAAACGAACACTGACTACCACAATCAAGAAGTGCTCTAGTAGTTATAGAATTTTTAGTTGTAGGATTGACAACTTCTCTCTCTAAGGAGAGAGCACGCATGTTTGATTAATGTGACAAATGTGCACGTTTTTCTTTGCACAACTCTGAAAAATCTGGTTGCATTTTGGTCAGCTTCAATCTCAAGTCGTCTTCAAGTTGAAGTCTCTGACGATGTTTAGTTTTTAAGTTTATCATTGCGGAAAATCTGCTCTCGCACGTACGTTGTGCAAAACGGTAGCAAATATTTTATTGCTACTTCGCTAACACGATAAACGCTTGAACGCTGGAGAAAGCGCTTGATGCATACGGTTGACTTACCTACGGATCGTATAATTAAATATTTTTTTGGCAATTGTTATTGCATTAGGTATTGTTTTTATGGATTTAATATTTCAGATAAGAAATTGCTGCGCGTACCCATTGATGCAATCTCACGTACCCCTGGGGGTACGCGTACCACTTATTGGGAAACACTGGTATAGACTATAGAGTATAACGTAGACTAATTTGATCTTCCAACAGTTCCAGTGATCGAGATCCTCGGTGGCACGACGATCACTTCCCTGCGTTCCATCATATCGAAAATAGTCGATAAACAAGAAACCGGTAAGTCCAATCTTATGAAAAACAGCCGAAAAACCCAGTGCCGCGCGATTGCGAGGTGGCAATTTTTTTATGTACCAACTGAAAAAAAAACGATGTGACGCGCCACTGCGGGGCCTTTTCAGTGCGAAATTTAAAAAAAAAACTAGTTTTTAGCAGCGATTTTTTTTTCCGTAGATTAGGAAGAGAATTATAAGTTACCTCCATATGACATAAATTCGTTTGAAATTAGTAACAGAATTTAATAATTTTATTTGTTTGTACGTATTGACCATAATGATCTCTATACTAATATATAAAGTGGAAACTTTTGTTTTCATTGATTATTCTCAGAAACTACTGGACTGATTTTGATGACACGGATATAGTAATATTTGACCACGGGAAAGGACCGTCTTCAGAGCTTTAAGAGCTTCTGTAATTATGATTACAAATGGACGAAATTTGGTACAGTTAAAGACTGTATATGGATCTCGAGAAGAACTATGAGACTTAGAAACTTGCAATTTCTCATGCTGATAGGTCTCTTTAAAGAAATTATTTTGTACGAAATCGGACAGTAACTTTTGAAGTCATTTGAAAAAAAACCTATTACGCGTTGACAGTTACGCTACCCTCCTTAGACATGTCCCGACATGTTCTCGGTTGGGTTATTTTATTTACATAAGTATTTTATATTACATTGAATCGAAATGGAGTTAAGTTACCATGACGTAAATGATAAATAACTAAGGAACAACGTTTTTAATATACCTTAAATCTGTTGAAGTGTGAGTTGTAAGTTTTCACAAAGAAAACGATTTAAACGCGCGCAAAGCTTTGGCAAAATGCTGGTTTATGTAATGTAGTATACATAGGTACACATAATAATATGTAATTACGTAAACATAAAGATTTTTCACATTACCCGATACGATATCGCTTATCGCGCCGATATATAATTACCAAAAACATTAGGAAGACAGGTATATGTTTTATTATGAAACATATACCCGTCTTTGTCATTATATTATATCGCGATGTCGGATAGGATGATGGGAAAATGCACTTAGAGCATTTCCGGGCCTATCCGTCTTACGTCGGCTACCCGTAGGTAAATCAGGTAAATCAGTAAATTAAAAAAAACTGTTGTTTGTCATCATGACAACCGCCACTAATCAGTAGCACACACCACAAGTAATTATCAATCTGACACGAAATTTTAAAAAAAATGAACATTTTGACGTGCCTTCAACGGTCCAAAAACTTTACCGGATTTTTCCAGTACTGCCGTATGCGCGATAGGAGGAAAGTGGACACCCATACATCCATCGTAATTCGTATGCTTGTAGTAGTGCAATCAAATCGCGAGATTACTATGTAGCTGTT
Source organism: Phengaris arion (assembly GCA_963565745.1). NCBI lineage: Eukaryota > Metazoa > Arthropoda > Insecta > Lepidoptera > Lycaenidae > Phengaris > Phengaris arion. Next base: position 4,608,992 of record OY751439.1, on the reverse strand, counting down.
CCTTCTTTTTAATCCTTGACAGAACGGAGCTATAGTTCGATTTATAAGATGTCATTTTTGAATCTTTGAGAGAAAAGTTCAAAGAAATAGGTAAATATAAATCAAATCGCGATCTTACTAGCTGTTTATCTGTTCCTCTTTCATCTGTGATAATGATAGGATTCTTTACAGCCAAGGTGAATTCTCTCTTTTCTCTGACGGAGACGCTAGCCGCGCTGCTGTTCCAGCCGCTGTACGCGTGGCTGTACATGAAGACTCTACACGTTCTCCCTGGAGCTGTGTTCCTCACCACGGCCGCCATGATACTGCCAGCAGTGGTTATACTCATGTGAGTACTCCGACTATACTTCTACACTCATGCGTTACTCCGACAATGCTATACTCATGCGTCACTCCGACAATGCTATACTCATGCGTCACTCTGACAATGCTATACTCATGCGTTACTCCGACAATGCTATACTCATGCGTCACTCCGACAATGCTATACTCATGCGTCACTCCGACAATGCTATACTCATGCGTCACTCCGACAATGCTATACTCATGCGTCACTCTGACAATGCTATACTCATGCGTTACTCCGACAATGCTATACTCATGCGTCACTCCGACAATGCTATACTCATGCGTCACTCCGACAATGCTATACTCATGCGTCACTCCGACAATGCTCTACTCATGCGTCACTCCGATAATGCTATACTCATTCGTCACTCCGACAATGCTATACTCATGCGTTCCTCCAGAAATGCTATACTCATGCGTTACCCAATATTTAGTACGAGGGTAACCGAGCTTTGCTCGGAGTTCTGATAGGTTTAAAAAAATTAAAAGAATCCAAAAATATTATTTATCTGACCGGGATTCGAACCCACTATATTCCAAATTTTGAAACAAAGCGAAAAGTACATATATACATACGCATACCAAACTGCCAATTGGACTGACAAATTAAAACTGAATGATAAATTAGAGTCGAAATTATTAATATATTTTTAAACGACTAAAGAAAAAAATGTAGCTTAAAAATGCGCAGTGTCCAAGGATAAGTCTTAGCTAGTACGAAATTTCTTTCCCAAAACTCCCTGCATACTAAATTTCATCGTAATGGCTTCCCCTATTGCTCAAGTTTCCCCCATTGCTTCGTCGAGTGAAAAGAAAAGTAAATATTATATTATTTTTATAAATGAAAAAATACTAAGGCGGGTCAATAAGTCCGTGACTTTTTGAATTTCTAACCTCCTTACTGAAAAAGCAACACTACTCCTGTCAACAGGCATCTGTCAGTTGACTCCTATCAAAATTTGAACTTGCTGCGTCAGTTAGTTTGTGTTTTACAGCTATCTTTAGCAGACTATCCAGTAACTTAAGGAAACAATGGAAAAAAGTGAATTTCGTGTGCTTATTAAGCATTATTTTTTGCGAAAAGAAACCATTACCGAGACCAAGGCTAAGCTTGAAAAATACTATGGGGACTCTGCACCATCGATTTCAATGGTAAAAAAGTGGTTTACTGAATTTCGTTGTGGCCTTACAAGCACTGAAGATGCTGAACGTCCTGGACGCCCAGTTGAGGTCTCTACACCCGAAACAATCGAAAAAATTCACGATATGGTGTTGGCCGACCGAAGATTGAAAGTGCAAGAGATTGTGGAAGCCACAGGCATCTCGCATGGCTCAGTGGTTTCAATTTTGAATGATCACTTGGGCATGAGAAAGCTTTCCACAAGATGGGTGCCGCGTTTGCTCACAGTCGACCACAAACGCAATCGTGTAACAACTTCACAGGAAGGTTTGGCGTTGTTTAATCACAATATGGAGGAGTTTTTTAACCGTGGACGAAACATGGATCCATCACAATACACCAGAGACCAAACAACAGTCAAAACAGTATGTTTCTAAGGGTGAATCGGCGCCAAAGAAGGCCAAGGTGGGTTTGTCAGCCAATAAAGTTATGGCGACTGTTTTTTGGGATGCACGTGGGATAATCCACATTGACTATCTTCAAAAGGGAAGAACAATTAATGGGGAATATTATGCCAACTTATTGGACCGCTTCAATGAGGATTTGAAAAAAAACCGACCTCATTTGGCCAAGAAAAAAGTTCTTTTTCACTAAGACAATGTAAGGATGCACACATGTGCAGTTGCCATGGCAAAAATCCATGAATTGGGCTATGAATTGCTCCCACATCCACCCTATTCTCAGATTTGGCTCCGAGTGACTACTTCTTGTTCCCAAACCTGAAAAAATGGCTCGGTGGAAAAAGATTTGACTCCAATGATGAAGTCATCTCGCAAACAAAGGCCTATTTTGAGGACCTCGACAAATTATATTTTTTGGAAGGGATAAAAAAATTGGAGAAGCTTTGGACAAAGTGTATAGAGCTCAAGGGGGACTACGTTGAAAAATAAAATTATTTATTTATCAAAAAATCTGTGTTTTATTCCAAAAGTCACGGACTTATTGACCCGCCCTCGTATAAACCTACATAAATGTTCACATAGTTATAGACCGCGTACAGAACATACGTGAGGCGTGGTGCGCGGGCGGTGCGGCGAGGGGACCCCTCCTCAGGCCCTGACTCGCGCGCGGACAGTATCTAACTTTGTTTATACAATACTCTCAATTTTCAGCCAAATCGGTTCAGCCGTTCTTAAGTTAAAAAATAGTGTAACTAACCGATTTTAACTATATATTATACTATATAATCTTATCTAATCTAATCTTAAAAATTATATTATAATAGTTATAATCGGTTATTAACTCGTATATATATATATATATATATATATATATATATATATATATATATATATATATATATATATATATATATATATATATATATATATATATATATATATATATATATATATATATATATATATATATATATATATATATATATATATATATATATATTTCAAATTTGAAATGCATTTTAATAACAACATACATTTCTCTATCTACGAGTGAGATTTGTGTTTTTATTTCGCAGAATATTCATCACACAAGGCAGGACAGAAAACAGAAAAGAAAGAAAGAAAGCTTTAGAAGCGGATGAAAAGAAAGACGCGGAGGCAGAGAAAACTACGGAAAACTCGTATTTGCCGGCAAACGTAACGATAGACACCAATGGAAAACCTCAAAAATAACTAGATTTTTATAAATGATCATCATTTTTATAAATTTAAACGCGAATACGCAAGTTAAACAGCCTATGTGACCCCGGCCACTATTACGAAGCTATTGACACATCATTCATAAAATTAGATCAGTAGTATAAGCGCTACGATGGAACAAACATACATACATACATAGACTGCCAAAATCATTACCCATTCTTTTGGCTTCGCCGTAGTCGGGTAATCATTATATATTATACTGTTTAATATTATAAATATGAGTCATTTACCACACTTTTCCGTGTAAGCCGCTAAACCGCCTAACAAAATGTCGCGTAGACCAAGATCAACATAACTCGCGGCGTCAGTGCGTATGCGGCAAAGAGCTGGTGTCATTTTTTGCCACAGTGATAGTTTAGCATGAATTACAAATTTTTATTCCGGCGTAATGAATCTAGGAGTTTCTAAACTTATAATGAGCATGAAATACTAGAATATTCCATTAGCTTCATTAAAACAGTGAACTAATAGTTTTGCAAAGGCGACGTCGCTTTATAAGTTTTACTCGACTAGTTTAAGACTATTCTATAAATACTGATAAAGAAAATGGTTCACCGCAGACGCGACACGAGTGCCTGCGACGCGACAGTCTGTTACCACTCTTCTTCATACATTTTATTTCGCCGCACGTGTAGCCGGTCGCTGCAACTGTAAGTAGAAAGAGAGAAGTAGCACTCACTTGAGACATGACGGTTGTAAGACAGTCTATCGCATTACAAAATATATGAAGATGCACACGTTTGAAACAAAACGTCTCATAGACGAAACTGTGTCTTAATACTGTGGGTGTTTCTGAGCTTGTCTACGTAAGACAAAACTGTCTTAAGACTGTCGTGTCCCAAATGAGCGCTCGCCTTAATACTGATAAAGAAAAAGATTCGGCGCCTAGATTCGACACCCCGTTACGCTCTTCTTCATACATTTTATTTTGCAGCACACGGCACACGTGTAGCCGATCCACAGAACAAATTATAAGTTATTATCAACGACCAACTCAAATAACAATTTGAGTTGGTCGTTGCAACTTAAAGTATTGTATAACAATTGTTTAGCCAGTGCGCCGTTCGCTTGCGTCTCGTCTGCGCTAATCCTAAGGGCTATTTCATATAAATACGATAATACATCGTGGCATCCTCTTACGATACGCGACGACGTCGTATCGTGTTAATGTGTATTGTACTTAGAGTACAAATAAACATTTCGGGCGTTCACTTGAGTCACAATAGTCTTTAGACAGACTATTGCTTTTCAAAATATATTTTAGTTTCAAGACACAGACGCAGACAGATTTTTGTCACAAAGTAGAAATCTGTCTTAATACTGTTGTGACTCACGTGTGCGCTCGCCTTATGACAAAGTGTATTAAGCAGTGATGTTTTGAGAATTGATTATTATTTTCATTATATTATATTATTTTGAGTAGGAATTATGAAACCAAGGGTTACAGGGCCAAACAACAAGTTTACTCTCACCAGTTAAATTTAAACTTCTTGTTAATTACGTAGCCACTCCATGCGTGCTAAGGCTGGGACTGTATATGATTCGCAATCCGGAAGGCCGTAGAAAATTCAGAGCATTGAAAATAGAATTCTCCACCGATACAATAAAGTTGAAAATCGAAGTGTCGAGTCTCGAGCTGTATACATGGCAGTGACATTTGAGTCGACACTAATTGTGTGTTCGATTTTCAGCTCTATTGTAATAATCTAGAGTTCTATTCTCAATGCTCAAAATTTTCTACGGTCTTCCGGATTCCGGATAGTCTAAGCCTTACTGCGTGACACGATACATATTGGTATAGGTATAGACTATAGAGTGGCAGAAGTGGCGCCTACCTTCATAAATAGGTAGGCGCGCGCGCCACTTCTCCCACTCAAAAACGTGATTATATTGTTATTATGCTATGCGATCAATTATTCAAATATAACCCTATATCAATCTTTATACATAAGTATATAGAGTTATAATTATACTATGTACAAACGCTTCATACTTTAATCCTTCGCTTCTTTCGGGCGTCCCTAGACGGCACTGTATTTTTAATAAATACAAGTTCTTAATGTAAATATTTAAAAAGCCTTTTATTTATACCTCATTAATGAATTGGTAAAACATTTCTGGCCGCGGCTTCGTCCGGGTAAGTACAGTAATCTCACGAGAACACACTCTTGAGTAACTTTTTGGAATAAAATGTAGCCTATTTTTAATCGAGAGCCTAAAGTACTACAATACTTTAATCAAAATCCGTTTTTGCGTGAAACACATCCATCCATCCTTACAAACTTTCACATTTATAACAGTAGTAGGATACAGTGGCGAAGGCTGGTTCTCCTTTATAGGGAAGCCCTAACCTGTATTATAGGTAGGGATTTGGACGTGGGTCTTCAAAAGGTAAGTGGTAAGTGAAGCCGATAGGAATGGAGTTATAGGAACCGCACCACTGGTAGGATTTTCTTTTTTAAGGGGCAATTGGCCCACCAACCAATCAACCGCAAAAACCCTTTGATATGATCTCAGGGGTGCCCGGGGGACATGCTAAATCTGTCTTGGAACCCGCAACGAAATTAATCAGAAGATTGTAGGAGGAGTAGGAAGTATTCCAGTTTCCCTCCCCAAGCAAAGCGGGAGATAGCAAAAATTGAGATGACAAAAAGTCAGAATTAAAGGGGAAGCACCACGGGAATAACATATTTTTTTTATGACTACAAGATAGAATGTAATTAAATGTTTTAATTTATAATATGATAATTAATTACAATGCATTTATAATGACAAAAAAGTGTTGCATTGTTTCCAATAGTACTTATGACAAAAACGTTTGAAAGCTCGGAAGTTCTTCGCGCAGCCCACGAGATCTTCATAGTACACAACAGACGAATGAAACAGAAACACAATGGACGCTGTTCAACATTTCGATTCTTTCGTCATACCAGAGATCACACTCCCAGAGTATGTGATGAGCAGTTTGTTCATAAGGGCTACCTTCGGTCGAACACTCGCATAGCGGAAACGAGACTAATGTAAATCCAAAAAGTTTCGCTTTAAAGTTTCCGTGTCCTGTCAAAAATTGTGCGACGTAGTGATCTATTTCTATCCATTGCTTCGAGAGTCGATCGCGTACCGAAGGGAAGAAATTATATAGGTGACGCCCTTTGATAGTGTTGTCCCACCGTTCCTGCCACTCAGAAATTAGGTTCTGTATAGAAATATCTAATGGCTCGAATAATCTAGTTATCTTATTACTCTCTTTCGCGCTTAAAAACTCAGAGTTCGTCATTTTTTTTTTTATAATATAGTGCTGCACGACGCTGTATCTCTAAATCTACTGGTAGGACTCCGGCTAAGACTGGAAGTGCTTCAGTACTTACGGTACGGTATGCCTTACATAAAAATATTAAGGCGAGACGTTGGCTTTGCAAAAGTTTACGACGGGCCGCTCCTATTGTAGCCCTATCTGCCCAAGCCGGTGCGCCATAGCATATGCTGCCGAGGTACGATGCATTATAAATTATTTTTAATGTTTTAAATGAAAGGCCCCATGTCGACGTTGATATTTTTGTGAAACAATAGAAATTCCTTTTAGTTTTCTCACCGGTCTGTATTATATGTTCCAGGAATGTAAATTTATTTTCTAAAATAAGTCCTAGGTAACAAAGTGACTGTTTAAGTTTCACATTGATGTTGTTCAGTTTAATGCAAGGAGTTGATATTAATGAACCTTTTAAAAGTACTTGAAAGGTTTTATGTGCTGCAAATTCTAATCGATTTCTGTGGCCCCAACTCGATATTACGTTGAGACACTGGTAGGATATATAAAAACCTATTGCTGCTTATAATAATATGCAAATAATAATAATAATAACATGTAGTTAACTAAAAATATAAAGTGACGACAGTTGCGCCAACGCAAGAGTAGGCAAATAACACGCCGAGGGGCCTAAGATGAACTACTGTTTTCGATATACTGTGGTTACCTTTTGTGAACTTTGTTAAGGAACATTTTTTTTAATAGCACCCAGTTTTCTGCATACCTAACATTTCTATTTATTAATTTTTATTTAAATTTAATTCCATTTGAGAGGTTTCGTAACTAAAAGGTAATAAACCTAATCAAGAGCATGTCACGACATATCTAAGGAGGGTTCCGTAACTATCAACGCGCAATAGGTTTTCTTTGAATCACTCATAAAGTTATAGTCTGATTTCGCTTAAAATAATTTTCCTAAAGAGTTTTTAGCATGATCTATCAGCAATCAGCATGGAAACTTACATGTCTCTATCTCCTGTAATTTAGAAATGCCAGGTGGGAGACCGACTTCTAAACCACTTTGGATTTACGATTTTCTTCCGAGAGAGAGCAGAGCAAATCATGTGTGAAACCTTACCTTTATTTTTAAAGACCTATTCAACGATACCCCACACGATGTGGTAGAATGAAAAAATATTTTCCATCCCCACTTCACATGTGAACTTCACCCATAAAATATAAAATTATTATTATTTTACGATGTCAAAACGGAGATATACACATTATATAACTGTACCAAATTTCATTCATTTATATTCATAAGATGCTAGGAGAGCGGACAGACAGACAGACAGAGAGCGAAACTATAAGGGTTCCTTGAGTATTACGAAACCCTAAAAACGGGATCCTATTACTCCAATCTCCACTGTCTGTCCGTTTGTCCGTCTTTCAGTCACCAGGCTACAGATACATCTCATAAACCGTGATATCTAGACAGTTAAAATTTTCACAGAAGATGTGGCTATCTCTGTTGCCGCTATAACAAAAAGTACTGAAAACAGAACAAAATAAATATTTAAGACTTATTTTATTAATTTTACGTTTTTTTTTAATCATGTCTCACCGTGTTTGTCTAAACTATAAACTGTGAAGTGTAGACTAAAGGGTTATCACGCTGTAAATAACTTAAAACCTGTCTAGTGCAGCCCGGCGTGATCCGCGGCTCGGTGCGGGGTAAACTCGACACCACCACAGTAACTTTGCCCTTTGAACGCGGTAATATTCGCATGTATCACACACTACCTTAGTAGGGGTAGAAAGGTCGTATAAACCATTTTACCCAAAATGAGTTATGAATGCAGTCTTTATTTTAAAAAAATCCGCACTATCGATTGGTCTTTGTAACACTTTCAAATTCACAAAAATTCACAAAAAAATGGTTTTTACGGCCCAGATGACATCAACGTCTAAGCAGAGTTTTTGTTGGAATTTATGATGTACCTATGAACCATAATAATATATATTGCTATGACTATTTGTCATATTTGTTATAAGATAAGGTTGTAAATGACTGAGAATGAGAGATTTGAGTCACGTATTAGGTATTCCCAACGTAACAAATGCACTTGGTTATAAAAACCAAAGTTCAGTACGATTGTGACTTACCGCCTTATTTGGTTTAAAGATTAATATCCAACAAATTTAAAAGAAAATAAATACAAATAAAGTAAATATTAAGAAAGTGTGAAGATTTTGAAGAAGAGTATATCGGAAGAATCAGTCGATGCGTTTGGTCTTAATAGTACCACAAAGGTGCAAACATACATACATACATAGGCTGATAAACACATTACCACTCCTTTTTGTCGCGCAGTCGGGTAAAAACAACTTGATTTCTTAAAAAATGTTTTATTTGATACTTACTACGTTACGTAATTACGTTACTAACGTTGTTAGAAAATTAATCACTTTATATAATATTTTACTAATTTTGATTTAATAACTGATTAAAATTGAAAAAAAAATTACCCATAGATACAGGTAGGTAAAGCGGGGTATTTTAGTATGATGGTTTTTGTTACCCAAGTTTATAGTGAGGTATGTATTATTACTATCGTGCTACATAGTATAAAACAAAGTCGCTTTCCTGTCCCTATATCTCTATGTATGCTTTAATCTTTAAAACTACGCTACGGATTTTGATGCGGTTTTTTTTAATAGATAGAGTGATTGAAGAGGAAGGTTTATATGTATAATAACATTCATTTAATAGTGGAGAAATACTGTTATTTTTGAGGTTTCTAATGTGATGCCGTAAATAATTACATTTTTTCCGCTTACATTGCAAACGGTGGGTGAACCCTACGAGATAGATCAAAATAATGTAGTACAGTTTTGTTCATTATAAAAAAGCCTACAAAAAAGTTCGCGATAGCATATATCTATCTCTTAGGGATAACCCACAATAACCATTTTTTATCCTTTACTTTGATTTAAATTTAATAGCTTATTTTCGAAGCGATTTTAAGCAATACAGATTTAATCCTTATCCAATTTAGTACCTTAAATACATTGTGCATTTAATATAGATCAATATGGCCCTTTATAGCATGTAATTTAAATGAATATTTTTGAAGATATTACAGATTTAAAATGCAGGTACATGTCTCGGCTGCACTCGCGAGTCGCGACTCGGTGCTCGCTTAACGAATATTCTGTACTGCAGTTCTGGAATATCCATAGAGGTAGTTGGCCAGTTTTGTTGGAATGTCAAATTATATTTCAATGGCAAATTAAATGATTATTCACTACGTAGTATAAAACAAGTCGCTTTATCTGTCTGTCCGTATGTACCTATATTGTATGCTTAGATCTTTAAATCTACGCAACGGATTTTGATGCGGTTTTTTTAAATAGTCTTTTTATACTCAAGCGCGATAGATATAATAATATAATGTATATCAAGCGGTCGCGCATGTCGCGTCGAGGTGATAGGGTCCCATTTTTAACCATTTGCATTGGGTAAACCTATAAGCATTTTCAATATTGTATCAGAAGTAGGTATATTGCTGTAAATAGAGAGTTATTCTCCGAAGTAGTTTTTTCTCCAAGAACACTATACTACGCGGGCGAAGCCGCGGGCAAAAGCTAGTAAACTTATATAATAATAGCTCCCCACACCGATTTCGGTGACGGTGGCCGATTTCATTGAAACCAGACCAGCTACGCAGAAGTTATTTTATAGTACCCAAACCCAAATGAATGCGTTGTAGACAAGAGCACTCTCTCCTACTTTACTCTCGCAATCCAGTGGGACGGATAATCGACACGACTGACGAGAGATCAGACGCAGGACCGACTTTTTACATGCCCATCCGACGCATGGATCATCTTTCTTCTCAGACAATTGGGTGATCAGCCTGCATTGTCCTAACCAAACTTGGAAACAACATTTTTTGTTGTTCCAATGCGGAATCGAACCCATGACCTCCGAGTCGAGAGCCAAGCTCCAACTACTAGACCACGGAGGCTGTTACTATAAACTTATTGTTGTTACGACTCCACACATTCAAACGGTACCAAATTTGGTTTGGTGAGGGTAAGAAATTTGAAAATTTAGATGTGTCTTCGAGAGGGCACAATCTTGTTACTATTTTGATACTATTGCCGTGTACGCGATAGGGGAATAATTGTGCACACGTCCTATGCTAGTAGTAAGTAGTGCAATCTAATTGACAGTTCACTATGTAGATGTTTATCTGGTCCTATGTCTTTAATCTGTGATATCACTTACATATATTTTCAATTTCGAAGATCGTCATTGTAATTAACGATGGCATGTTGGCTAAGCCCTCTAGAGACTCACAGGAGCTCAGTCAGTAATTCATATCAAAATATAATAAACACCCGCAGACAAACTGTGACGCAGTTAAGCGGGCTTAATACTGTAATGTGATGACTATTTGCCAATAAAGATAGTTTATTATTATTATATTATTTCAATTGTAGGACGACTTATGCCCGCTACACACGTAACAACTTATCGCAACGATTTAACGGTGTAAGACCAACTGTGCAGTTTTATCGATCGTGTGCGAATTATCGTAACAATTTGCCGTACATACGATCGATAGAACACAGTTCGCTGCGTTTTATCAGTAACTTTAAGTAAATCGTTAAGGTAGCATTCCGATCATAGCGACCGCGACGCACGATCCCGACCAACGAATTAGGCTATCTGGTCATCACTAGGGACGCGCGACGCGGTCGCGGGTTTTTTTAGACTCCATATAAATTCATACTAAGCAATGGGTACGTACGCACCCAGTCACGGTCGCGGGTCGCGAAATATTGCTTCCTTTACGTTAAAACGTTACGTGCAGCAGGCTTTAGTCTCTCGCACTAAGGATGTATGACATGAATGTAGGCTCAGAATTTTATAACGTAGAGTACTGCTTGGGAAAAAGAGTATGACGCGGTGACAGCAGGAACTAAATTATATATATATATATATATATATATATATATATATATATATATATATGTCGGAGGAATTCATTTTCATTCATTTTACCCACGATGACGCCCACTAAACAAGCAACTGCTACTGAAAATGATGTGGAGGACAATGTGTCTCCGACATCAGAAGTGCGATCGGTGCAGGCACAAAATGTGAGCGAACCAACATCTGCAATTGACGGTTGACGAGCATTACTCCAAGCACAACAAACCAGCATGAGGCTACTCATAGAAGCGCTTACTAACCCACCGAACATGGAAGACAAGAGCATCACGCTACCTAAATTCCAGCCGGAAGGTGCAGACGCCCGGGACTGACTGACAACGGCGGACATTTGCCTATCGAATCGAAACGTACAGGGTAGTAAATTAATTCTTATACTTACTAAGGCCATGAAAGGTTTGGCCGCAACTTGGTTTTCTCAAATAGCTTTTCCTATTATGAAATGGGTAGATTTTAAAGAAATTTTTCTTTCTCGTTTCGATACGCTCGATACATGTGCTGCAAAAGTGTTAAAGATGCTTACTGGTAAACCACAAGAAGGAGAGTGTCTTGCCGCATACGCAAGCCGTTTATTTACATTACTTACAACGCGATTGGGTAATCTGGGGAAGGAAGAAATGGTGGTATCTTTGATACTAGCACACATGGGTCAAATCGACCCACGTTTACAACGCTGCATTTTTTCCGAAGAAATTACTACCCTCACTAAAATGCAACGTGAGCTTTATGGCTTGTTCTTATCGCAAGCGCAGTTACCAAGAAATAGGGAAGACCACTGCTAGTTCTACGTAGTAAAATAAACGCCCTAGGTTAAGTTCTGTTTCTACAAAATGTTACTCTTGCGGAAAGCTTGGTCATAAATCTTTTGAATGTTTCAGCCGACCGCATGACAAGCAGCCTTCGACTCCTGAGCGCTCCTACATGGCCGTCGCTACGCGGCCCCTGGTGACATGCTACAGATGTGGTGTTGAAAGTCATGTAGCATCGCGGTGCTCCAAAACACCTGCGAGCACTAGCACACTGCCCGCCGCCGCATCTAGCATTGTAACGCGAGTGGACGTATGTGGTGTGAAACCTATCACCGGAATAATTACACAATTTGGTGAGCAGTTCTCATTTTGTTTTGATTCCGGTGCTGATTGTTCTTTAATTAAAGAAAGCGTCTCTCGTAAGCTTGTTGGCACATTGCAACGTGCAGTTGTTACTCTTACTGGTGTAGGCAAATCTACTGTTTTATGTGACTTACAAATTTTATGCAGAGTAGTTCTTAGTGGTCACAATGTACAAATTTTATTTCACATTATACCTGATGATTACCTAAATAACGATATTTTGATTGGAAGTGATTTGTTGGCCTTAGGGTTTTCAGTTCATATAACTAGTGATAGGCTTACTATAATTGAGAAGCCTTCTTTGGTTAATATCTGCAGTATAGGCGACGCGGTGTCTGACTTTCATAACGTAGATACTGATATACCTGATGACTTTAAATTACCTTTCATTAATTTCAACATTCAATCAATTTCCCCAATCATACGTCCCTACTGAGCTGGATCCATGTGTGTCAGATGATAATGACTATGAATAAGATATTCAAGCAGCGTGGTGGTTGCTAGGCTTAAACGAAAGGCAAGGTGGCTATTGAAGAGCGAGGTGGCCAATCAAGGGCGAGGTGGCTAATCAAGGGCGAGGTGGCCAATCAAGGGCGAGGTGGCCATTGAAGGGCGAGGTGGCCCGAGAAATAAATTAAAGAGTAAAAGGCGAGTTGGCCTCAAAGTTATTGTGATGTGTAGCTATGTAAAAGGCGAGGTGGCTATTGTTACAGTATAGGTTATTACTTCGGTCAGGAGTGGCCGAACGCATGTACTAGGCCAATACTAAAATCTCTTTATTTTTGCAGATACTGATGATGCAAGGCCTTCAACATCACACGAGGGCGTGTAATTCGTCAGGACGGCCGTGTCGGAGGAATTCATGAGTCGAGTTGCATCTTGATTGCTACTGATTATTTGCATACTGATTGTTTACAATTGAATTGCCCTTAAATTAATTTGATTACTTTTAAATTCGTTTTTTAATTTAAGATAATTTGTAACATTTTTATCTCACGTCATCGTCAACGTATCAAAGCCTTAATTAAAATTAAATCGTAATTATTTTGCTACCGGCCAATCAGAGCAGAGCGTGCGCGGGCCTCGAGTGGGGTCGAGACGCCATCTTTACTTTAGTGGTGCGGACAATGTTTAAAACACATTTGAGTGTGATCTATCGATCGAGTTGGATCGTGGTTGAGAATTATATTTTGTGGTTACTAGTTAAAGTGAAGTCGGTGTCCTGAACCCACTGCTAATATATATATATATATATATATATATATATATATACCTGCTGTCACCGCGTCACTCTTTTTTTTCAAGCTGTACGTTATTTAAAATAAATAATAATAACGTATATATATAAATATTTCGTGGTGCCCTCGAACAATATCAATATATTGTTCGAGGGCACCACGAAATATTGATGGCGTATTATGAAGGCTGAGCACATACTAAGGCGGGTCAATAAGTCCGTGACATTTTGAATTTCTAACCTCCTTACTGAAAAAGCAACACTACTCCTGTCAACAGGCATCTGTCAGTTGACTCCTATCAAAATTTTAACTTGCTGCGTCAGTTAGTTTGTGTTTTACAGCTATCTTTATCAGACTATTCAGTAACTTAAGGAAACAATGGAAAAAAGTGAATTTCGTGTACTTATTAAGCATTATTTTTTGCGAAAAAAAACCATTACCGAGACCAAGGCTAAGCTTGATAAATACTATGGGGACTCTGCACCATCGAATTCAATGGTAAAAAAGTGGTTACTGAATTTCGTTGTGACCGTACAAGCACTGAAGATGCCGAACGTCCTGGACGCCCAGTTGAGGTCTCTACACCCGAAACAATCGAAAAAATTCACGATATGGTGTTGGCCGACCGAAGATTAAAAATGCAAGAGATTGTGGAAGCCACAGGCATCTCGCATGGCTCAGTGGTTTCAATTTTGAATGATCACTTGGGCATGAGAAAGCTTTCCGCAAGATGGGTGCCGCGTTTGCTCACAGTCGACCACAAACGCAATCGTGTAACAACTTCACAGGAAGGTTTGGCGTTGTTTAATCACAATATGGAGGAGTTTTTTAACCGTGAACGAAACATGGATCCATCACAATACACCAGAGACCAAACAACAGTCAAAACAGTGTATTTCTAAGGGTGAATCGGCGCCAAAGAAGGCCAAGGTGGGTTTGTCAGCCAATAAAGTTATGACGACTGTTTTTTGGGATGCACGTGGGATAATCCACATTGACTATCTTCAAAAGGGAAGAACAATTAATGGGGAATATTATGCCAACTTATTGGACCGCTTCAATGAGGATTTGAAAACAAAACCGACCTCATTTGGCCAAGAAAAAAGTTCTTTTTCACCAAGACAATGCAAGGGTGCACACATGTGCAGTTGCCATGGCAAAAATCCATGAATTGGGCTATGAATTGCTCCCACATCCACCCTATTCTCCAGATTTGGCTCCGAGTGACTACTTCTTGTTCCCAAACCTGAAAAAATGGCTCGGTGGAAAAATATTTGACTCCAATGATGAAGTCATCTCGCAAACAAAGTCCTATTTTGAGGACCTCGACAAATCATATTTTTTGGAAGGGATAAAAAAATTGGAGAAGCGTTGGACAAAGTGTATAGAGCTCAAGGGGGACTACGTTGAAAAATAAAATGATTTATTTATCAAAAAATCTGTGTTTTATTCCAAAAGTCACGGACTTATTGACCCGCCCTTGTAGGTTAACCTACCGCAAGTTCGAAGAAACATTGCGGCATTAAAACATGGACTTCGCACTGTTACTCCCTCTGAAAAAAAAACTTTGTGAAACTTCCAGTTACATTACTGCATAGTTATATCTTATCGCAGTTTGTAAAGACGAAATTAGAACGTAATATAGATCGAAAGAGTGTTCATAAAAGACAGTATGAATTAAAATAGGCGCCTCGCCTCAGGCCGCCGCACCGCAATATCGCGCGAGTCAACATTTGCCGAGCTGCCTCTTGCCCCTCGCCGCGCCGCGCCTCGCCGCGCGCCGGGTGTTAAATAAACGGAAAAATCCCTGTTTATGAAGCGTGGACGTCAATTACATTCACTGCACGTTTGCAAACGCGTAAATTTATTGTTGTAATGTAGGAACTAGGAATAGGTGTATAAGAATGTATAGGTTTGACGATCTCTGTGGCTCAGTGGCAGCCCCGGATCTTCAATTTTTTTATTCGGGACAATAACTGAAAAATATACTTATATTTTTTACCTTTATCATACGGAAATAATGCATCCAGTGGATTAAGTCAGCGTGGGGCCCGTATCAAATTTTGCCACGGGGCCCTCGAGCGAAAAGTGGGCGAGCTTTTTATATAACACGCGAGCGAGCGTAGCGAGTGAACAAGAAGAAGAAGAACAACAACAAAATTTTTATTCTATTTTACTACTTGAACCGAACATTACACCCTGAAAGACTGTGTACTTTAGAAAATATAATTAAATCAATACCCTAAAACCGACCGACGATTTTAAGTAACATAATATGTATTCTGTATCTTGAACACGAGCGAGCGGAGCGAGCGAGCAATAATTTTTTCCTACTTTAAAACCTGAAAGCCACATGAAATGAGAAGCTGTTACGTTTTTTCATAAAGAAAGGAACTGTTGAGTTTTTGGAAAATAAGTTAATAATACAATACAAATAAAAAAAACAAATCTTCCACAATGTAGGTATCAAACGATTCAGAATAATTTCATGAATCGGATAACTACTCTGTTGTGTAGAGAACATTTTTTTATATACAATAACTTTATCCTGCGAGCGAGCGGGTGCTTATTTTGAACTATTTTCTACGCACCTCGTTAATAATAATGTTCGTGCAGCGCATCTCACTCCGCGCTCTCGCCGCGCGCTACAGTTACGTGGTCCCTGTTCTGTACCTCTGGGTATCGGTCGAGTTGATATGGTCACATTAAATCAAGAGTAAAATTTACTTTTATTTGTTCTGTGGTCAAAGTTAAGTAAATGATGAGTTGTCCATTCGTCTGTAAAGTGTGAACTTGGCCGCCCTCTGAACCTCTGAACCCCCCCCTCCCCTAGATCCAGGGCTGACAGTGGGCTGGCTGGCTGGACAGGGCTGACTTAACACGTCAAGCCGGAGGCCGCGGGTTCGAATGCCGCCAGGGAACAAAAAGTTTTCTGTGTTCCTGGGTTCATGGGGACTCATGGATGTGTATTAATTATATGTATAATGTAATAAAACTCTTAAATATAATATGTATAGAATAAAAGTATTAAATATACTTCCCGTTGTCTGGTACCTGTAACACAAGTTATTTGGATAGTTAGCACGGGGCCAGATTGATGTGGTGTGAAGCATCCATAGGTATTATATTAGTATAGGTAATCTTTTTAAAATTTCATATATTTTCTATTCAAAACAAAAATCTCATCTTTTATATTATTAGTAACGAAATTCTCGTGCTTAGATGGCTTAAGGGGTAAGTAATGTTTAATATAAAAGTTATTTTTTATTGCATACAGGAGCTATCATTATTGGAATGCTATAAACATTTTTACAAGATACGCGGATCAAAGGGCTGATGTTGCCTGTAACGGGTTATGGCGACAGGATCAGCATTTATCCCGTATTCAAATACGAACAAATAAACCCTTTTTATGGTTCCGTAGTACAAGGAACTCGTAAGCGCGTATCGTGCGCGACGCTTTGAAAATGACGTGTAAAATGTGTAAGTCTATTTCATGGCGCGCGGCTTGCGCGTGTGGAGCGAGCGAGCGAGCGAGTAGTTTCGTCTGTCAGTCGGTCTGTCCACCCATCCAACTTCTGCAATAATTAATATAAACGATACAATTTGGTACAGTTATAGATCGTGTATAGATTTTAATTTTGGCGTCATAAAATAATAATAAATTTATATTTAGTGAATTATGAAAAAAATTTATGAAAATCTTTTTTTTCTACCCCATCATGTGGTAATCGTTTAATAGGTATTTTTAAATAAGAAAGGATTCATAAATTACTTTTAGGGTGCCGCGGCCGTAGTTACAAGGAACCCTTAAGGCAGCCACAGACGAGAGGCCGATCGTTTCAGTTAGAACTGACGCCTGAACGGATTCGAGCCCATACACGGAAAAAATCGCATCCGACCCAACTGACGTCAGTTCGGCCTGAACGGATTCGAGCACACACACACGACACGATTTTGCATCCGTTCAGGCCGAACTGAAGGCAGACCGGACCATGTATGGGCCCCTTTATAGTTTCACTGTGTATGTCCGTCCTCCCTTGCTAACTCCAGTAATTATGAATATAAACATAGTTAGATAACAAAACTAGTATTATATTATTTAGTCGCCGGGTTTAGTGTTTTTGTACCAACATCCTTTCGCCAATTTAGTTATTCAGTATCTGATATTCGTTTTTTTCAGACCCAAAATTTTAATATTTTTTCGCAAGTTGTAAAAAATTGCAAATGTATTTAACATGTAATTCGAATTTCAAGTTGCACGTGTTGAAAACGTGTATCTTTTTGTATAGTGAATAAAGTTCAATTTTGAATCGCTATCTTAAAAATGCTGCGCTGTGTCGCATCAAGGTGTGAGCTGGCTCTAGGGTGGCATTTCCTCAGTCGTTATTTTCGTAAAATCATCGTATATTTCTGTGATGTCGCGTACTCTAATATTATATTTTCGTAAGTCTTAGTATGTTTATCAGAAATTGATTTCCTGTGAACTGGAAACTTTTAGATTTAATTTTCAGTTATGGCTTTTCGGAGTTTTTAGCTTCTTAGAAAATTTCGAGAGGATGTGTCGGATTCGTATTTTTATTGACTATGGTAGGTATATAATTTGGCACACACATACTTTTGAACGGTCGTTGTTAGTGTGCCACAGAAAAAAGTATGCTTTATTTCGCCACCAGGGTGGCTTTTTACGCCCTTATTAGTACACACAGATTCGCTTCCGCATACAAATGTGTAGGTAATAGGTATTGTAATTCACGTAGGTTTAAACTAGTTTTAAATTATTTATTTCTTAATGTTAGTTTGCCACACTTCTTTACCGTTCAGAGTACATGCGAAATAAAACAGCGAAACTAGTAAATAAGTATCTATTATTAATAACCACAACAATTAAATTATAATAATATTAATTAGTTCTAAAAATAATAATAATCATGTCACAGTAATGATCACAACGTACTTTCCTTACAATTACGTGAAAATCAGAGAGATTACGGTATAATCATAATACTTAATATGATTAAGTAATAATCTATACCTACTGATATTATAAAAAGGAAAGATTTGTTTGTTTGTTTGCATTGAATAGGCTCCGAAACTACTGGACCGATTTTGATCAAATTTGGCACAGACATAGAACAGGCCACGGAGAAGGAAATAGGCTACTTTTTATCGCGGGATTTCCCTTTGCGCGTACGAAGTCGCGCAAAACATCCAGTAAAATCTATTACATTCGAAAAAATATAGTACCTACCGCAACCCCGCCATGGAATAATAAACATTATCAAAATAATTTTATATCTATGCAAACACACTAACTATGTATAAAATAAGGACCTTTGGTAAACGTAAAATACATACTTTAATAAATTTTATTACAATTGTAATACCCAGGTGTGGCGAAATGACTTTTGTTGTATGGATATCTAAAAGTTTGCCAACAATGAAGCAAAACAACAACAACCCCCTTTCAAAAATTGCCGCTCTTGCAATGAAACGCGTATCTTCTTGTGTAAGTACTGAATTAAGTCCAATTTTGTATCACTATTTTAAAGATGCTGCGCCGGGTTGCGTATCGCGTCGTTGCGGTGTGAGCCGACTCTTATTGTAATAGATTTTTCGAAATCCAATTTCAAAAAATCGGACAATCAAACAGTAGGTACCAAATACAATAAACAAACGTAAGGCGACGCATGAGCGACCCCAAAATTGCCTAAAAAAACACGAACTCGACAAACATTTGCCAATTTGCTCGCGAAATTTCCACAAAATGCATTTAGCGGTGAATTGTACAATTTCATCATTTGCACGCCCTGGGACAACATTCGTCGAGCGAAATTTCGAAAATAAACAACAGATCAGACTGACGGTGACTTGTTGATGTAAAACGAATTGGCCTTAATATTGCGTTAATTCGCGAAAAATGTCAAGCGAATTGTCGTTGAGAATTGCACTTGTGCAATCTGCAGTTTGTGTACGAAAAACATCATAGTTTTAGTTACTTGGAAATGGCTATTTTTCCACTGGGGCACCTCAGAACAAATAAAAAAGTGAAGACAGAGCTTCGACTAACAAAAAATGAGGCCGGTTCTTTATGTATCTTGTACACACCGCGTGAGCCGCGTTCCCAGATCCCCAGTTTCCCCCAAGTGAAAAAAAAAAACAAGTAAATTTTTAATTCAGTAATTTTAAATTCAAACTGTTTAAGAACTTCGTCCGCTTACTTTACAACTATAACTTCTAACGCCCGAAATTAATAATCAATCTTAATCTCATTTTAGCTATCTGAGATCAAGATTTCAATACGTAACGTTAACATTAACTTCACGTCAATTTACGTAAATTTTTGTTTGAGAATCTGAGATTGATGTCAATCTAAGATTTTAGATACGTAATTAATTTCGGGCGTAAGGCTGGGGCCTGGGGCTATTTGATCCGGAATCCGGATGGCCGGAGAAAATTCAGAGCACTGAAAACAAAACTCTGGGCTAATGCAATAGAATTAAAAATCGAACACATGAGTGTCAAGTTGTCAGATTTGACATTGACATTCGACTCGACACTCGTGTGTTCGATTTTTAATTCTATTGCATTAGCCCAGAGTTTTGTTTTCAGTGCTCTGAATTTTCTCCGGCCATCCGGATTCCGGATCAAATAGCCCCAGGCCCCAGCCTTACGCCCGAAATTAATTACGTATCTAATATCTTAGATTGACATCAATCTCAGATTTCTTTCTTTTCTTTCAGATTCTCAGTTTTCAACTACCTATATTGTATAAGTCCTGAGTACTATTTACAGTGTACTTAATTTTCTCCGGCCTTCCGGATTCCGGACAATATTCCAGCCTTGAGCTGGGACTATATGATCCGGAATCCGACACGCCCGGGAAAATTCAGATATCTGAAAATAGAACTTTGTGCTTATATAACAGAATTGAAAATCGAAGTGTCGAGCTGTCAAATTACATAATTATATGTCATTGACTTTTGAAGTTTTGACTGCACACTTGTGTGTTCGATGTTCAGCTCTATTGTATTACCGCAGAGTTCTATTTTTTATGCTCTGCATTTTCCCCGGCATTCAGGATTTCGGATCATATAGTCCAAGCCTTAAAGTGAAATTAATGAGAAAGTCACTAAAAGAATGTAATAAGGCTGGCGTCACAAGAAATGCAAAAAACTCCAAAACTTTAATTACTACCGTGATACCGTCCAATCGCGTTCCATTGCCGTCAAACACGCCGTTAATACGATAAACGTCGAAGTCGAATGAATCTGACAAGTTCGAGCCAATCGACAGATTCTTCGAAATCCAGATTCCGACACGTAATTAAAATTGGCCTCTTTTAAGATATCACCTTCTTAGTCCAGGAGGCGGGTATTCTTTAGATACTTATTTTACCGCAAGAAAAATACAATTAATAAACACATGCACACACACACCTGAATCCCAACTCTCGTAATTAACTTACATTTTCGTTTTACTTTTATTGATTTATAAATGTCTTAATATCAAACTTATTTTTGGAATTTGGTCAATTCAAAATGGGTTTGACATTGTTTTGACCTATGAGAGAATACCATTTTGCACTGTAATATTGCAGGAATTATTTTTATTGTTATTGGGGTTGGTAGGAATACATACCCCTTGGAGACGCCTCCGAGCCCCTAGGGCTGTAAGCAGAGACTACCAAACCACTTAGCCAAATCTTCAAATCAAATCTTTAGCCTTCTTCGTAAAATAAAGCTTACCAGTTACCCAGTCCAGCATGCTAAATCATAACCACCGTAGAAATGGTTTCTTTGTACGGAAGAATAGACAAAATGTCAGATTGACAAAGGAAATCTGTCTTACGCCCATATTATTTGTCAGTACGTCTATTCTTGTGTAGACAAAACGCATTACTTTGGTGGTCACGATAAGCGTGCTGCACATTTCAGCAGATAGTTACACAACTAAACTCGCTCTTAACCAGTTTTAGTTCAAAATAATTTACACTTAACTTAGGAGCAACCTAAATAAAGTTGAGTCATAAATCGCTAAAGTTCGTACATAAAAATATATAGCTGTGGGCTCTTGGCCTATACAGTTCACAGTTCTGGAGGAATGCGGCCCCCATCTCTCGCCTGAATAGTTACCAACTTTGTATTAAACAGGGATTAGAAGGTATTTAGTACGACAGTGTTTTGTTTATACTAGACTAGTCTGTTACTTAGGTCTTCTATTGTAGGTACCGAAACTATCGGGCAAATCCTCAAAGGAGGTGCTCCCATCATCACAGTACCACGAATACTGTGTTTTGCTAATTAAATCTTACATGATAGGTACATTCGATACAGTAACGATATTATGTAAAACTCGTATACACAAGTTATTTCCATAAATAATACCTACAGTTTCGATGCAGTCACGATATTATGTAATACTCGTATACACAAGTTATTTCCATAAATAATACCTACAGTTTCGATGCAGTCACGATATTATGTAAAACTCGTATACACAAGTTATTTCCATAAATAATACCTACAGTTTCGATGCAGTCACGATATTATGTAATACTCGTATACACAAGTTATTTCCATAAATAATACCTACAGTTTCGATGCAGTCACGATATTATGTAATACTCGTATACACAAGTTATTTCCATAAATAATACCTACAGTTTCGATGCAGTCACGATATTATGTAAAACTCGTATACACAAGTTATTTCCATAAATAATACCTACAGTTTCGATGCAGTCACGATATTATGTAATATAGGGTGAGTAGTTCAACAGTTAACCACCCAATTTTAAGAACTATATTATTCACAATTGTTCATTCTAAACTCGACTTTATCTGCGAAGAGCAATGCATAGATTCATTGATTACATATTTCAATTCTGAAATGGTTAAATATCTCTATAGATTTTCAGTAAAATGTATTTTTTTTTAAATGGTAATTGGCTAATTGTGTCCACGTCTTGGTACACTATTAACCAGGGGGTGTGCTACAGTTATTCATAGTAGTACACAATTAACAGGTATAAAATGATAAACAAATAATTACAGAAAAAGTTACAAAATAAATCATTTATTGTTTTGAACTTATAACTATAACAATTAGGAACCTTAATTTCGAACATTAGCAGAAAATCAGTCTAAAAGCGTCAACATTCTTTATATGAAACTAATGTCTATCTTCTAATATAAATTACTAAAGTCTTAAGTCTTAATTGTGTAGGATTAATTTTACGATAATCACAGTTTTAGGAACAATAAAAAATTATACTTCTAACAGAAAAATAAAAAATGTCTTATTATTATTCAAAATTCTAGCGTAAATTTAACGCGGCCATATCAAAATGTACGCTAAATGAAAATGACGCTTGTCTTCGGCTGCTGCCAGTAATTTTCGGATTCGGCAGAATATACATAATATCTTTGGTCTGTATTCCTGCTGTATCAGGTTCGAGAGGCTCACAAAATGTTTGATGAGCCCTACTTTTTAATCTCAAAAAACTCACAAAATAGTCAGAATCTTCATCTTCATTTATGGCTTCTAAAATTTTGGCAACGTAATAGACAGAGGATTTCTTAAATGGAAATAACACTACGACATATTCTTGCTCCCTTGGATCTCGAGTCAATGGTAAGAAGTTGCCATCTAGTATAATTTCACCATACTCAAATTCGTTTTCACTGGCATATTCCTCACTACCAGACGATGATACACTCGCTATAAATTCTTCTTCCTCTGATGTCTCTGGATTATTGGCAATTTTGGGTTTCTTTTTATTTTTACCTGTCTCTTTTTGAGTATTTTGGGTGAATAGGTCTTGCTTGACATTTTTAATCAGCTTTTTATTCGCTTTTATTCTCTTAGCGGCAATACAATTTTTTTTCTGGAGTATCCGTAGCTATCATGCTTCTTCCAGGTGTTCTACGTCTTTTTGGATCACGAGGTTTTGCTTTTATTGAAGGCATGAATTCCAGTGGTGCAATAATATTTCTGCTTGTCGAAGGAGTAGGTTGAAGAGTTTCACGTGGATGAATATTTTTAACAGTTGGAGACGGTATTTGGAGATTATCTCGGCTATTGGATGAATCTGGCTGATTACCAACATTTTGATGTTCACTGTTTAATTGCTTAAGGGAATCTGGGCCGTCGAGAGAATCAAGTCGCGGATTGTTATTCTCAACTATAGATGGAGATAGCGCTTCGGGTGTGACAATTCCTGGAGGCGTGATATCTTTGTCTTCGTTTGAGTCGTTGAGTTTCGGATCAACAATATCGAGAAGAGATGGTGAAGGAGATTTTTCACCCTGTCGGTTTTCAATGTCTTATAAGGTATGTGATTTGTCCGTCACCGTGCTAGGCATAAAGTCAATCTGTGAATATAAATTGATCAAATGGGAATATACAAGTTTTCCTAAATGAGTTGACTATGTTTATCGGAGTCATCGCCTTCATATATGCGATGCCCACACATTCTGCAATATTGTAAATAGTTAAACATTGTCCCGGATTTCTTAATAGCCATGAATCCACTGCTGCATTGTAGTATGACTTAAATGGACCGTTCAATCCAACGTCTAGTGGTTGAAGTTTTGAAGTGGTGTGTGGATGAATGGTTAAAACAGTGACTCCTGAAGCTTTAGCAAGGTCCAGTGCCTCAAGTGAAAGATGACTCTCATGATTATCCATAATTAAAAGTGCAGGATTTTCTTTTGAAGCTGACACAGGTTTAATGAAGTGTTTCATTACATCCACAAATATCTCGGTATTCATCCACCCAGAAGCTGCAGCTAAACCTAATGCACCTGATGGCGCTCCATGTAACATGTGAGGTTGAAACTTCTTCCTGGGGAAAACCATAGCCGGAGGCAAAGCTTGTCCGGTTGCACTAACAATGCAGCAGGTTGTGACAAGGGAACCCTCTCTCCACTTGTAATTTTGGATACATTTGTGCGTTTCGGTGCTAATACCAAGTTATTTCCATAAATAATAACAGTTTCGATGCAGTCACGATATAATGTTATAAGTTTATAACAGCAAAATGGTATTCTCATAAACGTCAAAGCCGACACGTTTTGTTTAGTCCAAACTCCAAACTTTCCAAACTTTTTACACAGGCAATTTAGTTCATAGTATTTTAATGTCCTTCGGCTTAAGAAGTTTTAAGGCTCAATATAAAATTGTGAAAATAGCATATACCTTCTCACGGGAAATTCTTTTAATTAACAAATGGATTATAAATCCCGCTAAGATTTCCGAGATCCATTAAGTTTCTGCAAAGTCCAAAGTAATTACAATAAGGCAATAAGCCAAATTAGATGTATTTCATACTCGTTAATCATGGCGACGTCTCGCGCCACGAAATACTGAAGATGGATAGGTTCACCGCATTTCCGTTTTTGGCAGCCTGCCAACTACCTGGGACCTGGGTGCACCTTCGCGCTTTGTCTTCGGGCGACGTGTAACGGCAGAATATGTCTTAGAATTCGGTAGGTAGGACTAAAGTGATAAATTGAAAAATCTACACCGTGTTATTAAAAACCGCTCTTCTTCTTACCACCAAGCGTAGAACTTAGAAGACCCTAAACAGAGAACGTAGGTACTTAAATTCTTTATACTTAAATTCTTTTTACTTAAATTCTTTATACTTAAATTCTACTACAGTATTAGGAATGGTTGAGGGAACAAAAACTGCGAGTTCGTATGAATTGATTCAATCAATTTTTTCGCCCGTTCCTGATTAAACCGGTCAATCGTCGGCTCACCGTCCAGCTAACTGGAAAATTGGTAATTAGGTAGCGGCGATAAACTCAGTACTCTGTTCGATAGGAGATTTATTACTTAACGGATTTCTGCTCTAATTTCCTATTAAACGTTGCGGTCCCAAATCTGACCCATATTAGATCCGTTCTGATCCAATTTATTTAAACTTAAAAAAAAAACAATAGCGTGTATGGCTGGCGTGTATGAATGTATACTACCAACAAAAATAGGCTATGACGTACATATGACAGAACCAAAAGAAAAAGTTACGCCAACTTGTTTTCACCATACCTCAAATGTCAGCCATCTTGATTTCGCCATACCTCAAATGTCAAAATGGCCCCAAAAACTCCAAAAGTGGGGCCATTCAAGTGGAGACACTTTTTACCTCAACATGCCTCGTCTATAATATAGTCTATCTGGTGGCTACCAATGTAATTATGTCACTTATTTTCCGTGCAAAAAGAAGAGATCTGGTCGTTTGTCATCTTTTTGTATACGTTTAGATTAAATTTGATCAGAGCAAATATGATGTAAGCCAACAGCGACTCCGAAAAATTATGGCAGTTCACCGCTGGTCCCACCGTACCCCCGCGGGCTTAGACAAAGGGGGTAAAGGAGAGCCTCCTCGAACCGTCATGAACGAAAGCAGGAGGTGCGATGAGGAGTGTGCGACTTCATTCTGGTCGAGAGAAGAAGCCCGCCGTCCGCAACCATCGCGACGCCGCACTCAGCAAACCCGGCAGCATCTACAGTGCGAAGTACCTACGTGCCACACCGCTGTAGATACGTGTCGTACGCTGCACTGGTCCGCGAAGGTCGAGGACGTCGTGGGCTACATCCGAAAGAAGACGTCATTCACCTTAAGGGTCGAGCGCCTGCAGTCTCGCCACAAGGTCAACTTCAGTTCCTTTGTGGCGAGAGTACCGACGCATCTTCTACCGACCTTCGAGCTGGTGGTGGTGGAAGAGTTATGGCCGACAGACGTACTTAGTCTACCGGAGGTTTCGGGGAAGGCTCCCCAACGATGTATAAATCATGTATCGATATAAATTGTGTGTGCGTGCGTGCGTGCGTGCGTGTGTGTGTGTGTATAGTATAAGAATATATATCCGTTCTGATACCCGTTGCCGTAACACAAGTTCAACTTAGCACGTCATCGGATTGAGGTGATATATATTATATAATTATGTATTAATATTGTTCTGTATATATTTTTGTGTCTAAATAAATTGATTTGATTGATTAAGTACTGGAATTGATTAAGTTTAGTAATAAGTACTGTCGAATATTAAGAGGTGATGGATGTAACTAGGTACTGACTAGTCGAATTAATCCTTACAGCTATACAACGTACGCCGCCAATGTTATCTGAGATTTTTATGCAATGGATTGAAATGCGATTTTCATCAAGTAACAATGAACAATATTCGCGTAAACATAATAAATCAATAACTGAGTGACTGAACTCTGAAGAAGATGGTTTGTGTACCATGTACCTTATGATTATTCAAGCGCGGATTCACCTATATGGACAGTGTGGGCATGCCCACAACCCTATTTGATTTGTGACCTCATTATTTTACAGTTTGTTGATATCGATGGGATATTCGGATTTCGGAACGCAGAAAGCAGTTCGCTCTGATTTGGTGCGATTGACGGCAACACCTAATAATAACAGTATAGGTGTTGCTTAGGACTTATCGTCGTGGCTATTGATTGTAGATCGTTGCATGCGGCAAATAGGAGTTTTCGTTCGTTCGTTCTTATTCGCAGTTGACAGGTAGTCGATTTTTGGTTAGGTGTCGGACCACAGCCTTTTTTGGAGGCTGGATCTACCCTTGTGATTATTATTTAAACACGGCAAACGCGACTAACAAGAGTAGTGATGTGTAAAAGCGCAATATTTTCCAATTAATTCGCTAGTGATGAAACGTTGACATTACATAAATAACGTTCGGCGCCATAACTTTTTGTTAAAAAGCAATACGCCCGCGTGTGCAAAACATTAATTATTTTCCAACAGTAATCACCAATTTGTCGGCGCGACGAACAGCTTGTCTGTTATGTATGTTTTATATTACTATAACTCTCGAAGTCTCCCGTGACCCGATCATGAAGCTAGGACCCGACACATATATAAAATATTTACACCACGGATGTACGCAATCCATGTTGCTGTCTTTGTCTGTCAAGCGGCATTGCTAACGTATCAGACAAAGGCAGCAAAATGGATTTCATTGATAAGGGGGCGAGTGTAGAAAGAAACACTTCTATACCTACAGAGATAATATATACACACTCCACAGAAATAAAGCTTTACCTATATCTACAGAAATAATAATGCGATCATCTTTATGAATAAGTACTTTAAACTCACTCACTGTCATGAATACTTATAATCTAGTTTTAAAATTTTGACCACACATTTCAACCATCTTATACGGCGAGTGCAGATGACAGGCAAACCTTATCGGGGCATAAACTAAGTTTAAGTGTACCGCATCATAGTTTATACCTCCGCTCCGTTATCATATTCAAAGTTAGGTGAAAATCTCCCCGTCATAACCACCTTACATATTCACTTGCTGAGCTCAGGCTACATAAAATTTAAATTAATATTATTATAAATTAAAACGTGAACAAAAAGTTGACCTCTGTGGCTAACATCAGTGGTTAGCGGGTTGGAATCCAGCCGAAAGAACAATAGTTTTTAAGTTCCTGGGTCATAATTAGGATTGCCCAATTTGCGCGGGATTTGCCCAATCAATCAATCAATCAATTTGCCCAATTTTCCCGATTTTCAGGAGTCTGAGGATGCGTCCCGCACACCTGCTCGGGACGCTAAATGTCCCGATAAATCAGAATAACCAAAATAGGAAATGCGACAATTACAGAAAGAGTATTTTCCGAGGCCTAATTAGGAAGAGGATCTTATTATTATTATTTGGTCCGACGAAGACGAAAGTGTGTGTGTCTTGAACAGGAGGACATTTTGAAAACATTATACATGTCACAGTCGAGTCAAAACATTTTACAAAATTGTAAAAACCGTTAGATTGTAATATAACTAGCGATCTTTTACCATTAAAATTGTTTTAGACGGATGTAAAAAAAATCAGGAATCATTCAAAAAATATATTTATTACATACAAATTACTTTTTCACATTAAAATGTCCAATTCAAAAATATTCATTAGTCCAAATCTACAGGTACAAACTCACAAAAATCATGAAAAACACAAAATTACGCGGATTCCCAGGTATACTTATTTGCAATTCAATCACTTTAGCGATGCAAATCCGATGCGGCTGCGATCTAATTACAATCAGATGCTCGATTCCAGTGATTGCAGTGACAAACAATACAGACAGACAAACGAGAGTAATAACACCTCCAAATGTAAGCAACATTCGGAAAATGGGGCAAGTGGAACACACTTTTAATTGCGCCTCTTTCCCCTTGCACTATCTGGAAATAAATAAAATAATAATTTCGATACGAGTGGCGCATTGTATCATTGTCATCGGAAGGGTTACAATTAATAGGGAACATGCGGTTGTTTTTAAACAGCAATATTCTTCTATTTTCCGAAAGGCCACATGAATGTGGGCCGAAAAATGCAAAAAGTACAGCAATCAGTTGCTAAACGAATAAGTTACAGGACTCGAAAAACGTCGAATTCTTTGTTTTTTTTATGGAAAAATCGGAAAAACGATCATTACTGTTAAAATCCTTATGTTATTTTGAATTTTTTTGTTAAAGCAATAAATGCAGTATTTAAGTTAATTAAATCAATTTAGTATTTAACTTCATACATTTTCATCTGCTGTGACGTCACTCGTGCATCATTTTCGTTTATAGCGTTTTTGCTCTCCAACGATCTCACTTTTGCGATGACTGTATTTCGTCAACGGTTGATCGTAGATATGCCATTTCAAAGACAATATTTCCTGGCTTATTGTGTACCTTCCGAAAAGCCAATAAAAAAACTTGCATGTTCCCTAAAAATCACTCGCGTGACATGTACCTAAGACACTTGTAATAAGTAGTTGATCAAAACAACACAGATGGGTGCAAAATGGTTTACCGGCAAAAAAAGGTAATCCGCAGTGCTATACAAAAAGTATGTTTCTCTTTTTTACTAAGGCAGAAAAATAAAATATGCTAATTTCCCCTTACAAAAATTTCTTAGGTAATGCATTCTCTAATGTTACTGGCTAGTTTACATAGTCTTTCGTTAATGCCGAGGTATTGCCCCTAAATTAAACTAACATACAATACAATAATATCTTTATACGAACAAAACATATTGATATAAAAGGTGTTACAATTTAATGAATATTATAGTTGGTACATGTTCAATATACTTCAGCTAGTATGCTAATACTATACACGTAACACGACTACTATTATAAATGTGGAAGTTTGTGAGGGTGAATGGAAGGATGAAGGATGGATGGATGGGTGGATGCTACTCTTTCACGCAAAACTCCCGATCGGATTGCGATGAAATTCCGACGGTATGTAGTAGTTTAAGCCCTGGATTAACGCATAGGCTACTTTTTTCCGAAAAATTGTATTTACTCGGGCGGAGCCGCGAGCAAAAGCTAGTTTTATATAACGGGGTAGGTTAAAGTGACATTAAACATATTATCATCAAAATTAAATTAAAATATACATCTATAAAATGACAATGTATTTCAAAATATACTTACCTAGAAGTCACAACACACTCGAAAATAAATATGGATAAAAATAATTTTACTACAATTAAAAAACATTAGAATATTAAAGCTATATGCTACCTTAACATGACGTAATGTTATTTCTAAGGGTCAGCTCACACCGAGACGCGACGCGGCGCGCACTAATGAAGAAAGCAATTCAATATTGAATTTATTCACTACATAAAACCCACGATTTCTTGTGAAATGAGTATAGTAAATAGAGTTCAATTTTGAATCACTATCTTAAAAATTGCGCGCCGCGTCACATATCGGTGAAAGCTGAAGCTAAAGTCTTCATAGTTACTAATTGTTTAATGGGGGATTCACACGGGTCGATTTTCGCCCCTGAAGCTAGCCGCTTCAAAAATCGCGTCACCATTTATTCAGACAAAATTGCCTTGCGACCTAGCCGAATCTGAAATGCCGGGGCTAAAAATAATAATAATTATTCATTCGACATTTATTCGACAAAATAGAACAATAAATTTTCGCCGTGCGGCAAAATTTTTTGTTGAATTAACAAAACTTTAATTGGGCAAGTTATAAGTATTTTTAATTTCTTAAAAAAGGAAAGCGATAATAAATACTAACAACAAGTTATTTAATATTATTATCAATCAATTAAATTATATTAATATCTTATATGGCCACGTGTTATTAAAAAAAAAATTATATTTAAATTATCTCTGTTAAGTACTCCGGTTGGACAGAGCCCGCGACCTCCGCCAACGCGCTAACCACTGGGCCACAGAGGTGGTCATATTATATTTATTCATCTTGAATTTTCTCCATCTCCACAATGATGGGACGCCAAAAATTATATACCGAATACATGAGAAACGGAAAATAACACTTATCCAATTGATGTTTGCTGTATACTTATTACTTAAATAAACTCTTTTATAATATAAACTGAGTCAGTAAAATGACATTTCCAGGTACGTCACACCTTTCTTCTTCTTTCACAGTTAGTAGAGACAGAATGACTCAAGTGTCATTTCACGCGACTGCGATAAAAAATCACGAGTATACGTGTACAATACGACCACGACCTCAATGTCTTTCGGCAATCGTGT
Organism: Phengaris arion; assembly: GCA_963565745.1. Lineage (NCBI taxonomy): Eukaryota > Metazoa > Arthropoda > Insecta > Lepidoptera > Lycaenidae > Phengaris > Phengaris arion. The sequence goes on along the minus strand of OY751439.1, from coordinate 4,577,607 downwards.
GAAACACATAGTCTATCATTTCCTTAGAAAAACAAACGTTTCCGAGGGCCACTAGCACTTTTGCAACATAATTTCACTGTACGTACACAATACGTGAAAATCCGCGCCCTCGAAACTCACCGGTTATTTAATTATGTATACATAGAAAGCTCTCAAAGTAAACGCGAGACGCTTCAGGAAGGGACATTATTATGCGTACTTCGTGAAGTAGGTACCCTCAATTTCAGGCGGCTCAAAGTATTGACTTGAAGGAACTCGACAGCGAGCAGAACAACTTATGTATTGTCTTCCATCTATTTACACATAAATCTACCCATATTTTAATACGGGCACAGCGTAATAGTTGGAGAATAGGATATTCTATGGCTAGGACAATATGCTCCGGAATCCGTAAGGCCGGGGAAAATTTTGAGCACTAAGAATAAAAATCTGCGCTAATACAATAGAGCTGAAAATCGAACCATGTGTAAGGCAAACTGAAACCTATGTACTATTGAATGGAAAAGGTATGGAACTAGTAGATACAGCTGTCTTTTAAGGTATAACTTTAGACGCAAAACTACAGTGGGGCCCTCATATTGTTGGGTTGGCCGACACTCAGCTCAGCAGCATTTGCAGTAAGTAAGATAAGACAATTTTCAGACGAAAACACAGCAAGGCTTGTATATTTTAGTTACTTCCACAGTATAATGTCCTATGGCATTCTACTGTGGGGAAATGTTGCCGATATAAATACTATATTTGTGCTGCAGAAGCGAGCTGTTCGGGCTATCTACAAGCTGGCCCCAAACACGGCATTAAGAGAGAAGTTTAAAGAAACTGGAATCTCAACTGTAGCTTCTCAGTATGTTCTATCAAATGTATTGTATGTTAAAAAAATTAAACCTATTCAAAAGAAAAGCGACAACCACAATAGAAATACCCGAAATAAGCATAAGCTTGATGTACCAGAGCCTAGACTTAGTAACGTAAAGAATTCGTTTAAAGGCCAATGTATACGCCTATACAATAAGATCCCAGAAAGCATTCAAAATTTTTCAATCAACAAATTTAAAAAAGTAGTTAAAGAACGTTTGTGAGCCTATTATAAAGTTAATGATTTTATGAATGATAGCACACCTTGGGAATGAGGTGGCCCCTTGCAAGGCTATTAAAAAATTACATATATTATTGTACTCTCGTTATGTAGTTTTAGCATAACATTGTTATATATACCTTTTTTATATTAAAAGAACAATTTTCCATCTTTTTGATAAAAGATGGCCCGCGCGAGTTTCTTACGCCGGTTCTTCTCGCCGGGCTAGTTCCCGAACCGGTGGTAGGCATCATGTAGACCGACGTTCAGAAAGTGTATAAAAATACATATTTTGAAAAAAATATGACTTTGACTTTGAACACACTAGTGTCGAGTCAAATGTCATTGTCATATATGACAGCTCGATAATCGACACTTCGATTTTCAACTCTATTGTATTAGCAGAGTTCTATTTTCAATGCGCTGAATTTTCCCGGGCCCGCCGTATTCCGGATCATATAGTCCCAGCCTAAGGCTGAAAAATAAACGTTGAAAATCTATTAAACAAAATTATTTAAACAATGTCATCTTTAAAGAAACATGCAATAAAGCCGGTTGAAAATAAACTGGACAATTATATTATATCTACCTTATTAAAAATATTCGATAAAACACTTGTATGTCTGTGGCCGGATTTACCGAAGGTTTGAACAATCTATCACAAACTTAAATCGTTTATCGAAACTTTTTAAACGCGAAGAAAACACCGTACGCTCCCAAAGTTACAGATAAATGTGTAGATCCATTCGGGTAGTTACAAGTGGGCGGTAAAACAAATCACGTTTATGCGGGTTTAGTGTTATTTTTAATCGACTTCCAAAAAGTTCAGAAAAAAATAAAAGGTACGATTTTAACATTAGGAATGTCAGGTTTATTTCGATTGTTTGTTTTTTTTTATTTATGATGGAAATACCAGATTTAAAGCACAGTATGTTGTTTGTACAATACAAGCTTGTCAAATGCAAAATTAGAAAGAAAAACAAGATTAGAATAAATAGATCACTCTTAAACGGTCGTCTAAAGTCCAAAAACATTAACTCCCCAGCTCATTTAGTAGCTCGTACTGAGCACGACGTTCCTTATGGAGTCAAGTGTGAGGCCAGCCTTAGGCCCGCATAGGTAAGAAAGTGCGGAACCACAGTGTAGAACTTGAAGTTCCAACAAGCAGCCAACTCAAACACGGGTGCGTACTTTTGTACGCCTTAACAAACAATTATAGCATGGGTAACCCGCTAGAAAGTTTTGCAAGACAAAAGAAACGGAATGTACAGAGATTGACAGCGTCTTTTGCTTTGATAAAATAATGATCGCTGAACGGTTAAGGTACAAATGATTAAATAGCACATGATTTCGCAAAAAATCACAAGTTTTAATCACCTTTACCGTTACAGTGCGGCGTAAATGAAATACAATGATTTTGATAAGCAAATAAACACTAGACCTCCTACTATTAAAAATGTGAAAGTTTGTGAGGATGGACGGATGGATGTATGGGATTTGGTATGGTACATGGTACTTTAAGCTCTGCATTATTATATACTAGAAATAGTAGTGTTCTCGTGTCTGTATACTATCTACTACTGTATCAACGCGCGCGGAGCCGCAGGCAAAAGCTCAATTTTAATAAGTTAGCTTAATTTCACCTAATTCACAAATAAATTTACAAAAATTCTTTAATTATTTGAATGTAAAAAAAACAAAGGCTCGAAACGGTTTAGTTTTTCCAACGATAATTAATATCGTTGAGTTTTTCACTAGACAGTGGAGCCTTTATAATATTCATTTCACGTTAATATCAAAATCCTACATTATAATTTTACTTCTTATCCATCAAAACATGAGGCATTGACAATTATTTATATAACTATTCTTATATTATTATATAAAATAGAATTAAAGAACTATCAATGAAAGTGACACAAGTTAACAAAATTTGTCTCTAAGAAGTTATGTATATATATACCCGCTATATATATATATATATATATATATATATATATATATATATATATATATATATATATATATATATCTAACCCAAGGCAATATACAACCCAATAATAACCCAAGTAACTCAAAGCTAATAGTATCAATTTTATCTACAAGTTATTAAATAATTAATTTAATAGCGCCCTGCACACGTAAAGTGTGAAAACGGCGATCTAAGCAGTGGAGGAATATGTGCATCCTGCAGGCGAGCGCGCAGATAAAACTGCGGAAGATGCGCATCGACATGCCAGATCGCACTGGCAGCCCCGCGCATCTACACATTCGTTTCGGAGCGAGGGTTGAAACGGCGCGTGCTGTTTCCCGCGGTCCGAACTTTACGTGTGACGGGCTCTAATAACATGTGATAAATGTAGTCACAGGGCTTATGAGATTTGTAGTTATGTCAGAAAGGTGATGAAAAGTTGCAGTGACGTCATCACGTCAGGACACAGGTATCTTCGACGTCAGAATATAGTCACCGCAGTCATCATCAAGGCAGTAGTGACGTCATTGCCTCACTTGAATCGCTGGTGACCTGGAGAAATAAAAATATAATATAGACTCTTTTACACCACAACATTCTGGGCATGTGCTTTGATCTGGTCTCAGGTCAAGAACGTTGGCTGCGACTTACGTGTGCCTAACGACGAGCGACATACTTATTCAATATTTTTAAGCTACAAAACATTCGAACAACCATGAACCAGAAACACAGAATACGTTTGGTTCCTTGACGGGATTCGAACCCGCGTCATCTTTTTTCTTCCCATTTTGCCTAAATAAACGGTAAAGGCGCGTCTCCTGCTCATGTTCAGGGGGTCTAAAATGGCCACTTTAGGTGTTTCATATATTTTTTTCAACTCATAGGTGTAGGTCTTATGTGCACCATTTTACGCATTTCTATTGAAAACTATCAAAATTGATATTTTCTAATATGACGAAATCAGCTGAATCATGTAGCCATTTAACCATTTCACGATTTATGTATGGAAAAAAATATATGAAACAATAATATGAAACATCTAAAGTTGCCTTTTTAGACCCCCAGATTTCCAGTTAGGCTATATTTACTGACCCGTAATTTTAGTATTTATCAGGATTTACGAATAGAAGACCGATTTGGGATTGATAAATAATTTCTTCCGTATTTCTATGTTTAATGATCATGTGAGCGTGTAACAGTTGATAAGAAATGAAACATTCCTTCCCCTCTCTACTCGCGCAGGGAAAGTTTTCCGTCCGTCTCGGAAGACAATAACATTGTGTATTCTACACAAATGTGTAAAGTCACGACCCAATGTTTCGATGTTTTGTGTAATGTTTCGAAAAAAACACTTTTTGGTTTGTGAAGCGACTGCACGGCGAAAATCGAGTACCGAGTAAATCCCCCAAAGCAACTACGGTGTCTTGATCTTACCTCGTGACGTCAGATCGCCGTAGTCGCTGTGGCGTCATCAGGCGCGGTGACATCACCGCCGCGCGGCGGGCCTGGTGTAGGGATGCGCCTGGGGCCGCTCGCGCGCGCGCACCGCTTTGAAACCGACTGACCGCTCAGTTGCCGTGACCTTCCGCGCGTCTGTTAGTCCGTTAGACACACGTCACAGGACGAACACAACGTTAGTATGTTATATATACACTGAACATAGAGCAAGGGCAGTGTCCACGCGCGACCGTCTTTTTGTAAGGTACCTTAGGCTGGAACTATACTTCGACGGGCCAATACAATAAAGTTCAAAACCGTTAAAAAAAGTGCAAGAGTGTCCAGTCATATCAATGTCAAATTTGACAACTCTCGACACTCGAGTGTTCGATTTTCAGCTCTATTGTGTTATCGCAGAGTTCTATTTTCAGCGCTCTGAATTTTCTCCGGCCTTTCGGATTCCGGATCACATAGTCCCAGGATTAAGTCCTCGTTCGTACGAGCGAACAGTCCACACAGTTACAATCAACAACAACGTAGCCGTAACGTTATCGAATGAAAACTGTATAGGCACTTGTCATGAATATCATACAATTCTCATTGGTTATTTCGTTACAAATAACTTGTTAACAATTGTTCGTGCTAAGCCATCGATCAGAATAAGCATTTCCAGCTTTCTGAATACACGAGAGTCGTGTATTCAAAGCGATGCCGTGTGTTCGATTTTTAGCGCTATTTCAGCGCAGTGCTCTATTTTCAGCGCTGTTCTATTTTAACGCGCTTTAAAAATGCCCTCGTACGTAACGTACGTGGTCTTAGGCTGGGACTATATGCAACGGAATCCGGAAGGCCGTAGAAAATCTTGAGCATTGAAAATAGAACTTTGCGCTAATATAATAGAGTTGAAAATCGAAGTGTCTGGTGTCAAGCTGTCATATATGACAATGACATTTGACTCGACACTCATGTGTTCGATTTTCAACCCTAATGTATTAGCGCAGAGTTCTATTAGAGATAGAGCTTAGATTTTACGGACATTTTGGAAGACTGAGACACGAGTTTTATCGGACCGCGTCCACTACGCTATTGAATATAGTTTCATTATACTGCTACAATATTTAATCGATCGTGGGAGGCTATTAAATAAAGCTACTTTTACATTGATCGTAATAATTTTCTGCGTATGTTTAAATATTATTTAAATCATCATAACATAACATAACTTAACATATTAGGTCTTTACCTATGAAATTGCCGTTTTGTATGAAAAAATTTAAACTAATTTTTTTCATGTATTTTTTATTTGTATTAATCGAAGTAATCACCCATGCAATCAATGCATCTTTGCCAATGCAGTGGCAGTTTATTGATGCCCTTCTTAAAGAAATCAGCTGGACGGAAGGCAACAAATTCTTCAAAGGTATTTTGTACTGCCTCTCGGGTATTGAATTTTTCCCCGCCAAGAAGTTGTCCAAATTCTCTAAAAAGCAGTAGTCTGGTGAGTAGGGCGGATGACGGAGAGCTTCCAACCCCAGTTCTTGCAACTTGGAAACCGTCTGCTGTGCAGAATGAGGTCGCGCGTTGTCGTGCAGGAACAGCGGAGACGAGCGATTGACCAATGCTGGTTGGAGATGTGCCAGCTGCTCCATCATTGTATTCAGTTCTTCACAGTACACATCTGCAGTAATGCTCACCCCGTTTGGTAAGAAGCTGTGATGAATCAAACCGGCGCTAGACCACCAAACAGTGACCATCACATTTCTAGGGGTAAGTTTTCGTTTAGGGCATTGTTTAGGTGCTGAACCAGGATCCAACCAACTTGCTGAGCGCTTGCGGTTATCAAACAGAAACCATTTTCATCGCAGGTAACAATGCGGTTCAAAATTCCTTCATTTGTGTGTCTGTTGAGCAGTGCAAGGCACGTGTCGACGCGTACTTCGCGCTGGCGATCATTGAGTTCGTGGGGCACCTATTTGTCAAGCTTTTTTACCTTGCCAATTTGACGCAAATGGACCAATATTGTTTTGACGCTAACGTCGAAAGCTGCTGCTAATTCAGCCGTAGATTGTGTATCATCAGCTTTCACAATCGCCTTTCATTCGTCATTGTCGACCAGTCATCGGACGACCGCGAGGTTCATTTTTCAGGTCAAAATTTCTAGAACGGAAGCGAGCAAACCAATAACAGGTGGTGTGTTGGTTTGTAGTGTTAGCTCCGTAAACGTCGTTGATGTTGCGTGCCGCTTGTGCCGCGTTGCTGCCACGACGGTACTCATATACCATAATTACTCGAATTTTTAACGTATCCATGATGACGAAAAAGATTGAAATGCGAAGAAAATGTAACACTAATCAATAAACAAATGACTACTTTTGGAAACGGAATTCCATGTTTTTAAAATAAAATTAATTTGAAATTAGAATTCTTAGCCAAACAAAAATTATTTTGATTTGAAATGGCCAGTACTGCAGAACGGCAATTTCATAGGACCTATTATACTGTTACGAAATTCGTAAAAGTAGTTATATTTACAAAATACATAGAAGAATTTAAAATCAACTCCATCGGCAGCTATGCGTTAAGGAAGCTTGAGTAAATAATAAAAACTATCTAATGTAGCCTACTTTTACATCTTTACATGAACCTAGTCCAGTAAGTTTTACTGGCACATAATATTACCTTGCTTATTTCATGGTATAAGACAAGTTAATATTATTTTTTAATCTTTATATTGAGTTAATTTCTAAAAGTTTATGGAGTTCATTTTAAACTGCTATTTATGACAGACAAAACGCACACAAACACACACATGAACAAATACACAACAATATTGAAAAATGTAGAATACGAATTAAAAATATTAAATTCGAAATATGACTTCAGACTCAAGTAAAACGGTCGCGTGCTCACGTGCGCGCGCGTAAGATATAAAATATACTGAGACTGGAACCATATTGTGAATTGAACATTTTTAATTACGAGAATGAAATCCAATTTCACTAACACAATATGTTAGTGTCAATCCTTATTTACATGTTTTGTCTCTGTCGCTCGAAATAAAGTAACCAGCTACCAAACTTCCGAACATGTTATTGGACACTTATTAGAAGATTGTGAAAGAGGCCTTCTAATATCCGAAAATTGCATCAGTGTACTGGCGAGTGGTAAATGGTATTACGTCCCGGCTTAGTTAAATCTACGTCACGCAGTATGGCGATGAATTCGATAGTATTAATGAATATTATATTTCGGAGCACACATTTGGAATATTTTTCACAAACTTCTGATATGTGTCGAATACCTTAGGAAACGTTAAGTATTACGTAACGCAATTTTGAAGGTTTAAGACACACCCTCTCCCCTGTGTAACGCGCCGTAACATTTTTCTACACCCCCCAGCAGCCTCGTTAGTCCGGATAGGAGGAAGACCCCTTTTCCTTTTCGAATTATTGGAATTCCGGATTAGAATCAAACACATTTGTTTTCACATATAATGTGTTTCTACAAATTAGAATGTCACGTAAACCTTCTAATTTGTGAAAACATTTTCAGCAAAAGCGCGCTACATTAACTAATACTGCAGGGTGATAAATATAAGACTGTAGAGTGACTGCAAATAGTTGAATGTTGTTGATTGATATGTTGTGACCTGCACATAGTGCTTCGCCACGTATGTAACGCAATTTCAGCGTGCACCGAAGTAACGGTGGTCGTATAAGCGAGGCTCTGCTGTAACATTATATTTACCTTGTATATTACGAGGCAGTGGCGCTCCATCCCTTGCCACACTGGACCCAAAGGCAGCGCCGGCGCGTTTAATCGGCACCGCTCTGCCCACTATCGGCTTCACTATTTTAGCTGAAATAACATTTTCATTGTACACAAGGTCTCATAGAAAACCGGCGGAAATACGCTTCTTCTTTTACCGTTTACAGAACTTATAAATAACGTAGCCAAGAGCATGTCAGGACATGTCTAAGGAGGGTTCCGTGACTATCAACGCGTAATAGGTTTTTTTTTTTCAAATAACATTAAAAAATTATCCAATTTTGCTCAAAATAATTTTTCTAAAGAGTATTTAACATGATCTATCAGCATGGAAAGTTCCAAATTTCTCACCTTTATAGTTTAGAAATGCCAGGGGGACCAACTTGTAAACCACTTGGGATGTCGATTTCTCGAAAATTGTTTACATTATAAAAAAAGTCATTAGTCATGTATAAAACCTCATCTAACGCCAATCTGCAGGCAAAAGCTATAGCATACTAGCTTTTGCCCGCAGGTTCGCCCGCGTGGGAGTGTTCGTGGTAAAAAACTTTTTTAGCAAATATACCTGCAATATAGCAATAGCACAGAGTAAAAATATAACTTGATAATAAATTTTTCACAGGTACTTTTTAACTTTAAGATATCTCCTAGATAAGGATAATTAAATTGTATCCGTCTAAATAGCTTCTGAAAATACTACATTATTTCTGATCATTTTTTTAAAACATATCTATGCCATCACGGACTTTTTGTAGACCTATAAAGGAGAAACAATTCCACCATACATTGTTTTGTTATTAATCTCCAACAGGTTAGGTTAGGCAGCGTTTTCGATAAAAGTTCCCAGACGGCTTGATTTTTTCCGACACATTAAACAATTATCGTCATAAATCAAACAATTTCCACAAAACCTTAATAAATTACTATCGACTTAAACCTTCCTAAGGAACCACTATGTCGGTAAATGTAAACGGCATGAAAATTCTTTCAGTTGTTTTTGAGATTATCGCGAACATACAGACAGACAGACTCGGCAGGGCACTTAATTATCCGTCTGTCTCCTGGTTCTAAGCTACCTCCCCACCAATTTTCAGCCAAATCGGTTCAGCCGTTCTTGAGTTATAAATAGTGTAACTTACACGACTTCTTTTATATATGTATATAGATATAAAAGCAGCTAGTCATTTGGTCATTATTAATTAAATTTAAATAATGATCAAATAGGGAAAGGTAACTCTAATCAAACAAGCTTTAGATTAATTACATGTTATGTGACAAAATTTAAATAGTTTCCTGCTTGTGGGTTGCTCGGAAGAAATTGCCGCTTTGTTTGTACTAAGTACTTAGTTAAGTTATTTGGAATTCTAAGTTTCATTGTTATACAGTATGAACGCATATAAAGAATATCCATTCATTCATTCATACATACCTTTGCTGTCAAAATTCAGAGTCCTCGGCGGTATATTCGTCCTATCCGTAAGTCCTCTCTTGACCGGTGGCACTTCTAATTTAATTTCCTTCTTCGTGCCAGCCAGAACAAAAGTGGAATTCAAATCTTTCGGATTGATGGTAGCAAAATTTTCAACACCAAACATTCTATTGTCCTCCCGTTTAAGTTTTTTAGCCGAAGATATATTTCGTGTGGTATCTAAGCTTTCTAACGAGTCATTGATGATTATAGTGTCGTTGTTGACTAATTTTATCGGTGTCCCTTTACGTTTCTTCGCTAGAATGGGCTCAATGTTTTCTGAGTCAGCCAAGTCGTCACTGTCGAGATCAATTGTCACATTTATTTCTTCTTTCTTGTATCTTGCAAAGTCCGTAAAGTCCATTGCCAGTGTCAGTTTTTCCAGGTCCAAATTTGATATAAATTTATACTGGGGGTCACCATCTACTTTCTCTTTATCCGACCAACTGATTCCTCTGACCGATTTAGCTTTTTTCATTATCTCCAGATATTCCTCTGTCAATGCGGGCGGGACCTTGTCATATCCTTTGAGGGTCAAGTACAGTTTCTTAAGCATGTTTGGCATGTCCCTCATATATTCGGTGACCGCTGTGTTTTCTTCATCTTCTATGGTTAGTAGCTTCAATCTCAGTTCGCTCCGGGCTTCAAGATGTCGCACTTCGCTTTGCAATTTTATATTTTGAGCAAAGTCCGTAAGGTCAGGACAATCTGTAGCCGCTTCGTTACACATACTGGTCAACTTCTTATGTAGTTCATTCCACTTTTTCCATGTGGTGGAAATCTTGGTATCTAGTATAACTGATTGTTTAACATAGCTCTCCACTGCGCGCTCTTGGCGCGGAATGTCCTCTGTGCATACCTGAAAATACAAAAGATTATTCAGTTATTGTATATTATAAATATCAGATGATGAAAAATAGCTCCAGGGGTGAAGAATCTGAAATCATTGGAATCCCCCCTTTGTATAGCCGATGTATGAGACATTTGCTATTATGTATTTTTTTTTTCTTGACCTGCATAGCATGGCGATCCGAAGAAATAATTTATAAGAAATATTCTATTGAATAAGTTCGTTGCAAAATAGTTCTTAATCAATGTCAAAAAGGTCGTCAATAGAAGTCAAGATTTCTTTATAGCCATATTTTTAAAATGGCTGCCGGGAAATCTTCTGTCAAAAATGAACAAATTTTCTAGTAAATGACTGAACGTAAAGAAACTATTTGTCTTGGACCACCATGGTGTGGAGTAGTTGACATAATTGTAAGACTATTTTACATTCAAATAAGTAAACGTTTCTACTTTAGCTGTCAAGAGAGGCCATTTTGTGATCTCATGCTCATGAGGGAAGAGAAGATATTTATCATAACGACGATGCATAGACCTTGCTGCCTTACGATAAGAACTATTTTGCTCCAAATGGTATTAATGTTTCATCAATCTGTCATTTTGTCGATTCTTTGGTGTTTCTAGGTTGCGCATGCTAAGCCTGCTGGTGACCTGACCAGTTTGGGTTATAAAAAACTGAAAATAGTTTCAATGTTTCAAATTCTCATAATAACAGAAGTAAAATGAAGTAATCCAAGCATAACTTAAACTAGAAAGATATTTTTTACCTTTTATTTAACACTTTACTTATAAGACAACAGTATTGTCTTACTAATTGCACTTCGAAGTTACGGCGAACATATAATGAAAAATATTAACTAAAAAAATTTTAAACTGCTACATTTAATGCTCTTTTAAATAAAGTATAACACTTAAATCTTATATCTATACATATCTGACCAAATCCTTCCATACAAAATTAAGATCCATGTGCATGTAACTTGGTAAGACCAACTACAGTGAACTAGGATAAAAATATGGCTTAGGATTTTATTACCCTAATAACATTGTTGAGTGTTGATGATTGATGAATGATGTTCATGGACAAAAGAGAACATAAATATTTAACATCATGATTGTATTGTGGTAGGATCAATCTCCAAGAAAATTTATTTTGTGATGGATAATGACAGTAGGTTTTTTGAGCACTACACACAATTTCATCATCTGGAAACCTACTTGTTGTATAGCCTCAGCGGACGACCTGTGTGCCAGATCTGCAACACGCTCATAAGCTCTGGTCCGAAGCCGCTGCCGCAGTGCCAGGATGCGCTGCTGGCTCATGAGGGCGAGGAGACGGTTCTCCACCTCACAGAGTGCACTCTCCTCATCCACTAAACGCTTACGCCAGGAAGCCTTTGCTGTGGAACAAGAGGTTTATTCATACAATGACTGTGTTCTAGTAGCTTCAGGCTGGTCTGACTAAAGAATGGTAGGATTGTGTTGTTGAAGATGCCATTTACATAGCAGGTGTTAGTATAAAGCATATAAAGACAGCCCAATAGTAAATAAGTCAATAATCCAACAATAATGGATACCACTACATAATCAATTTTATCAAAATGACTTTAAACAAAAATCCAAAGCATCTTACATTTATGTAATAAAATATGCCAACCTTTCTCTTTAACTGCATCAGGCTCTCTTTCCACAGTTTTTACTGAAGCCAAAGTGAGTTTGGCTTCCAGCTCTTTAATTTTCTTCTGTAATTCTTCAATTGTCTTGACGTATTGTGACAGTCTCATATTGCCGTCGACAATATTCTTCTTAATACTCATCTGTATCTTATTTGCTCTTGTAGCATATTTCAGAGTGTTGTATGTATCTTCATAGCTTAACGCAGACGGTGATACATTTGCTATCATCACCGTCTTACAGTTACCACCAAGACTGTCTTTCAATAGTCGAGTTAGTTTTGAATCCCTGCAAAATAGGTCAATAATAAAAATTGTACTATACATTTTAAAAAAGGCATTCATTTTTAAATGATTCTAAATAATAAAAATTATTACCATAACATTTATAATTGTAATGATTACCTGTATGGAATGAATGTACTTCCTTCAGCAAGCTTATTGATACAGTTCCCAAGTGACAGAAGACTCTTGTTGATGTTAGCACCTTCTTTGAAACGTTCTCCTACACAACCGGTGGCAGATGCTCGTTCACTTCCCGCCAAATCGATCATTGAGAGCTTCACAATACGCACCTGACTGCTTGTTTTGTAACGCATTTTCACATACACCTACAAAAAATTTACAAATTATAGTAGATTTAGACTGGAGTGGACTTAACCCTAATATTCCTCAAATTGAGGAGACACCTGAGCCACAGCAGCAGGATGTTAATTGTAAGTGATGATGACATGCATAATTAATTATGATGAACAATGTGTTAAACTTTTTGGCACAAAGAGAAAAGAAAAAAAATTGCTCAACAACCTGGAAAACAGCATGGCTCCTAGAACTTTCAGCATTTGCATCAGTCGGATGCTGAGTTCTTCTTTTATTGCCATTTTCTAACATGTTCAGGAGTTCTCTTGCTGTCTTTATATTGTTGAGAGTTAGTCCTGCCACCATAACTCCATATTTAGAGTCCTCACGCAGTTGTAGAGGTGTGCTCGACGGATTTAACAGGTCGTACACATTTTCATTGTAAACCTGAATATGAAGACATGACAATATAGAACTTAGTGCCTTAAACATTATTTACCACATTTGTTTTTATTTTTTTAAAACTTAGTATTCTCTTTTGAATTGAAACATAACTTTTAGCTTTTTACAATAGTTTTTTTATTGATTGACTAAACTTAGTAACTAGTATTGAATTTGAAAACATGTTAAGAACATTTCAAATTCTTAAAATTCAAACAAAAATTTAAAAAAACAAACTATTTTATTCATATTGTTTAATAAAGTTTAGTGCATCATAATAATTGTGTTTTGGAATCTTAAACTTTAAATGAGACGATCTTGTATATATGTAATTGGTATCTCTACAACGGCTACAAGTATTACCATGAAATTTAGTACGCAGGGAGTTTTGGGGGAGAAAAATCGATCAAGCCATGTCTTATCCCTTCGAAACTGCGCATTTTTAAGCAATATATGTTTTTTTATTGCATTGTACAGCAATATATCAATAGTTTTGACTCTCTAACGTTTTTTGATTCTTATTATCTTTTATTTTTTTTAATTTTATTGTTCTACATAAACACCGAGTGAAGCTCGGTCTTCCAGGTACGACCTAATTAAATGTGCATTTATTAGATAGTACGCATTAATAGGCATTTTCGTCGAAGCAGGCTTCTGCACTGGTCAATGCCAGGCCATCCGAAAAATACCTAAAATGAGGGCATAATAATTCTAAAGACCATAAACACTTACTTCAATATAGGACACCGCTATGTCAAACTCTCTCTCCTTCTCAAAAGAACCAATGGTATAGAAAAGATGCTCCATAGTCAAATATGTTATTCCAGGATTTTCTATGTTGCCGATCATAGTGAACGTCTTTCCTGCACCGGTAGCTCCGTAAACGAACACCGAACAATTGTATCCTTCCATTAGAGAAGCGAGTATATCTTTCGTAGTTGTTTCAAACACGTCGGCGTTGGTAGCGTTTTGAGCACAAACATGATCGAAAACAAATTTTAAGTCTTTGTTGGCGCGCTTCAAAGTATTCTTGGTCGATTGCTTTACACCTTGGTAGAAGAATGGTCTACTCTCTTCCTTCGGGTCAAACACGAGCATTTTGTCGTCAACAACTTCAACAACAATCCTGTTGTTTTGCTGTATCTCTTTCTCGTTTATAGGGCGGACACGGACCACTACTTTAATATGGGCTGCCATCTTCTGTGTTGATCCTTGTTTTGAAGGAGCGTTAGTACTTGGCAAGGCTTTATTGCCTTCTTTGGCCGGTCTATTTTCAATTTTGACCATATTATCACGAATATCGAGACATTGGGGAACAAACGTATTTCAGCTTTATTAAGTCCACTACACTCGAACCACTTACTTAAAAACAATAAATATTAAAAACCACCACCTTATTTGCTAAATTTTTATTAGAAAACCAGTGAAAAGCACTAAACACATAAAATCGCAAATATCGCTCGTTGTTTGTTCAAACTTTGAAAACCGTTACAAAATACAAATTTGAATTTGACAGCAACAGAACGCTATACTTATTTTTTTAAATCATGCTTTTTTGTATATCTGCATCTAAAATCAGGCAGCCTACGACGACTTTATGGCACTCATGAGTCATGTTTCTTCTCAATATGTACATAAAGAGTACTTACTAATATTCTGGGCATCTATAGCTATTAATAGGCGCCTTAAGGCGCTTACCCACCGTCCAATGACGGCTTTTAGTACCCGTGCTGGATTTGCAGACTCAACCGTCAGTATGGGCCATAAAAGGATGAAAGCTTTTTTCATGCAAATAATCAGCTATTTAAGCCCAGAAGTAAATAATATTTATATTTTAAACGTATCAAACACAAAAAATATATACTAAAGCGCCGTACTCACGGTCCAGCCTGCAAATCCGGTACTAATAACGGGTACCGGTGTCAATAATATATATTTTTGCCTACAAGTCCGCTTTAAGCCGCAATATTGGATTTGCACGCTGGACCATGAGTATGGCTTTAACTACCGTGAGTAGTTGTTTTAATTGTGGTATCGTGAGTATGGCACTTTAATTTTGCTCTTAAAATAAAGGAGAAACCTCGATAGAAATAAAATTAACCAACACTCTAGCTATATTGAAATTGGCATTTGGCGCAAAATAAAAATACGTTTGTTTATTCATTACGCACGTGTCTAAGATAGAACCTTATTGCTACTGGTTACATAAGAAACAAATACAATTTCCTCTTAATTTCCGTGCCGATCGTATCTGGACATAACGAGAGCTTTAGCATTCAGCCGTCGACTATTTCTATAACTTCAATGACCTGAAGTTCCATGTTATTTAATGTGGTAATGAGTGTACTCTCGGTATCATCACCAACGTTCCAGTACTGAGGCTCGGCCCGCGGGTTTATTGTGAGAAAAAATAGGCTGCAGTCCACATAGTCTACTACGGATTAGCCTTGCTAAGGCTTTACAAACTTTTGAAGATTGTTACCCTTTTTAGGATAGGCTTCGATGTTTCAATTTTCTTTCTTCTATAATATGGAGTAAGTTTGCTTTACTCATAAAAACAATGACGATGAATAGAAATGTGCTGAAATGATTATTGTACAATGTAAACAAGAACGCGAACAAATCGCGGCCAATGTTCTCCCAAAAGTTGCTCGACAGTCTTCTATTACATCGGGCTCATTATTTTTAATTGTACACGTAACAATCATTCTTTCCTTCACCTTTTCGCTTGGCCTTCTTAATTTGTATTGTCAGCTCCTAAATTGCCTAGCAGTACGCAGAACACTTAAAGCGTTTGAAAATAATTGTTGTACTTCAGCCGAAAAAAGCTTTGGAATTAGACGGATTTCTTTAATTGAGGTACCTATTTCATTGCATATTTTCTCTGCTTTATTCTTTTGGCTTTTTGACGTGACGTCTTATAATTTGATGGAGCCGGCTGCACGCACGAAAAAACATGACTCATGCGGCGTTACCTCACTCTGGGACGTTCCATTTAAGGCTTGAAGTGCAAGCGAGAGCACGGAACGAGCGACAAAGAGGCACAATCGGCCTCCGCGTTCGGCAGCGTTCGACATCTGTCTCTCTCCTACATGAGTGAGCGATCCATCAGTATTTTCTTATGACGTTGTCACGTTCAACTATCGTCAGTAAACCGACTTTACAGACAACCGATTTTTACTGGCTTGGTTCTTTGACGTAAAAAAAGATCTGTTAAATAGCCTATCTAAATTATAGTCTTCTCATAATATTAAACTATTAATTCCCTGTTTCTGAAGATTTTACATAAACTGTAGTTAAACTAAAATTAACTGGCGCAGAGTTACCGAATGCCAAAGTGTCATCTAGTGGACAGTAGATGAACCTTTTTAAAATCCTACTACTATTTTAAATGTGAAAGTTTGTGAGGATGGATGGATGGATGGATGTTTGTTACTCTTTCACGCAAAAACTACTGACCTGATTTTGATGAAGTTTGGTATGATAGTAGTTTAGGCTCTAGATTAAAACAGGCTACATTTTATCCCGAAAAAGTACAGTGTTCCCGTGGGATAATGTATTTACGCGGGCGGAGCCGCGGGCAAAAGCTAGTTCAAGGATAAAGTTATTCTGTTTTGCGATCATACGGCAATGTAACTAAGTACTTAGTTAAGTACCTACCTAGTTTTATGAAAAACATATCTTACTTTGGGAGTGAATTGTGAAATGGAGCTACGATTACGTTACGCTAAACGGACCACATTGGTTAGTTAAGATGAACTTAGTTTACCTATATTATTATATTGTTCAGAAAGAAGTTATCGAACCAATAGGTGTTAATGAATAGATAAACTACCGACAAATTCACCTCAGTCATGTGATATCATTGCTCGACACACACAATGCTGCGACTGTTATGTATTTAGGTATTACATGCATCCTTAGACAAGGGTTGCTAACCCAAAATTAAAAAAAACTAGGATTTGAATTTGGAAGATACCAGGACAATTCAGTTTAAAAACAGGATGAATAGTTGAAATAATATGTTGTGAAAATTGGTTAAAAATTAAATACATGTACCTAATGCCAGTAATCATATTTTTTTATAAAATTATGTTTTATGTATGTTTTTTATCTAGGTGGATAAAATTAAATGAGAAAAAAATTTGTCAATCAAATTTCAAAATACATGACCTTAACAGGGCGCTTAAAAAACCCAGACGCCGCGCTGCTTTAAAACTATCCAGTACACTGCAATAACTTGGACATGTCCTGGGAAAACAGGACGGTTGGCAACCCTACCTTAGACTAACTTAACGCCTAAAAAAAATCAAAATGGCAGCTTTCTTAATAGGTACAACGTTAAGCAAAATGAAATATCCATAAAGAAATTTTGGGCATATAATTAATACTGCATAAGTAAGACGTTTAAGCAGAAAAAGAATTATACTATGTATTATGAACATGAATTTCCATCAATAACCAACAGTACCTACACTCAATCAGCTATTAGAAATATTTTTCTAATTGTTTAATTTAAAATATAATATTATATTTTTTACACAATTTAATTACATTGCCTCAGTACATTGCACTCTCTTCGACACTCATTGACCTCACACAGCTGATTACAATGGCGAACCCTACGCGAATTAACAACATTGAAAGATTAATCAGTGGGCTTAGCACGAAAAATTGACAACACTTTTTACGTAATTTAACTAACATTTAACACGTATTCGTTTAAGGCTCCCCATAGACGAGAGGCCGATAGTTTCAGTTAGAACTGACGTCAGTTTGGCCCGAACGGATTCGAGCACATACACGGAAAAAAATCGCATCCGACCCAACTGACGTCATTTCGGCCTGAACGGATTCGAGCACACACACGGAAAAATCGCATCAGTTTGTTCTGGTTTGCCGCGAGCTACGGTCGTGTTTATTAATTGTAAACTCACAACGCTTGTACACGATACACGCCCGCACCGTAGATAATACAGTACGTATATAAAGAACTGAAGCGATTTGTCACACATGGTCCGTTCAGTCCAGAATTAATGTTGCCAACTTAGTTATTTTACCAAGATTTACTACTAAATTAAGTATTTTATTCCCTCCTTAGTAGGAATTTAGTTGTTAGTAGTGTTGTATTAGGATTGTTGTATTATTGCTTTGTATTAAGAGCCAGACAGTAATCATATGCAAAATGGCCTAATGGAAGATATTAAGTATTCAGGGAGTTTTGGGGGAGAAAAATCGATCTAGCTAGGTCTCGTCCCTGAGAAAACTGCGCATTTTTAAGCTGTTTGTGTTTTATATCATTTTTCCTTACATCGTGCAACAATACTTCACTTTCTACTACATCAATAATTTCTGTCCTATGGACAGTTTTGTATGCGTGTACAGTATAATTTTTACTTTGTTCGAAAATTCGGAATGTGGTGGGTTCGAATCTCGGTCAGATAAATATTTTTGTGATTATTTTTATTTTTATGAACTTGTCAGAACTCCAAAACAAAGCTCGGTTATCCAGGTATTGGGTCATTATTGTTGTTGTATAGTAAACTGCAAAAATAACAGCAGAAATAGTCAGTGTAAATTTTATTAAATATTAAAAATGCCGCTGCAAAAAGGAAAAAGTAATTGATATTGGAATAACTACACAACCTATACATACACCTACACTTACTACGAACTAATCTGAGACACGATGAGGATCAATCACTTAGCAGCAAATTTGACTTTTACTAAGTACATCGTATGTGTATTAACTTACTGAGCATTTTATTTTTAAATTATTAAAATCCGTCCTGAAAAAGTGGACAATCTTGACAAACAACAACTCACAGGCAATCGATTGTTACGATCAAATTGAAAATTAATTCGCAGTTTAAGGTAAATTGTTGACGACGAACTTATTACATGAAATTACTAGTGTATGCATACCTGCTAGTTCCTGCATGGGCGCCGTAAAAAGTACGAAAATATTCTACTTGTAAAAAGTACGAAAATATTCTACTTGTGTGTGACAAGTGGAGTTAGGCGGGTCTCGGGTGTCAGGCCCTCATCGTTCATCTAAACCGATCTACTTGGAACTACGAATCCAATAAATATTTCCAGTTTGATTGTAAATACTAAATCGATCGATCGCTTGTCAATCGAGGGCTTTAAATCAAAAGCACCAATAGGTTTCAATAACCTATCCACCAGTAACTATTTGTTAAAAACGTCGTCATTCAATCATTTGCCGCTTGTTGCGGTAAAAATTTAACGTGTCTAACAAATATTTATTGGGAGATAGGTTATTGAAACGGGTCGTAAGGAGTATTGATATCAACTTTAAAGCAAATCGCTCCCAAATAACTTTCTTTCCCTTTTTAACCCCGTTAGGGGACGAATTTCGATAAAATACGATACAGATATTCCATTAATTCTGTTAAAGAATGTTTGTGCAACATTTGAAGTACCTAGATTGGACTAAGGAATCACGTTGCCCCATACATACTTTTTCCCCCTTTTCACCCCCTTAGGAGTCGAATTTCAGAAAATCCATTCTTATCGGATGCCTACGTCATACAAAGAGTTTCAAGTTTCAGGTCTCTACGTCAGCGGTTTAGGCTGTGCGTTGATCCGTCAGTCAGTCATTCGGTAGGTACAAAGGATTCTATATGTATAGATTATAGATATAAAAGTATAGATTATTACAGATAGTATATAGATATTAACAAATGTCTATAAAAGCACCATTTTTGTCTTTCTTTAAACCTTTTATTTACTATAGTTTAAATAAAATGAAAAGCACTTCTAATTCGCTATTTGACATAAGCCCCTACAGTTTAATTTGCGTAATGGCGTTAATGCCGTGCACGGTCCCTATAGCCGTACAAGTAGGTACTATTTTCATTCGATAACATTACGACGACGTTACAAATACTTTCTTCTGTTTTTCATTCTAAGGCCACTGATTGCAGAATAAAATGTAAGGGATATTCCATATTTTCAACAATATTACCACTTGGGGCAACTTGCTATCTCATAATTAAAGACGATAATAATCAATTCCTATCTAACCCCTCAATTACTCGACACAATCGAGAGCTAACAACGAATCTTGAGTTTTAGCAATTACCATGTAAATTTGAGAAGTTCGCGAAATAATTTAACGGGATGTAGACGGCGGATTCAAAACAATTTATATGGTAATGCCAGCTGTATGGACAGGGTTCTACACGTACTCCTCAACAGATATACCAACAAATCTCAGCTGTTATGAATATATACAATGGGACTTTATGTATTATTCTACTAGTCTATTATAATATTAATTAGGAAGTAGTAGTTTTACTCTCGATGCATCCGTTTCGTTGCTCGCAAGTCGTCCATTCGGATTTTGAAAATCGGTCCATAAATGGCAGAGCAATGTTCAAAGATATCCGTGTCGGTGTAAAATGCTGTGAGAATTTCCTATTTTATTATGATCATTATGTGATGATGTATGGACTGATGATGGTGGTGATGGTTATGCTTATGATTACTTTAATTGACATAGTGGTTAATGCTTGCAGTTCTTTAGACAACGTCGAATTCCCAAAATAGGTATTTATCAATAAGGCCGCCGTCTTTGGACCGATTTAAAAAATTCTTTTTTTATGTAAAGGGTATAATCCCAAGTTGGTCCCGTTTTTACCAAAGTGGTGACCTGATGATGGGATCCATGAAGAATTGAGGTAACTCCTCAAAATTTATATGGACACATATGATGATTTTGACTTTTTCTGAAGAAGTCTAGGCATATGCTACCAAAGAGTATAATTTTGCACCAAGGTATACCCTGGATCCAAAAGTACTGAAAAGAACTCCTGACTCCTTATAGATACATGTTTGGGGATTTCGGCGTTGTTTAATGAGCTGCAAACATATGCCATCATACTACTTAAGGCCTCCACAGACCAGAAGCCGATCGTTTCAGTTAGAACTGACGTCAGTTCGGCCTGAACGGATTCTAGCACATGCACGGAGAAAATCGCATCCGACCGAACTGACGTCAGTTCGGCCCTTAGATTAATAACGCCTAGATAGTCTTCAAACAAACGCATCGTACAAAGTAAAGCATATGCTATTGATTGTACTGTAGGTTCTTGGTGGAAATTCATGTTTCACAGTAATAACACACAGGACTTCTTGCACTTTTTTCACTTTAATAAGTATTTTTTATTAATTTTTATATATTACACGACCGGTTTCGACAAAGTCATCATCAGGTGTAGGTAGATAATTTTTTTTTTTAATTTGTAAACATTGTGCAAAGGGTTGCCAGCATCATGAAATTTTTACAATTTTGTGCAACGTAATTTGAATTTTTATACCAACTTATTCTATTTTCTACTGTATATCACAAATACTGTAGGTTATTAGTATAATATTATAACACATTAAATTGATAAATTAATAACTTATTGATTTGTAATGTCATAGAATTATATAATTATATACAATGGATGTCAGAATATAAAATTAAAAATATTACTATCACCAATGATTCAATTAAATTAAAATGTCCTTAATACATAAGAATCTAAGATATTATAAAAATGGCAAATAAATTATATGAAATTAAAACATGTCAAATTAAAATTACCGGCAAACCTAGATCTTTCAGTATTCTTCTTCCAGGCTGCTATGTGTTCTTTTATTCTAGTTTTGAACTTTCTCCCCGTCTGACCTATATACACTCCTCCACATGTATCACAAGTGAGACTGTAAATACCGCTATTGTCCGTGATTTTAAACTTATCTTTATTATTGCACAGTAATTTTCGTAGTGATCCGGTAGTGTCAAAGTAAAGCAAGCAACAGATAGATGTAGGCGTAGGCATTACATACCGACACGCACACAAACAAAACTTTAAAGTTGTGGAGTGTGTACTCTTAAAATTGGATTTATTGTATTTGTTTTTCTTAATATCGTGAGATGTAAAACTATAACTTATATTTCATTTTAAACCATCGAAACACAATTTGTGAACTTCAGTTATATTAAACTGGTATTAAGGAATATATTAAGGATTATCTTAATACTGGCAATACTTTAAATTGATAGTTTAAAAAATCAGATGATATTATATTACTTTGTCTTATTTGCAACTATTAGTTAGCCATGAAAATTTTGAAATAAATTTATTTTTACTAGTAACACTTTCACGATTCACAATAGGGCAGCAAGATGGCGATATAATATTTTATTTTAAAATGTTTAAATATTTGACTTAATAAGTACAAGTCAAATTGTTCGGATATAACATTTCATACTTACATATGAAATGTTATGTCCGAAGCTTTTTTTATTCTTTTCCGATGCATTGTGACACCCAATAACGACACAAACCTTCATAATGTTTTTAATAGTCAGAGATGTATGCACTAGCGCTTGACCTTCATAACTGACGGGCCGTTCGAACAAACTGAGCCGATATGGCTCAATATGATTTACTTCACTTTTCACGCGCGTACCCGGTTTCTAGGCGTTTTAATCTAAGGTTCGGCCTGGACGGATTCGAGCACATACACGGAAAATTGCCGCAAGCTTCGGTCGTGTTTTTAGGATTCCGTAATACTTAAGGAACCCTTATAATTTCACTCTGCCCGTCCATCCGTCTATCTGTCCGCCGCTCTCCTAGCTTCTGTAATAACTTTATAACATTAGCTTTTGTAGTAATTCAAAGAAAACCTATTGCGCGTTAATAGTTACGAAACCCTCCTTAGACATGTTGTGACATGCTCTTGGTTAGTTTAGGCTTTATTAATTGTATTTTGCTGCAACTGTAGTCACACTATCGACGAAACCGAATTATTGTGCCATACATTTTTCCAGTAATATGTTATAGAAATAATTTCTAGTAATATAATTAAATTGATAAAGTCTTTAGTTTTTATCAACCATAGTGGCTCTAAAGGTTTGGAATATTTCAATTAACTTTTAAAATTTCTGTAGACCACATGCCATTTGTAGGGTTCCATTCCCAAAGGGTAAAAACGGGACCCTATTACTCAGACTTTGCTGTTCGTACGTCAGTCGCCAGGCGGTATCTTAAACTTCTTATACATACCGTGATAGCTCGACAGTTAAAATTTTCACAAATGTATGATGTAGGTATTTCTATTGCAACCAATAACAACAAATACTAAAAACAGAATAAAATAAAAATTTGAGGCTCACATACAACAAACGTGATTTTTTCCGTTTTGTACGGAACTCATCTTGCCGACTCGCACTTGACCGTTTTATTTTACACTCGAATTTTATTACCGTTCAGTCTAATTTTATTTCCGTTCGGTCCATTCGTACTCTGGTCAGAATTAATGTTGCCAACAACGGCCAACTTAGTTGTTTTACAAAGTTTTACTACTAAATTTTGTATTTTATTCCCTCCTTAGTAGGAATTTAGTTGTTAGAAGTGGTTTTGTAGAAAATAGCTAGACAGTAATCAATAGACTAGCAAAGTGGCCTGCTACTATGTGCTATTATGACACTTTATCACAATAGCACATACGAGTAGTAGCACGCATCCGTAAGGCGCTTAAAACTACCGATTTAATTTCTATATAAGTACCTAATATTTCCTACTATATTTTTTTTAATTTAACGGTTAAATATTAAAACTGAAAATGTATGTATGTTTGTAAACACAAAATCCCTAAAAAAGCTTTTAGGGATTCCTAAGTTTGGTAGGTTTTTTATAGTTACCGGTATTCTTTTAGTAGTTTTTAGTAGAAAAAGACGCGAGTTTGTAGTTTCGCAACAGAGCTGGCAGCACTGGAACGAATCGCTTCAGTCCATACGGCCGACTGATGCGATCTCGAAATTGCACACAGACGATACGATTTTGCATCATTCAGGCCGAACTGAAGGAAAACCGGACCGTGTGTCCCATACAGTAATCATCATCATCATCATCACCACCATCTTCACAAGAAACACCAACATATTATTATGATGACATAGGTACTCACTACTCATCAGAGTTTTGTGCACCAACTATCAATGTCTTTGAAATTTTGCTATTGCTAAAATTATGCTCGTGATCATCATCATCACTATAATACGAGTATATCTATTTACTGCTACATTTTTTCCGTCGACAATTACAATAGATAGTATAATTATTTAATAATATAGTATCGCAGTATAGTTACATTATAATATTCTTTGGTCATTAGAGCTTTTATTTAGAGCGCACGTCTTAGAGTATTAGGCGAGGGACGGCCGTTGAGACACATGTTATGATAATAATTATCCAGTTATTAAAACTCCAATTGTATAATGTACAGGATTTATACTGCTTAAATTATTAAAGGAGTATAAATCCTGTACATTATAATTTAATAAAGTTGTTTGTATGTAACCTGTAGTTTTAATAACTGGACATGAATACCGATTGTAAAAAGGACTTTACACACGATATAGGTACTTAACTAAAACGAGAAAAATTCTTATTTTTAAGCAAGAAAATAAAACCGACTTCCAAAGTAAAAATACAAGAAAAGTATGAAATAAAATTTATTTTCTAAATAATTCCCCTTTTTAATTCGTCTAAAATTTTAACTATTTCTCTACTCAATATTCATAATTTTGAAGTCGATACCTTTTACGGTGGTGTACAACACTAACAAATAAATAAAACCTACCAATAAACAACCTTTTAAAATAATTTAATATGAACCTACATGAAGTTTCAAGCACTTTAGATATATTTAGAATCACCTCCTTATTGATCTTGTAAAAAGTATCCCTGACCGACGCAAGCAAATCACTTAAAATTAATTACTTGGATACATGGACTCCCCGCAAATACTTGATTCACTAACATTTAATCGAGTTTTGAATCTGCAACTCGCTTCCAATCGAGAAGCTGAATCAGAGACGATTAACGAGAAATTTCGAGCTCAAATCGATTTGTACTTCGAGAGGCTCAAGTTTCCTACTGTTAAATATAACTAATTGTATCCTGTTCTGAGGAAATTATTTCAATTATAATAATCACAAATTGTAAATTAAACCATAGAAACAACAGCAGTAGGAATCTGAAAGAAAATATTATTAACTAAGGGACTTTAAAACCTACGCCTATGGCGATTTAAAATTTTACATAAAAAGAAAATACGTGCTGTACCTGCCTTCTAATTGTTACTATCAATAGTAATTAGAAGGCAGATAGGTAGGTACTGATATTTTGCCTGGGTAATGGGTAAGTATAAACGTGAAACTTTCGTCTGATAAATTATAGCCACAAAAATTCTAGTATGTTACTAGAATTTTTGTGGCTAATTATGTATGTATGTGCTTAGGAACTAAAAATTTCCAATTTCTCCAACGCGTTTGTCTAAATATCATGCCTCCTCTATCAAAAACGAGAGAGATAACATGTCTAATCACCGATTAACTTTAACAGGCGTTGGTTAGATTGGCACTAAGGCTCGAGTTCACCAAAAGTAACTTCACCATTGATTTTGTAACCGGTCGTTTAAATTTTAAACATGACTAAACAAGGAGCCATTTTTTCCTGTTCACCACTTGTTTTTCTCTTTCTCTGATTAGTAAATCGAGACAAAACTGGCCGTTTATGAATAAATTAGTGAGAAATGTAATACAACTAAATAAAAATGTAAGGCTACAACATAAAATGACATTTATGTTTCTGACATTTTGATTTGCTTACGTAAAATTTAACGCTACAAAATTTGAAAGTTGTTGTTGATTGTTTCTTTTGTTTAAAGAGCAATTCATTTAAACTAGGACGTATATTTACGTAGACCTTATGTCAATATAGTATCGTGTAGACAATTATAGTGAACCAAATTTTGTTGTTTTCTTGTAATAAATATGAATGAGAAGAAAAAGCGAGCAACTTATTTTAGCAACAATAAACAGTCTGTTATCTGAACTTGTAATGAAATACAACAATATAATTGAGAATAAACGGACTGACGCCTCTACAAATTCTCAGAAAGTAGCAGGTTTGATACGACTCGCTGAAGAATTTTACTCAAATTCTAATTTATCTTTAATTAATCCAAGAATATGAACTACACTCGATTTGGATAAGCAAAACCGGGTCTTGAATCAAATTTCATCGTATACTTCACAGAAATTATGGCGACTTTGAAAAATCCGAGGTCTTCTCGTCATCGCTTCTAACTCGTCCAAATACTCAAGCATGTGGAGATTGTAATCTCCTTCCATTATAACATTAAAAGGTAGCATTTTGTCTCAAATAAATAATATGTCTTTACTCTTTAATAATATTATTAAATTTAAAGCTACAAAAGTTCTGTCAAATCACTATAATCGACGGTTAAACAAGGCTCTCGGGCTTGGTTAAGATAATCGGCCGGTTAACTTCTATAACCAGTGTTTAGCACGTGGTGAACAGGATTTTTTACAAAAACGGCCGATTATTTATTCAAACAACTAACTAACGTACAAACTACAGACCTAGCTAGTAGCTATATAAAAGAGCATGTCAGGACATATCTAAGGAGGGTTCCGTTACTTAAGGCCTCCACAGACGAGAGGCCGATCGTTTCAGTTAGAACTGACGTCAGTTCGGCCTGAACGGATTCGAGCACATACACGGAGAAAATCGCATCCGACCGAACTGACGTCAGTTCGGCCCTTAGATTAATAACGCCTAGATAGTCTTCAAACAAACGCATCGTACAAAGTGAAGTAAGCAACAGATAGATGTAGGCGTAAGCATTACATACCGACACGCACACAAACAAAACTTTAAAGTTGTGTAGTGTGTAGGTACTCTTAAAATTGGGATTATTGTATTTGCTTTTTTAATATCGTGAGATGTAAAAATATAACTTATATTCATTTTAAACCATCTAAACACAATTTGTGAACATTATTTATATTAAACGGGTATTAAGGAATATATTAAGGATTATGTTAATACGGGCAATACTTTAAATTCATAATTTAAAAAATCTGAAAATATTATAAAACTTTGTCTTAGTTGCAACTATTAGTTAGCCATGAAAATTTTTAAATAAATTTATTATTACTAGTAATATTACTTTCATAATTCACAATAGGGCAGCAAGATGGTGATATAATATGATTTTATTTTAAAATGTTTTAAATATTTGACTTAATACATGTCAAATTGTTCGGACATAACATTTCATACTTACATATGAAATGTAATGTCCGAAGCTTTTTTAATTCTTTTCCGATGCATTGTGACACCCAATAACGACACAAACCGTCATAATGTTTTTAATAGTCGGAGATGTCATGCACTAGTGCTTGACCTTGCCAACTGACGTCGTTTGAACAAACTGAGCCGATATGGCTGAGTATGATATACTTCACTTTTCATACGCGTACCCGGTTTCTAGGCGTTTTAATCTAAGGTTCGGCCTGAACGGATTCAAGCACATACACGGAAAATTGCCGCGAGCTTCGGTCGTGTTTTTAGGGTTCCGTTATACTTAAGGAACCCTTATAATTTCACTCTGCCCATCCGTCTGTCTGTCTGTCCGCCGCTCTCCTAGCTTCTGTAATAATTTATGACAATAACTTTTGTAGTAATTCAATGAAAACCTATTGACCACGTGCCATTTTTAGGGTTCCGTACCCAAAGAGTAAAAGCGGGACCCTATTACTGAGACTTTGCTGTTCGTCCGTCTGTCGCCAGGCTGTATCTTAACCTTCCTATACCGTGAAAGATCGACAGTTAAAATTTGTCGTTTGTCGTTATAACAACAAATACTAAAAACTGAATAAAATAAAAATTTGAGGCTCACATACAACAAACGTATTTTTTTCCGTTTTGTACGGAACTCACCTTGCCGACTCGCACTTGACCGGTTTTATTTTACACTCGAATTTTATTATCGTTCAGTCCAATTTTATTGCCGTTCAGTCCATCCGTGCAGGTCAGAATTAATGTTGCCAACTTGGTTTATTTACTACTCAATTTTGTATTTTATTTCCCTCCTTAGTGGGAATTTAGTTGTGAGTAGTGGTTTTGTAGAAAATAGTTAGACAGTAATCATAATATGCAAAATAGCTTGCTTCTATGTGCTATTATGACCTTATAATAATAGCACATAGTCTACACGCATCCGTAAGTCGCTTCAAACTATCGATTTAATTTCTATATATGTAATATTTCCTACTATATTTTTTTAATTTAACGATTAAATATTAAACCTGAAAATGTATGTATGTTTGTACACAAAAAACCCCAAAAAAGATTTTTATGGATTCCTAAGTTTAGTAGCTTTTTTATAGTTATCGGTACTCTTTTTTGTAGAAAACAACGCGAGTTTAGTAGTTTTGCAAAAACAGAGTAGGCAACACTGGAACGAATCGCTTCAGTCCATACGGCCGCCTGATGCGATCTCGAAATTGCACACAGACGATACGATTTTGCATCCGTTCAGGCCGAACTGAAGGAAAACCGGACCGTGTATGGGGCCACTAAACGTGTAATAAATTATTTCAAAAGTTACTGTCCGATTTCGTCCAAAATAATTTTCCTAAAAAGTATTTACCATGATCTATCAGGATGAAAAATTTCATGTTTCTAAGTCACATAGTTTAGAAATGCCGGGGGGGGGGACCTATTCAACGATAGTCGATAGGGGTATATTGAATTTTTTTCCCGCCAAGAAGTTACCAAATTCTGGAAAAAGTAGTAGTCTGTAGGCACAAGGTCTGGTGAGTGGATGACGGAGAGCTTCCAACCCCAGTTCTTGCAACTTGGAGACCGTCTGCTGTGCAGTATGAGGTCACGCGTTGTCGTGCAGGAGCAGCGGAGACGAGCGATTGACCAATGCTAGTTGGAGATGTGCCAGCTTCTCCATCATTGTGTTCAGTTCTTCACAGTACACATCTGCAGTAATGCTCACCCCGTTTAGTAAGAAGCTGTGATGAATCACACCGGCGCGGCGCTAGACCACCAAACAGTGACCATCACTTATCTAGGGGTAAGTTTCGTTTAGGGCATTGTTTAGGTGCTGAACCAGGAACCAACCAACTTGCTGAGCGCTTGCGGTTATCAAACAGAATCCATTTATCATCGCAGGTAACAATGCGGTTCAAAATTCCTTCATTTGTGTGTCTGTTGAGCAGTGCAAGGCACGTCTCGACGCGTCCTTCGCGCTGGCGATCATTGAGTTCATGGGGCACCCATTAGTCAAGCTTTTGTACCTTGCCAATTTGACGCAAATGGACCAATATTGTTTTGACGCTATCGTCGAAAGCTGCTGCTAATTCAGCCGTAGATTGTGTATCATCAGCTTCCACAATCGCCTTTAATTCGTCAATGTCGACCAAAGTCTTCGACAACCGCGAGGTTCATTTTTCAGGTCGAAATTTCCAGAACGGAAGCGAGCAAACCAATAACAGGTGGTTCGTTGGTTTGTAGTGTTAAAACTCCGTAAACGTCGTTGATGTTGCGTGCCGCTTGTGCCGCGTTGCTGCCACGACGGTACTCATATACCATAATTACTCGAATTTTTAACGTATCCATGATGACGAAAAAGATTTAAATGCGATGAAAATGAAACACTAATCAATAAACAAATGACTACTTTTGGAAAAAGAATTCCATATTTTTAAAATAAAATTAATTTGAAATTAGAATTCTTAGCCAAACAAAAATTATTTTGATTTGAAATGGCCAGTACTGCAGAACGGCAATTTCATAGGTAAAGACCTATTATTATATAGACCGTTTAATATGGCCTAACCTGACAAATGCGTTGTTTTCAAAACTTTGACTTTGCTGAGTAATGTTACTCAAAATACACAATCCTGTTAAACCTAGGAAGTATTTCATTTGTTTCGGTCTGGTCTTTGGCTTACGGCCAGTGAATTTTATTTACCCGACGAGATGAAAAATGTCCGACTCTAAAACGATTGGCGGATTTATCAGCATCTAAATTGCTAATTATGATGCACTAAGTCATAAAATTGTACTGGTACAATTCTCAGAAATTCGGCCGTTAGAAAGAGAAAAAATATATCGATCCTTATCCCAGTGCAATAAAGTTGTAATTCCTACGTCGTTTTTAATGCTGACCAAGTTAGGACAACCTATGCAAAAAATATTTTTTTTCTTTTTTTGAAGAATTTGCTTTCTCTTTCACTCTTATGGGTCTTTGCCATAGCTGTTATGTGAGACAGATATCTGCTTTGAGCTTCGATTTTAGTGCTCCTTCCATGTATTATATGTATAATATTCCTTCCATGTATAATATTCTTCTTATAAGGTATAGGTAATTCAAGTATCAACACAAACGTATCACGTAAGTGATAATCACCATAGCCACATGTTACATAAAGATTTGATGTTTTAGACATGGATGAGGCTAGTTTTAAACCAACCGGGACCTTCTTGGCAATTTAGTCAGGAAATAGGGAACTGAATTCCACAAAATTATTCCGACTCCCTACCCTATTAACTGGCGAAGAGCGCGTTAGGTACAGTACATCATAGAACATACGTATTTCATTATTTTTAAACAAATTATTAAAAATATACAGCCGAACATAATAATATATACCTACGCCTCCTTTTTTTGGAAGTCAGTTAAAAAAGCTCCACATTGGCATGTAGATAAGATGAAAAATTACACTCTACGAGGTCCACCCGCTGAAAATATTTATGATAATGTACCCACTCTGATGCTATAAAACTTCTATTCCCGAAGGTTCGGTAAATAGCCGCGCAATTTCTAAGCGGGAACGATATTTTGGCGTGTAATTTTTACCAAAGACTCTTGGCAGAGGATCTTGGATCGTAATCAAATAGTGTAGAAGACCAATTTTCCGTGTGAGCGGTCGCGATACGGTATGCCCTAAATTAAACCGTCTCTACAGTGCTCTCTAACTTTCATCCAGCTTGTGCCCGCAACTCCGTCAGATCATTGAGATATGGATTTCTCGTACGTGAGTTTGAAAATAATTTTATAAGTGATCTAGGTATCGTAACTAAGCAATGATTGTTGTGATATTCTCTATCAAACGATCAATGTAAAGTCCCATAAAATGGATTCTCCGTTGTCCACGGGACTTTATATTGGCCTCTGAGAAATTGTGACTACCTGCAGCCGTTTTTCGCTAGCTGGGGGGTCTAAAAAGGCCACTTTAGATGTTTCATAATATTATGTTTCATATATTTTTATCAACTCATATTATGTGCGCCATTTTACGCATTCTATTGAAAAGTGTCAAAATTGCTGTTTTCTAATATGATGAAATCAGATGAATCTTGTAGCAATTTTACCATTTTACGATTTTTGTGTAGAAAAAAATATATATAACATAATATCCCTACCTATTATACGGGCTGAGGCCTACCTATGAAGGAGAACCAGCCTTCGCCACTGCTGAGTATCCAAACTTTCCAGTTTCCACAGACCACAACTCACTCTGGTTGCCTCACGATGGTAGGCAGTCGTCCACTATACGTATTCTCCAGAGTTTTCTGGCTTGTCTATGGCTGGGACTATAATATGATCCGGAATCCATAAGGCCGGGTAAAATTTTGAGCATTTAAAATAAAACTCTGGACTAATACAATAGAGCTGAAAATCGAACACACAAGTGTCGAGTCAAATGACTTCGATTCTCAATTCTATTGTATCAGCGCATAGAACTATTTTCAGTGCTCTGAATTTTACCGGGCCCGCCGGATTCCGGATAATATAGTCCCAACTCCCAGCTAAGACACGCTGATGTGCTATACGAATTTAGTAATTTTAACTTTAATATTGTATGTTTCGGGCCTTAAAAGAGTTCAATGACACAAGTGGTATCGAGCTCATGTTTCAATCAACGAATATCCCTCCTCCTCCAATTTATCCAATACCTTTCAGGGATCAAATTTCATCGTCTGAGCAATAAGAGGATGAATGTTACAAAGTCGATGCCACTACAATACCTACCAATTCAATACTCATATATCTAGGTTTTTTGACGTAATAACGTCTTATAATTCGATGGAGCCGGCTGCACGCACGAAAGAACATGACTCATGCGTTACCAAGTACTGTTACCAAGTACCGTTACCTGTTACCGTTACCAAGTACCAGCGTTACCTCGCATTTTATTATTATTATTATTGTTGTTGTTGTTGTTGTTGTTGACGTTGTCACGTTCAACTATCGTCAGTAAACCGACTTTACAGACAACCAATATTTTTTTTAACCGACTACGGCGAATCCAAAAAGAAGGGTAATGATTTTAACAGTCTATGTATGTATGTATGTCTGTTCCACCGTAGCGTCTAAACTACTGAACCGATTTTAATGAATGAGGTGTCAAATATCAATAAATTCATAATAATGCTAATAGTTTTTAACTTTTACTTATTTTACAAACTCTTTTTCCTATTAATTAAAAAAAATATGACCGACAAGCCGAGCAGATGGACCGCCTGATGGTAAGCATGGTACGTTGTCGGTCTTTTAAACCCCCCATCCCCGACACCCTCTGGCCTCACTCATTCGAAAGGCGGCACAAGCGTTTCACGCCGATTTTCTGTAGGGCCTTGGTGTTACGTTAAGTTGGATTGGTTGGTTTATTTTGTCGTCGTAGCTTATAAACTAGAAATAAACTCCCCAGAGCCAACCAGAGCTCCTTTGACCTTAGTACTTCTAATTAAGATTATGTTTATTATTCTATCTATTATTATTATATTATGCACGTCATCTCTTGAGGCATAATAAAGTAACGTTGTATTTGTAACTAGATTACACGTCTTAAAAATCGGTATATTATACAGGGTAGGGTCAAAAAATTCGTTACGCAAAGTAAGGACCTTGTCACATCACCCGTTTTGAGGACCGTTCCATTTCGTTCCAATCCGTTTCCACTTTTGACGATAATCATCCGTGAAGCATTTAAATCGACTTTTTTTTTAATGTTCATTTCATTCTTAATGCAGGTACCGTGGGGTCCTTAAGATGTCAGAATATGACGTACATGTTAGAGTATTCTCAGAATTATTTGTCATTTAGACTCTTCGCCCGAACAGCGAACCTCTCTGTCGCCTCCGTCTGTCCAATTTACGTCAATATATCGAACCTCCTAATTCCCGTCGAGTGCGCTGAAGGAGGCTTTAAAAATGCAATCGAATCACGATTCCATTAGCCGACGGATTTCAATCTAAATATTAATACGAATATTCAAAATATTCGAGATTAGGGGTTACGACTTACGACATTTCATAGTGGAGTTTTGTTAAGATTTAATAATGTTTTACATTACCGTCGACACCTGTATTATTTTTAACCCCTGACGAAAACAAAGAGGTGTTATAAGTCTGTCTATGCGTGTGACTGTATCCGGCCTCAAAAAGGCCGGCCACATACAGACACAATCAAGTGTAAAGGTGTAAGTGGATCAAGCGATGAGTGAAGTCAATGAGGATCAATCACCTAGGCCCGTATTAATAAACCGTTCTCAAACTCGTTCTCAAGACCTTTCTTGGCTGAGACGGTCTCAATTAACGATTAGCTTCTCAAGAATGTCTTTAATTAATAGTATGATCTCAAGACCGTCTCAGTTGATAACGTTATTGAGATCACTTGTTTAGAGGTGACGACGACAGATAATGTCACAGCGACTCGCTTCATTCTCGGGCGCGTTTTTGGACTAATGCACTAAAATTGCTGTATCTTCGTCATTTTTGGTCCAATTTTAATAATTTACTTACAGTATTTACTGGTATTTTTGTCGCCATAAGTCTGCATACCCCGCAAAAAACATGATTGATCCTCATTAGTCCTTTTGGGGCCGGCCTCACACAGACACACACATAGACAGACAGACAGACAGACATGTCAAACTTATAACACCCCTTTGTTTTGGTCGGGGGTAAAAAACAATACAGTATCGACGGTAATGTATCCGTAATAAAGTCTAGCTACTACACGTTATAAATCTCCTACCGTAATGAAATAAAATATCGTTTTTTTTTTTCAATTACGAAGGTAGATTGTGTCAAAAAACATGAACCTGCCGATAAATATTATTTTGTTTATAAAAGCAATAAATAACAGATGTTAAAATTACTCGCGAGCGATTTATCACAGGAAAGTGTCCCGAAAACAAATGCTCCTCCCTTTGTGCCTTACGGAATTTTGTAATCTATTTTCACAACATATTCTGTCTCTGTAAAGGGAATTTAGTGTTTACTTGTTATTACATAATCTTTACTACCTACTATTAAACGTTAAGTAAGTATATTCATTGTTTTCAGTTTTCAAAGTTATTAAAAACAGCTAAACTGAGCCCCAAGTCTCGTAATTATTAACATACATTTTCGTTTTACTTTCATTGAATTTTATGTAAATCATCTTTCCAACATAAACTGCTTTCTGGAGTTTGGACAAATCAAAACGGCTTTGACGTTGGTTTGCCGTTTATAAGAATACCATTTTGTAGTTTTAACATAATATCGGGACTGGATCGTTACTGTAATTTTTGCAGGATTTAATTAGCGTGGGTCCATGATTTATTGCGTGAAGACGTTTATGCAAAAAAAAATAGAAAGTTGAAAAAAAAACGAATTTGCACCGCCGCGCCATCTGACATCTGGCCTAATCCATTGACCTCACACTATAAGCTGATTAACCACACATCTTATTAGAAACCTCTTTTTTACTAAAAACTGTTGTTTTAAAATCAGCTGTGAGTTGAATCAGACGATAGTGTGAGGTCAATGAGGCTAGTTCCCGACGTCAGCGACGAAGATTCTTTTTTCGATTTTCAAATTTTTTTCTGCTTAAACGTCTTCAACTCGTTACTTATACAAGCAGTTAATCATGAGTGCACGTTTTCTGTAATTAATTTTACAAAACGCTATAATATAAAAAACCAGTAAGTACTTATCTAACAAAATTATATTAAAGAAATTTTATTAATTTATTCATCCAAGTTCTGTTCTAGAAGTTTTCTTGTTAAATTAAAAGTACCTACAAGATTTTTGAGTTACTTAATTTGATGACATTCAAACAAAATAGTCGCTTTGACATCGCGCAAGTCTTGGGGAGTCTGAATCGTTAAAGCTTGTAATGTAAGAACTACTTGTGTAATGAGGGTTCATTAAAAAGAAAAAGTTTGTGGCAAATTTTGTAGTACCTACTTAATGTCGTTAAAAAAATCCGTCAGAAACTATGTAAAATGTAAAAAAATCTAAGAAATGTCGTCCGCGGAAGCCTGCGGCATACCACACGTATATATAAACTACACACTAATATGTATTTTACCACGTCGACAAAGTGCTAAAACAAAACCATGACAAAAGGTTACCTTATGCCCTACACGTATGGCGGGGATGATTTTTTCTCGCGTAAAACTGGTCAAGTTCGTGTCAGGTATTTTAATATTTTACATATTACTTATTATTTCGTTATTTTTGTACGAAGTTGTCCAAGTTAGCGCATTTTACAAGTGAGACTTCTTTAACTCCTAAACTATCAAAGTTATTAGGCGTTATAGTTTCCCTTCAAATTTCATTACATGCCAGCCGTTTAGCTTTTTAAGGAAGAGGTGAGAGGCACTATTTCAACAAAAAATGCGCTTTAAAGATGAATACCTCGCAAACAGATACCTAAACGAGCCTAAACCTAACCTAGCAACTTCTCAATGTTTTTTAAATACCTATCTTATGATATCACCCCACGGCCCACACTATGGGGCAGACGCGAGAAAAAATCATCCCCGCCATACGTGTAGGGCATAAGGTAACCTTTTGTCATGGTTTTGTTTTAGCACTTTGTCGACGTGGTAAAATACAACGTGGTAAAATTAGTGTGTATTGGATACGTTTCCTTTGATATGTGTCCATAAAAA
This sequence comes from Phengaris arion, assembly GCA_963565745.1. Taxonomy (NCBI): domain Eukaryota; kingdom Metazoa; phylum Arthropoda; class Insecta; order Lepidoptera; family Lycaenidae; genus Phengaris; species Phengaris arion. The sequence continues at coordinate 4,541,490 of OY751439.1, read as the reverse complement.
CTGCAAAGTATCATCTTTCACTAACCGTTTGGAAGGTAAGCCGAGGACGGGCGGACATGAATAAGGGTTCTGAGGCGTGAACTACGTACGTCGTAACCCTAAAATTTAAATAAAGTAGAATGTTTTGAAAGAAGCTTCGTCCAATCGTCCAATTCTGACACCCATTCTATATAATTATATAATTTGATGACATTACAAATCATATCATTCTATCAATCTTAATTTATCATATTAATTTATTAATCTAATGTGTTATAATATTATACTAATAATAATTTGCGATATTCAGTAGAAAATAGAATAAGTTGGTATAAAAATTTAAATTACGTTGCACATAATTGTAAAAATTTCATGATGCTGGCAACCCCTTGCCAATTTTTACAAAAGTTTACAATTTTTTTTAAAATTTTAATCTACCTACACCTGATGATGACTTTGTCGAAACTGGTCGTGTAATATATTAAAATTAATGTAAAATAAGTACTTTTTGAAGTGGAAATAGTGCAAGAAGTCCTGTGTGTTATTACTGTCGTCCAATATTGTTGTATGTCGCATACAACAAGACCATAAAAGCCTTAGAAGCCGTCAAAAACCTGTTTCAAAAAGTTTAATTCGCATCCAATTTGCAACAAACGTCCAATAGTCTTTGTCAAAGTTTCAACCGTTTTAAAACAAAACACTTTTCAGATTAAACCGTTGGAAGGGGAAGAACCGTATTTTATCGGGTCTGTCTGATAAATTGCGCAAAATTCAATTTAAAAGGGTAATGTTTGTGTCCTATTACGACATCACTCGCTATAAAGTGTGTTGGTCCAATGAACAATTGAAATATGGCTGCTCCACATGCCTCCACATAAAAATATCGTTATGAGGCCTTACTATCGCTTTTTTATCGTGTAATGGGAATCGAATTTATGATCTCATTCTGCACTTATAATATTTATTTCCTGCATATTTTATTGCAACGCCAGTAGTAGTTTCCGTAAAGATGTAGCCGAAAAAGTTATCAATGCAACGCAGATTCCATTGACGCTTTTAATAGTAATAATAATAGACATTTTCATCGCCATAGGTACTCACCGTGCGGCCTGCACATCAATATCGTGGCCTTGAAGCGGACTTGTCGGCAATTATAAATGCTTGACACTATTGACACTAATGACGCCCATTAGTACAAGTGCTGGATTTGCGGACTGGACAGTGAGTAACGGCCGTTTTCAATAACATATCTAAGATTAAAGAAAGATAGCTATCCCCGTTAAACAGTACGTTGTTGTATAACTTTAACTTGTGTTTCACAATCAAAGATAGGACGTATTTATTCTTGTCCAACGAAGGATAGCATCCTTCCTCTCGCCTATCCAAGCCTCTTGAAACGTTTCGTTTGTTGCTAACAACATAACAATAATTCATGTTTTAAACAATTATATATTTATTTACAATTAATGTAGGGTCAAGGAGGCAACAGTGACTCAGTCGACAACAGTGACTCATATAAGTTTCCACGTTAAGAGAAATCATGATTAGGTTTGTCTCTTTCACACATTGTAGCACGTGACCCGCAAGCACTTTTGAACTAGTCGGCCGGCAGGTGGAGTGCCGTTAGGTTGTGTTATAGACAGAAAACAAATTCCGCGTTGATAAATTTTAATTTTAAGGTAAGTTTATTTGGATTTTTTTGCGTAAAACAATAGCAATTAGTTATAACTATTATGTTTGCTGGTTGGTAGATATAGTATAATCTTCATTTATACAGTTTTTGTACGAGATTGGATTTTGGTTTTGTTATTACAAATCGAAATTTTCAAAATGGCGTAGGCGTGCACAGTGGCTCAATTTTGAAAAGTACACAGTGGCTCGTGAGTCACTGTGTACCTTTGTACTAATACTTCTTATTTAAATACTTAGAATTGCTATATATTTATTTATTTTGATTGCTATATTTAAAGGCAAAATTGTTTGTTCTTTAGAATGCCACGACCTCAAAAAGAAAGAAAAATTGGTAATGTCCCTGCCGAGAGTATAAGGAAAGGATTGATATTAATTCGAAACGGAGAGTCTATACGTAAGGCTTCGGACAATGTTGGAGTCTCTTTTGCCACTTTAAAACGATACCATCATAAATTTAAAGATGCTCCTTCGCTGGAAGATTTGACAACATACCAACTGGAGCCTAACTATTCAGTCAATATGATTTTCACAACTGAACAAGAGATTATACTAAAAAACTATATAACGCATTGTGCTCTTCTGTTTTACGGATTGACTGCAAAAGAAAGCCGGAGACTGGCATATCAGTGTGGAAAAATCAATAACTTGAAAATGCCTTTATCTTGGGAGGCGAAACAAATGGCCGGCAAAGATTGGTTAATTAGTTTCAGACGCAGACATAATATATCGCTGAAAAACCCCGAAGCCTGCAGTCTTGCCAGAGCTACGGCTTTTAACAGAGTCAATGTAGATAAGTATTTTGACAACCTTGAAAATATAATGGCTCGAAGTCCCCATTTTTCCGACGGCACCAGGATTTTCAATTTGGACGAAACGTCCACCACTACCGTTCAAAAACCGCAAAAAGTTCTTGCGCCAACGGGACGAAAGACTATAGGAAAAGTTACTAGTGGAGAGAGGGGCACATTGATAACAACGTGTTGTATTATTAGCGCAAGTGGAAATTTCTTACCTCCTGTTATGGTATTTCCCAGGAAAAACTTTAAAGATCATATGATCAAAAATACACCACCTGGGACACTTGGTTTGGCAACACCGACTGGGTGGATGAATTCAACAATTTTTCCAGAGGTGATAAAACATTTTGTTAAACACACCAATTCATCAAAAGAAAATCCATCTATTTTAATTATGGACAATCACGAATCCCATCTCAGTATTGCAGCCCTAGATTTAGCGAAAAATGCAGGGGTTCACATTCTAACCCTTCATCCTCACACGTCGGCTAAGTTGCAACCCCTTGATGTGGGAATCTACGGTCCATTTAAAACTTTTTACAATGCTGCAATTGACTCCTGGCTTTTGAGGAATCCGGGAAAACCAGTAACTATTTACGACTTGGGTGAGATAATTGGATCTGCCTTTCAAAAAGCCATGACTCCAAAAAATATTACGAGCTCTTTTGCAAAATGTGGAATTTTTCCGTTCGATCGACACATATTTACAGACGAAGATTTTCTGCCAAGCTCTGTGACTGATCGCCCTTACCCAGAAGATAATCGAGATGACGGAGCTTCAACACCTGATTCTATTAGCTTACTCGATGAAAACATGCCTATCATTCCAATAACAGAACCAGAAGTAGCCCTCAGAAGCACACCATTTACGTCTACAAGTACAGACATCCAAGCTGTTACACACTTCGAAAGCATGCCTACCACGTCTACCATTACAAGTGCACAAGCAGCTACAGCCTTGTCCACGTCTCCCGTTACAGTCACACAAACAGCCTTTGTATACATGTCTATGACTACAAGTGCCCAAGCAACTTCAGGATTCGTAAGTACGCCATCCTCCTCGGCTATTACAAACACCAAAGAGATTCCAGCTTTAACAAACAGCACGCCATTAATTTCTGCACCCACCCAAGAAGCACCAGATTTTGTGAGCACGCCACCCACGTCTACATTCACAAACACGGCCATGTCCCCCCAGCCATCTTCTATTATAAACACCCCCTCTAAGATTACAAATAAAACAACTTTTACTTCGCCGTTTGAATTTAGAGATCCCATAAAAGCTGGTCCTAGAAAATCTAACAGAAAGCGTAGACCTGGACGTAGCATAATAGCTACCGATACTCCAGAAAAGACCATGATTGAACAAGAAAAAAGTGCTACTAAACGAAAAAATGAAGCCAAAAGAAAGAAAACTTGCCGAACGGTACTAGATAGCGACGAAGAAGAAGTAAATCAGAATAAACAAATCCAATTCGCTGACTCTGAAGATGATATTGACTGGGCAGAACAGCAAGAAGAAGACCCTGAAGATGCTAAAGAAGTTTTAACAGAGATAGACTTAAAGAACCCTTTACCTCATTCACCTAAAGAAGGGGAATTTGTCATAGTACAATTAACATCAAAAAGGCAAAGATTGTTGTTTATTGGAAAGATATTAGAGGAAAGAAATCGTAATCTTGATTACTACATATCATTCTTAAAACGTAAGCCTGGCACTGAAAGATTTGTAATGCCAGATAATCCTGACCTGTCGCTTGTAAACGAGTCTGATTTAAAATATATATTGCCAGTGCCATCTTGGGTTGGGACCTCTTCTAGGCCATTCTATAGTTTCCCTATTGATTTTTCTTCTCTACCCATTGGTTAAATTCTTCCAAAATATCATAATGTTTTTAACTCAAACTTTTTCTCTTGATTTTGATTTGATAATAATTAATTTTTTGTAACATTCTGTGATTTAAATTATTGATTAATACAGTAAAGACTACTAGTAAATAAAAATATTTAGTTTAAGACTGAGAAAAGCTTACTTAGAACTTAATGGTTCCTTAACAATATAAATAAGACTGTTTATTGCAAGACTGTTGTTAATGTTTATATATATTTTTAAGTTTGTGATAATAATAAGAGAAGACATATTATTATTTACTTTATTTTATAAGAAAACTCATTGTTAACATAGTTTGTAGAATGTTGGTAAAATTGTTGATTCGACTGGATACTAAGTCAATAAAATTGATCTTTAAGTTTGTTTTTGTATAAGTAAATAAAAACTTATTTGTTTTTTCTTTAATTAATAAATAAAAACTGGATTAATTTTCGTTTTTTTTATTACTCCTTTTGATGAGTCACTGTGTACCTTTAGAGCCACTGTGGACCACAGGGTTGGGTCACTGTGTACACATGGGTGTGCACAGTGGCTCAAAAGTATTTTTTTTTTTATTCTATTTTTTATTATATTTTTACTTATTTTATGGAATTGTGTTGATTCAAAATTAAACTATAATAGTTAATTAACAATATGCAAAAGTTTCACATGAATCCCGTCATAATTTATATTTAATTTACCTTTTTGAAAAACATATGAGTCACTGTTGCCTCCTTGACCCTATATATAATAGTTACAAGCGTAAATATTGTACTTACATAAATTTGAGAATCAAAACTCGGGATGATTTTTTACTATAGTTATCGTGTTTTTTTTTATCAAATACAATAGTGAAACATAACAGTTTTACGCTAGGAGTCGCGTGAAAAGGAATGTGAAATTTAAAATGAAATCAAAATTAGAAGCAAAGAGAATGTAACTATATTATGTAAGATTTCTGTTCTCAATGCTCAGAATTTTCTACGGCCTTCCGGATTCCGGAGCATATAATCCCAGCCTAAGAGGTGGTAAAGATGGATGCATTAGCATGCAAAAATGTCTAAATGACCAGACATGCCTTTCGAGCTCCATATTATTGCAAGACATTTAATTTAATTATTATTTATAGGTTATACTATGTTCTACATTTCACCATTAATTCAATTTATATGACTTTTTGACATTGGTATTAATTTTGGATGAAATTATTGACATAATTTATTAGTTTTGATTTTGACATGTTTTAATTTAATATAATTTATTTGTCATTATTTATAATTTCTTAGATTCTTAAGTATTAAGGACATTTTAATTTAATTGAATCATTGGTGATTGTAATATTTTAAATTGTATATTCTGACATGCATTCTATATAATTAGACAATTCTATGACATTCAAAACCAATAAGTTATTAATTTATCAATCTAATGTGTTATAATATTATACTAATAACCTACAGTATTTTTGATATACAGTAGAAAATAGAATAAATTAGTATAAAAATTTAAATTACGTTGCACAAAATTGTAAAAATTTCATGATGCTGGCAACCCTTTGCATAATGTTTACAATTTTTTTTTAAATTTTAATCTACCTACACCTGATGATGACTTTGTCGAAACCGGTCGTGTAATATATTAAAATTAATGTAAAATACTTATTAAAGTGGAAATAGTGCAAGAAGTCCTGTGTGTTATTACTTATTACTGTAAGAGGTGGCACTCCGAATAAAAAAAAGTTTTCTAAATTCAAAATCCTCAGCTTTTTTACGTATTATCATCACAAGTGCTATAGATTGAAGCCTAAAATGAAAAAAAAAATACAAAAACTATACGTAGGTTAATAATATCGATTTTTACTTTAAGACCAATAATTGGGTTAATAAGGTAAATAAACCAACAAAACAACTATAATTTAAGAATTTTTATTGCATTTTAAAGAAAATGAAATACAAAAGTAAGTGAAAGTAATACGTTCCTACGAGAGTTATTTTGTAGTCGCGACAGAAAAAACTGCACTTTAAATATAACTCTGCGCTATTGCAATACGGCAGAAAATCGTGTACACATGTCAAATCTTACAATTGACACTTGACACTTCGATTTTCAGTTTTAATTTACTAAGCCCATAGTTGTATTTACAGTGCAGTTTCTTCTGTTGCGACCACAAAAAACCACTCGTGGGAACGTAGCCTAAATGTCAGTTGCCAAATTGATAATATTACGTTATGTTCCATTTGATAAATACGACAGTGGTCAATAGTAAAAGACAATAATATGTCCCGCGGCAATTAGTGGAACTAAATTTGGTAAATTGTTATTTACAATGCCTGAGGTTGTATAAAGTGCTGCCCGAGAAACGATACTCGAGTTAAAGGAGTTTAACAGCAGAATCCAGGTATTCTAATACCCATTAAAAATGCTGGCAATATTTTGTGGCGCGATCACAGCACCGCGTCTAGGGGACTTACATCATGAAAAGACTTTATCTATTTACGTTTTAGAAGTTACAACTAAATGTGGTTGTATTAATACAAGTAACTGACATAAATTCACACGTGGCTTATATTCCTCTTGTATGATATTATTGGTATCACTGTCTTCATCGCAATCTACTACTTCAATGTACTACTACAGTATACTATACAATAATGGTAATTTATTTTCTAAATACATACTTATGTAAAACCTAAATAAAACTAATGCTCGAATTTTCTAAAACATAAAAATAACATAAATTTTGTAATTCCTCCTTATGTCTGTTATGACTGTCGATTTTTGCGTAAAATGGCCAATTATTTTATTTTATTTTTATTTTATTTGTTCGGAAAACTTACAGCTACTTTTACAATTCAAATTAACTAGTTACTAACTACAAGCCATTTATAAGTTTTCACAAATAGCAAAAAAGAGAGTGCACATAAAGGCATAAGTAATCAGTGAAACATAAAAGCACATAAGTAATATATAGTAAATAAAGAGTGTACATAAAAGCATAAGTAAAAGCATGAAAGTAAAACAAGCTCAAGACGCAAATGTACAAGAAGCAGATACCTAATCTATGTATTAGGCGTGTTAATTAGTGTAAAGGTCTTTTAATAATTGCAACATTATAGCTATACATGGTTTTAGTAAATTATAAGTAATGCAACAAAAACAAACTCTACTATAACATAATAACTTATTAATTATTATCGCTAAGCAAAACTAAACTACAGCTAGCTAATCGACATTAAAAAAGGACTTAGTAACCAACTCTCTAATTGCATGAGGCTCGGCGGTGAAAATATCAAAAGAAGGGTTTACTCTAGAAAATTCATTTAGTTGAGAACTCGCTCTAAATATAAATGAATTACGGCGGTAATACGTTTTAAAAGTGGGGATATTGATTGGAACAAAATTTCTAAAATACTTAGTGGGATACAAAAGTTTATTTTTTCGAGCAAGTATGAGCTGTCAATGTTATTATTATTTTAATTAAATAAGATATATCAGTTATATTTCTCCGTACTGTCAATGGTAAAAAGTGAAATTGCTTACATCTACCTTCGTAGCTTGGCAAATAATGACTACTTCTGAATTGCAGGTATCGTAAAAAACGTTTTTGGATAGATTCAATCCTATTGCTATATAAATCATATTTAGGATTCCATACCTCTGAGCAGTATTCGAGTATACTACGCACATGAGCACAGTATAAGACTTTAATGACTTTAATTGTGGTGAAATTTTTACTCATCCTAATGACGAATCTGAGCGCTTTAGAAGCTTTATTAACAATGTGATCAATATGTTTGTCGAAAATTAATTTTGAGTCCATAATAACACCCAAGTCTTTCATATAATTAGTAGTCTCCAACACTTTATTACTAATGCTGTATGGGAATTTAAGTAAATTGATATTACGAGAGAAAGTCATCGCAAAACACTTGGAGACATTTAGGTCTAGTTTATTAACATTGCAATAATGATTAAATCTAATCAAGTCTCCCTGTAGCAGATGAAAATCATTAACAGAGGAAATCTTTTTGAAAATTTTGGTGTCGTCCGCAGATACTAAAAATTTACAATATTTAAAACATGATGCAATATCATTGAGAAAAATTGCAAATAAAAGGGGTCCTAGGATCGAACCCTGGGGCACTCCCGAAGGTATATAAATCCATTTAGAGATATATCCATTTATAGCTACAGCTTGAGAGCGGTAGGTTATATATGAAGAGAACCACCTGAATAGGTTTCCGCGTATACCAGCGAAGTACAGCTTCTGAAGCAGGATAGAGTGGTCGATACGATCAAATGCCTTACTAGAGTCAGTAAAGATCATATCGACCTGCTCACCCGAGTCCATGCAAGAGGAGATATAATCATTCGCTATAATAAGGTTGGAGACCGTCGAGCGCCCTTTCATAAAGCCATGCTGTTCGGGTATAAACCAGCTACGCAATGTAGAATATAACTGTCGATGTACGATGCCCTCGAAAATTTTAGCAAATATACAGAGCTTAGAGATGGGTCTGTAGTTCTTTATTTCAATTTTATTTCCGCCCTTGTGTACCGGTGTTATGAAAGCGGCCTTCCAGATATTAGGTACATACCCCTCGTTTAGTGATCGCGTGAAGATTATACTAAGAGGATGGACTAGACTCTTAGCACATTTAACAATAAGTATGGGATCAAATTATCCGGGCCAGCTCCTTTACTAATATTAACCGATTTAAGTGCATTAAAAATCTCAGACGAATCAATATCAATATTTCTTATGTCATGATTACTCATATCAACGGTCTGAAAATAGGAGGTGCCATGGCTGGAGTTCGACTGTTGAAAATTAGCCTCAAAGTAGGTGTTAAATAAGTTGTACACCTCCTCACCACTAGTTGCCAGTATCTCATTATAAGTCATAGTGGAGGAAAAAACATTACAAGCTTTTTTATTATCTTTGATATATGCCCAAAATGATCTAGGGTTGTTTACTATGTTCAATTCAGTTTTATTAATGTAGGATTCATAGCATTGACGTTCTAAAGTTTTAACTCTGTTTCTTAGTAGTGAGAAAGTGTTATAATCGTTAAGATTTCCATATAATTTGTATTTGCGATGATGTTTAAATTTTTCTTTTAGCAACTTTTTTAGAGATGTGTCAAACCAGGGAGGGAAAGTTTTGGACGAAGACACGAGCATATGGGGAATGTGGGTGTTACGTAGATCATAAATATTATCATAAAAATGTTTAACTGCTTCTTCTATCGCGTTATTATTTAAAATGTTATTCCAATTAATTGTATCAAGAGCTGCGCATAAAGCATCATAATCACCCGAATTATAATAATACTTTATTCTCTCCTTGACTTCCATTGTTCTTTGTACACTTAAATTAATATCGATGCACAATGACCTATGATGAGGGAGATCGTCCGGTACTAAAGGCTCGTCACAAGGGGTAACATCAATCTCGATATTGGAGAATACTAAATCTAACAGCCTATTGTTACGATTACGTACCTGACTACACTGAGATAAATTACATAATTATGGCGTTCTTAATCTCAGAAACAAAGATACATTAACAATTTTGACATATTGAATAGTGCAGAATAGCTATTGACCTAGTTCGTAGCGGCCTCGCTTTTTGTAAATTTTGCTTAACTTTTTAATTAAACCCAAAATTGCAGAGAAAGATTTTCATAAAACGCGCGAAGGCACTTTTTAGAGCTCCTGGACTGAGTTTTAGAGCTACTGTTCTAAGCAAATGAAATAATAAAATGAGAATGTTATCTCCTATATAGTCGTATAGTTCGTAGCGGCGTAGTTTAGAATTTTTAAATATCTTTGAATTAATATAGAAAACAATCTTATTCTAAGCCAAAAAAACTTCGAAAATAGCTTTAAGTTAACTGTGAATTACTCCTATCTACGATAATATTATTAAGCAAAATTTATATATATATATATATATATATATATATATATATATATATATATATATATATATATATATATATATATATATATATATATATATATATATATTATATAAAGCATGAATTTATTAACCTATTTAAATAAAAACGATAAATACAACTGCAAAATTACTACAAAATGCGAAATGTCGGGAACGCTTCAAATACCTAATATCGCAGAGTGTAGATTTGTAATAGGGCTCTTAACCCTTAGCTTAAACTACTAAGGCGGGTCAATAAGTCCGTGACTTTTTGAATTTCTAACCTCCTTACTGAAAAAGCAATACTACTCCTGTCAACAGGCATCTGTCACTTAACTCCTATCAAAATTTGAACTTGCTGCGTCAGTTAGTTTGTGTTTTACAGCTATCTTTATCAGACTATCCAGTAACTTAAGGAAACAATGGAAAAAAGTGAATTTCGTGTGCTTATTAAGCATTATTTTTTGCGAAAAAAAACCATTACCGAGACCAAGGCTAAGCTTCATAAATACTATGGGGACTCTGCACCATCGATTTCAATGGTAAAAAAGTGGTTTACTGAATTTCGTTGTGGCCGTACAAGCACTGAAGATGCCGAACGTCCTGGACGCCCAGTTGAGGTCTCTACACCCGAAACAATCGAAAAAATTCACGTTATGGTGTTGGCCGACCGAAGATTGAAAGTGCAAGAGATTGTGGAAGCCATAGGCATCTCGCATGGCTCAGTGGTTTCAATTTTGAATGATCACTTGGGCATGAGAAAGCTTTCCGCAAATCGACCACAAACGCAATCGTGTAACAACTTCACAGGAAGGTTTGGCGTTGTTTAATCACAATATGGAGGAGTTTTTGCACCGTTTTGTAACCGTGGACGAAACATGGATCCATCACAACACACCAGAGACCAAACAACAGTCAAAACAGTGGGTTTCTAAGGGTGAATCGGCGCCAAAGAAGGCCAAGGTGGGTTTGTCAGCCAATAAAGTTATGGCGACTGTTTTTTGGGATGCACGTGGGATAATCCACATTGACTATCTTCAAAAGGGAAGAACAATTAATGGGGAATATTATGCCAACTTATTGGACCGCTTCAATGAGGATTTGAAAAAAAACCGACCTCATTTGGCCAAGAAAAAAGTTCTTTTTCACCAAGACAATGCAAGGGTGCACACATGTGCAGTTGCCATGGCAAAAATCCATGAATTGGGCTATGAATTGCTCCCACATCCTCCCTATTCTCCAGATTTGGCTCCGAGTGACTACTTCTTGTTCCCAAACCTGAAAAAATGGCTCGGTGGAAAAAGATTTGACTCCAATGATGAAGTCATCTCGCAAACGAAGGCCCATTTTGAGGACCTCGACAAATCATATTTTTTGGAAGGGATAAAAAAATTGGAGAAGCGTTGGACAAAGTGTATAGAGCTCAAGGGGGACTACGTTGAAAAATAAAATGATTTATTTATCAAAAAATCTGTGTTTTATTCCAAAAGTCACGGACTTATTGACCCGCCCTCGTACTACCATACTAAATTTGTTCAAAATCCGTTCAGTAGTTTTTGCGTGAAAGAGTAACAAACATCCATTTATCCATCCATCCATCCATCCATCCATCCTCACAAATTTTCACATTTATAATAGTAGTAGAAAGTAGTCAGATTGTGAAACAGGCCCCTAAAGTAACACAACAATAATAATATTATATTTATGAAAACATAAAAGCAACTCATAAGTTTGCACCAAATTTTCGCCGAATTGACACTAAATTCTCTTCCTCCATAAATACGTCTGAACATTAATAAAACGCGAAGTTTATTAATACAGGAACATTTAAATTTAAAAGTTTTCTGGACTTACAATATTGTCAGATGTCGTAGTCAAGTGTAATCGCATTACATCGAGCGCCGAAGAATACAAAGAACCGAAGTTAGCGGGAGTCTGGACAACGTTCCAATATCGTTATTGACTTTAATGAAACCTCCTTGGAGGACGTTTTATCTTGCACCATTTTGAAAATGGAATTTTAAAAAAATGAAAAGGAAACGAGCGGTTGCAATTTGCCAATTGACTGCTAGTATCATGCCAGTAACTACTGTCTTGTGGACCATGTCGAATTTATTGGTCTTTAATCTCTTGTATTTATTTCAACTAGGTACCTAAGTACTTAATATCATGTTACATAATTGACAATCTGTAAGCTCATGTTAGTTTCTTCTGGATATGCCTTTTTCAAGTAAGACAGATTTTAATCATTATCATAGATGTATTAAATTAATAAGAGGATCTTTATAATATGGCTTGCAAGTGCATATGGCTTTGAAGATATACTTAGATTAAAAAAAAACTTTATTCCAAACAATAAGTCCGAGCTGAACTATTGCCGTTGTAAAGTTTTTATCCAATTACAAGAGCTCATATTTTCCGTGTATTGGTGCTTTAAAAATCCATTTACTTCTTCAAAATTTAAAAAATGATCCACAAACTTGGATGAGCCGAGTGCCGACCTAAAATATTTCAATTTTTCAACACAATGTTCAAAAACTCTCGTCGGAAGTTTGATGAGTTCGACACAAGGCCGGCGGAGCATCGGCTTGCACAATACTTGTTTCTTCACAAACTTTCAGTAAGTACATACTTTCATACTTTCATACTATTATATTTCATATATTATGTTATGCTGATCTTTGTTTCATGCTTTTAAAAGGTTGACAGACTTGACACTGGCAAAGTTAACAAGTAGGTACCTAGATTATTTGTTTTATGTTGGAAAAGTTGTTCCTCGTATTTTAGACTTAATACTTATCTTTGATAATACATACCACACAACAGATTTAAAGAAGATTAGCTTTAGCCCGCGCCTCCGCCTGCGTAAATACTGTATCCCACGGGAACACTGTACTTTTTCGGGATAAAAAGTATACTATATTTTAATCCAGTGCTTAAACTCAAACCATAGCAAATTTCATCGAAATGCGTTGAGTAGTTTTTGCGTGAAAGAATACCAAACATCCATCCATCCATCCATCCTCACAAACTTTCACATTTATAATAGTAGTAGGATACTTAGTGAAGTGTGGACACCAAAGCGAAGTGCCTAACGTAAGTATACTTTACTACTTATAATAATACTAGCTGTTTCGTAAATACACTATCGAGTATCTCGCGGGAACACTGTACTTTTCCGGGATATTTTTATCCCTATGTTTTAATCCAGAGTCTAAACTACTACCATACCAAATTTCATCAAAATCCGTTCAGTAGTTTTAGCGTGAAAGCGTAACAAACACACTTACATTCACATTTATAATATTAGTAGTTTTTATTTAGTAGGATTAATAACTCCCCACACCGATTTCGGTGACGGTGGCCGGTTTCACTGAAACCAGGCCAGGTACACAGGAGTATTTTTTATAGTGCCCAAGTGTGTGCTCAGTACACAAGAGCACACTCTCTTTCTTTACTCTCATAAGCCAATGGGACGGATAACCGACACGTCTGGCGAGAGATCAGGCTCAGGTCCGACTTTTACATGCCCATCCGACGCATGGATCATCTTTCTTGTCAGACAATCAGGTGATCAGCCTGCATTGTCCTAACCAAACTTGGAAACAACATTTTTTGTTGTTCCAATGCGGGAATCGAACCTACGACCTCCGAGTCGATATCCAATCTCTTACCACTAGACCAGTACTTAATCATCAGAGAGCCACAACCAATTCCCTGTTCGGAGAGTCAATTCACCACCTCGACTGTTAGTTAAAGCCTGTTAAAGCAGAATATTATGTTGACTTATGCGTTGTTTTACAAATTACACGTCCTCTATAACTATAACTTCACACCGAAACGGGACGATACTCGCCGCGGTGCTGCATTCTAAAAATCCACGTTTCATAATATCGACGCTGGAAAGGCAACCTTGCTTAAGCGTCAAATATGGGAATATACGTTACATATATCGTTGGAATCGTCAGATTTTTCTCTTTCTGCTGTTCTTGGTTTCATCCCGATACGAGCACTTTTGATGGCTTATAAGCAACCTGTGTTTACAATTATTTTATTAGAGTAGCTTGCAACTTTTGATGTTTTAAAAAATTTCGTCCCTTAAGCTACCCTTTATTTCACCACTTTGTAGGATGAGCAACTTTGCTTATTTGCGTTGCCTTGTATTTTTGAAATAAGAAAATATGCCTTACCGTAAAACTGGCAATAGTTAAAACATAATACAATTTGCCAGATCGATCTTTCCTATATTATGGCACTCAAGAAAAATATCCCTGCCGCGTTTACAGCCTATTTTGCAGATAAGCAATATTGCCGGGACAACAAAATTATACGATTGTGATATAAGCAATTTTGGTTCGACTCGAATATTTTTAATTTGGTTCATAAGCAAGTTTACCCTGCCGTATTTTACAATAAATATAATTTTTAGAAAACTTGCTTCTATTTGCTATTTACATTTTTGTCGCATACGCACATTTTAGATACAAAATAATAAACGGCGACTGGAGCATAAGCTACCGCTTTTCGTTGCGATATTGTGTCAGACACGTAAGGTATATATAGAACATCGGGCGCGGGCGCATCAGCACAGAGTACTTTTTTATATTATGCGCATCAGTCACTCGGTTGTCGTCGGTGGGGACGGTACGCAGATGTCGATCGTTAGAAGTGCATTAAGAGTTCGAAGGTATCCTGCGGCGACTACGACGTATTTCGATAGGTAAGTTAATATTATTTAGTGATTTTTTATTTTATACTTATACTCGAATATTACTTATTGCAAATAAAATAACTTTTACGGATTTTATCTCTGTTTATTACATTTTAGTTTTTTTTTTTGCAGCGGTTGTGATCACGGGGAGCTAGTAGGTAAGTTATTGTTTTAACGTTACCAAATGTGTTATTACATGTGCCTAGCTAGTTTTGTGTATGTGCATTAATATTTTATTCAATTGATGGCTTTTGGGTGTGCCTACTAACTTTCCTATAATATTGTTTGGTTTTACTTAGGCAATAAATATCTAAGACTTAAATGCATGAAAATGGCTGAAAAAGCAAGCGATCGAGGCTAATACTAACTAATGCCTTGGCTGCAAGAAGGAAGTTGTGCTTTGATTCAGAGGAAATGGGCGAAGTGCGTACAAATAGTGTGCAGGTTAAAGTTTTGCCTTAACAGTTTCTAAATAATAATCTACCTATTACTTGTACATTTCATGTTTTTAAATATTTATAACTGTAGGTGTCTTGAAATACCTACCTGCTTAATTCTTAGGCTTCAAATCACTTTTCACGACGATTTGACGTAGGTCTACTTGTAAAGTTCATTTTAAAAAAATTCCTACAACTGGTCTGCCGAAATAACCAATTCGTTTTAGAGTTCGGTAGGAACATAGATAAAAATGGGACCCCTACGAGGGCTGCACTAAAAGTATCGGGAATGGAATATTTCCACTGTTCCTGTCATATTAAATTCTTTTTAATTTAAAAATCCTTGGTTTTAAAAATCGATTACCGTTTATTTATTTAAAAAAAGATTCTTGGTCTTTTCACAAGGTCTTGTCAAACTTGTTTAGTCGTTGAGAAAATGGAATTGACTCGAGAAAATTCTAGAGCGATGATTTATTATGACTTTCGAAGTGGTTTAACACAAAATCAGTGTGTTGACCGGATGATTTCTGCATTTGGTGATGAAGCCCCATCCAAAACCACAATTTATCGCTGGTTTGCTGAATTTCAACGTGGACGTGTCAAGCTCAGTGGTGATCCCCGTCAAGGTCGTCCAAAAACTGCAGTCACCCAAGAAAACGTTGAAGCTGTGCGTAAGCTGATTGAGGAAGATCGACATATGACATACCGCGAAATTCAGGCAACTTTAGACATTGGCATGAGTCAAATACAAATAATCTTGCATGAACAATTAGGTGTAAAAAAGTTGTTTTCCCGATGGATACCGCATTTGCTCTGTGAAGAGCAAAAAGCGGCTCGCGTTACTTGGTGCGTCAGAACTCTCGAAAGATTCCACGCAGGATCCTCAAAATGCTGTATACAACATCGTATCAGGTGACGAATCCTGGATATACGCGTACGAACCCGAAACAAAAAACCAGTCACGAGTTAGGGTGTTCGAAAATGAGTTAAAGCCAACAAAAATTGTTCGTTCACGGAGTGTTGCAAAAAAAATGGTGGCCACGTTTGTCTCCAAAACCGGCCATGTTGCGACTATTCCTCTTGAGGGACAAAGAACGGTTAATGCAGAATGGTATGCTAACATTTGTTTGCCACAGGTCGTTTCTGAACTCCGTAAAGAGAACTGCAACCGCCGCATCATCCTCCATCACGACAATGCGAGTTCTCACACCGCGCATAGAAAAAAAAATATTAAAGAGCAAGAAATCATAGAATTATTAGACCATCCGCCGTACAGCCCCGACCTAAGCCCTAATGATTTCTATACTTTCCCTAAAATAAAGAATAAATTGCGTGGTCAGAGATTTTCATCACCTGAAGAAGCTGTGGACGCCTACAAAACGGCCATTTTGGAGACCCCAACTTCCGAATCGAATGGTTGCTTCAATGATTGGTTCCATCGTATGGAAAAATGTGTCAAATTTCGCGGAGAATACTTCGAAAAGCAATAAATACATTTTTAAATAGTAATGTTGTGTCACTTCCTTGATTCCCGAAATTTTCAGTGCCGCCCTCGTATCTATCCACCCGTCCTTGAACAGTCTTTCGCCATGCTTAATCTCATCGACCAGGACACTTACTACCCATTATTTTATGCCTAACCTCATAATTTTTTTGCAAATGAAAATGATGAATAGTTTTGTTCATCTAACAAAAAGGCAATTGCTTGGGTGTAACAAACTTCTCTTTTTGCTGCTTTTTGCTAGATAACGGTACAGAACCGGAAATACTAACAAACTTATGACTGTAATAACTACTATTGATTATTGTAAACTATTATTATGTATTATTACAGGATCATACACCTGAATACTCGTCATCAAATTATGAAGGATCCAATGTCTTAACTAGTGCTCAATCAGCTAATCAAGACAAACTACTAATACTCTTCAAAACGTCAATACCGTCAAGGTTTTCCTCCAGATGTAGTCCACAAGGAGAATAACTCAGTAACTGATGAAACGGTAGGTGTTCCTTGAACATAATTTTAAAATTACGTTATCAATAAAAAATATTAAAAACTTACTGTCATGAATTAGGGCGAGCGCACACTGCAAACACGATTGTAGTTAGACTGACTATTGCCATACAAACTTTGAGTTTTCAGTGTGCGCGCTTTCGTATGTTGTGTATGGCGATAGTCAGTCTAACTACAATCGTGTTTGCAGTGTGCATTCGCCCTTACTGTTTTATCGCATCCAAGGAGTTGGTTTCATCGTCCTTCCACGTACTTACTTACATGTTTTGCTGCTTTAATTTCAGGCACCTAATCTATTGAAAAAAAAAAGAAAACAGAAGACTAGCTATTTGGATTACATGTCGGATAATGAAGACTTTCAGTAGTCATCTACATCATGGGACGGTGAAGATACATCTTCGAGTAGCGAGAGGAGACTAATGAAAAAAGGAAGAAGCGGAAGAAAACAGCTGAAGATGGTAAAGTAGGTGATCTTGGACTTAAAAAAAAGAAAACAGGTAATAAACTTAAAGAAAATACAATAAAAAGGAATAAAGGTCTAGCGTATGTGAAGAAAGATGGCAAAGAAACAGTCCCGAAAACAATGAAAAATATTGATTTCTAAGGTTTACGCGAAAAACAATGAACAATGAAAAAAAAAATCCATGTAAAAAATGTTCACATAACTGCCACGAAATTACGGAAGAATGTAGAAAGAATATTTTTAATTACTACTACAATCTTTCATCGCAGCGTAAACGAGATTGGTTAGTAGCAAATTCACAAGCTGCTGAAGTGAAGAGGAAGCGTATAAAAGGTGATGCATCTCGATGACAAAAAACTTACCTTTAATTTATAAATGAAGGAGAAGGTCGTCGTCAAGTTTGCCAAAAATTTCTTCTTTATACGTTGGATCTTTCTCAGCGCTTTGTTCATTACACTATCTCTAATGCTGAGTGTAATTTATCTAAAACGGACTTAAGAGGAAAACATGTTCCAGCCAATAAGATGTCGGCTTCGATTAGACAAGGAGTTATAGATTACATTAAGAACTTACCAGCTGTTCCGTCACATTACTGCCGCAAGGATTCCACTCGATTTTGTTTACCACAAGAGTTTAAAAATATTACTCACCTCTATCAATGAAAAATGACTTTTCATCCAAGGGAAAAGACTACGACGGGGAAAAAGTTTTTTAAAACATTTTTTCTACCGAATTTAACATCACTATTCGTATTCCTAAGAAAGATAAGTGCAAGAAATGCGTGGCGTTTGCTAATAACCCAACTGATGAAACCGAGGAAGAGAAAAAAGTTCACTTAAAAAAAGTTGAACTCAAAAGCGAGATTCAAATTCCACCAAAATATCACAAAACATGAAACTTACTCCCTTTGTGTTTCATTTAATTTGAACACTCCGTACGGCGAGAGTAGGCTCTTCTACTATTCCAGAAAGTACAGTGTTTATAATCTTACTTTCTACGAGAGTTCTACCAGGGAAGGATATTGTTATTATTGGCGTGAAAGCGACGGCAAAAGAGGAGGAAATGAAGTTGCTACTATATTATTGAAATAAATTACAAATGGTGGATGACAGGAAAACTATAAAAAATCTTTTACTTTACAGTGACTTATGTTCTGGTCAAAATAAGAATAAAATTGTTTTTGCAGCAGTTCACTCTACTTTACTAGCTTGTGAACACATAGAAACTATTCAGATGAACTTCCTCCTACCTGGACATACATCTATGCCTGTAGACAGCATCCATGCTGTGATACAGAACAGCCTAAAAAATATAGTTGTTCAAGCGCCTTCCCAATGGTCAACATTAGCGAGGAAAAACCCAAAGCGGTATAATTAAAATATTCCGATTTTGTTGCATGGGACTCTATATCCGACAAATATTTTAAAAACAATTTGGCTGGAAAAAGTAAGTAAAATTCGAGTCATCACATTCAAAAAGAGCGACTCAACCCATGTGTTTATCAAAAATTCCATGGGACAAGAAGCTAAAACTGAAAAAGTATTTGTTCTTGGAAAGAACAAAATGCCTTCTCAACGTTTATATAAAAGTCAGTTGCCCATTTGTGACCATAAATATAAAGACTTTGTGAACAACTGCAAATCTTCTGCTATACCTCATCAGTTTCACGAAGAATACTTTAAACTACCTCACGGAAACGTGAAAAACCATTTGCCAGACACAGAAAACCTCATTAATTCATAAGTACAATAATAAATATATTTTTTGATTACTTTATGTTATAATATTTTACTTAAATTTCCGAATATGCCTATCTATAAGAAACATTTTCGGTACCATAGTTACATGTCAGTTTGGAAATTAGCAATTTAGGAGAGAAAGCTTTTAGATAGTTTGTTAACATTAATCAATTATGCCTACGACATCTTTGAACAAATATAGAGATCAGAAATGTAGCTCAGATGCGATATGAAGATTTTTGGTAAATAAGCAAAAGGCGCAGACACATCTTGAACTGCTCTATGTCTTATCAGAATTTGCCTCGCCCAAGGCCGGAGCACTTATTGCTTAACCACCACTTAACTTTGTTTGTATTACGTTATAACAATATATTAATAGTTCAAGTTAAAGTAACACCTTTCCTTGATGTTCTGTTAAAATTTCAGGTTAATGTGACTTAAAATAACGAACTCTTACAATGAAACGTATACCTTCTTGTGTACGTAACAAAGTTTAATTTTGAATGGCTATCTTAAAAACATACAGCGTCGCGATACGTTTCGTTTCGGTATCCTTCGACTTTACTTTATTTGACCCTAAGGCCGTGGTATCACTCCGGTGGAGCAGGCAAATTCGTGCTGAAGCATGACTCTTCAACCATAAAGTCTATTAAAACATTTAAAACATTTAATTACATTCTGTCTTGTAGCCATAAAAAAAAAAAAAAAAAACATGTTATTCCCGTGGTGCTTCCCCTTTAATTCTGACTTTTTGTCATCACAATTTTTGCTGTCTCCCGCTTTGCTTGGGGAGGGAAACTGGAATACTTCCTACTCCTCCTACAATCTTCTGATTAATTTCGTTGCGGGTTCCAAGACAGATTTAGCATGTCCCCCGGGCACCCCTGAGATCATATCAAAGGGTCTTTGCGGTTGGTTACCACTGTCGATCCTGGCTACACAGGAGTTGCAGTGGTGGGTAAGTGTGGTGGGCCAATTGCCCGTTTAAAATAAAATAAAAAAAAAAAAAAAAAAAAAACCATAAAGTCTTTAATGCTTACTTAGGGAGCTACTTAATAGAGACTTATAGTCCATCCATACAATTTCTTCAAAATCTCTACTAAGTAGCTCCGTAAGCGTTTACTGAATCTGAGTACGGCCGTAAGCCAACTATAAGCACTATGTTCATGAATTTCGCAAATCAATTTGGTTATTCGGCATTTCATTTTTAAAACGATAAAACAAAGATTTAAGAGTAGGTACAAGGTCGTTGCGATAAAAGCTAAACCCTGTTTAGGTCTAAAAAGGAAAGAGGCCGATCGCTACGTGCTAAAGCTTTGCCCGCATGTCCCTGAAAAGTTGTTATTCATTTTTTGGCCACCAGCCGCGCCGCCGTCGGTAAGTAGAAAAATTTTCCTCGCGGCATTGGTGCCCACTTTTATTGAGACAGCTTAGTGATCGCAGGGCCTCACTTATTTTGTACATATTTCTGGGACACTATTTTCTACAGCGATCGGTCTCCTTTCCTCTAACCTCCATGCTTTTTTATATAAATATAAATATGGCATCGGCTTATAACCATTTGCCAGTGTCAAGTTAAAAAGGCGGGAAATAGAACTTTTGTTTCAATTTTCAACACCGTATTCCTAAATCGTCAAGTCTAAAGTCTCGTCAAAGTCCAAATAAATAGTCAGCGCAGTCCATGAGATGACTCATCAGTCAGTCGATTCAGTAAAATAGTGAAGCTGTACTGAAAGTTCCTAGGGACTTTTGGAGGGAAACTCAAAATAGCACGTTTTTAGAAGTTGTACCACTTGCCCACACGTTAACGAATATCTAACGGTTAATATTCTACTAGTATTACATATTAAGAACCGAAATAACACAAATTTATGAAAGAAACGCAAAATCCATAACGTCACCCATTGAATTCCCCGGCAAAACTCAACCTCCATGCTTAAAACGGTAGCCACGTATGTTGACATACAGTATTGGCAACACTCCGGCGAATTCGAGCGGAAAATGAAAATAGTTTTGACAGTAATTTATAAACGTCGTCTTTGCCCGCCATTGTGGAAGTTACAGAACTTGTCACGAGTATTAATACTTATATAATATTCGGAATACTTGAAACGATTGCGCGATACACGAAACTATTTTGTATTGTACACGGACTTGTGGATAGTTTTATTCTCCACGCTTTACTTCAATGCATTAAAGTGATATTGCATTAACCAATAGGTTGTGGTCCTTCGAGCAGGATATATACTAATATTAATTATTATTTATTATAATTACTCGACAGATAAATCTATTATACTCAGGTAGGTAGTCTAATCTCATTATTAATAATGTCTTAATTTAAGAACAGTGTACACTTACTTACGAATTGTAAGAATTAATTTAACTTAAATTATATCTAGCAATATCCCGCGAATGTGTGAGTGCACGCATAAGCATGCGTAAAGCACCTCCCTCTCCAAGTCCCACACTGCGTATGCGTACACTCAGAAACAAGATCGTGCAAACACCACCACCACACAAGCAACAATGTCATGTAGATCGTGCAAGACCTCACACCACCATGCAGGTTGCAAAACTCGACGCGCGTTTCGCCCCGAACCCGGAGCATCCTCAGGAAGTGGACCTGGGAACAAAGTTCGTTAGTACAGTGTTTCTGAGTGTACGCAATAAGCAGTGTGGTGCTTCACGCATGCTTATGCGTGCACTCACACATATGCTTGCAGGTGTGAGTATTTTTTCACGGGATATTGCTAGATATAATATTAAACTTCCAGTTTCCAGCTATTTAGTACCTCCTCCGTCGTACGTCGTCCTCGTACGTCCTTCCTCTCATTCTGAGATTTAGGCGCTCAACTCACACTGGCGCAGAGTCGAAGCGACGCGACGGGTCATGTTTTGCATTTTGTTTCGTGGACCCACCCGACTCCAGCCGAGCGCCGTAGCGCGAATGCGCGGGTCAACGCGCATCGACGTGCGCTTCCATATTTACATAGCACAAATTTGTACTTAAATAATAGAACAATAGAGATAATTATGCTTTAGGCGGAAAAATATGACGCGTCGCGTCGCTACGACTCTGCGCCAGTGTCAGTTGAGCCTTACGCTAGTCGCTAATTTTACTGTACTTTGTCAGAAGTTCAGGACACGGCTTATAGAAGGATTCCGTACACGTATCAATGCCAAATTGGATATTTTTTTTAAACTGCTTCCAAATTGCTCGATTTCGTTGAAAATCATTTTCCTTGAATGTATTTAAAATATGCCATTAGCATTGAGCATGGAAAGCTCAGATTATAAAACAAAGTCAATTTAATCTGAGATGGAAAGTTACAAGTTTCTACCTCTTATGACTTATGTGGTTTGGAAATGCTAGAGGGGACAAACTTGAAAAACCATTTCGGATGTCAATCGAATTAGCAGAGGCGTACAGACAGACAGACGGACAGAGCGAAACTGTATGGGTTCCTAGTAGTACTCGGAGTCCTAAAAATGATAATTTAAAGACGGTAAAATTAATTCTAAAACAGTGTATGTGATTACAAAAGTAATAAAAAATAATCTATACATAGTATACATATAAAATAACCTAACCAAGAGCATGTCAGGACATGTCTAAGGAGGGTTCTGTAACTATAAACGCGTAATAGGTTTTTTTCAAATTACTTCAAAAGTTACTGTCCGATTTCGTTCAAAATATTTTTCCTTGAGAGTATTAATTTAAAGAGCATGATCTATCAGCATGGAAAATTGCAAGTTTCTAAGTCTCATAGTTTAGAAATGCCGGGGGGGGGACTGACTTGTAAACCACTTTGGAGGTCGATTACTCGAAAATGGTTGACTTTGTAAAAAAGTCACGTATGAATCCTTGCCTTTATTTAAAAATACCTATTAGACGATACTCCACATGACGGGGTAAAATGAAAATATATTTTTCATCCCCACCTTACATGTATGGTGAGCCCTTAAGTGTAAAATTATTATTATTTTATGATGCCAAAACCGAGATCTATATACAGTATTTTACTGTACCAAATTTCATCCATTTATATTAATTATTGCAGAAGTTAGAAGCGCGGACAGAGAGACGGATGGATAGAGCGAAAATATAAGGGTTCCTTGAGTATTACGGAACCCTAAAAAAGTGTATATCTGTGACATAGATGCATTGATAACTATGGATACGATATAATACGATATATCCTTACAAACTGACAAAAATTTTGTGCTGCGACACTTATTAACATTTTTCATTACTGTTACATTTTACTCACACAGCAAACATTCGTGAAAGGGATGGCATGCTTAATTAAATAGCAAAAAAAAAGATGACTACACGTCACTACCATTTAAGAGAATAAATAAATAAGCGCGTTTATTAAAGCCATGGAGAATAGAGGTAAGGAGTACCATCTCCATACATGAAAAGTGTCCGTAAAATAGCGTTAAATAGGGGGCGCTACAGACGCAAGGGTGTAAAGCGGCAAAATTTAAACGGATAATTAAATCTTGGTATCGTCTTCGGTTTTATATATTAAAATATTTTCGACTATACGAGTAATTAGAATATTCATGATTTACTGAATTAACTACTAACAACTAGTCATACTCATCAAAAATTCTAACTTAATAGCACACACCCTTGCCACTCTAGCGCCATTATGGCCAGTTTTGGAACTATTATTTCATTACTTTTGTCGGACACTTTTTAGCTTTTCTGCCTTAGAGAGATGGTACTCCTTACCTCTATTCTCCATGATTAAAGCTTGGAATAAGCCATAAAACATGTGACGACACAGAAGGTACACTAACTAGTAAGGTGGGTAATCGGTAGTTTGACAACCATTTTATGCAAGATTAATCAAGATAATAATGGCGTAAATGCCTACTATTATTAATTTAGATAAAACTGCATATTTAGTTTTTTGTTTTAAATTAATGTACCAAACAGGAATCGAAACCTGGTATTTAAAAACACATTTGTATTATTGCGCTTTGATAGTATTGATGTTGTGGTACAAACTCCGCAAAGTAATAAAGGACGGCACACATTAAGAAAATTATTTTAAATCTATAATTAAGCTTAACTAATAATGAAGCTTTGTGTAAATATAACGTCAAAAAAGTAGTTTGTTAAAAGTTAGCTTATTATCCAGAATTTGTTCCTCGTTAGGAAAACTTACTATGAATCTCTTTTTAACTGACATCCAAAGAAAGGAGGCGGTTAATGGTTATACGTTTGGCTGTATATAAAGAGTGTCTCAAAATGGTTTTCGTTTTTAGATGTTACATAAAAAACAAAATATCAATTGAATCTCGTTTTATTTAATGTTAATTCAAAGAGCAATTCTTGAAGTTTATTTATGAAAAACAACCGTTTGCAAATGCGCACCATTCATTTGTTCACACTCATTTAACCTGGAGCTAAAATTTTCAATAACTCGCTGGAGCATCACTCTTGGAATGTTCATGCTTGTTCTTGATGTCCTTTTACGCCCAGACGATTTGTCCGGCATTGTATTCCCAGTCTCTTCAAACTTGCACTCCCAATGCTTAATTAAATTGGCACTTGGCACATGTCTTAAGCTTTTTAAATTAAAAATGTGTCCTGTAGAGACGACGAACAATAGTGTAGGAATCGTTGTTTATATGAAACGCTCTCACGCAAAACGCGCGCTGTAATCCCGTGAAACGATTCATGGCTACTAAACTTAACAAGCCCGAAGCCGGCCAAGTGTTTGACTTTGAGTCCACTCCCCTCCCCCTGCTACCTGCGGTTGGCGCGTATTGGTCAATTCAAAAACGAAAATAATTCTGAGACACCTCTATATCCCACAAAAACATTACGTAAATGAAAAAAGCCAAGTATTTCTTTTGCAAAAAGGTATGAGATGTCGTAGAGACCAAGTGAAATTCAAGATAGTCCATTTGATTAGTTACTCATAAAAAAAAATTAACAGTATGTGGTAAATTGTATTTTTATAATTTATTATATTAAATAGTGACTTGACAATGAGCACTTAAAGAGATGAATGTCCGGTACCGGTATTCATCTTATAATATAAATAAGATAAATAATATATTATATAGATTAGACCCATGCAAGTCACTGACAAACCTGGAAAAGCATTGGTCTCGACATCTACGACTTCTTATAACTTTTTGCAAAAGAAACACTTGCCTTTTTTCATTTAGGTAATGTTTTTTGGGATCTCATTTCTTTTTGTAGGTTACCCGAAGACAAATAAATTTGGGGCTTTAAAGACCGTGAACGCACTTATAATTTCTCCGGTGTTGCGAATGTCTTAATGTTGGGAGTAATTCCTTACTATCAGGCTCTCCATTTACTTGTTTCTAGATCTATTCCATAAATAAAATGATTACTGGCCGTGGACACCCGCAATACCAGAGGAACCACAAGTGCGTTCTAGAATCAATTACTCCCCTCCATAGGCCTACAATTTATTTGACCAGGGTAGGGTTTGGAGATTGTAAAATAACTGAACGCACTTGTAACTCCTCCGGTGTTGCAGATGTCTACAGTCTAAGTGTGCAAACGGATCACCTTATGGTAAGAAATTACTACAACTTCATACCATCAGGCGATTCGTAAGCTCGTTTCCAGATCTATTTCATAATTAAATCATCGCCCATCATAGACATCTGCAACACCAAAAGAGTTACAAGTGCGTTTCCGATCTTTAAAACCAACCTCTGATGGTAAGAAACTATAACAATTCCTATCCACCATGCACCAGGCGATCGGTTTGTTCATTTTCAAATTAACTAGTAAGAACTTATTACAATTTCATACTAACGGGCGATCCGATTGCTCGTGTCCAGATCTATTCCATAGTTAAAACGTTTACCGCCGCTCATGGACATCCGCAATACCAGAAGAGTTACAAGTGCGTTTGCGAGCTTTGCATGAGGAAGGTACCTGTGTCACACTTTGTGACACCGGTACCTTCCTCATGCAGTGAGACACAACTTTTTCTATATTTTCCCTTTATATGTAGCTAATAACCTAGCCTGACAGCAAATTAGAAATTTCTATGTCTGCTAGTAGTATGCTTTAATTATGCTTATTCTCCTTATATCCATACCTCCATCTATTCATATCTTTCAAAATCGCGTTTTTTGCCGCTTAATATCTTCTAAACTATGCACTCGATTATTATAAAATTTAAAACATTAGCTTGTGCCGCTAAACGACTTCTCTGCGACAAAAATTCAGACCGCTAGTTTTGTTACAAACAAAAATATGGGGGCACGAAAAAGCCGCGCAATGCTTCGAGAAAAGATAGCTACGGCCGCTTAATACTTGGCGATAAAGCAGCCGCGCTATCAGATTTTTTTTTTTTTTAATTGACGAATTTGACTTGGGTATCATTACCTACATTACATTAGTATTGGGACAGAAAATTTATGAGTTTTACGCCATGAAGAAATAAATTCCGACTGTTCAAAAACTGCTCCTTGTTTTACGAGAGGACATTGACTTCAAAGGAAGCCGAGAAACGCTCAGAAAAATACTGAGGAAAATTCATCTTCGATATAAGAAAACTCAACCGAACAGATAAGTACTCATTGAACGCAACGACATAAGTGCTTGGAGAACAACATACCTCCAAAAAATTAAGAAAAACGAACTTGGTGAACAAAACCCAATCATATATTTGGACGAGACATACATTCATTCTACGCACACAGTCGGACGCACATAGCAGATTGATGACATGGATGGTGTTTAGACTTTAGAACCCCGTTTCAGAAGGGAGCAGATGTATAATTATTGTTCATGCTGGAGGAGAAACATGATTTGTACAGAATGCCTTAGTGACAATTAAATCAAATATGAAAAGTGGAGATTCACGACGAAATGAGCAACGCAAACTTTAAAAAGTGGGTAACCGAAAAACTTGGAACAAAAACATTGTCATGGATAATCCTCATCACAGCATTTGTATTAACAAATGCCCTAATTCAAATACGAAAAAAGGTGATAATTATGCAAAAGTGGCTTACTGAAAATAATGGGGAATACAAAACCCCAGCTGTATGAATTAATAATCAGGCACAAAGCAGCACATGAGTACGAGATTGATAATTTGCTCAAAAATCACGGACACACAGTTCTTAGGTTGTCACCATACATACCACTGTGATTTTAACCCCATAGAAATTATTTGGAGTTCTATGAAACATCATGTCACCGACCACAACATTGGAAAGACCGATTCAGAAATGCCGCAATTATTCTCAAATAGATTTAATGCAGTATCAGCAGACGAATGGCAAAAATATTAGGCGCCTAAGGTAAAAAAAAAATTGAAAACGATTATTTATAAAAAAGATGTATATTTAGATGAATCGTTTAACATAACTCCCTCTGGGAGTTGTGACGGGAATTCAATGGGTGACGTTGTGGTCTTTGTATTTCGTTTATAAATTTGTGTTATTTCGGTTCTTAATGTGTAATATTGGTAGAATATTAACCATTAAATATTCGTTAACGTGCACAATTGTGGGCAAGTGGTACAACTTCAAAAACGTGCTATTTTGTGGTCCCTCCAATACTCCCTAGGAACTTTCAGTGAAGCTTCTACCACTTTACTGAATCGACTGACATGACTCATGGACTGCACTGACTATTTATTTGGACTTTGACTAGACTTTAATAATTGACTTGACTTTACGGTGTTAAAAATTGAAACGAAAATTCTATTTCCCGCCTTTTTAACATAACACTGGCAAACGGTTATAAGCCGACGCCATACACTAACAAAAACTTTGAACAGTGACAGTGAAAGTGACAGTTGCTATTCTGACGATGATGAATCTGGTGATTGTAATGGTTCCGAATTTCTGGAATTCGACCTTTTAATTGTCTACTAATGTTTTTTAATTGTTTACTACAATTATAATATTAAAATAAATTTTAATATTATAATAATTTTGTGTTTATTTTTTATTTCATGAAAAAGACTTATGGCCTTATTTATAAAAACACGATTCCTCTAAAGCACCCTTCAGAGGTTGTTTATTTAATCTGTTAAAAAATCTCCACCACAGAATATTTTAATCGACGTTTATCGAGTATTTTAAGGAAACTTGATTTTATAAAATTAAATAGGACCGAACGAATATTTCCCTAAAAACCGCCAACTTCCAATTGATGGCAACACTGGGTTCGACTTTAGCGATGCCTTAGCGGGTCAGATAACTTTGTGGACCTATACGGATAAGGCACCATGGAAGAAGGAAATTTAATCTGATTATAGCGCCTTCCTCACGGTCCAGCCTGCAAATCCAACACCGGTACCAATAGCCGTCATTAGTGTCAGGCATATAAAATGTTTGCATACAAGTCCGCTTCTAGACCGCGATATTAAATTAGCAGGCAGGACTTCCTCACAGTAAGGCGCTTAAGGCACACTCATAGTTGTTGATACAGATTGACACTACTTCAGATGCCCAATTCTCTTAATTAAGTATTTTCGTAATATTATCTGGGTTTGGGTAATGCACGGCGCTGATTCATTCGCATCGTGAATTGTGTTTTCAAAACAAATTTTAAGCTATTGCATAGCTTCTATCGCGGGCCTTGAGCGCGGGGACCGTATCCAGAAATTCCGTAACGAAAAAACCTCATGCTCCGTGCATCGTCTAACGTCGTTTCAGCTCGGCAGTCTTCGACACGGCGTTGTGTGCGTGCGATTAGACGTATTGTACGACTCTACGAAACTCGCACGAATCGAGACGAGCTGCTCCGAAATCGGACGAATACATAAGCAGCTGTTTATGAGAAAGTATATAGGTGTATAGGTATTTATGTACAACAGTGAATAGCTGTACTTGTAAAATTTGTGTATAAAGTGTTTTGAATATGAATGAACAAAGTGCATTTATTATTAATGAAGAAAGTCACGAAAAAATAGTGAAAGAAAATGAGTGAGTACTCTATATACATACATTTTATTATTATCACAAATGCTTGCTATGCAATAGCTTTACCGCGGCAGTACCCGAGTGCCACACGTCTTTTTTTTTTTCAAAAAAAAATAATTCAAATCGTCGAATCGTGCGCGTGCCAGCGGGACAGCCTGAAAATTCAAACGAGATTTAACTAATATTAATAATTACAAGATTTTCTCTTAGTATTAAGGTGGAACGATTCCCATACTAATATTCCGGCCCATTTTCTGAGGCAAATGGTAATAATAATGCATGAAGTTGTGCGCAGCTATGTCCTTTCTATTAATTGCGCTCGCAGATTGAATAAAATAAAGAATTTTCATACAAAAATCTAATAAAAATCGATTGAAAAAAATCCTTAATTATACGCATGTGTGTGTGACAGAATTTGCGTAAATACACAAGTTTTTGCGACGTTGCATTCGAAATAATGTGTGACGAGGATAGCCTATGCTTCTATCGCATGTGCGCGACGTTGTCTGGTCTACTCTGTCATATACGCGCTGCACTAATTTTCTACTTTCTTCAAATCTTTTGAATCTACGTTGACAATGTTGCCAATATAAGCAATTTTCCCTAAATTAGTTTGATTGTTAGACCAATGTTGCGATATACACCTTGCAAATAATTTTCTTTACTCTTTTTTTATTTTTTGAAATAAAGATAGTCGTATAGTGCCTCGCATTTTCTCGATTGATCTAGATCATTTAGGCAATTGACGTTGCAATAAAAATACGATAACTTTAGTCTATATAAGGTAATTCTAACACGGATATAGCAACACTGCCGTTCCGCGTTCGTGCGTCAATGATTGTTGCTGTAACAAGATGTTTTTTATCGTTTATTTTTGTGTGGTTTGTGCCTTGTGAATTGTGAAATGAAAAACTAAATCTGGAAAAAATGGGTCCGTGTCGGACATCTAGTGCGCGTTATAAAAAGCACACATATTCAGGGCCGAAAAAGTCTCTAAAGCAAGTTCAAGCACTAAAACGACATCATGGCAGTGATCTAATGTCGTAAGTATAAACTATAATTACAGTCTGCGTGCCATCGATTTTTGTGTAACAATAAATTGTTTATTCAATATGCACATCTTTATCACTTACATTCGTTGTTTTATTTCAGTCGTGACAAGGTGTGGCGCGAAAAAAAAACAACTCCACAAAATGAAACACCGGGAATTGCTAGGTTAGTTTGTGCAGCATGTATACTCATATTGTTACTGGGACCTAGTATTGACTTGAATTTAGTTTTTTACAGAGATAATAGTGTGAAAACTTACAGCAGACAGAAACCAATTTTACGAGTGGAGGCTACTTTCGATACACAAACATTGTCTCAAACATCAATTCCTGTCACTAATACTGAAACTGAAGCATTGGAAATAAATTGGCCAGTGCTTGATCCAACGTTGGATAGTCACAAGTTGACTATTGAGAAAACATTTGATATTAAGTTAGCTGGTCTGTCTGGAAACCGGATTGTTGAGATACAACATGTTGTTCGCTGGGCGTTGGCAATGGGATATCATTCAGGGACTTGTGCAGGCAGTACGATTGAGTTTAATAAGAATAATTAAAATCAATATATGGACATCGTAAATTATAGACTGTCTCTTTTATTTATAGATATGTAAACACAGAAAGACGACGAAATCCCATACCAAAGTTAAAACTGTCCGCTATAAGAATAATGCTACAACTAAAGACATGCTGTATGGGCAACAAAACGAATCAGGGGCCAGAATGTTCTTTACGGAGAGTTATAAAAAGGAAGTCCGACCAGCTGGCCTCTTTATTGAAAAACAGTGAACTGAAGATTTTTATGGAACAAATGAAGACTAATGATGTCACAAAATTTAAAAGGTCAAGATCATAAATTCGAAACTCTCCATACGACGATGAAGGAAATTCAACAGCAGAACACCGAGATCTCCAAATCCCTAGTTTTCATGTCTGAAAAGTACGAAGAAATGAGACGTGAATTAGAAAAAAGTGAGACAGAAAGAAATTATTTTTTACATAAATTTTTTTTTATTAATTTTATATTAATTTACATAAATGAACTGGAACTGAGAGTTAGCGACTTGGAAAAGTCAAACCGTAATACTAGCATCGAAATACGTAATCTTCCCCGAAAAAACCCAGAATCTAAACAGGATATTTTTAATGTAGTTAAATCAATCGGAAAAGCTATTAATGTCTGCATAGAATCAAATGATATTAAGGACCTGTTTCGCTATGAATATAAACCCTCCTCTGGAATGCCTATTATCGTGGAGCTTACAACGGCACTGAAAAAATAGGCTATTATTAAGGCGTCAAAAGAGTACAGGAAAATTAACAAGACCAACTTGACTACAAAAGACATTAACTTACCTATCCCTCCAGTACCTATATACATATCTGAAAGTCTAACACTTTCAACCAAAAAACTATACGCAAAAACTCGTAAATTTGCATCAGAAAACCGCTACCAATACTGCTGGACCAAACACGGGTACATCTTCCTCCGGAAAGAAAATGGTGCTAAAGTTGTACGTGTCAACAACGAAGGGGACCTCGACAACCTGGCTCGGCCAACTTCAAATTGACTAGCCTTAATCCTGTATGTCTTTAATCTATATTACCTTAAACTTAACTCAATACCAAAACTTTACCATATAATTAAGCACTTTATTACACTGCACACACACACATCAAATATACATCACACAAAAACAAACGTACTTTTTTACTTCATCCATATCATACTTTACCTTGTAAGTTCCTGCTACCATATCTTTTTATACTTGAAAATAACTATTATCCAATTTAATTTGCTAATAATAATTGTTTCTCTTAGCCATGTAACTATCGAACGATTTTCTCGGTCCAAACACACTCCCTTAGACAAACCATTAAACCCACATCTACACAGTGATTGACAACAATGATTACTTAAACAGCGAGCTTGATCGTTTAACCGTCTCAAACTCCATTCAAATAGAACCTGAGGACTGCGAAAACTATTTAAAAGTCACATCCAAGTCTCTAAAAATTATCACTCAAAATATAAAAAGCATTTATAGAAATCTTGATGATTTTTCAACATTTCTTACAAGACTGAATGTCACCTGCGATGTATTGATTCTTACTGAATGCCGGTTGTTGGAATCCAAATTACCACCCCACTTAGAAAATTATAAACTACACTATACATCCATAACCCACAATCAAAATGATGGCGTGGTTGTTTATATCTCTAATAACATATACACCTATAACATCGAACAACTAACATTTAAAGATGCCAGTGGTCTCTTTGTAGGTATTGACTGTGACTTTGGTATTCTCTGCCTATATAGATCTCCATCACAATATAATATTGATTCCTTTTTAACTTGCCTTGATATGCACTTGAAAAGACTAGCTGGATTTAGAATGTTAATCATTATGGGTGATATTAATATCAACATAAAACCTGATAATAAGGACAGACGTAGTGAGCTATATCTCAATTTACTGGCGGAGAATGGTCTTCTACCTACTCACTTGTTTCCGACCAGAGAATCTAACTGCCTTGATCATGTTATGATCAAAACCATATTAGAGACTCACACGTGTGTGATCAACACACATGTAACTGATCATCTTCCTGTCCTATTAAGCATAAATAACACAATAAACTCTAAAAAACTATTAAGAACCGTAAAAGTAACAAACTATGATAATGCCTCTAAAGATATAAATAATGATGATCTTTCACATATTTTAAAAATTGATGATCCTAACATCGCCGTTGAGCGTCTGGTCTCGCATCTAAGAGAATCGTTGAAATTAAATACAATTATTAAAAAAATCCCTAATAGAAAACAAATTATTAAACCGTGGATCACAACTGGCCTCTTACGATGTATCACCCATCGAGATGCACTTCATAAAAAAGCGAAATCTTCACCCAATAATGATATCATTAATACTACGTACCGCAGATACAGGAACTTCTGTAATGATTTACTACATCGACTAAAAGCTGAGTATCACAAATCTGAGATCAATAACTGTAAGAACCCTAAACAGACTTGGAAGACCATTAGGAAAATCACCAATACTACAAAATGTAAAAACCCCGCTAATGAGTTATTGAAATTAGATCCAGACGGTCCTCAAGCATCTATAGATGGAGTTAACACTTACTTCGCTGGTATAGGTAGAAAATTTGCCGAGGATCTGAAGAGGATTGTGAAATCGGATCCTCTTCTAGTTCTAGTTCTTTTGCGCTGTATCCCACTGACAACACAGAAGTGGAAAACCTTATACATTCACAAAAAAATGACTCGGCTTCTGGATGGGACGGCATTCCTGCCCCCTTCCTTAAATCGACTGCTAAAAAAATTACTCCAATTCTTACATACATTATAAATATTTGCTTTGATAATGGCGTGTTCCCTGACTGTTTCAAGCGAGCTATTATTCACCCCATTCACAAAAGTGGGAGTAGAGACAGCGTAGACAACTACCGACCAATTTCAGTTCTATCTGCCCTGTCAAAAATTATGGAAAAGGTGTTAAACATACGTTTGATGAACTATCTGATTCGAGAACAGTTGATATCCCAATCTCAATTCGGATTTCTACCAAAAAAGTCTACTGAAGACGCTGTTTCACGCCTTATTAATAACTTATATATATATTAATTATATTAATACATTTAATTATATATATTATATAAAATTAAATGCCCCGTATCACTATCCTCGTTATCCAATTACCAAAATATTCTACACTCCTAAAAGTAAAACAAACATCCTAAAATACTCTCCCTAATCTAATATCTGTGCTGATTACAACCTAGCTTGCACATCTGTAAAGGACCTAGATATTTTTAATGATTCCTGTAAGAGTATAAAAAGCAAATTAACTAAATACAATAATCAAACTACTGTTTTCGGAAATTAAAACTACATTGTAATTATTATTAGACATTCAATTCATATGGGGTTTAATTGATTATATATAAGGAATGATATCTACTGTTCTCAATGAATGCTGTACACGCCTATAATTGGCTTACACATAAGTGCATGTTTTAGTTTAAGTATATTTTCAATGTATTTCTGTGTTTTGCTGTTGGCGAGTCTAATAAAGAAATAAATAAATAAACTTAGCCTCAAACATGGATAACTGTAAAAAATGTGTTGGGATCTTTCTAGACCTATCAAAAGCTTTCGACACTGTCTATACACCCATCCTCATCCAAAAACTTGAGTCCATAGGTATAAGAGGAATTCCCCTCAAGTTATTTGAAAGTTTTCTATCGGATAGGTTTCAACAAGTAAAAATCGACGATCACCTAAGCACTTACCGTACTACCACATATGGAGTTCCACAGGGTAGTGTTTTGGGCCCAAGACTCTTCCTGGTCTATATAAATGATCTGTGCAACTACATTCCCTTTTGCGGAAATATTTACTCCTATGCGGATGACACCGCCCTAATATTTACGGGAGAGACTTCGGCCGAAACACAAAGAAATGCTGAGGGTGGACTCAGGCAAGCCATAGCTTGGCTTCATAAAAACCTATTGACTTTAAAC
Source organism: Phengaris arion (assembly GCA_963565745.1). Classification (NCBI taxonomy): domain Eukaryota; kingdom Metazoa; phylum Arthropoda; class Insecta; order Lepidoptera; family Lycaenidae; genus Phengaris; species Phengaris arion. The sequence goes on along the minus strand of OY751439.1, from coordinate 4,506,286 downwards.
ATTAAAAAAACAAAATATCTAACGTTCACTATAACAAAAAAAACGCCAGGCTGGACCCACCTTCAACATTAAAGCACACACCTGTAGAACGGAATATGGTACGGGGAACTCTCACATAAACCTTCTTTCAGCACGTACACGAAAATTGACCTGGATATTTAAGGCGAATATACCCCTGGATGACGTCACAGATTTGGGCGTGGCCTAACACTTCCCGCCGCGTCACCCGCATACACCCCGCGGCGCTCGCGATCTCAGCGTCGCGTTTTACATTATAAACTGAGGAACGGCCCTTTATACGACTTTAGGATTGGTTTAAATGCAACTTAAAAATATTAATTTATTTTTGGTCTGAGAGCAAAGAAAAATGTAGAATGTGTCAGCTGCTACTCCTTCTGTAGAAGCCGGTCGAGGTTATTTCGGAAATCTAGAAATTATTTCTTAGGTGATGCGGCTAGCAACCCATCACTTTTGATTTCATTTTCCACCTCTACGCCCACTAAAATGCAAAATGAGGCCTTTTGGACTTATGAACTTAGGTTCTGTCTATCCCTTATGGGATAAATACGTGATTATACGTATGTAAATATTAATTTATACTAAGAACAAACAATAAAACAAAATATATCTATGAAATAAAATGGCAGTTATTAGTAAAACTCATAATTATGTATGGTAAGTTGCCAATGTAGGACAAGTAAATTTTTTGTTAGTTGTTCATTTGCTTTTTTTTTCTGTGTATTGAATCAAATTATATATACCTATACAGGATGTCCCGTAAATCGACGTCAAGCCGTAAACCCGTGATAGGCCAAGTTACAATAGTTCAGAAAAATTAAAAAAAAATCCAAGTAATGTGTCTCAAAAATACAAAGCTTTTAAGAAAAACGAAAAATCGACATCTTGTGGTGGTTTTTTAGTTCCCGGCACTACAAATTTCTACTTTTTTTGTAATTTTTTTTTTGTATGTAATCCTGAATAGTGCTTTAGTAAACTGGTGCCTAAAATTTAAATCAAACGACTCCGACTTGAAAGGAAATGAGGCTTTTTGCCCAAAACAATGATTCGAATTTAATAGTTTTCTCGACTTTAACTGACTGTACTGGAAAAAAAATGTACTACGCTTGTTTGGCAGGTAATTTTAAAAGTTGACGCAGCTTTATTAGCTGTAGTCCAAAATGGTATGACACTTGCTAGATTATTTCTTAAATTTTGGACAATATTGATTTTTGTAAAGGAAGTCAGTTTTCGTCAATTTTTTCTTACTTAAAAGGATTCAAGTGTATAGTAGGTACATAAAAAGAGATTTGTATGTTTATTATGAATAGACAAAAAACTGGACTGATTTCACAAATTCTTTCACTAACAGAAAGCACCTTATCAGCCAGTAACAAAGGCTAAAAATATATTATGGACTAGCTTTTGCCCGCGGCTCCGCTTATATCGATCTCTCGGGAACAGTTTGTTTTCCCAATTAAAGACGATTTTTTTGTAGATGTTGCTAGTAAATTATAGTTTCATAAAACAAAATACCGGCTAGTTTAGTATTAAACATGTTGACAAAGTCTTTTCAGAGCAGTAATGTCCAGTCGAACATATTTTCTACCCATTTATAATAAATTATAGTATTTTTGTCCTATCAAATCCATTAAATAAAAATAAGTTAGTGATTAAAACATGTATTTCGATAATATAATAATATTTATTTCTATTATTACAACATCTAAAATTCTTTAAAATACAATTGTCTTTTACTTATGACAACATCATATTCTTCTTCAGTCTTATTTTCATCTTCATCTTCTGTACAAAACCGTCTACATAATTTTATATAATCTTCATTTAAATCACATAAATACTTTGATGATTTCGTAATGTCACGTCCTCCTTCATTTTCTTTGTTATTTTCGTTTCTCTTACGAGAATTGGATAATAAATTTTCAGAGTTCAATTTCTTGCCTGAAAATATAAGGGATTTTATATACACTATCAATATCTTTAGTATCTATTATTTAAACTTGTCATGTTTTCTTTTTAACGTGATAGTAAATCACTACAATAATCGCACTACCAAACTAACATATCACGGAAATATTCCCATATTATCAACATCTGAGTGTATCTCCCGCGTAAATGAGCCTGAGTCAACTATTATAACAGCATTTTTACTAGAACATAATTTCACTAGTTTTAGGGCCAGCGGGTACGAAAATTAATTATAGTGCTCTCGTTAGCAGACTGGCGTGTAAACTACTGCGCCACAAAGGGCATCGGAAATTTAACTGTGAACCCAATGTAAACCAAGCTTATAGGTAAATATTGTTATTGTCATAATGTATATTATCATCACATAAATATGCTCTATTAATAATAGCTCCCCACACCGATTTCGGTGACGGTGGCCTGTTTCATTGAAACCAGGCCAGCTACGCAGGAGTTATGTTATAGTGCCCAAGTGTGTGCGCAGTACACAAGAGCACTCTCTCCTCCTTTACTCTCATATCCCAGTGGGACGGATAACCGACACGACTGGCGAGAGATTAGGCGCAGGTCCGACTTTTTACATGCCCATCCGACGCATGGATCATCTTTCTTGTCAGACAATCAGGTGATCAGCCTGAATTGTCCTAATTTTGTTCCAATGCGGGAATCGAACCCACGACCTCCGAGTCGAGAGCCAAGCTCTAACCACTAGACCACGGAGGCTGTTATGCTCTATTAATATTATCAATAAATTAATAATTTTTGACCTCTTTGATTTTCACTTGCGTTTTCATCTCCACTTTCTCTTCTTTTTTTTCCATAACTGGGTATAGTTTCAGAGTTTAATGGACTGTTAATGTTTTCAGACTTTCTTTTGGACCCAGTTTTATTCTTTTTAGCTTTAACCTTCATCGCTTTATTATTTATAGCTTCTTCTATGTATTCTGGATCTCTTATTGGCATGTTTCTGGGATATCTTGGATCAATTAGTTCGGGTAATAAACAGTTCAAGTACAACTTTTTCAATTTGTTTTGCATTTCATTTTCCCAAAATGAGTCATCCTTTATAATTACTTCAGTTTTTACTGGTTCATTTTCATTATACCATATACCTTATAGGCATTTATTCATGTTAGTGATATGTAGCTGGCCCTGTATTTGGTAGTACCAATTGTGACTTTTATGAATTTGAATCACACCATTTTTATTTTGTTTATAAAAAGATAACTTGCCTTCTGTGATAGCTTGATTGATTCCTTTTCTAAAAGCAGTTATTGGGCATTTTATTTCTAAAATCATATCACCATTGATGACCCCATCGGGTGAAGCTCCTAGGAAAGGCAAATATTTATCAATGAAGAGTCCACAAGGTTGAACATCAATATTTTCTTGTAGTTTTTCTATAGCTTTCTTTTCATTTTCTCTTCCATGTTTGATAGATGCTACATTATATAGTGTGTCCTTATATAAAATTTCTTTTACGAGATTAGCGCAACTAACATCTTCGCGTCTCTTTATCACCTTACCAAAATTTGAAGCTGTCAAAATTGTCCTTCTAATTTCCATCCACTCGCTACACATGCTTTGCAATACAGTTTCTTTTTGTATTCTACGCACACACATACACACACGTACACACACACACACACACGCACACACACACGCATACGCACACACACACGCACACACACACGCATACGCACACACACACGCATACGCACACACACACACGCGCGCGCACACACACACACACACACACACACACACACACACACACACACACACACACACACATTCTTCATCTTTCAGACAACTATGCTTAATTAAATATAATATATCGATGTTCTCCTCATATCCGCGGGTGGAACCTGGAGTCCTGAAATACAGGGTACCCTAGCTTAGGCTCCAGTTCACACGCCATTGATTTTGTAATGTTTGTACCTTTCTTTTGTTGTGTGAAAAATAAAGCATTATTATTATTATTAGTTTGGGTTTTTGGGTGTCAGTCCGGATGGTAAGAAACATTTTCTTATTTTTAGAAACTTTTGTTTCCATTAATAGATTGTAACGAACGCATTATGGTGCATAATATGTATAGTGACTTTATTTCTTTTGTTTCAGGAGTTGTGCAGGATGAGGATGCATAATAGAAGTAAAATGTTTTCCATCTCTGCACTGCAAAAATCAAGACATCAGTAATGCTGCCAAGAATAACAAAAACTTTCCCATTATTGAAAAAAATGGATTCTTGAGTTTAAAACCAACACAATTATTATTATCAGGTAGGTTTTAAAATGAAGATTTTTCTTTTTACACTACATGCCATATTTTTTGCATATAATACACTAAGAAAATATGTGAGGTGTACCTATTGAATAAACAAACATTGTGTTTTCAGGTCCAGGGACAACTTTATATTACGAAGAAGGCCAAATGCAAGTAGCATTTGGCCTTATATGCATATGCTTTATAGACGTGTCATCACCTATAACAGTAATAGAAGTAGCAAAGAATGAAAATTTCATTAATAGTATGATTCCACAACTGGTGAAATTTTATAAAACCTCAATAGTACCAGAAATCATACTTAGGCGAATCCCTAAAGGTGAAAAATGCAGTAATGTGTAAAAAGGGATGTAAATAAACGTTTAATAAACGGTTTTGAATTCAATACACTTCACATATTTTATTAAGTTTTTATCATAAAAATAATATAAGGTTACACATCTACATGTATTTCTTTAATACAAATTGTTTATACAGAACAATGATTAATAAAATTAATGATAAAAATGAAATAAAATAGATTTAAAAATTCTGTGGCCGAGATACGAACCCTGAACTCTAGGAACTATATTACAATTGGTGTGTATACCGTTATGCTATTGTCACTTAGTCAAAGATTGCAAAATTATGTATTACTAGATAAGTAACAGAGAACGGTTAGCAAAGTCATGCATGTGTGAGTGATAAGTCAAAATACGATAAATACCCATTTTTTGCAAATTACTGTTCAATAAATTAATTTATTTACATTTCTATTGCTTCATAATTATAATATTAGCTCGCGGAATCGTATTCCAAGTTAAAAATATGTAAAGCGAATTCGAAAAGTAAAAAAAACCACAAAAGTACAGAAGTGGTGCCATCTAGTTTTTATTTGGCGTCCCTAGGACCCTGTCATTCAACCTTAAGTCCGTTTTGTACTTGTGATCTGTATACCAAGCTGGATGGTGAATATGAATATTATAGGCAGAATACACGCGACCTAGCGCCGCAGGTCCTGCTCCGCGGACTAGTACCAAAGAATAAAAAACTTAAACCTTTTCATCCGTTATTGGATAATTTATACAGTATTCTTCGAGTGAAGTAACCACTCTTGAAATACTGTAGTACCTGGGACAGTTGGTTTTTTAATTTCGTATAGTAGCCCAAGCACATACGGCATTTTCACAACATAGCCTAGTCCAGAGGAATGACTGGTCAATACGTCTGGAGCCAACCATGTGCGGGTTTCCTCACGATGTTTTCCTTCAGCGTTAGAGCGTACGTATAATGTACTTACTTGAGATCTAAAAAGTCTCATTGTTACACGCCGCAACCAGGGAATCGAACTTGCACTCTCTCGAGTGCGAATCAAACGGTCTATCCACTAGGCCACGGAGTTCTTTTTAGCGAATATAATATTATAAATTAGCAATTATTTAAAAAATGTTTCTCGAAAAACGATTTGTCACAAGCTGGATTTTACCAGGTAAAGCGCCATACTCACCAATATTTTTTATTTGCTTATAATTTTTAATCGCGTCAATCTAAATACCTATTTCTTTAAGATTCATGTATCTTCAACAATTTTAAAATTTAATTTGTAAAAATGTGATATCTTTTTAGCCAACATCCCTATGACCGTCCGTCTCTTTGCAACTAAATAATGATAACATTAAAAAAATTATATTGACAATCTAGAGACATGTCAGCGGCCAGCGCTCAGCTGCCAGGTTGTCAAAAAATGTCAGCCAACAAGGAAATTAACCTTGTTCAGGCTTATGTGGATTTAAATAAATTTTGCCAAAGCGGAGAATATGAGAGAGCGTTGAAAGCATCTGGAAAAAGTAAGAAATAATAATTATAAAAAAAAATCCAGTTATTTACCCCAAAGAAAGTGCTTTTTTGCCGTAACCAAAATGACACTTAATACTTGCTTACTTGCACTACGAAAGTTTGAATAAAAATTAACCTACTCTATAATAATTAATTGTTAATAATAAAAATATAATATCCCAATCATTGTGTTTTTATTAAACATACCAAACCAAATAATGCTCGCAAGTTTTTATAAAGTTATCTACCAACCAATTACTGAGCCATTCAGTATGTTTGTTGTGTCTTATTATCAATTATTATTTTACTGCCTTTAACTATTATTACCTAATTATTACTGTTACCTATATTTCTGTTATTTTTTTATATATTTTCAGTTCTACAGATTGCACCAAATGAGCATAAGGCATACCACTGTAAAGTGATATGTTTTATACAACTACATAACTTTAAGGAAGCACTGGCTGTGCTTTGCAATCCCAAGAATGCAACACTTGCATCCGATTTGCATTTTGAGAAAGCTTACACCCAATATCGTCTCAACTGCCCCAAAGATGCGTTGGAGACCGTGGACAATGCTCCAGAGTTGACACCAGCGTTAAAAGAACTAAGGTAAAACCGTCTATTGATAATATCATAGCCTAAATAAAAAAAACTTAAATAAGGATTTGCGGCCTAAAACTTAAAACTTTAAATTAGGTAACACTACTTTTAATCCTACTACTATTATGAATGTGAGGATGGATGGATGTTTGTTACTCTTTCACACCAAAACTACTGAAATGATGTTGATGAAATTTGGTATGGTAGTAGCTTAAGCTAACTTAACACATAGGCTACTTTTTGTTCTGCAAAGTACAGTTTTTCTGTGGGATACTGTGTTTATGTGGGCAGAGACGCAGACATAAGCCAGTATTAGATAAAGTGTTATTAGTATTGTATTCTTATACTTATTATTATTACTTTCTAGGGCTCAAATTTTATACCGACTAGAACAATATCAAGACTGCTACAACCTGTACCGAGATATTGTGAAGAACACCACGGATGATTATGAAGATGAGAGGAAAGCCAATATGGCAGCCGTGGTGGCTAACTTGGCAGCTCTTAACCCAGTATGTGTACATAGTACATACATTATTATTAATTAGGAAAAAATAAGATATAATAAAAAAATGTATATTATTATGTACAAAACAAAAACTTTGTGTACAGTTTAACTTATTAGAAATGCATTAATAAAAATAACAACAACACACTACCTCAGATTATAAACACACTACCATAATATTGTGTTTGATAGATACAATTTTGTCTAAAATTAGTTGACATAATAGTATGTCAATCTGTCGCAACATTTTCTTTTTTTTCTGTCTAAGAGGCAAAAGAACCCTTATTTGGACCAAAAGGCGACTTCTAGTATTAATAAAATTATCTATCCACTGACAAAAAAAAGGTAACTAACTATTTTCAACATAACAGTGGATTGAGGAGAAAAGAAGCAAACAATTGTTAAATAATATTCTAGTATTATTAATCGAATATATATTTATTATAAAATATTAGTTTTCTCTTAGTTTATTCACCTCAATCAAAATAATTCTTATAAACGTTTTATTTCAGTCCTCCGAACTACCTCAGTTTGAAGAGAGTACATACGAGCTGTCGTACAATACTGGCACAACTTTGGCAATGAAAGGTAAATACAATGAGGCGTTGCCAGTACTGAAAAGGGCAGAACAAACTTGCTCTGAGAGTGTGCTGGAAGATGGCGGTACGGAGGAGGAGGCAAAAGAAGAAGGTGCCATTATACGGTAAGTTAAGCTTTAAAATTCAAAATTACAATGTATTTTTCAAAGTTTGAATTTAGAATAGTCAAAATATATTATAAGTACAGAATACAGAATGACAGTTCTTAATATTTTTCGGGAGTCATTGTTTTTCTGCATTGTCTGTCATTTTCATCTAATGGCCAGGTACCTGAAGATTATATATAATTCTATGATTGACCTGATGTTTTAATTACCTTAACATCATTCATTAATCATTAAGGGTCTGTCCCAAAATCTACTGTTAAGCATCAGATAGCTTATTTGCATGTTTTGTCTCTGTCATTCGATATAAAGTAAGCAGCGACAAAACTTCCGAATAAGCTATCCTACACTTACCCTCCTATTGTAAAACAGGCCCTTAGTGTCTTTGAATACTTGGAACTATTACTTCACTTTTATGGTAAAAATCTTTTACAGAGTACAACAAGCATTCTGCCTTCAACAGATGGGCAAAGAAAAAGAAGCTGGTGCTATTTACCAACATGTATTGAAAGACAAACCGTCCGATCAAGCTCTTGTTGCTATAGCGAGCAACAACTTGGTTGTCATCAACAGGTAAAGAATAATTTTATATTTAACTAAAGAATGATGCGTCATGGATAGTATATCGAATAAATGCCATTTTCTATAATGGCCGAATACTGTGAACTACCGGAGAAAAAAATATGACCCCTGATATCATAGAAACAATTAGAATAAACTTAAAACACTTCTGGGAAACACACAATCGTCGCGTGGGAGTGGCCCGCGCGGGCTGATATAGATATTGACCAAAAACTATAAGTGTATTCTACCGCCCCGGTTATCGGCGATATTGTAAAATTCTGATGGTGAGAGAATTTTTCAAATCTTTCAGTGTTTAGTAGACAAAAAAATAAAACTTTTATGTCGTCGACTGTACATACATCCGGTCGATCCAAAGGATAAAGTATTTTTCGTTTCGGTAACTGTAAGTTATGAGCAAACAAAAAACAGTAAATAAAACTCTATTGGACACAGTGGCCAGTGTTCCCAGTGTTCATACAAAAATGCCCATTGTTCTTTTCCCTGTGATTCTGTATAAATAGGCTTTAGTTATAGTTTATTTATACCATTTTATGCCCCTTTTGATAATCTGTACACATTTTATGAGAATACAATTTACAAATATATTCAATGTTGCTAGCTGACAATATATTATCTTCTTAAAAGTAATATATTATTAATGATAGCCTGTTGTTCCAAACTGAGATGTTTCAGGTTTGCTATCATTGTTGGTTTAAAATATGTCCCTCAGTTCGGTGTGCCTTTTGGCATAGGCCTCCTCCAATTCTTTCCATTGTGTGCGGTCTGTGGCCCCTCGCGTCCAGTAAGGTCCGCCTGTAAGTTTGAGGTCGTCCTCCCATCTGCGGGTTTGACGCCCCCTGCCCCCCTTTATGGCCACAGAATGGCCTCGGAATCCCTCTTAAAAGTAATAGACCAGTTTAAATACCTAAGTTAACAATTAACCTAATCATCATTAAATTTATACAATATAATAACATATTAAATTTATCAATATTCAAGAATATTCTACTTACTAAAACTGAAACTTCAAATGTAATTTCTAGGGACGGCAATGTGTTTGACTCTCGCAAGCGTATGAAGGCTGCGACTCAAGACGGTCTGGACCACAAGTTAACTTCGCGCCAGCGAGCCAGTATCGCTTACAATCAAGCTATACTCGCAATATACTCTAACCAGGTATATTATTTATTGCATTGGCAGTTTTTTTTTCAGCCTATAAGGGTAACTGTTTATAAAACCAAAAAAACGAGAATCTAGAATTTAGAGTGATAATTATTATTTTTATATTTCTGAGAATCGAGCAAGTTCTAGCATAATATTATGATTAGTTTTAGCGCGCCCGAGTTCATATTTATGTGCCAAAAAATACGAGAATCTAGATTCCTGGGACAAAAAAAAACAAAAATAATTACTTAGTTACAATTTTTATTTTTCTGAGTATCGAGTGAGTTCTAGCATAATATTTTGATTAGTTTTAGCGCGTCCGAGCTCATATGTATGTGTATGGGATATTGCGAACATTGTGTGCGTGAGTACTGAGCAATTTTTAAGCCTAGATCACTCGGTTTACGGGACAGGGCTTGTCCCGACTTGACGTTTTAAATTATACCTTAAATACAGGACATCTGGCATCCTTAATTGCAATAGACATTAAGCGCCCTTTTCGTGTGGTGCCCCGTGAAACAGAAAAAGGTTATTAAAGTATTCTTAATCCTATTTGAAATAAGAGACCAATAGCATGGATTTTTCCAATGTGTTTCAATGGAAAAGTCCAAGCAATATTGAAGCCATTACGGCTCTCCCAACAAAAAAACATGGCCTCAGCACTTAATGATGATAGGTAGAATATCCCAGAATGACTGTCTATATTGCATTAATAAAATGATATAAATAAGTAATTTTAACATACCAAGGGCCTGTTTCGCAGTGACAGATAAGCTATTTGCATATTTTGTCTCTGTCGCTCAATATAAAGTAAGCAGCGACATAAATTCCGAATGAGCTATACGACAATTATTATAAGATTGTGAAACAGGTCCTAATTATATCATAACCATGAATGTTTATTTTTTCCCAGCCGGACTTCTGCAAGCAGTGTTGCGTGAAATTGTCCCGGGAGTTCGGTCAGGAACGCCGCGCCGCTTTGGTCGAAGCCAGCTCATTGGTCAAGGAGGGAAAGAGAGCGCAGGCTGTCGCCCTCCTGCTCAAACACTCTGGGGAACTAACACTAGCCGCCGCGCATGTGCTGCTCGCTCAGGTTGGGGAACGTACCGATTAACCATATCACGTGACCACTTTTTTACCATTTTACAATTTACAATCCCCGCCCTACTACTTTTCATATAGTACTACATAACGACCTCTGTGGCTCAGTGGTTGAGCGCGTCAGTACTCAGACCGGAGGTCACGGGTTCGAATCCCACCAAAGGAACAAGAATCGTTTTCTATGTTCCTGGGTCATGGATGTGTATAGTATAATAAAAATCTTAAATATGTGTATAGTATAACAATTATGAAATATATTTCCGTCGTCTGGCACCCGTAACACAAATTCTTCGAGAACATACCACGGGACCCAGATTGACGTGGTGTAGAAGCGTCCATAGATATATATATATATATATGGAGGTCATTTAGTACAAGTATATAAGTTCTTGGGCGGTCAGTATATATATACTGACCGCCCAAGAACTTATATACTTGTACTAAATGACCTCCATATGTAGCGGTCACTTTACCTCTACTATTGTTGTTTAACACATTAAAGTTGTTCTTGAATAATAAAATAATACCTACCTTTTGTCCTCCAACTCCCAGTATTACCACTGTGAATAACAGCCTAAGCGCCGATTACACCGAAATGTGTGTGACAGCGGAGCGGTCAGCAGCATAACTGTCATATAATTTTAAACTTTATCTTCACTACTACAAAACATAGTTTCGCTTGAGACAACCGCCGCCGCTCACGGCGCTCCGCTTCCATTTCGGTGTGGATCGGCCCTAATCCTTACTACAGTGATAATGATGATTTATTAACAGGGTGATCGGAAAGCAGCCGTGAAACTTCTAGAAGAGAGCGAGTACAGATACCGTCCGGCGATAGTGGGGCTGTTGCACATTCTGCTCTGTGCTGACAACGAGTATGCAAGAGCTTCGGATATGTTCCATGATGTTTATGAGCATTACAAGGGTGACGAGGAGGTATGTGTTTTTTTTTTTATTACTAAGGGTCAGTTCATACAGCGACGATACGCGACGCTTCGTGGTGCTGCATTTTAAAGATACCTATTAAAAATTAAACTTTATGCACTACACAAAAAGATACACGTTTCATATGACATCAGTCATGGCTGGACAGCGCACGTGCTGTGTGCAACTTGACTTTAGAACTCTTGCAATAAAACGTGTATCTTCTTGTGTAACGAATAAAGTTCAATTTTAAACAGCTATCTTAGAAATGCAGTGCTGTCGCGTATCATTACGTTTCGGTGTGAATTGACCCTTAGTTTTCAGGAACTACATCATATTATCAGAAAATAACCGACCATAACTATGAGATAAGATATTAAGAATATCATAATATTGGTATCTAATTAATGTTAAAAACAATCTTATAATTTTTATAGAAAATATTATTGATGTAATCAACAGTACTTTGTTTTATTTGATAAAAATAGGATGTAAAACTTAGTTGTATGTCTAAGGAGGAGTGTGCCAAATGCCACAATAGAATCTTAATTATTAAAATTAACGTGTATTAAAAGTAGTATCATATTGCAATACAGTATTTTATCATTGTTTTAGAACTTGCGTCGCCTCCGCGCAGTATGGGAAGCCGCTGCGGGCGCGCACGCTCGCGCGGGCCACGGCGCACGCGCAGCCGCCGCGCACACCGCGCTGGCCGCCGCCGCGCCGCCCGACCGCCGCAGCCTCGCGCGCCTCGTCAAGGCGCTGGTGCACGACCCGGACAGGGCGAGAGAGCTGGCCGCCCGCCTGCCGCCCATCTCCGAGCTGGAGGTCAGTAAATATAGACTACTGCAGGCACATGGTCCACTGCTTATATACTCGGGTCGGCCGCGCCGCCCAACCGCTGCAGCCTCGCGCGCTCTTCGCTATCGCCGAGGAGATCAGTAGAAAGAGAGCGGTAGCTAGAGACGGTGATAGCTGTAGATAAAGATGGTGTCAACGACAGACAGAGATATAACGACAGATGTTAAGGAATAGGGTAGACAACTACATGTAAAATATTGAGTTGAATGTATATGTATATTCAGAAATATTGAGGTATAACAACTTGATAAATGTAAAAAAATATAATATTTTATGTGTAGTTTAGTAATTAGATAATTACATCTAAAAAGTAGAAAAAAAAAGTTTAATTTTTTTGCTAAATAAGTAAACAAAACCTACATCATTAGTTTACTTACATCATATACAAAAAAATTCACTATAGTAAGTATGAACTTAAACGAACAAAATATATAGGAGATATTTACAAATATGTTCCTGCGGCCGTATACTTCATACACTTTAACCTAGGCGTGACGTCACAGCTAGGTACGACTTTAGTATGGAGCGTTTTCACGAGACTTGCGAAATTTTGTATACAAATCGCTGTACCTTTGACAATATTGACTTTTGATATGCTGTTTCTTCTGAGAAGTTACACCATATTTAATAGTACTATTAATTTATGCATTAAAAAAATCTGTTATATAGCCTCTTCGTTCACTGACCTTTAAGGCTACTGGCAGTTTCCGCCAGCTGTCAATGCCACTTTGCGAGTGAGACAGTAACATAGATCCTCAAATTCAGTAGAAATATAATAGTTACATACCACTTTATCTACCGAACTTTTAATAGGCATATTACATCTCGACTGTGATTTTTTGTGTAAAATGGCCAATTATGGCGTTCTTGATTTCAGAAACAAAGATACATTAACAATTTTGACATATTAAATAATTAAATAATTAATACCTATTGGCCTAGTTCGTTGCGGCCTCGCTTTTTGTAAATTTTGCTTAACTTTTTAATTAAACCCAAAATTGCAGAGAAAGGTTTTCATAAAATGCGCGAAGGCACTTTTTTGAGCTCCTGGATTGTCTGGATTGACTACTGTTCTGAGCAAATGAAATAATAACATGAGGATGTTATCTCCTATATAGCCGTATAGTTCGTAGCGGCCTTAGAATTTTGAAATATCTTTGATTTCATAAAGAAAAAAAAATCTTATTCTAAGCCAAAAAAAACTTCGAAAATAGCTTTAAGTTAACTGTGAATTACTCCTATCTACGTTATTATTATTAAGCAAAATTTATACCAGAACAATTGTTACTTCATGAGGAATAAAGACTTTTTAATATTAAAGCATGAATTTATTATATTGACCTATTTCAATAAAAAAAAAATAATAATAAATACAACTGCAAAATTACTACAAAATGCGGAATGTCGAGAACGCTTCAAATACCTAATCTCACAGAGTGGAGATTTGTAATATACTATATGTATAATATTTGTTCTTGAAGTGATTTTTAGTGTAAAAATATTTTCTAATTTCCTGATAAACGAAAGTTGTAATAAAAAATAACATTGCTCTTCAAGGGTAAGATCGATGTGGACGCTTTGGAGTCGTCCAAATGGATGATGGGAGCGAAGGTTGTGAAGAAGACGGGCCAGACTAAACAGGACCAGTCGCCGGGGTAAGCATTGTGTATTATGTCTAGTCTAACTAGATCTCGCCATGTTGTCGAAATTCGCCCATAATAATTTAAATAAGAAACAATTTTGAGCTTAGGGGTGAATTCACACCAAAACGGAACGATACACGACGTGGCGCTGCTATTCAAAATTGAACTTTATTCATTACACGTCTCATTGTAAGAGTTCGAATATGAAGTTTCACCGCGCTGCACAGCGCATGTGCAGAGTATAAATGAGTTCATATGAAACGTGTATCTTTATGTGTAGTGTTTAAAGTTCAATTTTGAATAGCTATCTCAAAAATCCACCGTCGCGTATCGTCGCAGTGTGAACTGACCCTTATAGGTGTACGTTTGTAAATAAATATTTTATTATAGAACGCCCGGTTCTGAGCTGGGTCAAAAGCAGAAGGCCAAGCGAAAGAGGAAGACCAAGCTGCCGCCCCATGCCGACCTCTCCAAACCACCAGATCCAGAAAGGTAAAGGTGTTCTTCTTTATTTATTTATTTAATAATATTTATTTGTTTAATATATATTAATTTCATAATATTTATTTATTTAATATATCAAAGATGTCCATTCCTCACCGCCAAATAAAATGTAATGGAAATATAATTTCAGCTGTAAATAGTTTTAAATACTTTGGCAGAATATATACATCGGCATTAAATAATTTAGAGGAAATTAAATGTAGAATAGGCCAGGTGAAAATAGCCTTCTATATAATGTCTAAAGTTTTATGTAATCCAAAACTAGCATTCTCAACAAGATATCGTGTACACAAGGGTACTGGTCCATTCTCCTATACATATGTTTGTGAAGCGTGGACTTTTTTAACAAAGAAAGTTGTCGGCGGATACCAGGCATTTGAAATGTGGGCACCTCGAACAATGTTAAAAGTTTCTTGGTGCCAATTCATATCCAATATAGAAGTTTTAAAAAGAGCTATGTGCGAACGCCAACTCATGAATTTCATCATTCAAAGAAAGGTCGCTTTTTTCGGTCACATACAACGTGGAACCCAATACGAATGTATACTGTTGATCATAGAGGGTAGGATACCTGGAAAAAGTGCACCTGGTACACAAAGACGAAAATGGATGGATGATGTAAAGGAATGGACTAATTATTAGCCCAGGATCGCAAAACATTCAGCATACTGACCGCCAAACTTTAGTATGAAGATGGCACTCAATGATGATGATGATTTAATAAAAACAAACTCCATGCTTAATGTCCATACCACACAACCACAGATTACAATTATAGGCTACTTGACTCATATTTAATTTCATACATAGAAGGAGTATTTCCTTTAGTTCTTGGCTTACGAAAACGTATTCTAGCGATATCATAAATTAAAAACAATAATTGTTTTTATTAGACACAAAAAAATATAACATTATTTTAAAACCTACAACAATTTTTTTTACAACTAATCACTTATAAAAAACCGCCGAAAACACTATTCGCCATGTTAGTTGATAGATTACCTGTGCTGTGACGTCATACTAGTACTATTTGTACTGTTTGACGTTTTGACATAAATAACTTTTTAAGATGTCAAACTATTTATTTACAGAAACGTTCCGTTTCACTACTACATAACATGTGTTTAGTGTGTTTATGTCGTCACATCCTTGCCGGAAGTTACATCGAGGTGTTTTCATCAGTAGAAATTAGAAAACAAAAATACTAATAAACTTATTTTTAAATCAACTTTATTTATCAATCTTAAGTTTTTAATTTCTGATATCGCTAGAACACGTTTTCCTAAGCCAAGTAATAAAGGAAATACTCCTTCAATGTATGAAATTAAATATGAATTAAATAGCCTATTGTAATCTGTGGTTAAAAAGAGTATGGGCATTATGGGCATAGCAACAAATATGTATTTTTATAAAATAATTGTAGGAAATTTATAGATTAGCTGAGCATCATTATAGTATATAATTTGTGTCATAAACGTTTCATAATAATTATGAAATGTTTAGGACTTAAATTAAAACAAGGTCCAGTAACCTATTATGATGCTCAGCACATCTATAAATTTCCTACAATTATTTTATAAAAATACATAATTGTTTACGAAGTCCATCACGGTTTTGGTAAACTAAATTGAAGGTCGCTGGTCACCATCGTTCCCTTGTGCTTTTAATAGTTTTATTGGTGATTGTTTTTAGCATGCCTTGTATGGTAAATAATGTTTACACATAAGGTGGTACTGTAAAATGCCTGCACCGTAAAATCGTAAACAAACTGAAAAATTATTTCTCCAAAGACAGCAAATGATAAATTCGTAATTTAAATTTAAATTCGGTTACATAATATATGCTGAAAAATTTTAGCATTAAACTTGATTATATTTTATAATACTAAGGCGGGTCAATAAGTCCGTGACTTTTTGAATTTCTAACCTCCTTACTGAAAAAGCAACACTACTCCTGTCAACAGGCATCTGTCAGTCGACTCCTATCAAAATTTGAACTTGCTGCGTCAGTTAGTTTGTGTTTTACAGCTATCTTTATCAGACTTTCCAGTAACTTAAGGAAACAATGGAAAAAAGTGAATTTCGTGTGCTTATTAAGCATTATTTTTTGCGAAAAAAAACCATTACCGAGACCAAGGCTAAGCTTGATAAATACTATGGGGACTCTGCACCATCGATTTCAATGGTAAAAAAGTGGTTTACTGAATTTCGTTGTGGCCTTACAAGCACTGAAGATGCCGAACGTCCTGGACGCCCAGTTGAGGTCTCTACACCCGAAACAATCGAAAAAATTCACGATATGGTGTTGGCCAACCGAAGATTGATAGTGCAAGAGATTGTGGAAGCCATAGGCATCTCGCATGGCTCAGTGGTTTCAATTTTGAATGATCACTTGGGCATGAGAAAGCTTTCCGCAAGATGGGTGCCGCGTTTGCTCACAGTCGACCACAAACGCAATCGTGTAACAACTTCACAGGAAGGTTTGGCGTTGTTTAATCACAATATGGAGGAGTTTTTTAACCGTGGACGAAACATGGATCCATCACAATACACCAGAGACCAAACAACAGTCAAAACAGTGTGTTTCTAAGTGTGAACCGGTGCCAAAGAAGGCCAAGGTGGGTTTGTCAGCCAATAAAGTTATGGCGACTGTTTTTTGGGATGCACGTGGGATAATCCACATTGACTATCTTCAAAAGGGAAGAACAATTAATGGGGAATATTATGCCAACTTATTGGACCGCTTCAATGAGGATTTGAAAAAAAACCGACCTCATTTGGCCAAGAAAAAAGTTCTTTTTCACTAAGACAATGCAAGGGTGCACACATGTGCAGTTGCCATGGCAAAAATCCATGAATTGCTCCCACATCCACCCTATTCTCCAGATTTGGCTCCGAGTGACTACTTCTTGTTCCCAAACCTGAAAAAATGGCTCGGTGGAAAAAGATTTGACTCCAATGATGAAGTCATCTCGCAAACAAAGGCCTATTTTGAGGGAGGTCCTCAAAATAGGCCTTTGTTTGTGACAAATCATATTTTTTCCCTCGTAGTTAAGTACCTACATAAATTTTAAAAATAAAATGGTTACTAAACTACGTCGAATTTGTCCTGTACCGCTTGGAAATGTATGTATAATATTACACAAATAAATTAGGAGAATACTCTACCTGCTTATGAATTAGATTCCCTGGTAGTACAATAATTATTAATAATAGTTTTGTCCCTAATGTCGTTCAGACTGAAAATTAGTATTGAAAAAAAGGAAAAATTACGCCCTTAATAATTATTTAATATTAGTCTTCACTCTTCGCAAATGAGAACAGTTTTAACATTGTATTATTACTTTCAATTCCAAGATGGCTGCCGAAGTACGAGCGGACGGCGTACCGCAAGCGGCGCGGCATCCGCCGTGACGTCATCAAGGGCAGCCAGGGCATGACCACCGCCGCCGTCGACCAGTAGTGAGTATTGTACATGTAAATGTTTGTGAGGATGGATGAATGTTTGTTACTCTTTCACACACACAACAGAGAGAGAGAGAGAGAGACATCAAACTTAAAACACCCTTTTTTTTGGGGGGTGTTAAAAATGAGAGCCCCTTGGTTGCAAAAGGGTAAATTTTGTAGAGAGCGATTGGCTAATCGATTCCTACAAGACGGATCACTGCAGTTGCAAAAAGGTAAATTGTAATTGGTAAAGGAAGCTATTTATTAGGGTTCCGTGATACATAAGGAACCCTTATAGTTTCGCTCTGTCCGTCCGTCTGCCTGTCTTACTGTCCGCGCTTGTAGCTCCTGTATATGGATAAAATTTGGTATAGTTATAGATTGTATATAGATCTCAGATGCCAAATCTTAATGATGAAAAAATGATGCCATAAAATAATAATAATTTTATATTTTAGGAGTGGCTCTACATACATGAGAAGTGGGGATGAAAAACATTTTTTCATTCTACCCCACCGTGTGGGGTATCGTTGAATAAGTATTTTAAAATAAAGGCAAGGTTTCATTTATGACTTTTTTAAAAAGTCAACCATTTTCGAGTAATCGGCCTCCAAAGTGGTTTGTAAGTTGGAGTTTCTAAACAATAAGAGATAGAAACTTGTAAGTTTCCATTCTGATAGTACATGCTAAAAACTCTTTAAGATAGTTATTTTGATCGAAATCGGACAATAAGAAAGAAAAAGAGATTTACTTGGTATAACAAAACACTTGACAAAATATCGTGATTACAGTAATTAAATCAAGGTGATACCAAATTGTTTCCCATTGAGCATTATGTTGCGAACGGATCCGCAACGCTGGTTTTCAATGGGCACCGTACTACACTAGAGTAAATATAATATGTATATTTAAAAAAAAATTAGGACAGCTGATGGTGATTAAGAGACATAAATTTTATCCTAGACAAACAGTTTGTTCTTAATTAAATCTAGGACATAAGAGTTATATAAAACAATAATGATATTATATTATAATACATATATTCAAGTAAAATACTTGATATTTAAAATTAAATATTTAACAAGGCTATGTAAAATTAAAGTAAATCATAATAGTTGCAACACAAGTTCTACTAAATAACTTTTGAAGTATAGAATTAAAAGAAAACCTATTGTGCGCTGATAGTCACGGAACCCTCCTTAGACATGTCCTCACATGCTCTTGGTTAGGTTATTAAGTATGTGATTGTCTAAAATTTTTGGCGAGATCGTGCGCGCAAAATAAATCGCGCGGGATTTGCCGCGATAAAAAGAAGCAGCCTATGCCCTTTCCCGTGGTCTGCTCTACACCTGTGCCAATTTTCATCAAAATCTGTCCAGTAACTTCGGAGCCTATTCAATGCAAACAAACATAGAAACAAATCTTTCTTCTTTATAATATAAGTATAAAATTATAGATGGATAATCTTTTGCTATGTCTTCCATAAGTTCTTTTCCTCTGTATCTTTCTAGTCTCCATGCTTATGCCACACTGACACTAAGATGATGCCTCTTGAGGCTATGGTACTGTCACGTGGAATCTATCCACCTAAATATATATGAAGGCAATTAATATAAAACTTTCTTCACCAGTGACATGAGTAAGCAAACTCCGTCGGCGCCGGTCGCGGCCGCCGCCGCGGCCAAGAGTCCGCGCGGCGACGTGAAGGAGAGCGCATGGCAACGCAAGCAACAGCAGAAGAAAAAAGGGAAAGGGCGCAAGTGGTAGATGAAATATAATATGAGTCTTGAACATTTATTTTCGTTTTATTTCTTTTCCTATCATATACTGAACTGGTACAAATCGATGGGCTTTGTGTACAAAGTACACCTAAATAAATCTAGCGTTACGCTCTCTGCTTCTGCATATCTCAATTGTTTATAAGATAATCAAATTACATGGGTACTAATGATTTGAGGTGAAGGTTTAGGTTAGATAGAAAGCAGAGGTAATGAATAGCGATATTGTTATACAGACATTTGCAGTGGTATAGCTGAGTTTTTACAATTTATATAAATTATACATAACACAGAAATTACGTTGTTATATAATAATATTTTGAGAGATGGTCAATGACTATATTTTATACTCAAAGGTCGAAAGTTAAGTAAGTACTCAATCATTGATCTCGGTATAAAACAATATGTTCAATACAAAAAAAATATATATATTTAGATGAAAAGTAATTTTTATTGTCATTATCTCTTAGCATTTTTCCTCTTAGATTTTCCTGGTCTCTGATTCTTCTTTTTGTTGTTGGGTTTAAATGACTTGGTCTTAATGTTAAATGGCTTCTTCTTGGCGGAACTATTAAAACTGTCCATTTGATTTGAGGAGTCTCTAGTGTTTAGTTTCGAACCCTTCTTTTTACCACCAAATCCAAACTTCTTGTCCTTCATCATGCGTTTTTTGTTAACCTTATTCTTAGTGTCTTTCCCTCCTTTACTGTTTTTACCCTTATTGTCATCTAAGAAGTCCAGATCGCTAGATTTTCCTTTTCTAACCCTCTTAAGTTGTTCAAGCATCTGTCTTTTGTCTGCAGCTTGTTTGAGCTTTGTGTCAATCTATTAAAAAAGTAAAACAAGTCAAATATTGTTACCGAAAAGAATTCAATTCATAATATAGAAAGAATGGATAATCCAAAATGATATGTTACTACCATACCTCTATTTTTTTTAACTAACTATTCAATTCCATGTTATAATGTAACAGTTATTTTGTCAGCATACATACCTGTACTCGTTTAGATATTTTCTTTTGTTCCCTTAGCTGTCTAACTTTTTCAACTCGAGCTTGAGCAGCTTGTTTTGCCATAAGACTCTTCCGTACTTTCTGCATATGCTCATCTGTTTTGGCCATCTCGGCAAAATAATCATCGGGCCTAAAAACAATAATCATAATATTAAATATTTACTATTTATAATTTTCATAGTTGGTTGACACTAAACTATGAAAAATATATAGTCTTGTCTAAGAAAGCAGCCTGTAAAACAAAGTGCAAAATCAAATCAAAATCAAAAATTTTTTTATTCAAAATTGGTATTTTTAAATACTCTTTTTGAACGTCGTTACTACGTGATGCCTACCACCGGTTCGGGAACTAACCCAGCGAGAAGAGCCGGCAAGAAACTCGTCTGGGGCCATCTTTTACCAAAAAGATGGAAAATTATTCTTTTAAAATCAAATTTATTACAATGTTTACTTATGTCTATGTAACAAATAATAAGATAAGGAGCCACCTTATTCCCAAGGTGTGCCGTCTTGAATGAAGTCATTAATTTTATAATACGCTTTGGCACACAATCGTTCTTTACTACTTTTTTAAACTTATTAATGGGAAGGTTTTGAACCTTTTCTGGGATTATATTGTATAAGCGTATACATTGGCCTTCAAAGGATTTACTAACTTTGCTTAGTCTGAACACTGGCATATCTAACTTGTTCTTATTTCTAGTGTTTACACAATGATTATCACATTTCTTTTTGAAGTTGTTTAGATTCTTTCTTACATATAACACATTTTCCAAAATGTATTGAGATGCGACGGTCAGAACTTTTATTTCTTTAAACTTTTCCCTGAGAGATTCAAAAGTCGACATCTTATAAATAGAACGTATAGCACGTTTCTGCAGCACAAATATTGTATTAATGTCCGCAGCGTTTCCCCACAAGAGGATGCCGTACGACATTATGCTATGAAAATAGCTAAAGTAAACTAATCGCGCGGTCTCTATGTCGGTAATTTCTCAAATTTTTTTAACAGCGTATGCTGCAGAACTCAGCTTATCTGCCAATTTAGTAATATGTGGTCCCCACTGTAACTTACTATCTAATGTTATACCTAGAAAAACAGTGGTGTCTACTAATTTCATTTTCTCATTATTTAATAGTATATTGGTTTGTGCCTGCGTAACATTTGGCAAGCTGAACTTTAAACATTTTGTTTTATTAGAATTCAACAGTAAATTATTAGCATTAAACCAATGTACTATTTTTGAGAGAGCACTATTTACCTCGTCATTGTTAGATTGTCGTCGCTTCACATTAAAAATTAGTGAAGTATCATCAGCAAAAAGTACTATCTCATGCTTATCATTAACTAGATAAGGTAGATCATTTATATAGATGAGAAATAGAAAAGGGTCCAAAATAGACCCCTGTGGTACTCCCAGTTTAATTTTAGTACCATTAGACCTTTTGGAATTAACTTCTACAGTCTGTGTTCTATTTATTAGATAAGAGCTTAGAAGCTTTAGAGCCGTGCCCTTTACACCATAATGGTATAATTTCCTGAACAGCGTATCATGCTCCACACAGTCAAATGCTTTGGATAAATCACAGAATATACCAAGTGCATCCTGTGACCTCTCCCAAGCTCCAAATATACTGCACAGAAGACTAATGCCTGCATCTTTTGTGGACCGACCTTTAGTAAAACCAAACTGATTACCATGTAACAAATTATTCGAGTTGAAGTGAAAAATTAATTGATTTAGAATAATTTTCTCAAAAATTTTACTTGAAAGTCGGTAATATGGATATTGGTCTATAGTTAGCCGGGTCTGCTTTATTCCCAGCTTTAAAGAGAGGCATCACCTTGCTGTGCTTCATCAAGTCAGGGAACACGCCACTTTTAATACAATTATTAAAAACTAATGCTAGGTGAGGGGCAATGATGTCAATTACTGGGTTTATAACTTTTGTGGACATACCCCAGAGATCAGTTGTACTTTTAATATTAAGTAATTTAAATGCCTTGATAATGTCTCTAGAGTCTATTTCTTTGAAAATAAAATTTACATCACGTTCCCTCACATTATCTCTAAGTAATTTTTCGGTAACTGTAGGTGATGAATTTAAGTTTTTTGTAGTTGAGATCGGAATGTCTGCAAAAAACTTCTGAAATACTGTCGCAACTTCAATGTCAGAACTAACTTTTTTATCATTAATATAAAGTTCAAATTTAGAGTTGCGACTGGCGACTTTTCCAGTCTCATCTGCAATTATTTTCCATGTGGTTTTCACTTTGTTTTTAGAGTTCTTAATTTTTTCTTTGATGTGAAGAACCTTCGCTGCTTGACATACCTTCTTGAAAATCTTCGAGTATTTCTTGACATATAGTTTCAAAGCTTCACTCCTGTTCATTGACTTCTCGTTATACAAGTCATACAATCTTTGTCTACTAACAATAATACCTGCAGTTGCCCAGTTACTAAAATTATTTCTTTTATTATTAAATCTGACCGATTTAGAAGTAAATACAGAGTCAAATTGGTTTTTTACTACTTTAAATAAATTATTAAAAGTTTCATTTGGATTAATTGACTCATTCAAACATTGAAAACTTGAAAGTAATTTACTTCTAAATTTCTCAATACGTTTTGTGTTTACAGGAATAAACTCAATATTTTCTATCGGATTATTATCACATTTAAGATCAAATGATGCTAGCTGTCCACAGTGATCAGAGTTAAGTACATTAATTATTTCTTTCCTAAAAGTAGTGACATTTGTGAAAATATTATCTATACAAGTAGCTGTTGTTTCACATATTCTTGTTGGTTCGTAAAATAAATTAATTAGATTATACGATTAGAACAAAGATGTGAATCTAACAGTGGTGGAGTTAGAGTCTAATAAATTAATATTAAAATCACCACATACAATAATCTTCTTATTAAAGACACATACTTTCGTCAGCACTTGATCCATTATGTTCAAAAGAATCGTATAAGCTTGATGGAGGCCTGTATACGCATACAATAATAAGGTGGCTCAACTCAATACAAGCCAACTCAATAATTCGTTCACTAGACAGTTTTATAATATCTTTACGTTCTTTACATTTCAATTTTTTATTTATCAAAATTAAGGAGCCACCCCTAATGACATTTTCTCGACAGAAAGAGCTCCCTACTTGGTGATCACAATAGTTAAATATTAATTCATGATTTTTAACCAATGTTCTGTTAGGCATATAATGTCAATTTTAAATTCATTTAAAAATAACTCAAGTTCTAATTCCTTCCCTATTATGCCTTGTAAATTTTGATGCACCAAGTTTATATTAAAATTACAGTTTTTCCCAGAGTTCTTATTAGGCCCTTGGTAGGAGGCTTCAGTATAAATATTTCCAGCTAAGAAATTGCTAGAGTGAGCCTCTGTTGTCCTATAATCTAATTTAAATTATTTGGAACATATTCCAAGTTTTTACTAATAAAATTGTCAGTATAAGAACACTGCTCAATAAAAGCAGTGGTCGGCTTAGACAATTTTTTGGCTTGTCTTAAAACTAAAAAATTATATAGCCATTTAGCTAAATGTCGTGTAAAAAATTTAGATAAGTAATACTTATCATATGTTAGATTATTTAACCTAGAGAGAAAAATATTATTAAAGTCAACCACATCGATTTGTGGTAAAGTCTTATTTAAAACTAAACAATTTTGATTAGTAGCACTACACAGTAGGCTGTTCAATTTAAACCTAATATAATTTTCTTTACTCTCGTGCGGCAGTTTATTATTTGATAATTTGATGTAAGGAAAGGTAAACAATAAGATTTTTTTAATATTTTCTTTGTTACTTAATGTGTCTATATATCTAATGTGCCTTTTAAGGGTTCCGTACCCCAAGGGGTAAAACCGGGACCCTACTACTGAGACTCGTCGGTCTGTCCGTCTGTTTCTCAGGTCACGGGCAACATCTTGTAATTGTTGCCTGTGACTGCCTGTAATGTAACAATTTGTTACATAGTTTAACCTGTCTAGCGCTAAGCGGCCCACTTGGGCCGCGCCATTTGTACAGCGCTATTCCGTCAAGACCTAAGCGGCCCAAGTGGGCCGCGCTCTTTTATTCGAATATATAAAGTATTTCGTTGACTTAGAGACTACTTTTGTATGAAGAAGTTTGATTAGTTACAACCTTTTATACACTGGCCACATTCTGAATGACAAATAAAATGTATTCTATTGGCGACCATTTTTTTTCAGTCATTTGAAAAACGTATGTTTTCGGGTGTGTCTCGTGTGTGTTGTTTTTTGATTTTTCTGGATTACACGAATGTAAGTACTGTTTTGTATTGTTACATAGTTTATTTTACTCATAATAAGTATTTTTAGATAATCATTTGTAAGAAATACATCGTAATAACTTATATTTTACACTTGAAAAAATCGGTTTCTATGGGACTGATTCAGACGTGATTTTCTTACTATCTTTGTAAATAAATGAAGTAATAAGCCTAAAGAAGTAAATATAACTCGTCTACAAAACGATTTATCATCGTATTATGCCTAATTTTAGTAAAATAACCAAAGTAAAAATGGCATACAAATGCATTCAAACCGCCTCCTGCCGGCCGCGGCCATTTTGAACTCTATTTGTACTGAACTAGGGGCGAAGTTTGCCTGTGAGAATTTTTTCGTACGTTTTCAATAGGGATAGGCGTAGAATCGATAGATATCGATAATTTTTTTATAATGTCGTAAGTGATGGTGGCCTCACGTAATGAATTTACATTTACTTCTACGTTATTATTTTGATATTTATTGTTACGTTTATTGATTTTTCTTATTTGTTTTATATAGCATGTCAACCTGGCGCGTCGGTGAGGATCCACCTGCAGGATACCTATCGATCCTGTATGGAGAGGATTCTGAAGGTGGATCCGATATAAGTGATTTTTTGGATACGGACCTGGAAGACGAGGTTAGTAACCCAGTTTTTGTTATGTGGTTATAAATATTTATAAAACTCATGGGTTGCAGTGTATTTATGCTTCTTATTTTGGCCTAGGATGAAGACGTGGAGGCTCCTCCGTACTCGCCTGTCACGTCCCCGGAGCGCCGCGGGAGGCTGTCTCGAATGGTATGCATTGGTTATTTTGTTACGTTTACGATGTGTGTGTCTGTCTGTATGTGTGTGTGTGTGTGTGTGTGTGTGTGTGTCTGTCTGTCTGTCTGTCTGTCTGTCTGTCTGTCTGTCTGTCTGTCTGTCTGTCTGGCTGTCTGTCTGTGGCATCGTAGCTCCCAGACGGATGGACCGATTTTGATTTAGTTTTTTTTGTTTAAAAGGTGGTGGGAGTGTTCTTAGCTATGTTTGATAACAATTGGTCCAATATGGCCGCCGCCACAAAATGGCGGATTACATATTTTTTCTTATAATTTTTTAATTTTTTATAATATGGGTATCAAATGAAAGATCTTGGCTAGTAGAATACTATAAACTATGATAAATTTCAAATCCAAGATGGCCGCCACCACAAAATACCGATTTTTTTCACAACTCCCTCAAAATGGATATCAAATGAAAGGGCTTGATTAGTAGAATACCATACATGATGACAAATTTCAAATCCAAGATGGCCGCCACTATAAAATACCGATTTATATAAATTATTGTCGGGGGCTTTGTAAATTTTTAATTTATAGTTATTTAATTTTTTTTTAGGATGACCCAGTGACGCCTCCAGAAAGAGAGTTCCGCCGGTCACGATCGCCTTTGTCGCTGTCAGCAGAACCGTAAGTTTGCTGTTGTATGTTGTTCACGAATTAATTTTTGCCTGTGTATAAATCAATTCTATTTTTTTTTTTGCTTTCATAGGGCCACTATCACGGTGCCTGAAGGTGGCCTGGTTTTGCTGTTCGACGAGACTGGTGCGCCGCTGGAGGAACAGACGACGGGTGAGGAGTTTCTTGCCCCGGATACCCACCCATTGTATGTATCGACTGGAGAGCGTGAAAGAGATGAACGAAATGGGATAGCATGCAATAGAAGAGGAACGAGTGGGAGAAGGGGTGGCCGAAGGGGAGTCAGGGGTGTGCGAGGACAGAGTGCACGTAGGGGTAGGTATCCGAACCGGGGCCGTAGAGGAGGACGGCAGTGGGAGTTGGGACAGCCACTCCACGAAATATGGATGGATGATGCCGACGTTCCTCCTGAATTGTTGAGTTTGGCGATGGATGTAGTGAGGAGACGACAGAGGAGATTGCAAGGTGATGCCGTGGTTGACAGTACTGAACGAGGAAGGGTTATTAGTGAGAGTGAAGATGAGGATGAATTTGTCGACGCCAGTGATGGAGCTGATGCTCCCAATAGACTGGAACGCCAGAACATTGACTTTGAATGGTATCCTATGGATACCTTTCAAGGTCAAGAAGAAAATTTTCAGCCAGAGCGTACGGGTTCGGTTCGGTTTTTCGATTCAGCCTATGACGCTTTTCGTTCCTATTGGAGCGATGAGGTCTTAGGTTTAGTAGTGGCCGAAACGAACCTATATGCTTCGAAAATTTCTGCTGCCGCATTCCAGGCTGAATGGTACCCCACAAATTTGCACGAAATTTTATGCCTCTTTTCGTTCTGGATGATGTTGGGGATCATCAGAATGCCAACTGTTACAAGTTGTTTTTCTGTCGATCCTCTCTTGAAAACGGAAGTTTTCAGACGCATCTTCACACGAAAAAGGTATGAAATGTTAAATAGAGCGTTACATTTTGTAGATTTCGACCCCGTTATGGATAACGAAAATCCCTCCAACACTGGCGCCAGAAGCTTTGACCGATTACACCGTTTGAGACCAATATTAGCACATTTAAATTCAGCTTTTCAAGCAAATTATATTTTAAGTAAAGACATTTGTATAGATGAAAGCCTTACACTTTGGAAAGGCAGATTGAGTTTTAAACAGTATATTCGGAACAAAGCCTCTAAGTTTGGGATCAAAACATTCGAGCTTTGTGAGAGCACCACCGGTTACCTGTGGTCGTTCAT
The DNA here is from genome assembly GCA_963565745.1 of Phengaris arion. Lineage (NCBI taxonomy): Eukaryota > Metazoa > Arthropoda > Insecta > Lepidoptera > Lycaenidae > Phengaris > Phengaris arion. The sequence continues at coordinate 4,478,371 of OY751439.1, read as the reverse complement.
TGTTTACACCGGTAAACAATCTGCAACAGATCTGGAGCAGTCGCCCGGAGTGCTTAAAAGCACAGCTGTTGTACAAAAGCTCATTGGTCCCCTACTAAACAAAGGGTATAGATTGTTTATGGACAATTGGTATAATTCACCTCTATTAGCTAGATTTCTGAAACTCAATGGTACCGACTGCGTTGGTACTTTGAGACCTTCCCGTCGCGATGTTCCCATTGTAATAAATAAGGCTCCTCTTAATAAGGGAGAGTACATCGCCAGACATTCAGGCGATGTCACTGTTTTAGGATGGCAAGACAAGAAACGAATAACCATGATTTCCACTTGTCATGGTGCATCTACAGCCTTGCCTACAGTCTCTTCTAGACCATCATCTCGCAAAGTACCTTTTAAACCGCAAGTAGTGCTGGATTATAATAAATTTATGGGGGGTGTAGATCTGAAAGATCAGATGTTGGAGCCTTATTTATTAGAAAGGAAACGTTGCAAAAAATGGTACATGAAACTTTTTAAACGCCTTCTCAATGTATCCATTCTCAACTCTCGCATTCTTGTACAGTCATCTATTCAAAAAAAATGTGATCATTTAGCTTTCCGCCTTGAGCTTGTAGATACCATCCTTTCAAATCATCTATCACATTGTCCACAAAGTCGTAAATATACTGTATCTAGCAGTAGATCTACGCACCATCAACCTGGTAAAATTATCCTCTCTACACATTGGCCTGCCTCATTAGAATTGTTAGAGAGCGCCTCAGCGTGCAACCGAAAACTTAGGAAGCGTTGCTTTGTTTGCCTGCAAAATGGCAAAAAAAATATAAGAACCGCCTACTGTTGCGAATCCTGTCGCGTGCCATTGTGTATAGAGGATTGTTTTAAGGTTTATCATACATCACCATAATACCTTTCTTATCAATTATTCATAAACAACTACGGCGTGAAGAGAGTATTGTATGAAAACAGAGTGGGAGGTTAGAATGATTGTGTAATTTTTGTATATAGTTTAGATATGCTTTTACCGTTCTGAGACCGTTGTTTTGTGATTTGCATATTATGTATATGTGTCACTTTTTTACAAAATTTCCAATCTAAAGGCATCAGGCATTATATTTAGACAATGTGCGCGTGTATCATTGTCTTTGCAACATTCGAAAAAGATGCCACGGTTTTGCTGTAAGGGCATATCTAAGTATTTTTTACCGTAGTACATATCCCTTTAACTTTTGAAACTTTACGTCGTTTTCGATTAACAACTTCGACTTTTATTTTAACCACAGTATATCGTAAACTATATCATTCCTGCTGTGACTTGCATACATTATTGTGTACATAAAATAACAAAGATGGCCTACAGTCACTTCTCATGGCTCTAAAACACACTTCGGCCATTACGACGAGGTTTGAAATTTGACCCTTGTCTTGAATAATTATTTGTGCAATATGGCCGCCACAGTTGAAGGGATATGTCGATAATTCAAATTCAAATTATTATGCACGCAAAAATATACAATAGTATAAACTAGTCGTCTATGTCGTCTAAAATCCCATGCTAAGTAAAAACTTGTGTTATGGCTCATCATAATCATAATCAGACAATGGATGCACGCCGAACAATTTTATCCTAATATATACATAATATAATGAAAATTGAATGTTTTTTTCTATTATAAATAAACATTTTGTTTATAATTTGTGTTGGAAATAAATATATTGTTGTAGAAAATGAAAATTGAATGTTTTTTGTTCTATCATAAATGAATATTTTGTTTATAATTTGTGTTGTAAATAAATATATTGTTGTATAAAATGAAATTTGTTTTTTCCTTCTATTACAAATAAATATTTTGTTTATAATTTATGTTGTGAATAAATATTTTGTTGTATAAAATTGTATTTTTATTCAATACCTATACTAAATTATGCAAAACATGTAATGCCTGCTCCACACTCTCGCGAGATACTTATATATAATCGTCCATAGATATTATTATATTATTATTATTATTCGTGAGAATCTTCAAGAGATTTTTAAGACATTTTGAAGATTCTCACGAATATCTATGGAGCGGGCATAAAACTATCGATAAAATCAAATCGAAGTGAAGGACATCCCTAGTACTTAGACATTCGTCGTAGTGTCGCAACTCAAGTACTTTTTTTGTAAGCATCTCAAGTTCTTTCTTCGAATTATTTACATAATTAGAAAGAATAGGTCCTTGTTCTTTAGATAATAATAAATTATTTGTTTATTTCTTGTAAAACAGCCAGCAACATAAGTTTCAAAGTATAAACGCGTGAAACTAATATCAAATCAGACTAAGAACTATATTTTGATGGATTGATAGATAGAATGTTTATCAGTTATTACAATGTTTTTTACACAACCAAAAAATATGGTTTGGTTGTAAAGTTATTACATAATTTGTACCACGAAGAATTTTACGCGCCATCTTAGTTTAGGCGACGTGCTGCCATTATAATGCTCATGGACAACTGTCAACGATTCACGGGTTAAATATTAATATTTACCGTTTTGTTGGTATGTTCAATTCCTTCAACCTCTTAATTCCATCCACAACAGCGGCCTGAGCTTGACGATGTATGATGTTCTCACGCTTGAATTCATTTAATACTGGGTCCTGTGATGGATCATACTCTTGTTTGCCCTTGATATTTTCTTTTATGTTCCTAGAAGTAAAAAAGATAAACAGGTTGTAGTAAAATTGATATTTCATATGAAAAATTGGTCAGCTTTACCAATTCAACATAAGAAATGTAATTTTTTCTTTACTTTATAGTCATTATATTTAATATTATCAGTTTATATATACAAATAAATAAAATTTAAGTGTGTTTGTAATTTCAAGTTTATTTATTTATTTCACCAAAACTTAAAATCTATCATAACCTTAACCTAATTCGACAGACAAGTACATAACTAATATTTAATATTAATTAACACTATTTAAATCATATAAAACGAAAAAAATGTAATTAGTTACTTATATATATCTAGATACCAACAAAGCGACCTAAATTAACAGCTTTGCACTAAATGCCTACAGCATAAAAATAATTATAAATTTTAACCTGTCTGTTAGTTCCAGCTAATCTCTGAAATGGCTGGACCGATTTAAACCGACTTTAGCTGGTAGATAGCTGATAACTAAGTAAAGTTTAATAACTGTAGTAACTAAGGCTACTTTAAACTTAAAAAATGTTTTCCGTTTCCATTACTTCTAAGTTTTGCTTTAATTTTTTTAAATTTGTTTTAATTAAAGTTGCAATGACCTGCTGTATTAGTAACACCTATAGTATTGTACCCATGCCGATAATATGCCACTTTTTAGTGAAAAACAGGTGCTAAAAATCTACTTACTTTCTTCTTTGTGCTGTTTGTTGTAACTGCAATGCCACGTCGGGGGCCATAGGCGCTACTGCTGTTATTAAATCCAAAGTTTCAACCCATGGTAGTTTTAGCGAAAACTCCTTCAATTTTGCTTTTAAATCGGGCACATTATTTACATACCTCTTTTGTTCTTTCTCTATTACTTCATTTAGACCTGGTTTTAAAATACCCTTGGCAAACGCCTCCTGAAGCTGTGAAAAGCATGATCTAAGTTATGAAATCGAATTATGGAAATCATTTACGATTAAATTACTGTACCAAATAAATAATTTATTTATTATGTAGTATTACCTCTTCATCTGAATCTACTTCAGTATCACTATCATTTAGCATAAAATCGCTCATCGCTGTAAATACCTCTCTTTTATTCAATAATTATTTCAAACAAAACAGAAAGATAACCTCAAAAATTAAAACGTGTAGATGATTGATGATTGGTGTCATAGATGATAAGTACTGATTGGTGTAGTGTCAAGGTGTCAAATATTGTAAAGACGATTGACATTTGGTTTTTTTTAACTAATGGCGGCAGCTTATAACAATTTGCCAGTGTCACCTTTTTAAGGTGGGAAATAGATTTTTCGTTTAAATTTTCAACACCGTATTTCTAAATCGTCAAGTCCAATGTCTAGTCAAAGTCCAAATAAATAGTCAGTGCAGTCAATGAGTCAAATCAGTTTCAGTAAAGTGGTAGATGCTTTACTGAAAGTTCCTAGGGAGTTTTGGTGGACACACAAACACACAAAATAGCACGCTTTTTGTAGTTGTGCCACTTTGCTTGCCTTAGTTGTGTCCTTTGCTTGCCTCTTGCCCACCCTTGTGCACATCAACGAATATCTAATGGTTAATATTCTACCAATATTACACATTAAGAACCGAATTATAACAAATTTTGAAGGAAATACAAATTCATAAATTTGTGTTTTGTTGAAGTGAAAGTTATGCTGGTTGCAAATATTTCGATCCATAAGTAAGTTAAAACATTGTAACATTAATCTAGTATATAAGTGTTAACATTAAAATAAGATACGTTATAAAGAGTTTTATCTAGACTACGTTTTGTCATATTAAACTAGCGACTCGCCTAGACGCCGTGGCGGAGTTATGCCGGTGAATTCAATGTGTGACGTTGTTGTTTTTGTATTATCCTCCATAAATTTATTTCGGTTCTTAATGTGTAATATTGGTAGAATATTAACCATTAAATATTCGTTAACGTGCACAAGTGTAGGCAAATGGTACAACTTCAAAAAGCGTGCTATATGTGCCCTCCAAAACTCCCTAGGAACTTTCAGTTAAGCTTCTACTTTAAACTACTTGACGATTTAGAAGTACGGTGTTGAAAATACATACGTGAATACGTCCCCCTTTTTGACTTGAAACTGGCTAATGAAAAAGAAACTTGACCGCAAGCACGAAAAACGCCTTACTCACGGTCCAGCCTGCAAATCCAACACCGGCACCGGTACGAATAGCCATCATGGCATTGGTGTCAAAAGTGTCAATAATTTAAACTTTTTGCCTACAAGTCCGCGGCCTTGGATTTACAGGCTGAATGGTATGAAAGGCGCTTAAGCGGGGAATCTGGAAGGCCGTAGAAAATTCTGAGCTATGCAACTAGAACTCTGCGCTAATACAATAGAGTTGAAAATCGAACACATGAGTGTCGAGTCAAATGTCTTATATGACAGCTCGGATGGTGATCGTACCACACTGAGGTTTGCAAGGCATGTTGCCTAAAAAATATTTTTTCGTCTAGTCGATGTTAGACAACGTATTTATAAACAATCTAGAACCCATTTTCGTTTATCTTAAGAAATAACGAAGAAACAAACAATTTAAATTTACAATAAGAAAGAGAGCGATATATCGGCCTGTGACGTCAGGAGTTGCACCCGCCATAAATTTGCCATTACAAAATGTATGGCGGTAGATCTTGTGACGTAACAAATCGTTTTGCGAGAAAGAGATGGGCAATATTTTTTATTTGCGTCAATCTAAATACCTATTTATTTCAGATTTATGTAAGTACATAATTATATTAATTATACAATAAATTTTAATTTAAAAAATATGATATTCACCACTAGGCAACATCCCTATTAGCGCAAAGTTCTATTTTCAGTGCACTGAATTTTCACCGGCGTTCCGGATTGCGGAGCATAATATTATAGTCCCAGACTTAATTTTTTTTTCTTTAATTAAGGGTTTTATCGCGAAGCGATTATGACACCCGAGTTAATAAACATACAAAATTTATAAACACAATATAAATTATACAATTAAAGTAAAAATAAATAAAATCACACTTGATTAACAAAAGTCTGTACAGTTCCCTGGCCAAATCAGACAGAGGATTTGTCAGAGCACTGTTACAGACTCCCACGTCCATCACCCTACGAGATCTTAAAGCCGCGCTACAGACACATTCCATCAAAACATGATAAACGTCATCAATCATGTTGCATCTTGGGCAATTTGGAGTTGAAGATTTCCCCTTAAAAAGGCGAATTTATTTCAAGGAATGTGACCAGAACGAAGCCTCAATGCTGCGGTCAATTCCGTCCTGCTTAACACTACGTCCTTATTGTAATATAATCAGAATGATTTAGGTGGATGTGACTGGATCGTTCTGTACCATATTCTCTTCAATTTCGAAACCTCATCAAAATACTCATTTCATATATTATCTTATCATTGTTTTTCATCACACTAACAAAGTCACTATATACCGGATACCTTAAACACGGGGTACCATCGGAGACTGCTTCCCTTGCTAAACCGTCCACTTCCTCGTTATAGACTAGACCTATGTGTGACAGTATCCATTGAAGGATAAATGATTTTCCTTGAGATGTGACCTTACAAATAATCTTTAAAATATCATAGGCTGCAGAGGTGCACCGAGCCAGATGTTGAAGCGAGTTTTTCGAATCAGACAACAGCACTACATTGTTGTAATTGGATAATTCTACTTATGAAAGCGTCTCTTTATCGCTGTAAGTTCAGTTGACATTATAGAACTATTGGCATCTAACTTTAACTTAACTGAAATATTTGAATGAGTATCTAGAAAAGCAGCACTAACTCCGTTAATATCTTTAGATCCACCTGTATATATTGAAACACAATCAGAATAATTGGAAGTAATTTAATCCATACATAAATTCCTCAAAACCCGAATATTAAACTGACGCTTCGGTATAGGTAACATGCCAACATTCATTTTAATAATGTGACTTAGATCAATGTTCGTCACCCAAGTATAATATAAAGAAAACATTTCCAATTTATTACTAATGCAAATAGGGTGAGTATGAAATGATTCATGGATCGATACTAAAATAGGTTTACACTTATTATTTCAAAACCGATTATGACTTAAGCTAGAAAGCTGTACTACTAAACTAATACTGATCTTATTCATACTTTTACTTTTAAGCCAAAATTTCCCTGCTACAAACCTACGACGCAAAAATAACGGATGAAGATAAAGTTCACTCTTTATAACTTACCAGCCTTAACTTACGGTCCAGCCTGCAAATCCAACACCGGTACTAATCCGTCATTAGTGTCAATAGTGTCAAACATTTATAATGTTTGCCTAGTCCACTAGTTTAGTCTAAGCCCACGGCATTAGATTTGCAGGCTGGAAAGTGGGTGTGGCGCTTAAATTTATGTTACTTGCTCGTGGCTTGCTCAAACACCTGTCAAGCGGCTTGATCAAGCAAGATCCATTATTCCTCATTTCGAACCCGATCGTCCGTGTTGGTGGTCTAATAAAGTGATACTCCAGATTGTGCGAAATGGATTCAAACAAACGTAAATCATTGCTAGGTCTTGCAGTAACTTTGAGTAATAAAAAGAAGAAAAATTTGTCAAGAATGTACAAGTTATGAAATAACTTTACTCATGATTCATGAACATTTGCAAAAAGTACTGCAAGCTACTGCATTAGACGATTACAAACATTTTTTTCGAATGGAAAATATGGATGATGGTACCTAAGCGCCATTCTCAAGATCAAGCCTGCAAATCCGGCACCGGTACTAATGACCGTCATAAGTGTCAATAGTGTCAATCTTAAATAATTTTTGCCTGCAAGTCCGTCATAGAGTTTTGCCGGGGAATTCAATGGGTGACGTTTGGAGTTTGCATTTCTTTCATAGATTTGTGTTATTTCGGTTCTTAATGTATAATATTGGTAGAATAATAACCATTAAATATTCGATAACGTGCACAAGTGTGGGCAAGTGGTACATCTTCTAAAAACGTGTTTTATTTTTATTTTGATTTTCCCTCTAAAACCCCCTAGGAACTTTCAGTAAAGCTTCTACCACTTTACTGAATCGACTGATGTGACTCATGGACTGCACTGACTATTTATTTGGACTTTGACTAGACTTTAGACTTGACGGTTTATGAATACGGTGTTGAAAATTGAAACGAAAGTTCTATTTCCCGCCTTTTTAACTTTTCACTGGCATATGGTTATAAGCCGATGCAATATAAAAAAAAATCCGTCATACATTTTGTAATGACCAAAGATATTTTACTAGTAAAATATCTTTGGTAATGACAAATGAATGGCGGGTACAACTCGTGACGTCATAGTCTGATATACCGCTCTCTTTCTTAGAGTAAATTTAAATTGTTTATATCTTCAGTATTTTTTAACATATAAGTAAATGGGTTCTAGATTGTTTAATAACATGTTTTCCAACATCGAATAGACAAAAAAATTTTTTTAGGCAACATGCCTATTCGCAAACGTTAGTGTGGTAAATTCAATGGACTTTTTAATGAAATAATTTTAAAATTATACAATTGTTACATACCACAAAAAACCCACATTATAAGACCTATCCACCTTGGTATAGTTCATCGCTTATGAAATAAATAAAAGAAAAACATAAACATTTTAGAAAAATCTAAGATTTCAATACGAAAGATCATAGCCTATCTTTAGTTTTGAAAACTTTGGTTTTATATTTGACAGAACAAAGTTTCATACATTTAAAAGTTACGCCATCTTGGTTTTCACCTCGATTTTACCCATACCTCAAATGTCAGCCATATTGATTTCACCATACTTTAATTGTCAAAATGGCCCCAAAACTCCAAAAGTAGGGCCGTTTAAGTGGGGGCAGTTTTTGCCTGAACATGCCTCGTGTATAATATATACGTCTATGATTAAAATGAAAAAAATTAACAACTTAGCTGATAAATTATCATACAAATTTCTTCGCGATAAATTTAAAACTATCGAAAAGGATTGTTACCAAAATTATTTTAATTTAACCGAAAAATCGAAGACGAAAGTCCAAAAGTGTTTAGGGTTAATACTCTAAACACTTATGGACTTTCGTAAAAACCAGAAACAATACTAACGCTGTCCCTTGTGCTCTGAAATATAATGATGAGATATTTTCATTATACTATACTTTCATTCCACTTTTCTCTTAGAGCATCCAACCAATTAATGCTCTAGGATTTTCTCAACTCCTCTCACACTTCCCCCCCTCCACGTCTCTACGAAAGTATGAACTCGGTTTCTGACATCTCTCATATAGTAATTAAAGTTGATGAAATCACTAACCTGCTTCGCAAATTAGACACAACCAAAGCTTCGGATCTTGACCATATATCAGCAAAATTTTTAGTGCTTCCACGATATCTCGAGCCATTTCAATTTAAAAAATTGTATTGTTAGAATTTTGGAAACAAGCTTTTATTACTCTTATTCACAAAAAGGGGCTTAAAACAGAAGTAACCATATATAGACCGTTAACTAAACTGTGTATCGTGGCCAAATTCTTTGAAAGGATATTCTTTATTTAGGTTTACGCTGCTCTTAACACTCTTTTAGTCCTTTTTAACACGGCTTTTAAGGTCGGTCAATTGTTACAAATCTTATACTTTTCAACGATTTTATTACGGACGCAATGGATGAGGGTAACCAGGTTGACTGCGTATACACTGATTATAGTAAAGCTTTCGAACGGATTGACCATGACCTCCTAATACTCAAGCTTAGCAACATGTGAGTACGTGGCGATCTGCTCAGGTGGTTTTCTTCCTATATTGAGAACCGATCTCAGGTTACAGCGCTTAATTGTTTACATATCTAGCTGGAATTGTATTCCCAGTAGTGTGCCACAAGGCTCACTGCTCGGGCAATTACTATTTATAGTGTACGTAAATGATATTGATTCTTGATTAATGTCAACAATAATATTGTGTTTTGCAGATAATATAAAAATCTACACCACTACATCATCATATTATACAGGCGTGCTAGCTTTTCAAACAGACCTTACCGTACTTGAGAATTACTGTGAAGCTAACAATCTCATCTTAATCCTAGCAAAATATGCTCTATAATAGCTTATACCCGAAACCGCTCAGTCATTACCGCTAACTACTTATTGGGAGGCCAAATATTATCTAGATGAAATTGTGTCCGTGATCTGAGCGTGTTTCACGATTCCAAATTACTATTTTATGCACAGATTGAGGCAGTCATTAATAAGGTTTGTCATGAAAATGTCAAAATATTTTACTGAAGCGAAGGTGTGGAGTGTGTGTTTTTACTACCATAAATACATAGCACGGAATGCTTGGCTCAAAACAGTTGCTTGAAAAACTAGATAGTTAAAATGCTTGAAGCAAGCAAAATAATTCAAAGAGGTATAATAGTTATGGTTTTAAATGTATAAAAATGTATACTCTATTATATTCAGTTGCTACATTAAATTCAATTATACAATTAAAAAATGAAACGTACATTCATAATATTATAACATTCAGGCATAATAGTTATAAATTCAATTTTTAATTATAAATGAAAAGCTATCGGACACGTCCGAGTTGCGGTCTCAGATACGTCCGCGGATGTTTTAATACAATAATATTATGTTACATACAGCCAGAAACTGTACTAGGGATGGAGCGCCCATTACTTGCAGCAACATTACGAAAAGCTGGAATGTTATTGGTTAAATTTATAAAGTCAATGATTTGACATTAACATTTCAACTAAAACGCCTTAAGCACCTTACTCACCATCCAACCAGAAAATCCAGAAGCCAGTCAATAGTGTTAATACCGTTTAAGCCTTTCGTGGTTGCGACAGAACAAACTACTCTGTAACAAATGTAATAGCGCTGAAAATCGTTTAGAGTTGTCAAATCTAACATTTGACACTTCAAATTTCAGCTATATTGCATTAATGCAGAGTTTTATTTACAGTCCAGTTTTTTCTGTCGTAACCATAAAAATCGCTCGAGGGTACAGTGCCCGGCACGTAAGTTGAACCCAAATTTTAGTTTTCTGCGCATGTTTTTTCACAGAAAAACATCATAGCACTAAAGAATTATTAACAATACAATATCTAATGAAACACAGCAACCATTTTGTTAAAAAAACATTTAGTTTTGTGTCGTTTTTCTGTGAAAAAACATGTGCAGAAAACTAAAATTTGGGTTCAACTTACGTGCCAGGCACTGTACGTAGGCTTAGGCGCATAAAATAAAATCTCAAAGCAGCTATATATCTCACAAAACACTTATGGCATAAACCTTTAAGAGTGAAAGAGAACGTATTACGTAAATCAATGTCTTTTCACTTTTTTGTAAGGTTGTCATAATTTTGGAGTTCTTTTGGAGGCCATTTTTACGATGTAGGAATGACAACTTTATGGCACTCATAAGTAATAACATAATAGTTCGATTAAAACGCCTAAAGCGCCTCATTCGCCGTCCAGCCTGCAAATCCAACACCAGTACTAATAGCCTTTATTTGTGACAATAATGTCAATCATTTACAATTTTTGTCTACAAATTCGCTTCAAAACCACGGTCTTGGATTTGCAGGCTAGATTGGTGAGTAGCGCCATTAATAAACATCTTTGGCTATGGTCAGTTTATTTCTTTAAAAAAATATAAAATTGTATCAAGCGCGGAGTAAGCTCGAAATGCTTGGCTCAAAACAGAGAGTAAGGCGCTTTAGAAAATGGGATAATTAATAAATATAGTAAATGTTTCTTGTCTTGCTAACTGGATTTACCATTTGCGGATGATTAGCGATGATGATGATTTCACAGATGATAAATAATAAATATTAGTTTTGCATTATCTGTGTAAAAAAAATTATAAAGCAATGTCTAAAAAAAAATTAACATTGTCTATGGATACATCATAGAGAATTTGCTATCTGTCATAAACAAAAACACCATTGGTCATTGTCTATAATTGTACAATTAAAGTACTTTAATTTTTTCATTTTAGTCATTTGGCGCCATAAAAATAATATTACATTTTAAAATATTACTTATATTTAATTTTTACATATAAGACTAAAAAAATAAATGGTTTTGTTTTATCCGTGGAAGTTAGTAAAAAAGAAAATAATTGACCGGAAATAGTAAGTACTACGACATGTTCGTGAAACCCCCCGTTGTTTTGTATCAAGAAAATGCAATGGCCGCCATCTTCTACTCTTGTGAATGTTTTGATCGTAGTTTCGGACTTTGAGGCTAATTTCATTTATGATATATAAATTTTTGCATAGAAATTGTTTCGCTACGTCGTAGATGTCCATATTACAATTGAGTGCAGGTCAGTACTTCCACCTTTCTCCATTTTCTAATAAAGTGTTTACATCTGGATTAAAAGGTGCATTTTAGGAGGATTTATTCTAATAAACGTCATTATTTTACTAATTTCGATAATTTAATTCATTTTAATTGCATCAAAACATGTACTAATATAGTATCCAATCACTATCTTAAGTATTTAATTGTATTAATTTGATATTATTCACTGTAGTTATTTGCTGGACTTGTGCTTTTAAGTTTTTAATACATTACAATGATATATTAACGCGTTAGAGCATAAATTATGGAGTAAATAATAGTATAGGTTAGTGTTTACTTTTTTGATGTTTAGAGACATACACTTTTCATGGCACAATAATGGCGGCAGTGGAGTTTTAACCTATCTTATTTATTTGGAAATTTGTTTGTAAATCATTGTATTTTCTGGCGTTTTTTGGTGTTTTTACCTATATTTTACCGTAGGTTAAGCAATTAAGTGAGTTTTAATTGTATTCTGGAACAATGACCTCGACTGTCATGTCGTATTTGTGGACTAAAAATATATTACGAAGAATGTAAAACTTTGATGAACACGTTATTTTGGAGATGTGAGAGACGGATGCATAAAGCGACGGTTTTCAATTGCAGTCGTATGTGTTAACACGGAGGCCTAGCGCTCTTCAACCCTCATCACGGGCTTGTCCCAAGATGATATACTCAGCATGTCAGCAACATCAGAATTTGAACGAACGGTCCAGCAAGTAAGTACATCCATAAACATTATTTTTCCACCCTTAGAAAGCTGTTTTCATTAAAGACTTTTCTAGAAATAACATAGCAATATGGCACTTGATTCAGCTTATTTACTTACATCTGCATTAATTTATCAACAGAATAGTAGCATATCATTTTCCAGTTTTACATACCCCTTTTCCTATTTGATTCTATACTTAAACTTTTCTAATTTAGTTCCAGTGAAATCAAATAAAGTCTCGTACTCAAATTGTTGTATTATTACCCCCTTTAACATAAAAAATACTTTTCAGGTTTAGTATTGGTGAGTTTATTTATTGAATGTGTGTTGTTTCCCTTTATTATGAACTGTAAAATGAGGGCACTGCATAAAGAGCATATAGAGCAACAATACGTCCATCATGATAATGGATTTCAGATTTTTTCTTATTGCATTTTAATTTTACTGTATTTACATTAAATGAGACAATTATCAATTAGCATTTGTCAATATGTTAATGTGTTAAATTGTTACAGGATTACGGGCCGACCACCTCCAATGAAAATCTATATGAGCATGTATTTGATCACACATTAACTGAGAAAATGGATGTGTCTAATGTTTGTCCTCAAATATTGAGGGCAGTTCCCCTTTCGCCGACCCAGGGCGACCCTGAGCCTGACTCTACTAATCCGGAAAGCATTATTCATTCTGTACATAAAATTGATAACAAGGATGTCAAGTATCACATAAATGATAAGAGATGTGACACTGACTTGTCAGTTGACAAGCTTTCCAGAATAGTTCATTTTGAAGATAGTAACATTGAAAATGTTAGTAGAATTGCCTACCCTGTCATTCAAGGTACTGATGACTCAGGTGATGGTAATTATGGAGAGACAGCCACGCTCATTCAAGCTCCTTTGAATACAGCAATTGTTCATAATGTGACAAAACTACCACAAAATTTTACAATTAATGTGGATGCAGCTGTTGGAAATATAACAGCTATACAAAATGTCTCTCAGGATGCTACAGGTAACCAAACATTGTGGTTACCAACAATTCTTACTGCAAATGCATCTGATAACAAAAGTGATGAGAACCGACAATCTGGAGTTTCACAGATTATAATTACCAGTGAAAGTTACACAAATACTACAAATCGTAGAGGAAATATAATTTCAGAAGCAAGTTATATTGGCCGACCAAAGGCATCAAAAGTTCAGATACTAAGTAATATATCATTACCGAAGAATTCTAATTATCCACAACAATATGTTACGCAGGGCAAAGAAATTCCCTCGCCTGTATACGGACAGCAAAACCACATTTATAAACTGAGTGCAAACTTAGTACCCACGAAACATGTGAATAATAACATTCAAAGTACAAAAACACCTAAGAGTCAGTCTTTGATTAGTGCTTCTACGATGACTCAAACTGTAATCAATAGTAGTCCAGCAAAAAATGTGCCATTCAGCCATACATACACCAAGAGCACAAATGTAAATAAGATTAACAATGGTGCTAACATAAATACAATTGTTGCTGCATCATCCGCTAACAATCACTGCCATATTTTGTCCAGGGTTGTGTCAGGACCTAACAAGCTGTCGGTACACTCTGGTAGGAAAGGTGGTGCACTAAAAGGCTCTAAAAACTCCCAGAACTCGGGACAGGGCAAAAATCCAAGATCTATTAAAATTATACAGCAAACGGGAAATGCAAATAAGTCTGAAAATAAGGCATGGCCTGTTTCTAATATCACATATAAGGGCCAATCCAATTTTAATGTGGAAACAAGCACTTCAATGGTTATACAAAAGATTGGAAGTCCGACACACAAAAATCAACAACCAATAGCTCTTCAGAAAGTTCCTAAAGGAGAGAGGCTGGTATTGCAGTCACCCTGTGGCCCAGTTCTAATATCGACAGCTCCGATCAGTACGAGCTTGCCTAAAGGTCCACATTATGTTCAGTCTGGATCATCAAACCTCCAATATGTACAAGCATATGGTGCAGAAAATCAGCTCTCTACAGTTCCACAGATGTCGGCTAATCAGCAATTGACTGCTCAAATTTTGCAGTCCTTGTCACAGCCGAAACTCATGCTGCACCAGAATTCCTCGCCTCTGACCCCAGTGAAAAGCAGTATTAGTCCAATATTCAGTACTCTGGAGGAGCTAGTTGAAACTAAACCACCAAATCCAAAAAGGATTGTGTTGTAAGTATAAATATTCACGATTTAATATATTTTCTTTATTAGCATATTGAATACATTAAGCTAATATAACTTGTGAGCATAGGTGTGAAGCTAACAAAACAAAAATTGCAAGGTCATCTGTCTGGTCAGCACCAAAACTATATTTTAAACAATTTATCAGGGAGTTTTATTTTCATATATATGTTCTTGAGAAGTCAATTATTATTAAAGTTATTTTATGTTGTATTTACTTGGAGTAGCTATGCGAATGAATTGATTTTATTGCAATGTTGAACTTGCTTTGTATTCAAATAAATTATTATATGACATTTTACAGTGGCGACAAGACAACATTGATGACAGCAGATGACATAATTGGAGTAGAAGAGAGACCAAATTTATCTGAAGAATTGCGCAGATATTCTTTCCAACCTTTGGCATTTGTCATGCTTGACCATACATATGCTCTACCTCTCCAGAAACTACCATCTGCAAGTACACCAACTAAAACAGAAGTACCAACATTGCCTACAGTGTCTACACCGCCCATTACTATAACCACTGCCATGAGCCCATTAAAACGAAATTCACCTACTGTAATAACTTCTATATCAAATGATGTGCCAGCAGCTGTGGCTACCACACCTGTATGTCCGATGGTGACAACTGTAACACCACCAATTGGTACTTTGTCCTACAAACCACCGCCTCTTCCTCCACAAGATGAGGATACTGCCTCAATTATATCATCAGTAGAAGGGGAGAGGCGACCACCGGCCCCAGGTGGTAGTGACACAGAAACAGCTCCGGAAGGTGAAGAGGAAGGCAAAACTCGGTGCATTTGTGATTTTACTCATGATGATGGTTACATGATTTGTTGTGACCGTTGCGGTGAGTGGCAGCACGTTGACTGCATGGGGATAGACAGAAATAACATACCTGATGCATATATGTGTGAACTCTGTCTGCCGAGATCAATAGATAGACGTCATGCCAGAATCATACAACTGCGAAAAAGAGAGGAACTCAATGCTCTGGCTGGCTCAGACTCTGATTCGGTCGAGTATCCATCACTTATTCCAGGGCAAAGACGAAAGAGGTTATTGACTGTTACAACATACACAAACACTAGTGGGACGTGTGTTACAACATATAATTCTAGTTTACCGGCTTTGCCGCCTCCCATTCCTCAACCGTCGTTGACACTCCCGAAAAGAGGCCCAAAACGCCCCAAGAAACCCGAAGTGGTGAGGAAAGGTACAAAACGAAAGCTTACTGAAAAAAGAGTTAAAAGAAAGAAGGAATTAATGTTTAGTAAAAGCAAATTTAACTCGAGCATGTCAAACCAATCGCACTGGCGTGACTTATTCGAGCAGGCGATGACGAACCATTACAGCCCAGAATTGAGAGCTAAAATAATGAAATACAGCAACAAACTTGGTAATACATCAAATATGGCGTCTGCAATCACTGCACATTTATGTACTACTGTACCACATGCAGGTGGTAAAATTCTCATCGCTACTAAAGATCTGAAGGATAATACACCGGTCATTGAGTTGAGAGGGAAATATATGCTATCTAATCAACACAGACCTCAATTACAAAACACGGCTAGGGCTGGCAGCCAAAAGCCAGGGCCGTTTGTATTCTTTTATCGCTTGCCTAAAGACAATACTCAAATATGTATTGATACCAGAACATATGGTAATGAGGCGCGATTTGTACGTAGATCTTGCAAACCTAATGCAGAATTACAGCATTGTATTGTAAAGGGTACCTTACATGTATATTTAGCGACCATCACTGATGTTCAATCCAACACTGAAATAACTGTCGGTCATGATTCAAATGGTGCAAAGCAACCCTGCGCATGTGGTAATATAAAACACTGCAAAGTAAATGGCTTGAACTCACTTCCACCAAGAAAAAGTGTTGATTTGTCTCAGAGGGAGAAGAGAAGTAGAAACAGGTGTTTGAGTTTCTCGTCACCTATGTCGCCGCCACCGGCCCCTACCACACCAGTAAATACACCTGTAAAAGAAATGTCACCGCCCTTTACACCCACAAAAAACGAAATTAAAACTGAAAAGAAATCACCAATTAAACATGAATTTCCACCAATGTCCCCACCTAAAGAGTCATATGTACCTTTCCATTACAACGAGCCTGTAAAATCCGAGCCAGTGCTGGACCTGAAAACAGAAAACCAAGAATTTGACCTTACAGCTAAGGAAGAAATGAAATCTGACTTGGACGAACCAGACTATGTCAAAAGTGAACCCGAATTTGAGGAAGATGAACTACAAAAGCAGATATTTGAACCAGTTCCAGAACCAAAGGAAGAAGAATTAAAACCTATAGAAAACGATATCAAAAAAGAGGAGCCAGAAGAAATTAAAACTGCAGAAGAAGAAAAGAAAGTAGAAAGTGTTGTAATAACAGAGAAAGTTCCAGAGAAGATAAAAGAAGTACCAGATAAGATAAAAGAAGTGCCAGAGAAAATAAAAGAAGTGCCAGAGAAAATAAAAGAAGAACCAATAAAGGAAGAAGTAAACGAGAAGATTGAGGAACCTAAGGTGGAAGAGGAAAGGCGTATGACGAGGGAATTCTTCGCAAAATCAGCATGCCACGATAGGTCTTCTAGGTCAAGTCGTCACAACCAGTCACAAGACTCTTTGGACGATAAAACTGATGATTCTCAAGACAAAGTACAGACAGTAACCAACAAAGAAAAAGAGAAAGAAAAACGAAAAATGGTAAATATAAAATTTAAATTTTGTACAATATTAACATAATTTTTAAATAAACCTATATAAATATGTGTACTAATATTTTACAGACACGCGAGGAGCGTAAAATGGAAGCGATAATGAAGGCATTTGAGAGAATGGAAAAAGCGCAACAGAGAAAACAAGAAGTGAAGGAAAAACAGAAGAGAAGGGAGTCAGACCCACATCCAACCAACATTACTGAAAAAGACGATGACTATGATAACCACTGCGGTTCTAAAAGAAGAAAAAGGTATGTGGAACCATTTGCATATGGTGACAAACGAAAAAAAGAACATTTCTTACCCTTTGTTATTGATATAATCTAATCAATATAAGTTGTAAAAAATATTATTTTTTACTCAGGAGGAAAGGTCGTGCACGTACAGCATCGCAGTCTAACCGCCTCCGCCTCAACTCTGCTGACAGTGACATGATGACATCTGGAGACGAAGCACATCACACGGAAACTGATGCCAATGATACACCGGAGACCCATGACACAACTGATGCACCTGCACCTCAGCGTGAATCTCTCAATGAGGTAAATTTTGTGACTTAAATATATCTTTCTTTAATAAAATATATGGTTTATAGTAATTGATAATTATGTACTCTTTTATTGTAGGATCTTGGATTGAGCTCTGCATGTCTACTTGTGGAAGCAGCTGTCGGTTCTGTTGAATCTGCTTTCAAACTTCCCAAAACAAAAAAGACCATGGCCACTGAGTGGATAGGAAGATCACCTGAACGAACACCATCGCCATATCATTCGCCATACAGACCGACTTTAGTGTCAGCCCCATCATTAGAGAGCTTAGTGCGTGTTGCGTCCACCATGATTGGTGATCTAAGTGGCAGCCAAGAATTTCAGGAGGACCAACCCAAATCACCTCCAAGGACACCTGGAAGAGAGAAGAATAGACCTCCAAAGAAGGCTAAGAGGGTAACTAGGAGTACACCGACAGTTGAGGTGCCAGAGCTAACTCCGGTTATGCAGCACAGCGCCAAAAAACGGTGGCTAAGACAAGCTATTAGTGAGGAGAGTGACTCACCAAGCATAGGTAAGTCCAAACCCATACCTGAGCCATTTTATTGTTTTAATTCTATGCTTTATTACTATCTCAATTTTAGAAACCTTTGTTACAGGATCGCCTCCAAATGAAATGGTCACTCCATTGAAGAAGAGAAGATTAGCAAGGGAATCACTGTCATGTGAACAAAATCCTATAGTACCTGTAAGTTTCATTGAGACTAGATTATTCTTAAACTATTAAGGCTCGATTGCACGAGAGCTTTATTTACAATAATATTATGTTATTTTATGTTTAGCTCCATGATGAATCTTCTCCGTCGCTCGCATTAGAAGACTCTCCGGTCAAAGACGAATCGCTGTCACACACTCAGTATAGCAGACATAATATCATGGATTTTTACAGCAGAGATCGAACACGGTCCGACAGCGGACAGGGCTCCGACGACCAGTGTAATATTGATCACGACATTCTCAATGTTAACATTAAAGGACCCCATGATAGTGAGAACATCAGAAGGATAATAGGAGTACCTACTCCCGAGGAGGAGCTTCCACCACCAGTAATCACTAAGCCAGAGGACATTGAGACCACAAACAATAATAATGTAGAAATAGAAGAGATCAATTACAATAAGGTTGTGCCTATGGACATTGACACGACTGTCATTACCCAGACTAAAATAGAATCTAACGAGAATAGTAACGAGGTCAAAGGTCTCGATAGTCCGAACGATAAAGTACAAAGCTCACAGTCGGCCGACACGAGCGGCAACTCGTCGCCGCAGCGAGACGAAATGGACGATATACAGAAGAAAATACACTCTTTTCACACTGAAAACATACTCATACTGAAGAGTAGAAATAAAAAGCCTCCAAAGGAGAAAAGAAAAAAGGTGAACTTGAATTTTGATCTGAACATGGTAGACGACCAAATCAGTATTCAGTTGAGAACGGAAAACGCGAGTCCGATGTCTCTAGAAGTGAATGGGGATATACACGACGATACCAATTCGCACGATGATGCGAAGTTGCACGTATCTCCAGAAAATATACCGTTGCCCCCCGTAGAGTCGATACCCTTACCTCCGCCCCCAGAGAATATCCCTCTCCCGGAGGAACCCAGCCCTATGCCGATAGTGCCCCCACCGGAGACTATTCCTCTACCCGAGGAGCCCATGAAACCCAAAAAGCCTCTCTCGAAACCAAAAAAAGTAGTTTCGCCCTCGCCTGCGATGATAAAGGAGGAGAAGGAAGTCGATCGGCTGTCGGTTATCGACAATTCTAAGGTTCCGTTCTCAACGCGATTCAGTTCGACCGGACTGTTTTCTGGAATATTCAGCAACATGTCGAACACATACAAAATGGACAGCTCTATAAACGACAACATACCCAATATGTCGATAATAAAAAGTGCAATAGATAGGACTACAAGTTTAGACGGTAGGTTATTCGATAAGGACAGTATTAGCCCAGTAGACGATTTGAAAAGTGTTCAAGAGATATTGACTCGAGTGAACAATATGGACTCTAATAATAGTGTGATATTGTCGGGTGTGCTGCGGGGGACGACGCCAGTGGGGACGTCGCCGGTTCGAGTCCCCGCTCAGGTGCCGGTGTCACCCGCGAGTGCTGCGCCCGCTGCCGGGCTGCCTAGTGTTGCGCTTGCTGCTGCCCCCGTCTCGCCCGCGCCGCTCGGTCAGCCCACGGCAGTCCACCCAGTGCGGTCGTTGTGCTCGAGGGCGTTAGATCCGCGTCTCAATCCACCGCCCGTCGACAAACCCAAGCCCGTCAGAAGAAAGGTACCTAAACTATCTATTAGCTTTTCTGCTATGTAGCTATTAGTGTAGTAATAGTTTAGTTATCATTCCTACTAATATCTTATATATGAATCAATAACATATCTAATCTTATTAATAAATTAATTCTTTATTGAGAGCAACTATGGCCCAAATTGGTTAGTTTATATATTATGTTAGTAGATTATTTGCTAAAGTTATAGATTTAATTTATTTTTAAATAATATTCACCTAACAAGAACTCTCAGAAAAGTTCTAGTATCGGCAAATGATTATTTACTATTACAAAATAATATTTTACTATTACCATAAAATAATAGGATTTGTGTTTATTTTGTAATATTAGTAGCAAGAGTATTTTTCTGAAGAAACATTAGATTTTAAAGTATATTTATTTATACTTTCTGTACAAAATTTGTTAAATGGCGTACTTAAAGCATTTTCTACTTGAACTTTGGAAAACACAATTGAACTTGTAATTTCGTAGCTGTCGATCAGCGAGTACCGCCTGCGGCAGCTGGGCGCGGCCGGCGGCTGCGAGGAGGGCACGGAGGGGGGTTGCGAGGGGGAGGGCTCCTCAGAGGTGGAGGAGTGGTCGCGGTCGTCCGCGTCTCTGTCGCCGCAGCGGCTTGAGGCGGTCGCCGCCGCCGCCGCCGACGACCTCGAGCAGCGACTGCACAGGGACCTCGCGACGCAGTTGCCCGCAGGTAAGATGCTTTTCATACCAAGTTTCAAGATTGCGCATTAATGATGGTGCCGGAGGGGTGTGCGGAGATTGTGCGCGCACCATTCGAAATACATCTCGAAATGAAAAGTGCGTTTGCGACAAAACAGTTTTTTCTGTGTAATTTTAAAACTCTATACTATTTCAATTGATTTGCAAACAATATACAGTACACTTTGTAAGTTACATTTCATTATTTATCTATTGGTTAAAATTGGTACGTAAAATTACTAAATCCAAGTATCTCAGGTTATTTTGTTATCAACGTAAAATACATTATTAAGTTTACATTGACATGGAGATGACACAGATATTAATATGTTTACAAATATTCAAACAAATGTTTGGCACTCTATTTATCATTAAAGTATTGAGAAAGTTTTTCCGCTTGAAACTAACTTTACGTTTTATTTTAAAAAAAAAGTTTAAAAGTGGAAAATCAAAAAAATCGATCCATTTATAATAAATTCAACCTTGGCCTGATCTTGCTCTTCGAAGCGAGACTTTTATTCTGTTACAAGTGGTTTTATCGCCACTAAAAAAATTTTTATATTTCAATACTGCAGTAATTAAAGTACTTGCATCTTTTACAAATAAAATAAGCAGGTATTTTTTGCAATAAAACTGTGTCACGGAATAACCAAAAACCTATTTATGTATACACTGTAAATACCAATTGCTTTTTGTTCGGCGAATTGGAATCGTGCCAACAGTTAATACCTTTACAACAAACTAATTGTAGATATTGCACGGGGGTTTCATTTTCCTCGAATATTAAAAGTGTTAAGTGCCAAGATCCTTTGAAAATTGACTGTCATGTTGTTTTCATATTTATAATGATCGTTAGTCGAAGTAAGTAAGGCACATCTTTTTTTGTACGTGTAGCCATACAATGTATGGCATATGCCTAATGAAATATGAATAGATTAACTACTGGCAAATTTACCTCGGAAACCGGGCATTGATGAGGTACACAAATATCACGCAATAGAATAATAACACTTGGTTTTAATCGAGTTTAATAAATAGGGTTGTCACACTTGTGAGTATACTTCAAAAGATACAACAAAAAATAGAAGTTGCATTTATAATGTTAAAACAATTTTTTTATTTATCAGACCTACATTTCGTGTATAAGGGCCAGTTCACACAGAGACCAACGTGGTGCGGCATTTTTAAGTGTTAACCTTATTCACTACTCAAGAAGATACACGTTTAATGAGGATTAGTCATGTTTTTGTGGGGTATGCAGACTATGGCGACACAAAAACCAGTAAATACTGTGAAAAAAATATTCAAATCGGACCAAAAAATACGAAGTTACAGCCACTTTAGTGCATCAGTTCCAGAAACGCGCCTGAGAATTAAGCGACTCGCTGTGACTTCATCTGTTACGGTCTTCACCGCGCGGTTAGAACGAGCGCAGTATGTAGGAATACTTGATTTGTATACGTTGATGTCGTTCGTATTTACTTTGTTTGGATTATAATGTCATCACAGAAATATTGTATTGTGCCAAAATGCGTAAATAATACGGTCACTACACTCAATAAACAATTTTTTTCTGTTTCGAGAGGTGTGGTCTGAAAAACATTGTGTAATGAGGAGAGACGATAAAACTCCTCTGCAAGCATAAGTGTTTTGTATTGTTGCGATATTGATGTCTTAAATTTTTATTCGTAAATGAACCTATTAAAAAACCGGCCAAGTGCGAGTCGGACTCGCGCACGAAGGTTTCCGTACAAAATGACAAAAAATCATGTTTGTTGTATGGGATTAATTAATATTTATGTTATTCGGTTTTTAATGTTCCGTAATACATAAGGATCCCTTATAGTTTCGCTCTGTTCGTCCGCGCTTCTAGCTTCTGTAACTATAAATGAATATACCTAAAAATATATACCTATAACTAAAAAATAATATAAATGGACGAAATTTGGTATAGTTATAGATTATGTATAGATCTCGGTTTTGGCATCTAAAATAATAATAATATTTTACTGGTAGCTCTCCATCATACATGTGAAGTGGGGGTGAAAAATATATTTTCATTCTACCGATCGTGAGGGGTATCGTTGAATAAGTCTTTTAAAATAAAGGCAAGGGTTCATACATGACTCTTTTACAAAGTCGACCATTTTCGAGTATGCGCCTCCAAAGTGATTTGTTAAGTTGTAGGGATAACCCACAATAACCATTTTTTATCCTTTAATTTTACGAGAAATAATGGCTTATTTACGAAGCGATTATAAGCAATACAGCATCCTTGTTCAATTATGTACATTAAATACATTATGCATTTAATATAGATCAATATGGCCCTCCCTTTACAGCTTGTAATTTAAATGAATATTTTCGAAGATATTACAGATTTAATAATTAATATACTGGATGTTTTTTCATTCCGTGTCGAAACTTTCAGGAGTGAATATACTCTTGAATATAAGCAATTTTTACTATTGGCTCAACTTTTCTACTTGAAAAAAACTCTGCTGTTTCCTACAAAAGGGCTACGGCATACATTTTTTTACCGATAAAGTAGAAGTATTGTAAAATATTCTGACGAGATTGCAAATCAAATGATACACTTGCGGCCTTGTGATTTGTGTAATAAGGTATGTGATAACTGTCGGTAATCGTTACGCATTGGCAAAGCTCTTCAGATAATAACTATATAAATAATATTTATGTTATGTGCACGATATTTGCATATTCCAAGATTGCAATTTATGTTTGTTGCATGTTTTTGTTTTTTATCGCTCAATATATTTTTTTAATTTATCATAATAATAATTACTTGATGAAATTGTATAGTTTTATAATATAGGGTAATGATTTTGGCACCGTATAGTTTCCACCGTAGCGCCTAAACTATTTTCTAGTATATATCTGTATAATGAAAGGTGATAGCAAATGAGACTGGAAACGTCACCTGTCGTAGTTCAAATTTTGAACTTTATTTTTAAAATAAAAAGATTACTACTGACCAAGAAGTTGCGACGGTCTTCAAAATTTTTTTGCTGACATTCCGGTCTCAACTACAAAAAGAATTAATTCCTCACCTGCAGCTGCTGAAAAACTACTCAGAGACAAAGTAAAGGAATGTGATGTCAATTTTAAGTGTAAAGAAATTGACTTCATAGATATTATTGTGTTAAATGAAGTTGTTGAATATTAAAAATACAGCTGATCTTCTGGGGCATGTCTTAAAAAATTATTAAATCCATTATTGACATCGTAGCTCCTTATCTAGCTATGATTTTCAATGATTGTATAAATAGTGTTGTTTTCCGTGACTTAATTAAGCATAGCAAGGTTATAACCCTTATCCAAAGCTGGAAATAAATCTGATCCGACAAATTAAAGGCCTACATCGATCTAGCTACTTTTAGTAAAATATTTGAAAGAATAATTTTAAGCCAGTTATTAATACATTTCAATTCAAATAATTTATTACACACAATAATCAATACGGTTTTACTAAGGGTCGATCCACAACGGATGCTGGTTGGCTTTGTAGAATCTTTGAAGCTTGGGAAGGGTCGCAGGATGCATTCGGTGTATTTTGCGACCTTTCCAAAGCATTTGATTGTGTTGAGCATGCTACATTGATTAGAAAATTGCACCACTATAGTATACGGGACTCTTCACTTAACCTTTTGATCCTATTATCTTAAAAATAGAACTCAGTGTGGAGATAAATAGTAAAAGGTTCATGTGGTGTCCCACAGGGATCCATTTTAGGCCCATTTCTTTTTCTCATCTACATAAATGACTTACCTTATCTAGTTAATAATAATGAGATAGTACTTTTTGCCCATGACACTTTGTAACGCTAATTTTTAATGTGAAGCGACAACAGTCAAATTACGACGACGACGAAAATAGTACATTGGTTAAATGACAATAATTTACTTTTAAATTCAAATAAAACAAAATGTTTATAGTTTACTTTGCCCAATGTTAGGCAAATACAAACCAATATACTATTGGTCTAAGATCCGGTATAAGAAATATATACCCTCATCTGTTATTTATTAATGATAAGAAATAGTAGATACTAAGGCGGGTCAATAAGTCCGTGACTTTTTGAATTTCTAACCTCCTTACTGAAAAAGCAACACTACTCCTGTCAACAGGCATCTGTCAGTTGACTTCTATCAAAATTTGAACTTGCTGCGTCAGTTAGTTTGTGTTTTACAGCTATCTTTATCAGACTATCCAGTAACTTAAGGAAACAATGGAAAAAAGTGAATTTCGTGTGCTTATTAAGCATTATTTTTTGCGAAAAAAAAACCATTACCGAGACCAAGGCTAAGCTTGATAAATACTATGGGGACTCTGCACCATCGATTTCAATGGTAAAAAAGTGGTTACTGAATTTCGTTGTGGCCGTACAAGCACTGAAGATGCCGAACGTCCTGGACGCCCAGTTGAGGTCTCTACACCCGAAACAATCGAAAAAATTCACGATATTGTGTTGACCGACCGAAGATTAAAAGTGCAAGAGATTGTGGAAGCCATAGGCATCTCGCATGGCTCAGTGGTTTCAATTTTGAATGATCACTTGGGCATGAGAAAGCTTTCCGCAAGATGGGTGCCGCGTTTGCTCACAGTCGACCACAAACGCAATCGTGTAACAACTTCACAGGAAGGTTTGGCGTTGTTTAATCACAATATGGAGGAGTTTTTTAACCGTGGACGAAACATGGATCCATCACAACACACCAGAGACCAAACAACAGTCAAAACAGTGTGTTTCTAAGGGTGAATCGGCGCCAAAGAAGGCCAAGGTGGGTTTGTCAGCCAATAAAGTTATGGCGACTGTTTTTTGGGATGCACGTGGGATAATCCACATTGACTATCTTCAAAAGGGAAGAACAATTAATGGGGAATATTATGCCAACTTATTGGACCGCTTCAATGAGGATTTGAAAACAAAACCGACCTCATTTGGCCAAGAAAAAAGTTCTTTTTCACCAAGACAATGCAAGGGTGCACACATGTGCAGTTGCCATGGCAAAAATCCATGAATTGGGCTATGAATTGCTCCCACATCCACCCTATTCTCAAGATTTGGCTCCGAGTGACTACTTCTTGTTCCCAAACCTGAAAAAATGGCTCGGTGGAAAAAGATTTGACTCCAATGATGAAGTCATCTCGCAAACAAAGGCCTATTTTGAGGACCTCGACAAATCATATTTTTTGGAAGGGATAAAAAAATTGGAGAAGCGTTGGACAAAGTGTATAGAGCTCAAGGGGGACTACGTTGAAAAATAAAATGATTTATTTATCAAAAAATCTTCGTTTATTCCAAAAGTCACGGACTTATTGACCCGCCCTCGTAGATGATATTCACATTGACACATTCAAAATTGGTTGCCTAGTTTATTCGAATATATTGCGCCCTAAGGGCCGATTCATATAGAAATGGCAGCGGAGCGGCGAGCAGCATAACCGTCACATCTTAATTTTAAACTTTATATACATAACTATAAAACACAGTTTCGCTTGAGACAACCGCTAGCGACCGTAGCGGTCATCGGTGATAAATGGTAGCATACCAAATTTCATCAAAATCCGTTCAGTAGTTTTTGCGTGAAAGAGTAACGGAGCGGCGGCGGCTTTTAGACGATGCCAAGAACCGAGTACATCGGAGATCTTCGTTACTCTTTCACGCAAAAACTACTGAACGGATTTTGATGGAAATTTGATATGGTAGTAGTCTAGGCTCTGGATTAAAACACAGGCTACTTTTTATCCCCGGAAATACAGTATTCCCGCGGGATACTCGATAGGATATTTACGCGGGCGGAGCCGTGGGAAACGGCTAGTATAAGTATATTTTTCACAAAACGCCCAAGTATCATATAGAAATGTGTGACGGGTAGAAGAAAACGTAACATGTCTGTATTTTCATAAATTAAATATCAAGTATAACAAATATTAGGTACGCAATAATATGATTTTGTTTTAAACATATTGCATGCAGTATTGAACATTCGCTTCTTATGTTATTAATATAGAAACTTCACAATCTAAAATCTTAGCATGCATGTTAATTAAAATCACTACACAACATATTTAATTTATTGAAACAAATGTAATCATAAGTCTCTTTTCATTAAATCGAGAAGTTAAGGAAATCTTTTATACAAATACTCACCGATATTCTTTGAGTTCAAGCATGTTTATATAGTGGTTATATATACATGAATTTATTTTATAAAAATCATTGATACATGAATTTATTTTATAAAAATCATTGTTTCATCTTAATAATTATGGATTTAGAGTTCACTTCACTAAAAATTACCTTTTTTTTTGCAAATAACCGAATTTTGCAATTGTTGAAAAAAAAATTTCAAACTCATAGAATTTTGAACTTTAAAAATATACTTCTGCTTCTATTTCTGCATCACCAATTACAGAATGTGTGAAAGAGTATACACACGTTATAACAGCGAGCCAGTTATATGGTTTGCACAGACGATATTTAGGTATAATTTTGAATTTCGAACGCCCATACTTACACGATCGCCAGCAGCGATACCCTGGCACTAGCAGCGGTCCGCGCGGATAGCTCCGCGGCACGGACGGGCCATGCGGACGACTGCGGAGCTGTCCTCGCGGACGGTCGTCCATTAGGATCCGTCCGCATTATTTCAAAACGCTCCCTAAGCTAAATACATATTGGTCCGTGCGGAGCGATCCGTACTGATGGTCCTCGTACCACTAAAACCAGCAAAGGCTGTAGTTTTATTTAGTCTTAAGTATAAAACTGAATGGGGGCCAAACCAGAGGCCCGTGGTCCCAAACTAAAATTCACTCTGACATTGGCAACTCCTATAATATAATCAGTTGAAGAATCAGTCACTGTATGTATACGTTTTCAGGTGTGTTCGACGCGCAGCCCACGGCTTCGGAGCGCCAACGTGAGGATCTAAGCTCGCGACTGCGGCTGGAGTTTGGTCTGGCGGTGCCTGATGATGACGCGCGAGCGCCCCCCGACCTCGGTGAGTTGAATCTTATTGCCATAGTAGTAAGGTCGAAACGTGCTATACCGATGAATGAAAATAAGCTTTATAAATTACAATATAATGTTATGGTTTCGGCGGTCAATGGCATTGCGTGAGTGACTGCAATATTATACGCGGGTGATAGATATACATACAGTTTGCTTACCTCTTTCCTAATAAAAATATTTACACAATGGATAAGCTATACAATGTCTTGTTCTTGTCTGATACGTTGGAAAAGTCGCTTGACAGAAATTGTATAGTTTACTCATTGTGTAAATATGTTTTTTAGTAAGGGGGTAAGTATTTCTGTGACCTACGTACTATAAGACGTTTCACTAACGAAATGTTATTGCCTTTTCAGATTCGTCGCGGAGGGCCAGATAGAGCAGAGTGTATTGTAGCGGACGCTAAGCTGTGCCGGTGTAGTGCAGTGGACAGAACACTTGTATATTTCCCCTTTCGTTTCTCTCTTTAATTGTGACGATTTTCTGCGAGTACAAATTGTTTTTATTTCTTGTGTACATAATGTATATAGAACGGTGAGGCCCATTGGACCACTTGTATATGATTTTTTTATATAATATGCAAACAGTTCGCGTATTTTATCTATATGTACATCTAATTTATTATATTAGAGTGGATAGGGCTAATTTGGCTAGGAATTTTGTACGCATAATGTAAGTTATATTCGTTTTATTGTTTGTTTTTACTTGTAGTAATGTAGAGAGTAGATATAGAGTGGTAGAAGTAAGGATTAGATATTCGTATAAGCCGTTTCTAGAGGTTTAGATGTGTCATATTTTAAGAGAGTGTGTAATGCAAAGTTACAGTGAAGTTTCAGTTGTACGGATATCCTGCAAGCCATACTTTGATAGCTGAACATATGTTTATAATATTTGTATATATTTTATTAATACACTTCTGTATTAATAATGTTGACAGTAATCCCAGTTTAAAATTATATGCATAATATGCTTTACATTGCAAAATATTAAAATGAATGGTTGCCAGAATTTCTCTATCGATATAAAGAAATGCATTGCGAAAAACATTAAAATAGTACAATGTAAAATTATATAGAACTCCTAATTTACACGCAAATCATTACTGCTTGTAATACAAGATAATAGAAAAGTATTTCTCTGGATGTAACGATCAATAGATCTGAAAACTGATTGTTACCGTTAATATTTTGAGTGCATCTGTTGACTAGAGTAAATAGACACCAAAATACTATTAATACTTACAACCCAGGTTTTATGTGCATTCCGTTGTCTTTTGGCGTTCACAAGTAGTGAATGATTGTGAACGCATTATTGTCATTCGGTAGATCGTGATAAATGTTACTTACAACGAAACTAGTTGTGACTACAGAACGGGCTAAGTGAAACTCGGTCGAAACGGTGTACTCTCACAATATCCAGTGAGTCCTAAGCTAACCATAATTATGTAAACAATAATTATAGCCATATGGTATCTTGGTTTCGGTGAATTTTATAACATTTTTAAGATTAAACCATAGTTCAGATCTCTTATGGTTGTGTCTTTGATAACTAGCAATAGTAATTAAGTCTAAAATGCGGGATTTAAACGGACGACTAAGCCGCACGCCGAAAATCGCAATTTTGACGGTAGTATTTGCCATCTAGACGGTCGATTTTTGCCTTGCGGCTTTATTCGTCCATGCAAATCCTTAACACACCTATTTCACAATTGCTCTATTATAAATAGTGTTAAATATACTAACAGCTAAAATGCTGGAAAACAATTCTTTTACCTTTGCAATAAATGGAACTCATTTGTTTGCTAAGGTAAAAATTTTTTTCAGGAAATGGTTTTACAGTTCAACTGTAAAATCTTTAACAACTGCTGGCAAAATGTGGTCACTATAAATAATTGAATAATATTATGTTATACGAAACGTCTACATCTTAACAATATCTATCCCAGTGCAATCCATCCTAAGAGTTTGCTCAAAATTTATTTTACCTGTGATGTGTGGGAATTTCTTTATTGATAACTCAAAATTTTATTGTGTGAACATATTAAATTCATCTATTGTTATGGTGCTCCGACACTGAAACGTTTACAAAAATTTTCTAACAATTAAAACATTTACTCACAAATGTTAACAAATGTTACATTTTGTTGGGAACTGTAAGATGTTTTGCAACTTTACGCCTTGTACCTAATAATTGGCCCACTGCACAATCTGGCGGGTATGCATACGTTCATTGCACACACTTATACTACAATATGACATACATTTTATCATTAAGAATATAAGGGGAGACTGGCGCGGCTGGGATCTAAGTCTATTACCTAACATTAAAACATTTTTTAACATTGTGATCAAATGTTTGTAAAGATTTTCTAATAGCAGTATAAGTATTTAAATAAAAAATGTGAAAAACACACATTGTTTGCAGAGAAATGATGATAAAAATTTAAAAGCCATGAAACAATGGAAAATATGATAGTTATATGAATTTGAGCCAATTCTATAATCAAACTAATAAAAGGTGTGGGGGGTGTTGTGTGATATTTTAGGCTTCTCTCCGGATCATATTTTTGTCACTATTAGTCTCGGCACGCGACTTTGCTGCGCTTTCTTAATATTTACTTATAATGTTTGCCCTTGTGGCTGTTTTATACCGCCTAAAGTATTTTAATGGGCTGAGCCATATATGAGGACTTAAGTTAACGCTATATATTATCTAACTTAAGTCATATTTACGTAATGTTTTGATGCGATCCCTTAATTTCATTTATTATATTTTGTTTGTAAAAGATTCTAGCAGATTTAGAATGGTTAAATTTTATAAATTCCATTTTTTTATGTTTTCCTTTTACCATTTTTACATAAATTATAAAGTAACAAAAAGAGAACTAGGTAAGAAAAATTTTACACCAACTAATGTGTTTAAAAAATTAAAAATAAACATAAAAATTTGGATTCTTAAAATATATATTTGCCGGAATATAATAATCTGCTGGTATTTTTTATACTATTTAAATCATTAGCAACCACCATTTCATAATAATTATATAACCTCACCTAGATATTAGTAAAGGATGCAATATATAGCCTATAGGCAGAATTAACGGAATATTATATAAAATATAATAATTATAATATTATAACGGTCGCAGCAGTTTTTTTATTCGATTGGTGATTTTATAATATTTTTCTATTATGTATAAAGAAAGGAATTGTAGTTTAATTATTATTTTTTAATCGATTTTAGATTAATTAAATGGTGCCGTCGAGCAGTTATGGACTTGTAAATATCGTGACCTGGTTGTCAATATTATAGATTGTACATTTGCTTTGTCGTTGTGTTGCAGTGCATTGTAGTCGGGTGTAGTTGTAGTGCCCCGCAGGGTACAACATGCACCAGCTGAAGGCAACGGGAAGGGTGTAAGCTTGTACAAAGGGGCGCCAGAGGTTTATTCGATAAGATAAATGTAAAATATTTTTGTAGGATTTGTTTGTTGTCTTCAGATACATAATGCGCTCCAACTCAACTCGTAGAACTAGAGAGAAATATTTGTGATAACTATAAAAATCTTTTAATATCATATACAGTAGTGATTCGTATTGTAAATATATTATGTTAAGTCAAAAGCTGCATATATTTTGTTAAATGAATGCAAAACGCACTATTACTATCATTTGCCCTGTATGTATCGAAAACGTTTTAATTGCCAGTGATTGGTTCTTGATTTGATGAGTTATGTTGATCCCAGTTGATACGGTAATATTAACCATTCTTGCCATTTGGCGATCATCTCAGGAGATGAGAGGAGGAGAGTGTCGTTCTTCTATGTATTGAATCAACTACTTAAATGTTGAAATACCCGACGCCATCGATTACACGAACTATAGTTACTTATGTACATTGTATGTATATTAATCTTTTTGAAGGAGCTAAAATCGTTATGCAGAGATAACTAATAATAAAATTTTAAATATTATATCAAATCAATATAATATAGTCACTGGTGGTCAAAACAATGTATATCTCCCCACCTCGGACCTTTGTTATGTTGTAAGTATATAACAATAGAATATTTTGCAATAGATATAATATAATGAGGTAAGGATTCGTAAGGCGCTGTATGTTATCCAGATGTTAAATATTATTTCTTTCTTAAAGTTTTTAAACTAAGCATGTAAAATTTAAAAATAATAATATAGAATAAAAGATGTTACGATAATTAATTACATAAAATCTTCGTTTGAATTATACGCTTTTCCTTTTGTCCCCTTCGCTTCAGTTGAGCATGACTAGCGCATATTCCAAGCGCCTATCTCAAATATAGTGGGTCATTACATATGAAATTGTCGTTTTGTAAAGGAGGAACATAAAGTAGTTTTTTATAACATAATATATTTATTAATCAAAGTATATACCATTGCTATCTATGCACTTTTGCCATCTCATAGGTAGTTCATTGATTCCTTCCTTCCATTCCTTTACTAAAAAAACCATTAGAACAGGAATCAATAAAATCTTTGAAGGCTTTAAAATCTTTGCCCCATCGGAGTTGAATTTTTTTCCTTGCAAGAAGTATCCAAATTTCGAAAAAAAAAATGGTAATCTGTTGGAGCAAGGTCCGGGGAGTACGGTGGATCTCTTAGACATTCCAATTTAAGCTCCTCTAATTTGGTAGCCGTCTGTTGTTCAGTGTTTGGACTGTTTGGTCTAGCGTTGTCCTAAAGCAGCAGTGGCCTAGAGCGAATGACCAACCTTGGTTGTTTAGCAGCTAGCTTGTCCATCATGATTTGCAGTTGCTGGCACTAGACATCTACCGTAATCGTCTGGCCAGTAGACGGCCAGTAAAAATTAACTTCAAACCCCTGTTACAAATTTATCTCATGATACAGATATGTACATCAAGATCATCATCTTATTTTGTTGTTTACACATTACTTAATTCAAATACAATAAAAAATAATTGGATTATCTTCCAGATTAGCCATTATTTGCAATTAATTGCGAAATTTTGGGGTTTTTCAACAAAAATTTTAAAAATTCGTTAAAAATAAAATCGTACGTTACGAACGCTAAGAATGGTCAAATACGGTTCTAAATGGTCTATACAAAGAAGGCGTTAAAGCTTTGCACCCATCTTCCAAACATTCTGTATTATGTTTAAAAAAAATTGACTTTATGTTCCTCCTTTACAAAACGCCAATTTTATATGTAATGACCTAATAATATAGCAAATTATATTGACAATGCCTTTTTGTAAAAGGAGGGTTTATTCAAAAAGGCATAGTCAATATAATTTGTGTATTAACAAAATTAGGGTCAATTTCGTACTAGCGCAGAGACGAACCGCATCGAGGCGGGTCAATTCATTCTAGGGCTAAGTCTAACTCTGTTTTAGTATAAATTGACTCTTAGAGGCTTTAGAGTTAAAATAACGAAGGCCCCTTCGTGTCATCAAGTGTCCTTAGTCTCAAACTATGTACAATGCCCATAATACACACATAGTTTGCATCTCTATTACACTGCGTGCATGTATAATGATAGTATAAATAAAAATATATCTTATTTTACCTATCCTAAGGATAATAAGTAAATATTGAATTTTTAGTTTACTTGCTTTATTAAAAGAGCGTCCATGATCTAGTCCTAGTCTAGAACAGACCCCTTGACTTACACACGTGATGGTGGAGGTTCAATGACAGGTGTGTACCAATGAGGGTTTTTAAATTCGTGTCATCTGACAGTTTTTTGACACGGTAAGGATCGTCGGGGTACCAAGCGCTGCCTGGTGGCAGAAAAGGAATTGAATATTCTTATTGACCGTTTTTGATACCACTTACGCCACCAGATGACGCTTTGTGTGCGTTGGGTCTGCCCCCTAACGGCAGAAAAAATATCAAAAACCCTCATTAGCCTTTCTCATTTACCGTATACCTACGCTATATAATAATATGTCGTTCTATGTAAGCTATTTCCTCTGTACGGAAGTAAAGAGCCAAATTTAGTCAGGGTTGTCACAGAAGAGGGTAGTAAATTAAACTACTTAGTTTAATTTACTTACAAATATTAGTCAGGGTTGTCACAGAAGAGGGTAGTAAATTAACTACTTAGTTTAATTTACTACCCTCTTCTGTGACAACCCTGACTAAATTTGGCTCTTTACGTACGTACAGAGGAACAGCTTACATAGAACGACATATTATTATTTACT
Organism: Phengaris arion; assembly: GCA_963565745.1. Classification (NCBI taxonomy): domain Eukaryota; kingdom Metazoa; phylum Arthropoda; class Insecta; order Lepidoptera; family Lycaenidae; genus Phengaris; species Phengaris arion. The sequence continues at coordinate 4,443,865 of OY751439.1, read as the reverse complement.
GTGATGCGGTGCCGCTCTTGCAATGTACGCGCCGCGTCGCGTCTCGGTGCAGTGTGAACTGACCATAAAGTCTAAACAATGAGACGCTAAACGTCACTAATTAAGGCCATCAAACTGTGACTCGTAGACTCGTTGTCGTAATGGACTGAGATCCCAGCAACGCCAGACTCCTCTTATATTCTTACTGATAAAATGTATGTCATATTGTAGTATTAGTTATGTACAATGATGAACGTTTGTTGCCCGCCAGATTGTGCGGTGAGCTAATCCTCAGGTACAGGGCGTCAAAGGTACAAAAAATTGTGCTCACTTAACACAGATCCTGATAAAGCATCAATCTAATTTTTTAGATTCAGAGTAACGTAAGAAACAAAACTTATTAGTAATTTTTCTCTAAACTTGTGTAAAATATAAATATAAAGGTTAGGAATTCAATGATTTTTAATTTATCGTGGCGATTATCCATTTTTAAATTTTTATGACAACTACAACATAAAATTTCAAATGTAATTATTCTACTTTAATTTACAATCATTTTAAATGCTGTAAGAAAAGTTAGTACCTACAATTTTTTTGTACCTTTGCCTACCGCCCTGAACCTGAGAATTGGTCCACCGCACAATCTCAATCAATCACCGCACAACAATCGGGCGGTTATATAAATGAACGTTTGTATACAACTAATATTACAATATGGCATACATTTCATCAGTAAGAATATAAGGGGAGTCTGTTGGGGGTGGGATCTCAGTCCAAAAATGGTGTAATTTATAATAGGTACATATAACTGCACCTTAAAAGTAAGTACTTAACTTCAAATTGTTATCATTCGAATAAACTTAATTTGAATTTGTATCTTAAGATGACTTTACATATGCTATTAAGGACGCACGTGTCGAAGAAAGATTGTAATAATAATAATATCTATGGACGCTTTCTACACCACGTCAATCTGGTCCTGTACTAAGTATCCGAAGAACTTGTATCACGGGTACCAGACAACGGAAATATTATATTTAATACACAGGAACAGAGGAAAACTGTTTCTCTTCGGCGGGATTCGAAGTTCGAACCCGCGTCCTGCGGCTTAAGCGCCTACGCGCTTACCACTGAGCCACACAGGTCGTCTTTGTGTTTTTAAAAGAAGAAGTAATATTGTAGATACATTAATGACAGAATCGCGCAATTTTACGTTTTATTTTTTCAGCTGGTAGGTGCAATAACACTGATAATTCAAAAAAATATTAAGTAAAAATTTCCTTTTATTATTAAACTACAACTACTTGAGTTTTGCATGTCCTTTTTCATACGTCGCGTCGCGTCGTATCATTTCCATAGAATACGATGATTGCCGAGGGACATTTCCTTATTTTTGAAGTCGGTACGCTAACATGAATTTTACTAAGTATATCAAAAGTCATCAGATCTCATCTAGAGCCAAGCTTTTGACTCTACACGCCCTAACACTACAAGTCTTAGTCAGAAACATTACAATATATATATTCAGCTGATATTTCATCCAAAAACGCCTTGAACTGACGATGGTTAAGCCCTCGGGATCGAATGAAGTTGATGGTTTTTACTACCATATTCATAACATTCTGGAGTCGAATGGACTTAGAGCACAAGTTCTGTTGGTGGATAATGCAATGAAGGACTATCAAATCATCCTTTTGCACATTTAATTCTGTTGCTTTTTCATTCAAAATTCCGATGAAACCTTTACGTAAGCCGACCATAGAAGGTGCACCATCAGTGCATACTCCAATTAATTTTGACCATGGCAAGCCAAAACTTGTGAATACTTTTTGAACTTCAATAAAAATATCCTCTCCTGTAGGAGAGGAACCAATCCTTTTAGCGGCTGTAAAGCAAACAATTCCTCAGTAACAGTGAACTCCTTATCAACACCTCGAATAAATATAGCCAGTTGAGCTGTGTCAGACAAATCGGTGCTCTCGTCTAATGCTATAAAAAACGATTCAAAACCAGCCATACGGTCAGTCAATGTTGTTTTTATATCATTGGCCATCATTTCTATACGTCGAACAACAGTTCGTCTTGACAAACTAATTATTTCAAATTCATTTTTCGTTTCAGGACACAAAATACCGCAAACTTCTAACATACACTCCTTGATAAATTCTCCTTCGGCAAATGGTTTTAATGCCTTTGCCAATTTTGAGCTAACTATAAAACTAACTTTCACAACATTATCAAGTTGTGTTCTTTGTTTATGAAACTTTTTTTGCTGTTTTTCCAAATTTGCGGTAAGCTTCTGGATTTTGTCTGTTCTTAATTGTCAGTGAGTGCAGCGTAGCATGCTTAGTTGAGTAATGCCTCTTTATATTGAATTCTTTCATTACTGAAATGGATTCATTACACAGCAAACAAATAGGCTTACCATTGTGCAAGATAAAAAAGAATTATTCAGTCCATTTTCTTGAAACTGGCGACCCTCTGCATCTACTTTTTGTTTGTTTCCACCAGACATTATTTTTGTTTACTTTTCGTTCAATAAACTTAATAACAATCTATAGTTAGTAACCACTCAAGATGCACACAAAGTCACAAAGCAAGTTGACGGCTCCAGCAGTTGGCTAGGATATCGCTTGTCCAAGTTATCACCTCGGTAGCTCAAATACAACTGAACTAACGTAGGACCATCCACCCGCTTATATAGGCAAAATGAAGGAATAATCTGGAATAAACTAGTTTAGAATAATTGAGAAGCAATAAATCTTTTAATGTGTCGCCCGTGAGGCGGCAAACCTCAAAGAATTTGATCGAGCAAGCCGAGTTGCGGCGATCATCAAAGAGTGAGGCGGCAAATATAAAAGGATTTGATGTTTGCCACCTCACTGTACCTGGACCTGGACCGATTTTCAAATTCTTTTTTTGATGTAAAAGGTATAATCCCAAATCGGTCCTTTTGACATCAAAGTGGTGACCTGGTGATGGGATTCATGAGGAATCGAGGGAACTCCTCGAAATTTATATGGACACATATGGTGATTTCAACTTTTTATGAAATAGTCCAAGCATATGCTACCAAAAAGTAAGATTTTGCACCAAGGTATACTCTGGATACAAAAGTACTGAACAGAACTCCTTACTCTTTATAGATACATGTTTGGGGATTTCGGCGTTGTTTAAAGAACTGCGAGCATATGCTATCATACCACTTACAGTAATCAGCATCATTATCACCACCATCTTCACACGAAACACCAACATATTATGATGACATAGGTAGGGTAGACTGGGTACAAATGAAACACTTTTACTTTAAATGTATGTATTGATCATACTACTCATATTTATGCAATTGAAACTAATTAATTTGTAGATAATATATCTGGCTATCAAATGTAGTACACCGCAATAATAAAATTGTATCAGGTAAACAACAAATTTAAAAAAACCAAGTGGGAAAAAAATGTTTCAATTTACCCCATTACCTAGGAGTTCAATTGAAATAATAGGTGGGGTCAATTAAAACACATAATAAAAAAATGCAAATTATTAGAACATGTTATAAGAATAGTTTTCAACGATATCATAAAAATACGGGCAAAATTGGACCACATTTAGCAAAATGATTCAACAAAAAACAAACTACTTTTTAATTTTTAAATAACTTGAAAATTATTCAAGCTACAATAGTCTTTTTTACACGCAATGCTTTCATTTAAGATTAATAATTGAAAGGTAACCGAATGTTAATCATAGAACCTGCAACTATGGCTAAAATAAGATAAAAATAGTTTTATACAAAATGGTAAGTTTTAATCATGACTATGTTTCAATCATAACAATATGTTTTTTTGTTATTAATTAAAATAATATAAAATATGCATTCAAAAATTACAATTAATAATTCATTAATTGTAATTAAACAGCGCCTTCTCCTAATCTAACCTAACAATTTTGTTGTTAGAGAAGGCACAAAAACTCTTAACAAAAATAAATATTATCGAATAACATTAATTTCTCTTTATATCTAGGTATATAATCACACTTTTAAAGAACTTAACGAGTATTTGTTTTAAAATAATTAACAGTATAATAAAAACATAAGGAAATCCTAACAAAGCACTTATCTATCAGTCTCAATGTTTTAATAGGAACTTTAGGAACCCCACAGTATCAAAATTTAAATAAAAAGGTTTAGAAAGCCTGTAACTCTCGCTTATTAAACATAGAAGCAAGGTTTTTAATAATTAAAGCTTTAAAATACCTTATGGGTGATCTATTCTATCTTAAACTTTTTTAAAGCCTTTCTAAATTCTAATACGGTCACACGTTTGCTTTTGGCTTTTATTACAGGTAGGATAATTCTCTTTACCACTTGGTATTTAGCAATTTTAAAGATATCATCATTTATAGGCCACTTAAATCTGTGATTATCAATTTTCTTGGCAAATTGTACAACATAGGAATCTCTTGAAACATTTTTTACTTGCCCGACATAACGATGAACAAGGTCTTCATTGAGATCAAATTAACTATAACCCAGTCATCCATTTTCATTGTGATACTTTGATTATCACTTTCTGACTCACAACTAGAAGAATCGAACTGCTCGTTTAGTTGTGAATCAGATTGAACCATATCTTGGGCAACGTCGTATTCAGAATCTGAAGATTCATGAAAATTTACCTCAACATTTTCGTCTGATGATATCTTACCTTCAGAGATTCCAGTTAAATTCTTATGTTTTCGCTTTTGTTTGTCTTTTTTCTTAATATTATGCTTAGTTACTTTCTTTGACCTTATGTTCTTTTGATGATTTTTCAGGTTACATTTTACTTTAACAGCATTTTTTTTTCTTTCTCTTTCTTCAGTTAGCAACCGAATTTTTTCTTTTTCTGGGGTATCCGTATAAATAGTTGATTTCTTTTTTCTTGTATTCTTTGCAGTTTTTCTTGGCGGTGCTTTGGGGAAATGTCTTACGACTATAGGTGAAAATTGATTGTTGGAGTGAGAAATTTTAAGAGGATCAAGAACTGTGGAACTTCAACTACTTCAATATTGGCAATTGGTCGATCGGTGACGTATGATGGTCCAAAATCTGAGTCACTGAATATTATTCTATTAAATGGGTAACGCCCCGAGTATCTAAAACCAGCTTGAATGTTTGTTATTGTTACAGCAATTGGCATTGCAGTTGCAACTATGCCAGGGATATCATAAATAGTCATTGTTTTTCCTGCATTCGATTTCATCCATGCATCACATGCTGTATTTATTGCTTTCTTAAAAGGCCCATACACGGAGCGATCTAAAGGCTGCAATTTATGACTGCAGTGCGGAGGAAAAGAGAACATAATAATACCATTAGCTCGAGAAAAGTCAATAGCTTGAATTGAAACGTGTGAAGAGTGATTATAGTTTTAGATTTAGTTAGTTTAGATTATCACTCTTCACACGTTGCAGTTGCAACTGCAATGCCAAACGCTATAACAATAACAAACATTCAAGCTGGTTTTAGATACTCGGGGCGTTACCCATTTAATAGAATAATATTCAGTGACTCAGATTTTGGACCATCATACGTCACCGATCGACCAATTGCCAATATTGAAGTAGTTGAAGTTCCACAGTTCTTGATCCTCTTAAAATTTCTCACTCCAACAATCAATTTTCACCTATAGTCGTAAGACATTTCCCCAAAGCACCGCCAAGAAAAACTGCAAAGAATACAAGAAAAAAGAAATCAACTATTTATACGGATACCCCAGAAAAAGAAAAAATTCGGTTGCTAACTGAAGAAAGAGAAAGAAAAAAAAATGCTGTTAAAGTAAAATGTAACCTGAAAAATCATCAAAAGAACATAAGGTCAAAGAAAGTAACTAAGCATAATATTAAGAAAAAAGACAAACAAAAGCGAAAACATAAGAATTTAACTGGAATCTCTGAAGGTAAGATATCATCAGACGAAAATGTTGAGGTAAATTTTCATGAATCTTCAGATTCTGAATACGACGTTGCCCAAGATATGGTTCAATCTGATTCACAACTAAACGAGCAGTTCGATTCTTCTAGTTGTGAGTCAGAAAGTGATAATCAAAGTATCACAATGAAAATGGATGACTGGGTTATAGTTAATTTGATCTCAATGAAGACCTTGTTCATCGTTATGTCGGGCAAGTAAAAAATGTTTCAAGAGATTCCTATGTTGTACAATTTGCCAAGAAAATTGATAATCACAGATTTAAGTGGCCTATAAATGATGATATCTTTAAAATTGCTAAATACCAAGTGGTAAAGAGAATTATCCTACCTGTAATAAAAGCCAAAAGCAAACGTGTGACCGTATTAGAATTTAGAAAGGCTTTAAAAAAGTTTAAGATAGAATAGATCACCCATAAGGTATTTTAAAGCTTTAATTATTAAAAACCTTGCTTCTATGTTTAATAAGCGAGAGTTACAGGCTTTCTAAACCTTTTTATTTAAATTTTGATACTGTGGGGTTCCTAAAGTTCCTATTAAAACATTGAGACTGATAGATAAGTGCTTTGTTAGGATTTCCTTATGTTTTTATTATACTGTTAATTATTTTAAAACAAATACTCGTTAAGTTCTTTAAAAGTGTGATTATATACCTAGATATAAAGAGAAATTAATGTTATTCGATAATATTTATTTTTGTTAAGAGTTTTTGTGCCTTCTCTAACAACAAAATTGTTAGGTTAGATTAGGAGAAGGCGCTGTTTAATTACAATTAATGAATTATTAATTGTAATTTTTGAATGCATATTTTATATTATTTTAATTAATAACAAAAAAACATATTGTTATGATTGAAACATAGTCATGATTAAAACTTACCATTTTGTATAAAACTATTTTTATCTTATTTTAGCCATAGTTGCAGGTTCTATGATTAACATTCGGTTACCTTTCAATTATTAATCTTAAATGAAAGCATTGCGTGTAAAAAAGACTATTGTAGCTTGAATAATTTTCAAGTTATTTAAAAATTAAAAAGTAGTTTGTTTTTTGTTGAATCATTTTGCTAAATGTGGTCCAATTTTGCCCGTATTTTTATGATATCGTTGAAAACTATTCTTATAACATGTTCTAATAATTTGCATTTTTTTATTATGTGTTTTAATTGACCCCACCTATTATTTCAATTGAACTCCTAGGGGTTAAATGGGGTAAATTGAAACATTTTTTTCCCACTTGGTTTTTTTAAATTTGTTGTTTACCTGATACAATTTTATTATTGCGGTGTACTACATTTGATAGCCAGATATATTATCTACAAATTAATTAGTTTCAATTGCATAAATATGAGTAGTATGATCAATACATACATTTAAAGTAAAAGTGTTTCATTTGTACCCAGTCTACCCTACCTATGTCATCATAATATGTTGGTGTTTCGTGTGAAGATGGTGGTGATAATGATGCTGATTACTGTAAGTGGTATGATAGCATATGCTCGCAGTTCTTTAAACAACGCCGAAATCCCCAAACATGTATCTATAAAGAGTAAGGAGTTCTGTTCAGTACTTTTGTATCCAGAGTATACCTTGGTGCAAAATCTTACTTTTTGGTAGCATATGCTTGGACTATTTCATAAAAAGTTGAAATCACCATATGTGTCCATATAAATTTCGAGGAGTTCCCTCGATTCCTCATGAATCCCATCACCAGGTCACCACTTTGATGTCAAAAGGACCGATTTGGGATTATACCTTTTACATCAAAAAAAGAATTTGAAAATCGGTCCAGGTCCAGGTACAGTGAGGTGGCAAACATCAAATCCTTTTATATTTGCCGCCTCACTCTTTGATGATCGCCGCAACTCGGCTTGCTCGATCAAATTCTTTGAGGTTTGCCGCCTCACGGGCGACACATTAAAAGATTTATTGCTTCTCAATTATTCTAAACTAGTTTATTCCAGATTATTCCTTCATTTTGCCTATATAAGCGGGTGGATGGTCCTACGTTAGTTCAGTTGTATTTGAGCTACCGAGGTGATAACTTGGACAAGCGATATCCTAGCCAACTGCTGGAGCCGTCAACTTGCTTTGTGACTTTGTGTGCATCTTGAGTGGTTACTAACTATAGATTGTTATTAAGTTTATTGAACGAAAAGTAAACAAAAATAATGTCTGGTGGAAACAAACAAAAAGTAGATGCAGAGGGTCGCCAGTTTCAAGAAAATGGACTGAATAATTCTTTTTTATCTTGCACAATGGTAAGCCTATTTGTTTGCTGTGTAATGAATCCATTTCAGTAATGAAGGAATTCAATATAAAGAGGCATTACTCAACTAAGCATGCTACGCTGCACTCACTGACAATTAAGAACAGACAAAATCCAGAAGCTTACCGAAAATTTGGAAAAACAGCAAAAAAAGTTTCATAAACAAAGAACACAACTTGATAATGTTGTGAAAGTTAGTTTTATAGTTAGCTCAAAATTGGCAAAGGCATTAAAACCATTTGCCGAAGGAGAATTTATCAAGGAGTGTATGTTAGAAGTTTGCGGTATTTTGTGTCCTGAAACGAAAAATGAATTTGAAAAAATTAGTTTGTCAAGACGAACTGTTGTTCGACGTATAGAAATGATGGCCAATGATATAAAAACAACATTGACTGACCGTATGGCTGGTTTTGAATCGTTTTTCATAGCATTAGACGAGAGCACCGATTTGTCTGACACAGCTCAACTGGCTATATTTATTCGAGGTGTTGATAAGGAGTTCACTGTTACTGAGGAATTGTTTGCTTTACAGCCGCTAAAAGGATTGGTTCCTCTCCTACAGGAGAGGATATTTTTATTGAAGTTCAAAAAGTATTCACAAGTTTTGGCTTGCCATGGTCAAAATTAATTGGAGTATGCACTGATGGTGCACCTTCTATGGTCGGCTTACGTAAAGGTTTCATCGGAATTTTGAATGAAAAAGCAACAGAATTAAATGTGCAAAAGGATGATTTGATAGTCCTTCATTGCATTATCCACCAACAGAACTTGTGTTCTAAATCCATTCGACTCCAGAATGTTATGAATGTGGTAGTAAAAACCATCAACTTTATTCGATCCCGAGGGCTTAACCATCGTCAGTTCAAGGCGTTTTTGGTTGAAATATCAGCTGAATATAACGACGTAACATATTATTGTGAAGTCAGATGGCTGAGCAAAAGAAAAATTTTGAAACGGTTTTACGAGCTTAGAAATGTGAGTGACCCAAAATGGATATTATGTGACTTAGCATTTCTGGTCGGTCTTACAGGCTATTTGAATGATTTAAATTTGAAACTTCAAAAACAAGGACAGTTAGTAAATGATTTGTACAGCCATTTGAAAGCGTTTTAGATCAAACTACGCTTGTGGGAGTCACAGATGCTGTCTGGTAACAGTTACAATTTCAACACGCTCTCTGCGTATGCTTATGCTCAATATGCTGAAGAACTCAAGTTACTGTCGGAACAATTTTCGAACAGATTTAGCGACTTCAAAAACATGGAAGACTGTTTCAGTTTATTTGCTACTCCTACAAAATGTAATGTACAAAATGCTCCAATACACTTACAAATTGAGTTGATCAAGATTCAAGAAAACTCACTGCTAAAATGTAAATTTGAAGACGTAGAGTTGTGCGATTTCTACAAAAAATACCTAGAAAAAGACAACTTTCCGCAGCTTAGAAAATTCGCAAGAAGATTAATTTGTGTGTTTGGCAGAACTTATCAAATATGCGAACAGTTCTTTTCATTGATGATAGTTAATAAATCAACACATCGTACAAGACTGACTGACGATAATTTGGAAAAGAATTTTCGTCTACGTATCAGTGGAATTAATCCAAATATCGATGGATTAGTTTCCCAAATTCAAATGTCTTATTGATTTCGGTGTATTTAACTTTCGTAGTTTGCAACAATTGCAAATTTAACGATTTAATTATAATGTACCATTTTTTTTAATTTCATTTTGTTATTTTAATAAATTGTAAGTACTATGTCATGTACTATGTTACATTGTCGTATTATTTCATGTGCTCGCTAAAGTTTGGCCCTCAACATGTCAAAGGTTGCCCATACCTGGTCTAGACTCTAGTGTATAGACTCCTCTATAGCTTCCTTATTATTTAACTCGCTACTGTTTGGACAATATCTGCAGATAGGTTTTATTTCTTACACGCTCAGGTAATTATTTGCATTTTAGAGCACCGTACAACCGTGTTCTTAATGTCCTTGTGGAATCGTCGTTATATAAATATTATTCTGTCATTGTCATAGATATACTATGATTACTGAGGGATATTAAGAAAGTATTTGTACTGTAGAGCTCTGCGCGGTAGCGACCATATTATGTGCCAGTATTAATTACTATACAAGGTTTTTTTTAAATTAAATAGGACAAAAGTAAAGGACATGGAAAAGTTCTTCAATTGATTTTTCATATATTATATCCGAACGTGCTTGGCATATTCAGGTGACATTAAGTATAGTCCGTTCAGAGTTATTTTACCTCGGTAGTTTCCAAAAGATCCTGTCAGATGTGTAATAGATGTGTGTATTTAAAAAGAAAAAAAACTATTTTGGCAGTTTTAAAGTACCTACCTATCTTCTGTAAATTTTAATTTTTATACGTGGGCAGCGCGGAGTCTTGACCAAACCCTTTTCTTTAGTATACAGCTGCAATTCGTAGCGATTGAAGCAAATGTGATTTTATAAATAAAGACAGACAAACGGACGGACAGCGAAATCTTAGTAATAGAGTATAATAGTTTTTACCCTTTGAGTACGGAACCCTGAAAACAAAGTGGCCAAGTTTTCGTGCCGGTCAGGGCAGTTAACACGGCAAATTAAATGATTAATAGTTTATAATTATACTAGCTGGTAATTAAGAAAAAGTCACGCATTTATTTACGATTCACGATTTAATATTGATTGATGAGCGACGAGCCGAGCAAGACAAAATGTTTTATAACGCACGTCATGTATTCCTCCGTGATTACAGGTGCTCTATTACATACTTCGACCCGAAAACCTTTTCGACCACCAGTCCAGGGATTGAATAACCGAAAAATATCGGTTAAAACGGTAAACGGTATGACGTCATACCTTTAAATTACGATTACCTTAAAATAACGGTACCTCTTTTATTTTGGTATTGCAAAATTACGGTATCAAAAAATTTTCAGTTATCTAAATCTGTAAAATAAAGGTTTTCTTTATACCTTGCCGCCCGCCGGGGCATCATGCCGCGATTGCTTTGGTCCTTGATCGAAAACTGATAGTCGGGTCCTGCCTGCCGCGCCGCGCAGGTTGCCAATAATTTGCGTGTGAGCTTTGTTTAAAACAACAAGTAGACCGATACCAAGATGGATAAAAGTAAGTAAAATACTTTTTTATTATTACATCAGTGTCATCAGCAGTTTGCCACCAAACATATTTCCACTGCTACTGCTGATCCCTTATTGCTACCCCCTATATTTTGAGAGATGGTAGTCGCCCGCCACTAGATTTAAACTACTACTTACTTTACCTTACTTCTATATTGTTCTTTTTTTTTTGAGATATCTGTGCAGAAGATAGACATTTCAACTTTCTCATCCTTCTGTGAGCTATAGGAAACTTTGTTTCTACTTCTAAATACTATAAATTTATTTTTTTTTCAGAATAGGCAATAAAACGTCATCATTCGCCAGACATTTTAGGGGATCCGGAGCGACCAATGTCTGATCTCCATCCTAAAATAGGTAAATATTTGGAACACAACACCAAAAAACATCAGCCTGAATGTCCCCACTGTGCAATCAAACAAGCAGAAAAGGACAAACGAAATGATATTTTTAGCTTACTTATAAAAGAAGAAATGAAAAAAAAAAATATATTAGAAATTATTTTACTGATTTTCTTGTCTTCTTCGCAACAATATTAATTTATAACTTTAAGGGCGAGCCCGCACTACGGTTTTTATACGCTTAACGTGTTAATCTAACTAACCCCGAAACTAACCCCAAATTGTTGTCGCGACATGATAAGTTTCGAGCTGGCAACGCCGTCGCGCCGCCGCTCCGCCCCGTTGCAGTTGCGCTCGCGTCGATACGTCGTCACTCTGCATTTTTTCGGTACCGAAATGATTTCAGTTAGGGTAACAATAAAATGAAGGTATAACGATACCATAAAAAATTAAGGTATATTTCTTTATTTAGCGGTATCGCAACGGTAAATCGCAACTGTTTTATCTCAACCTTTAAATTTTCAACAAAAAACTGCTCGAGCCGTCAACTTATTATTGTGAAGTCAGATGGCTGAGCAAAAGAAAGATGTTGAAACGGTTTTACGAGCTTAGAAATGTGATAGCAGACTTTATGAAAATAAAAGATAAACCACTATCTGAATTGAGTGACCCAAAATGGATATGTGACTTAGCATTTCTGGTCGGTCTTATAGGCTATTTGAATGATATAAATTTGAAACTTTAAAAACAAGGACAGTTAGTAAATGATTTGTACAGCCATTTGAAAGCGTTTCAGATCAAACTACGCTTGTGGGAGTCACAGATGCTGTCTGGTAACAGTTACCATTTCAACACGGTCTCTGCGTATGAAAATATTGCTTATGCTCAATATGCTGAAGAACTCAAGTTACTGTCGGAACAATTTTCGAACAGATTTAGCGACTTCAAAAACATGGAAGACTGTTTCAGTTTATTTGCTACTCCTACAAAATGTAATGTACAAAATGCTCCAATACACATACAAATGAAGTTGATCGAGATTCAAGAAAACTTACTCCTAAAATGTAAATTTGAAGACGTAGAGTTGTGCGATTTCTACAAAAAATACCTAGAAAAAGAAAATTTTCCGCAGATTAGAAAATTCGCAAGAAGATTGATTTGTTCGTTTGGCAGTACTTATAAATATGCGAACAGTTCTTTTCATTGATGAAAGTTAATAAATCAACACATCGTACAAGACTGACTGACGATAATTTGGAAAATTCTTTCCTCTCTTTGTATCAGTGGAAATAATCCAAATATCGGTGGATTAGTTTCCCAAATTCAAGCTCAAGTGTCTCATTGATTTCGGTGTATTTAAGTTTCGTAGTTTGTAACAATTGTAAAGACGATTTAATTATAAAGTACAATTTTTTTTTAATTTCATTTTGTTATTTTAATAAATTGTACTATAATAACATTGTCGTATTATTTCATGTCTAATATCTATCGCAAAAAATATTATCACTACTTTAAAATGCACTAAGTACTTTTAAACGCGGCCCGCGAACGTATTTGCTCGCTAAAGTTTGGTCCTCAACATGTCAAAGGTTGCCCATACCTGGTCTAGACTCTAGTGTATAGACGCCTCTATAGCTTCCTTATTATTTAACTCGCTACTGTTTGGACAATATCTGCAGATAGGTTTTATTTCTTACACGCTCAGGTAATTATTTGCATTTTAGAGCACCGTACAACCGCGTTCTTAATGTCTTTGGGAATCGTCGTTATATAAATATTATTCTGTCATTGTCGTAGATATACTATGATTACTGAGGGTACAGTACTATTTGTACTGTAGAGCTCTTCGCGGTAGCGACCATATTATGTGCCAGTATTAATTACTATACAAGGTTTTTTTAAATTAAATAGGACAAAAGTAAAGGACATGGAAAAGTTCTTCAATTGATTTTTTATATATTATATCCGAACGTGCTTGGCATATTCAGGTGACATTAAGGGGCGATTTCACCATTCACAATAAAAACTTCGTTTTATGAAACTAAGTTCTCACTAAGCGCGTTCATGCGTCAAGATCAATCTCGTTTTACGTTTAGGGTATACTGAACGCGTTCAATTTCATTGGTGAAATCAGCCCTAAGTATATCCGATCAGAGTTATTTTACCTCGGTAGATTCCAAAAGATCCTGTTAGATGTGTAATAGATGTGTGTATTTAAAAAGAAGAAAAATCTATTTTGGCAGTTTTAAAGTACCTACCTATCTTCTGTAAATTTTAATTATTATACGTGGGCAGCGCGGAATCTTGGCCAAACCTTTTTCTTTAGTATACTGCTGCAATTCTTAGCGATTGAAGCAAATGTGATTTTATAAAAGATAAATGCGTTCTGCGCTAATACAACTCTATTGACTATTGTATTAGCGCAGAGTTCTATTTTCAGTGCTGTGAATTTTCCCCGGCCCGCCGGATTCCGGATAATATAGTCCCAGCCAATACTCAATATGGGTTTTTATTAAATGTCACTCATTTATTCACAGTGCAGCCCATTAAAGATTTTAAGTATTTGTTCTTACAGCTGCAACAGAAATACATCATCTGTGAAAACTATCTAATTATCACGGCTCATGAGATTATAGCTTGATGACAGACAAACGGACGGACAGCGAAATCTTAGTAATAGAGTATAATAGTTTTTACCCTTTGAGTACGGAACCCTAAAAACAAAGTGGCCAAGTTTTAAGTTTTAACGTTTTAACGTGGAAAATTAAATGATTAATAGTTTATAATTATACTAGCTGGTAATTAAGAAAAAGTCACGCATTTATTTACGATTCACGATTTAATATTGATTGACGAGCGATGAGCCGAGCATGACAAAATGTTTTATAACGCACGTGTAATGTGTATACCTCCGTGATTACAGGTGCTCTATTACATACTTCGAATCGAAAACCTTTTCGACAACCAGTTGACCAGTCACAAAACGGTGCCGGCACGTTCAAACAGCTTCAGTGCTAAGTAACTTTACCAAGTCCTGTCAAAATTAATTGAATAAATTAAAGACGCATCAGGTTTATATTCTAAACTATTGACATTGGCTTTCCGTTTTTTAAGAAACGTACGCACTTTAAATATTATTTCCTTACATTGTCTTTTTATCGGCGGACTCATCTTGCTTTTGCAATCTCTTGTGCGTTTTGTCTAAACTAGCCAGAACTGTCAACGCGTGTTGCCGCCGCGAAGTCCGGCGCCGAACTGAGTAATAACATCAAGCGCCCCCACCTCTCCGTCCCACCGCTCACATACCTAAGACGCGGCCAGCTGAGGTAACAGCAAATGCGTCATATTTAGCAAGGTAACGGTGGTAACGGTATGAGTCATGTTTTTTCGTACGTGCAGCCGGCTCCATCAAATTATCGCCAAGTCTATTGCGGCCATATACTCTTACATACTATCTTTTCTCGAAGCATTCCGCGGCGTTTTCGTGCTACATTTTTTTGTAATACTTACATAGTGGTACAAAAAAACTCCAACAGATCTTCACGTGTGATATTTATTTTTATTGATGATTATTTTTTTGATATGGTGGGAAAATCAAGCAAACGGATTGCCTGATGGGAATCGATCACCGTCGCTCTCTCATGGACAGCCGCAACACCAAATTACAGTCTGTTCTCTCCGTTCCGTTCCTTATGTCGTTGGTATACAGGCCTGGCAGAGGTAAAATAACTCTGAACGGACGGTGCAGTCAAAGCACAGAGTAGAAAATATTATAAATATTATGTGGTCAAAGGCGAACGAGTTGCTGGCTTTTAAATCCTTTATCATATTTCAGATACTATGAGGGGTAAAAATTTTTTACTTACACTTATTATGCTCATATGCAATCTAAACCTAACGATGGGTCTTGGAATAATATATAACTTGTTTACATCATTATTTTCACCTGGAAACAATGACAATGGATATGGACAAGCCGGCGGCGAACCGAGGTATGCTTTTAATTTTTATAATTATTTTATCATTCAATTATCAACAACTAAATTTTATCAAATAATGAATAATTAAAAAACAGCTGACCCTTGCGCAGTTCGTTGGGCATTACATTTTTACTTGTTATAGTTATACATATAGAGTGTTATGATTAATTTCCTGACTGATTTAAGGGGAGTTATATTTTCTTTGCATTGTATACATGCCGATTGAATGCCAAAAAAGTATGGCTATGTTATAAAAAAAGCAGCGCTTGGCCGTACGAGACTAGCAGTTCAAAAATTTTGATGTAACTTGGCATGGAAGTCTAGGCTCTGGAATCTGAATTAACCATGGAGAAATTATAAATTATAATAATTGCTTCATGGGATCCTCACATGGGCTATTTTTTATCGCAACCAAATGTATACATTTGGTAGAGTAGTCACTCTACTGAGTAGAGTCTCCCGCGAGATTTATTTTTATTCGAGGTCACGGGCATCATCTAGGAACTGGTTGGCTCTAATACAAAATTAATTAACGCTTTCAGCATTCCTAATCCAGTTCCAATACTACATGCCAACTTGACGACGAACGTTTGCGTACCTCAACTGCCATGCTGTCCAAGCACACGATATCGCTCTATGAATGGCTCCTGCAACAACTTGGAGAATCCTGGCTGGGGAACAGCGGAAAGCACTTACTTGCGGTTACTTCAAAACCGATATTCCGATGGTAAGTTTACGATAGCATACATGGGAATAGTGGAAGCTCCAAAGGGAGATAGACCGAGCGGGGTGGTATGCTCGGTCAGGCCGAAGCCCACTCTTAAGCATTTTAGATGTATATGTCACCGTAAAATTGTAAATACCCGTAGATTGTAATATAACTAGTGAGATTATAAATTGTCGAAAGAATGTGTAATAAACATTCTGCTTACAATTTTACGCATTATTTTTCGTTATATTTTATTTTATTTATATGGTACACAAAACAGAATATAACCAATAGTAGTACAATATTAATAGTGACAACCTTACAGACTAGAATATATCCCTAAGGATGTGAACACAACTTGACATTAAACAGCAATAATAATAATTATGGTAAGTTGTTACAATGTTTAGGAAATTAAATGTTTAATAATAAATAATAAATATCTATGGACGCTTCACACCACGTCAATCTTGCCCCGTGCTAAGTATCCGAAGAATTTGTGTTACAGGTACCAGAAAACGGGAAGTTTATTTAATACTTTTATACTATACATATATTTTTTGATTTTTATTATATTATACACAAATTCAATACACATCCATGACCCGGGAACACAGAAAAACTTTTTGTACCTTCGGCGGGATTCGATCCCGCGACCCCCGGCTTGAGCACCAACGCGTTGAACCACTGAGCCACTGAGGTCGTCGTGTTTAAAAAATATATATTTAAAATATTGTTGAAATTTTAGGAATTTTATACAATTTTTTAGACATCAGCTTGGAATTTTCTAATGTTATTATTAAAAATGTATAATGTCTATAATTTTACACATTTCATTAAAATAGCGACAAATTGAAATCATGGGATTGTTTAAAGAAATATTATTCTTAACCACATCCAGCAAAAACGTTTCACCATGCATATTACGAGTTCTGGGTCTAATATTTATATTGATGCTGGAGAGAAGCGAAGGGGCATCTATATGAGAGTGAAGGGTTTTAAGAAGTGTAATTGATCCTGTGTATTGCCGACGAGACTGCAGAGTTTGTGTTTTAAACTTAGATAATAATCGGTCTGAGTATAACTTAAAAGAGCGTTTTAAACCTAATCTACAACTAAGCATTCGTAAACACTTCTATTGTACTCGCTCGATTCGTTTGATATGGACATCATAAAAAGGTGTCCATATGATAGAATTGTATTCGAGAATACTACGAATCATGGAGAAATACAAGACAAGGAAACTGGACGGATTTTTAAAATCTTCAATAACACGCGTTATAAAACCCAGGAGTGTGTTGCATTTGTTGATAACATAGTCGTAGTGGTCGCTGAATGTAAACTTCTCATCAAGCCGGACCCCCAGATTTTAATTGTAACCTTCCTTGTCAAACTAAGACCTTTTAACTTGTAGTCAACATGCACTTTTTTACAGTATCGGTAGTAAAAGTAATAACAAAACATTTCTCAACATTTAACACCATACCGTTATCCTGCGACCATTTATTCAGCATATCAATATCAGATTGTAGTGTTTCACAATCCAGGATATTCCGTATAGTTGATAGAAGCTTAAGGTAGTCTGCATACAATAATCATGGATTACAAAGTTTTTGAATTAGCTCATTGATGAAGGCAATGAAAAGAAGGGGGCTGAGATGGGAGCCCTGTGGCACACCCGAGGCTAAAATATCGGAGAGGATAGGAAACCCTTAATTGCAACCTCTGGTTACAGAGGTGTTTCGATAGCTTTCAAAATTATACGCGATGTAGAATCGTTAAAAGCTAAGGACATTACTCTGAAGTTGCAATGGATTCCATCGCATGTGGGTATTCATGGTAACGAGGAGGCTGACAGATTAGCCAAATTGGCAAGTGTAGAGGGAATTCCGTACATTATTAAGCCAAATTTTTCAGAACACCTACCTTATATTAAGAGACTATGCTGTGATTATGTTTAATGAATATTTTGATAAAAGAAGTCAGGAGAAAGGTATTTGGTACAAAGTTATTCAGAGTCAGCCTCCTCGGATACCCTGGTTATTAACATGCAATATGTCAGGAAGGGATACTGTTTTAGCATTTCGTTTAAGCTCGGGTCATTATCCTTGTGGTTACTATAGCTATATGATTAAAATATCTGATTCGCCTAACTGTGATGAGTGTGGTGTGGTGGAGGAGTGGTGAATATACCACTTGATAATGGAGTGTGTGAAAGGTGCCGATGAAAGAAACGAGTTGGTAGAGAAAATTAAGTTTAATATTTGTGATGTAGGTTTATATAATATGAGCATTCTCGCTTCACCTGCGAGTGAAGCAGCAAAATTTTTGTATAAAATTCTTTTTATATTGAGTATAAGTTATAATGGGGCTGGCATGCCTTGTATGGCAAAAGCCACTTAAATAAAATAAAGATTAAAAAAAGAAAAAAAAAGCAGCTGACTGCGATATTTTAGATATGATTTAAGCCATCTCAACAAACTGCCATGAATTACGTAATAGGAGCTTAATTTGCTAACAAGAATATTATGGTTAACTTTGTGAAATACTTTAGAAAAGTCTGTGTAAATACAGTCTACTTGATTTCTTTTGGCAAAGGAATTACATTATAATTTTTATATTACAGCAAGTTAGAAGTAGGTAGGTAGGTTGAGCGATTGCGAACGAAACCATGCTGCTTGGTCGATATAAGCGGATATATTATCTTATGATGATAAAGTGCATCATAAACGGTAGATACGAACAGTTTGCCTAAACATATCTAATATACTGATTGGCCGGTACTCATTGCAGCACGATTTGTCGCCTGCCTTAAAAATGGGAACGATTTGAGCAGTTTTCCATATAGATGGGAAGACACCAGAAGGAAGAGGCGTGTTGAATAATATCTCGAGGGGTAGAGATAACTCAGCTGACAACATTTTAATCACTACAGGTGGTATGTCGTCTGGGCCACACCCCTTATTAACATCAAGCTTTGCTATTTTACGTCTAATGTCGTGTATTGTTAATTCGAGATTACTTAAAACGTGATGGGTAATTAGAATCAATAGTGGGGTTGACCGATGATGATGGTTCAAAAACTGAGCTGAAATAATCAGAAAAGAGCTCACAAACTTCATATTTGTTTGTGGATCACCGTTACTCATTGTTAGTGGTTTTTCACTTTAAGGAAGAACCTTTTTTAAACTTGATGTAGTTCCAAAAAAATTTCATATTGTTTAACTGTAATGATGATTCCACTGAATGAGTATAGGCATTATAATCATGATCCATTAGTTTTTTACACCTTTGGCGCAACAAAGATATAAAGGTGTATAGTATTCGTTAAAGGTAAGGTGGAGAAGTAACGATTGCCGAAAGACATTGAGATTGCGGTCGTACTACAGCTTGGCCTTAATAAATAATAACTATATAAACATAACAGGTATTGTGACACATTTGCATAGCAGCATCTGTCATTAAAATTAATAGGTCTTAAATAAATAATCGGTCTCGGGGCTCAACTAGATACGGCGCTAACAACAACAGTCCGTGAATGCAGCAACTCATTATTGTAGTGTGGGTTTATAATATAATTGTGTGTGAGACCATTTCTAGTGTGCGTGAATTCGGAACGTACGTCTGACACGAAGATTTCAATGTGACGGGCAGGGGCACGCCAACTTGGGCGTTCTATTTGTTGCCCCATTTTTTAAATACGCCAGCGGTATTTTGTCGAATGCCGAGACCAATCATATATGCATGGAGTAACTAAGTACGTTCATCTCCATTATGAAATCGTCGTCACCTAAATTGATATTTTTTTTACAGGCATTTTTAAACTACCTAGGACCGTTACCGGCAACAACATGCCGAACGCGAGGGAACTAAGTATACAATTTTTCAAGGACAAGATCACTCACGATCTCCAGCTAAACCTCAACGGTATGCAGTGGGGTCAGATCATCACACACGACATGTCGCTGTTGGCCTCGGCGACCGGGGAGGGTGAGGATTTTTAAACCTACTTCATACATTATATGGTTTTCAAATTGACCTTAATTCTGGTTTAAAAAGGTTTTTTTCTTAATTAATTATTAAGTATTAATATACTTAATAACATGTCATTTAATAACAAAGAAAAACACTTTTCCGCTTTAATACTATTTGTGCACATGTAAACTTCATACCCGACTGTTTCATGAAGCGTTCTCGATAATAAAACCTGACTACTGACCAATAAGGGACCCATAACTTGTACTACGTAACCTGTTTAGGGGGGAGGGGGGTATTTGGAGTACTATGCGTGGTCATCGGGTGGGAAAAGGGGTGTACGATTTTTTCACGTAGGTAGTCAACATCTAGGAAAAGCAATCGCGACGACCATTAATACTACTTACTTGAAAAGGGGCGGTCTCGGACGGCATATACGTCACTAGGGCTGCAAGATTTTTTTCAGCCTATAAGGGAAAAATACATATTATACTTACATATTATAAAAAAATACTTACTAATTTTTAATCTCTATTGCTTGATTTACGAGACAGTGCTTATCCCGGCGGGACATTTTACATAATACCAAAAATACGGGACGTCTGGCATCCCCATATCTCACCGTGAGGTTGGGAGGGGATAAAAAATGAGTAAAAGTGGTCACGTAGTACGTAACAAAAACGTAGTCAACGTACCCACGTTTCCCAAAGAGAAAACCCGTAATTTTTATTACAGCAAGACTACGAAGAGTCCTAAACAGGAATGTGATTGACGTGAATTGACAACATGACGAGGTTTTTTATAACGTTTTGTGAAATCAATTAAGTAGAGAAAATTATGTAAAGACATTTAGTCAGAAAAAAATTGATTTGATTGATAAGTTGACATTTAGTCAGAAAAATTAAAAAAACTAGAAATAAAAACAATTAATGTTCGTCGTTGAGTCCATTGACCTCACACTATCAGCTGACTCGCCTCACAGCTGACGTTTTCTTATGTTCACCAGTAGGCAAACCGTTCATTTGCTGCAAAAATGAAAAAGTTACTTCTGAGGCTCTCACAAATGAGTTCTGTGCCCCTGTGATAGTCCCCCTGAATGATCCGATACACAAGCCCGGTACCTGCTTGGAGTTTGTCCGGGCCGAAACGGACAGCCACATTGGGTGTGTGCCTAAAAATAAGGAAGCCAATCAGGTAAGCAATAGAATACTATTCCATCTTTTTTGGTAGAAGGCGGCCCGTCGAGTTTCTTACGTTATACACGGCGGGTGAGGTCAGTGAACACGTGGTAGGGGCTAGGCCTTGTTCTAACTTCTATGAACTTCCATTAACATCTATTTATATTTATGTGGTTTGGGGAGTAAAAAGCTTTTGAATTTTGAATTTTTTTCTTTAAATCGATGAGACTAGGCCCCCAGTGATCGATCATGTTGGTCTTCGAAGTATTACTCTTGGTTTTTCTTTATATTATTACTATTATTATTACGCTAACCAAGCCATAAACCCCTCCCGGTTTAGTTGTCGCGAAGTCAAAATCTCGCGCTTTTTCAAGCTAATTTAAATGTGGCGCGTGGCTTTAACAAGGAGCTAAATTATTAATATTTTAACTTTATTATTATTTTTACTTTACTATTATTTAAAAAACAGAAGTTTTCAAAAACTATTTTTAAGCCGTACCTTAAATTAACGTGAAAAGTTGGTGTCAGCATATTCTATATTCTACGAACGGCTGTTAAAAAAGTGGTCACATTTTGGCTATGTTCCTTAAAGTATAGTTTGTTTTAATTATAGCTATCAATGGTAACCCCGTTTATGGATTCGTCCTTTATTTACGGTAATTCCGACGAGGTGACTGCAGAGTTGCGCTCCTTCGTTAATGGCAAATTGAAGACCGTTACAAGACATGGCCGAGAGTGGCCTCCTCAAGTTAAGAACGTCACCGAAACGTGCACGGGCGCGGAATCCCCCAAAGAGCCATGTTATTTTGGAGGTTAGTTGTCTTTTATCTTACACGAATATTTAGTTCCGCAGCCCAACCGCTGCAACTCTTTTGTGACTATTATGTTGCGACGACTGCTGAAGGGTAATAAACAAAGATGTGTTCACAACAACAAGGAATGATTAGAAGATACTTATATTATTTACTAGCTGATGCCCGCAACTCGGTTCGCATAGAACTAACGGAAACTTATTTTTATAAATGGAACTCGTAAGATAAAAGTAGCCTAAGTTACTCCTTATAACATTAGCTATCTGCCAGCGACAGTCCCGTGGAAATCGGTCCAGCCGTTTCAGAGATTAGCCGGAACACATACATGAGTACAGTCAGACAGTGAGACGGACAGACAAAAATTTTGAATATTGGGTTTTTTGGTGTAGATACCTAATATGTACATGCTATATAATTATCACATGCATTTAGTGCAAAGCTGTTAATTTGATTTTACAAACAGACACTTAAATTTTATTTATTTGTATATATAGATTACCTGTTAGTAATTTCAAATACCTATTACGTTATTTTGCAGGAGACACGAGGATAAACCAAAACACCGAGTTGACAGTGTTGCAAGTTGTGATGCTTCTATACCATAACCTTATTGCGGACGGCTTGAGCGAGGTCAACCCGCATTGGAGTGATGAAAAGGTTTTCCAGGAAGCGCGACATATCGTCATTGCTGTTTGTCAATATATTAATTACTATGAATACTTGCCATATTTTTTAGGTAAATCATAAATCATCCTACTGCTATTATAATTGTAAAAGTTCGTTTGGATGGAAGTTTGTTACAATTTCACGAAAAACCGAACTGACTGGATTTTGATGAAATTTGGTATGATAATAGCTTGAGCTCTGGATTAACGCAGGCTTTTTATTTCGAAAAAGTACAGTGTGTCCGTGGAATACTGTACGGAGCCGCGGGCAAAAGCTGAAGCTTTGTAAAAGAAAACGTATCCAAGTTGTTTCATTTTCACAACCTTATTTTCTTGTTCCGCGCTCTCGCTTGCACGCTCGGCTCAGACGAACGTGAAAATCAGGTGAAAGTTGGAACGTGACAATTTTTCGAGCGTGCAGTCGGCGTTGATGTAAGTATACGACGTTACATCGATGAACGCCGACTGCACGCTCATAACCTCAAAAAAAATACAACTGCATACTTATTCTGCATATTTCAGGAAAGGAATACATGCTGGCGAACAAACTTATTTACCCTCTTACCAAATATAATATGACGGAGTATATAAATGACTACGATCCGACTTTAGTGCCGGGCGTAATAAGTGAGCACGCGAATGCCGCTTGGCGATATTTCCACTCACTCATTCAAGGATACTTGGAGTATGTACTTAAGGATTTTTGCGAATAAATATCCCGGGTCGGATATAATATTTTGATTTTAACGCTCATCGTATTGTACGCGTTCGCATGTGACAGCTCGGATGCGGACGCGTACAAGAGTAAGTTATGATTTCGAAACGAAATCAATATTTTCGATTTCCATAGTGCGAAAATCTGTCCTTGCGCGTGCAGCGTGCGCGTACTAAGGGCGTATACACAACAAACCCAGGTTTTTCTTAAGACTTTCGAACAACAGTCCGTAATAGTTGATGCGGCGATGAGAAGAACTAAAACCTTTGATCACACTTACAGCAAGAAAAGCGAAGACAGAAGTAACGCTGGCAAACTTCGTCTGAGTGATTGGTTTAACAGACCTCTGGTTCTGGAGATTAATGACACGTTCGAGGAGCTAGTGGTTGGGTTTACCGCCCAGCCGTCTTCCGTTGCTGATCCATTCTTCACCGTCGAGATCACGGAGTATTTATTCAGGTACATAAGAAAATACTAGTACACACATAACTTAAATAACATTATTTACGGCAGAATACTGGAATGATAGATAAATTAAGTGACGCACAAGTCTCAACCGGTCCTTTTCATTTCGGCTAGCAGAGACAGCGACAGCCTGTGAATAAAAGGGCTCTTAATTTTGATTGGCGTTTCAGTATTCGGCCGTTAGACACAATATATTGATCTGATGTGTGTACCAAGTGATAGGCGTACGTACATCATTACAAGTAGAGTGACAGACTATAACATTTAAAACATAATATAGAGAGGGCCATTAGCCACGTGTGTTTCAAAACAAAAAGTTGTGCAGAATATAAATTCAGCATTCATCATAGGTGTCATAAAGAAGGCAGTGTATGTACTTTTAAGTATATATATTTTGTTTTCACGTTTCAGAATTATTTCTTTGTCTAACGTCTTTACGTAAGCAGGAAATCAGTGACAAAGTTTCTTTAATGGGTTTTGCAAAACGTTATATCCCGGACTTTTACTGGTTGACTAAGGTGGTGGTGTTTTATGGTGGACCACATTAAGGACTTTTTTTATGTCTTAAATCCACATAACATGTTATGTGCGTTTCTCAATTTTTTGTGAGGTATACCCAAATAACCGACCTTTCAAAATGTGTAAACGTGGCATTTATTCCAATCTGTACATTAAGTACTGTAAGTCAAATTGGAATAAATAACGAGTGCTGGGACCACTCAAAAGTGCATGCTTGCACTCTTGGTTCCGAGTCATTTCAATATTATATTTCCAATGTTAAGTAGCCAGTCTCGCCCTAACCTGCGAACTAAATGGTATACTAAGCTAAACGTTGTATGTACGTAATAAGTGAAAAGACAATTTAATATTATCGGGACAATACATTTCATTTATCTCTCCAACATAAAATAAACCCCACAACGAGTAACTGGAAAGATGGTCAAGTAACAACAGGCTCCCCTGCATATAAAATATGAATTAAAATTAAAAATATTTTTTTATTTCCAAATGAAAATTATCAAGCTTTTTTCGAAAAGCCAACAGAAAAAGATACACCGGTTCAACCCTAACCCGCCAAGAAGAACCGGCCTAAGAAACTCGGACGGGGCCATATTATTTTAGCAAAAAGATGTCAAATTGTTCTTTTGAAAGAAATATATATTTTACATTGTAGACTAAAATAATGTTTTATATAAAAAAAACCAAAAGTACACAAGTAAATGGAGACAGCCTTGCAGGGGAGCATCTTATTCCCAAGGTGTGCAATCGTTAACAAAATCATTTACTTTGTAATGAGCTTTAGCACACAAACGTTCTTTGATGACCTACTGGTAATGATATAGGCATTATTTTGTGTGCCTTGCGCCTTGGTAATATTTGGCTCTTGATATCCCATTTTCAACGGCAAATTCCAGGGGTAAGAAGAAATTCGGGGGAGATCTCCGCGCGGTGGACATCCAGCGCGGGAGAGACATGGGGCTCGGCAGCTACCAGGCCGCCCGCGCCGCCTGCAACCTGACCGTGCCTAGAACATTCGAAGACCTACGTGGAATCATCTCGAACGATGTAAGAATAGCCGTAACACTTTGTACTTACTATTATTATAAACGCGAAAGTTCGTATATATGAACTCTTTCACGCAATAACTACTGAATAAATTTGGTATGGTAGAAGTTTAGACTCTGAATGTACACTGATTTCTGAATGCAGCTAAACGTACGGTTCCTGTTGGATTTCTTTTTGCGCGTACGAAGTCTCGGGCAATATCTAGTAATATTATAAATGCGAAAGTGACTCTGCCTGTCTGTCCATGGTACATAATTATATAGTCAGTATTTATCTGTACCATGGCCATAGGCTGGGAGTATATATCCGGAATCCGGCGTGCCCGGGAAAATTCAGAGCACTGAAAAAGAACTCTTCGTACGATACAGCTGAAAATCAACATACAACTTACAAGTGTCGAATCAAATGTCAGTGTCATATATGACAGCTCGACACCCGACACTTCCATTTTCAACTCTACTGTTTAGGCGTAGAGTTGTATTTTCAGTACTCTGAATTTTTCCGGGCCCGCCGTATTCCAGCCATACGCTACTTTTTATTCGGGCAAAATATACCGTTCTCGCATTGTATACATTTTGCGACACATTTACCATGTATTTTTCGTTTTAGTCCATCAAGTTGCTGAGGAAATACTACAGAGATGTGAGAAACATAGACCTGACTGTGGGTGGCACGCTGGAGCGCCATGTGCCGGGGGCCCGCGCTGGCCCGACCTTCCTCTGTATCTTAGTCGCTCAGTTCTACAGAACGCGAGTCGCGGACAGATTCTGGTTTGAAAATGGTAGCGACAAGAAAATAGCTTTTACACCCGGTAAGTTTTAATAAAAAAGGTGTACCTAACATTTATTATTCAAGGCTGGGACTATATGATCCGGATTCTGGCGGGCCGAGGAAAATTCATAGCGCTGAAAGTAGAACTCTGCGCTGATACAATAGAGCTGAAAATCGTACACACAAGTGTAGAGTTAAATGTCAATGTCATATACAGCTCCACATTCGACGCTTCGATTTTCAACTCTAATTTATTAGCACAGTGTTCTATTTTCAGCGCCTATAAATTTTCCGGACCCGCGAGATTCCGTCGCCGGTTCACATTATAGTTCCAGCTTAAAATCTGAAGTTGTTTTTTTCTATATTATATTTTTCAAATATTTTAACAAAGTTGTATTAGAGCTGTACATTAAACATTAATATATTCCATTTCAGATCAACTGGCATCCATTCGGGGCGTGACGATGGCTAGCATATTCTGCGAGACCAGCGAAGTTGGCACCATGCAGAGAAAAGCGTTTGAAATTATTAAAGCAGAGTAGGTTTTTGTTCTTGATCTTATAAGTTTCATGTTATGCATTTAACAGAGGGCATTCCTCAACTATGAGATAATAATCATTTCAAAAAGAAAATGCATAATATCTATAGTCGAGTGCACGAGAATAAATAAAGAATGTAATAAGCCCTCGTTCGCACAAGAGTTTAAAAAGCTTCGCATTAAATCCAATGCCAGCCACAATTTTATTGTCTTGTTTTTTTATCTTTTTTGTTATTTTTTCAGCAATCCTGTTGTATCCTGCAACGAAATACCTACAGTAAATCTTAATTTATGGAAAGATAACGGAGAAGATGACGATGAATATGAAAATAGCACGACGGGAACGAGTCAATGTAACTCGGTCGCTCTCAATGGAATATAATTTTGTAATATACATAACAAAGAGCTTATTTTTAATTTACTACTGAAAAAAACTTATTTCAATTTTTAATTACTTTTTTATAAAAGTTTTTTTTAATATGAGCAAATACTCATTCTTTTTTTCGCTAAGTTACGGGAATCAGCTGTTTGAGGTCAAGGACCTATGATATAGTTTTTCATTTAAAAATAATGCTCTTTTTTGTGTGATAATTATTTTTCTGTCTAAACTCTAAACATCTTTACTTACATGCCCATGCGCATGGGCTCGAGACCCGAAGGTTTTGTAATTACTTACTTTTGGGAAACGTTATATAACCAAATAAGGAAAATAAAACAAGAAATAATAATAATTATATAATAACTAATACAAAACGCTTCCATATTTCTTTCCATATTAACTAGAACCTGCGTACTTTCCAAAATACGGTACTTAGCCAATACGAATCTCTACTCTGATAATAATTGTATATGTTATAATGCCCTGTATTACATGTTGGAATAAACAAAATATATAATTGTTCTTAGATAATTCAGGCAAATACACTAACACAATGTAGTGTTAATAAAAGGTTTTTGGTAAACTCAACAATATTATATTAGGCTCGGACTACATTGTCCGGAATCCGTATGGACCGGGGAAAATACAGAGCATTGAAAATAGAACTCTGGACAGATTTGAAAATCGAACACATGAGTTTCGAGTTGTCAGATTTACCATTGACATTTGACTCGACACTACCTAATAATTGTATGTTCGATTTTCTGATAGATTTTCGATGGTCTGAATTTTCCCCGGCCGTACGGACTCCGGACAATATAGTCCCGGCCTTCATCTATTACCCGACTACGTCGAAGCCAAAAGGATGGATTATGGAGGAGTATTAGTAATGATTTTGACAGCCCAACAATGAAATTAGCGTTTTGTAAAGGAGGAACATAAAGTCATTTTTTTTAAACAATATTATATTTATTTAATGAGAATATATATTATTGCTATCTATATCTATGCACTTTTGCCATGTCATATGTAGATTCCTTTACTAAAAAAACCATTTAGGACTCAATAAAATCTTGCCCCACCGGAGTTGAATTTTTTCCCTTGCAAGAAGTTATCCAAATTACGAAAAACATGGTAATCTGTTGGAGCAAGGTCCGGGGAGTACAGCGAATGTCTTAAGGTCTCCACAGACGAGAGGCCGATCGTTTCAGTTAGAACTGACGTCAGTTCGGCCTGAACGGATTCGAGCACATACACGGAGAAAATCGCATCCGACCGAACTGACGTCACTTCGGCCCTTAGATTAATAACGTTGTGGAGTGTGTACTTTTAAAATTGGAATTATTGTATTTGCTTTTCCTAATATCACGATATTAAGATGTAAAAATATAACTTACATTTCATTTTAAACCATCTAAACACAATTTGTGAACTTTATTTATATTAAACTGGTATTAAGGAATATATTAAGGATTATCTCAATACGGGCAATACTTTAAATTCATAATTTAAAAATAAAATAAAAATTTATAAAACTGTCTTAGTTGCAACTATTAGTATGCCATAAACAATTTGAAATAAATTTATTTTTACTAGCACTAACACTTTCACAATTCACAAAAGGGCAGCAAGATGGCGATATAATATGATTTTATTTTCAAATATTTTAAATATTTGACTTAATACATGTCAAATTGTTCGGACATAACATTTCATACTTACATATGAAATGTTATGTCCGAAGATTTTTTAATTCTTTTCCGATGCATTGTGACACCTAATAACGACACAAGCCGTCATAATGTTTTTAGTAGTCGGAGATGTATGCACTAGCGCTTGACCTTTACAATTGACGGATCGTTAAAACAAACTGAGCCGATATGGCTCAGTATGATTTACTTCACTTTTCATGCGCGTACCCGGTTTCTAGGCGTTTTAATCTAAGGTTCGGCCTGAACGGATTCGAGCACATACACGGAAAATTGCCGCGAGCTTCGGTCGTGTTTTTAGGGTTCCGTTATACTTAAGGAATTCTTATAATTTCACTCTGCCCATCCGTCTGTCTGTAATAATTTTATGATAATAACTTTTGTAGTAATTCAATGAAAACCTATTGACCACGTGCCATTTTTAGGGTTCCGTACCCAAAGACTAAAAGCGGGACCCTATTACTGAGATTTTGCTGTTCGTCCGTCTGTCGCCAGGCTGTATCTTAACCTTCTTATACCGTGATAGATCGACAGTTAAAATTTTTACAAATGTATGATGCAGGTATTTCTATTGTCGTTATAACAACAAATACAAAAAACTGAATAAAATAAAAATTTGAGGCTCACATACAACAAACGTATTTTTTTCCGTTTTGTACGGAACTCATCTTGCCGACTCGCACTTGACCAGTTTTATTTTACACTCGAATTTTATTATCGTTCAGTCCAATTTTATTGCCGTTCAGTCCATCCGTGCAGGTCAGAATTAATGTTGCCAACTTGGTTTATTTACTACTAAATTTTGTATTTTATTTCCCTCCTTAGTAGGAATTTAGTTGTGAGTAGTGGTTTTGTAGAAAATAGTTAGACAGTAATCATAATATGCAAAATAGCTTGCTTCTATGTGCTATTATGACCTTATAATAATAGCACATAGTCTACACGCATCCGTAAGTCGCTTCAAACTATCGATTTAATTTTTATAAAAAATGTAATATTTCCTACTATATTTTTTTAATTTAACGATTAAATATTAAACCTGAAAATTTATGTATGTTTGTACACAAAAAACCCCAAAAAAGATTTTTATGGATTTCTAAGTTTAGTAGCTTTTTTATAGTTATCGGTATTCTTTTAGTAGTTTTTTGTAGAAAACAACGCGAGTTAAGTAGTTTTGCAAAAACAGAGTTGGCAACACTGGAACGAATCGCTTCAGTCCATACGGCCGCCTGATGCGATCTCGAAATTGCACACAGACGATACGATTTTGCATCCGTTCAGGCCGAACTGAAGGAAAACCGGACTGTGTATGGGGCCACTTAGACATTCCAATTGAAGCTCCTCTAATTTGGTAGCCGTCTAATGTGCAGTGTTTGGTCTAGCGTTGTCCTGAAGCAGCAGTGGCCTAGAGAGAATGATCAACCTTGTTTAGCAGCTAGCTTTTCCATCATGATTTGCAATAGACATCTACCGTAATCACTTGGGGCAGGCTTTGGCTGGTTAGCCAGGGTTCAGCCATTGCGATGAGCGTTTCTGATTATTGTACAGGTGTAGTGTAGTGAGTAATTGTCTTTATAATATTTTATGTGTATTACCTTTATAACCTTTTAGGTCAGCATTTTGTTTATTGTGCAACGGTTTCGTTTTATGTATGACTTGACGTTTCTATCAACCCTGACCAATGTGGCCTCACTAAGTCACATCTCAAAGTGTCTACTCCTAGACACATCACACAGGATCCACTTTTCGTAACAGGTAATGATTCAATTTAAAATCCCTTCATTATTGTGCCGGTTGAGTAATGTAACGCAGCAGTCAACGCGCGTTTGGCGGTTTGCTTCGGCTCACTGAATTTGGCCCCACTTTTTTATTTTTTAGATTTTTTTTTATTTTTAATTATTTGTTCGTCGTTTGTTCGTTATTGTTCGAATGTAAACATTATTTGTTCGTTCTTTGTTTATTTATAATTAATTAAACAAATGTTTGCCCTTAAGTAGGCCCCCCTCACTAGAGATCTTCATTTTTGTCGCTCAAATTTTTAATTCAATAAACAGCCATCACACTACGACTGCTCTGCGCATGCGCTTGTGGTGCCAGTCAGCTTACAATGGCCGTATCTACTGCTTTTTTTTTTAACGGCGGTTATAATAAATAATTGCGGTATTAATAAATCACGCACGGAGGCTGGATAGATCTATCCAGCTTGAGTGAAATGAAATTAAATATTGACACTTCTAGTCGTGTGACCGGAGAGTTTAGTGCATTCGCTGAATCCTTGGGCTAGATCACACATTTCAGTATCATCCGAGAACTTTGTGTAGTATTCAATGGCTAAATTGAAATAGCTAGTGTTCTGAAGTTTCCTTGAGTCAAATAAATGTTAAATAAATTTGTAAAATGAAATCAATATTGCCATTTCAATAAATATAAATTGAGTAATAATATTCAAAATGGAGCATTTTTTTATATTGACAGTTTTTCACATGATATGCACACTATGTCGCTACGTCCCTCCATTATACTGTAGAGGCGCATGCGCAGAGCAGTCGTAGTGTGATGGCTGTTTATTGAATTAAAAATAATAAATAATTAAGGATTTAATTGTTTTTATGATCGAACAATCATAAATAGTGGTCGAACAAACGATAATTAATCAAAATTAATTTATTTGAGCGACAAAAATGAAGATCTCTAGTGAGGGGGGCCAACTAATTTTTAACGAACAAATAATTATTAAATTCGAACAATAACGAACAAACGACGAACAAATAATTAAAAATAAAAAAAAAACAAAAATCAAAAAAAGTGGGGCCAAATTCAGTGAGCCGTTTGCTGCACCATGAGGTGCATTTTGGACAATATGTTGTATGTCAGAAACAATCTAAATAATTTCAAAAGGAAAAGCGACAATCATTGTAGGAATGCTAGAAATAAGAACAAGTTAGAAATACCGGTGATCAGACTTAGCAAAGTAAGTAAATCTTTTAAAAGTCAATAAATACGCCTTTACAATAGAATCCCAGAAAACGTTCAAAATCGTACCATTAATAAATTTAAAATAAACGTTTGTGTGCTAAAGCTTATTATAAGGTCAATGATTTCATTAACGATTGTACACTTTGGGAATGAGATGGCCACCTACATGGCCATCTACATGGCTGCTTCTATGTACCTACTTAAGTATCTTGACTTTTGTTATATAGAATGAGTTACTACGTTGTAAAAATATAGTTTTTCAAAAGAATAATTTTCCCATCTTTTTGCTAAAAGGTTTCCGAACCGGTGCAGGTGGTAGGCATCATGTAGGACAATTCTATAATAGTTACTTGGTAACCTACATGGAAATAAAAAGTTTGAGTTTAAGTTTGAATTATTAATGGAACATTTGATATAATTTAAATCTAAAAATGATATAATAGACTTCAATATAATAAAATGTTTTGTAATCTGCACTGAGCTTCTACTACGATCAGCTTTTCCTGAAATAAATTTAAAAATAATTGATATTGTGTGAATATTGACAAATTTAAAAGTATTATTATTTTTTTGAGGAACCCTAATAGTAATGGCGGATGGCGTATTGCATGGTCTTGAAATAACCTTGAAACAACTTACTGTCTTTACAGTGTCATAAAGAGGTAAGTATAAGACAAAAGCAACATGTCTTCCATTTTTAGAAATAAACATATTTTTATTAAAAATTTTATAATTTATCAAACACAAAATTACGAAGAGACGTGTGAATTTGAATAGTATTTACATTGGTATATTATCATAAAACTTAAATTCCCAGTCGAACTAAATGGTATTAGTTACAAATAGTAAGATATGAAAATTAAATAACATGATAACACTCATGTTTTATTATTTTTTGAATACTTATTTTACACTCAAATCACTTGCCAAAAACCACCAAGGCCAAGCAACCAAGTCACTAACAAGAGGAAAAAACAGTCGTACAGGTATTGTTACTTGACTCAAATAAACCGTTTTAATCATTCAAATCGCCTGTACGACCACAATATGACAAAACGGGTCGCTGTAAAGTTATGATTAAACTACTGTGCGATGAAAGTGGTAATTTCTTAACGCTCACACGACTTTTGAATGACTTCAACGAAGACACTTGTGACTTTTGTATGACGATTATACAACAACGTTGGTCGTGTAAATGAGGCCCTTTTCGCGTTTAGTAAACGTTATTAAAACGTAAGTCGGACTGAGCTGTGGTAATATAAACGTTTGTTAAACTATTGTACGACGATAAATTGTTACTTGGGAGTCTAGGTATCTATGTATTAAAAAGCTCCGTGTCCTAGTGGGTAGACAGTTTGATTCGCCCTCGAGAGACTGCAGGTTCGATTCCCAGGTTGTGGCGTGTACCAATGAGACTTTTTCAGATCTCAAGTACATGATACGGACTCTATAACGTCGTCTGAAGGAAAACATCGTGAGGAAACCCGCACATGGTTGGCCCCAGACGTATTGACCTGTCATTCCTCTGGACTAAGCTGACTATGTTGGGAGAATGCCGTGTGTGCTTGGGCAACCATACGACATTTAAAAATCCAACTGTCCCAGGCACTACAGTATTTCAAGAGTGGTTACTTCGCTCGGAGATTCGGAGAATACTGTGTGAATCAACCAATAACGGATGAAAAGGTCTAAGTTTATGTATGTATGTATGAACATTGTACAATAAAATTAATTTGCTAAAATGTTGTTCTCGGCAATCTTCATTTTTCTATAGAAATGAGAGACGGTGTAAAAAAACAACCCGAAAACCGTGGTGGTCGTACTGTATGTACGTTTGTTTGTTCCGCCGTAGCACCGAAATAGCCAATGAGGCGTCAATAGATTCATGATAATAGTCCGGGTAACATAGGCTATATTTACGTAGTCGGGTTCCAGTTTTTTTTTTATAAAAAATAATATAATAATAATAATAGTTATATGTTGTTATATAATAATAATTAATTGTTGACTACATTTTAGATCAATAAATAGAATAGACCTGTTGGAAAAGATTTTCTTTTCTTGATGATTATAATTATTTTATTTAATACTTACATCATAATATCACGACATTCAAGCTGCGATACAAGTTTTGGTAATGGCTGGTAAAATATATAATTACACACTGCATTACACGTAAATATAAAATATTTACGTGTAATGCTGTGCGAGCAATACTCTACTTATGCGTGGAATCTACCGGATTTTGGCTGCTAGTATTTATCACCTTATTACGGGATTTACACGGGTGACTAAAGACGCACGATTTCCGCCGCACGGCGAAAAACTACCGTCATTTAGACGATCGTTTCGTTAGCGTTAGCCGTTCGACTAGGTAAGTAGTCAAGACAAAAACGACAAGGCCCATGTTAATCCCACATTAATACCACATGATTCGGTATTTATACAGGTGGAACGACGCAAATCGACGCGCAGTGGAAATCGACCATCTAAATAGCAATTTTAGTCACATGCGACCTCGCCGAATTGCCATTATGACGGTCCATTTTCGGTCGATTTTAGCCGTTAGCATTAATAATTATTCCTCACTATAGCATTCCTCACAATACGCCAAAGCATATCAGTTTTATCACAGATGGGTCTAAGAACATTAAAACAACAAGTCTTTCACAGTCTTCATACTTCTTTATGTTTGTACCACATACAAAAAAGGTTCTCCTTTTTTATAAAGAGCGACGAAATTTTTACATTATGTTTTAGTTTTTTGAAACATTGATTAACTTATTTTGCTTCAAGAATCTATAACTTTTTGCTCCCTCCCAGTCCCACCTGTCGCACCCATCAACTATTACATAACATTTGGCAAAAAAGTAGGTAGGTATGTAATTTTTAATGCATATCTTTGTATATAAACATAGATTAAAATCTTAAATACAACAAATAAGTGACAAACATGTAACTGTAGGCATATTATATAAAAATAACTTTAAACCTTTGTACACATGAAACCTAATTATTAAACATAGTTTTTTATATAAAAATATAAGTAGGTTTATTTGAAAAATATTGCATACCTAAGTATTTACAACTTCACAAATATGGTCAAAAGGTTCGCACCTTAAAAATAACCACGCAGTCAAATGACACTTGCCATGTGACTAGAACTTATAAAATAGAAAAAACTTTTTGGTCTTACCTACTTACACCATTTTTCCCTCTATCCGATCCGATATAGTATCCGATAGCCGTAGCCAATGGCAAGTAAAATGTATGAAACATATACCTGTCATTCACATTATCGGTCCGAATTATCGGGTATCTTTCACATTATCAACAATCAATCTCGTTATATCAAATGAAAAGCACTTGTAAGTTATATTGTTAACTGTCAATAAATATTATAAATCCATGCAATGGGCAGTTTACTCATTTAAACATTACTTTACTAAACTTTCACTTTAAACTGTGGAATTCTGTTAAATTTTCGCGTCCATATTACGTTGGATAATGGCCATGCCACTGTCCCCTTCATTTAGTCAGATTGAAAGTAGCACAAGCTCCACGGAGCGTGGCGTGTTAAATTTGTCGTGCTTGACTGTGACCGTGTGTTCGGATAGAAGCTTAATTGCGTCACGCGGTCATCTGCACTTTCAGACGGGCATCTTACGACGTAGCGTGTTGTCACGCAGCGTGTCGCCGCGGCGGCTGTAGTGGGATGTTAGCTGTGGAGCCATGCTGTCTGTCTTACACATTCAGTCGTGTATCTTACGTGGCGTGGCGTGTTATCACGTCGTATGTAGTAACGCGTCGGGTGTGATGACGCGGCGACATTACCCGGGCCGCCAGTCGGGCTCGCGCTTGACGCAGGCGGCGCACGGCGTGAAGTTGACATGGATGGTTACGGGGTGCAGTGGCGCCGCGCCCGCGCCCTCCCACGCGCCGCTGCGCGACAGGCACGCGCGCTCCACGCACAGCGGCACGTAGTGTTTGCCTGGTGAAGTGCATGATTTGTTAGAAAAAACAGTAGCTGTGAAGCTACGGCACAGATGAAAGAGGAACCGATAAACAGCTACATAGTTAGCTTTCGATTTGATTGCACTACTACAAGCATGCGGTGTGTCCACGATTGTGTGGAAAAATTGTGGGAGTGCTCACCGACGGCATTGAGGGCGAACACAGGCACTAGCTGTTGCGCCGAAGTCAAAGGCTTCTCGTACTGGTGGTGGTGAGGCGACTCGCTCGATGTGTCCTGAAATATACGGTTTAAATGGTTAACATATTCACAACAAATATACCTCGTTGAATCTCCAAAAAAGTTTACTTCCGTTGAGGATAATGACGGTAAGTTTTTTGAGCAGCAAGCAGCAGCAGCCAAATTTTTTTATAAAGCACGGATTACTAAAGAGTTTGAAAAGGGTAATAAAAGAAATTGGTTGCCAGACGATAAAATTCCTTGTAGAGCTAAAAAACCTGCCGTCATTATCCTCAACGGAAATCAAGTTTTTTGGAGATTTACCCGCCTGTCCACGTCAAGATGCAATACAAACTGCTGCGAGACCAGAACAAGAGCTCTTGCGGTTTGTTTGCTTTTCATTCTATTTAAATTTTTAAAAAACCTTGTATTAATAATTAGTCGGCGTGTTTGATATTTTTATGTGGCAACAGTCTTTCGCTAACTTAGCAATTGAGAATGCCATATTTCGTTTTTTTCACAGCTAAAATTGAAATCGCTCGTAAATTGAAATTAGATGCCGTTTTATCTACACTCCTGAGATTGTACCTGCGGGGAGGTGTCCCTGGCGTCCTCGGTGGAGCCTGACGTGGAGGCCGACGTAGACGCGGGTACGGGCTTGACCGCGCGTCGCCGCTTCGTGAAAGCGCGCGCCGACCGCGTGCAATTGTCTGCCGCCTGGAAATGAAACAGTTTTTTTTTAACATGAACATAGAAACTAAAGGTGCACGGTACAGATGACATGCTTATACGCCCGTGTCCTAATTGCTTCTGCAGGTCTTCCAGTGCGTTCAAAGTACGTTCGATCGCGATGAGCAGAGCAGTCAGCAGACTCCGTGAATACGCCGCGCATGACGCAGTTCGCAGCGCATACCTGACGCAATTGTGCGTATACGTTCATAAACCTCACAGAAACAGGTGATTTAAGATGTTTGAGAGGAAGCAAAAACTTTGCCTAAATAACATCAACACAATTGCTGTGTGAGGTCAATGACCTTAATATCGCCGGAAAGAGCGTAATGTAATTTTATTTAGTATGTATATTTTATTCATAATTTTCAATTGTTTTTCAGCCAAAATGTCCGTTATTGATTTTGAACAACCTTAGTAATTAATTATTATCATATTCTAAGCTTGAACGATCTGAAAAACTTACCTCCGAGTCCTGCGACCTTGAGAACCTTCGTTCTATCGAGTTCTTGAACTTGTAGGAGTGGAGGTAGTCATCATGATCAGGCTTGCGCACCTTACGCAGGTTGTCGCGCTTATGCCTGTCGAGGGACAACGGCTCGTCGGAGGGCAACTGCTCGGGCAGAAGTGTAACCGCCACTGCAAACAATCATAGTACAGTTTGTACCATAAGTGTTCCTATTGAAGTGTTGGAAGGTAAAAAGGTTTAATTATAAGTTCCATGAACCGTGCCACGTCGACCATGTGATATACTTACCACAGCCTTACAGAAAAACAGGCGTTGCTTCGTATTTGGACGAATAATTGCATCGAAAGCCCAGGTCATTGAAATAAATGGAATTCTGCTGGTCTAAAATGGCCACATTATGTGAACTGTACTATGAAACATAAGCTATTATTTTTCAATAGATAATGTTTCATAGTAGGATTTATGTGGCCATTTTAAACCTGCTGGTAAAGTGTGCACAGACTAGGCGTGACATTTTCGAGACATACACACTTTACACAAATTATAATCTCTTCTTAACCCATTAAATCCCCTATGGCTCTTCTCACCTCTATCGCACTCCATATACATCTCCGCGGGTCGCTCGGGCTCGTAGGGCTCCGGAAAGGGAGGAGGATCCGGCCGCTGTATCAGGCCCTTCATCACGTAGCCTTGCGAGCTGCTCGACGAACTGGCCGTCTCCGACGACGAGCCGAGGTGGAACCGCGGCTTGTCGCGGGGTAAGCTACCGTTGGCTGGAGAAATAGGGGCCATTAGTCGTTTGTCCTTTTATAATAGTTATAACTTAGGTATAAAGGCTGAAGTAAAGATGTTTAGGCAAAAAAAATCGAGTCGAAAAAAATTTTGGAGGTATATATCTAAACAAATTTTTGCTGCTGAGGCCATTAACCTCACAGTGTCAGCTGATTCACTTCACAGCTGATTTCAAAACATGTTTAATTTTAAACTAATTGCTTACGTTTTAAAATCATCCTTGTGTTTTCAAATATTTTTCTGTCCAAACGTCTTTACATTAGCACTAGCAGTAAATTATGTGCACAAATTTTCTGAAATTGATTTTAAAATAGAGTTTTAGATTAATTCGACGTCATGTACAATATTAATTGCAAGAGTAGATTTTTAGAATCCCATAAACTAAAACGAATATTTCTATAGGGCTTAGACGAAAATATCAGAAATTATGGTAATGCTACAATCGTTTAAACTTATTAACTAACGAAAAAAAGGCAAGATATTTTACTTTATTCCAAGTATTTAGACAGGCACAAATTTCGTTACCAATAAACGAGGTGTAATGATTAAGAAACCTAATCCGAGCAGTTAAAAGGTAATGAGCGAGTACGGGTTGCGGGGCGCGGGGTCGGCGGGGTAGCCGGGGTCGGCTTTACTTAAAAAGCAGCTATTATTGTTATATTTATACGCGAATTTTTGTGGATATAATAAAAATACTGTTCAAAATTGAGTAATATGAATATTGAAAAGAGACGATTATTTTTGGTTTGTTTGGGTTTTATGAAAGCACCATCTATTTAGTTATATGAACTAAATCCTACTAATATTATAAATGTGAAAGTTTGTGAGGATGGATGGATGTTTGTTACTCATTGCAGTCAACATCACTTCGATAAAACGAAAGATTATATTATTATGTTTTATCGAAAAACAATATTGGTATTTATTACATTATGCCACAAAAAAGTTATTCATAGGAAAATAAAATAAGTGCCATTTATGTAAAAAGCTAGATTATTTCTTCATTCGATTATGTTTTCCAGTAGTTAAGTACTACTGCCTACTGGACGGAAGATGGCGCTTCTCCAGGCGTACATAATGTTTTATCTGTGTTTATTAATTTAACATTGACTATCCTATATCACTTCTTGGTGATGTGGTTTTAGCCACTCCAGACGTCAACTTAATCTATAACCCTGTATATTGAAATAAACATGGAAAAAAATTAACTCTTAACTTCATAATTAGTTATTAGCTTGCTAATTGAAATATTATAGCGATGAGTTATTGTTGAGAGTTGATGTTTCACACTACAGTATAAAGCAGTATTTTTAAGATTAGTATGAAAAGTAATGGCGGATTCATGATTTTGGCAAGTAGACACAAGGGCAGTGAAATAGCACACTGGCCACCGCCATTTTGACCAACGCTTGAATCCGAAAAATAGAATTTAAAACAATATATAGTTAATTAACCTTTAGTAACAATCTCACAGTGTCGCTGTAGATGCGTAGTCATCTGCACGCAGAGCCCATCGGCCGGGCCGAAGCCCTGCACCTCCACCAGGAACCGCACGGCTTCGCCCACCGCCTCGTTGTATCCAACCCTGAAAGGCTCAGTCGCCTGGCCCTCGGTAGCTGTCGATAGAACCGACGGATGGTACCATAGCTGCGGGTGACTCCCGAAAACATTAGCCCTTCAGAACTGCATTACCCTTTCGCACATAACATATACTTACTTGAATCTAATGATTTTATCGAACTGACTCACCGACTTTAAATTTAATGTAAAAAAAACTGTGTCACATAATTAGCAATGATGTTAGCCCCCTTTTTGCATTCAACCCCACAATATTAATAATAATAAGAAAAGACATTTACATCCAATTCGATGCAATTAATAGTTTTTATGACTAAGTCCCAATTTCACCAACGTATTGAAACGACGTTTAACGCTGAGCTTCGGTTTAAGAATTAAGATCTGTCTGTCCCGTTCTAACATTAGATGAGAGAGAGAGAGATCAAATCCAAGTTTAACGATAAGGGCGTTGAAAGCAGTTTGGTGAAATCGGGGCTAATTTGTAAAATGTAATCTGATTACTATCAACATTAAGGTACTAAATCATAATTAGAATTTGTGTTAGTTCGTAAACTCAGTTTTACGAACCATCAACTTACCGTTAGACCGTTCAGAGTTATTTTACATTTTACAATACCTATAAATCGATGACGTATGTCGTATGTATCCTTACGCCGGGACTATATTGTCCGGAACCCGTAAGGCCGGGGAAGATTCAGAGCACTGAAAATAGAACTCTGGCCTAGTACAATATAGTTGAAAATCGAAGTGTCAAGTGTCGAGCTGTCATATATGACAGCTCGTAGCTCATAGATTGACATTTGACTCGACACTTGTGTGTTCGATTTTCATATCTATTGTGTAAGCACAGTTGTATTCTTAATGCTCTGAATTTTTAACGGCGTTCCCGATTCTCATAGAAATTCCCAGGTAAAAAATAACTGAACGGACTGTAGCTGGTAATATTCAATACAAAGTTAAAGCGGGTAGCCGCAAATCGCAATATTATTTTCAAGTGCGCAATGTGGCGGGCGAAATATGCATTAGCCTTCAAGTATTCTTAGATTCTGCAGTCGGACTGCAATCTTAAAAACATTTGAAAGAATCTGAAGAAATTTATGTTAACGACAGTCGCTTGCTGCAGATATTTTGGTCTAAGGTAACCGTAGACTAGACTACGACACGAAATTTCTAAATTGAACTTAAATGACAATTTTACATTTTTGGGGTGGCCCTCCATACATGTGAAGTGGGGATGAAAAATATTTTTTCATTCTATCAAATCGTTGAATAGCTCTTTTAAAATAAAGGCAAGGTTTCATACATGACTTTTTTACAAAGTCAACCATTTTCGAGTGAACATAGGCCAGCGAGAAACAAGTTTGAGTATACACCATTTTTAGTTCCTACGCTATACTTAATCGCAACTAACTGTTTCTAAAAAGAAGAGCAAAATGTAAATTAGACCGACATCTTATCTAAATTGTCAACCGAATTTACATTTTTACCCCACGGCCACACTAAGGCGCAACGTCATTTTCGCAACGAAAGTTGATATCGTAGAGGCTCAAACCAAATAAAAAAGTTAAGTCAGAGTTCTGGGAACCACACAGTGAGCCCGGTCTAAACTACGACGCACACACACATTTAAGGCGCTCGACAGTTCTGTCGCGGTGTGTGATTTTTATTAATATTATGTATATATCATATGTACACACGCACTACGCAAATAAAAAACCGGCGTCAGTTTTCGTTCGACAAAGCCCTTGTCTTTACTTATTTTGGTCTGAGCGTAGAGGTAAATTCTCGACTAAACGGCGTTGCCGATGTCGTTGTGAATGACAGCTCGAGTATCGGTAAAGTCGAGTATTTAACGCGGTAAAAGACGACAATATGCTACTTGACTCATATTTAATTTCATAAATTGAAGGAGAAGGACTTTTAGTACTTGGCTTAAGAAAACGTATTTTAGCGATATTATAAATTAAAAACTTAAGATTGATAAATAAAGTTGATTTAAAAATATGTATTTTTGTTTTATAATTTCTACTGATGAAAAGACCTCGAAGTAACATCCGGCAAGAATGTGACGACACAAACACACTAAACACATAATCCCCCTTACTAATATAAAGATTTACACAACGGATAACTTAAACAACGTTGCTGTCTTTGTCTGTCAAGTGACTTTTAAGTCGTTTTAGTTGTTTAAGTTATCCATTGTGTAAATATTTTTATTAGTAAGGGGGAATATGTAGTAGTGAAACGGAACGTGTTTCTGTAATTATAAATAGTTTCATTTATTTATGTCAAAACGTCAAACGGAACGTCACACCGCCATTTTACTACTACGGACTATAGCACAGAATACAAATATTACTATTATAGTATGACTTAACAGGCCACAGCACAGATAATCCATCAGCCAACATGGCGAATAGTGTTTTCGGCGGTTTTTAAAAAGTATTTTTAATTTTCTTTTTTGTAGGTTTTTAGGTTTCAAAATAATGTAATATTTTTTTGTAATAAAACAATTATGAAGCGTTTAGGACATAAATAAAAACAAGGTCAAGTAGCCTATTTGTCGCCGACGTCGACGTCGTAAGCGTTGACAACTGACATTGATCCTTAATATAACCTGGGCATTATCGTAACTGACCGTTGACTCTATCCTGTAAGAACTTTATGTGTCGGATGGCCATTTCAATAATTTCTGTCTTCTCAACCCGTCCCCTGCCTTTCTTCAGATATTCTGGCGGTATGAGACGCGACAGGTCCGCTAAACAGTTGTTCATGCGGTCCCGACGACGCTTCTCTATGATCCGATGGGACATTGGGTCTTGCTGTAAGGAGAATAGAAAATATTATTACAAAATATATTTTAGGTAGGGTAGGACTTAGGGAATGACTATCGAAATCAAATTCTGTACTCTGAATGTACCTTTAAATTAATATCATATAATTATTTTTTTAATACATAATATTAGAATGACTAAAAGGTTTACAATATTTTCGTTATAGCGGCGGTTCATGCCATTGGCACTGTGCGAGCGGTGCGATAGTAGCTAAAGGCTGGGACTATATGCTCCGGAATCCGGAACACCGGTGGAAATTCATACAACTGAAAATAGAACTCTGCGCTAATAAATCCAAGTGTCCGAGTGTCGAGCTGTCACATTTGACTCGACACTTGTGTGTTCGATATTCAGCTCTATTGTATTAGAATTCTATTTTCAGTGCTCCGAATTTTCCCCGGTCCTACGGATTCCGGACAATATAGTCAGCCTTACGTGAATATGAAACGCTAGGGATGGGGAGTATCTAATTAGACGGCTGCTTATGGTGCATCCACATCTGAAACTTCAGTCGAAGAACATTGTACAATGTACAACATTGTGAAAGTCTGTTAGTTCCGTGGCGACGCGTTACTATAGCCTGATATAATACAACTTGCCCTCGAGACCTTGCCCTTCTTCAAGTACGCCCCCTGCGGGTACTCCGCCTCGTCCTCCGACGGTGGTGCATAGTGTATTTCACCAGGCCGGCCGAAACCATCGTTCGAGTTGTAGCTGAAACAAGAAGATAATTTGGTTGGTACATACAGCTTTTACCAGCGGCTGTAATCTGTACCTACGGTAATTTGGCGTATACACGATATCTTTATATTTTTAATCCTATGATTATAGGGATGCCAGACGTCCCGTCTTTTAATTATTATTTAAAACGTCCCGCCGGGACAAGCGCTGTACCGTACATCGAGCTATCTAGGATTAAAAACTAAAAAGTATCCCATATAAATAAATATGAGTTCTAATTGTTATTGCAAAAACTCGCCCGATACTCAGAAAAATATTAAAAAATTGTCGGTAATTAATTAATTTTGTTCGTTTTCTCTCCCGGGTTAAAAACTGAAATCCCGTATTTTTTGGTATTTGTCCCTTATAGGCTGAAAAAAAATCTGGCAACCCTACCTATTATATTCACAAATAATGTGGCTTTCTATTAGTAAAATCGGTTCAGTAGATCTAGAGATTACCCCATACAACCTATCAAACTTTGCCTCTTTTTATTAGTTTTCGTATAGACCAGGGATGG
The DNA here is from genome assembly GCA_963565745.1 of Phengaris arion. Taxonomy (NCBI): domain Eukaryota; kingdom Metazoa; phylum Arthropoda; class Insecta; order Lepidoptera; family Lycaenidae; genus Phengaris; species Phengaris arion. Next base: position 4,399,881 of record OY751439.1, on the reverse strand, counting down.
CGAACATATCAATATTTTGGGCAAGTTACTGATCAGTCACAATTTTGTAATAATGTCGGTACTACGAAAAAAATGTGAAGTAGTATATGGCAAACCTAACATAATAATATCTATTTGTCATCTATTTTGCAACATCAGAAATTACACTAGGTACCTACTTTATTTAATTTAAATTACAAAATTATCCTAAATTTTGTAATTTAAATTTAGTAGATTTTCACAATCTTTTAGGGCTACCATACACGGTCCGATTTTTCTTCAGTTCGGCCTAAACGGATGAAAAATCGTATCGTAGGAAATATTACGTAATATAGAAATTAAATCGGTAGTTTTAAGCGACTTACGGAAGCGTGCTACTATGTGCTATTATGATAAGGTGTCAAAATAACACATAGAAGCAGGCCACTTTGCATATTATGATTACTGTCTAGCTATTTTCTACAAAACCACTACTAACAATTAAATTCCTACTAAGGAGAAATAAAATACATAATTTAGTAGTAAAAGTTTGTAAAACAACTAAGTTGGCAACATTAAACCTGACCTGTACGGATGGATTGAACGGCAATAAAATTGGACTGAACTTTAATAAAATTCGAGTGTAAAATAAAACCGGTCAAGTGCGAGTCGACAAGATGAGTTCCGTACAAAATGGAAAAATCACGTTTGTTGTATGTGAGCCTAAAATTTTTATTTTATTTTGATTTTAGTATTTATTGATAAAACGGCAATAGAAATACCTACATCATACATTTGTGAAAATTTAAACTGTCGAGCTATCACGGTATAAGAAGGTTAAAATACAGCCTGGTGACAGACGGACGAATAGCAAACTCTCAGTAATAGGGTCCCGTTTTTACCCTTTGGGTACGGAACCCTAAAAATGGCACGTGGTCTAAAGAAATTTATTAAAGTTCAAAATTTAATGCCACTATGGTTGATAAAATCTAAAGACTATTAGTTACTATAAAACAAAGAGAAATGATTTCTGTAACATATTACTTACTGGAAAAATGTATGACACAATAATTCGGTTTCGTCGATAGCGTGATTACAATTGCAGGAAAATACAATAAATAAATAAAATTATAGCCTAAACTGACCAAGAGCATGTCACAACATGTCTAAGGAGGGTTCCGTAACTATCAACGCACAATTAGGTTTATTTGAATTACTACAAAAGTTATTGTCATAAAGTTATTACAGAAGCGGAATTACAGAGAAGAGAGCGGCGGACAGACAGACAGACGGGCAGAGTGAAATTATAAGGGTTCCTTAAGTATTACGGAACCCTAAAAACACGACTGAAGCTCGCCGCAAACCAGATGCGATTTTCCGTGTATGTGCGCGAATCCGTTCAGGCCTAACCTTAGATTAAAACGTCTAGAAACCGGGTACGCGCGTAAAAAGTGAAGTAAAGCATTTAGAGCCATTTCGGCTCAGTTTGTTCGAACGACCCGTCAGTTGTCAAGGTCAAGCGCTAGTGCATACATCTCCGACTATTATTTTTTATTATTAAAAACATTATGACGGTTTGTGTCGTTATTAGGTGTCACAATGCATCGGAAAAGAATTAAAAAGCTTGTATTAAGTCAAATATATAAAACATTTTAAAATAAAATCATATTATGTCGCCATCTTGCTGCCCAATTGTGAATTGTGAAAGTGTTACTAGTAAAAATAAATTTAAATCAAAATTTTCATGGCTAACTAATAAACACACCGGCACAACACAAAAAAAGGACCATAATTTAAAAATATGGTTTTATTTTAAAATCTACTTACTACACTTCTTTTGTTATTTAAAGTTTCATTTCTTTTACTTAAAATGAGATCACATTAAGAACAGATTTTGCGAGTAAAGGCTATTTGTGAAAAATGGTACATTTTTGAATTTTTCTTGTAACCGGGAAAAGTGAAAATTAATATTAAAATAACAATTAATTAAATTAGAAAAATGGTGATTAATACCGCGTATTTTCTCCACGTGCTCTTATTAAAGTTTCTACCCGTCTAGGCATACTGAGAATGATGTTATCGATGGTCTCCTGGGATAGTCTCCGCCATTCCTCAACTACGGTGAATAGCAGTTCACCCACGTTGGCAGGAGCTGGAATTCTGGACTTAACTTTTCTTTTCAGCAAGTCCCAAACGTGCTCTATTGGGTTCATATCCGGTGATCTCGCCGGCCACTCAATAACAGTGATATTCATATCATTAAGATAAGCTTGAGTTACCCGAGCGGTATGCGCCGAGCATTATGCTGCATAAGAACAAAATCGTCACCGATATATGGGGCAAAAGGTAGACATTTTCTTTTAAAACTTCTCTGATATAGCGGTCTGCAGTCAGACTCCCTTTGTCAATCACTACCAAGTCTGTGCGAGCTCCCAAACAAATGCCCGCCCAAACCATTATTGATCCACCACCGTATGCAACTGTAGTTTCATAATTTGTCTGAATGTATCGTTCTCCTTTGCGTCTGTATATTCTTTGCCTGCCGTGAATTTGATTTAAGAGAATTCTGCACTCATCACTAAACAATACCTTACTCCATTGGTTCGCGTTCCAAAGTCGATGTTCCTGAGCAAAATTTAACCTGTTTCTACGATGATTTACCTCGAGCCTTGGAGCCTTGGCGGGCACAAATGAACCCAAACCAGCTTCTTCGAACCTTCTTCGTACCGTACGCTCACTTACGGTTACACCCCGCACTGCTTCTAACTCATGTCGGGCTTGGACGGCCGTCAAACGGGGGTTCCTACGTACACGAAGCCGAAAGAAACGATCATTCCTACTCGAAGTGCGTCTTTTTCTGCTTTGTCCTGCTCTTCTCACATAAGTACCGGTCTCCCTGAACCGTTAGATACTGCGATGGATCGTTGAAACTGGTCGACGAAGATCTCTGGATATCTCTCTGTTGGTTTGACCATTTCTTCGCATTTCGAGTGCCCTGGCAATCTCCGTTGGGGCTAAGTCAGGCATAATTCAGTCCTCAACTCCAAAAAGATACGCGATTAAAAAAAACCTAACAAAAGCAGTATTTCAATGAAATTTTAAATCAAACTCAGAAGGAAGAAATACTCGAAGTTCGCTCCAGATAAGATGTATTTGAATAAAATTATAACAATTGCATAAAATGTGATGTTCAGTTGTTTTCTTAATTTGAAAATATTTCTTTTTAAATTAAATGACGTATAAACCAGCCAGCAACCTTATATGATACTGATATCAAACCTTTATTTTATGTTCCGCTAAATATGCCGGTGTGTGTAGTTGCAACTAAGACAAAGTTTTTTATTATTTACTAATTTTTTAATTATCAATTTAAAGTATTGCCCGTATTAAGATAATCCTTAATATATTCCTTAATATCAGTTTAATATAAATAAAGTTCACAAATTGTGTTTAGATGGTTTAAAATGAAATATAAGTTATATTTTTACATCTCACGATATTAAGAAAAACAAATACAATAATTCCAATTTTAAGAGCACAGACTCCACAACTTTAAAAGTTTTGTTTGTGTGCGTGTCGGTATATAATGCTTACGCCTACATCTATATGTTGCTTGCTTCACTTTGTACGATGCGTTTGTTTGAAGACTATGTAGCCGTTACTAATCTAAGGGCCGAACTGACGTCAGTTAGGTCGGATGCGATATTCTCCGTGTATGTGCTCGAATCCGTTCAGGCCGAAGTGACGTCAGTTTTAACTGAAACGATCGGCCTCTCGTCTGTGGAGGCCTTTAGGGTTTAAAGTTTCAACAGATTGAACCTGTTAAAATAGCATGACGACCTCTGTGGCTCAGTGGTTCAGCGCGTTGGTGCTCAAGCCGGTAGTCGCGTTCGAATCCCGCCGAAGGAACAAAATAGTTTTTCTGTGTTCCTGGGTCATGAATGTGTATTGAATATGTGTATAATATAATAAAAATCTTAAATATATGTATAGTATAAAAGTATTCAATATACTTCCCGTTTTCTGGTACCTGTAATACAAGTTCTTCAGATACTTAGCACGGGGCCAGATTGACGTGGTGTTAAGCGTCCGTAGATATTAATTATTATAACATAAGTATAATTTTTAAAATAATACAAAAGTTTTGCTCGCTCTACGCACCAAAAATAGGTATTTAAGGTGCGTATCAGTATTCGATTTTCGTTCCAAAAATATGTAACACGTGACCTTTAATTTACACCAGATTATCCTACACTTAAGAATTACAGAAACTCTTGGGATATTATTTACTGCCTATGTAAAAAAGTTGAGACAACAAATAATTTTTAGTAAAAAAATGATTGAATTGATGTTATTAAAATTATTCTAAATCAGCTGTCATGTCAATGATGAAGACCTCACAGCTGGTCAGTGTCGTAAAGAATGCAACGTAATTTTATTTTGTAAAAAAACTTTTTCGCATTTTATAATTATTTTTCTGCCTAAAACATCTTTACAAAAGCAGGAAATCATGTGTCCAAAGTTTCTGTAATTGATTTTGCTAATCTATATATTATATTCATACATTTATGCTCCTCCGGTAGCCGGTTGTTAGTGCCGGCGCCGCCGGCCGGGCCCAACCGGGCCGGTAAATACATTTATGCTCCACCGGTAGCCGGTTGTTAGTGCCGGCGCCGCCGGCCGGGCCCGACCGGGCCGGTAAATACATATTTTATGCTCCTCCGGTAACCGGTTGTTAGTGCCGGCGCCGCCGGCCTGGCCCGATTGGGCCGGTAAATACATTTATGCTCCCACGGTAGCCGGTTGCTAGCAGGAAAACAACCATTAAAGAAAGCTAGGACCAGATAGACAGCTCCATAGTAAACTGTTGATTAGATTGCACTACTACAAGCATACGACGTGTCCACAATTATCCTATCGCGTACACGGCAAGAGTGGAAAAATCCGGTTAAGATTTTATGTCATGTGAGATTGATAATTATGATATTATATTGTTGGTTGTCTTGACCACAAATAACATTTTTTTTAATATTACCTATAATTGTGTCCAATAAATATTTAAACTTTATAATATTAGAATATTAAATACAAATAAAATCAAACAAAAATGTGGTTATGTACTGTATTATGTGTATTAAAAATAAAGGGAAAAATAAAAATATCTCATAAGCTGCCTATCAAATATATTTTCATTTTCTAGGAGTTGCCTTGCTTTATTACAATAGCGTCCATGACCTAGTGAATAGACCCCCTAAATCACACGCGTGATCGTGTAGGTTTAATGTGGTGTGTGCCAATTAGACTTTCTCAATAACCGTATAGTGTATACTAGACTTACTTTTAATTTACCTACGTCATCTGTGACAACCCTAACAAAATATGTACATAAGTATTTTTACTCTGTGATACAATTGAACAAATAAATTCACACAATAATGGAAAATTCCTAAAACGTGACAGCCCTGGTGTCCCTATAAACAACTAGTTTGCTAGTAATGTTACCAAAAACGTCGATATTTCTTCTTCTATCAAGTTATTTCCGTTAAAGACAAAAATAATTCTTAACAATCAATTATTACACAATCTGAGTTTAATATAGGCACTGCTATAAAGTTTTTGCATTTATTACTTCTAACCTATCCCAATTAAAATATGAAAATTAAAAAAGACTGTGGTAGCAATTGCAGTTCTTTGTAGGTGCTGAAGTAAAAAAAACTTATTCAACACTGAAAAAACGGTAATTTTAAATTATTTGATAAATTTATTTTTGTTTACGTTTAGATTATCAATTCAATAAATAAATCGATCTACAGATCCAATGGCCGATTCTTCTAATTAAATCTTACAATAATACACCTACGATGCAGTCTCGAAATATTAAAAAAACAGCAAAATGGTATTCTCATTATACGTCAAACCTATTTATTTAAACTTCTCTCTCAGAAATTCAAAAGGGAACATTTTATAAATAGCATGAATAGCTCGAATTAATTTATCATTTATGCAGCAGCATTTTCCCATAATAGTAGCCCGTAAGACATTCTACTATGAAAGTACCTAACACTGGCGTGCCATTTCTTTATCATAAATTTTATTACTTTTTCTGACTGTATATGCAGCAGAACTGAGTATATTTTCTAGGCTAGCAATATGAGGACCCACCCCACTGTTATTACAATCTAGTGTCATACCTAGGAATTTATTCTTAATTGGTTTGTACTTGCCTAACATTTGACAAACAAATCTTTAAACATTTTGTTTTATTTTCATTCAAAAGTAAATTATTAACACTAAACCAGATTTCTATATTCGAGAATATACTGTTTAACTCGTCGTAATTTGATTGTTGTCGCTTCACTTTAAATCTCATGCTTATCTTGAACTAGATAGGGCAAGTCATTTGTGTATATGAGAAAAAGAAATGGACCTTGAATGAACTCAAAGATTAAGAGCTGATTCCCTAAGGACATTATGGTGTAATTTTCTGACTACTGTAGGATGGGCCACACAATCAAACGCTTTGTATAGGTCTCAAAAAACCCCTAATGACACTGAACAGAGGAGGAATGGTGTATACTTGCATTGTGAACGTTTTAACGACTATCGGATAATACGACTATCGGTCCTTTGATGTTGTTTTAACTTTTCGGTGTATTCAACGAAATAACCTTAAATACAATAGCTAACATCATTATTGTTTACGAAATATGAGCCAATGATATTGTTTTTTGCTAACAGTTGCACGCGACTTGTTTGTAAACTTCGGCAGAAACTGGAGTCAGTGTCTGGAGAGTGAAGAGCTCGCCAATTTATCAATCGAAAATCGTAATAAATCTGGATGAAATTCGAGTGCTCATAATCTTTTCGTTTACGACGAGACATATGTAATATGTATGAAGAATTAAGATATCACTAATCTATACTAATATTAGAAAGAGGAAAAATTTGTTTGTTTGCATTGAATAGGCTCCGAAAGTACTAGGACCGATTTTGATGAAATTTGGCAGAATTATAGAGTAGACCACAGGGAAGGACATAGGCTACTTATTATGGCGGAAAATGTACGGTTTCCGCAAGGTTTTTGCGCTTACTAAGATTCGGGCAAGTGGCAACATCTAGTAAATTATAATTATGTTACATCATTGTATTTTATTTGTGTGCCGTTATCATTTAGTAGTTGGATTTCTTATATTATTTTTTCCTTATTATGTAAGTAAGTTTATGTAATTTGTATCTACATCACAATAATGTACATAGACTATCGACCGTTTTGTTTGACGGCCGTGGGACAGGCATAATATTAATCTGCAGTCAGCACGTGAGGCTATAACTTAAATAACATATCTTATATAATATATCTTAACGACTTCCTCGATTTAACAAATTCTTCGTAATCCCCTTGAATTGTCCTTAACGAATTTTCAACTACACGCTTTTGTTCGTAAATCAATCATTGTTGTTTGATGGGAAGTAATGTTAACACTTCTTCTCGTCACTATTGTCAAAGATTTAAGTTAAAATGGCTCAGATACTTAAAAGGTGTTCCTTATCGGTCGCAGAAAAGCGAAACATCATTATTAATAACAAAAATCATTATATGACGAAAAAGTGAGATTAGTTGTGCGAATCTTTGAAATTAACATTAAATTACCTACATAATGTACCTACTTTCACGGATTTCACTGCATTTAATTTTGATTATTACGGTAAGAAAAAAATTTTGGTACTTGCCTAATTGTTTTTAAATAGAAAATACATACAGTAATTTGATAAAAATGTGTTATCACTTATTAGTAGAAGTTGTTCGCTATAACAAGATGAGTACGTGATGTTGAGGTGAATAAAACTATTTTTTTACTTCTTTATAACGAATTTTAGACCATCCTAACCTCAACATAACAAACCTCAGTTCAACGAATTACTTGATATAACGAATATTTACTTGTTCCCCTCCGATTTGTTATATTGAGGTTGCACTGTATATATATATATATATATATATATATATTATAACAGCGAACTCATGTTTGTGTATTGAAAATAAATGTTCTTTCCTTCTTTACTGCAGTTGTCAACTGCGCGCGCCGCTCACCCTGTTTAGTGTTTACAGCTAAAACCGAATCGACGCGGCATTTTTATCGATTCAAAATTGAACTTTATTCACTACACAAGAAGATACACGCTTCATTGCAAGAGTGGCACCGTGCTGCGCAGCGCGGTGCAGCTCGAAATTCGATCTCTCGCAAATTGCAATGAAACGTGTATCTTCACAAGAAGATAAAAAATTATGAAGACAACTTCATAATTTTTTTCTGAGAAAAAGGTCGGATATTAGTTGATAGAAAAAAACTCAGAATTTAGATCCAATTAAATATTTTTGTAAATATAAAGACAATAGGCTACCATTTTAAATTCGATGTTATAACAAATAGTACGCATTGTGTTACCTGTGTTTATTGTTATATTGTTATTTTTTATATCTTTTCTTTTATATTTTTTTTTGGTATGTGCACAATAAAGAATAATTCATTGATTCATTACGTAAGAATTTAAATTTTATAATAGTAGTAAGGACTAGGGATGTATAGTGTATGACATGATGTTATCTCATTAGTGGCGTAGATAGCTGGCATGTTATATATTCCGTATCATGCCGATGCCGCATGTCGCTGTCGTGACTCGTGACTCCCGCAACTCACTCATTTGCTTCACTCATAGTTCACACGAATCAGTTTTTATACTATTGATTTGGCACTCCGGGCTATTTATCTCTGGGACCCCATAAAATAGATAGAGAGGATCTAAGTAATAATGCGAGCGAGCGAGCAAATATTTTTGCCTATTTAAAAAAAAAAAAAATTTAAATATAAAAAAAAATTAAGATTTCTTTCTCTAACTTTCTCTAACTTTCAAATGGGGAAAGGCTGTGCATTTTAAAAAATAACAGCCTAAAACAGATCTTTAATACTAATTAAATATAATATTATTATGCTTCATAAGTTCAACGCGAGGGAGCAAATTTTTTTTCTATTTTACAACTTAAAATCTGACATTCGGGTTCAAAGGGTTCAAATATTTGCTTTACAGCTGTTTGAGTAGCGCCCAGAGACAGCCCTTTTGGCCCAAGAAACTTGTAACTTCTATTTATCTTCTATACTTTAGGTCATGGTAAGGTATTATACTCTTTAGGAAAATTATTTTGAACGAAATCGGACAGTAACATTTTAAGTAATTTGAAAAATAACCTATTGCGCGTTTAAGTTACCGGTGAGTACTACTCATCCAGCCTGCAAATCGAAAGCCGCGGCCATGAAGCGGACTTGTAGGTAAAAGACAAATTATTGACACTTTTGACATTTGACACCAATGAGTACTGGTGTTGGATTTGCAGGCTGACCCGGAGGTTAGGCGCTTTAAAGACATGACCTGAGTCTGACGCACGTGCCCTTGGTTAAGTAAGGTTATAAATTTATTTATTTTTATACTTTCTAAAGCAAATTATTAAGTAAATCCGCCGTTCAGTTGAAACGGGCTAATGGAAAATTTTAATAGGTACTTATCATAATATTCGTGTTCGTGTCACGTGTAGCGAGTCTCGTGATTTTTAACAGCACGTGTACATTAGGGATGCTACTACAACGACAATAATGTAGAATTTTGCAAATTACACATTGTGACTGTTATGACTGTTACATATTGTGACTAAGCGGAAGAGCGCTTGATGTTATTACTCAGTACGGAGCCGGACTTCGCGGCGGCAACACTGCGAGCAGCAAGCAACCCGCCCCCTTACCCCTGTCCCTACTTAGTTCAACTATTTGTTTTGTATAATATATTATATCTACACAGATAAACAAAATTGAAGTGTCTGTTTGTAATTTCAAATTAACAGCTTTTATTTTCACTTAATGCATTTAAAAGTATGATCGGTAAACATCACAACATATATATATATATATATATATATATATATATATATATATATATATATATATATATATAATAACTTCGTTCCATCCGTTAAGTTTTTTTTAATTTATGTATCGTAATGTTAGCGATATGCCTTATCAAGTTTTATGTCTGATTCCTTAAGTAGATACTTAAATATGTGCGAATCGTTCACATGACAATTTACAAGCCTATAAGTAATACGATTTTTAGGTCGCAGTAATATTTTTTTATAGAAATGAATATTGGTGAAAAATTTATAGACATCTATATATACCTGTATCAATTACATCATTATAGGAATTACACGATAGATAAGCAGCTTTGCAAACAAACAAATTACTCTTTTCTTCTGCCTATCCTCGTGTTCCTACTTGCTAAATCGCTTTCCTAGGGTGTTCAATGCTCAAGCGCCATTAAATAAATTATTAATAATAATTTAACAAATGTTCCGTATGTGTAAATATAAATTATAATAAATATATAAATATATTTCTTACGGTAATATACATGTCAAGTGTTACTTTATATCTATTTTTGGAAACGATAACATCTCAGGGCCTTGCTGCCCTTACATATTATTCATAACAAAAATAATTAATATTATAATCTACATATTCTACATACTTCTTTGACTAATTTCATTTAATAATAGAAGGATTTTTCTTATATAAAATCTTAGCTCCAAAGTACAAACCTTGGTTTAAAAATATTTAGGGAAAATATGCTTATAAAACTTGATTAAGAAGTATACAATCAATACTATAATACCTAAGTAGGTGCATGCATAATATTATTATGTATATAATATGTATGTAGTATACTAATACCATGTGATATAGCAGATATACATACAAAATCAACGTTTCGGAGGAGTTTGGCAGCAAATACTGACAGGACATTGTTATAATAATTTAGATTTGATAATATTATAGTCACCAGAGACCACAAATCGTCATTGTACACAATAATATTTTAATAAATAATAATCAGTCACCGCTTATATTATTTTTAAAAATGTACAACTTAATAAGAATAGACCAAAAAACACACACATAGACGATGTATGAAAAATGACGATTCCCGAAATACATTAAGAACTAAGAGGCCGGCGCGGTCTCGTCACGTTTGTCGAGTGCCAACCCTGGCGGCACTCGAGCGAGCGGCGCGCGGCGCGTGTGGTGGCACACGTGAGCCGCGATCACGTTACCCGCCACGCGAGCGCCGGGTGACGTCAAGACCCCGCCCCCCGCACCCGCCCCGCCCCGCTGCGCCGCGGCTCGCGTTACGTAAATATGTATTATGTATACAAGTCACAAATTACAATAAATAGCTACATATTATATATAATATTATAAAATAGGGCGAAACTAAATAAAATCTTCTAAATGTTTGATGTCTACTGGGTGTAACGAACCTAAAGAACTAGATTTGACGATTTCTCAAAGTTGCCAGCGTACTGCGTATTGACCTTGACCGGGTGATGGCAGTTGCCCGCGAGTTGCAAGTTTATATTCAAAATTTCTCTTTGAAGTCACAGTTGCCAGGTTTTTTTTTGTCGATGTAAACAGCGCGTATAGATTAACGTACTATATATTATTATCCTTGTCATAACCTTATATACAGCGATACAATCATTACCACCACCACACGTATTATACTAAGGACAAGGTATGTCAAACATTAGCAAAAAAAAATTATATATACAAGAAATAAGTGCCAGACCAGCATGAAGCAACTCAGCAAGTAGGGATCTACATGTTGAGGGCGCTCGGGAGGTGGATGGCACAGGAGAACAAAAGGATTAGCTTGCTTGGCAAGGTGCTTGTTGTCTTGCATGTTAATCTATAACTTTTAATTAACCACGAATCCAGTGTTCTAGACCAGGGGTCTTCAAACTACGACCCGAGGGCCACATCCGGCCCGCGGACAGATTTTGTCCGGCCCGCGGAGAGCTAGCATACTTGAAAACTCCTTTTAGAGAACATATTTTTTATAGCAAATTAAATTTAGTTTACTGAACTATTCTAATTTTATGTTGAATAATTATTAATATGACATCTACATTGATATGGTCATGGGCTAACTACTCATAACATTGTTGTAGGCTTATTGTTATTGTTTTTGTGATAAGTTGGATAAAGAAACACAGAATTGTAATGAGTAAAGACATGTATAATATGCAGAAAATTTAACTACAGTATATAATAACTAACAAATTATTGAAATGAATCCAACTAACATTTTATACATTTTAAATAAAAACATAATTTATAACAAGCATAATGACATATGAAATACTAATGAGATTTATGTAATTGAGATTTTCCACACAAATAAGTAGTACCATAAACAGAAAACAGCCAACGAGCAAATTTATGCAAATTATCAAATTGTGTCAGTGGAAGACTCTTATAAAATTCCAACAAAGATGAGTTTTGATATTTGTTCTTAATTATATCACCGCACTGTAGATCAATAATTTCCATTTGAAGTTCCAGGGCTAGGGTTTCAATGTCAGTATGAAAAGGATTCTGAAAAATCTTAATTTGATTCGCAATGGCATCCAAGTCCGAGAAACGAGTATCAAAATTTCTTTCAAAGCACTCAAAGTTTCGATTGCAAAATAGATAAGAAACTCAGTCTCAGTGGTGTGGCTGAATATTTTACATGTTTTAAAATGTGAAAAACATTTACTCCGTAGTTGTGATTGAAACAGTATCAATTTCTTCCGGAATGATTTGATATTAGTGTATAAATCAGGAAGATGCTTGTTTTCTCCTTGCAATCTCAAATTCAGTTCGTTCACATGTTTTGTCAAATCAACATAGAATGCTAACTTCCACAGCCATGCGTTGTTTTGTATTTCAGTAAGAGGGCGATGCTTTTCATTCAAAAAAATTTCGATCACTGCTCGAAGTTCAAAAAAGCGCTGAAGGACTTTCCCACAATTAAGCCAACGTACGGCAGTATGATAAGGTAAGTCATTTTCTCTAATCTCTTCAATAAATTGTCGGAATTGTCGGTGATTCAGCCCAAAAGATCTGATAAAATTAACAGTTGATATGACTAGTTTCAGACTGAAGTTCTGACTGAAGTTCATATCCAAACATTTTCCGCACAAAGACTGTTGATGAATGATACAATGTAAGACTAATGGTTTTGAACCACCGTCATTTTCTACACAAGAGTTACTAAAACTATAGAGCAATTGCTTATAGAGCTTTGCAACAGCAAGAGTAAAGAGTACTACTGCCTTTGACACAAGAGCGACCACTCCTTTATTTTTCCCACTCATGTTTTTGCCTCCATCAGTTGTAATACATTTCAAGTTTTTCCATCGAAGGTTCTTTTGATTAATGGCCATTTCAACTCCTTTAAAAATATCTGTACCAGTAGTTGTGCCATGAATACTGTACATATCAAGAAGTTCTTCATGCACTTCATAGCTTTTATCTACTCCTCGAATATAAATCAACACCTGAGCAGTATCTGACACATCCGTTGACTCATCCAAGGCCAAAGAAAACCACTCAACATGTCCATTTTTGTCGAACAGTTGAGAGGATATATTTTCAGCGATGTTTTCTACCCTTCGAGCCACAGTGTTTGCTGACATACTGACAGTTTTTAATAAATTTACCTTTTCAGGGCACATTTCTTCGGCTACTGCAATTATGCATTCTTTAATCACTTCTCCATCGGTGAATGGTTTTCCACGTTTTGTAATTTCAAGAGCCACACGAAAGCTAGCACGAGTTGCAGCTTCTTGTTCAGTTTTGAGTTTTGTAAATGAAGATTGCTGCGATTTCAATCCGCGCTTCATAGCTTCGAATTTTTCTGTCCGCAAACTTCCTGTATATTTTGAGTAATTTTGAAAATGATTTGTTTCATAATGACGTTTAATGTTATATTCCTTGAGAACGGCTATGCTTTCATTGCAAATCAAACATAGCGCCTTGTTACTGGACTCCATTATGAAATACTGAATGTTCCACTGATCTTTGAATTTTCTGCATTCACTATCAATTTTTCGCTTCTTTTCCATACTACTAAATCACACACAAAAGCAACAATTCAAATCAAAATACTGTTACAAAGATGTCTTAAACTTAAACACGCACAAACACGTTTTAAGGAGGTACGCACTATTTTATTTCACAACAGTGTCATAGGAACTGACTTGTGGTTGCGCCACTAGCCTTCTTATATATTCCAATTACTGCCATCTAGAAGTGAGTGGAAGACACCAGAACTTTCTCGAACCAACGAGATTATTCTGTACGTGCTATTAGCGCCATCTGTTAGCGATAGCGCAAAATTCGACTCTAGTCAGTATACACAAGTTATTAATTATTGTTTTTGCTAAATGCGCAGTTATTCAAGATGTTGCATTATTTCACGTGTTTGTTCCAACCCTAAAACAAAAACCAATATGGTTTTATACCACAGAAAAGCACTGAAGATGCGCTGTACAATCTGGTGGACCATATCAAGGAGGAAGTCGAAAACAAGAAGAAGATTGTACTCCTAGTCTCACTAGACATAGAAGGTTCATTCGACAATGCGCGGTGGCCAGCGTTAAAACATCAACTAATAAAGAAATTATGCCCCTCCAACGTATATAGAATTATCTGCTCATATCTGTAAGAAAGAAGTATAGAAGTAAACTACGCCGGCATGAAGAGCACGATGAGTACCAATAAAGGTTGTGTCCAAGGATCAATTGCAGGACCAACCTTCTGGAACATCATATTGTACCCACTTCTTGACGAACTCACCAACAGTCACGTAGAGTGCGAAGTCTTCGCCGACGTTGTAACACTAATATTCTCTGAAAAAAGCGTACAAGTACATCCACATGTCCGGAGTAAAGATCAACATCGTGGACAAAATAAAACTTCTAAGCGTAACCATCAACCGCACACTCACCTTCACTTCACACGTAGCATCGGTGTGTAAGAAAGTCGCAAGTATCTACAAGCAGATAGCTCACTCTCTATATTTCAGTAATTGAGCCGATCATCCTGTACGCGACGAGTGTCTGGGCCCCGGCCACAGAACTCAATAAAACGAAAACCCTGCTTGACTCCATCCAGAGGAGATTTGCAATCAAGATCTGCAATGCCTATAGGACAGCATCATTAACATCAAAACTAACACTGTCAAGTCTATTGGCGCTAGACATAAGTTTCAGAGCCCTTTCGATGCAAATAAACAAACCTTTCTTCTTTATTATAATATTAGCATAGATCTCAGGTTAAATAAATAAACTTAGATATTTATTTAGGGTCAAATTACATAATGCTAATGCTAAATTCAAATACAAGCATCGAAAAAATTATAATACAGTGCTTTAAAAATAGGACTTCCATGATTTATGACTAAGTTTTATACTCAAAAGGTACGAAATAAGTAGACGTCGCAGCCTTTGTTGTCTTATACACATTGATAGTCACTTGTGTACTTATGTATACGTGTGCTAGAGGTTTTCTACTAGGCAGCGTGTTTGTGTGTGTGGCGTGTCAGTGTGTATGAGTAGCGTGCTAGTGTGAAGTCACGTTTCTCGTGCCATGTGGAGGCCGCGGACATGTACGTTCACGAATCACGTCACGTGTCGCTATTTCGATTGCTTTCGCTCCGACATTACCTATTTATACAGGATGTATTTTCGGTCAGTGGCCAAACTTTCAAGAGTGAATAATGAGTATACTCTTGAATATAAGCAACTTTTACTATGGAATCAACTATCCTACTTAAAAAAAAATCAAAAAAAGGCTGTTTCCTACAAAAGCTGATATATTTTTAACCGTCTTCCAAAAAATGGAGGCGGTTATGGGTTCAGCTTTTGCTCCAAGGTGTACCTTGGATCCAAACGTATTGAACAGAACTCCCGACTCCTTATAGATACATGTTTGGAGATACCAGCGTTGTTTAAAAAACTGCAAGCATATGCTACTATGTCATTTACAGTAATCATCATCATCATCACACCATACTAATATAATATAATACCATATAATAGGTACTTCTCATAGTATTTTACACCGATACGGATATCTTTGAATATTACTCTGCCGTTTGTGGACCTATTTGCACAATTATTAAAGTGAAACTTTTATTACATCGTCTCAAACTTTTTCGTCTGTGTGTTGCATGTCGCGTGACGGTCGGCCGCGGAGTAAGGATAAAGTGAAAGGCGCTCGTCAGAGCAGCCGAGGCCAATATGGCGGCGCCTATAGTTCGCATCAGCTGACCGTGTAGTGTATAGACTAGTACTCATTTGTGCCAGTGCTCCACGCTATTTTGTTATTAAGTTTGACTTTTACCGTGGTTTCATAAAACCACACAATCCTTTTCTTGATTGGTTTACAACCCAAAAATACTTCACATTAGTAAGGCCCTCATAAACATCTTATGCAAATAGGTTCGCTTTACCTATAGCGTGATCTAGCGGCAAATCAGCGCCATCTAGTATGCCATATGAGAACCAAAGTTCCTTAAGAAAATTAACTTAAAATCTAACGCATAAACAGTCTGTATATTGATAAAGACCGCATTTAACTCGTTATGTAGTTCACGCGAAGACACAAGAAGCGTATTTTATTGTTATTAAGTTTCACTTTTACCGTGGTTTCATAAAAACACACAATCCTTTTTTTTGTTTTTGTAAAGGGTATTTGAAATTGGTAATTTAGTCACCAAACTGACCTGATGATGGCATCCATGAGAAATCGAGGGAACTCCTCAAAATATATTATAGGTGTAATCCCAATAGATGTCCCTATATGTTTAAGGGATGCTACCAAAAAGTAAAATTATGTGCCGAGTGTATATACCCTATTATTTTCATTACGGCCTCATAATATACCCATATTATGAGGCCTTAACGTTAGTAACTAAAATTAAATATCTAGGACTTGTCCTAGACAACAACCTCTGTTGGGCTCCCCACATACAAATTCTTACATCGCGCATAAGAAAACTGATCCCTGTCTTTCGCAAACTAAAGAGCTCGGCAGATATCAATACGCTAAGGTGTGCATACTTTGCTCTCGCACAATCTCTTATACAATACTGCATTATCGCATGGGGAGGGTGTGGAACCCGTACTTTACTGCCACTGGAGCGTGCTCAGCGCGCTATCCTAAAGGTAATCTATGGGTATCCTCGTCGCTATAGTACTCATCTTCTATATAGAGAGTCTGAGGTGCTCACGGTTAGGCAATTGTTCAACATGAGTGCGATTCTTCGTAAACATAGAGAGCTCCCCTACGTACAATCTAGCAAACGAAGTACATGGAAAATCTGTTCGACAGTTTGTCACCGAACCTCACTTGCCCGGCGACAATTCTACGTCATCTCCTCTCACCTCTACAATACAGCGAACAAACATAGTAATTTGTATCCTCTTACATTGAGCAAATGCAAACGAGTTATTTTAAATTGGTTAGTTTCTTTGGATTACAATAGTACCTACTGAAAAATGTTTACAAAATCCATATACATAATTTACATACCTATGAATATACAATATATAAACACACCCACAACACTACACACACATACACACAGCACATAAACACACACACAACATATTGCATGGTTCCATCTTGGAATTTACTAATATTTTTCTTATGTTAACTTAATTCAATTATGTTTGAATTTATTCATTTGTTACCTGTATTAGTTAAACAGTCATATTGTACCTACTTGTTTTTTAGGGCTTTTTCCTAGTTCCTAGAGCCGAAAACTCAGGCAGCTGTGACACAGTTAATACTAGTACGGCTGCCGATGTTACCTTTATTGTCTATTTTGTGGAAATGTCTTTGTTATTTGCTAATTTGTATTTTGTATTATTTTAGTTGAATAATAAATAAATAAATAAATAAATAAATATGGGTATATGAGGGAATTATAACTTTTATTAACAGAACTCCTCGGGTCTTTATAGATACACGTTTGTAAATTTCGGCATTGTTTAAAGAACTGCAAGCATCTGCCATTTTGTAACTTACAGTAATCATCATCATTATCTTATATGCAATACCTAAGTCCTAATGGAAGCTTGGCGCGTATTCAATTATTAATTCGATAATTATTATTATATTATTTTAAACTTTCTTAAAATGTGTTAATAATAATATAATAAACATGACTAAAAAGAGAAAAATTATTATTTTATAACAAAAAATTAAACTGACTTCCAAAGTAAAAATGCATATTTTCATAATTTTTATGAAAATAATTCGGCTAAAATTTTAACTATTTCTCTACACAATCTTCATAATTTTGAAGTCGATACCAGCCAACTGAAACGTGAGAACTCACGTTCATATTAACGGAAGTTAACGTGTCCGTTAACAATAGAACTATTGTTAACGGACACGTTAACTTCCGTTAATATGCAGAAGTCCGTTAATCGTCAATCCAATGCCTAATAGTTACCGCACGGCACTGACAAGTGCCGGGCGGCGCGTGGCGGCGAGTGAAACAAAAACAAAACTAGATATATTTTGCCGGCGCGTGCGAGTGAGAAAGAAAACTGCGAAAAGAATTGTTTCGTTTGATCATTTCATTACTTAGCGCCGGTGCTTAGAGTGACCAGTGTTTTGTTTGTTTGTTGTTATTATAAATTACTGTCAGTGATCATTTGCGTGTTGATAATTGATGAATGAATTAGAACCTAAGCCAACAGGTTTTATAAGTTCACTAACGCAACGATATAAAGATGCAATTTTACACATAATAGGTCTATACCTATGAAATTGCCGTTCTGCAGTACTGGCCATTTTAAATCAAAATAATTTTTGTTTGGCTGAGAATTCTAATTTCAAATTAATTTTGAAAATCTTAAATAAATTATTTTAAAAACATGGAATTCTCTTTCCAAAAGTAGTCATTTGTTTATTGATTAGTGTTACATTTTCATCGCATTTCAATCTTTTTCGTCATCATGGATACGTTAAAAATTCGAGTAATTATTGCATATGAGTACCGTCGTGGCAGCAACGCGGCACAAGCGGTACGCAACATCAACGACGTTTACGGAGCTAACACTACAAACCAACGCACCACCTGTTATTGGTTTGCTCGCTTCCGTTCTGGAAATTTCGACCTGAAAAATGAACCTCGCGGTCGTTCAAAGACATTGGTCAACAATGACGAATTAAAGGCGATTATGGAAGCTGATGATACACAATCTACGGCTGAATTAGCAGCAGCTTTCGACGTTAGCATCAAAACAATATTGGTCCATTTGAGTCAAATTGACAAGGTAAAAAAGCTTGATGGGTGCCCCACGAATTCAATGATCGCCAGCGCGAAGTACGCGTCGAGACGTGCCTTGCACTGCTCAACAGACACACAAATGAAGGAATTTTGAACCGCATTGTTACCTGCGATGAAAACTGGATTCTGTTTGATAACCGCAAATGCTCAGCAAGTTGGTTGGATCCTGGTTCAGCACCTAAACAATGCACTAAACGAAAACTTACCCCTAGAAAAGTGATGGTCACTGTTTGGTGGTCTTGCGCCGGTGTGATTCATCACAGCTTCTTACCAAACGGGGTGAGCATTACTGCAGATGTGGACTGTGAAGAACTGAACACAGTTATGGAGAAGCTGGCACATCTCCAACCAGCATTGGTCAATCGCTCGTCTCTGCTTCTCCTGCACGACAACGCGCGACCTCATACTGCACAGCAGACGGTCTCCAAGTTGCAAGAACTGGGGTTGGAAGATCTCTGTCATCTGCCCTACTCACCAGACCTTATGCAGGAGCAGCGGAGACGAGCGATTGGCTCGTCTCCGCTGCTCCTGCACAACAACGCGCGACCTCATACTGCACAGCGGACATAAACTGCCACTGCGTTGGCAAAGATTCATTGATTGCATGGGTGATTACTTCGATTAATACAAATAAAAAATACATGAAAAAATTTCGTTTCATAGGTAATGACCTAATATTAATGGATTAACGATTAACGTTAACTTGCGTTAATTCTTCGGAAATGTAACGAATTAACGTTTAACGAAGCTAACTTTTTTTGTAGCGGATTAACGATTAACGAAGTTAACTATTTGATTAACGGTGCCCGGCTATGAAAATAATATTATTCTTGTAGGATAATTGATTCCATAGTAAAAATTGTTTATATTCAAGAGTATACTGACTCCTTAAACTGTAAGGCTTAAAGCTTAAAAGCTGTAAAGTTTGGCCACTGACTGAAAACCATTCTGTATAACAATTAACGATGAATAAGGAATTACATCCTTTTTTTTCCGTACCCAAAGGCAACAAAAAACCAGCGAACGGCGAGTCGGACACGCGCACGTAGGGTTCCGTATCATTATACCAATATTTTACATGTTGATTTACTTATTGGAACGAAGTTCCTTATCGCGCGGTGTGAAAGGGAGCTAGACGGAAAAAATTAAGACTAAAAGTTGTAACGACACTTTTTGCTATTGTTGTAAGCCGTGCGGTGTGCGCGTGTTTCTCTGTCTGTCTGTCTGTCCCTCTCTCTCTCTCTCAATTATTACTAAAATTGAGCCTGCTGATAAAGTTTATATTACATTATATTTGTTAATAATAATAAAAAAATATTATAACTTAAAAAAAAAATATATTTTATTAAACTTACTCCACTAAGTAATCGAAAGGAACTTCGTTCCATCCGGGTGTCCCTTGAGTCTTGACACCTCTCAAGTTTTACACCCGAAACAATCGAAAAAATTCACGATATGGTGTTGGCCGACCGAAGATTGAAAGTGCAAGAGATTGTGGAAGCCATATGCATCTCGCATGGCTCAGTGGTTTCAATTTTGAATGATCACTTGGGCATGAGAAAGCTTTCCGCAAGATGGGTGCCGCGTTTGCTCACAGTCGACCACAAACGCAATCGTGTAACAACTTCACAGGAAGGTTTGGCGTTGTTTAATCACAATATGGAGGAGTTTTTTAACCGTGGACGAAACATGGATCCATCACAATACACCAGAGACCAAACAACAGTCAAAACAGTGTCTTTCTAAGGGTGAATCGGCGCCAAAGAAGGCCAAGGTGGGTTTGTCAGCCAATAAAGTTATGGCGACTGTTTTTTGGGATGCACGTGGGATAATCCACATTGACTATCTTCAAAAGGGAAGAACAATTAATGGGGAATATTATGCCAACTTATTGGACCGCTTCAATGAGGATTTGAAAAAAAACCGACCTCATTTGGCCAAGAAAAAAGTTCTTTTTCACTAAGACAATGCAAGGGTGCACACATGTGCAGTTGCCATGGCAAAAATCCATGAATTGGGCTATGAATTGCTCCCACATCCACCCTATTTTCAAGATTTGGCTCCGAGTGACTACTTCTTGTTCCCAAACCTGAAAAAATGGCTCGGTGGAAAAAGATTTGACTCCAATGATGAAGTCATCTCGCAAACAAAGGCCTATTTTGAGGACTTCGACAAATCATATTTTTTGGAAGGGATAAAAAAATTGGAGAAGCGTTGGACAAAGTGTATAGAGCTCAAGGGGGACTACGTTGAAAAATAAAATGATTTATTTATCAAAAAATCTGTGTTTTATTCCAAAAGTCACGGACTTATTGACCCGCCCTCGTACATGCAAAGTTTCTTTCAAGCACTAATCGTTCGGACGGTAAACCGAAGTAGGACGGACATGACGAAAAAGTAAGGGTTCCGAGACGTGAACTACGGAATCCTAAAACGGGACCCTATTACTAAGACTGTCCGTATGTCTGTCATCTGACTGTATTTCATGATTGCTAAACAGTTGACATTTTCATATATTAAGATGTATTACCTCTATATTCTATAACAAAAAATAATAAAAACATATTCTCCCCCATCCGAGGATCTCTGTTTTTTAAGCTGCTTGCCGAACATGTACGTGTTCCATAAATTAAGGCGTACATGCAAAACACAATTAATGTTTTTACCTATAACAATGCTACTTTAATTAAGCAGGAATATTTTTTTAAGAGATGCTGTCAATACCTAAAAGCATGTTTAACTTACTCTTAATAGTGTATTCTGCATAGTGCATACTAACTAACACTTTAAACGAGACAATATTCTATATATATAATATATATATATATATATATATATATATATATATATATATATATATATATATATATATATATATATATATATATATATATATATATATATATATATATATATATATATATATATATATATATAAATTTCTCGAAAACGGTTGCAAGTAATACCATGAAAATTGGTATGCAGGGAGTTTTTAAGGGGCGAGAAATCGATGCACATTTTGAAGCTATTTATGTTTTTTCTGTCGTCGTGCAACAATATATCAATTATTTCGATTCAATTATTTCAGTTCGATAGGCAGTTTGGTATGCGTATGTATAATGTTTGCTTTGTTCGAAAATTCGGAATGTAGTGGGTTCGAATCCCTTTTTATTATTTTTTTAATTTATCAGAACTCCGAGCAAAGCTCGGTTACCCAGGTAGGTACTGATTTTTAAGTCAGCACACCAAAAACTCAAACACTTTTACAAAATGTAATCCTCGCTGGTTTCTTACAATCAAGCAACCACACACTAGATAAGAGCAGTCAGATTATATAGGGCAGAAATTCTGTAAATCTATTCTGCCGCAGAATAGATTTACAAACGAATGCTCCACGTATAGGGTTGACAAAAAAGTTTATCGAATGTTTAAATAAATGTAGATAATAATGTATATACGTAAATCCGCCATAAAAAGTAGCCAGTATATCCTTTCCCGTGGTCTACTCTATATCTGTGCCAAATTTCATCAAAATCGATATAGCACTTTCGGAGCTTATTCGAACAACGTTTTTACTCGCAGATATTATTTTAGTAGTGTTTTCGAAGAAATATATTTTTTTCAATGATTTATGTATGGCTTTAATTTGGCAATATTTACCGTTCGAATTTTATAGTTTAATAGATAAGAGTATATCGTTATTGTTAGGCTTAAATTCCTTTGTTATGTTGCAATTTGCATGATCAATAATAATAGTTAGTAGGTATTAGGTAATGTTAATTAAATACCATGTTTAGTGCCAATTTCACCAACGACTGTTATAATTAATCGTTGATTAAATATCATGTCATCTCTCTCGTTCTTCGTATTAATGAAAGAGAAGGCAAGATACTTAGACAAACGATTAACACTAGCATGTGATGGTGAAATTTGCTGTTATTGGCACTTTAGTGTATGCGCGCACTGGCAATAACATTGTCTCTGTCGCCCACCATTTGCATTCCGATTATGAATTTTAGCACACGCAAAATAGAGTCAACTTTCCAAAGTTAACTCTTTTTTGTGTGCGCTAAAGTTAATAATTGGAATGGAAATGGTGGGCGACAGAGACAATGTTAATGCCAGCGCGGCCATGCACATTACACATAATATACCAAAGAAGACGTCAATCGTCATCCATCGATGTATTCAGCAGTTTTAGATACTGGGTAGTGGGTAGATAAATTAGAAAAACTGTCGCGTCCACAGTGCATATGACAGTCTTAAGAGGCACATCGTACGTTTGTGGCATAATTATATAATAAGTTGGAGCATGGTCTGAGCATGGAGGAATTATAAGTAGGTAGTAAGAAACAAAAATTGTAAAACTTTTGCGTGAGAATTCTACTTAGTATCCCTCCCCCTTGTCTTAAACATGTCTTAAGGCTTAAATGATGGCTGATGGCGTAAACTGTTTGAATCATCAATGATTATTAGTAAGAAAATCGTCCAAATATGGAGAAAAATTGTTTCGCAATTATTATAATTAATAATTTCTGCACTATGACTCTATATCCTCTGACTATCAATTACGGTTGGTATTGATGTACTGACGATAAAATTATAATAATACTTGCTGTCCCGACGCACATTGTTTTGTCTCAAAATAAATTAACTGAAATAAATAACTACACCTAAAACCTACACCAACATCTACACCCACAACCTACATCAACAACTACAACTACAACCTACACCAACATCTACACCTACAACCTACATCAACAACTACACCTAAAACCTACACCAACATCTACACCTACAACCTACATCAACAACTACAACTACAACCTACACCAACATCTACACCTACAACCTACATCAACAACTACAACCTATACCTACATCTAATTTTACATCTACTCCTACATATACACCTACCAACCTACTGGGGCTGGCCAATTTTTCTTAAATAAACCAAATTGCTACTAACATTTGACAGTCAAGTGACAAATGGAACACAGTTCGTGTGGGGGAATTCAATCGCCGTTTTTAGTGTTTTCCGGGCAATTTTTCTAATATATCTCACCGTTTATACCTTCCCTGAACTTTCACAATTATTTCAAGATTAAAATTAGCAAAATCAGCCATTCATTCCATTCTCGAGTTTTAGCGAGACATTGGAATTGCAATTCATTTTTTATATATGAAAGAAAAAGATAATAATTACTCATTAGGTAAATTAAATCTACATTTTTATCTCAACTAATTTATGAGCAAACTCCTACATTCTGGTATTTGAAGACACTGGTGACCCTTACAATAACAGATAGGTACCATAAAAGTTATTGAATTAATGGTCAAGGAATTGCTCGTCATCTTTAGAGGAAAGTTATCTGATTAAATTTATTGAATTTTAATTAACTTTTTACTTGTATCTAATCTCCCTCTTGTGTATGAACGTGCTCACTGCTCAGCGAATGTCCATTGGGAGTTGGGACACTTACTAAATTTTTAAGAATTTGGCAACCCTATTTTACATGTGTCCTAAGTATATACTCTTTTAAAGCAGCTTTGGTCATCTAAATGCATTTATTTTATCATGCCATGGCCCATGTCCGATTCATAATTCACATTATAATTCACATGCTGCACAATATGTTTTTTTTTTAAACGAAACATTGAAGTGTAACATTGAATGTACCGAGTACCGACGATGAACATTTTTCAAAGTGCTGTTGAGGAAATTGCATATTTAATAGTATAATTAATATTGATACACCTTTGAACAGACTGACCCAGTCTGAAGTTGGCCATGATACTAATATTATGCAATATGCACTAGTACAATGGTCATTATAAGGCTCATTCCACCGTTTCGTCCGAACCGGTACGATTTTGTGGATTTTATTTTATTTTGTAGGTTTCGAAAATGGATAGGGTTAATTGATTCGTTGATGTAAATCGCTATTAAAGGCGTTTATTAAAATAGTTTCCTTTTCGGGAAAATCCTTGGAGAGTAAACATGTAATGAAATATGACGAAAGTAATGAATTAGTATTGAAGGTAATGAAAAATTTACTTTTAAATAGAATATATAAGCATTATAAATTAGAATAAATACTTTTACACAATGGAAGTTTTAAAAACAAATAGAAAAACGTAGGTAGGTAAGTAATAAACCTCCCCGTGGTGCATACTTTATGTGGATGACATAACACTAATAAGTACGACGCGCGGACTGAACGGTAATAAACTTCGAGTGTAAAATAAAACCGGTGAAGGGCGAGGCGGCAAGAGAAGTTCCGTACAAAACGGAAAAAATCACGTTTGTTGTATGGGAGCCTCCAATTTTTATTTTATACTGTTTTTAGTATTTGTTGTTATAACGGTAATAGAAATAAATACCTACATCATTATTTATTTGTGAAAATTTAAACTGTCGAGCTATCACGGTATAAGAAGGTTAAGATACAGCCTGGTGACAGACGGACGGACAGCAAAGTCTCAGGAATATGGTCCCGTTTTTACCCTTTGGGCACGGAACCCTAAAAATGGCAATCTGGTCTAAAGAATATTTATTAGAGTTTTTTGAAGAATATTGAAGTATTTAAAACTTTAGAGCCACAAAGAGAAATGATTTCTATAACATATTACTGGAAAGATGTACGACACAATAATTCGGTTTCGTCGATAGCGTGATTACAGTTGCAGCAAAATACAATTAATTAATAAAATAATAGCCTAACCTAACCAAGAGCATGTCACGACATGTCTAAGGAGGGTTCCGTAACTATGAACGCGCAATAGGTTTTCTTTGAATTACTTCAAAAGTTATTGTCATAAAGTTATTACAGAAGCTAGGAGAGCAGACTGAAAGTCAGACAGACAGGATGGACAGAGCGAAACTATAAAGGTTCCTTAAGTATTGAAGAACCCTAAAAACACGACCGAAGCTCGCGGCAAACCGATGCGATTTTCCGTGTACTATGTGCTCGAATCCGTTCAGGCCGAACCTTAGATTAAAACGCCTAGAAACCGGGTACGCTCATGAAAAGTGAACCAAATCATACTGAGCCATATCGATTCAGTTTGTTCGAACGACCCGTCAGTTGTCATGGTCAAGCGCTAGTGCATACATCTCCGACTGTGCTCACATTATGACGGTTCGTGTCGTTATTGGGTGTCACAATGCATCAGAAAATAATAAAAATGCTTCGGACATGACATAATATGTATTACAACTTGACTTGTATCAAGCCAAATATTTAAATAACATTTTAAAATAAAATCATATTATGTCGATATCCTGCTGCCCTAATGTGAATTGTGAAAGTGTTACTAGTAATAAGAAATTTATTTCAAAATTTTCATGGCTAACTAATAGATGCAACTAAGACAAAGTTTTTTAAAATTTTCTGATTTTTTTAAACTATCAATTTAAAGTATTGCCAGTAATAAGATAATCTTAATATATTAAGATAATCCTTAATATATTCCTTAATACCAGTATAATATAAATAATGTTCACAAATCATGTTTAGATGGTTAAAAATGACATAATAAAAGTTATATTTTTACATCTCATTATATTAAGAAAAACAAATACAATAATTCCAATTTTAAAAGCAACATTTTCCGGGGAAATAGTCCCTTAAAACTGTACACACTCCACACCATTATAGTTGTGATTGTGTGCGTGTCAGTATGTAATGTTACACCTACATCTATCTGTTGCTTGCTTCACTTTGAAGTTTGTTTGAAGACTATCTAGGCGTTATTAATGTAAGGGCCGAACTGACGTCAGTTCTAACTGAAACGATCGGCCTCTCGTCTGTGGAAGCCTTTATTTATTAATCGCAAAGAACGGCGCCGCGCTACGCAGTGCGATGCCGGTGCAGCTCAGCTTGCATTTCGAATTCTTGCAATGAAAAGTGTATCTTGTTGTGTAGGTAGTAAATGATTAGTTCAATTTTGTGTTTCAAGTTTCATCTTATAAAGTGCGCGCCGCGTCGCTGTCGATGTGAACTGACGCTTACTTTTACGTTTCAACGAGTAGCTAAAAAGTTCACAAGTACAAAATCAAGGTAATCTGATCAAGGTAATACTGACTTGTCGTATTTAACGGAATGACCGTTCTCCTCCCAGTAATTATGCGTTTCCATATTCAAAAGTCACAGTGCAACACGGTATCATCACAATCACAATCGTTTATTCTATCACATCACTCACAAAACGAGTAAACATTTACGTGTGGCGTGTAGCGCGAACCGTCAAACAACTGCACAGCGGACAGCCGGCCGGCGCGGAGTCATGCATAGAATAAAGGAGTCATGTGACCGCGCCGCGCGCCGGCAAAATATGGCACGAGTATAGGAATGTGCGCACTTAGGGTTGAAACTATTTCACTTATTGTATAATTCCAAATTATTTTCTTAGAGAATCATATAATTAGTGAAGTCTCACAGTTCGAATTAAGTCTAGTCTAGTTTAGTCTCAAGGTAAGAAACTATTGTACGCAAGTTTTTTTTTTTTTTTTTTTTAATAATGTAAGTACTTACGTAATAATTGATATACCTACCTATAATCTTTGTAATATAATCTCTGATGTAGGTATGTCATATATTTTATTACGAAATAATCAACAATATTGTGTCTTGGATAACAGTGCAGTACTGTATAATACCTATCAATTATTATGTCCCTAAAATAATTCTCAATAATTTAAGTAGGTACACGATACATTACTCATATTATCTATTTAAAAGCGCATTATAAGGCTATGAATTTATTAGAGTATAAAATACGCATTATTTTTATATATCCACTATTTTCATTTTTATTTTACACTTATGTAAGTAGGTACTTAATAAAAGATCTGAGTACATTGTAATATTTTATTATAAACAAAAATAATTCCATTTTCTATTTTCACCTCAACAAGGTCAAAGTGATTTAATAAATATGATTCGTTGATTAGGCTTTGTTTTATGTACCTACTCTAATGGATCCTTGTTCCATGTTTCTATTCTCGTGAAGCCGCTACTTAGCCATACTTGAGTATTCTTAATTCTTAGATGAAAAAATCTTATAAATCAGAATAAACATTGAATAACAAGGTCTGAGTTAATCACAGAATATTCCCAACAATGTGTACCTACCGCGGCGCGATACATATAATAATTAAAGATTAAATTACTGTAGAAGGTGTAAAATCGCATTTTATAGTGTAATCTTTCATAACATTTTTCTTTCTTTCTTTTTAATTCTTGATAAATGTGAAAATTAAAATAAAATTAGTGGAGAACATAAAAACAATGTTATTTTACCGTATTTTTATTTATGTTAATGAAAAAGAATGAAATATGATGAATGATTGAATATAATTACATATATTATAATAATTACAAATCACGATACAAGTACACCATACTGATACAAATATTTAAATCATTGATTAGTTAATCAGTGTCCTCGTTCTTTTCTGTCAATTGTCAACTTATTAGACGAAAACAGGACAGACATTGATTAGCTAATCAGTTAAGTAAATATTTATATAAGTCCCCGGGTACTAGTATTTAGAGTCAGGTTTTTGCGAAGATCCTGAAAATTGTTAGATGAAATTGTGAAGGTGAAAGATGTCGAAATTTTAAATCAAATAATCCAGCTCCTTGCAATAAACCTAGGATTTTTATTAAGATCCTTATTTTCGAATTATTATCCTACGACATAATATTTATTGCACGCCTCGAATCGAAGCGTTGAGGTAGTGCTCTCCTCTCGACATTTCATGAAAAAGCAGTTTTCTCGAAACTGGAATTGTTTTTATTTATTTATATAGCACCTTACAGGTTAATATGAGTGAAAATAACTTGTCAGGCACATGAAATATATTTCAATAACAATTATTTTGTTTAACATAGTAAATTAATCATTAAAAATAATCATTTCTGGACGTCCGTGTGTCTGTGTTTATGGATCGGTGTATGTGGCAGGGAAATTGGTCGAAAAAATTGTCGTACCGGATTTTTTTTTATTATCTAAAGCAGGGGTCTCCAAACTTTCCAGCCTTAGGGCCATACTGTCCGCAAAACGGCAACACTGCATATTATTAATTTTCCTGTCATTATCTGTAATTTCTAGATTAGTCGTAGAGTACGAGCCATGAGGAGTAACGTGACACGACATCTGGTGGAAACAAGCGGAAAAAGGTAGTACCTTCTATCGCTAACAGATGGCGCTAATAGCACGTACAGAATAATCTCGTTGGTTCGAGAAAGTTCTGGTGTCTTCCACTCACTTCTAGATGGCAGTAATTGGAATATATAAGAAGGCTAGTGGCGCAACCACAAGTCAGTTCCTATGACACTGTTGTGAAATAAAATAGTGCGTACCTCCTTTAAACGTGTTTGTGCGTGTTTAAGTTTAAGACATCTTTGTAACAGTATTTTGATTTGAATTGTTACTTTTGTGTGTGATTTAGTAGTATGGAAAAGAAGCGAAAAATTGATAGTGAATGCAGAAAATTCAAAGATCAGTGGAACATTCAGTATTTCGTAATGGAGTCCAGTAACAAGTCGCTATGTTTAATTTGCAATGAAAGCATAGCCGTTCTCAAAGAATATAACATTAAAAGTCATTATGAAACAAAACATTTTCAAAATTACTCAAAATATACAGGAAGTTTGCGGACAGAAAAATTCGAAGCTATGAAGCGCGGATTGAAATCGCAGCAATCTTCATTTACAAAACTCAAAACTGAACAAGAGGCTGCAACTCGTGCCAGCTTTCGTGTGGCTCTTGAAATTTCAAAACGTGGATTTTCACCGATGGAGAAATGATCAAAGAATGCATAATTGCAGTAGCCGAAGAAATGTGCCTAGAAAACATGGGTAGAAAACATCGCTGAAAATATATCCTCTCAACTGTTCGACAAAAATGGACATGTTGAGTGGTTTTCTTTGGCCTTGGATGAGTCAACGGATCTGTCAGATACTGCTCAAGTGTTGATTTATATTCGAGGAGTAGATAAAAGCTATGAAGTGCATGAAGAACTTCTTGATATGTATAGTATTCAGGGCACAACTACTGGTACAGATATTTTTAAAGGAGTTGAAATGGCCATTAATCAAAAGAACCTTCGATGGAAAAACTTGAAATGTATTACAACTGATGGAGGCAAAAACATGAGTGGGAAAGATAAAGGAGTGGTCGCTCTTATCTCAAAGGCAGTAGAAAATTATGACGGTGGTTCAAAACCATTAGTCTTACATTGTATCATTCATCAACAGTCTTTGTGCGGAAAATATTTGGATATGTCTGAAGTTCTGAAACCAATGACTGGTTTCAGAACTTCAGACATATCCAAATATTTTCCGCACAAAGACTGTCAATTCAATCAACTGTTAATTTTATCAGATCTTTTGGGCTGAATCACCGACAATTCCGACAATTTATTGAAGAGATTGAAGAAAATGACTATAACCTTATCATACTGCCGTACGTTGGCTTAGTTGTGGGAAAGTCCTTCAGCGCTTTTTTTCAAGCAGTGATCGAAATTTTTTTTATTGAAAATTATCGCCTTCTTACTGAATTACAAAACAACGCATGGCTGTGGAAGTTAGCATTCTATATTGATTTGATAAAACATGTGAACGAACTGAATTTGAGATTGCAAGGAGCTAGCCAACCAGCATCTTCCTGATTTATACACTAATATCAAATCATTCCGGAAGAAATTGATACTGTTTCAATCACAACTACGAAGTAAATGTTTTTCACATTTTAAAACATGTGAAATATTCAGCCACACCACTGAGACTGAGTTTCCTATCGATTTTGCAATCGAAACTTTGAGTGCTTTGAAAATAGATTTTGATACTCGTTTCTCGGACTTTGAGGCCATTGCGAATCAAATTAAGATTTTTCAGAATCCTTTTGATAGGAACTTCAAATGGAAATGATTGATCTACAGTGCAGTGATATAATTAAGAACAAATATCAAAACTCATCTTCGTTGGAATTTTATAAGGGTCTTCCACTGACACAATTTGATAATTTGCATAAATTTGCTCGTGGGCTCTTTTCTATTTTTGGTACTACTTATTTGTGTGAGAAGACCTTCTCCAAAATGAAGTACACAAAAAATGTTTACAGATCTAAATTAACTGATGAGCATCTTAAATCTCTTTTAATAATTGGTACAAGTAAAATTAGTCCACAACTACAAACTATTGTCAGTGGAAAATCTCAATTACATAAATCTCATTAGTATTTCATATGTCATTATGCTTGTTATAAGTTATGTTTTTATTTAAAATGTATAAAATGTTAGTTGGATTCATTTGAATAATTTGTTAGTTATTATATACTGAAGTTAAATTTTCTGCATTTTATACATGTCTTTACTCATTAAAATTCTGTGTTTCTTTAACCAACTTATCACAAAAACAATAACTCTAAAAGGAGTTTTCAAGTATGCTAGCTCTCCGCGGGCCGGACGAAATCTGTCCGCGGGCTGGATGTGGCCCTCGGGCCGTAGTTTGGAGACCCCTGATCTAAAGTAACACACTGCGGACTTTTCAATAGGGTACTAATTAACTCATATTTAATTTCATACATTGAAGAAGAAGAAGTTGTTTCCTGTACTTGGCTTAGGAAAACATATTCTAACGATATCATAAATAAAAACTTTAGATTGATAAATAAAGATGATTTAAAAAGATGTATTTTTAATTTCTACTGATAAACACCTGGAAATAACTTCCGGCAATGATGTGACGACATAAACACACTAAACATATTATTACGTAGTTGTGAAACGGAATGTGTTTCTGTAAATAAATAGTAAATGACATCTAATGCTAATTATGACAAAACGTCAAACGGAACGTCATACCGCCATTTTGTCTGAGCGGACTATAGCACAGATTTCAAACAGTACTAGTATGACGTCACAGCACAGACAATCTATCAACCAACATGGCGAATAGTGTTTTCGGTGGGTTTTAAAGTGTATTTTTGAAATATTTTTTTGTAAGTTTTTAGGTTTCAAAATTATGTACCTAATATTCTTTTGTGTAATGAAACAATTATGAAGCGTTTAGGACATAAATAAAAACAAGATCCAGTAGCCTATTAATATGAGCGTTCGATTCACTGTCGTTTAATTATTATTTATATAAAAAAGGCTATGTATTTTTTTTTGTAGGTATATCTATCTATACATTTTATTATAGTATTCTATAGTATTTTTCCATGCTCTGCTTTCAATTTGTTAAACAATATTCTGGACACACATTTTCTATTGATTGATGGATATAATAATAGTAATAATGGCGATTTTCCTTTTAATCACTTGTAGCGGTGGAATGAGGGTGGATACCTCCACATGGTGATTAACAATTGTTTTTATTTGAGTCAATTTTTATACAGCATTTAACGAATTTCCCATAAAGAGTTTAAAATTTCGAAATTTAAAAATAATATATATTTGCCTACATGCTGTTTTTTCTTCATAACTACTACACTGTACTTGTCACTTGGATCTCCTTAACTCTATTCAAATTATCAATTTAAAATACCTACCACCCACCTCGACGGTAGTGACACCTAAGGCCTTCAGGGAATACAAGAGCACATGAGAACGAGTGCATCTACGTACTTGTGGTACATTTAAATTACAAATAAGTAATCAATTTTATTGTGGAAAATAAGTTTATGAGGCGTGTACTTTGGGATTTTCTAAACTTTTTTATGCTGTGGTATTATGCGTGTGTCTCAATTCTCATCTACCAATTAAACAATCTATGACAAGACCACGCTCGCCCGCACGTGACTGACAGAGGGGTGCGGCACGCGGGGCACGCCACGTGCGGTCTTATGTCTCGCGATTTGCGAGTCACGGGTTCACGGCCCACGGCTCTCGCTCATATACCGACGTTATCTACGTCACCGTACATTTATACATCCGACAATCGATGCACTTCATAGTGCAATTAAATTTTAAATAAGGTCTGTTTCACAATCTAAGGATATGTGACAGATCACAGATACTTATTTGCATGTTTTGTCTCTGTCGCTCTTTATAAGGTAAGCGACAACACTTTCGATTAGGCTATCCGACACTTATTAGAAGATTGTGAAATAGGCCTTGTAGTTGTAATACAGAAGAAACTCGATTGTCCGGACCTCAGTTACACAGATTCACTATTATCCGGTTTATCTAGGTACTAAGCCTGGGACTATATTGTGTAAAATCCGTAGGGCCGGAGAAAATTCAGAGAGCTGAAAAAAGACTCGGCGATAATACAAAAGCTGAAAATCGAAGACTCGAGTGTCAATGTCATATATTATGACAGCTCGACACTCGACAATTCGTTTTTCAACTCTATTGTATTACCGCAGAGTTCTATTTTCAGTGCTCTGAATTTTCCCGGGTCCGCCGGATCCCGGATCATATAGTCCCAACTCCCAGCCTAACAGTATCTTCACAAGGCCACCTTTTAATCATGATACTATAAATACCGTAAAGACAAAATAAACGAGTCCAAACTTGGTCGGGTTGCGTCGTTTCTTTACAGAAGGTTGTTTTTGTTGTTTTTACCCGACTGGGTTATGTCATTATTAGGCTAGCAATAGATTTGGTTCAAGATGTAAATATAAACATCTTTTCTTCATTCTATGATTAACCGGACGCTTACGACATTCGACAACTCTGCTGTATTGTTTTAATAAATTGCGTGGTCGAGACTCGGAGAGTCCTGCTGGCCGCTACATCCACGTGAAAGTATTAATTTCTGTCAAACTTTATGTCAACGTGCACTATGCACGTGTATGGTTTTGTTTTATTCTATATTTAGGTAAGAGGTCGGGGTATGTTTCTTAATTTGGTAAGTTTTAAACGATTTATTTTCCTTCTATCGAATCTCGCTTGTGGCTTGTTGCTGCGCGCGATAAGGTCCATTAATTTTCATATCTTTGATATCGCAACTTTTAAATGACCTACAGACTACAGTCTAGACTCTAGACTCTAGAGTCTACACCTACACTATGAGTTATAAATGTTATTATTGCATCTCATTTAGCACACTTTAATCTTATTTGTAAAAATATCTAGGTATGCAAAAAGAGTAAAATATTATGATTTATGATAGAGAAACACTTTTGACGACCTATGTGACCCCGTGGTCGCCGGGGGGCCAGTCGTGAAGCCGGCGGTCGCGGTTTCCAATCCCGCCGAACAAAAAGTTTTTCCGTGTTCCTGGGTCACTGATGTGAATTAAATATAATGCGGAGAACACTTGATATTATAGGAGACTAGGTACCTAGGCTTAATTATCGAGATTATATTATGTCAGCTAAAATACTTAAAATTTCGTTTTTATTAAGCTACCGACAGGTACGTACTACATTGAGTTATAATGTACTACGTAGTACATTATAACTCAATGTTGCGCAGGTGCGCGGAATCGCAATTCGAACTCTTGCAATGAAACGTGTATCTTTTAGATTTAGAGGTTTTGTGTACTAAATTTATGTACTTAGTATAATTTTGAAGCCCTATCTTAACTACGTAATAAAAAGGGGTCTAAAAAGGCTGAAACAAGAAAATAATTCAGATAGGAATCCAAAAATGCATAGGTACAATTATTTTTAACCGACTTCCAAAAAAAGGGGGCGGTTATACGTTCGGCTGTATGTTTTTTTTTTGTATGTTCAACGATAACTCCGCCATCTGTTGACTGATTCTCAAAATAATTTTTTTGATGTAAAAGGTATACTTCGAAGTTGGTCGCTTTTTCACAAAAGTGGTGACCTGATGATGGGATCCATGAGGAATCGAGGGAACTCCTCAAAATTTATATGGACACATATAGTGATTTTGCCTTTTTCAAAAGTAACCCAAGCATATGCAACTAAAAAGTAAGATTTTGCACCAAGGTATACCCTGGATCCAAAAGTACTGAACAGAACTCTCAGGAGTTCGCCGAAATCCCCAAACATGTATCTATAAGGAGTCATCTCCCTATAGATTACATGTTTGGGGATTTCGGCGTTGCTTAAGAACTGCAAGCATAAGCCACTATGTCAATTAAAGTAATCATCATCATCACCACAACATCACACCATAAATCATGACATAATGATGATATAATAGGTACTTCTCATAATAATTTACACCGACACGGATATCTTTGATCTCTGCCGTTCGGTCCATACCGATTTTCAAAATTCTTTTTTTGATGTCTTGGGTATAATCCGGAATTGGTCTCGTTGTCACCAAAGCAGTGACCTGATGATGGCATCCATGAGGAATCGAGGGAACTCCTCGAAATTTATATGGACATATACAATAGTGATTTTGACTTTTTCAGAAGTAACCCAAGCATATGCTAGCAAAAAGTAAGATGCTGCACCAAGGTTTACCCTGGATCCAAAAGCGCTGAACAGAACTCCTCAGTCTTTAAAGATACGCGTTTGGAAATTTCGACATTGTTTGAAGAACAGCAAGCATATTATGCCATTATGTAACTTACAGTAATCATCATCATTATCTTATTGTATTATTATATATTGTATACCTATTGTAAATACGTAATGGAAGCTTGGCGGGTATTCAATTATACATTCGACGTTTATTTTAAACGTTCTTAAAATGTGTTAATAATAATTTAAGAAATATCATTAAAAAGGGAAAAATTAATATTATTTTTAACAAAAAATTAAACCGACTTCCAAAGTAAAAATTCACAAAAAAACTTATTTTCTAAATAATTCCTCTTTTAAATTTGGCTGAAATTTTAACTATTTCTCTACTCAATCTTCAAAATTTTGAAGTCGGTAGTTACCAGCCAACTTGAACGTGTGTTTGTCTTATGTGAAGTAAGGATTTATAGATTTATAAGGATAAGATTGTTGAATTTTTACAAACACGACCATTTTCGAGTAGTCGGCCTCCAAATTGGTTTGTAAGTTGGTCCCCCCCCCCCCCCCCTTTAGAACATCTAAACTATTAGAGATAGAAACTTGTAAGTTTCCATGCTGATAGATCATGTTAAAAAAACAAGTGCAAGCACGCCAAATATGTATATGTGTTTTTTTTGATACCAAACACGTCATGATTATCTCGGGTTTTTGTTGTTTAGATGTTAGAATTTCAGGTTCAATTTTCGAAATAGAAAATTTTGAATAAAATTATATACTTAGTCTGTGTTACCCGCGGCATCATTACGAATCTATATTGATATGCCATTTATCAAAATCGGACCAGTAGTTTAGATGCTACGAGGGAACAAATATACATACATAGACTGCCAAAATCATTACCCTTCTTTTTGGCTTCGTCGTAGTCGGGTAAAAAGTGCGCGCTGAGTCGCGATTTGGTGTGAGCTGACCCTAAGTATAATATTAATTTAATCTAATATATCTATACTAATATTATAAAGAGGTAAAGTTTGTGAGGTTGTAGGGGGTAATCTCTACTAAACCTATTTTGAAAATTATTTTACCAATAGAAGGCTACGTTATTTGTGAGTGGCATATTAACCCGAAAAATTTAAAGAGTTTTTCGTGGTAGCCGGATTTGCAAAGTAAGTCGGAGAAAAAACGGTCGAACGAAAACGTTTCTTACGAAAACTGCCTTACCGATGGGAGATATAATATGATTAAGTCCTAGAGAAAAGAAAAAAGAAAAGAAGAAAAGCTTCATAATGCCTACAAAAGTCAGCGACAGCATATTATTATGTCTAACTTTTATATATTTGTATATTATTCTAAAAAGAAGTTCTTTATATTCAAAAAATAATTTAAATCGTTTCGTTATATTTATTGGTCAATATTATCAATAATTATGAATTCTTATCAAAATAAGTGCACTTATAGTCTCAAGTGTTTACACCAAAATATTTTTTCCTTTTACTGCGTATAATTTGCACGAATATCAGCAAGGATTATTTAGATTATATGTTTCCTTAACTTTAGTTAGAACTCCTGAAAGAAAATTTTGGTACCAAATATTAACATTACATATAATATAGTATACAGAGATGTTTTGAACAATTAAAATAAACATAAATTTCATTTCAATTCAATTTTAATGATTTCATTAACTCATTTAAAACCCGTCAATATAGCCAAATTGGCATGCAAATACACACTTAAATAAGCAGTTAGAATATAACCCTCCTTTTGGCAGTCAGGAAATAAACCATAGCACTCAGTCTTAACCGAACCACAATCATAATTTCATCACAAGTAAAAATGTTCACCGCCCAACGAAGAGGGCACGGGTCAGCTAGTATTAAAATACTTTACTACAGTTTAGTCCAAAACCTCATCGCTCAGTGGCCATGAATTGTGTTAATCCACTAATCCGTAATCCGATGAGACGCAGCAATAGAGCTTCTCACAATCATAATATATTGAATCAGCTTTATAATAATTACGGCCGGCATGCGGCACCTAGCACAGTGTTTCCCAACTGACGGGTCGCGACCCGGACCGGGCTATCAAAATAAAATACAGGGTCGCAACATTCCCGCCTTGTTTTGAAAACAATACCTACTATCACAGAGATAATAATATACTACGTACAACAGAGGGACAATCCCATAGGTCGATTTGACCCTACACTAAGTCGCGCGGCGCGGGCGCCCGTGGCGCGAGCTTGGTACTACAACGAGTTCTATGATTGTCAGTATAATGTTATTTACTAAGAAAACTTACCAGATGGCACTTTACGTGGAAATTATAAATGACACTATCTTCAGAGAACGAACATAACAAAACATAACTAAGTATATTATTATCTACGTACTAATGTAGTATATTATTATCTCTGTGCTATAAAGATAAATTGTTAAATTAACGCCCACGCCTGCGCGTTGCGTTTTCGTTTTAACTAGGCCATCTATCGTGAATTGACGACATTTAATTTGAAGAGTCCCGTAGTGCCGATGTACTTTATCAATTCAATTTTTAAAAAAGAGGGCGTTGTATGAATTAAATATTGTTATAAATTCATATTTTATTCAGTAATCATTGAAGAATAAAACTAAATAAATCACTGACGTAAAACAAAACGTTACATGGCGGTTTAATTGTGCTTTTAATATGATTTACTTTTCCATGGTTCACAATGCTTACTCGTAGCGACATCTTTACGTACTGAGCATGTACTTCATTTTCCAATGTATGAAACTGACCAGACATGCTACTATCAATCGACGCATCTTAAATATTCGTAAGGCGATACCAAAATATGTAGTATTAATAAAACATTTTTACTATTATAAAATTTGTAATATTTGCTTTGCTATTATGTTTAAAAGTATTAAGTGGGCCACGAAGGGACAGTGAATATTACCGGGCCATGGCGGAACGATGTTTGGAAAACACTGACCTCTAGGTCAGGTCAGGGTCAGAGTTTTATATTAACCCATTTGGACCCAGAAGCAAACTACAGTGAAAAAAATATTTTTTTCTTTATTTATCTAATAATAGGGTTCTTACAAAGTGAAAACATCAATAAGAAATTTTAAAAAAAGTTTGCAAGTATTAAAAAAACACTGTCCTTGTACAGGGACAATGGGCTCATGTGTGGTAGTTTTCGAAACAATTGTTGTTTTCGATACACAATGTTTTTATGCATTTTTTGCACTGCCATCGTACTTTTTTATGACAAATGACACATCGTAATTGGTTTGGCAGTCTCTGCGGAAAGTGTCCAACTCCATCTGCTGCAACTCCTGGAACAGCCGATGATGGTTTTCGTCTCCGATCTTTACGCCCATCAGATTTTAAGTAAAATCGTGTAATTGTTCGACGGAATTGCAGCTGCTCCAATTTTTCTTCATGTGTCAAAGAATGCAGACGTCAGGCATTAGCAATAGACAAGTCAAGCATGTAGGTGAATAGCACCCACCACCATTTTTTCCCCTAATAGCCGATCTATATACTGCGATAGATTGATCCGCCTGATCTACACCACCCATACCTTTATTATAATTTTGAAAGACATGTGGGATGTCCATATCTACTTTTTTCTTTTGTGCAGTATCCCATCTTTTAACTTTTCCCAAGGGATGAACCGTGTCGAAATTGGTGCCCATAGTACATACGCTGTTATCAAGTCAACGGACGAATAAAATTTGCAGGGGCTCATCATCACTGCTATCCCAATCCTCATTATCCTGAGTAGCGAAAACTTCTACTCTACCAGGTATATCTCGCGGCAATATGTTTTGTTGAATGTCATCTTCGTCAAACTCCTCTTCATCCGTTAGAACGCTTGGGTCTGGAGGAATGGCTACCAATTCATAGCTCGTGTCTAGGTCATCTTCTTCATTCAATATGTTTTCTAGTGCTTCTGCAAGCCCTCCGTAGTCAGAAATGGCATTAAATGTCCTTTTAGCCATTATAAATTCTATAAAGATTCTGAAAAGAAGATACAAAACACATAGAACTTTATTAAAAACATATCACTAATGTTCCCAATGTCCCTATACAGGGACACTAAAACAAAATATGACTTATAATAAACACTTTTTATCACTTTTTACTCTAATTGACAGTATAAAACAGTAATATTTCTAAAACAAACATAAAATTTCGCATAGAAACATAAAATAAAATACTTACCTTACCTTGTGACGATAATTTGCGTTTTGACTTCAGTTGCTTGATACTTCAATATGAACACTTTTTATTGCAATTTCACCAATATTTAAAATAAGACAAACACGATACACTACTCAGCATATGAAATATGGATGCAATTAAAAAATATCTGTGACACAACAAAAAATGTATTTGAACAACTGTCCCTGTACATGGACAACGGATCAAATGGGTTAATGTAACTACTAATTGACCTCTAGGTTAGTTAGTAGTTACATTAATATAAAACTCTATAAGTAAATATTAATAAAATTGAAGCTTCTATGTCTGCTAGAAGTGCCTTAAAGTTTTGATGAACGGTCAGTGAGTCAGTAAATCAGTGTGTCAGAGAGTGACAGAATTAAGAAACTTTGACAAGTTATAATTCTTAAACTACTCGTTTAAATTGAATGAATTTGAAATTTAATGCGTTTATAATAGTGCCTGCTAGGTTACTGAAAATTCAGGCTTCTAGTTTTATCCATAATGAATTTATAGGGGGTCGAAAATGGCCGTACCGCTTTTCTGCTCGACTTGGCAGGGGCACTGCCATGCTCCCAGATATACCATTGGATAGACCATATATTGGGGATTAAATAGAAAATTATACAGGGTTATCTGAATGAAATATTAGGTCCTTACATATGAAATTGGCGTTTTGTCGTACTGGCCACTTTGATCTCATATTATATATCTTCTTTGGTTAAGAATTCCAATTTCAAATAATTTATACCGCTATTTACTCATGCATTTGTGTTTTTTCTTTGCGTCACTCTGTTTACAAAGTGGAAAACTTGAAATATCGTATTATTTTTGAGTCCGAGTTCCATGATAGAGGTGCCACCACCAGTGCTGCAGAAACGGCTCGAAGGATTAATGATGTGTATGGCGGCTGTGTCGCAAAAGAAAACACAGTGCGTTTTTAGTTACACGTTTACGTACGTTTTCGTTCTGGAAATTTCGACCTGCAGAACAAGCCCCGTGGACGGCCGGAGACCAAAGTTGATAATGAAGAATTGAAGGCTATTGTGGAAGCGGATCCATCGCAAACCACGTCCGAGTTAGCTGCTGGCTGTGTTAGTGATAAAACTGTTTTAATCCACTTGAAGCAAATTGGGAAGGTAAAAAAGCTTGAAAGGTGGGCCTCATGAATTGAGTACAGCAAACCGACAAACGCGCGTCGACTGCTGCGTTACATTACTCAACCGGCACAATAATGAAGGGATTTGAAATCGAATCATTGTGTGTACGATAATCGGAAACTGAAACTGGCGAACCAGCCAAAGCCTGCCCCAAGCGAAAATTGACTAAAAACAAAAAAAAGTTACTTGTGAGCATTTGGTGGACTAGTGCCGGTGTCGTTCACTACAGTTCTTCTTGCCAGCAACTGCAAATCATGATGTAAAAGCTAGCTGCTATATATCCGAGGTTGGTCATTCGCTCTAGGCCAACTGCTTCAGGACAACGCTAGACCACACACTGCACAACAGACGGCTACTAATTCAACTCCGATGGGGCAGTCCAAAGCGCCTTCAAAGATTTGATTGATGCCTGTCTGAATGGTTTTTTTAGTAAAGGAATCAATGAACTACCTATGAGACGGCAAAAGTGCATAGATAGTAATGGTATATACTTTGATGAAATAAATATACCTAATATTATGTTTAAAAAAAAACGACTTTATGTTCCTCCTTTACAAAACGCCAATTTCATATGTAATGACCTGATAATACAATCAAAGTAAAATGAAAGTCTACTTTAAATACGAGATTTGAGATTCTGGTCTGGAGATCATTTTTTTTGGGCCTTTCCTGAATGTGCTGGCCAACAAAAAAAAATGGTTCGTGTGTTTAGTACTAGTCATTTGGAGCAATAGTTAATATGGCAGCAGAGTTGTATGGTTATTATAAGTCAAGTTATACAAGTTCTATGATTTGTCATTTTCATACATTGTCTGATTTCTGAAAGTGAGGAAAAATATAAAATAATGATAAATATTGCTAATACTAATCATCCGAAGTCGTTGTGAAATGAAATGAGTAACAACAAGGGCGGGGAACCAATACCAGGGGCTAGAGCCCCTCTAATTGGGGTGGGATGACGCGCCCAGTACGAGTACTGGGCGCATTAAGTCAGTTTCGAGGCTTCCCTCGAAACCCTTTGGGTGAACTTGATGAAATTGCGGTGAACCCCCCGCGGCAGAACGCAGGGGAAACCCGAGGTGGCAAGTGAATAGATGGTAGCGAGGGCCATGGGCGGTGTCGTCGGAGTCGACCGCAGGTAGACCTAGACGCGTGGGGTCGCGTAGAAGCGTGTATGGGTCCACTCCTGCACGCGCCGCTTTTGCCGACCATGGACACAACCGACCAGTGAAAGGAGGGGGGGGGGGGGAAGGGTATAGATATAGGAGATATCTAGGCGCGGGTCCGAGCTAGGGTCTGGGGAGCCAAATTTTTATTAGGGCTGTGATGGTGGGGGCGCCATTTAGGAGGGCCTGTATGGTGGGTGGGAGATTTTCCTCCCCGGCCTGAACCTTCTGAACAAGGTCCATGGCCAGGGAGAGGAGGGAGCTGTCTGCAGCAGCTCTGCAGTTGATGTGGGGGCCTCGCTTTGCCCCAACTCAGGGGCAGCGGAGGAGATGCCGGGGGCTGAGAGTACGCCTGACCGAGCATATACGAG
Organism: Phengaris arion; assembly: GCA_963565745.1. Classification (NCBI taxonomy): domain Eukaryota; kingdom Metazoa; phylum Arthropoda; class Insecta; order Lepidoptera; family Lycaenidae; genus Phengaris; species Phengaris arion. The sequence continues at coordinate 4,357,368 of OY751439.1, read as the reverse complement.
GGCGGGTCAATAAGTCCGTGACTTTTGGAATAAAACACAGATTTTTTGATAAATAAATCATTTTATTTTTCAACGTAGTCCCACTTGAGCTCTATACACTTTATCCAACGCTTCTCCAATTTTTTTATCCTTCCAAAAAATATGATTTGTCGAGGTCCTCAAAATAGGCCTTTGTTTGCGAGATGACTTCATCATTGGGGTCAAATCTTTTTCCACCGAGCCATTTTTTCAGGTTTGGGAACAAGAAGTAGTCACTCGGAGCCAAATCTTGAGAATAGGGTAGATGTGGGAGCAATTCATAGCCCAATTCATGGATTTTTGCCATGGCAACTGCACATGTGTGCACCCTTGCATTGTCTTAGTGAAAAAGAACTTTTTTCTTGGCCAAATGAGGTCGGTTTTTTTCAAATCCTCATTGAAGCGGTCCATAAAGTTGGCATAATATTCCCCATTAATTGTTCTTCCCTTTTGAAGATAGTCAATGTGGATTATCCCACGTGCATCCCAAAAAACAGTCGCCATAACTTTATTGGCTGACAAACCCACCTTGGCCTTCTTTGGCGCCGATTCACCCTTAGAAACACACTGTTTTGACTGTTGTTTGGTCTCTGGTGTATTGTGATGGATCCATGTTTCGTCCACGGTTAAAAAACTCCTCCATATTGTGATTAAACAACGCCAAACCTTCCTGTGAAGTTGTTACACGATTGCGTTTGTGGTCGACTGTGAGCAAACGCGGCACCCATCTTGCGGAAAGCTTTCTCATGCCCAAGTGATCATTCAAAATTGAAACCACTGAGCCATGCGAGATGCCTATGGCTTCCACAATCTCTTGCACTTTCAATCTTCGATCGGCCAATACCATATCGTGAATTTTTTCGATTGTTTCGGGTGTAGAGACCTCAACTGGGCGTCCAGGACGGTCGGCATCTTCAGTGCTTGTAAGACCACAACGAAATTCAGTAAACCACTTTTTTACCATTGAAATCGATGGTGCAGAGTCCCCATAGTATTTATCAAGCTTAGCCTTGGTCTCGGTAATGGTTTTTTTTCGCAAAAAATAATGCTTAATAAGCACACGAAATTCACTTTTTTCCATTGTTTCCTTAAGTTACTGGATAGTCTGATAAAGATAGCTGTAAAACACAAACTAACTGACGCAGCAAGTTCAAATTTTGATAGGAGTCAACTGACAGATGCCTGTTGACAGGAGTAGTGTTGCTTTTTCAGTAAGGAGGTTAGAAATTCAAAAAGTCACGGACTTATTGACCCGCCTTAGTAGCACCTCGCTCGGTCGGAGATCTCCCTTTGGGGCTTGCCACCATATTCCCGTCTTCCCACACTATGCATAAGCAAATATATATATATAATATATATATAAGCAAAAGTTTTCTCGTTTGCTCCGACCGCCTTTTGCTGTTGATACTTTTAAGCTGAAATGTTTTCTTTTTGTTATGTGCACAGTCTTTTAGGGTTTGGGATAAAACCTGTAAAATAGAAACAAAAAATTGCTCGCTCGTTTTGCTCGCTCGTGTTTAACACAAATAACATATTATATTACTAAGTATCGGCGTTCGGTTAAAGTTCGGCTTTTATTTTTATGTATTTTTCCAAAGCAAATCTCTCAGATAGTTTTTAAAGTATGATTAGATTTTAAGTTGTAACATTGAAACATACATTTTTGATAGTTAAAAATGCGCTACTGCTTAATGGGTGGCAAATTTAATTGGAATCACAAAGTAAAAATTATTTGATGGCACGTCTATGACTGGGGTCATAGACTTTTTAGAAAAAATGGTACGTTGATACGTAAAGTCTATGATGGACCTATGTATAATTTTTGCGTTGTTTGCAAGTTTCGAGTGTGGTGGGTTCGAATCCCGGTCAGATAAATATTTTTGTGATTTAGTTTTATTTTCTTTCGCCACGGCGACAATTATTCAAACTTCGATACGCGTGTGGAAATTCGTTTGGACACAGGTGTTATGTCGAGGATACTTATGTAAATCTATTAATTTTATAATCTTCTACCAGCTGGCCCGGCAAATGTTGTTTTGCCATATATAAAAATAGATTAACGACCGATTCTCGAATATGCAAAAAAATTTTTATAACAATCGGTCAAGCCGTTTCAGAGGAATTGGGGACACCAAACACTATGACACGATAATTTTTAACCAACTTCCAAAAAAAGAGGCGGTTCTAAATTCGGCTGTATATATTGTATTCGGCTATATTTTTATTATTTTTTGTATGTTCAACGATTTCTTCGCCGTCTGTGGACCGATTTTCAAAATTATTTTTTTGATGTAAAGGTACAATCCGAAATTGGCCCTAGCTTTTGACATCAAAGTGGTGACCTGATGATGGGATCTATGAGGAATCGAGGGAACTCCCTGAAATGTATATCGACACATATTATGGTGATTTTGACTTTTTCTGAAGTAGTGCAAGCATATGCTACCAAAAAGTAAGATTTTGCACCAATGTATACCCTGGATCCAAAAGTACGGAACAGCACCACAGATTAATAAATAGTTACTAGAACCACAGATGAATAAAATATAGTGACAGAACTCCTGACTCCTTATAGTTTTGTATGTTTGGGGATTTCGGCGTTTTTAAAAGAACTGCAAGCATATGCCACTGTGTCAATTACAATAATAATCATCATCACCACCATCATCACACGAAACACAAACATATTATTACGATGACAGGTACTCACTACTCATCAGAGTTTTGTGCGATATCCATGTCTTTGAAATTTTGCTATTGCTAAAATTATATTCGTGATCATCATCATCATCATCACTATAATATTATATTTAATGCTTACTGCTACATTTTTTTCCGCCGACTACTACAATAGATACCTAATATTTAGATTCTGATTCTGATTCTAACATTGAAGTCTAGATAATATCTTCATAATTTTATTTTTAAGTCGGTACCTGCCAACTTGAACGTGAGTTCTACTTCAAACATTGTTATATCAGGATGTTTGTTGTTCGGGATGGTACCTACTTCAAAATTATGAAGATTGGGTACAGAAATAATTAAAATTTTATCTAAATTTAAAAGGAGAATTATTTAGAAAACAAGTTTTATTTCATACTTTTTTACTTTCAGTCGGTCGGTTTTTCATTTTTGTTTAATTATATATATATGTATACATATATTTTATTAGTTAAATTATATTATAGTAACATGTCCTGACTGACTGATTCATCAACGCCGAGGCAGAACTGCTGATGCTAGAAACATAATATTAGAGGACAGTGTCTTCCTTTTGTTTGTGGTCAAATCTGTTGGAAATTTCGTGATATTGCTCTTTGACATGATCTACTAATACAATGTTTTCTAAAATTCGATCTATTAATTGGTTAAAAAAGGGTATTAAACTTTGTATGGGGAAAAATATTAAATCAAGCTTTGTATATGTGTACTAAAAGAAAATAAGTAAATACGTATCTCACAATTTTTCGACATTCAACCCTTAAAGGGGTTAAATGTTGTTAAAAAATAATCGAGGTAAAATGAATGTATTTTTTTCAGAGTCAGACTCATGCTCGACCACTTTACTAGATTTGTTTATCTATATTTTTGGATACAATAAATGGTAAAATTACTGTTTCACAAAGTTTGGCAAGAGTGGTGACATCACTTACAGAAGGCACTAACGCAGTTAACTCTGATGTCACCAATCTCATGACAAAGCATCCCATAGAAAAATTATGTGAGCGTGCCATTTTGGCTCCCAAAAATGAAAACGCAATGAAATGAAAACAATAAATGAACTTTGACTCAAAGTCATTTGAAGCAGTTGAAGTACAATATAAATCACAGTAATACAAACTGATGAAGCAGTAATTAAAAACTATCCTGTGGAGTTCCTTAATACTCTAAACCCACCAGGTCTTTCACCACATATCTTCGTTTGAATATTGGAGCACCAGTTATGTTATTAAGAAATATTAAGCCTCCAATATTGTGCAATGGCACCAAACTCCAGATTCTCCATCACAACATTGTCGAGGCTACTGTACTCACTAAGTGTGCACAACTATTCATACCTAATGAACCTATTGATCCCATCAGAGTATCCAATTGTATTAAAAAAACTGAGTTTCCCCTAAAAGTATGCTTTACCATGACATTCATTGATTCATTGTCATTGAAATTGGCTGGGATAGACTTAAGAGAGAACCGTTTCTCACACTGACAGTGTTATCTTGCGTGTTCCAGTGTCCAGAGTAAGTTCGGCTAGCAGTCTGTTTCTGGTTCTGGTTCGGCAAAGATTTGCTCCGCATGGAAATACAGTTAAATTTTGTCCTTCAAATGCATAATACACTCTAATAATAAAATAATCTTAAACCATTTACCATTTAATTTAATTTATTTTGAGCATAATTATAGTCTCTTTCTAAAAATAATAGGAAATTATTTACCTCAACATCTACGCGTACGAAGTCGACGGCAAAAGCTAGTCTAAGAATAAAATAATTAGCATTTAACGTTGTAGTTTTATTTTGTACCTTTTCCTACCATCCCGACATTCTCGTTGCTCAGCGACAATATTTTTTCGAATTCCGTAGATTCATTTCCAACGTGCTCGATAGTCGTTTGAAGCACGAAATCTGTGAATATTTTTCATTGGCTAGAAGGTGGCTAGCCACTTAATAGTCACTTAATAACGTGGTGGCCCAAAAATGATCCATACTGACCGTCCAACCAGCAAATTCAACGCCGCGGCAATGAAGCGGACTTGTATATAGGCAAAAATTATTGATTGATTGACTCTATTGACATGATTGACACTAAGCCTTGGAACACGTACCTACTGAATTTAAGGATGTTAAATTCAGTAAAAATTCACGAGATTGCATGAAAGTGTCAGATCGATCTGATATATTCAGGATCTGAACGAGTCAGCAGGTGTGTGGGACATGCGTGTTTTGTATGATATATTTTGATGGTAAATATGTGAAACTAGGCTAATCTGTATTTTACTCTTTTATAGAATGTCAAATTAAGTAAAGCATAATGGGGAGAATAGCGTCTAGAGGGTGAGTTGGGACAAAACCGGGAAAGTCTTTGCGACCTTATTAATCCTCATTCTTCCATAATTTAATAAATGATAGGTATTAAATTTAAACTTTGTAACATTTCCTTATATATGTATTCTGGTAATATTGAGTGGTCCTATCATTAAAAAAAACGTAAGTATACCAAAGTGTAGGGTCAATAACGTGCGTTTTTTGCTCTGTAAAATATTTGGCAAAGGGTCAAATGAGTGGGGGATTGGGTCATGAATGGGGTTACTTGGGAGCAAACTTTAAAAAATCGTGGGATGATTGTGGGTAAATTGGGTTTTTATAGCCTATCTTTAATTCATAAATTGTGAAGGTAATTTATTGTACGCGACCATGTTCTTAACAGTCCTCGGCAATCGTTGTTTTTCATACATCGTCAGCTGTCATTTCCATAGAAAAACGAAGATTGTCAAGCATTATTAGCAGAATTGCTGTAAAGAAATTCTATATTTTGAACAATATTAAGTAGATAAATGATGTAAAATATTATGTTAGGTACGCCGCGTAAGATATTATGTAAGTTTATATTATTATTATGAGGATTTTTTGAATCGATTTGTTGTTTTAAGTGCCAGCCCTGTCAAATTACTCGATTAACCCCATACAAGACCCAATTAACCCCAGAGCGAAAGTGAATCGGGTCAAGGTTTTTTTAACTTTTTGTAGATTTTCTGTTTAAAACTCACATTATAAATTATAATGCGTTGTAAACAAAAATACAGACCACCGGAAGCAATTAAATAAGATTTTATCAGATATAGAGCAGAAAAAAGCAATAAAAATTGATGTCAAACTTCGAAAGTGTCCCGATTTACGGTACGTGTGTTCCCAGGCTATTGACGGCCATTAGTACCGGTGCTGGATTTGCAGGTTGGACGGTTAGTATTGAGCTTTAAGCTATTCCCAGGCTTCCAGCGGGGCTATTATGAATTTTAACTTTCGTTGTTCATGTTCATCATTTTGACATTACAACTTTTTAAAAACATAATTTAAAAAGATAAAATGTCAAAAAAGATTGCACAAGCTTAAGGGCGTGTCAAACTAAATAGTCTGCCATTTTGACCTTCAGAGAACGAATGAAACGCCATTTAGATCAATCAAATCTGATCACAATCGTGTGACATAGGCATTTTGACATAAGCCATGAAATGAGAATTGTCAAACGAAGCAGTGACCTATTGTTAAATACGGTTACGAATGTTCGAAAAAATATAGCCTGAAAAAGGAGCCGGTTCTCCTATGTAGACTTCATATTATTAGGTAAAGCCTGACCAGAAAAAAAAAACCTGAACTGGAGGTGCTTCATTTTTTAATTGCAGCAACACTAAGAATGGCTGGGATGTGATTGGTTAAATCTCAAACATTTGACATTTCGTTTTAGTGCCGTGATTTCCCGCAACATGGCGAGATTTTTTATTTTTCCGGTCATGCTTTAATTAATAATCTGTGCTTCATAGAAAGGTGAGCTACTCTGTGAGACACTTCGATCGCAAATATTCTTATCTCTTGATTTATTCGTTCTTTTCAGTCGTAATAAATATTGTAACCTGTAAGCTTACAAAACAATTCAATCATGGAATCTTATAGGTCCGAACATGTCATCGTGAGTCACGGTCCAGCCTGCAAATCCAACACCGGTACTAATAGCCGTCATTAGTGTCAATGGTTTCAATCTTATAAAATTGTTGCCTACAAGTCCGCTTCAAGGCTGCAATATTGAAATTGCAAGCTAGACGGTGAATACGGCGCTTTATACATGGTCATGGTATTAGTGCCGATGCTAGATTTGCAGGTTGTATCGTGAGTAAGGCACTTAAGAAATATTAGGTCCTTACTTAAGAAATTGGCGTTTTGTCGTACTGGTCACTTTGATCTCAAATATATCTTCTTTGGTTAGGGATTTCAATTTCAAATTTATACCGCTATTTACTCGTGCATTTGTGTTTCTAAAACCGTAATTAATTTGTTTTTTCCTCTTTTGGTTTTTTCTTTGCGTCACCCTGTTTACAAAATGGAAAACTTGAAATATCGTTTTATTTTCGAGTACGAGTTCCGTGGATCAGTGCTGCAGAAACGGCTCGAAGAATTAATGATGTGTATGGCGGCGGTGTCGCAAAAGAAAACACAGTGCGTTTTTGGTTCCAACGTTTTCGTTCTGGAAATTTTGACCTGTAGAACAAGCCCTGTGGACGGCCGGAGACTAAAGTTGATAATGAAGAATTGAAGGCTATTGTGGAAGCGGATCCATCGCAAACCACTTCCGAGTTAGCTGCAGGCTGCGGTATTAGTGATAAAACTGTTTTAATCTACTTAAACAAAATGGGAAGGTGAAAAAGCTTGAAAGGTGGGTACCTCATGAATTGAGTGCAGCAAACCGACAGACGCGCGTTGGCTGTTGCGTTACATAACTCAACCGGCATAATAATGAAGGGATTTTAAATCGAACCTGTGATGAAAAGTGGATCCTGTACGATAATCGAAAAAGCTCATCGCAATGGCTGAACCCTGGCGAACCAGCCAAAACATGCCCCAAGCGAAAATTGACTCAAAAAAAGTTACTTGTGAGCGTTTGGTGGACTAGTGCCGGTGCCGTTCACTACAGCTTTCTTAAATCTGGCCAGACGATTACGGCAGATGTCTATTGCCAGCAACTGCAAATCATGATGGAAACGCTAGCTGCTAAACAATCGAGGTTGGTCATTCGCTCTAGGCCACTGCTGCTTCATGACAACACTAGATCATACACTGCACAACAGACGGCTACTAAATTAGAGGAGCTACAATTGGAATGTCTGAGACATCCACCGTACTCCCCGGACCTTGCTCCAACAGATTACCAATTTTTTCGAAATTTGGATTATTTCTTGCAAAGGTAATATTCAACTCCAATGGGGCAGTCCAAAACGCCTTCAAAGATTTTATTGATTCCTGTCTGAATGGTTTTATTAGTAAAGGAAACAATAAAATACGTATGAGATGGCAAATGTGCATAGAAAGCAATGGTAACTATATACTTTGATTAAAAAATATATTATGTTTAAAAAAATGGACTTTACAAAACGCCAATTTCATATTATGTAATGACCTAATATTACATTCTCTTTGATATTGATGATCCAAATCGTAGATTTGGATCCAATGATGATCATTATGAATGTTAAGATTTTTTGTACTGAGAAATCTTTCTTGTTGCGTTTTGATTTCGCAACCTAAAACTTAGTTTCGTGTCAAATGTCAATATAAGATCAAACAAAATACATTTTTATCGCAGTATGTTGATAGTAATGATATTATAAATATATTGTAAACTTCCATTAATAATGCTACATTCAAATATCGTATTATAAAATAAACAACCGCGTCCGAAAGAGTACTTTCGAATAAAAATGTAATATCCATTAAAAGCGTTATCTAAACGCAACCTGCTAATGACGTTTCTAATTTGAGTTTTGACATTCTTCATTTTCTGACACCACCAAATTTACAGGAAGGCGTATGAGTGAATAGTTTTTTCAGTGAATAAAATTGTGAAATCCTTTTCAAAATGATAGCTTTAATTAATCGTATCCTGGATTGGATTAAAAGTTTGTTTTGGAAAGAGGAAATGGAGTTAACACTAGTTGGTTTACAGTATTCGGGGAAAACAACTTTTGTGAACGTCATTGCCGTATGTATTATCTCTAAACAATAGTTGTGTACTAAAACAATACTTTATTTGATTTCTACGTTACTCAAATTACGATACTTTATGTTTACTATCGTTTTAATATTCTAAAATTTAACTTTCAGTATGCACTACAAATCTATGTACTCAGTCTGTGTTGAAATGATTTATATAACTTTACTTTAGAACTTTTTTGTTATGCATTGCGTTGTGGTATTCACAACACTCAAATGCTGCTTTTTTTACCAGTTGATTTCTAATCTTAATAAAAATGGATGTATTTTTTTGTTATTTAGTAATATGTCTAAATAGTTTTCCTAAATAGTTTTATTTAGTTTGTAAAGGATACTTATTAATTATTTCTAAGTTAAAAATCTCAATTATTACTTATCTATTGAAATCTATTGTAAACCAATCATATTTAACAATATGTTAGCTATTGCCCGTGGCTCTGTCTGCCTAAATACAGTATCCCATGGGAACACTACTTTTTCGGGATAAATCCAGAGCTTATACTACTACCGTACCAAATTTCATCAAGATCCATTTAGTAGTTTTTGTGAGAAAGAATCTATCCATCTATGTATCCTCACCAACTTTCACATTTATAATAGCAGTAGGATATTTGTCAAGATTAACATATATGCCATCAACATCAATATAAATGAGTCATGAGATGTCCATACAACATAGCAAAACAAAGAAGGCATGTTGTCTAAATGAAGGTTATGTGTGTTTACACTATGAATTCTAGCAAAAATATTCACAAACTTTTCTAAAACCTTTGTAAGAAAGAAAATCTTGTATTGTTTTACTAGGTGTCTTTTGACAAAACACAGAAACAAATTTATTAAATTAAAAAAACAAGAGATTAAATAGATGGGCTTGTTTTCAACCCCGATGCAAAAAGAGGGGTGTTATATGTTTGACATGTCTGTCTGTGGCATTGTAGCTCCCAAACTAATGAACAGATTTGGATCTAGTTCTTTTGTTTGGAAGCAGGCATGTTCGAGAGTGTTCTTAGCTATAAAACATCATCATCAGCTCGCTCACAGCTTGACAATTCGGGGCTTACTTTAAATTTTAAATTTTGTTTTTTCCAGTCAGGTCAGTTCAGTGAAGACATGATACCTACGGTGGGCTTCAACATGCGCAAAATTACCAAAGGAAATGTTACTATTAAGGTATACATATTTTCATTAGTTGTAAGAAATGAAGTAAATGTATCTTCTCTCTACTCATTTAAGTATTTTGTACAAAATAAAAAGCAAAGCTAATTAGAATAAGAAAATAACAAGAATTTTGAATGTTGAAGGTGGTTCCATTAGGTAAAATTGATTAATAGCAAATTTTTCTTTATTAATTTTAGATTTTTTTTATTTACAATTCTTCAATTGTTAGTGGGTATTGTTTTTAAAATATGGCAGGAATGTTTCGATCCGGTATTTTTATAATATTTCCGGTATTTTGTTTTGATGGCTCGGTACTAGGTTGCGACCTGGCAAAAATGGGTAAAGTTGGTTAAGTACATAATAAGTTTTATTTACAGGTTTGGGACATTGGTGGGCAGCCACGTTTTCGCTCCATGTGGGAAAGATATTGCAGGGGCGTTAATGCTATTGTGTAAGTCTCTTACTCTTCTTGGTGGGCGCATTGCTGTGTCCCCAGATAGGGGTTGCAATCCGGATACTTCGAAATTCGAAAAATTAGGAAAATCCGGATTTTCTGGCGTTAAATTATCGGCGGCGGATTTTCAAACGAAAATCCGGATTTATCGAATTTTTCGAATCTTGGTTACTATTACGAAAAATTATATATTTTAAATATAACTAGGTACTCTAGACGTACAATATTTGAATAATTCGTCATTTTTTGTTGCACTGCTGAATTTATTGTCAAATTTTCCATGTTATACAGGCTATTTGGTAGAATGTAGTCAATCCGTTAAAATTGGAGATGCGACTGATGAAGATCAGCTATATGTATGACCAATATTGGACTGTTTTTAAAATATTCACCATTATATATTTGTTCAATAGTAGTAGGTGACCCACCATATAAAACACTGAATTTGGTTTCAATTACTCGTGTAGTAAGACACACAATAAGCAAATCTAAACACAATTTAAACCTGTACTTTTTATATATATTGAATTCTTACTTACAAAACAACAGTAACATACTTTAAGTTTCTACGATCATAGAATGCCAAATATGACCACTTAAAAAGAAATGTAATGTTGTAAAATCAATCACATGTAAATAATGTATACGGTATACTTAAGTCCAAATACCTGAATCTTATCTCTATGATATCTGATAAAATCCTTAAAAAAAATTGGGAAATCGTTTTGGAGTCGATAATTACTGACTGGCTGGTTAGAGAGAGTTTGCCGAATGAATAGAAAAAATAACAAAATACTTTTTTATAAATAAAATTAATTCGATTAAACTAACCTAACCTAACCGGTCAGTAGAAAAACCGAATGAAAATCAACGCTCCTGTTTTTGCGTAGAAGTAATTATTTTTTACATATAATAGAGATAAGATGTAGGTGTTAAAAATAGCACTAACGGTTTGTTTAAACCCGTGTACATTTTTTTAGTTATATAGTTTAATGAATACTACATACTAAAAATTTACACTGGTTAAAAAAAATACTTTGGCGCAGAAACTTCAAATGTTACTGTTGATTTGTAAGTAAAATGTTAAAGATCTTAAAACAGTTATCGAATTCATGAAAATGATGAGAATGGTGCTTAGATTTGTTAATGGTACCTTTGTTACTTAACGAAGGAATTAAAAGCACCATTTAGGTGATTTATTATAACCCAAACATGTGAAGTTATTACTTTTCTTAAATCAATCAGTGGTTCAATTTTGACCATACATAATATGGGGCTTCAAATGACTTGTGTTCACTCCCCGGATCTCAACTTAAAGAATTTTCTGCTTCCTACGTTTGTAGCGGACCAATTAGCGCCACAATCCTGAATCACGCTATCAAAGTCTTACATACAACAATTACTGAAATGCATCTCGCCCGCTCATATCGCTCATATCAAGCCCGCTTGGGCTTCGGCCTGACCGAGCATACCTCGATCGGTTGGAGATCTCTAACTGTACTAATTTGCCTACGTTAGTTTCACATAGAAATGGCACTTTACGAAAACGGTGGTGGTGATGGAAATATTTAAAAAAATTCATATAGGCAGAAATGCAGTGCTTTACTTGTCATTCACAGATATTTTAATAAAACATTCGTACGTTTTAGATGACTTTAATTAATAGTAAATAAATTAATTAAAAAAATATAATAACTTAAAAACGCCTAATATTTTATAAATAGCAACTAATGCCGGTGCGTGCTGCAGGACAAATCATCGCATGTGTGTGTAATTTTCATACTTCGCAAACGCACACATCCAGGAATATCGACATGATAATATAGCGGTAACTCCCGCGGCAGGCTATCCGATCGCTTACGAAAACCGCCGAACTGGCTTGTCGGAAATTATTCGTTGCCTATAATCCGACTAAAAACAATATGACTTGAATCTAATGAATTATCTATACACATTAGGCAGTTTTGTTTAGTAAGGTTTTATTTGTTTAAATAGAAGAAATGTTTTGTGTTTGCGGGGGCCATATTGCATATTTCATGTGATAAGCATTGTTTACAATTTAATCGCTCCTGTTTATTTATAGTTTTCTTAAAAGATTTTTTATTTTAACATTTGAAAGTGCGTACATTTAACAGTTTCTTACTGAGTTTCTATAATAATTGTAGTGATTTGCTTTTACAAGGCGCGTATGTTGATTTTATAAAATGTTATTTGATTGTGAGGTTTGCGTTGATAATGTGTGTTTACTAAAAATTAAAAATAACAAATTCTCACACTTGTCATTCAGTGAAAAGATTCAATTTTTGTCTAAAGGTAGGTGTGTACCCGAGTTACAACAATTTAACCAGCAAAAAAATAATGTAACTCGAAAATTTCATGTTAAAAGTTATGAAACGTATAACTGGCTGTGTGGTTGTGTACACACGATTAAATTATATTGTTTTCCTTGCATATTATTTAGTAATTTACATCGGGATATAGTAATCTCAAGTAACCGGAACCTTGAATATGTGAAAATTGAAGCTGACTGACTGGTGAGTAGTTATAATATTTTAAAATATGCTTATTATTTTACTTATTAGAATTTCTTCCGCCGCGACGATCGATCGCTGTTTTGTCTGCGTTGCCGTAGAAGATGCACATGAATAGTAGTACATCTAATACATGCTCTGTTGGCATGGTTTCGACTTAGAGATCCGTCGCTTGGCTGTAGCTATGCTAAAAATCTATAAACGAAAAAGTTTTTGTGACCGAGTACTTCGCCGCATACCCAGTGCCATAATCCTGTGCACGCCACTGCTACCAAGATCTCACCTTAGCGAACAAAGACTTGACGACGATTAAAAAAAATCCGTTACTTTTTTATAATTTAATTGAAATAAATTCTTATTTTAAGTTGAAAGTGTTTAAAATTACAATCTGAATAAATAAAAACATAATTTAATTATATATTTTTTCACTTTTAGAAATATTTTTAATTACTTCTTAAATTGCTTCAATGTTCAGTTTTCTAAAACATCGAAGTAAAAAAAAATCATCAAATTTTTATAAAGTATGCAAAAAATTTAATATTTATAAAAATTCGGAAAATTCAGATTTTTGTTAGAAAAAATCAGAAAATCCGGATTTGAAAACATCCGAATTTGCAATCTCTAGTCCCCAGATTCAGACATACTTTTATGTTATTGTTGACAAAATGTTTTCAATCTGTTTTGTGTTCTGTACTGGATTATTGTTTAAGATTTAAAGCTTTTTTGCCTTTATTTTTATTATAGAACTTAAGTATACTGCACTAACGGTTTGTTGAAACCGTTAGTGCAGTATACTTAATAATAAAAGAACAATAGTGTATTAAGTACATTAGCATACACATATTTTAATTGGATTTAAAATGTAATGTCAACAATATTTATTACCTTTAAGTTTTAGTACGACAGGTCTAGAAAGAATATCCATATTTCCAGCTACATGGTGGACGCTGCGGATCCGGATAAAATCGAGGCGTCCCGCAACGAGCTGCACAGCCTGTTGGAGAAGCAGCAGCTAACCGGCATCCCCGTGCTCGTGCTGGGGAACAAACGTGACCTGCCTCACGCGTTGGATGAACATGGTCTTATTGAGAGAATGTGAGTGTGTACCCAACTTGTTTCCTGTTACACAATCCCACAACAAGCTGTATAGCCTGATGGAGAAGCAGCAGCTCACCGGCATCCCCGTGCTCGTGCTGGGGAATACACATGACCTGCCTCATGAGCTGGATGAGCACAGTCTCATTGAGAGGATGCGTGTAAGATAATATTAGGTATATATTAGATTTGCCAGCAGCTCTGTTACATTCGGTATCTCCTTAATATACGAGGCTGGATTGAAAAGTTCGCGGCCTGAATATGAAAACAAAACCAGAAGATTTTGAAATTATTTTTATTTTTCGACGTAATCACAACTTTTTTAGTGCACGTCTTCCTTCTGGTTTCTAAAGCCCTTATACCAGTTTAAAAAAATGCCTCATCTTGTCCCTCAAAATAGGCATTAACGGCATCTTCAATCTGTTCGTTTGATGAAAATTTCTGTCCTAAATGTTTTTTTTAGATTGGGGAAGAGGTGGAAGTCAGATAGTGACAAATCAGGCGAATAAGCAGGGTGTGGGAGTAATTCGAAAACACAATTATTATGGATAAGAGCCATCGTTTCGCCGGACTTCGTTGTCCTGATGAAACAACAATTTTTTGGTTAACATTACTGGGAGTATTTTCTTAATTTCATTACGCAACCGACGTAAAAGCATGCAGTATTAAGTAGAGTTATGTGTAGTGTGAGTACATAGTCGCGGCTATGTGTGCGCGGCTAGACTTTGCGGAGCCGCGCAGTGCGCGCGGGACATGAGTATTTCAAGCCAAGACTTTTCTTTCGTGCTTTGACATAACAGGCATGTTGCCTAAAAATTTTTTTTTGTCTATTCGATGTTAGATAACATGTTGATAAACAATCTAGAACCCATTTCCATATATCTTAAAAAATTACGAAGATACAAACAATTTTAATTTACAATATGACAGAGAGCGATATATCGGCCTGTGACGTCACGAGTTGCACCCACCATACTTTTGTCATTACAAAATGTAAGGCGGTATGCAAATTGTGACGTAACAAATCTTTTTGCGAGAAAAACATGGGCAATATTTTTTATTTTCTAGTAATTTTTAATCGCGTCAATCTAAATACCTATTTCTTTTATATCTATATATCTTTCATCGACAATTTTAAAACTTAAATTATTAAAATGTGATAGGCAACACACACTAGGAAACATCCCTATTGAACATAATATGATTTCATAATACATATTTTATCTAACGTGAGTCGCGACTTTGGAAAATATTTCGCTGGCTCGAGCTGTCATTTGTAGAGAGTGTCCGCCCTGTGCTAATAGTAAGCAACTATTTCAGGAATCTGTCCGCGATCCAGGACCGCGAGATATGCTGTTACTCCATATCGTGCAAAGAGAAGGACAACATCGACATCACTCTGCAGTGGCTAATCTCCCATAGTAAGTCGGGCAGCGCGCGTTAAACTCAACCTTCGATTCTATTACCAACATTATGGGGTGCGGAATCGCCTGCGCCCAGCTTACTTTCGTTTAAAGCACATAAGTCCACGGGGTTTTGTCACTTGTCTTGATCGTGGGAATGCTGTAAGGCAGGGGTTTCTATAGTGGAGGTACTCCAGGGCCACACTGAAGGCAAACGTCGGTAGTAGTGTAGTCGTTAGTCTTATCGGCAATAAAAAAAAAAGAAAAATATCCAAGGGGCGAAATATAACTCCGTCTTTTTGGGAGTCGTTTAAAACTGTCATTAATCAACGACATTTGCCGTTAATGTGTTCCCAGTATTATTAAGAGACCTTTAAATGGGACCTCTGTTCTAATGCATGGACAAAATCTGATGTGGTCGTTACTCGCACTAAATTGTCTCAACAAACACGCAATTTCAAATAGCTTTTTAGTGCGGAGGTCCCCTATCACTTCAGAACCTCTGTTCCAAGGCCTAACTCACGGTATTTTTTACAGTCAAACCGTTGTTTAGATAGTAAAAAAGTTATACTCGCTAATGTGAGTTGGTATTTTAAATAGCTGTTTTAGTCTAGACATGTAAGGCTGGCCGCACCAGAAATTTCCATAAGCATATCAACTTCAGTCCGACAAAATTCTTAAATATAGGCATTATAATTTTAGATCTTTGCTAGAAATTTCATGACAAGGCAAGAAACCTATAAATAATAACAAAATGAAGTTTAAACTGTATTACTACATAGCTTTTCTAAAAAAATATGAAAACTAGTGTATCACTATTCACTCTATACTTTATTTACTAATTAATATATATATATTACATAAGACGGCCAGTCTTATTAGGTTTATTCTCATACTAGTGATTTTCTCTTAGCGTTTAAACTTTGCCTTACAAGTGTTATGAGTTCACAAATTATTATGTGACAGACATTTGGATTTTCATGAAAACACATATTGAAAGTTCAATGGAGTTATATCTACAACTTACTGATGTGTGTTTTAGTGAAATCTTCGCATTACATGTTGGACAGACGAATCTCCGAGAAGCGCGCGTAAATTGGAACAAAATCCGCCATTTTGTTTTACAGGAATTCAAAATGGCGGACTCGACGAAATGCGAGGCGGGATATAAATTAAACGTGTTTTCTAATTAAGCTCGAGCAGATGCGGCAATATTTTGTATTCAATTGTGACTACAATATTTTGCCACGTTTAACGCACAGGCTGATAGATATTGTACACTTAAAATATTTTAGTCTGTAATATCACTATCAGAAATCTAAATACTATTAGGTTTTTCCAACAGCTATATGTCTATAAAGAAGCTAAATTTCAGTATTTTCTGATAACAAATAAGACAGACAACAGAGTAGTTTATATTCAACATTGAAAAAATTGTTTAATCTATTGTTATTTTGTTTTTTTTTTTAATATGTCAAAATATAATATGTTTAAAAATTGCTAGTCAAATACTGTAGATCATTAAATAAGTTTTGAAAGGAAACCTCTTTTGCTATTTATATAATGTTTTTACCATAATAAAGAAAGAAGTATATTTTTATTTGATTTATTATATTTTTTTGTATTTATACGCAAATTTAAATGATTATTTTAGTGATTAAAAAAGACATTCCTGTTTCATTTTAAATATGTCTAAATGCTAAAGTAAAATGTATCTTATTTTGTCAAATAAAGTCTTCGTGAAGTAAGCAAAAGCCCCAAAGTACAGGAGGTCTAAAAAGGCCACTTTAGGTGTTTCATATATTTTTGCCGTACAAAAATCGAGAAATGGTAAAATGGCTACATGATTAATCTGATTTCATCATATTAGATAACATCAATTTTGACACTTTTCAATAGAAATGCGTAAATACTTGGCGCACATAATATGAGTTGAAAAACATATATGAAGCACCTAAAGTGGCCTTTTTAGACCCCCTGTTCTGTTTAACAGCGTTTATAAATAAATACAATTGAAAATTGCGCCCGCGCTGCATGTAATATTGAAATTAGAATGGTGGACCGGAATTTTGCTGACTGTACGATAGCCGACGTAATATGTATGTATAGCTATTGTTATATTATAACACTCTTTTTCTACTATATAAGGCTACCTTCACACGTAAGTGGCAGCAACGCAATCGCAAGTCTGAAGGGCAAGTCCCTTGGCACTAACATTTGGGAACAATTGTTTTACGTTAGAACACCTGTCAGTCTGTCTGTTAGCTCTGCTGTGTACCATAGAATACCTAGAACCTTCTATAGACTTAGCGTATTATACATTCGTATCCTTTACCTTAAGCTAATATAAGTAAAATATGTTGTGTGAAAATAATTTTGCTCCAAAGCTGTATATATATAATATATAACCTATAGAAATGATGTTTAAAAATTTATTAAAATGTATATAACGTTTTGTAAAATAAATTACAGAAAATTTGGGCAAAAGATTTAGTTACTACATGCTGAGTAGTAAATTTATAAAAAATATATTGATCTAGTATGTATGAGTACGGCGCTGAAAAGGACAGGCACACATGATTTTGTAAACAGCAGTGACGTCATTGGCAGTCAGCGTAGTAAAGAGTGCAATGTAATTTTATTTGGTATATTTTTTTCGCATTTTATAACAATTTTTCTGCCTAAACGTCTTTACATACGCAGGCAATCGTGTGCCCAAATATTCTGTATTTGATTTTGTAAAACGTTCATGCAAGATATTATGTTCAAGTGTATGTTTATTTAGCGCGTTGATACATTATAAAATATATTATAACGTTTTGTAAGAGGTCTTTTAGCTCTTCGAATGTTAAAATTTGACTATTATTCGAAATTATATGCTTAATGAATGTGGCTAGATTCAGATCGTTAGGCTGGGACTGTATGATCCGAAATCTGGCGGGCCCGGGAAAATTCAGAGCACCTAAAATAGAACCTTTTCAAATCTATTTTATTAGCTACAATAGAGTTGAAAATCGAAATGTCGAGTGTCGAGCTGTCATATGTGACATTGACATTTGACTCGACAATTTTTTATTTATTTATATATGGCATCGGCTTATAACCATTTGCCAGTGTCAAGTTAAAAAGGCGGGAAATAGAACTTTCGTTTCAATTTTCAACACCGTATTCCTATTTATTATTTATAATTTTATATATATAATTTTAATTCAGACTTTTTGTCATCATAATTTTTGCTGTCTCCCGCTTTGCTTGGGGAGGGAAACTGGAATACTTCCTACTCCTAAATCTTCTGATTAATTTCGTTGCGGGTTCCAAGACAGATTTAGCATGTCCCCCGGGCACCCCTGAGATCATATCAAAGGGTTTTTGCGGGTGGTTACCACTGTCGATCCTGGCTACACAGGAGTTGCAGTGGTGGGAAAGTGTGGTAGGCCAATTGCCCGTGCAAAAAAAAAGTCTAAAGTCTAGTCAAAGTCCAAATATATAGTCAGTACAGTATATGAGTCATGTCAGTCGATTCAGTAAAGTGGTAGAAGCTTACTGAAAGTTCCTAGGGAGTTTTAGCGGGAAACACAAAATAGCACGTTTTTATAAGTTGTACCAATTGCCCACACTTGTGCACGTTACGGATATTTAATGGTTATATTCTACCAATATTACACATTAAGAACCAAAATAACACAAATTTATGAAGTTTTACAAATTCCACAACATCACCCATTGAACTTCCCGGTAAAACTCCGACTCGACACTTGTGTGTTTGATTTTCATACCTTATTGTATTGAGCAAAGATTTCTATTTTCAGTGCTCTGAATATTCCCCGGCCTTGCGGATTCCGGACAATATAGTCCCGGCCTTACGTTTACCTGTTAGCAGGGACTGATTGCAGGAATTTAAACCAAACGGCAATTTCAATAGATAAAATGACAATTATTTCTATGATCTCCAGACAAATGAGAAAGCTGGTTGTATAACGCCTTCCTTAAAAAACGGGCCTGAGACAAATAAAGCTTACATACGATACGTCAACTGATCCTAATGTGTAAAGTTCATGTCTCGAACCCATTCTTTAAGTAAACGCGCTGGACCAGCTCCAAAATGTTTACTAAATTCTTTTCGTTTGTCACAACTGGCCAACTTTTTTTCACGGGTTCGGACAATCTTTCCTATTAAAAGAATGATTGTAGATTATTGTTGCTCGTATCTAAATAGACATAGAGTAGTTTTTTTTTATTTTATCCGGTCAAGCTATGTGTTTACTGACTAAAACTGAACAAGTGTCTATATAACACGACCAGATTTTTCTGATGGTTATATCATGAATAATTATTATAGAAATATGTGATTTTTTTAACGAGAAAAGTTTGTGGTATGCCTTACTTTTATTAGCTAAAATATATTTTATTCTTTAGTAAAAGCTAAAATATGCCAAATTTTTATGCTCTCTTAATTTTTGTTCAATAGACCGTATTATAAAAAAAATATTACAATCTAATACATACAATTCTCGTGTGTGTGTCACAGTGTTTACAGCTAAACTTCTCCGGCATGACCTATTTTTATGAAACTTTTTGTGTATACTCGGTAGGTCTCAGAATACATTGTAAACTATTTTTTATACCAACGAGTGATAATTTAGTTGGCAGAACAACTTTGCCGGGTCAGCTAGTTTACTTATGAAGTAGAGGCAGTGAACATATAATTTATGTCTTTTTCTTTGAATGGCACACAAAAGCAGATATATTAGAACAAGTATAAGTCAAAAGTTGAAGACTATTATAACCCGACTACGCAAATAATATAGCCTATGTTACCCGGGCCATTATTACGAATCTATTGACACCTCATTCATTAATTAATATCGAATCAGTAGTTTAGGCGCTACGACGGAACAAACGTACATAAATACAGTAAAACAAATTTGCTAATGGTTTTGACAATCTTCGTTTTTCTATATTAAATTTGACAGACGATGTATGAATGACATCTGTCGAAAACCCTTAGAAACACGGTCGTACAGCGTACTGGGGGCCTAGCAGGAACATTTGACAGCGGCGCAAACGTAACGTTATCGAACGAAACTTGGGCGCTTTCATAATTTTGACAGATTTTCAAACAATTCTCATTGGCCCTGCTCCTGATGGGCCATTGTACGCACATTCATTTATTCATACAAATCTTAAGAGCATCTCCTATCGGTGAAGTAGTCGCCAAATTTCTCGGTACATACCTACATAGACTGTCAAAATCATTACCCTTCCTATTTCCTTGGCCGTGGTCGGGTAAAATTAGTCCATATAATTTAATTTAATCAATATAGTTTTATCTTCATAGATTGACAGTTCAGATGCCCGTTTCACAATTTTCTGATATGTGTCAGATTCTTATGTTTTGTCACTTTCTTTCTTTGTATCAAGTGACATATAACACTTCTACATAAGCTACCCGGCCCTTAACAGAAGATTGTGAAACAGACCTTAGTGGGCTTTGTACGAACAATTGACAGTAACGTATTCGTGACATTATCGAATGAAAATTGTATGAAAGTCATGACGGCACTGAGCGCCTATACGGTTTTCATTCTATAACGATACGATTACGTTGTTGCAATTGTTCGTGTTAAGCAACATTTGAGTCCCCGCAAGGACCGTTCTTCAACCAACTTTTAAAAAGAATTGTTATATTCCATCTTCAAATGGTTTTGCCGGGTTTCGATACTTTAGATGTCCAATTTTCGTAATTAAAATGTCCAAAATGCAGTTTCGTTCTAGTGTCAATATCTTGCGTGCTGCGATGACAGACGGCCGAATACTGGGCCAAGTAGTCAAGATGCATTCGATAATTTCGACGGAGAAGTTCGAAAACAAAATGTATGGGATTTGACATATCATTTATGGCATCGCAAGCGATATGTCTCTTAATGATGACTTATGTCAAATCCCATATTATACATTTTTGATTTCGAATTTCGCCGTCGAAATTATCGAATGCATAATGACTAAAGGCCCTGAAACGCTCATCAAAATAAAGAGCCCTCCTAACCACAAGCTGTCACTGTCTCTGCTAGCCGAAATGACAAGGACAGCATGTGACTTGAGCGTCACTTAATTTAACCATCGTTTCAGTATTCGGCCTTAAAGCGAGACTACATTAACTACTAAAATTAACCTTTGGTTACCGATAAAACTATCAAATGATAGACAATCTAGGATCTAAATAAAAATATTTAGACCGCTTACGGATACGCTTATTCCATGTTGCTGTCTTTGATACGTTGGAAAAGCCACTTGACAGACATACAGCAACATGGATTAGCGTATCCGTTAATAAGGGGTCTGGGTTTTGCGGATACTTACGTATTTAGTCATTTCCAGTGTAAAATACAGTCTCGTTGTAACTTGTCCTGTGACTTGTAGTTTGTTTTGTCTGTAATTTTTCTATGACACAAATCATTAGAGCAGTGTAAAGAAAGTAATATAACATTATGTTCTATGTGTGTATTTTATTTTTAACCGATATCTATAGGCTTATGCTAGTTAAGGAATATGATACCTAGCATTTGCCCGCCGCTCCACCCGCGTGACTAAACATCCCACGAGAACACTGTACTTTTTATCGAGATAAAAATTAGGCTATGTGTTAATCCAGAGCTTAAACTACTATTATACCGAATATCATCAAAATCCGGACATCAAAAATCACAACTTTTTATGATGTCATGAACTATTTATTTACAGAAACGTTCCGTTTCACTACTACATAATTATGTGTTAAGTGTGCTTGTGTCGTCACACCATTGCCGGAAGTTACATTGAGGTGTTTTTATTAGTATAAATTAAAAAACAAAAAAACAAACATAAAACTTTATTTATCAATCTTATGTTTTTAATTTTTGATATAGCTGGAATACATTTTACCAAGCCAAGTACTAAAGGTAATTCTTCAATGTATGAAATTAAATATGAGTCAAGTAGCCTATTGTGTAATTGCTTCAAATAATTTCACTCTGTTTATAAAAAGAATTTATATTAATATCGGAAATTGACGCTCGAGAGCCTCAAGAGGTAGGAGACGTCCTGAGGTACCTTAAGTTTGACAGTTGATTCCTCGACTCGCGTATGGAAATTCCTCAAGTCGAGGACATTTTAAACTAATAATACAATTTTCGTGGATTGAGGTTGAGTCGAATGGAGGAGATCTTGAGTATAACAACTACTGATACGGGTGTTAGAGTAGCTCTTGGTCTATAAAGTGAAAAATATATCAAAAATTAGCGATTAGAACGCAGCTGAGTACCCTTAGTATTACAAATGTCTGTCATAGACAAGATTATCTTACCTATAAGTAGAAAAATTAGGTCCTTAAATATGAAATTGGCGTTTTTATCGTACTGGCCACTTTGATCTCAAATATATCTTATTTGGTTAGGAATTCCAATTTCAAATTTATACCGCTTATAATCCATAATAAATAAAGAAATATCGTATTATTTTCGAGTACGAGCTCCACCGTGGCACCAGTGCTGCAGAAACGGCTCGAAGGAAGGAAAGAAAAAAAGGAAGGAAGCTTTCTTAGATCTGGCCAGACGATTACGGCAGATGTCTATTGCCAGCAACTGCAAATCATGATGTAAAATCTAGCTGCTAAACAACCGAGGTTGGTCATTCGCTCTAGGCCACTGCTGCTTCAGGACAACGCTAGACCACACACTGCACAACAGACGGCTACCAAATTAGAGGAGCATCAATTGGAATGTCTAAGACATCCACCGTACGCACCGGACCTTGCTCCAAATGATTACCATTTTTTTCGAAATTTGGATAACTTCTTGCAAGGGAAAAAATTCAACTCCGATGGGGCAGTCCAATTTCACTTCACAGATTTTATTGATTCCTGTCCGAATGGTTTTTTCAGTAAAGCAATCAATGAACTACCTATGAGATGGCAAAAGTGCATAGATAGCAATGGTATATACTTTGATTAATAAACATATTATGTTTAAAAAACAACGAATTTATGTTCCTCCTTTACAAAACAGCAATTTCATATGTAATGACCTAATATTATACTTTACTTACATTACTTACATACAGAGAAACAGCTTTCATAGAACGACCAAATTTGAAAATTTTGACGTCCCGGCCCAGAATTTTTCCACACAATCGTGGACACATCGTATACTTGTAGCAGTGCAATCAAATCGAAAGCTAACTATGTAGCTGTTTATCTGTTTGTCTTTCTTTAATCTGTGGTTGTTTGGTAATCTTTAATTCTTCATAACCGGGCCTTAACCCTATGATGTTGCGCGTGATTGTGTCGTAGAACGGCGCTGGGCGCAGGAGGCGGAGTCCCGTCGCGTCGCGTCGCAGTCGCAGCAGACACAGTAGAGTGACCTAAATTCATGATCTTTTTAAGATTTTCTAACTTTCAAATACCTATATGTATAATGCTCGGGGCATTGATACAAAATATGCCTTTGAATATTTATTCTATTTATGCCCCGTTTCTCTCGAAACAAAATAAAAAAAACATGGTTTAATATCTCATCGTTAAGGCAGCGTTTGTCAAAAACGTTTTCGTTCGACCCTTTTTTACTCGGATAAATCGGATTTATTTTTAATTTTTTGGCTATGCCATGCCCATCACAAATAATATGGCTTTCTCTACTGGTAGAATTTTTAAAAAATCTATTCCATAGATCCAGAGATACAACCATACAAACTCACAAAGAAACCTCAGTCTTTATAATGTTAATTAATAATGAATCAAATGAGTCAATCCGTCTGGTCGTTCCTCTGATTAATATAATCTAAAGGTAGCCTTCCGATCTATGCGACCGTGACAAGACCGCGACCCGCGACCGCGACCCGCGACCGCGACCGGCAACCCAGCGAATCAGGTTTTCTGACCACGCCAACCGGTCGCGCGACGCGGGTCGCGGGTCGCGGGGATTGTTTAGTGATCCATATAGCAGTGCTTAATTATATTCACCAATTGCGATGAACATTGAAATTCATGCTCTTAAATACATTTTATTAAATACGTGGTTCAGGATTTGTTACAATTTACCCTTTAAGTGTGTAAAGAGCTAGTATTTTTATATTTATTGGCCAGTGGCCAAAGAAAGAAGTTATTTGACAGTCAAGATAGACTTAAGTTGATAAGCACGCAAGATAAGATAGTGTAGGTACTTTTACTACCTATGTAATGACTAATGACTAATGATCTAAGATCCGGTATAAGAAACATATACCATTACCCTCGCTGTTATTTATTAGTGATAAGAAATAAATCATAGATAATATTCACATTGACAGATTGCAAATAGGTTGCCTAGTTAAATTGCGCCCTAATAATATTAATAAAAATTAAAATTTTAATTGAAGTTCTTTGTTTCCTATATTTTGTACGTAAATTTTAAATTCGACTGGTGAGAATGACAAAGATACTTTGCGCGCGCAACTAGCGCAGAGTTCTGAATTTTACCCGGCCTTACGGATTCCGGAACAGTCCCGGCCGACCGTTCCCGGTATGGTAAAAAAGTTACGCGACGTCCTAATATTCTCCGTATCCCATAAATTTAAAACCGCGTCACTGTACACAGCATCTGAACTCCTGAGCTGGTTCCGGCGCCGTCTGAGCTGGCTCCGGCGCCGCCTGTGCCTGGCTCGAAATAGCTTTCCTCTCATTCTCTAACACATTAATCCTTGAGTTCATGCGCTCGATACCTCTGCAGTAGAACAGACTGCTTTTGAACTGGACCTCTTCCAGCGGCGTCAGGAGAAAGAGAGCAGTCTTTTCTGGATTGTTCTCGTCTATACTTCTAAGGACGCGGCTCAGCTTTTCCAAGTACACCGCTTGGAGTGACGACTTTAAACCATGAATGAGGTTGTTCTTAGCGTGCCAGTAGTAGGGGATGTTTTTGTTTTTGACAGCATCGTGAAGTTTTAGCACCATCTCCCGGAACAGCAGGCTGGGCTTGGTCTGCCAGTACGTCTTGTTGTTGGTCTCATGGATTTTCCAGAGGAAAAGAGTTTTTATGTAGTAGCTTTCGATGGCATTCATACCTAAAGCGTCTCGTAGTTTTTTCACCTTTGAACAAAGAAAAATAAATATCAAAAATATTAGAAATTCTTACATAGTTAGAAAATATTGTTTTTTATATGTAGGCAAGATGTGAGTACTAGATACGTGTTCATGTGAAACACGCTGTTTTAAAATTAGAGTGTAGAAGTAACGAAAAAAAGCGTAGATACTCGTATGTATTCGTTACTGTAACAACTAGTGCTCGTTACTATAGTATCGTTACGTTACTCGTTACTTCTGATACCTCATAACATACTATGTTATGTTAGAGCAACGAATCAAGTAATAATTGCGTACGCGTAGGTCTACTTAGTATGATGTCACGGCGTCAGAATACACCACAACAATACACACCAAGCCGCGTAAGGTGCCTTTTTTCACTTTTCCTTTTTTTACCCGTACTAAGAAAAATGCTAGTAATTAAATGTATTCGCGTGTAACGTTTCGTTACTCCGTACCTACTAGATGGCGCAACCGTTACTCAGTACTGAATACGTCCGGTTTGCTACAGCTCTACATAAAATATAATGTCTAAAGGGCTACATATTTGAAGTTATGCCTCTATAACTCCTGAACTAACAAAGTTATATAAGCCGTTATAGTTTTCCTTCAGATATCATCACATGGAACCGTTTAGCTTTTTAAAAAAAATCCTGACCGAGCCACCACGGTAGGTCGGAAATTCCCAGATCGGTGACACTCGACAGAACTCGCCTCCTTCTGGTCATCATCATCGCGTACCTCGACCACCAGCCATATTTGATTTAGAACAACCTTATTATATCAGTATCAAATATGCATCAGGCTTATTGTACGACAAAGACTCATGATACTTAATTAGTATAAAAATAATTGTCTATTGTTCTCTTCACTAATACTAGATACATATACCTAATATTGATCACATTGGTTTGGTATTTGTAGACCGTACTACTTGCAAAATTTATTTAATTTTTTTTAATGATAAATGATCGCAAACTATTAGAGTGATCAGTGATCACGTGATGAAAACAGCTTTCCTAAGGAAATTATCTACTATTTAGCTAACCCAAATCTTTGTTAGCTGTCAGCTGATGCAAGATTTTTTAGAAATTTTGCAAAGTTGATACAATCGCTAGATAATAATACCATTTCCGCCTCGTGGTATAATCAGAGGGTCAATACTGCTAAACCTGCAATAATATAATTACAATCAAGTCCCGACACGCTAAAACTGTCAAACCGGTATTCTCGTAAACGTTAAAGCAGCGTCTAACGCCTCCTGATTGGTCCAAGCTTCACAAAATCAGTTTATGATAACAAGTCGCTTCACTTATATACAATCAAAGTAAAATGAAAGTGTACTTTGAACACGAGAGGCTGTCTTACACGAAAGTAATGTACGAAAAAATGAGTAATGTACGAAAGGTAACTCTCTCTCTTCACTAACTGATATCTTCCTCTCAACTTCCGTTCGCCTCGCCCGATCTCACTTTTCATAACGCTCTCGTCACCCATTCACCAGCTGATTGCCCAAGTCAAACGTGCGTAAAGAAGTTTTAGGTACTTGAAAAAACTTGTAACTCCTCTGGTGTTGCCGGTGACTGAGGCTTGAGCGGTAATCACTTGCCAATTACCATTAGATCCGTCTGCTCACTCAAAACTTAATACTCACGAATCGTATGGTTAGCTTTAAGTTCTTGCAGTCTTTAATCATCTCCCGCTCGAAGTCCTGGAAGGAGAGGCGCCAGCATTGGTTCTGGACGGCGGCGTTCAGCTCCGCCTTGTTCGGCTTCGGCACCACGTACCACTCTTTGCACGTGTGATGAGCGGGCATTCTGCAATATACACGGTTACAGGTTAAGTCGACGTTGACCCTTTAAGGGGATGTACTTAAAAAAAACTTGCTACAATTTCTGATATTTTCATAACCCTGTATATATAATGATATGAGGCTGGGATTCTATTACGATCCGGAATCCGGAAGGCCGGAGAAAATTCAGGGCTGAAAAAATTACTCTGGACTAATACAATAGAGTTGAAAACACGCGAGTGTCAATTCAAATGTCAATGTCAAATCTGACAACTTGACACTCATGTCTTCGATTTTCAATTGTATTGTATCACTCCAGAGTTCTATTTTCAATGCTCCTCCGGCCTTCCGGATTCCGACAATATAGTCCCAGCCTAAGGTTTCGCAAAATCAATTGCAGAAACGGGCGCATTATTTCCTGCAGTAAAGACTTTTAAATGGAAAAAATATCAAGTATGATACGAATCTACGGCGCCGAGAAGGTCATTGACCTCATAATGTCGAACAGCTGCTTTCAAAATGTTTTTTTTTACTTAAAACTTGTCAAGCTGGATGCCTAGCGTGTACGAGGGCCGACAACCTCTGGTCAGTAGAATGAGTTAAGTGAGCGCACCTGTACCCGGGCAGCCAGCGCGGCAGCATGAACCGGATGACCGGCACCAGGTCGATGTCGAGCTTGAAGCCCGGAGCCCTAATCTGCAGCGTGTACGCCGGCCCCGTTTCCTTGTACTTCAGCTGGTACACCTTCACGAATTGCGTACAGTTATGTAGAGTTAGGTCTAAAATGCACTTCCCCGATCTCTCCACCATAGTTGCACCATATTGTTGGACTATAACCACGGTCAATTTCTAGAATGGACCATTTACAGACTCTCAGACTCAGACTCAGAACGTCGCGCGAACGGTAAAGGAAAACTTTGTGAGTAATTACTTTTCATGGAGCACTTGCCACTTATGTTATGTGTTGGACAAGTTTACGATATTTAAAACCGCCTGTCCTAAGCACAACAATATTTTAAAAGTTACTTTGTCCGGAGAATACCTTACTTAAATCATCCAACCACGGAGAGGCCTAGGGGTCAGGTCACACCGAAACGAAATGCGACGCGACGCGGTGCAGATTTTTAAGGTAGCGATTAAAAATTCAACTTTATGCACTACACAACAAGATACACGTTTCATTGCAAGAATTGGAATTTCGAGTTGCGCCGAGCTGCGTAGCGCGGCGCCGTTCTTGCAATGCATCGTGTATCTTTTTGTGTAGGGAATAAAGTTTGAAATGCTGCGCCGCGTCCCGTAGCGTCGCGTGTCGTTGTTATCTGACGCTAAGTTTTAGCTAGATATAACTCTAACGGCCGCACTCGGAGACATTCAATACTTACTTAGTAGAGACTTTGACAGAAACTGTTTTATTTCAAAATCTGTACTAAAATATCTCTGAGTGCGGGCGTGAGCTAAGGGAGTTTTCACATATCTTATATAGTATACCTTGTTGCCGACTGTGGCGCGGCCGCCCATGTTATTCAACGCCTTCTGTACGACGCTGTTGAGCCAGAAGCGGAACTTGTTCTGCAGCAGGTACTTCTCCGCGTCCCGCCACTCCCGGGTCACTTTGTGGCAGTTCTCCCAGTCCTGGGGTGAGGGGGATAAAGTCATAACATAACACATATTAGGCTGGGACTATACGCTCCGGAATCCGGAAAGCCGTAGAAAAATCTGAGCATCGGATTTTTGGCAAATTGGCGGTGGAGTACACAGTATGATCCTTATCGAATTAAATACGTTACTCACTTTAAGTATTTTATACACATTATAGTAGCCCTTTAAACTATACAGCTTGAATTAATATCTTATATTTAGAAGTCATCGTAAAATTTATATTCAAGCGCGAAAAATATATATCAAGCGGTCTCGCACGTCGCGTCGAGGTGATAGGGTTTTTACCGTTTTTACCCACTGGGTACGAAACCCTATAAACATTTTCAATAGTGTATGCAGAAGTATATTGCAGTCAGTAGAGTTATTTGGAGAAGAAGTTTTTTCTCCAAGAACACATTCCACGCGGGCAAAGCCGCCGGCAAATGCTAGTATAAGTATATTCTAGATCTGGAATCCATAGCTTTGGTTAGTCTTCATTGTTAATAGTTTTTGTGGTTGTCGGTTGACGACAATGAGCTACTGATTTGGTAAGACTGGTCGTGAATTTTCTGATGCTAACGTTGGGATTTTTGGACCAAATTCATTCGCTTACCTTCTGTTTGTCAAGATGGTCGAACCCGTTGACGATCTTGAGGCGGACGTAGCCGGGTATGTAGGGCTCGAGTATGATGCCGTCCACGCCGTCGCTGTAGCTGACCGGCAGTCGGATGACGATGTCCATGTCGAACTCGTCCAGCCGACCAACCTTAATGCCGTCTGACACGCTGCCGCCGTACGTTACCTGACGATGAAGAATCACATGTCTATTATGGTCTATGAGCGCTTTTTTGGTCTATAGGGAGTAAGGGTCGGTTCACACCGCGACGATACGCGGCGCTCTATTTTAAAATAGCTATTCAAAATTGAACTTCATTCAATACACACAAAGATACACATTTCATTTTCAGTCATACACTGCAAATGCGCTGTGGTGCGCAGTGCAACCTGACATCTTCTTTTGTAATGAATAAAGTTCAATTTTGAATAACTATCTTAAAAATGTAGCGCTATGTCGCGTATCGTTTCGTTTCGGTGTGAATTGACCTTTAGACAAAGTACAAGAGCGAACCGATACCTAAGTTAGATAAAAATTAAATGCATCGGATAAGCCACGTGATAGCGACGAATTGAGTCATTCGCATAGGATAAGCCACGTGATAGCGACGATTTGAGTCATTCGCATAGGATAAGCCACGTGATAGCGACGAATTGAGTCATTCGCATAGGATGAGCCACGTATCACGACGAATTGTTATTCCCATTGGTGTCAACAGTTTATTCCTTTCTAATATCGTTGTCGTTTTTAATTTATCCCCGTTCCTAATGAAAGTATTTGAGCTATTGATTAGTTAATCAGTGTCCTCGTCCTTTTCAGTCAAGTTTTCTTAAAAAAAAATCGCATCCGACACAACTGACGTCTTTTCGGCCTGAACGGATGCGAGCTCATACACGGAAAAATCAGTTCATTCTGGTTTGCCGCGAGCTACGGTCGTGTTTATTAATTGTAAACTCACTACGCTTGTACACGATACACGCCCGCACGATTTGTCACATTAAGTCCATCCGTTCAGTCCAGAATTAATGTTGCCAACTTAATTATTTTACAAAGTTTTACTACTTTATCATCTTACGATACACCAACATATTATTATTATGGTGACATAGGTACTCCTTGTAATTTGATATATTGAATTGAATTTGTAAATTGATATATTGAAATAAGATTTTGCACCAAGGTATAACCCTGGATCCTAAAGCACTAAATAGAACTCCTCAGTCTTTAATGATACACGTTTAGAAATTTCGGAATTGTTTAAAGAACTGCAAGCATATGCCACTTACAGTAATCATCGTCCTCATCATCATCACCACCATTTTCTTACGATACACCAACATATTATTATTATGGTGACATAGGTACCTACGGCAGGGTAAGGAATACCCTGGATCCTAAAGCACTGAACAGAACTCCTCAGTCTTTAAATATACGCGTTTGGAAATTTCGGCATTGTTTAGAGAACTGCAAGCATATTATGCCACTATGTATCTTACAGTAATCATCATCATCGTCTTATTTACAATACCTAATGGAATATTGGCGCGTATTCAATTATACAGTCAATATTTTATTTGAAACGTTCTTAAAATGTATTAATAATAATTTAACAAATATCACTAAAAAGGGAAAAATTATTAAAAAAAATAAAAAATTAAACCGACTTCCAAAGTAAAAACACCCAAAAAAGTATGAAATAAATCTTATTTTCTAAATAATTCCCCTTTGAATTAGGCAAAAATTTTAAATATTTCTCTACTTAATCTTCATATTTTTGAAGTCGGTACCATGGTATCTACAAAAAACTCTGCGATGGCATAGATAATATGTCTATATTTTAAAGATAGGTTACCATACCCATTCTAAGTTTTAAAAAAAACTATCACAAATAATATTGTATTTTCAGAAGCTATTAAGACGGATACAATATTACCTAACCCTTATCTAGGAGATAATAGGTCTTTACCTATGAAATTGCCAGCCTGCAGTACGGGCCATTTCAAATCAAAATATTTTTTGTTTGGCTAAGAATTCTAATTTCAAATTAATTTTATTTTAAAAAAATGGACTTCTTTTTCCAAAAGTAGTCATTTGTTTATTGATTAGTGTTACATTTTCATCGCATTTCAATCTTTTTCGTCATCATGGATACGTTAAAAATTCGAGTAATTATGGAATATGAGTACCGTCGTGGCAGCAACGCGGCACAAGCGGCACGCAACATCAACGACATTTACGGAGCTAACACTACAAACCAACGCACCACCTATTATTGGTTTGCTCGCTTCCGTTCTGGAAATTTCGACCTGAAAAATGAACCTCGCGGTCGTCCGAAGACTTTGGTCGACAATAACGAATTAAAGGCGATTGTGGAAGCTGTTTTAGCAGAACGGCTGAATTAGCAGGAGCTTTCTACGTTAGCGTCAAAACAATATTGGTCAATTTGCGTCAAATTGGCAAGGTAAAAAAGGTTGACAAATGGGTGCCCCACGAACTCAATGATCGCCAGCGCGAAGTACGTGTCGAGACGTGCCTCGCACTGCTCAACAGACACACAAATGAAGGAATTTTGAACCGCATTGTTACCTGCGATGAAAAATGGATTCTGTTTGATAACAGCAAGCGCTCAGCAAGTTGATTGGATCTTGGTTCAGCATCTAAACAATGCCCTAAATGAAAACTTACCCCAAGAAAAGTGATAGTCACTGTTTGGTGGTCTAGCGCCTAAGTGATTCATCACAGCTTCTTACCAAACGGGGTGAGCATTACTGCAGATGTGTACTGTGAAGAACTGAACACAATAATGGAGATGCTGGCACATCTCCAACCAGCATTGGTCAATCGCTCGTCTCCGCCGCTCCTGCACGACAACGCGCGACCTCATACTGCACAGCAGACGGTCTCCAAGTTGCAAGAACTTGGGTAGGAAGCTCTCCGTCATCCGCCCTACTCACCAGACCTTGCGCCTACAGACTACTACTTTTTCCAAAATTTGGATAACTTCTTGGCGGGAAAAAAATTCAATACCCGAGAGGCAGTACAAAATGCCTTTGAAGAATTTGTTGCCTCCCGTCCAGCTGATTTCTTTAAGAAGGGCATCAATAAACTGCCACTGCGATGGCAAAGATGCATTGATTGCATGGGTGATTACTTCGATTGTTACAAATAAAAATACATGAAAAAAATTCGTTTAAATTTTTTCCTACAAAACGGCAATTTCATAGGTAAATAACTAATATATTAAAATTAAAAAGTACGTGTAAAAAAATTATTATAAGTATATTTTTTTACTCTGTGCTATTACTATATTGCAGGTATATTTGCTAAAGAAGTTTTTTGCCACGAATACTCTCCCACGCTCATAAGTCTTACCTGACTCGAGTATTTCTTGAAATAATTGCACTGTTTCTCCATATTCCTTTTAATTTGATTGAATACACTTTTGAACACTTCTTGCGACGTACTGAAATCATCGTCCTTCAACGCAATGAACTGTTCGGACACCTGTTGTAGGTACACATCGAGATTTCTTCCTTTAGACATTATCTGAAATATATTAAGAACTTTAATTTAAGTACATGTAAGACAATAGACACATACCTATTAATAAATCTCCAAAACAATAACAACTGCTGTTGTTACAAAAATCAAATCAAAATCAAAAAAGTTTTATTTCCATATAGGTTACAAAGCAACGCTTATGGAATTGTCCCTACGTGATGCCTACCACCGGTTCGGGAACTCGGCGAGAGGAACCGGCGTGAGAAACTCGCACGGGCCATCTTTTATCAAAAAGATGGAAAATTGTTATTTAAAAAAAATAACAGATACACATAGAGCATAGAAGCAGCCGTGCAGGTGGCCATCCTATTCCCCTTAGTGTGCGATCGTCAATAAAATAATTGATCCTCAG
This sequence comes from Phengaris arion, assembly GCA_963565745.1. Classification (NCBI taxonomy): domain Eukaryota; kingdom Metazoa; phylum Arthropoda; class Insecta; order Lepidoptera; family Lycaenidae; genus Phengaris; species Phengaris arion. Next base: position 4,323,904 of record OY751439.1, on the reverse strand, counting down.
TAGAGCTGTTCTTTTTTAAACAAACGTTCTTTTTTAAATGTATTAATGGAAAAATTTTGAACGTTTTCTGGGATTCTATTATATAGACGTATACATTGACCTTTAAAGGATTTGCTTACTTCACTTACAATAATATTGAACGTTTTCTTATTTCAATGTCAAATAGTCTTACAATAATGTCAACTACTCCACATCATGGCGGTCCACGACAAATAGATTCTTTACGTTCAGTCATTTACTTGAAAATTTGATCAGTTTTGACACAAGATTTCCCGGCAGCCATTTAAAAAATCGTCTTCAATAGAAATCAACATTTCTAAATCTATTCACGACCTTGTTACCATGGATTAAGAACTATTTTGTAACGAACTGTTTTGGATAGAATATTTCTTTTACAAGTTAGGCCTCTATTACTACTGAACTAAGAAAGTTATTTAAGCTATTTATAGATATAATGAATTATAAAATAATACTGAGGCGTTTTAAAAACAATAAGAGGTTGCTAAGACGATTTTTTAATTTAGGTGTTCGTTTGCGAGCTTTTCAACTTTAAAGCGCATTTTTTTATATATATATATATTTTTAATAGGTCCCCCTTTAAATGCTAAACAGCTAGCCAGCTTGGCTAAATTGGCTCGAAAAATTTGAAAAAATTCGTGATGGTATTCCATGTGATGAACTGAGGGAAAACTTACTTATACAGGGTGTGGCGTAATTAATGGATAATCCTTCACCAGCAGCTGGAGAATATCATAACGGATCAGAAAAATACAATTCATGTTTAGTAAAAGTATCATGGTTTTTTAGTTATCGGCCATTTTTAAAAAATTATGAAAATTTTACCCTTGCTCACTAATTTTGTTGTCACAGTCGCAAAAACATGAATTATCTCTATCAGGTTTTTATTTATTATACTTAAATAGTTGTATTATCAAATGTATTATGTCATTTTTGTGCTGTTGCCTATTTTATTTTTACAAATGCTACCGGAAATAAGTTTTTTTCTTTCAAATCTTTTTTTCTTTGTGTTTGATCTCACATATCATAAAAAAAAATGTATGGGGACTTGACTGAACAGCTTACAAATAATTAGAATATTTAATTGAGATTGTAAAAAGGTATAACACATGGTATTTAACCCTTAGATTTCAAAGTGATTACCTTGATGACTTTGGTGAAGGCCTATTTTCCTAAAAACATACGTCTCAGAAAATATTTTAATTATTTCTTTTTTTTATATTTATACTATCTTTTTCACTATCACATTATACATTTTATAATAAGGACAAAGTAAAGCTATTCAACTCGTAGAAAAATTCCCACCGAAAGACCCAGACCCAACTTTTTGTACCTGCTTTATTACCTGCTCCGACGACGAAAAACAAAAGACGGAAAAGTTGTCCCATTCTTTCATGCAATGGGTGAAAGAGACACACAGAAGACTAACATTGTTTGTCGTAGTGATACTAGTTTTAGAGGGTTGCTAGAGTCAGTGTGCTACCATACTACTATCAAGAGATACGTTTTGTTAGTAATAAAGAATTTATTATTATTGATAAAGACCTAAGAGATAAGTGACCTCGGACTTGATTTTGCTCAGTGACATGGACTTGGTAATCCCGTGATACAAATATTGGTCTTGTGCTCTAACCCCGGACTTGTTTTTTGCTAGTGATTTGGACTTTTAACCTGGACATACCGCGCATCGAGTGCAATGCCTCGATTTGTATACACACCCGCGGAATATGCAGAAATGCATTTTATTTACGGTCAGTGTGGTGGTAATGCAAGTCAAGCCGCAGAACTCTATCGAGCAAGGTTTCCTAATGCCCGTGATTACCGGGTATTTCCGAGAGTGCATAATGCGTACAAGGAAGGCAAAATTCCTGGAACTGGTGTCGGTGGTACTAGCGGCGGGAGGCCACGCCAACATGATGACGACATAGTCCTTGCTGAGGTTGAAGCTGATCCAACCGCCGTGCGAAAAATATCAAGCCGTATAGGCATATCAACAAGAACTGTAAACAGGATTTTAAAACGCGAGAAGCTTCATCCCTTTCATTATAAACGTGAACAAAGTCTTCTGCCAAGGGACTACCCTTTAAGATTAGCATTTTGTCAAAGAATGTTACGAAAAATAAGAAACGAACCAAATTTTTTTGACAAAATACTATGGAGTGACGAATCTTCTTGTAAAAAAGACGGCTATTTTAATATGCATAATTTGCACAGTTGGCAGCTGACTCTAGTTAGAGAAGATAGATCCCAGTACCAATTTAAAATAAATTTGTGGTCTGGTATCCTTAATGGTGAAGTCATCGGCCCGTTCGAGCTGCCAGACACATTAACCGCCGAGAGATATCTAAATTTTTTACAAAATGATCTCCCTGAACTTTTGGAGGACGTGACTTTGGAGAATAGAAGGGACATGTGGCTGCAGCACGATGGCTGTCCTGCACATTATGCCCGTAACGTTCGCGAATATTTAGACGCGACATTCCCCCAAAGATGGATTGGCCGTTTGGGATATTTTCTTTGGCCTCCAAGATCACCAGACCTTAACCCTCTGGGTTTTTTTATTGGGGTTGTATAAAAGAGAAGGTGTACAAAAAACCAGTTACATCAGTGGAAGATTTACGCGAAAGAATATTTGCCGCTGCTCGAGAAATTAAGGAGGCAGGCCAAGCGCAACGAATAAAACAATCGTTTATTAGAAGGTGCAGGGCCTGCATTAGAGCTCGGGTGGTCATTTTGAACACTCGTTATAAATGTGAATAATAAACTGTGCAAAGATAACCTTCTTTTCTTTCAACTTCTTTAAATTTAATTCATAAATGAATTAAATAATTTTAAAATAAAATTTTAATGAAACCTGTCATTAAGACAATAAATGGGATCTTTTTTTATAAATTATGAAAATTCTTTGAAGCCGAAGAATCAAATACCATCTGTTATACATTTTAAAATCTCAATTGAATAAGCTAATTATTTGTACAGTCAAGTCCCCATACATTTTTCTTACGATATGAGTGATCAAACAAGAAGAAAAAATTATCTGAAAGAAAAAAAATATTTTCGGTTACATTTGTAAAAAAAAATTAGGTAGCAGCACAAAAATGTCATGATACATTTGATAATACAACTATTCAAGTATAATAAATAAAAACCTGATAGAGATAATTCATGTTTTTGCGACTGTGACGACAAAATTAGTGAGCAAGGGTGTCATTTTTATAATTAGAAAAAAAATGGCCGATAACTAAAAAACCATGATACTTTTACTATACATGAATTGTATTTTTCTGATCCGTTATGATATTCTCCAGCTGCAGGTGAAGTATTATTCATTAATTACGCCACACCCATGTATGTAACATAATTAGTTCAGAAGTAATAGAATAGACCTTTGTAAAATGCGCTATATTAGAAAACTTAAAAACAAAAATGACGAAATAAGTAAACACGTTAAATATTAGTATAATGGTACGGAACCCGTCGTGCGCGAGTCCGACTCGCACTTGGCTGTTTTTTTTAATTCGTTACTAAAATCAAAAATATGCAAACGCACGAACCCTAACTAATCAATGATTGCAAATTATAAACAGTTTGCAATCGTTTCAAGAAAAACAATAGTACGTAAATCAAACACATAACTTTTCAGTTACGATAATATATTAAGTTAATACCTAAAGGTATTTACTATCGTAACTGATAAGTGAATTATGCATTTTTTATCATAAAACTAGATAATAAGACTTACTTAAAATCTTGATGAACACTATACAATAATAATAACTCTAACTCTCCATAAATATTAAGACTTAAGTTGCACTAGAGTTCCCAGTTCCCAGCGGAATACCGACGTTTTATATGAACCGCTATTGCGTCCGGTTACTGACTCGAAAATCAAAATACGTGTACACAACTACCCAATGATTTCTACACTACGTGTACCCGTGAGCGCTGAGCACGACTGTGCCGTATCAACGCGCTCTATATAATGGAGTATAGTAGAGTATACTGTATACAGACAGAGACAGATGTAGTGTTCATTTTTTGTCTGGAGTGACTGTGGACTGCGACTATTTTAACATCCTGATATCTATAAAAAAGTGCGCGACAGCATACATATAAAGCACTCAGGTGACGAAAAATACAAAAATCGCAAATAAAAAGTGGCGAAATTTAATCCAAATTGACACCGAAATATTATAAGTTGGCGGCTTCATTTCCGAGTTGGTGACTATTATACGATGTAAGCAGCTATAAAACCAGATTGGGTTGATCAATTAATGGCTGCTAAAAGTTCAATTTGCAGGCTACGGAAAATCGCATTTTTGGATACTGTTGGAGTTTGTTTTCCTTTGGTATGGGTGTCGTTTTCAAAGTTTTTCGGGTGCAGAATAATATGAAAATAAAATCGATTTTGAAATTACAACATGGCGTACATTTTAATCATTAAAATTATTATGGGTGTCCTTTTCCAGGTGGGGGTGGGGGTTCCGTTTCTGGGGGTGCTGATCACAAAATTGATTTCCAATTTCAATTTCCAAAACGGAGAACTTTCATTCTTCGTAAAAATGACATGAGTAGGTACTAATTTAAAAGTTGTTGCGGATGCTGATTAGGATTGATGATTATTAACACAGTAAAGTATTCAATATTCGGATTTTTGACACCCAAAATTTTATTGTTTTGTCGCAAGATTAAATACATGCCAAAATAAAATTGCTACATTGATACATGCTGTATATTATGAGAGTGATTGTCAAATTCCGCTACATCCATTGAGTTGAGTAACGAACACCGTCGTCAGACCCTTATCTGAATATCAATACCGAATATCCGCTACATCCATTGAGTTGAGTAACGAACACCGTCAGACCCTTATCTGAATATCAATACCGAATATCCGCTACATCCATTGAGTTGAGTAACGAACACCGTCAGACCCTTATGTGAATATCAATACCGAATATCCGCTACATCCATTGAGTTGAGTAACGAACACCGTCAGACCCTTATCTGAATATCAATACCGAATATCCGCTACATCCATTTTTTATATAATATTTATTTTTAAATTTGAAAACTAACAATAACTAAACTTAAATGAGGCGAAGATTTGAATCCACTTTTTTTTACTTTATTTATAAAACGGTACTTATATCATTTAGTAACTAAGTATGACAGCCTCCGTGGTCTAGTGGTTAGAGCTTGGCTCTCGACTCGGAGGTCGTGGGTTCGATTCCCTCATTGGAACAAAAAAATGTTGTTTCCAAGTTTTGTTAGGACAATTCAGGCTGATCACCTGATTATCTGACAAGAAAGATGATCCATGCGTCGGATGGGCATGTAAAAAGTCGGACCTGCGCCTAATCTCTCGCCAGTCGTGTCGGTTATCCGTCCCACTGGGTTACGAGAGTAAAGGAGGAGAGAGTGCTCTTGTGTACTGCGCACACACTTGGGCACTATAACATAACTCCTGCGTAGCTGGCATGGTTTCAATGAAACAGGCCACCGTCACCGAAATCGGTGTGGGGAGCTATGACAGAGGAAAAATGTCATGTACTGTAAAATTGATCTTTTTGGATCTGACCGCTATAGACGACACATATTATAATAGTTAAGCTAGTAAATCAGAGATATATACAGACTTAACTTATAAAATGCGCTTACTTGAAGTTTCATCCAAGCGGAACGGAAAGTACGGAACCCGACGTGCGCGAATCCGACTCGCACTTGGCCGGTTTATTATTTATCATTTGGCGCAATTCTTTGAACTCAAAATTATCGCAAAAGTTTTAGTTCCTCTGGATTCTGGTGGAACATCCGGCGATACTTTCAACTTGGCTTCCGAGAGATCTCAGTCTTACTAACTTAACTAAGTACTACAAAGTTTTTGTTTCTTCTAAGTTACGCTAGGGCTTACGAGGCTATGTCATTCTACACCGACATGAATGTTTTTGCAAGTGGTTTTGATTACATAAGTGTAAAGATACACATCATTGACTGCATATTAAGTAGTTTTAATATATATACAGGGTGTCCCAAGAAATAGTGTCAAGCGTAAGTCCAGAGTTAGAGCACCTCTTGGAGTACCCGAATCACCCCCATGTATGTTCCGCGATTATTCGTAGTTTTCGAGTTATAATTTTTTTTTCTGACTTTTTGAAAAATTTCGATCTAAAAAACTTAAAAATTTAAATAAAAAAAGTAGAACACATTTTAATGTTTTTCTTTTTGCTACTGAATTATCTTAAATGGTATTTTTATGTCTAAAATAATCAGCTTCGTAACTTTGGTGAAAATTTAGAAAACAGTAGTGTAAAGTCAAAATTTTAATGTTAGTGAATAATTACTTAAAAATTCAACTTTAGATTAAAAATATAAACAGGCGAATTCATGGTTTCTAAGTATGTGTAAAAACTTCTCTTGACTCTCTGCTTTCATAATAATTTAAAAAAAAGTACTTAATAGGGCTACTTTGGCTTAAATCGGCCATCAAAGACAGCGAGGTGAAAATTTCATAAAACTCGACATCTGAATATTTTTTTTTTAAATTCCAATTATTTATTAATAAACCAAAAATGATTGTAGAAAAGCTAAAAGTGAATTATTTGAAGGTCAAAAATAACTGTTCCTGCTGCCATCTTTTTGACCTTCAAATAATTCATTTTTAGCTTTTTTAATAATTTTAATATAACTAAGAATAAATGAAACAAAACGTTATTTTCAAAGTATTTATTATTCGATCGCTTAAAGAAAGTTTTCAAAATGACGACCTTCGTGCTTAATACATATTCTACATCGTCTAAAAAAGTATTCTTTTAAATTTATAAATGCAATTCTGTTGTTTTTTATTTTTTCTTCTGCTTGTCTTAATTTTGTTCTTAACAAAACTAACTTAACGTTTGTAATGTCCTTGGCGTATACTAATTCCTTGTAGTATCCCCAGACAAAAAAATCTATGGGGTTCAAGTCGGGGGACCGTGGCGGCCACGCAATGGGCCCTCCACGACCGATCCATCTGCCTGGAAATGTTTCAGACAAATGTCGTCTAACATTTCTAGTAAAGTGGCATGGAGCGCCGTCGTTTTGAAAAATCATATTTCTCCGCGTTAGTAGGTCTACATCTTCTAATAAGACGCCGAGATCACGTCGTAGAAATTGCAAGTAGGCCTCGCCGTTCAGTCGGTCCGGTAGTTCGAACGGACCAATCAGCTGTCCGTTTAGGATGCCTGACCACAAATTGATACTAAATTGTTCTTGGAAATTAGATTCCCTTGTGAGGTGTGGATTTTCAATACTCCACGAATGGTAGTTATGCGCATTGAACACCCCACATCGCTTAAAATGTGATTCATCAGTCCATAGAATATTTTTAAAGAAATTTTCGTTTTCAGCTTGTCTCCGTAACATTTCCTGACAAAATGCCACCCTTCTCGGGTAGTCTGCGGGCTTGAGCTGCTGAACTTTCTGGATGTGATATGGGTGAAAACGCTCTTGACGAAGTATTCGATGTGCTTGTGATTTTGGAATTCCGATTCGACGTTCTATTGTTCTTACACTAACTGATGGCTCTCTTACCACTTCTTCGAGCACTGATTGGACAGTATCTGCGTCACTCATTTCAGATGGGCGCCCCGATCTTCTACCTGGTAGGCGTCCTTCCATGTAAGAGTTATGTACTCTTAAAATCATGCGATGATCAGGCCAAGTTTCAGGCTGAGGTCCACCTCCACTTTGTACTTGCTGCCGGAACAACCTGGCTGCTTCAGAAGCATTTCCTCTTGCTTATCCATAAAAGTAATTCTTGCGATGAAAAAGACATCACAAAATGAAGAGCTCGAAAAGTCCGTTAAGAATGCCAAATTTGTCAAAATCCCGTATTCACACAAAACCAAATCGTAATCGCACTCAAGGTCCGTAAAGAAAGCAAAGTTCGTCAAATAATCAGTAATCACAAATGAGCGTATCGTACGTAAGGCGCAAACAAAAGCAGACAAACGACTGGCGCCAGGACACAATAGGCGCTCGCACTACACCCCGGCCCCCGCCTCATCCCCTTGTCACTAAAGAATAGCATTCCTCAGTTACAGTTATCCCTTTCGCCAATGAGAGTGAGAGAGATAGCAATAATGCGGTTTCTTTCATATCCTCTCACTCAGACAATTTTTTAGCAGGTAAGTACTGCATTACATCCAACACTACAACCGATGTGATCCGCGAGAAAAATATTTAAATATGGGTTTCATGTAGTTAATTTTTGCTAAATTGTAACTAATCTGAACCTTACAAATTATAAAAAGACCAGATATTTTTTTTATCATCTGATAGCAACTTGGCAAATTTTATGAAATTTTCACCTCGCTGTCTTTGATGGCTGATTTAAGCCAAAGTAGCCCTATTAAGTACTTCTTTTTTTAAATGATTATGAAAGCAGAGTCTAGAGAAGTTTTTACACATACTTTGAAACCATGAATTCGCCTTTTTAGATTTTTAATTTAAAGTTGAGTTTTTAAGTAATTATTCACTAACATTAAAATTTTGACTTTACACTACTGTTTTCTAAATTTTCACTAAAGTTACGAAGCTGATTATTTTAGACATAAAAGTACCGTTTAAGATAATTCAGTAGCAAAAAGAAAAACATTAAAATGTGTTTTACTTTTTTTTATTTAAATTTTTAAGTTTTTTAGATCGAAATTTTTCAAAAAGTCAGAAAAAAAATTATAACTCGAAAACTACGAATAATCGCGGAACATACATGGGGGTGATTCGGGTACTCCAAGAGGTGCTCTAACTCTGGACTTACGCTTGACACTATCTCTGGTGGGTATATCTTAACTCTGGAACGAACTGTCACCAGCAGTATTTCCGGACCTATACGACCTGCAAACCTTCAAGAGAACGTATTCCCTCTTAAAAGGCCGGCAACGCACCTGCAGCTCTTCTGATGTTGCGAGTGTCCATGGGCGACGGTAGTTGCTTACCATCAGGTGACCCGTTTGCTCGTTTGCCCCCTTATTTAATTAAAAAAAAAAAAAAAGACTTCAAGCTGTTAATGTTACAAGTGATAAAGTAATTTAAAGAAAATTAAAAAAGCATTAATATTAATTTCTGCTTGTCTTTTTGACAAATCTTGTCGCCAGAAGAAAGGTTCTTGCAAAATGTCATATCAATGGTTAAAAGTCATACATTTTAAATGTTTTTTGAGTACGTACTAATTTCAAATGGATATGGCTTAACTTGACAATGGACTGGAAAATGTAATCATGCATCAATGTGAATGGTAAGTAAATGCTGATAACCGTCTTACCTGCATTTACCTACTGGTTGTGGTCTGACCCATAGGATGTACTCATAATAATCACGAGTACCTACTTAAATAGATGTATATAAACTTTTTACTTTTTCAGTCCCGATGAATCAAAAAAACAAAATCTGCCGCCGCGGTCCACCGCCACGGGGGCGTCGCCTGGCCCGCCTGTGGTAAACTATACACCACCTTCTGCGGCAAAGTCTAGTGTGAACCCCTTCTGGTTTGGGGCAAAGTCTCACGGTTCGTCTGGAGCAACACCTGTGGCAATCCCTGAAGCAACATTCGGACAGCGACTAAAGCAATGCCTCAGAGAATGTGTGGGGTCACCTAGCCCAACACCTAGCGCGACGTCTATTTCTGAGGCTAAATCCGAGATAACTTTGGGGCGAAGTCCAGACCATATATTTAGACAGAGTCTGGGGCCAGTTAGTACATCGTCTGGGGCAAAATCTAGAACCACTCGAGAAACTTCTGGGGAAACACCTGGGACAACTGGTACGCCACATTGGGCATGGTACGGAGCTCTGTCCAGGGCTATATATGAAGCGTTGTCTAAGGTAACTTCTAGGTTTCCTGGGGCTTCGTCAGCCACATCTGCGGCGCTTTCTGGGGCAACTATAGCAACGTCTACGCCTTCATCCTCAACGTCGTCTTGGGCGTGGTTTAGAACTCAACCTGAGACATCGGGGGCAAATTCTGGAACACCAACAAGAAGAAAGTCTGAGGCTTCGCCTAGGGCAGCGTCGGAGAGAAATTCCTGGTCAGGAATTGTCCAAATCATGAAATGGCTTACAATAATACTTAGTGGAACAGTTGCGGCAACTTTGCTACGTTTCTACAAAAAACACAACAAGAGGAAAGAGCTATTGGGGAGAAAAGAGTCCTGTTTTTCGACATCTAAAATTCCAGACTTAATTACCACAGAGACAGAGATTAATCCGAAAAAGGTAGGAATATAATTTTAAACGTTTACCGACCTATAGATTTATTTGCAATGTATAATACATACATGATACAGATACATAAGTTATATTTGAAAACGACGTAAGGAAGGCTCTGCCACTCTGCTAAGAATGTTAGTTATTCTCTCTTATTCTATTTTATTATTAGTCTACATCTGTTTAGGTAATATGTAATATATATATATATATATATATATATATATATATATATATATATATATATATATATATATATATATATATATATATATATATATATATATATATATATATATATATATATATACTTATTTTAGTACATATCGTGTTGTGGTTGGTATATTACTCACCGTTATTCTGCTTACTTACAGAAAAGTTCATACCAATATAGACCTTTCTATATTTGCGAATAATTTTTTGAGCGTCCAAATAAAACATCATGTCGATTGCCCACCAGTTCAAGGAACCTCTAAGAGTAACACCCATTAATATAAACAAATCAAATGAAATACAAAACTCCATCGGTTACCAACGTTAATTATAAACTTAATAAAGGAAGTGATGTTAAAACAAAGAGTTTGTTTAACTACTGAGGCCCCCAAGGGTGAGTGAAAGAGAAATATATACCTATAATAATCATTTTATTCTATAAATTATACATTGTGCCAATGAAAAGCATACAAAACGCCAATCTGTCGGGACATTTGTATACTTATCAATTTCAATAGCAATTATTGTTGCATGACTCAAACATACTTTGACGCTTACAATTATAAGAAGCATAGGTAATATTTTTATTTTACAAATAAAAATATTACATATGCTTCTAGCGAAAACTAAGGCAAGATTTACTTTATTCCAAGTATTATATAGTTAGACAGGAGGAACAAATTTCGTTAGTGATAAATGATATCCGATGTGTTGCGCGCTCCCTAGTGTTTATGTCCTAGGTCATCACTCATCAGGCGTCCCGTTCAAATGTGACGACGTATGTCCTAAGTTGCCGGTCAGCGCTAAAATGCAGATTTCGACGAAAATTCGTATGAGTGAACTAGCTTATATTAGTTTATTCGGAATCTACGAAAATTTTGCTTTAATAAGTATTTAATATAATAATCTAAAAAAATTAACAAGTGGAATCATTTCGAACGTCTAATCGCACAAGTTTGTAAAATCACACCTTTGTTGTCGAAAAAATCATTTAAAAAACAATTTAAGACGCTAGACACATTTTAAATAGACTAATTATATTAAAAACAAGTTATTTTATTATTATATAATAGACACAATATCCTCTGCTTAAGAAAATTGCAAAAAAAATATAGTTTAAAGCGAATGCGTTATTTCAAAAATAATCATTGTAAGACACGCGAGTTCAAAAGCCTTTTTGGACCTGATTATCTACATAAAATGTATATTTTGTGGTCTCCTATTAAACCTTACCTAATATAGAGTTTCTTTTAAAAAAATCATGTATATTAAGTGGCCCGATCATTAAAAATCTTAGAATACAAAAAAAAACGGTAAAAATATCACTCTTATATAACAGGCTGATAAAAGTTTAACAGTTTGATGTTTTTACATATTATGATCTGTTTTGTCAAAAACTACACAAAATATAAGAACCAAAATAAATAAATACACATTTTTTAGGCTTTTCTAGAGTTATTAAAAATTGTTTAAAAAATTGTCAAAATTTCATAGTTAGATATGTAAAAACTTGGAGTCGTGTTTCGTCAAATTTATAAATGTTTTTGTAAGATATAAAAATTAACTTAATTGGATATTTTACATAAAAATATTAGTCGTCTTTCGTCAATTTTTTTAAATGTTTTTGTTAGGCATAAAAATTAACTTAATTCAGTATTTTACATAAAAATATTAGTACGCTAGATTATAGATTTTAAATAAAAAGTATATATTTTATTTATTTATAGTTATATCTATCACACAGTTTTTATGTTTTAGTATGTTTTTTATACGAAAATAAAAAAGTGGGTTGTATGTAGAAAATAAAACCGATTTTTAGGTTCTATGTTCATTAGTAATTTAAATTTTCGCCGCCATTTTGTTTTGCCTGGCGTCCCGACACCGTACAACGGTTACTAGCAAACATCGTATTATTATTATTTATTTTCTGATTTATTTATAACACTAACTAGTTCTTTTATTAAAGTAAAACAATCGTTACTAATATTTTCTATTATTAGAAGTTGAATATTACCAGAAATATTCATAGCTTAGGTATTAAAATACAAAAATGTTTTTGTAACGGTTATTATTTGAGTTATACCAACTCATGGATGCAACTAAATTATAAAATACAAGTTCGTAATAGCAAAACTATTACGAAAATTGATATAACCTTTATTTTAGATAAAATTAGCTTCTTGCCAAAAACTTTCTTAACAAAATTGCACTTCACAACACAGTGTAATCCAGTCGCGAAGTGTACTGAACAATGAAAGCAATTTGACACCACTTATGTTGTTTTCAATTGGCTATAGCTTTTGGTATTTGTTAGGATTATAAATGTATGTATATTAGATTTGTCATCCTTTTCATTAGCTTCAATATTAAATACATTAAAAAGAGACCAACATATATTTCTGCACGTAATTTAATTGTTGTTTGGTACTATTACTCAACTGCCGAATCAACCATACAACGGTGGTGGGACGCCTAAGAGAGGCGGGGAGAGGGAGGAGAGGGAGGGGGCGGAGAAGTGAGTTTTTATATATGACTGATCGTGGATGAAGAACATCACTTCAAAAAAGAATAGAAAATTGAAATTTGTACATCTGCGCAGTCTGTGTATAAACTTATTGAGCCGTACTTTATAAAGATAAGTTCTTCTGTAAGAATTCTAAGTAGCTTCCGACAGATAGCATTATATCCAAAATCGAATCTGGAAATTTCGCTCACAACGCCGCCAAAGCAGTTTCACTTTAAAAATGCACACGGTCCGTTCTAATCTAACGCGCCTTTAAAGAAGGGAAAATCGCATGTTTACCGACACATTCTACAAAACTTTTGTTTCTCAAAACGCGCGTTGGAAAACAACCAATTTATTCCAAAGTGTTTGATAAGAATAAAAATCAAAATTGAAACAAAATATATTTATTAATACCACCGCTCATACAAACACTGTCAGTGGACAGCTCGGGAACCGAATCCCACCCATACTAGGGCAACAACTAAAATGAACTTACAGCATTTTATACAAATAATTGTTGTAAATACCTCCGATAACCTCGACCAGTAAAAACTACACCCAAAACATAACTGACACATCTCTTAAATTGATAATTAAATATCATTTTACTGACTGTGATTAAAAACAGAGTGTAGATTATAGGCCCTCGCTCATTTAGAAACTATTCGTGGCTTCACTGTGGCGCTACCAGCAAAATATATGCGGCAAAATTACAGAGGATCTCTCAACTATCTCCCTAGCACAATTGCCATGGACGCGACGCGAGATATTTATTGCAGTGTCGACAAAGCTATTTCGCGCCAAACTAATCTGTCGGCACGAAATAGCCTTGTCTACAGCACGCGACATACCTATATCTTACGCCGAGTCTTGGCTTCAGAGTAAGCATACAAAGGCTGGTGGCGCTACTGTGACATACATAGCGAAGGCCACTCAACAATTCGAAATGCTGTAAACCCGTTCGTAAATTAACCTAAAATATAAAAATAACTACAGCTACTACTTAAACTGATATGCTTAATGTGATGCAACTTCGTCCAAGAAAAATAAAATAAATGTTTAACGCAGACAAGTTGCATCCGAAAATGGCGATTCTGTAACAACACAGAGAATACTCTCAGAATGCAAAAAAAAACCACTTTTTTCTGTATTCTGAGAGAAAATCGTATAAATAATAAGTACAAAGGTAATAATTCACTAGTGTTACAACAGAATCGCATTTCAGTCCACATCTTACGACCTCTATTGCACGATATCTACAAAACTTACGGTGTATCATTTAACAGGTACATCTGACGAATAGTAAACTATTTAGATTACTTGCACTTGCGAAATCGCATCTGCGCTACAGATAAATAATAACTTTAAACCCCCATTGGGTGCCTATAATTTTCACTTAAAATAAAACTTCACCATAAATAAATCGAATGTCATTTAAAAATAAATATTTATGATTAAAACCGAAACGAATTAAAGACAATACGACCAGAGTTTGGACTAAGATTGCTATAAATATTTCGTCTAAATTGGAATAATACTAGTTAATATTTAGAATACACTATATCTGTCTGTCTGAGAGTTGCGCTGGACGGACACGCGATTGCTCACACAAATAAATGTATATTTCACTACGTATAATCTGGTGTATTATCGGAACTTCTCCACGTTTACACACGTTACACTCTGTTTACATACAATTCAATCCAAATGTGAACAAAAGTATTTAATTCGGCCAAATGTTTTATTGTTTTTCTTTGTAAACGCACGGTAAAAAAGTGGATTTAAATTTGGTAGCATTATAGGCCGCTATTGTTTCTTATTGTTAACGTTTAGATGAAATTGGATATGTAAGGAACATAATATATTGGTGTTCATCGCAAAATTTTCGACAAGCTAAAATTAATATCTAGCTCCATTTTTCAATCGGCTAATAATACACAAATCAAAGATTACTTTCACGTGTAAATATTGTTTTTTGATTATCATATTTGATCCTGATAAATATATTAGATTTTGGCACTGGAAAATTATACAATACACTTTCGAAGTAGCGGGTCGCCGCCTCGTCTCACTTTAGAAACCCACACTGGTTTCACGTCATGCAATGAGAATAAGAGTAAACTTAATAAAATAAAACACTATATTTTTACAATGATCAGTTAAAATGTTGTCTTTCAATCAATTATTATTAAGTTCATGCTGTTTATGTTATTAAGTTTTTACTTTTAAAGGGAACCATACAGCAAGTTTATTCTTATTTAAACGCATGATTCCATAAAGTCTATTTCAACATTTATTTACACTGTAGGTAGCGGTATAATCACGAGCACATACATTTGCGCCAATTTTTCTTAAAATGTAAACATTACTATGCTATTATTGTGTTAACTAACATTCATTCATTACTTTTTCTAACAAATGTTTTATTATATTTCAACGTATTACGTTTCTTTGAAAATACGACCCGTACACATGTTTGTGCTCATGACTTACATAACCAGATAAAACAACGGGTATTTACACGTTAACAACAAGTACCCTGACCGTCTAACCATGATTCCGAAACGCTCGACATAACGACACACACCCACGTTCAAATAAAAGAATACGAAATTTTATAGTGCTTTAATTTTAGGGCCCCACTCAGGCTGGGACTATATTGTCCGGAATCCGGAAGGCCGGAGAAAATTCAGAGTATTGAAAATAGAACTCTGGACTAGTACAATAGAGTTGAAAGTCGAAGAGTGTCGAGTTGTCATATATGACATTGACATTAGACTCGACACTAGTGTGTTCGATTTTCTATTTATTTCTATTTACAGTGCTCTGAATTTTCCCCGGCCTTACGGATTCCGGACAATATAGTCCCGGCGTCACATGCGATAGATCGTAACGATCTGTCATTTTAGAAACCAATAGTATCGGAGCTGGCATATTAAAAAAATCTTCCATATTTAAAGTGTGTAGCGGGAAAAACGGCTTACAAAACGTGGAAGCAATTAGTCGTAGATTTTCGGACTTTTGGCGCCCTTACCTAAGAATTAACCCACCGCACAAACATACATTCATCATACACAATTAATACTTTACTTATAATTTGATCTATATTTTATCAGTAAGAATGTAGCCCATAAATGGTATACGCCCGCAACGATCTATCGCACGTGTGTGGCACCCATTATTTGTCAATTTTTTCCTGCAGTCCCTGCCGATTTGACCAACCAAGTTGATCAAATTTGAACGCGTGTAGCGGCTATAACATACACAAATATAACTTTTAAACTATCTCAATTTTGTTTATATTGACAACTCGATTCGCTCTATGGCGGCGTTCTTACAAGGAAAGTACATATTTAAATTATTTTAGTCAACCTTTTGATTTGATCTAGATTTTAGAAGTTAGGATTATATTAAATACACTAGAACAGTACAAGCAATCATAATATGCTTAACCAGGAAATTTGGCAACTTTATATGGAGTTTGACTCGAAAAATATATGATTTAGTTATTATGTATAGTGAATAGATTTCTATTTTAGTTTTGACACAATTTTGTACACTCTATCTGTGGTTAGAAATGCAATGGTCGTTGGAGCCGGATCAACAGAATAAGAGCGTTTTCACGTTGCGCGGTGCGATATCGCATGTCGCACCGATAAATCGCAAACGTATGAGATAGACAGCGATATGTTCTTATGAAACATTATACCTGTCTTTATTATCGGTGCGACATGCGATAACTGTCTGGATATTGGAAAATCGCGCTTATGTCAAAAACACAAGAGCGTACCCTAGTAATATATCGGTGCGACATACGATATCGCACTGCGCAATGTGAAAACGCTGTAAAAAATTATTTTTTCTTGATTTGGCCGTCAGAGAAAAAAATGTTATTATTTCATCTAGTTTTAGTAATATTTTCTTGGCTCAGTATAATGAATAAAGTAACATTCACACTGACGACCTTTTCGCCTTCAATTTCTTACTTCAGTGCGACCATCACCACATCTTAGTTATCAATATAATTAAGTAGATTTTATTACCTTTATGTACTTACATAGTATGTTAGATATTTAACGATTGCCTCCAATACACCTAGACTTATAAATTGACAAAGATAGAATTTATTCGACGTGTATTGTATATTGTTGTTTTGTAAATAGTAGATAATTTACGTTTTAGTATGCATGGACTGTTATTTCTACGACACGTGAAGTTTTAAATGCCAAAATAAACTGAAAAGTCTTTCGACTTTGTGTGGGTAATATATTATATGTTGGTGTATTTGTTTTATAATTGTCAATATAGTATTTACAAAAAACAAAAAAAAAACTTACATTATTGATATTCCAAAACTGTTTGTGTTAATTTAAAATTTTCATTTCCATATCTTCACGTATCGCGCACACGCAACACACGCGTTTGTAGGGACTAGACGCGCAGTACACGACGAACTCCAACAGCAACCGAGATAAAGTTATCTGATAAATACATTTCATAATAACAATAGTAATGTTGACCATTGATGTATCTTAAAAGTCGACGAACGGTGCAATCAATACTTGCAAAAACGTACACTGTCTTTTGTCTTTTCAGTACATCAATGTTTTCATACGAAATATATTACAACATTTATTATGACGAATGGATCTTACTGTGTAGTTATTTACAAACCTATCAACTGGCAAGTAGGTTCTAATACTGTATACAAATTATAAATATTAAAAAAAAAACCTTTATCCTACTGTACCTAACCGTTATTTACAAAATAATTAAGTGTTAAAAATACAAGTCCACATCTGCTCGTGAACCCTCAACGTCACAAAATATACTATTATTGTACCACGTGAAGGCTAGTTTCCGTTGAAATTTTATGACAAAAGTTCAACGATATTATACACTGAGAAGTTCGTCGACATACAAGTACAAACCCCAATGTCTAAAAAAGTATTGTCAGGAGGGTTTCGCGTACACGACGTACGATGCCATATCGCAGTCAGCTCCAGCGCGCGGGCGAGCGCCGGCCTCACCGGTAGATGGCGGCGCGGCGCTCGGGCTCGCGGCGCTACGAGCGCTTGTCGAACAGCGACAGCTTGGACTTGACCGCGCCCTCACACACCAGCAGCCGCCGCGCGCCGCCCGCGCCGCCGCCGCCGCCCCCGCCCTGCCGCTCGAAGTACTCCACGATGCGCGCGATCTGCGCCGAGCGCGCGCGCGGCCCGTCGTCCAGCAGGCTGTCCGAGCCCAGCGACGCCACGTCTTCGCTGCTGTCCGTGCACACGCTGCCCCCGCAGCGCGCGCCGCCACAGCAGCACGCGCGCAGCACGTGGCCCGCGCCCTCCTCCGCGCCGCACAGCACGCCGCTCTCCGAACCGCCCGAGCCGCGGCGCAGGGCGCCCTCGTACGCGCGCAGGCAGTCGGCGCACAGGCGGGGGCGCGGGCGCTCGCGCCGCCACCACCAGCACCGGTGGCAGCCCAGCAGCGAGCAGGGACAGGCGGCGGCGCCCGGCGCCAGGTCCTCGGCCGCCACGGAGAACACGCCGGACTCGCACGAGCCGCGCCGCCGTAGCTCCTCGCGGCGCGCGGGCGGCGGGGAGGGCGGCAGCGAGGCGGCGCGCGGCTCGTCGTCGTCGCGGCGCGGCTCGCCCTCGAGGATCTTGCGGACGCCGCGGAAGGCATGTAGAGCGCGGCGAGCGGGCGGTGCGGCGTGCGAGTCGCGCAGCAGCATGATGTGGGCGAGGCGCAGCAGGCGCTGCAGGCGGGGCGGCGCGGGCGCGGGCGGGGCCAGCGCGCAGGCGGAGCGGTGCGCCGGCGCCGAGCCCCCACCGCCGCCCGCGCCCGACGCCCACTCCAGCTCCGACAGCGAGCGCCGGTGCGACACGCTCACTGGAATTACAACAATATTATAATTTTAGAAATCGCAAGACGGCCACACATTGTGCTATACAAATGTAAAAATGACCATATCAACAAAAAATTTATTACAGCTTTGGCATATTTAGTAATCACTTGTATCTCATTTTATTTTATATTTAAAAAAAATATAGTTAACTTTGTATCCTTATAATATAATAGTTACCTACATTACGTTAAATTCTATAACTAAATGACATTTAGTTTTGTATTTAGTAATATTACTTTAGGCTTTTTTATTTTCATTACTTTATTACCATAATAAAAAAAATAAATGAAGCGGTTGGTGTGGTACGTACTGTGGTCGCGCGCGCGGTGCGGGCTGCCCTCGCTGCGCATGCGCGCGGGGCGGCGCCACGCCAGCGGCCCGGGGCACGAGCGCGGCCCCGAGGTGTCCGCCTCCTCGCTGCTGGCAGACCAACAAACCAAATTATGTATTATCTCTCGATAAATAAAGGAATTTTTCGTTATTTCAATTCTGAAAGAGATAATGAGTAAGGATTTTAGCGATAATCTAATTTAAGTGAACACTTTCAAAGGCGCGTTGTGAGATTTTTGTTGGCTATCAACGCGGTGTGATTAAAGTTTGACATACAAGAAGACGCTATGTCGCGTATCTTTTCGTTTCGGTGTGAATTAACCGTTAATGGGACTATTAATTAGAATCGTATAGGTATCCTTTAATTTCAACGTTTGCGTATAAAATATAAATTTAGTTAAGAAAATCCCTATGTATAGACTATACTTGGAAAAATAAACAATAGCGCAAAATAGAACACAAGTACTAAATATAACTTGCATGTTAAAAGCGAGCGAGCATCATTTTTTTCCCATTTTGCTAATTAAATTTTGATCAATTCCTATTTAATGACTTTACAATTAAAAAAAAAACAAAAGAGTAAAACAGAAGGTAGTTACGAAATGTTAAATTATGTTATTAAAACTTAAAAGCGAGCGAGCAACATTTTCATCCTTTTTGGCAGGTAGAACAAAATCTTTTGAACCATTGGAAAGAAAAAAATAGAAGTGTAAAAAAATAGTGCAGTTTCTGTAGTTAACTTTGTGAAACCTTGCAATATTATGCACTCTATGTACCTGTCGTAGGAGGTGTTAGGGGTCCCCCAGACGGCGTCGTCCAGCCCCGCCCGCACCTCTGCCAGCTTGTTGACGATCTCCGGGAACTGCGGCCGAGCTGCCGGGTCGTACTGAAATCAAACATAAAAAAATTAGCCGTCGCCGGAGAGTTGTCGCAAACATATTCGATGTCGATCAAATTTGATGTTTTTCTCACGATGCAGCAGTTGAAGGCGACGCGCAGGAAGTCGGGCACGGTGTCCTCGCCGCACAGCTCCACGATGAGGCCGTGGTGTCTCTCCGGCCGTGCCGCAGCATGACACTGGGGCAGTACTCACGATGCAGCAGTTGAAGGCGACGCGCAGGAAGTCAGACACGGTGTCCTCGCCGCACAGCTCCACGATGAGGCCGTGGTGTCTCTCCGGCCGTGCCGCAGCATGACACTGGGGCAGTACTCACGATGCAGCAGTTGAAGGCGACGCGCAGGAAGTCAGACACGGTGTCCTTGCCGCACAGCTCCACGAACGCCGTGTAGCTGAGGCCGTGGTGTATCTCCGGTCGTGCCACAGCATGACACTGGGGCAGTACTCACGATGCAGCAGTTGAAGGCGACGCGCAGGAAGTCAGACACGGTGTCCTCGCCGCACAGCTCCACGATGAGGCCGTGGTGTCTCTCCGGCCGTGCCGCAGCATGACACTGGGGCAGTACTCACGATGCAGCAGTTGAAGGCGACGCGCAGGAAGTCAGACACGGTGTCCTCGCCGCACAGCTCCACGAACGCCGTGTAGCTGAGGCTATGGAGTCTCTTCGGTCGTGCCGCAGCATGACACTGGGGCAGTACTCACGATGCAGCAGTTGAAGGCGACGCGCAGGAAGTCAGACACGGTGTCCTCGCCGCACAGCTCCACGATGAGGCCGTGGTGTCTCTCCGGCCGTGCCGCAGTATGACACTGGGGCAGTACTCACGATGCAGCAGTTGAAGGCGACGCGCAGGAAGTCGGGCACGGTGTCCTCGCCGCACAGCTCTACGAACGCCGTGTAGCTGAGGCCGTGGTGTCTCTCCGGTCGTGCCGCAACATGACACTGGGGCAGTACTCACGATGCAGCAGTTGAAGGCGACGCGCAGGAAGTCAGGCACGGTGTCCTTGCCGCACAGCTCCACGAACGCCGTGTAGCTGAGGCCGTGGTGTCTCTCCGGTCGTGCCGCAGCATGACACTGGGGCAGTACTCACGATGCAGCAGTTCAAGGCGACGCGCAGGAAGTCAGACACGGTGTCCTCGCCGCACAGCTCTACGAACGCCGTGTAGCTGAGGCCGTGGTGTCTCTCCGGTCGTGCCGCAACATGACACTGGGGCAGTACTCACGATGCAGCAGTTGAAGGCGACGCCCAGGAAGTCGGGCACGGTGTCCTCGCCGCACAGCTCCACGAACGCCGTGTAGCTGAGGCCGTGGTGTTTCTCCGGTCGTGCCGCAGCATGACACTGGGGCAGTACTCACGATGCAGCAGTTCAAGGCGACGCGCAGGAAATCAGACACGGTGTCCTCGCCGCACAGCTTCACGAACGCCGTGTAGCTGAGGCCGGGGTGTCTCTCCGGCCGTGCCGCAGTATGACACTGGAGCAGTACTCACGATGCAGCAGTTGAAGGCGACGCGCAGGAAGTCGGGCACGGTGTCCTCGCCGCACAGCTCCACGAACGCCATGTAGTTGAGGCCGAAGTTGTCCGTGCGCGGCAGCACGTCGGGGTCCGCGTCCACCTGCAACACACAAGTACAACGCTATTATGCAGCCAGTTTACAAATAAAAATTACATATTCTAGGAGCCTGATCAGTATTCGTTTCTCGTTCCACGAAAATATATTTTCCGTATTTTCTCTGTCGATTTCCATACTTAACACCCTGTAACTCACAACTGAATGAACTCACGATGAACCAATAAAAAAACAGCAATTTTTTTTAGTGTCAAATGTCACATTGGCGGCGAGCGTCAATTTGAAATTGCTCGATCGATACTTTACTAGATATCGCTCATAAATTCATACTAAGCAGTGGCACCCTATTACGGTCTCGGGTCGCGGTCCCGCGTCGCGGAAGGCTACCATAAGAATGGACTCCACTTACCCTGGCGATGAGCTGGCAGAGGATGATGCCGTAGGAGAAGATGTCGGAGCGGTGGTCGTAGAACCGGCCGTGGAGGCACTCGGGCGACATCCACCACGGCGATCCCACCGACGGCAGTCGGTACCCGGTGCTGGACGGTTGAAGGGCCAGATATTATTCGTGGGTTCGATTTCCGCATTGGAACAACAAAAAAAAGAAGTTGTTTCCAAGTTTGGTTAGGACAATGCAGGCTGATCACCTGATTGTCTGACAAGAAAGATGATCCATGCGTCGGATGGCCATGTAAAAAGTCGGACCTGCGCCTGATCTCTCGCCAGTCGTGTCGGTTATCCGTCCCACTGGGTTACTAGAGTAAAGGAGGAGAGAGTGCTCTTGTGTACTGCGCACACACTTGGGCACTATAAAAAATTACTCCTGCGTAACTGGCCTGGTTTCAATGAAACCGGCCACCGTCACCGAAATCGGTGCGGGGAGTTATATTATTTGTGATTAAACTTAGCAGTAGACTAGCATAGGTTTGTTTAGTGTTAAGTCCCCCTACTATAGGCTGGATGACTGAGTTTTTTTATTGCATAAATGAATAGTACCCTTAAACACAGGGGCGTGCGCTCCTTGTAAGAAATGCAGTGCTTTACTTGTCATTCACAGATATTTTAATAAAACGTTCGTACGTTTTAGATGACTTTAATTAATAGTAAATAAATTAATTTAAAAAAATATAATAACTTAAAAACGCCTAATATTTTATAAATAGCAACTCATCTCATGCCGTTGCTTTCTGCAGGACAAATCATCGCATGTATGTGTAATTTTCATACTTCGCAAACGTACACACCCATGAATATAGACATGATTATATAGCGGTAACTCATGGCAGGCGATGGCCTTCGGCTTCGGTTCGGCTTCCGAAAACCGCCGAAATGGCTTGTCGGAAATTATTCGTTGCCTATAATCCGAGTAAAAATAATAAGACGCTAATCTAATAAATCACGTATGCACATTATGCATTTTTGTTTAGTAAGGTTTTATTTGTTTTAATAGAAGAAACGTTTTGTGTTTCGCGGGGGCCATATTGCATATTTCATGTGATAAGCATTGTTTAAAATTTAATTTTAAACAATGCTTATTTATAGTTTATTTATAGTTTTCTTAAAAGATTTTTTATTTTAACATTTGAAAGTGTGTACATTTAACAGTTTCTTACTGAGTTTCTATAATAATTGTAGTGATTTGCTTTTACTAGTGCGTTTGTTGATTTTTTTTAAATGTTATTTGATTGTGAGGTTTGCGTTGATAATGTGTGTTTATTAAAAATTAAAAATAACAAGTTCTCACAATTGTCATTCAGTGAAAAGATTCAAATTCTGTCTAAAGGTAGGTGTGTACCCGAGTTACAACAATTAAACCAGCAAAAAAATAATGTAACTCGAAAATTTCATGTTAAAAGTTATGAAACGTATAACTGGCTGTGTGGTTGTGTACACACGATTAAATTATATTGTTTTCCTTGCATATTTTTAAGTAATTCTAGTACAGTGTGGACTGATTCGGGATATTCAGATTTAAATAATTTCTATTCCGCGGCCTCACTCACTTGGATAAGATATTTGAGGTAGCCGAAATCTTGCGTTTATTTACATCGGGATATAGTAATCTCAAGTAACCGGAACCTTGAATATGTGAAAATTGAAGCTGACTGACTGGTGAGTAGTTGTAATATTTTAAAATATGCTTATTATTTTACTTATTAGAATTTCTTCCGCCGCGACGATCGATCGCTGTTTTGTCTGCGTTGCCGTAGAAGATGTACATGAATAGTGGTACATCTAAGACTTGCTCTGTTGGCATGGTTTCGACTTAGAGATCCGTCGCTTGGCTGTAGCTATGCTAAAAATCTATAAACGAAAAAGTTTTTGTGACCGAGTACTTTGCCGCATACCCAGTGTCATAATCCTGTGCACGCCACTGCTTAAACATGAGTAACTTCTCAAAAGAAAAAGTCAATATATTCAAAGGTCTAGTTATTTTTATATTTAGGACACGGGTCCGATAAAACTGGATCTATGCATAAATTCATCAATATTTACAACGAAACTACGCCTTACAAGGTTTAGTTGCAAGTGTGTGCGTGACAAGGGTAGGCGTAGCTTAGACCGGCCTCACTGTATGGTTCGCAGAACTTCACTATTTTATTTAGTCTGAGAAAACAAGGCGCTCAACTTTCCCCTATTTCATTACCGATAGATGGCCAATATATTGTCCTAACATAGGTCAGTCAAATAAATGTATCCATGTAAGTACTAGCTTGACACCCGACCCGGCCCGCAACACGCGATCGCGTGCCTCCAATCAGGTGATTGCACCATTTTGGTCGTTTAGCGTTTTCAATTTCATGTAAATACTGGCAATCAATTATTTTTTATACGGCTATCGACAGTCCAAGGTGCCAAGTCGCCTGTTTAAAAACACTTCGATTGCGGGCCTTTTTTTTGCGAATCTAATGTTTTTACCGCTCAAAGTGTTAGCCAATGGGCATTTTAACAGCTATTTTTATTGGTATCAAAAATAACCGTTTAATGCTAGCCATACACGCAACGGGTACACCTGACAGGTTCGCCTGTACAGTTGAGATGTGCAAGTAAACCGGAGCGTGTGTGTCGCACAACTGTACAGGTTCCATACTACACGAGTATACCTGTCAGGTAAGTACGGTCCGTGCATCCGTGCAAACCTTTCAGATGCACCGTCACGTGTATCGCTAGCACTAAACATACACGTATCCCGTGGGACTTACGAAATACCAAATTGCACCAAAATCCGTTCAGTAGTTACAGCAAGAAAGAGTAACAAACATCCATACATACAAAATTTCGTTTTTTATTACTGTCTTTTATAACTAGCTGTCCCGACACACGTTGTTCTGTCGTACCTATAAAATAATGTTAATATTTTCGGCGCAATTTTTTCAAAATTTCTCACCGTTTTAAACCATCCCTGAATCGATACGATTATTTTAAGACCAAAATTAGCCAAATCGTTCCAGCCGTTCTCGATTCTTAGCGAGACATTCAAATTGAAATCCATGTTTATACAAAAGAAAAAGAAGATTATAATACTAGTAAGGATATGATAATAATATCAGTAGTGATGTGATGAATAACTCATGAATTACCCATGTAGTTTTAAGAATGTTACATCGGATAACTTTGGCATAGATCGGCAATGTTTTTGTCATCTGGGATATACAATATGTATTATAGATATTTTGGAAGTCGGTTAATATAGAATGTGAACTTACTCCTGGTGAGGTATTTTCGCGGCCAGACCGAAGTCAGCGACGACCGCTGTATAGTCGCCCTCTCCGTTTTTTCTTAATAACACATTCTGGAACATTACATTTTATTTTAAATATACTATAAATTGTTGCCCGTTACATGGCACACTTGGGCGCTCCGTGGCCTAGTGGGTACCGGGTAGACTGTTTGATTTGCATTCGAGCGAGTTCAGGTTCGATTCCCAGGTTGTGGCACGTACCAATGCGACTTTTTCAGTTCTCAAGTGCATGATACACACGCTCTAACGGTGAAGGAAAACAGCGGGAGGAAACCCGCACATGGTTGGCCCCAGACGTATTGACCAGTCATGCCTCTGGACTAAGCTGACTGTGTTGTGAGAATGCCGTGTGTGCTCGAGCGACCATACGACATTTAAAAACGCCAGCCTCAGGCACTACAGTATTTCAAGAGTGGTTACTTCGCTCGGTGAATAATGTATAAACCATCCAATGACGGATGAAAAGGACTAAGTTTTTTTTATATGACCCTTTTAAACCAACATGTAACCTTTGTACAAAATGTTTTATTTTTAAGTAATGTTGGTTAACCTATTTATTGTGTGTACATAAATTGTAAAATAAAATAAAATAAATAAACCATCTATAAAAAGGTTACAAAGACTATGGAAGGTGCACATCTAAGAGCCGATTTCTACCAGATCATTCGATCGGATCGGCCAGGGCTGCTGCCAGGCGCTACCTGCGGATTAGAGCCATGCAAGAACAGCACCATGTAACCATTGTCCCGCTAACTTGGCGGTGAGATCCCGGTGGAACACGCCAGGTCGTGCAGGTACTTCATGCCCTCTGCCACGTCGCCGACCGATTCCTGCATCAGCTGCTCCAGTGACCCCCCGCCGTGTACTACAGCATGTCCCCTACCTTGGCAGTGAGGTCCCGGTGGAACACGCCCAGGCCGTGTAGGTACTTCATGCCCTCGGCCATGTCAGCGGCCAGGGACACTCGCAGCGGCTGCGGGAGCGGCTCGGGGGGTCTTCCCAGCATCAGCTGCTCCAGGGAACCGCCCTCCATGTACTCCGTTAGCGCGTGGAGCTGACCCTCGTGCACGCAGACGCCCATGAACCTGGAATTATAGGATTTTGATTAGAACTTTTATACGCATGTCATATAAGGACGGGGTGTTAATATTAGAAATATCCCTGTCAAATGATGATGGTTATTGTATTATCCCCCTACACGATCGAATGATTTAATCGAACGGAAGGGTTGTATGATCATGTGTGGATGAAATTAATTAATTATTTTTACTATCGAGTTCTATCGTATTTTGCATTTAGGTTGGAACAAATAATTGAATCATCGAGTATGGTAGACGGCGGATATTAAAACTAATGTTCAGAATCGAATCTGAAATCTTACATAACAAATTATAAGATATGATGTATATCAACAATCTAGCTATATTATCGTTCGGCTCAATTAGTTTGAAGTAAATTAAGAAACATTACAGTGGCATGGAGATTTTAAAAATACTTTCCAAGTTTTTTATAAAAGTTAAAAACACCACCAGGCCCCGGCGAGATTCGAACTCACGATCTCCTGTTTACTAGACAGGCGCTTTAACCAACTAAGCCACGGCGCCGATGGCCAGAACAGCGAAATTATCGATTCATATAATTATACTCGTATCTTGTGAAGGACATACCGATCTCATTAAATCTCCTCCTCTAATAAAAAAAAGGTGTTTTATTTTTATTAGAGGTGGATTATAACAGAGCCCCAATTCTCGTATTTATTAAGTTACACTTTGATTTTACTTTTATTGAATTATAAAGGAATCGTCTGGATTATCATAAACCGATTTTTGGAGTTCAGTCCAATCAAAACGCGTTCGATGTTGGTTTGACGTTTATGAAAATACCATGTTGCAGTTTTAACATATCGGTCACGTATTCAGTAATCTGTGATATCAGGACTGAATCGTAAACACAGATTAAAGAAAAAGTAACGGACAAATATCTACATAGGTAGCTTTCGATATGATTACAAGCATACAGTGTGTCCACGATTGTGTAGAAAAACCGTTGAATGGGTCGTCAAAATATTCATTCATCATTTGGATCGATTTGGATCGTTATATGAAAGCTGTTTGATGCTGTTGCTGTACGCAGGTATAAATATTTTCTACAGTTAGTCACTGTCTTGCTACAGGAATTAATAGGCAGAATCGATCTTCAGGTTAATCCCCGATCCCTATAATATCGGTTGTCATCTTTGTCCGTCTGCCTTCTGTCGAGAGACAATATCCTCTTTTTACAATGTGTGGAGATGCTGTACACGTAACATGTACGAGTGTGTATGACCACAAGGTCCCCAGCTTTCTCCCATTTTGCGTGTCGCCCGCGCATTAGAGCCAATCTAATTACACGCATCTAGCCCTGCTGTTAACACGCGACATCGTCGATCGCGCGCAGATCCTGATGCGACGTCGCGTGTAGCAGATGTTGTGTAACACGCCATAAAACGTCATGTACAGGTAATAAAACTCTTGTTAACTGTGGTCTGTGTTTCTGATGTGACGAATGTTAACCATTTCCCGTTTCTTGTACAATGTTCTACCGATGAAGTTGTAAGGCTGTTTCAAAAGACAGAGTCAATTTTTTTTTATTAAAAATTGGTATTTTTATACACTTTCTGAACGTCGGTCTACATGATGCCTACCATCGGTTCGGAAACTAGCCCGGTGAGAAGAACCGGCGTAAGAAACTCGCACGGGGCCAAAAAGGCAATAGACTTCGCCACTCATCGTGATTCGTGAAGTCGTCTATTATATCTATAACTGGTGCCCCGCAACATCGTTTGTGTCGAAATACGGAAACGGAACGGAACCCTAAGAAAAAAGTAGCCTATGTTACTCCTTATAGCATCAGCATTCATGAAATTGAAAGTTCCGTAAAAATAGGTCCAGCCGTTTCAGAAATTAGCCGGAACAAACAGATAGACAGACGGACAGACAAAAATTTTAACCTTAAGAGTGCCGTATAAAGAGCGTTTAAATGTAATTTTATTTAGTTTCTTTTTTTGTTGAAATTGTTAATTATTTTTCTGCCTAAGCGTCTCGACACAAGCAGTAGATCATATTATGCCTAAAATATCCGTAATTGATTCTGATCAACATTATATGTATCAATATCCCTAAACAATATCTTACCAATTAATCTCGAATCTATAGATTAGATTAGATACAACAAAAACAGTCCCGTTTATACATCCATTTAAGATAATAAGAGTGGCTCATTATAAGAGTGCCGAGTGCCGAGTGCATCTTACAACGCGTTGGATCGTGCAGTTTTTTCCCGCGACAAGCAACGCGGAAACGTCACTACATACAACAAACGCTTGTTGAGATTTCGTAACGATTATACAATGGATTCGGATGCCCCGATTCTTCAATAAAAGGTCGGTATCATTAATTTGAATTAGGAGCATTATTATATTAAGAGTTGGGACGTGAGTTCGATGTTGTTTATATTGTAAGGCTTATTGTTACATAAGCCTTACCTTACCGTGGGCCAAAGGTCATCTTTTGACTTTCTCTATGGCGACTGAAAAGCTAAGGGCTGACATAAAGTCAGTAGAGATTTTCAGTAACTCCTTAAGTAGGTAGGCATTGTCTACGATCGATGAGGACGATAGGAAAATTCTTAGGCGAATTAAATACAAATAAACTATAAAAACCGGCCAAGGGTCCATCGCCCACGAAGGGTTCCGTACAAAACTGCAAAATATCACTAATCAGCTTCAAACAGCTTTCATATAACGATCCAAATCGATCTAAATGATGAATGAATATTTTGACGACCCATTCAACGGTTTCTCTACACAATCGTGGACACACCGTATGCTTGTAATCATATCGAAAGCTACCTATGTAGCTATTTGTCTGTTACTTTTTCTTTAATCTGTGTTTACGATTCAGTCCTGATATCACAGATTACTGAATACGTGACCGATATGTTAAAACTGCAACATGGTATTTTCATAAACGTCAAACCAACATCGAACGCGTTTTGATTGGACCGAACTCCAAAAATCGGTTTATGATATCCAGACGATTCCTTTATAATTCAATAAAAGTAAAATCAAAGTGTAACTTAATAAATACGAGAATTGGGGCTCTGTTTTAATCCACCTCTAATAAAAATAAAACACCTTTTTTTTATTAGTTAATGT
Organism: Phengaris arion; assembly: GCA_963565745.1. Lineage (NCBI taxonomy): Eukaryota > Metazoa > Arthropoda > Insecta > Lepidoptera > Lycaenidae > Phengaris > Phengaris arion. The sequence goes on along the minus strand of OY751439.1, from coordinate 4,294,285 downwards.
TAACTGGATATTTATTTTATTATGTTTTTAGTATATATTTGTTGTTATAGCATATAAAATATGTAAAAATGTCAATTGTATAGCTACCATGGTTAAGCAGATACAGCCTGTTGAGGGACAGACGAACAGACAGACAGATAGACTGACAGACTTCGCTGTATCTTTGGGTACCGAAAAATCACTATCAACATTAAATAAAGCGTAGTTTTTTTTAATGGTCCGCAACGCACTTGGTGTCAGGAAGGACAGTAGGTGAGGGTACTCGCTTTCGTTTTTGATCAGGCGTCAGGCGATCCCCTCTTGTTTGTGGAAAACGAAAAACATGTTTCCTCCAACAAATCAACACTTCGAGCTTCGAAGGACCATCGTGTGGAGTGTCGTCTGAAACTGTAAAAGCTTCAGCTCAGCCCGCCGCCTTGGCTTTGTTTTGTGCACAAAGGTCTAAACAGGATAATGCTATCCGCGGACAGCGAGTCGCAGTCGATAGTCCCAACATGTACAGACAGAAAAACTACAAATTAATAAATAGTTGTAATAAAAACACAGAGTATCCATCCGCATCTTTTAAAAATATAATTATGTTCTCTTTAAGAAGTGAAATTAGTCTATGCCAGCGCTAGGAACGCCGAGGGGTTAAAAAGTTATAAGTTTGACGTGTCTGTGTGTGTCTGTCTGTAGTATGAGGCATCGTAGATCCTAAACGAATGGTGCGATTTAGATGCTGTTTTTTTTGTTTGAAAGCCGACGTGATCGTGATGGTTCTTAGCTATAATTCATCATCATTAACTCGCTCGTTGCTTGACAATTCTGGGGTTAGATATTTTTTAAATTTTATTTATTATTTTTGTTGTCTGTACCAAAAGGGTAGGATGGGTAGGATAAGTGCATGCGTGTTGAAAATGCAATTTAAAATATATCTACTCCAAGGGTTATTCAAGAGGGGGAAACTTAAAACCCCAACTATTAAAATGGTCTAGAACTCTAGATTCTCGGTCTGAGTGGTAGGCTTCAGCTTTTAGCTTTAATCAGCTTTTAGCTTTAAGGGAATTGGATTTTTCAATTAATTAATGTCTTCAGTTTCAACTTTCAACCATAATAATAGGAAACATTTTAATAAATGTATGTAGAGTGTAGACAGTAATTTAATGTAAGTATACTTAACTACAAAGTATTAAGACTAACAGGTTATAGGGGTGAGATACATAACTAAGCTGTTTAATATTATATAGCTAGTTGAGAGTGGTTTAAACTTTGTTCAGTGTACGGCGTACCACTATACAGTATTCACTTGAGACCCTTATCGCCGTAATAATATTTAGGGCCTATTTCACAATCGCCTAATAAGTGACGAATAGCTTATCCGGTAGTTTTATCGCTGTGTATTATATATTGAGCGACAGAGAACTTCTAACTTCCGGATAAGCTTTTTATCACTTATTAGGAGATTGCGGAAGAGGCCCTTAATACACAGAATATAAGTCGCGAACTACTATTAGAACTCTATTATCTAGCGTAAAACATTAACTATTAAAAGAATATAGCATGAAATATTTAGGTGACATCTAATCACTTACATCACGTACATACGAATAGGTATAAAACATGGCGTGTTCTACGTGTTGTTTTTTCGACGTAATTTATACTGAAGGTCGTAGTAGCGATTGACGAAGGCACCAAAACACTGACACACCCTGATAGCAACGTGCAACGGGTACCGTTCGTTCGCATCATAACGTAAATATTTGAACCGTTTTTTTCGCATCGAACGGCGACCCGTGCGTCGATGTACGATAGTTAAACAGGCTGTTTGGTCGCGCAAAAACAATGTTAGTGGTTACATTACTGATTACACTGAATAATGTAACAAAATGTAACAATGAACATGTGGCGGACCAATTAGCGCCACAATCCTGAATGGCGCTATCGGATACAACTAATACAACATCCGAAATGCATACAAGGGGCCTTCGGTCTGACCGGGCACACCACCTCGCTCGGTCGGAGATCTCCCTTTGGGGCTTCTACTATTCCCACAAACAAAATAACAATAATAATCTTACTACTTTTGAACTTAGCGTCAGTTCACATCGAGACGCGCCTCGGCGCTGCATTTTTAAGGTAGCGACTAGCGATTCAAAATTTTACCTTATTCGTTACAATAGATACACGTTTTATTGCAAGAGTTCGAATTGTGAGCAGCGTCGCGTCTCGCAGCTGAGCGCTGACCTTGCCTAGTGATATTTACATATAACTTATAAGTTATAAAGCTAATGTAAACTGAATTCTGTCTCAGATTATATAAATAAACTTTAGAAAGGGTCTATTTTTAAGGGTTCCGCACCCAAAGGATAACAACGGGACTCTTAGGTCCCTTAGTAATAACTAAGATTCCGCTTTCCGTCCGTCTGTCTATCACCAGGCCGTATCTCATAAGCCATTATACCTAGACAGTTGAAATTTCACAAATGTTGTACTTCCGTTGCCGCAAAATGGATGCGCACGAGTTTTGGGCAAACTTTAAATATCACACGCAGCTGTGGATACAAGATTTTGAGTTAAAAAAAAGTGGTTAAGAGAAGTGGATAAGGAGTCAGGGACATGAGCTCCCAACTGATGGTGTTGAGATTTATTTTGAACTAGCACGCATCTATAATGTGTACCCGTGAGGAGAATGGGCATTGGGCACTCACCCGAGGATGTTGGGGTGCTTAAGCTTGTTCATGAGCTGCACCTCGCGCAGCATGTTCGGTCGGTTGGCGCGCTGCTGGTTCATCTTCAGCACCATCACGTCGCTCGACGTCTTGTGCGTCACCTGGAAAATAACATTACATATTGGACTTCACGTTACATGTTGCCTGCGAATGCGCACTCGCAAAAATAAATAAAAATTAGCCTATGAGCTTATCCAGAATCTAAACCGAAAATCCGTTCAGTACTTATTGCGAGAAAGAGTAACAAACATCAATATATACAAACTTTCACGTTTATAATTTAAATATTTATTAAATATGTATATTATATATTTTAGTAACAATCTTATATATAAGTATAGCATAAAAAGTTTTATATATATTTTCGTTGTCTGGTACCCGTCACGTTGATCGATAACTTACCACGGGACCAGATTGACGTGGTGTGAAAGTGTCCATAGATATTAGTATTTGAACATTAGATAGACCATCTGCATCACAAGTTCACATTGGTTAAGACGATATTGATAGATACAATGCGATTCAAATGAGAGTAACTAGGAGCGACTTAGCGCCATATTGTTACGAATTATGACTATTACAATAGTTAAATTAATTTTTAGATAATTTCCTACTATTTAACGTGTTTATTTAAATTCGATGCAAGACTATTATTATTGATATGCAATTAAGTTTTTTTTGCAAACCGCACTTTTCAAGTGATAATTGATAGAAAAAGGTCATTGACATTCCTATACTTATATAAAACGTACATGTCAATTGTACATGATTAAACGCTGCTGTCAGCTGTGTGTGTCCCTAGATATTATACATCGACCGGTTCCTAAACATTTTCCTTTGCACTAGGACGCCTCAAAATATTTTAGCAAAAATTAAGTGACTGCGACGACCGCAGACGTGGTTGACCTACGTATTTACACGTGAGTATGTGTGCGTTCGCAAGAGTCAACGGCGTTGTTGAACTATTTTTATCGTAAGCATGGTCGAGCGGCAACTTGTTCGATGGTACATAGTTAGAAAAATACTACTTTTATCAAACGGTTAAAACCCAATGAAACAAACATACAACAGATGATGACAGACACAACAGACAAACAGACAACAGATGAACAGAACAGATACAATGAAATAAACAGATTATTATAATTAATGGAATTAAAGTAACAATAACAATTTAGACACAATGTTAATAAAGACCATCTTACAAATGGGACTGTTACAGAGGAGAGGAGGAACAAAGGCAAGAAAAAGTCAATTATTATGACAATGAAGAAACTTTTCAATGTCGCTCAATCTCATTGATTTAATTTTGGTTCACCGTTCAATATATTAAGCTCATTTCAGACTACGCTATACTATTTTGCTGTATAGCAAAGAAGTACCTAATGCTATACTATGCAAGCATGGTGTTCACATTACGCGATATTATCGCAAGCATTTATAGTATATAACAAGCTCAGTATGGTTGTGTCGCTGTGTGTGTGTGTATTGTGTCACCCCCAGCTGTCCCGCAAGCGAAACGAGCGAATCTACTGAGCTTGCTATATATAATAAATGCTTGCAATAATATCGCGTAATGTGAACGCCATGCTATATAGTATATCATTAGGTCCTTCTTTGCTATACTATATAGCACAGTATAGCGTAGTTTGAAATGAGCTTAATGCTAGCGGCTAGCCATACACGTAATGGTATACCTGACAGGTTTTTATTAATTTATTAAAAACAACGTTCAGGCATAATGCCCATACGCTTTTTAGCCAAATTAAACGTTTATAAATTTCCTACAATTATGTTATATGTATAATTGTTTACGAAGTCCATCACGGTTTTTGGTAAACTTAAAACCAAGGTCTCGTACGGCCATTCGAACGTTATGGTCGAATACCTCGTCGACTGAGGCATGAATGCCTCAGTTCGTTCGTTTCGTTCGCCTGATAATCTTGGCAATGGCGTCCTCAAAGCAGATGGTATAGTAAACACAGGTGTTGGTGTGTCGCGAGAGTGCTACAACCGCGAGGTATGCTGTCGTGGATGCTCATTGCTCAGCCTGTCGCTGCTAGTCTGTAAAATTATCACCGATTCAAAGTAAGCCCTTGTGATTCATGAATGGTCAAGACGCGGGAGTTTGAGCCAGTCCTGTACACCTGGCTAGAGAGATATTTCTTCTCCTCCTGGGTGTGCACTAGTGATTGTTGTGCGCCTTTTTGTTTTGTGTTTCGACTCTCAAACTCAATGACCTTAAAATTACAGGTTTGCCTGTACAGTTGAGTTGTACGGGTAAACCGGAGCGTGTGTGTTTGCATAACTGTACAGATTTCCACACCACTCAGCGCACAGGTACATATATTAGGTCATTACATATGAAATTGGCGTTTTGTAAAGGAGGAACATAAAGTCGTTTTTTTAAACATAATATATTTATTTAATAAAAGTATATACAATTCCTATCTATGCACTTTTGCCGTCTCGTAGGTACTTCATTGATTCCTTTACTAAAAAAAACATTCGGACAGGAATCAATTTCTTGAAGGCCCTTGAAGTGCTTCAATCTTTGAAGGCGCTTTGGACTGCCCCATCGGAGTTGGAATTTTTTCCCTTGCAAGAAATTATCCTAATTTCGAAAAAAAAATGGTAATCTGTTGGAGCAAGGTCCGGGGTGTACGGTGGATGTCTTACGGCCGAATATTTTGATTTTGAACGTTACTCAAATATTTAAAGGCTGTTTAAATTTCTGAGTACCACTTAAACAGAAAATTCGTATACTCAAACGCAAATTTTAAGCTATAGTTAGATTTCAGTGCACCATAAATTAAGTTGCACTCACGCGCCACATGAGCGGCACTCAGTGAAAAATTCGTATACTGGAACGCCACTCAATTATAATTAGCTGTCAAATTATCTGTCAAATTGATTTGAGCGTCGCTTACATTTGAGAGTAGTCGAGAGGTCTCCTAAATCTTTAATTGCGGTTAAAAAGTGTTTGTATAAAGTTAAAATAATGTCTTTATCGTCGTTATCTTCTCTTTCTGATCATGAAAGACCGACCGTGAGTCGCCGAAATGTTGAAAAACTGAATGCATTTCAAAAGTATAACGATGTGGAGTTTCGTGCGCGGTTCCGTGTTTCCAAAGAGACTGTTTTGTATTTGGACTCCGTATTCGGGAACTCAATAAAACCGCCAACGAAAAGGAGTAAAGCAATACAGCCGGTGGACCAAATATTAATAACTTTGCGGTTTTATGCTACCGGCAGTTATCAACGTGTAATTGGGGATATTTTTCACGTTGAACAGCCTACCGTCCATCGTATTGTGCACCGGGTGACGGCTAAAATAGCGAATATGAAGTCGCTTTACATAAATATGCCAACACGTCAGGAATGTCTGGATGTTACCCGTGATTTTTACGGTATAGCAAACCTTCCAAGAGTTGTGGGGGCAGTAGACTAGAGCACACATATAAAAATTAAGTCTCCAGGTCTGTATGCTATGTGTAATAATTAATACCTTTCTAAATAAATTATAATCAAAATCTGATCTCAATATTTAATTTAAGTTATGATTGTTTCAGGAGAAGCTCAATCTGAACTGTACTGAAATAGGAAAGGGTACTTTTCCTTAAATGTTCAAATGGTGTGTGATTCACAACTACGCATCAGAAATGTTGTTGCAAGATGGCCTGGATCAGCACACGATAGTACTATATTTAATGATTCACCATTGTGTGCCATGTTAGAGAGGGGTGATTTTAATAATTATGTAATTCTTGGTGATAGTGGTTATCCATGTCGGCCCTACTTACTATCCCAAATAAGCACCCGAAATCCAGTGGAACGGCTTTTTGGTGTGTTGAAAAGGAGATTTCCTTGCCTCCAAAATGGTCTAGGGCTCGAGATAGAAAACATTCCTCCCATTATAGTAGCATGTGCAGTGCTCCACAATATAGCCTTGTCTAGACAGGATGAATTAATAGAAGAAGAACCAACCCTTCTAAATGTTGAGGAGGAGGAACTTATATTATTACAACCCATAGGGCTTAATGTAAATCAAAATTTTGTCATAAGAACCATGTTAATTAATACACATTTTACAAGTTAAACAGCATTATTTTTTTATAAACCCTTTATTAAAAATATATTTTTTACTTTATAAATCAACAACTATATAAGTAATATTTATAATAATATTAATAATAATATTAAGTGAGATCAATATTAAAGTTTAATCTAAATATTACATAACTACTAATTTTTTTTAGATGATTGCAACTTCTTTAATCTTAATTTTAAAATTTGCATTTCCATTTTGTATTTGTTTATTTCCATTTTATTCTTATTTATTAAAAACTTACTTTCTACTTTTGCATTTCGAAGTTTCATATTAAAATATTGATCCTTGATATTGGATTTATGTTTTAATTGCTCTGAAAAACATAATTAATTACTTACTTATAAACATTTCATTTTATTAATTCCAAGATATTAATAACAATTTTCAGTATTGAAAGCCAAAATAATTGTTATTAAAAAATGTTCTCTTGTTACCGGTTGGTTTGGAGGCAGACATTGACAGCTTACGCTTTTGACGAAAGTTGGAAGTGGTGGTCTTTGTAACTTCTGGGCCACCTATTAAAACAATGGCAGATTAATTAAATAATATTTCATGTTGATATTTTTAAGTTCATAAAAAACTAAATTTTATTGTAACAATATAAAATATTATAATAATTGCCAGCTGGATTGGATATAACTGTGCATGGCTCTCTATTTTCTGACAAGATAATGTTGTTTGTTATATCTTGATCATCTAAAATTAATAAACAAAAAATAATAATTAAATAACCCCCAAATTGTCAAGATGTGAAGCGAGCTGATGATGAATTATAGCTAGAACAAATCACATCGGCTTTCAAACATAAAAACGCATCTAAATTGGATCGTTTGTTTAGAAGCTATAGTGCCTCAGCCAGACAGATATGTCAAACTTATAACACCCCTCTTTTTGTGTCGGGGGTTAAGAAGAAATAGAAATAAATTCACTTATGAATATACTTTGAATATAATATTATGGGAATAAAAAATATTGTTTACCAATATCAACAGTTTCATATAATATTATATCAGAGGGCGGCTCGACTTCATCTATCATATTATTATTGTCTGTGTCACCTAAAATATTGTTTACCAATATCAACAGTTTCATATAATATTATATCAGAGGGCGGCTCGACTTCATCTATCATATTATTAATGTCTGTGTCACCTAAAATATTGTTTACCAATATCAACAGTTTCATATAATATTATATCAGAGGGCGGCTCGACTTCATCTATCATATTATTATTGTCTGTGTCACCTAAAATATTGTTTACCAATATCAACAGTTTCATATAATATTATATCAGAGGGCGGCTCGACTTCATCTATCATATTATTAATGTCTGTGTCACCTAAAATATTGTTTACCAATATCAACAGTTTCATATAATATTATATCAGAGGGCGGCTCGACTTCATCTATCATATTATTAATGTCTGTGTCACCTAAAATATTGTTTACCAATATCAACAGTTTCATATAATATTATATCAGAGGGCGGCTCGACTTCATCTATCATATTATTATTGTCTGTGTCACCTAAAATATTGTTTACCAATATCAACAGTTTCATATAATATTATATCAGAGGGCGGCTCGACTTCATCTATCATATTATTAATGTCTGTGTCACCTAAAATATTGTTTACCAATATCAACAGTTTCATATAATATTATATCAGAGGGCGGCTCGACTTCATCTATCATATTATTATTATCTGTGTCACCTAAAATATTGTTTACCAATATCAACAGTTTCATATAATATTATATCAGAGGGCGGCTCGACTTCATCTATCATATTATTATTATCTGTGTCACCTAAAATATTATTTACCAATATCAACAGTTTCATATAATATTATATCAGAGGGCGGCTCGACTTCATCTATCATATTATTATTGTCTGTGTCACCTAAAATATTGTTTACCAATATCAACAGTTTCATATAATATTATATCAGAGGGCGGCTCGACTTCATCTATCATATTATTATTGTCTGTGTCACCTAAAATATTGTTTACCAATATCAACAGTTTCATATAATATTATATCAGAGGGCGGCTCGACTTCATCTATCATATTATTATTGTCTGTGTCACCTAAAATATTGTTTACCAATATCAACAGTTTCATATAATATTATATCAGAGGGCGGCTCGACTTCATCTATCATATTATTATTGTCTGTGTCACCTAAAATATTGTTTACCAATATCAACAGTTTCATATAATATTATATCAGAGGGCGGCTCGACTTCATCTATCATATTATTATTGTCTGTGTCACCTAAAATATTGTTTACCAATATCAACAGTTTCATATAATATTATATCAGAGGGCGGCTCGACTTCATCTATCATATTATTAATGTCTGTGTCACCTAAAATATTGTTTACCAATATCAACAGTTTCATATAATATTATATCAGAGGGCGGCTCGACTTCATCTATCATATTATTAATGTCTGTGTCACCTAAAATATTGTTTACCAATATCAACAGTTTCATATAATATTATATCAGAGGGCGGCTCGACTTCATCTATCATATTATTATTGTCTGTGTCACCTAAAATATTGTTTACCAATATCAACAGTTTCATATAATATTATATCAGAGGGCGGCTCGACTTCATCTATCATATTATTAATGTCTGTGTCACCTAAAATATTGTTTACCAATATCAACAGTTTCATATAATATTATATCAGAGGGCGGCTCGACTTCATCTATCATATTATTATTATCTGTGTCACCTAAAATATTGTTTACCAATATCAACAGTTTCATATAATATTATATCAGAGGGCGGCTCGACTTCATCTATCATATTATTATTATCTGTGTCACCTAAAATATTATTTACCAATATCAACAGTTTCATATAATATTATATCAGAGGGCGGCTCGACTTCATCTATCATATTATTATTGTCTGTGTCACCTAAAATATTGTTTACCAATATCAACAGTTTCATATAATATTATATCAGAGGGCGGCTCGACTTCATCTATCATATTATTATTGTCTGTGTCACCTAAAATATTGTTTACCAATATCAACAGTTTCATATAATATTATATCAGAGGGCGGCTCGACTTCATCTATCATATTATTATTGTCTGTGTCACCTAAAATATTGTTTACCAATATCAACAGTTTCATATAATATTATATCAGAGGGCGGCTCGACTTCATCTATCATATTATTATTGTCTGTGTCACCTAAAATATTGTTTACCAATATCAACAGTTTCATATAATATTATATCAGAGGGCGGCTCGACTTCATCTATCATATTATTATTGTCTGTGTCACCTAAAATATTGTTTACCAATATCAACAGTTTCATATAATATTATATCAGAGGGCGGCTCGACTTCATCTATCATATTATTATTGTCTGTGTCACCTAAAATATTGTTTACCAATATCAACAGTTTCATATAATATTATATCAGAGGGCGGCTCGACTTCATCTATCATATTATTAATGTCTGTGTCACCTAAAATATTGTTTACCAATATCAACAGTTTCATATAATATTATATCAGAGGGCGGCTCGACTTCATCTATCATATTATTAATGTCTGTGTCACCTAAAATATTGTTTACCAATATCAACAGTTTCATATAATATTATATCAGAGGGCGGCTCGACTTCATCTATCATATTATTATTGTCTGTGTCACCTAAAATATTGTTTACCAATATCAACAGTTTCATATAATATTATATCAGAGGGCGGCTCGACTTCATCTATCATATTATTAATGTCTGTGTCACCTAAAATATTGTTTACCAATATCAACAGTTTCATATAATATTATATCAGAGGGCGGCTCGACTTCATCTATCATATTATTATTATCTGTGTCACCTAAAATATTGTTTATCAATATCAACAGTTTCATATAATATTATATCAGAGGGCGGCTCGACTTCATCTATCATATTATTATTATCTGTGTCACCTAAAATATTGTTTACCAATATCAACAGTTTCATATAATATTATATCAGAGGGCGGCTCGACTTCATCTATCATATTATTATTGTCTGTGTCACCTAAAATATTGTTTACCAATATCAACAGTTTCATATAATATTATATCAGAGGGCGGCTCGACTTCATCTATCATATTATTATTGTCTGTGTCACCTAAAATATTGTTTACCAATATCAACAGTTTCATATAATATTATATCAGAGGGCGGCTCGACTTCATCTATCATATTATTATTGTCTGTGTCACCTAAAATATTGTTTACCAATATCAACAGTTTCATATAATATTATATCAGAGGGCGGCTCGACTTCATCTATCATATTATTATTGTCTGTGTCACCTAAAATATTGTTTACCAATATCAACAGTTTCATATAATATTATATCAGAGGGCGGCTCGACTTCATCTATCATATCATTATTGTCTGTGTCACCTAAAATAAACAAGCCATTTTTATGTGTGTAAATATAGAATTAAAAACATATTTTATTAATGATTTAAAATTGAACTAACCAAAATACAGTGCAGCATCATCGTATGGATTTGATAATGGTTGCACTTGAGGTGCCACCATTGCTAATATTTGTGCATCATGGTCACTGAGAGTGCTTCGATAAGATCCACCACCAGTGCGATTAATTTCTTTCTATAAAATGGTAAAACACAAAATATATTGTGAAATATAATTAACTATGATTAGGTAGGGCATTCAATCAAATTTTTCCCAATATTAAAATTACCAACCTTATCTACTGATGCTTTTGTTTGAACCTCTTTTATATCCTTTGTTTTTTCATAAAACTGAAGTCGCTTAAAGTAAGAACATAGTTTTAGAAATATACCAAATTATATTCATGTGATTGGTATATATGTAGGTAGGTAACAATTTTATGTAATAGTATAGAAGTTATTACATTCGCTTTAGCAATATTCTTCTTAGATCGCTGTTTGAGGTTTTCATATAGGTGCCGAAGTTGTTGCCAATTTCGAAACCCACTAGCAGCAACAGCATTACATTGATTGCAAACAGTACTCCAAGCCTTTTTAAGCTTAACAGCAAGCTTCTTTATAATCATAGTGGCATTTGTTTCCTCATTTTCTATAATGTGCTGATGTCTGGAAAGTATGTAAAAATGAATCAACCACGGCGGTTTGCAATAAATCAACAAACTGTTTTCATAATACCTAGTATATGTAACTAAATTTACTCACTTTTTTACTAATTCTAGGAGTATATCTTATTCCGCCACAGTATAATTAGAACCACGTTTCTTTTTTTCCTCCATATTCCAAAATAGTAAATAAATATATTTTAGAACACTTTTTTAACTTGTTTATAAATCGCGGTTTGTCAGATGTCACTCAAGAGAACGTTTCATTCTACGACGATTTAGTTTCGTAACATTTACATTCAATTTCGGATATTGTTTATGTTATTTACCACAAAATAATATCTTAATTGATTACATTGAATAAAATTTTATTCATAAATGCGTACAAAATAAAAAAAATATGACTTTATAGTATTTTAACTAAACTATGAAGGACGGTAAATATTGTACAATTAGACGATGTTGCGTAAAATTAAACATTATGAATGTTGCCATGACGTAAATATTTGACGGCTACTTACAGGGCCACTTAGCTGAGTATTCCAAGAAATCGTTTAAGCAGCGTTTGTGTATATCAGTTAAATTTGAGAGATGCTTAAATTTAAAAGCCCTTCAGCTGATTGATGTATTTGAGTAACGTTCCAGTATTCGGCCGTTAGACATTCCAATTGAAGGTCCCCTAATTTGGTAGCCGTCTGTTGTGCAGTGTGTGGTCTAGCATTGTCCTGAAGCAGCAGTGGCTTAGAGCGAATGACCAATCTCGGTTGTTTAGCGGCTAGCTTTTCCATCATTATTTACAGTTGCTGGCAATAGACATCTGCCGTAATCGTCTGGCCATATTTAAGAAAGCTGTAGTGAACGACACCGGCACTAGTCCACCAAACGCTCACAAGTAACTTTTTTCAATTGTGAAAATTTGAGTCAATTTTCAGTTCAGCCATTGCGATGAGCGTTTTCGATTATCGTACAGGATCCACTTTTCATCACAGGTGATGAGGATGATTCGATTTAAAATCCCTTCATTATTGTGCCGGTTGAGTAATGTAACGCAGCAGTCGATTGTCAGCGACAGCGCGTTTGTCGGTTTGCTGCACTCAATTCATGAGGTATCAACCTTTCAAGCTTTTTCACCTTCCCAAATTGCTTTAAGTGGATTAAAACAGTTTTATCACTAACACCGCAGCCTGCAGCCAACTCGGACGTGGTTTGCGATGGATCCGATTCCACAATAGCCTTCAATTCTTCATTATCAACTTAGGACTCCGGCCGTCCACGGGGCTTGTTCTGCAGGTCGAAATTTCGAGAACGAAAACGTTGGAACCAAAAACTCAATGTGTTTTATTTTGCGACACCGCCGCCATACACATTATTAATCCTTCGAGCCGTTTCTGCCGCTCTCGTAACTCGTAGTCGAAAATACTAAGGCGGGTCAATAAGTCCGTGACTTTTTGAATTTCTAACCTCCTTACTGAAAAAGCAACACTACTCCTGTCAACAGGCATCTGTCAGTTGACTCCTATCAAAATTTGAACTTGCTGCGTCAGTTAGTTTGTGTTTTACAGCTATCTTTATCAGACTATCCAGTAACTTAAGGAAACAATGGAAAAAAGTGAATTTCGTGTGCTTATTAAGCATTATTTTTTGCGAAAAAAAACCATTACCGAGACCAAGGCTAAGCTTGATAAATACTATGGGGACTCTGCACCATCGATTTCAATGGTAAAAAAGTGGTTTACTGAATTTTGTTGTGGCCTTACAAGCACTGAAGATGCCGAACGTCCTGGACGCCCAGTTGAGGTCTCTACACCCGAAACAATCGAAAAAATTCACGATATGGTGCTGGCCGACCGAAGATTGAAAGTGCAAGAGATTGTGGAAGCCATAGGCATCTCGCATGGCTCAGTGGTTTCAATTTTGAATGATCACTTGGGCATGAGAAAGCTTTCCGCAAGATGGGTGCCGCGTTTGCTCACAGTCGACCACAAACGCAATCGTGTAACAACTTCACAGGAAGGTTTGGCGTTGTTTAATCACAATATGGAGGAGTTTTTTAACCGTGGACGAAACATGGATCCATCACAATACACCAGAGACCAAACAACAGTCAAAACAGTGTGTTTCTAAGGGTGAATCGGCGCCAAAGAAGGCCAAGGTGGGTTTGTCAGCCAATAAAGTTATGGCGACTGTTTTTTGGGATGCACGAGGGATAATCCACATTGACTATCTTCAAAAGGGAAGAACAATTAATGGGGAATATTATGCCAACTTATTGGACCGCTTCAATGAGGATTTGAAAAAAAACCGACCTCATTTGGCCAAGAAAAAAGTTCTTTTTCACTAAGACAATGCAAGGGTGCACACATGTGCAGTTGCCATGGCAAAAATCCATGAATTGGGCTATGAATTGCTCCCACATCCACCCTATTCTCAAGATTTGGCTCCGAGTGACTACTTCTTGTTCCCAAACCTGAAAAAATGGCTCGGTGGAAAAAGATTTGACTCCAATGATGAAGTCATCTCGCAAACAAAGGCCTATTTTGAGGAACTCGACAAATCATATTTTTTGGAAGGGATAAAAAAATTGGAGAAGCGTTGGACAAAGTGTATAGAGCTCAAGGGGGACTACGTTGAAAAATAAAATGATTTATTTATCAAAAAATCTGTGTTTTATTCCAAAAGTCACGGACTTATTGACCCGCCCTCGTAATACGATATTTCAATTTTTCCATTTTGTAAACAGAGTGACGCAAAGAAAAAACCAAAAGAGGAAAAAAATTAATTACGGTTTTCGACACACAAATGCATGAGTAAATAGCGGTATAAATTTGAAATTGGAATTCCTAACCAAAGAAAATATATTTGAGATCAAAGTGGCCAGTACGACAAAACGCCAATTTCATATGTAAGGACCTAATATATCTATCTGCTTGCTCGTCAGTAGCTGCTGTAGACGCGAGATATGTCCCGCACCGCTTAGGACCAATCTATCTGGTGCCGATTTTGTCTACAATCGTGATCTAGAAAGTTCTGCGGCGCACTTTAGACTGTGCAGTGTGCAGGCTCGTAAACAATGCGAGCATCTATTTGCGTGTGGATCTGGGCCGCGCCGTGCCGGACGGATCAGATATCGCCGCGGTACAGACTACAGGCTGGATTGCCATTACTGGTCTAGTACTCAAACTGTCATCTATAGCTTAGTTAAAATGACCGTTTATCACCTTATCTTTACCACGCTTCACAACTTTATGGCGGATCATTTGATTGTTCAAACGAAACGTTCAAAATTTAGAGATGTGTATATTTATTTTTGACTGATCAATCATTGCCCTCTATACCTTAATAATATTTAGTTATTTATTTAATTAAAAAAAAAGGGTTATTTCTCTAGTAGAAACTTTGAGCTTCATTATACGCAAATGAACGTAATTACGAAACCATCCTAATACATTAATCATCTATTCATTCCCTATGGAAATGACGTAGCCATAGAAACCATAAACAATAATCGTAGGACGACTCCTCTTGACGTCTCCGAGTGGGACTCGAACTCGCGCCCACTTAAGTCCTACACACTGCGACTTAATTTAACGTAGGTACTATGGGTATTATATCTGTTGTACACCCTTTCCTGGAAGGGTCTCGCCCACTGTGGCGCCACCAGCGAGGCATGTGCCAAGTGCCAACACAACCATACAAATACAATGTATGCATCTAGAAAGCTTTTTAGGCAACTAGGATTCCTACCGAAAAAAGCCTTTCAGATATTGATTCCAATTGGAACCAGCATCTGAATCGATATTAGATCCTAACTAGTGTCTACTGGACGCACGCAGGACTGACACGCAGGAAAATTTTCAAACAAAAGTTTCTGCCAATTTTGGTGCGGGGGCGGGTAACTTATCATACATTCACAAAAATATTTTGTTTCAACGAAAAGTAAAGTAAATATAAAAGGTTGTTCAAAATCATTGAGGGTTTTTACATTCGTGACATCTGACAGCTTTTCGACACGACAAGGACCGTCGGGCTACCGAGCGCCGCCTGGTGACAGAAAATGAATCGAAAATTCTTATCGACCGTTTTTGATACCACTTGCGCCACCAGATGTGACGCTTTTTGTGCGTTGGGTCTGCCCCCTAGCGGCAGAAAAAATATTAAACAGCTTTATAACGGATATTCGAATTTTTTTATTTATTTTTCAGCCTAAACGTCTTGACATAAGCAGTAGATCAAATGCCCAAAATATCCGTCATTGATCTGAATAACCTTATATAATTCTTGGTTGGTAGTAACAAACTATAAAGCCTCATTTGAAGATCTATTTTGGTCATACCAACGCACAACCTGAAAACAAACATAGCAAGCATATCAAACGAGTAGTGTATTAACTATAGATACGCGACTGTATAAATAGCAACTCTATCAATAGATATTCTATTTCGGTCGGGGCAATCGCGTTAAAGGTTGAGAATCTTGAGATGTCGTACACGAATCGTAATAAACGCGACGTAACGTGTAAAGACGCGACGTGTGCCGACGTAGCGTATACCGACGTGACGCGACCGGAGAAAAGAAATAGACGCGGCGACTTGTAAATTTAATCAGAAAATTTAAAAACTATTTTTCTTTTAACTCAGTCATTTTTATTTCATAGAAATCCTCCAGGACTAGAAGTTAGCACATAAACGGTAAAGTAGCACAGGATATAATAACATTTCAAACTCTTCGTTTCTTGGAGCAAACAAAAAGGAAAAAAGTGTGCAAATCCTAACTAATCCCTTGTGTGTTCAATAAAGATATATTATTATTATTATTATTATTAACTGCAACACTAATTGCGCACTTTCTGCATCTTGAAAACAACTGTTCCTTAAAAAAGACACGTACTAGTAAATTTAATGCAACGGTGAATCAAAGAAACAACTTAACAAAAGTAGAACATATATCATGGAAATAGGCGACATCACAGGTTATAATTTTAAACCAACAAAGTGAATTCAGAGGAAATCAAATTTTCCATTTAAAAAGTGAATTGACAAGCAGTTACACGAAGCAATATACAATAATAATCTCTGAGCTTTTCCGTGGAGCTAGGAGCGATTGTAACAATAGATTCCCAATACTCTGTAATATTATCCGTATTAAATATTAATACAATAACTCCAAGGCTTGGACTACATCGTGCGGAATTTCTGCGGCCGGAAAAAAAAACAGCGCTGAAAATAGAACTCTGCGACAATACAATAGAGTTGATGATCGAATACACGGCAGCAACTGAAAAACTCGCCGAGCGTGTGTTCGATTTGCAGCTCTATTGTATATAGCGCAGGGTTCTAATTACGGCGCTGTTATTTCCGGCCGGAGAAATTCTGGATGATGTAGTCCGAGCCTTAGCCGCGTGATCGCCACGAGATTCCCATAATAGTTTTCCCGGGACCCCACAGAGGTCCCATACACCATAACGAGTTGACCTCACACCGTGGCCAACTGCCGTATTCACCAAATATGGCCCTCCATCCGATAGCCCTCGAGATAGAAGTGCCCGATTTTGGTATTATACCAATTTCGTTATCCGTATAATGTGGCCGAATAGATTTGGAAAGATAAAAATCTAAAATATCGGTGTTTACTTTATAAAGCCTTTTTTTTTTTTAAATTTAATTATTTTAGTAACCATTCCATCAATATGACTGTTGACCCCTTGACATTAATTGTGACTACTTTCTACTCAAAAGAAATATGTGCCAAAGGATCAAACGAAACAACAACAACCTTCGTAATCCTTAAAAGAATGTAAAATATAGATAAAGGAAAGGTTAGAATGAAAGAACTAACCCTGCAAATCCCTAAAATGAATATAATATATTATTATATAGTAAGTTTCAGCCATCTATCTGACTTAGCTCAAGGGCATATGTCTGATGGGGTATTAGGAAACCATTTCCTACGCCTGCGACGTATCTACCAAATTGGAGACGCACTCGTTTATGCAGAAGCTAGATTGGAAATTAAAGTTTAAATCGAGTTACGCGCAGACGTAGGGTGACGAAAATCGTCTTCGTCGAAGATTCTATTTAAAATTTAGATTGTATTATTATATTGTTGTCTTGTATATTTACAGATTTTTGAGATCACTTTGGTAAAAAACTTCAGTAATCGTTCCCAACCTGTAAAAGTTATATAATAGCTTTTGCCCGCGGCTTCGCTCGCGTAAATACAGTATCCCACGGGAAATGTATATTTTCCCGCGATAAAAAGCCCGTCCTTCCCCTTGGTCTACTCTATATCTGTGCCAAATTTCATGATGATCGGTTAAGTAATTTCTACGTGAAAGCGTAACAAACTAACAACCAAACAAACACACTCAGAATCAGATTAATAATATTAAGTAAGGATTATGATTATATTAATTATAATAGGGGCCGATATTTAAACTAAAATGGAAAAACGTACAGTTCATAATCATATAGTTATCAGTGTATAGAACTTTCTTTATGATAACCATATCTAAGGAGGGAAAATATGATAACAGAGATAAGTGTTATCAACGCGCGCTGATAGCGCGGCACACAGGAATTGGTAGACCAAACATGCTCATTGCTCGCTAACACAGATAAACGAGATGAAATTCATGAAAAATCTATGTAACGCTTTCTCTTGAAGATAAGGCGCTGACTACCTGCTGCAGGCCTAGCGTGCGCCCCCTAGACACTACCACTAAACACCGGAGAATCGACAAAATGACAGATTGAAGGAACATTAATATCATTCCGAGCAAAATAGGTCTTATTGTAAGGTAGCGAGGTCGATGCATCGTCGATATGAGAAACAACATTTCTTTTCTTCCCGAGCATGAGCTCACAAAATGGCCTCTTTTGACTATTTATATATTATTTATTTTATTTTGACAAATGATTTCCCGGCAGCTATTTAGAAAAAATGGCTGTTTATAAATGTTTACTTCTATTGACGACCTTGTTACCATGGATTAAGAACTGTTTTGGATAGAATATTTCTTCTATATAATTATTTCTTTGGATCGCCATGCCAAGCCCGCGGGTCTAAAATGGCCACATTGTGTGAATCGCATTACGAAACATCGTATATTCAATTTCAAAGGATGATGATTGATGTTACGTAATACGATTCACTTAATGTGGCTATTTTAGACCTGCTGATTATTGCTAAATGTTGGAAACTTAAGAGAATCTTAAAATTTACATTAAACATTAATAAGATGAGGATGTCTTGAAAAAGTAATTAAAAAATTTTAAGCAACCCTCGAATTATCAAGCAGTGAGCTAGCTGATGACGACGATTCATAGCTAAGATCACTGTCGACCATCACAACTTAAAAAAAAACAGATTAAAATCGGTTCATCTGTTTGGGATGCCACGACGGACAGACAGACAGACACGTGAAACTTATAACACTCTCTTTGTCGGATCGGGACTCGGGAGTTAATAAACAAAATGAAAAACTGTCGATCATGTCAGCTTTCAAACAAAAATAACAAGATCATCGATTCATCCGTTTGGGAGCTACGATGCCACGGACAGGCACACACACAAACAGACACGTCAAACCTATAACACCCCTCTGGTTTCTTCAGGGGTTAATAAAAACAAATGTTACGGTCCTTAGAAAATTAGCACGTTACATACGTAGAGTCCAAGATTTTACAAAATGTATCCCATGGGATACACAAGTTATAGATTGCAAGGATATTATACTAAGTATAATTAAGTACATACCTCCTCTTAGATATGCACGCGAAATTCCCAAAAAAAACCGCCAACACTGAGTCATTCTGAGTTAACATTTTTCGATCAAACTTATGCGGTTTGTTTACATATTAATGACGCGTTGTGCCGCATGTATACAACGCTCGTGACTGCCCCGCGA
This sequence comes from Phengaris arion, assembly GCA_963565745.1. Taxonomy (NCBI): domain Eukaryota; kingdom Metazoa; phylum Arthropoda; class Insecta; order Lepidoptera; family Lycaenidae; genus Phengaris; species Phengaris arion. The sequence goes on along the minus strand of OY751439.1, from coordinate 4,274,436 downwards.
ACACACACGAATACTAATGTACAGCTACAATAAAATATTTTCAGAGATTTTAAAGGTTGTTCTCGCGGCTCCGCCCGCGTAAATATGGCATCGGGTATCCCACGGGAATACTGTACTTTTTCGGAATAAAAAGTAGCCTGTTTTAATCCAGAGCCTAAACTACTACCATATCAAATTACATCGAAATCCGGTCAGTAGTTTTTGCATGAAAGAGTAACAAACATCCATCCATCCTCACATTTATGATAGTAGTAGGATATTGTAACAGTCATTGATCAAAATAAAAGTTTCAGAGACTTTCAAGTGGAATCAAAGCGATTTATCATGAAACAACAGCTGGATCTCCGCGCATTATGCAACAAAGGGGTATGACAGGTCCTGCGGAGCGCTTCGTTAATCGGCTTCACAGGCGCCTCGACTCAAGGTATTATCTAAGGGCACAAACATACGATGCGATTGTACAGTTTACAGAAAATTGACATGAATAAAGTTTGCGGCGCGTTGTGTCTGCTAATGTAAGCAAATATTTAAAAAAGCATTACAGATATATAGTATTTATTAACATTATTTGGACACTAGACATCCGGCGTAGACCGGATGTCATTAATTTAACAGATTAGACAGGAAATGCATAATAATAATTATTATTTTAGTCCCGGAAGTCCATAATGTTGATGAATAATATTTACACCGGAAGTCAAGAATACTGGGGGTGGAATTGATGGCGGGCTTTGGTTCTGGGACGAGCTCATTCGTTTTTCGGACAGCGAAGCTGTTAACTTGTGTAAATTCATACTGAGTGTTTTACTCGTATATTCTAGCAGTTAAATGCTAAGTGTCTGAATTATTATATTAAGTGTTAAGGTGAATAAATATAAAGTGATTTTACTAAGTGTGAAAGTATTATTCCGGCCACCAAGGATCCTTATTATATCTCAGAAGTGGGATAGACCTACGATAAAAGGTACGTAATTGCAATTAAATTACAGTTCTTCCTATTGTAAATTAATATATAGCATTAATCGATAGTCGCACTTTATTAGTATAACGTAAAAATTTTTGTTTTTTTTCTTTCTTTCTCTTTTTTTTAATATGTAATATTATACTAATGCATGAATTTAAGATAATGGATGCTGAATTCATTTGCTAAAGACTAACATAATTTTAATCAAGAAAATTACAGGTTATTATACAATAAGATTTAATACAATAAAAGACACATAATGGGTACATTTCGGTATGATTAATTCTTATTGTTCTATAGCTCATACTCGTTAGAACGAATCGTATTCCAAGCAATCATATTTTTTTTAAGTAAAATATATCTAAAATAAAATACTACTACTTGTCCAATATTTTAAGATTTTAATAGTGTTGTGTAGTGTACGTAAATAAAAGACGTTTTATGTATATCAGCATACATTTTATCGCCCAATAAGAGCAGATATTCAGGATATATTATGACACAATTTAATTCTTATTAATTGCGTTGGTTTTAATTATTTATCTCATTTAAATTGATTTGTTTTTTATTTCCGTTCGAGGTAATCCCGAAATGCCAAAGCGCAAGCGTCGTGACAAGACCCCAAGTGTGCCCCGAGGTCGCTCCCGAGAATCCGAAGGGTCACCGGGTACGCGACGCAGGAGACATGAGCAGACTAATACAAGAGGCGGCAGCTACCGTGAGTCCAGACAGCGAGAGTCGAGGTCAAGTCGGCGCCGCGTACGCCGCAGTTCGTCGGCTTCCGGTGAAGGACACTCTCCAACTGTTGCTCCGAGGTATGCAGAGTCACAGCTTGATTTTCTTCATAAATTCATCAACGCGATGAACAATTTTAAAAGCAGTTCGGAACGCGAAAATTTTCCAGTTCTCAATGTTGTACCCGAGTTTGACCCACTAGGTAGAGAGCAATCGATTGATTCCTGGTTGAATAAAGTAGAAGAGTGTGCTGAAATATATAACTGGGACGATAAGCATATTATTCATTACGCCCTACCAAAATTAGCCGGAGTTGCTAAGACCTGGTACCAGGGCCTTCCAACTTTACTTTACTCCTGGGCAGAATGGAAAATAAAGCTTAGGGAATCTTTTCCATCTCGTCAAAATTACGCAGAGTTGTTGACGGAAATGTTACAAAAGAGAGTCCGGTTTGGTGAATCACTCGAACTTTACTATTATGCGAAAATGAATCTACTTAACAGATGCGAAATAAATGGTAAAAGAGCTGTTGATTGTTTAGTATTTGGAATAGACGACAGAGGTGTTAGGTTAGGAGCACAGGCAGCGGAATTTAAAGAACCAGAACAAGTACTACATTTTCTAAAGTCTGTCAAGGTCGGTCAGGATAAGGTATCAAGTGAAGCTACAAATAGTAAGGATAGGCGTAGTAAAATAGTATCTAATGTGAATTCAACTAACCAATATAAATTGCAAAAAGATACTAAATTTGATAATGTTACGTGTTATAATTGCAACGAAAAGGGGCATACCTTCTACCGTTGTACTAAACCTAGATTGCGATGTAATAATTGTAAATTAATTGGACATTCGGCTGCTGACTGTTCTAAGACGACTCAAGGTAACAACGAGAGTAGTACCAGTAAAAATATATTAAAGGTTGAAGGTCTCGGGGATACTAGCTCAAAATATAAAATGCCTATAAAAATTAACGACGCTATATTGGATGGTTATGTGGATTTGGGTAGTGAAGGCACCTTGATCCGTCTAAGTAATGCTCAGCAACTGAAACTGCATTGGGACTCTACAGCGGGTCCTATGTTAAAGGGTTTCGGCGGGAACCCTTACTGTCCGATTGGCAAAACATTATGCACGCTAAAAATTCAAGGCATTGAAGAAGAAGACGTAGAGATACTTATTGTAGATGATTATCTATTAAACGCGCCGTTGTTAATTGGACACACGTTCACTGAAAGGCCAAATATTAAAATAATTAAGACTGGTTCCGATGTCATATTCCAAAGAATTCAACCTAATGACACAATTAAGCTTCATCTTATTTGTTCTACTAGTATTATTGTTAATTCTGGTGAGATTAAGGCATTTCCAGTTAAGTGTAAACCAGTTTACACCGGCCGCGTTTATGTGCAGGGTAGCTTGAGAGGTCGTAAAGGCAAAGAGTATTATTTGCTGCCGGGTGAATATATTTTAACAGACGGAATAGGTTTTGTATTTATTCAAAATGTTAGCAATGATATTATTAAATTTGGCCTGGGTACGCTGATAACGCGTAGTTATACAATAGGGAAAAGTACTTCTTTAGACATTCGTAAAATGGACGTTCATAGTTCTCGGGACAGGTTAGACGAATCAATCATAAAATGTAGTAATAATCTATCGCAACAGCAGAGAGCTATATTAAGAAACATACTTGATAAGTACCCTATGTGTTTTTCCAAGGGACTTGGTGACTTAGGTTTTTCTAGGGAGTCAGAGATGGTAATTCAGCTTGTTGATTCTGATCCGGTTGTGTATAGACCATACAGATTGTCATACAGTGAGCGACATTTAGTCAGGGGAATGGTCAACGAGATGCTAGATAGTGGTATAATTAGGGAAAGTAACTCGCCGTATGCTAGCCCAATCGTTTTGGTTAATAAAAAGTCGGGGGAGAAAAGACTATGCGTGGATTACCGCGCGCTTAATCGTAAGACAGTTCGCGAGCACTATCCTATGCCTCGAATTGAAGACCAGCTTGACATGCTTGTAGGTAGTTCTTTATTTATAACCCTTGACTTAGCGTCTGGTTATTACCAAGTGCCTATAGCTGAGTCTTCGCGGGACAAGACGGCCTTCGTCACACCGGACGGCCAATATGAGTACTGTAGGATGCCATTCGGTCTTGTCAATGCACCTTCAGTATTCCAACGGACTATGAATAAAATCGTACAAAACTCTCCCGTGCGGTCTTACGTGCTGCTGTATATGGATGATATTCTTATACCGGCAATATCATTTGAAGAGTCTATGATTCGATTGGAGGCGGTTTTGTGTCTATTGAGGGATAGTGGCCTCACTCTAAAACTAAACAAATGTAATTTTTGTTTTGAGAAAATAGATTACCTAGGTTACGAAATTAGCGCTGACGGCGTAAGGCCAGGATCCATTAAAACAGATGCGATTTCTAAATTTCCCACCCCAAGCAGCGTTCATGAAGTAAGGAGATTTTTGGGACTTGCTAGTTTTTTCCGAAGATTTGTGAAGGACTTCGCAATAAATGCACGTCCCTTGACTAACCTTCTGAAGAAGAACGTTGCTTGGAGATGGGGAACTGAAGAATCTCAGGCTTTTAAAACTTTACAGACATGCCTAATAGAAAGACCAGTTCTTGCAATTTACAACTCTCAGGCTGAAACACAGCTGCATACAGATGCGTGTAAATTCGGAGTGGCAGGAATTCTCCTACAAAAGGATAAATCGGGGTCATTTAGGGCTATTGCTTATTATAGTCGTCAGACTACAGTTGACGAACAAAAGATGCACTCGTTCGAGCTCGAAACATTAGCGGTTATAGCTTCATTAATTAAATTCAGGGTATACCTATTAGGGATTAAATTTAAAATATTAACAGATTGCAACGCGTTACGTACGACTTTAACCAAACGTGATTTAATCCCACGAATCGCGCGTTGGTGGATACAATTTTTAGAGTTTGATTGCGATATTGAGTATAGGTGCGGAGAAAAGATGGCACACGTAGATGCTCTGAGCAGGGGAGCTATTGAGGATGATCAGAAGGAATTTCATGTACTTGACATATTAAATATTAGTTCGGAAGATTGGCTAACTACTTATCAACAGTCAGATGATGAAATAAAAAGAATTGTTAACGTTTTAGGTGATTCAAAAACTAAAGAAACCGCTGATATTTTTAAAAACTATAAAATTAAAAATGGTCGTGTCTATAGGATTATTGATGATAAAACGGAGCTGTGGGTAGTCCCAAAGGGTGCCCGATGGCAAATATTAAAAAGCAACCACGACGATGTGGGCCATTTTGGCTACGAGAAAACTTTGTCACGTATAAGATCTTCTTATTGGTTTCCAAAAATGCGGCGTTTTGTGAAAAAGTATGTCTCTGCTTGTTTGGGTTGTGCACATCATAAAGTTCCCAGTGGCACTTTGGCTAGCGAACTACATCCTATACCCAAAATAGACATACCTTTTCACACAATTCACGCGGACCATTTGGGACCATTTATTAGAACTAGACGCGGAAATACGTACATTCTGGTCATCATCGATTCCTTTACTAAATTCATCAATATTACGGCAGTGCGGAATACTAAATCTTCTACTACCATAAAAGTGTTACGCGAGCACATTAGTTTTTTCGGTTCTCCTAGTAGATTAATTACTGATCAAGGAACAAGTTTTACTAGCAGAGATTTTAAGTCATACATTAAGTCCATCGGGGTTAAACATGTATATAATGCGGTAGCGACACCTCGCGCCAACGGCCAAGTTGAACGATATAACCGAACAATTTTGGCCGCACTCGGTGCAATGAATCATAGCAACAATTGTAACAGTGTTTGGGATGAACATTTACCACAAATTCAGTTAGGCATAAATACCACCGTACATGCTATCACAAAAAAGACTCCAACCGAATTATTGTTCGGACGTACAGTAACAAACCCATGTCAAGGCTTTTTAAACGAGGTAATAAATGTCGATCAATCTAACTCAAATAATGAGGACTTGGTCAAAATTAGGGCCGAGGCGAATGACCGTATTAAACAACAACAAGAGAGAGATAGAGAAAGATTGAATAAACGTAAATTAAGGAAAACTAACTTTGCTGAGGGCGATTTAGTAAGAGTCATCAAGGCTAATACTGGGGTAGCAGGACAGTCTAAAAAGCTTGAACCCAAATGCCAGGGTCCCTATAGAATTAAGAAAGTCCTTCCAAATGATCGGTTTGTAATAGAGGATACACCAATCACAAGGAAGGGAAAACGCTACGAAGCCGTCGTAGCCATCGATAGAATGTTTCCATGGTTGGTCTTTCAGACTCCATCTTCGGAATCCGATAATTCAGAGGACGACGACTGATAAAAACGATAGATTGCTCTATAGCTATTATGGGTTACTACGGTAAACATTAGGGTAGTATTTTCATAGAATTATTTTGTTTTGACATACTTTATGTTGAATCATTTTTAGAAGTTCAAGAATTTGAATTAGGTAAGGTTACAGTATTATAGAATTTATCTGATGTACTGGCCAGGTAACAGACTATTCTCAGTTTGGATGTATTGAATTATAAATAAGCTGGGATCAGTACTGGGGTGTGTACATCAGAATGTGATTAAAGTTACGCCGGTTACGGGCTATTTAACAAGTATGTTTACACAATGCCAGGTCACGGGCTAAGCCAGGTCACGGGCTAAGCCAGGTCACGGGCTGAGCCAGGTCACGGGCTATTTGTCAAGTATAACTGTATAGTGCCATGATACGGGCTCAGCCAGGTCACGGGCTGCTATACATTTTGTATATCACAGCTAACCCAGTAACAGTAAAATTTATACAGTATTACAGAATAGATTACAAGATTAAAGCCTAATATTATTATAATTTTTTTATATATATACAAGTTCTGAATAAGGATTTATGTATAATTTTAGTAACATTTCTATATAAATTATATTATTAATTGTTTGTGATTAAACTAGTTAATGTTTGGAGAAAAGTAAATTATAACTTTTGTATTTTTAGATTATACATGAACGAGAGGACTCGTCTCAGAACGGATGGCCGAGTTGTAAGCAAATATTTAAAAAAGCATTACAGATATATAGTATTTATTAACATTATTTGGACACTAGACATCCGGCGTAGACCGGATGTCATTAATTTAACAGATTAGACAGGAAATGCATAATAATAATTATTATTTTAGTCCCGGAAGTCCATAATGTTGATGAATAATATTTACACCGGAAGTCAAGAATACTGGGGGTGGAATTGATGGCGGGCTTTGGTTCTGGGACGAGCTCATTCGTTTTTCGGACAGCGAAGCTGTTAACTTGTGTAAATTCATACTGAGTGTTTTACTCGTATATTCTAGCAGTTAAATGCTAAGTGTCTGAATTATTATATTAAGTGTTAAGGTGAATAAATATAAAGTGATTTTACTAAGTGTGAAAGTATTATTCCGGCCACCAAGGATCCTTATTATACTAAATTAGGAATAACGAAGGCCCAAAGGAACGAAAATTCGATTTTAACTTATCTGGTGGTATAGATTCGCCATTGTCCATGGGCAGAGGTCATTCCTCACGTTCAGGCGAATCATCTGACACAATCGATCTTAATTCATAAATTAACAAACTTACAATTTTTAAGTAACCCCCGAAATGTTAAGCAGTGAGCGAGTTGGTGATGATGAATTATAGCTTAGAACATTCTCGACCATGTCAGCTTCCAAACACGAACTAAATCAAATTCGGTTCATCCGTTTGGACGCTACGATGCCACGGACAGACAAACACAAACACAGACACGCCAAACTTATAACACCATTCTGTTCTCGTGGGGGGTCAAATTTAATCCCATTTTATTGCTTGATCTAATTACGTTTAAGATTATAATATTTCTAGACGCCGCTGAACGATATAAAATTACCATTAGGTACGTATTAATAAATACTAATTGCCCTGTCAAATGGAAATCGTAGTTAATTAGTGTATCGATCAAAACTAATACATAATATTGTTTACTCGAATATGATTTGTGGGAAAATCAAGTTGCTTTGCTGGTGTGTATGTTAAAAATATAATATTACAACTATTATATATAATATTACAGCTTCGTTCGACTGAAACTGGATAGAAACGAAGAGGATTAAATAATAGGAAAGCGTTCATACTATGACGACTTTTTTTCGTAATTTTTAATACGCAACTCCATGGCGCACGTGTCCGGGAGCTTAGTGACTCGCGTGTAGCCGGCGCACGACGAGGCGCGCGGCGGCTAACGGGCCCGGTCGTGAGGCGATAGCACACGGCGTTCGCCCGCGGGTACATCCGGGAATAAATTATCTCGCATTGTTCAGTGTGAACGCGCGCATCAATCGGAGATGGATCATATATGATGAGATGGATATACGAGATTTAGTGTGAAGCAAGCCTCATCGGTGGATACATATTTATGTCTGAATGACTAGCCCCATAGATTCTACTAAGAGAAGAAATTTCAATGGCCTCGTATCACAAAATGTACGGGATTTTAGGTGTCAAAGCACGACATAGTCCTGGGAGCTGCAGAGTCCTTCATTTAAGGGCCAATTCACATCGAAACGAAACGATACGCGACGCGGCGCCGCATTTTTTTAAGACAACATTCAAAATTGAACTTTATTCATTACATAAGAAGATACACGTTTCATTGTAAGAGTGCCGTGTACTGACTGATGTCGTGTGAAACGTGTAACTTTTTGTGTAGTGAATAAATTTCCATTTTGAATTTGACCCAAGTAGATATATTGTGACTCCTCCGCGTACCGGACCCGGGCCTATGCTGCTCATAAACTGAACGATATGGCTGGGGTTGGAGCTGCGAATTTCCTCTGTGGTAGAGAGTATTCGTGCTGCCCGAGGTACCTGTTTCTGAGAGCTGGACTTGAGGTGTTTGTGGAGCTTGCAGTGTCCAGTTAGGGTTCTGGTGAAGTTCACCAAAACAATTTATACAAATATTTTAAAGAGAAAAAGTTTGTATGTTTGTTTGCATTGAATAGGCTTCGTAACTGCTGAACCGATTTTGATGAAATTTGGCACATATATAGAGTAGACTACGGGGAAGGACATATGCTACTTTTTATTGCGGAAAAATGTACGGTTTCCGCGAGATTAACTTTTGAGCGCACGAAGTCACGAGCAACATCTAGTTTAATATATGTTTCTTACCGACATTTCGTGGGAACGTTCAGTTCAGAGTTCGGTTTACAAATCGCAATCCGGTGACGTCAGACCTCCACATGTGGTTCGCTATCCTTCTCAATTAACTAATATGAAGATCACATATGACTCACAACGTGACTCATGGACCAGCGGTGGTCCTTAACAACAGCACACAGTTTAACGGCAACACATTTTTCAGAACGCTAAAAATATAACCTACACAAGAGCATATCAGGATAATCATTCCATAAGGAGGGTTCCGTAACTATCAACGCGCAATTTTTTTTTCAAATTACTTACAAAAGAGTATTAAGCATGACCTATTAGCATGGAAAGTTACAATTTTAGTTGAGAAATGCCAGGGGACTTTTATAACACTTTGGAAGACGATTACTCGAATAACCATATTTTATAAAGAAGTCATGAATGAAACCTTACCTTAATCCAAAAAGACCTATACAACGATACTCCACACAATGGGCTAGAGTAAGACAAAAAAATCATCCTCACTTACACGACAATCCCCACTCCATACACATGTAAGTGGGGATGATTTTTTTTCTCATTCTACCCCATCAGACACCTAAAATATAATATTACTATTATTTTATGATGCCAAATACAATATTTATACACAATAATATGTGATTACATCGAATTTACTTATATCCATAATTTTAAAAGTTAGGGCGGACAGACGCACATACAGACAAAACGGACAGACGGACGGACAGAGCGAAACTATAAGGGTTCCTTGTATTACTACGGAACCCTAAAAATCTAACAACCTTACTGTTCGCACTGATAAGCAAACATTACGACTGTAAAAAACTCATCGTTAAAAAAAATATATTTTGATCCAAAAAATTAAATATTCACTGAACTTACTAGTTAATTGTTACTTTTAGTTTTATGTATTTTTAACTGTTCATGTAGGGTTAGGAAGAATTCGTTTATCATCGTAGTAGAATTAAGAAATAAGTACATAAATGAATTGGGTCTATTATTTCAAACATTAAAAAAATCAGTAACACTCCTTGCCACATTCCAGTTTATCATCACATTCTTATAAATAAAAAAATTAAAATGAAATATGAGACCTAGATAAATAAAACAGCATTCACGCACGCATTTTTTTATCAATTTCGTTCACAATTTTTACTATCGCGCCTACTTGTAGTGAAACTTGAAATTCTCAAAACAAAACGCACCACCATATACACGTATGCTCGTGACAAACAGACGGACTAACAAACATCGGTCACGTCGTGCGACAACTTAACATACGCAATGACAATTTTTATGGAAATGTCACGACTATTTTTATTTGTTTCACATACCTAGTACATACAAAAAACTCATTTATCACTTATTAGTCATCGCTGGCGCAATTTTATTGATATTGCACGACCATATAATAATGGGTATGTTACGTCATAACGTTGACTTATGACCGACCATATGGAAGAGTTTGATCCGTCATCCAACCCGTGGAGCAAAAGAAACACGAAAAAACTAATTAGGTATCAACTTGCATGTGTGTAGCGATAAGCGACATAGCTTACGGATTGTGTCGCAGCGCACTTTTCTTTTTCCCGACGCGTCGATACGATATCGCTTATCGCGCCGATAATAACCAAAGACATTCTCTTCATGTGTTTTAATGAAACATAAATATATTATGTAGATTGTAGGTAGGGCTTTGCCATAATCGGCGGGATATCCGATATCGGATTGGATAATGGGAAAACACACTAATACGTCGACGACATAAGAGCGTTTCCCGTCCGATAAGCGATAAGATCGGTAGATCGCGTTGATTACATTTTTCTAAATGCCTTCCAAGTGGAAGTGCGGCTACATTGTAAACCAAATTACACGACGCGACGTTTCGGCCACTTCCCAGCACTTTTGACACAAAACACAACCCGTCAGACGGGTTTTATACAATGGCTCGCGTAAACATAAGAGAGAAATAAGCGGCTATAGCGACTGGATACTAAAAAATATAAAACCACTGACCACTTGCTACAGACAGGTCTTTTAAGAAATAGACAACGACAATAGACGAGCTGACGGATCACCTGATGGTAAGCGATTCCGCCGCTCATGAACACCTAGGGGCAAAACTAGGGGCGTTACAAGCGCGTTCCAGGTCCTTAAAAATCCCGATAATCGGGCCTCCGGAAACCCACTCAAACACAATGGAAACGTTATTTCACGCCGGTTATCTCACAGAGGTGTGAGGCCGTGGTGTTGATCGGTCCAGCCGGCCCATTCGTGCCGAATCATGACTCTTCCACTTCCTCCTCTTCCACGACTAAGACTTACTGCTTACGAAGTAACTACATCATAATATTTAAATAGACTGTGTTGCATGTAATCTGCTGTAATCGAAAAAATCTGAATCACTAATTTTTAAAATTTTATTTGATTTTATTCCAATTTTAAATTTATACCGCTATTTTCATGCATGTGGGACAGTGGGTTTTTTATTTATTTTTATAAACCGACTGTCCCAGGCATTACAGTATTTCAAGAGTGGTTCGCTCAAAGAACACTGTATAAATCATCCAATAATGGATGAAAAAGCCTATTTTTTTGTGTTTCGAAAACAGTAATTCATTTGTTTTTTCCTCTTTTGCTTTTTTCTTTGCGTCACTCTGTTTACAAAATGGAAAACTTGAAGTATCGTATTATTATCGAGTACGAGTTCAACCGTAGCACCAGTGCTGCAGGAACGGCTTGAAGGATATTATAATATGATGTGTATGGCGTCGGTGTCGCACAAGAAAACACAGTACGTTTTTGGTTCCAACGTTTCGTTCTGGAAATTTCGACCTGCAGAACAAGCCCCGTGGACGGCCGGAGACCAAAGCTGATAATGAAGAATTGAAGGCTATTGTGGAAGCGGATTCATCGCAAACCACGTCCGAATTAGCTGCAGGCTGCGGTGTTAGTGATAAAACTGTTTTAATCCACTTGAAGCAAATTGGGATGGTGAAAAAGCATGAGGTACCCCATGAATTGAGTGCATCAAACCGACAAACGCGCGTCGACTGCTGCGTTACATTACTCAAAAATTTTAAATCGAATCATTACCTGTGATGAAAAGAGGATCCTGTACGATAATCGGAAACGCTCATCGCAATGGCTGAGCCCTAGCGAACCAGCCAAAGCCTGCCCCAAGCGAAAATTGACTCAAAAAAGTTACTTGTCAGCGTTTAGTGGACTAGTGTCGGTGTCGTTCACTACAGTTTTCTTAAATCTGGCCAGACGATTACGGCAGATGACTATTGCCAGCAACTGCAAATCATAATGGAAAAGCTAGCTGCTAAACAACCGAGGTTAGTCATTCGCTCTAGGCTACTGCTGCTTCAGGACAACGCTAGACCACACACTGCACAACAGACGGCTACCATATTAGAGGAGCTTCAATTGGAATGACAAAGACATCCACCGTACTCCCCGGACCTTGCTCCAACAGATTACCATTTTTTTCGAAATTTGGATAACTTCTTGCAAGGGAAAAAATTCAACTCCGATGGGGCAGTCCAAAGCGCCTTCAAAGATTTTATTGATTCCTGTCCGAATGGTTTTTTTAGTAAAGGAATTAATGAACTACATATGAGATGGCAAAAGTGCATAGATAGCAATGGTATATACTTTGATTAAATAAATATTTTATGTTTTAAAAAAATCGACTTTATGTTCCTCCTGTACAAAGCGCCAATGATACATATTATGAAATGTATACCTAATATTTTATTGTAATTTACCTCAAATGTTACAAGTAATGAAGGTATCGTTTTTGTGACATCACAAGTCACAAATCACATTTAATCCCGAAATTCCTTCCTGCTGAGGTGATCCACATACACAGGATCCCGATTCCCGTCTAAAAATACGGGCGAATTCAACATGGCGGCCGCCGCGGTGCACTTTTTATGCACCTCGCTAAATATTCCTGTCACTAGATGGGACAATCGCCCATGATACGGGTGACATAGGTCCAAATTGCCCTGCACCGGCCGCTGCATTCCTCCACGTCTGGGCCAGATTATCTGTACAGCGAGTAATTTTAGTTGCAAATTGATTAAGCGGAACTTTGATTCCATAGATATGTTTCTCTTTACCGGCGCCCGCCGACTGCGACGCTTTGAATTCTTATTTCAATTACTTTCGATGACCGCTCTTATTCGCAACTTGTGATTTGCGAACCACTTGGTAGATGGAGATTGGAGAGCTACTAGGAAATTTAGAGCAGGTGTTTGGGGCAAGCTGAAACCTTGTCCTATACTTCTCCTATGTATCCCAATACGAGACTGCAGGACTGGCTGGTCAGGAGCGGGGCTAAGTAAAAAAATTAAATGTTTTTTTTAATTCATTAAAAGTAAAATAAAAGTGTATGTTAATTACGAGGATTGAGGTTCAGGTGTTGTATCAGAAAGTGACTGCTTGTACTATAAAGGTGGTTAACAGAGTTTGACAGAAACTGTATGGACTTTATGTCAAGGTCTGTACGAAATAGCTCCTTAATTAAGCATTAAATGTCTCCGAGTGCGGCCGTTAAAGCGCTTAAAATTATCGAATCTTGGTGTGAAATATGTATTTTTAGACACTTAGACATAATATTTTACTACTTTATGTCAAGGTCTGTACGAAATAGCTCCTTAATAAGCATTAAATGTCTCCGAGTGCGGCCGTTAAAGCGCTTAAAATTATCGAATCTTGGTGTGAAATATGTATTTTTAGACATAATATTTTACTATCTAGAAGTTAATCTATCGTATACCAATACTCGTAAACTATGATTTGAACATTGCATACATAAGTTAAGTATATGTGTATCCTCCAGTCTAACGCCTGAAATTAATAATATCAATCTTAATCCCATTTTAGCTATCTGGGATTAAGATTTCAATACATTTCAACGATCCTAGGATTAACTTTACGTCAATTTACGTCAGTTTTTGTTTGAGAATCTAAGATTTTAGATACGTTATTAATTACGGGCGTTAGTTGGAATCGTGGCAAAATATGACACAAGCTCAAGCAGGAATAATGTTGTATTGGCGCTGTCATAATTTTCATACAATTCTCTTACGAATACGCACTTGTCAATCGTTCCTGCTAACCCCACAGTATGCAGTAATGCACTATGCACATCGAGTAGGACAAACGCCGCATTCTTGGCACCGCGAGCTGTCATTATCAATTCCGCGACATAAGCCGATGGTGAAGTGATCCCGTTGGCATCCCCGTCACCTCGCCGTAATATACACGCGTTCCGATTTACGTTTGGTGTTGCCAGATCAGCGCCACTTTTGCTAAAAATGACGAACTACATATTGTGTATCTTTTAGTAACAAAATATTTTCGGTATGGTTATTTAAATATTTTAAAGGCAAGCATAACTCTAACACGAGCTAAAAGCACCATAAAGATTCTGAGTTTTGAGTTTGACCAGTAGTAAAATTTGGGTGCAGAGCCAATAAATGTAAATATTAACCTTCTATCCTTTAATATAAATAATATTTTTGGGGTATTTGACTAATGACAGTCATTAATCAAATACCACAAGTACGATAGACTTTAACTAACGATGACAATAACTGGAAACTTTAGCATATCTGCGCAGACGCACATCGTATTATGTGCTGCAATTTAAGTGCTGCTACGCAATTTTGAACTTTATTTTTGCACGTCAAGGTGCAGTAAGTTAAGGCTAATTTATTTTTCCCATTAAAGGTGTCAGTTGGGAAAATCCCAACATCTTATGGTAATACGGATTTCTTCGATATAATAATAATAATAGCTCCCCCACACCGATTTAGGTGACGGTGGCCGGTTTCATTGAAACTAGGCCAGCTATCGACTGGCGAGAGATCAGGCGCAGGTCCGACATTTTACATGTCCATCCGACGCATGGATCATCTTTGACAATCAGGTGATCAGCCTGCATTGTCCTAACCAAACTTGGAAACAACATTTTTTGTTTTTTCAATGGAACCAACGACCTCCGAGTGGAGGGCCAAGCTCTAAACCACTGAACCACGGAGGCATTTATTTTCGATATAAGCACAGTTACAGCCTTAACAGTACAATATTTATTTGCAAAATATAGCGGTCATTGCAATGTTTTTTTTTTTAATTGACACTAAGTATGCCTCAACAGTTTCTGGATCTGGATGTTTCTCACCTAGGCTACGTTAAATACATGCTCACCCCGATTAATGCCAGGTTTCTCAGGTTTTTTGCCGGTAGTTTATCTATCCAATAGCAATTTTGATTGGATGATGAGTTTGCGTTATCCAATCAAATTCGCCATTAAATAGATAAACTATCGACAAAATCTCAGAAGCCGGGATAAAATTAGAAATGCGTGGTACTTGGACATTATCCCCCTTATTCAGAGCAAATCCAGTAAATAAAACGTATTCTCTATATGCGGTGGTATGCAGTATCAAAACCAGGTATTTTTGAAAATGAAAAGGACCAGGAAACGAGCAGTCGTATCGCCTGATGGTAAGCGATTACCGCCGCCCATGGACACTCGCAACACCAGAAGAGTTATACTTGTAACTCCTCTGGTGTTGCGACTTGCGTTCCTGGTCCTTAAAATCCCCAATTGGGGGGGGATTTGGGGATTTGGGCCTCCGGCCTCACTCACTCGGTGAAACACAACGCAAGCATTTTCTCGTGGGTTTTCTGTGAGGCCCTGGTATTTATCCGGTCGATCCGACCCACAGCTACGCGGTGCTACTATAATATTATATCTTCTTAGGTATAGTTATATTATGATAGCCATATACGTCTACATTTCCTATCGTGGGTCGGCAGTGGGCACTCGGCAGTCGGCATAGACAAGGCCTCTCAGGATTATGCCTCCTCACGACCCCTTGTTTGTCCACAAGGAAGCTCATTGTTATTATTGCTTATTGTCTGATCATATCTTTTATGGGGTCCTTAACAAACAGCAATAAATCCCGCTATCTTCTCTAATATATCACCATTGACAACGAAAGTAGATACTGCTAGATCTCCAAGTGATAAGTTGTTACGGGTGTTGTTAAAAATAAAAAATAAGATTCTCCGTGACAATATATATATAAAAAAAAAGGAAAAAATAGGGGTCGTGGGCAGAAGGCCGTATGGTCTGGACTAGCCTCTTGGTGTCAAGGTAGTGGTAAGGGCATTTAATCCAAGTAGGAACTTAGCTGAGGATCCAGCTGTCTAGCACGTGGCGGATGCGAGCTAGGGCTACAACTCCTGGAAGCTTCTCCGTCACCGCTGCGTCCGTTCATCGTAGATAGATCGTCTCAGAAAAAAAAAAAATCCCCGTCCAATGACTATCAGCACTCTGAACTCCAGCTAGATATAAGTCCTTTTAATTGGTGCCTCGAATGCTGTAGTTGGCGGTGTTTCGTGCCCCAAACCAAGTTCCGTGGAACACGGGATTAAAATATAATTATTTATAACGACTACATCTTGAGTCTTAGAGAAAATTTAATTCGAAAAGGCTTAAGATGTAGTCGTTATAAATAATTATATTTTAATCCCGTGTTCCACGGAACTTGGTTTGGGGCACGAAACACCGCCAACTACAGCATTCGAGGCACCAATTAAAAGGACTTATATCTAGCTGGAGTTCAGAGTGCTGATAGTCATTGGACGGGGATTTTTTTTTTTTCTGAGACGATCTATCTACGACGAACGGACGCAGCGGTAACGGAGAAGCTTCCAGGAGTTGTAGCCCTAGCTCGCATCCGCCACGTGCTAGACAGCTGGATCCTCAGCTAAGTTCCTACTTGGATTAAAGCCCCTTACCACTACCTTGACACCAAGAGGCTAGTCCAGACCATACGGCCTTCTGCCCACGAGCCCTATTTTTTCCTTTTTTTAAATATATATATTGTCACGGAGAATCTTATTTTTTATTTTTAACAACACCCGTAACAATTGGCGCCCATAAACGTGGTTTTGTCTGGTCTGGCATCTGGTGTCTCTTCCTGGGTCTGTGTGTCCAGTGTTTGGTGTTTGTTTTGTGCCGTCTTTCATATCCAACTCTCTCAGTACTTTTACCCGTCTGGGCCCGGGGTAGAATTGGTTCAGGTTACGTAACGGACACGTGTAAGAGGCAGGTAACGTTACAGCACACACCAACTGTTTTTTTTTAGGGTTCCGTGATACATAAGGAACCCTGTGTTTTTTTTCACAGTGGACATAATATTAAATTTATAAAAACTATTAAATTTATTCTTTATTATTAAATATATTTATTAGTATTCTTTTTTTTTGGTCCTGTCTTTTTGGCAGGGTATTGTAATTATTTTATATTGTAAATTATTTATTTTAATATACATATTTATTTCACACATACCCACACTATACATGCACACACATCAACATCATCTTAAATGATGTTTATGTGATCTTTTGGCCTTAACCTTGTTTTAATTAAATTTTAATTTAACTTTTTACTTCAACATAGATATTTACATATAACCTTAAATTCGTATTCTAAATTATTTTGCTATTGACTTTAACTTTTACTTAACTTTATTTTAATCTTAACTTACTATGAGCGTTGGATATACTTAATGTAGTAACTAGTAAAGTAACCCTTGTTGTGTAAAGTTTAAAAATTGTTAATAAACTTTATACTGTTTGTTTTTTCATTTTACTGTATATGGTCTGTACCATATAAGTTGTTGTTTTTGTAGTTAGTTATATAGTACTGATTACAAATTATATTTCTTTTGTGTATTTTTTTAGAGAATACATCTGATTATTTTTGTATTTTCTCAACACAGATATACTCACCGTTAGGCTTGTGAATATTTTTCTTGAATTTACTTGGTAATTTAACTTTTAAAATTGAATTTAACTTCTGATAAATTCATTAATTGATTTATTTTGGAAAAACTTAATTTCCTTTTAAACTTTTGAATTTACTTAGTTACTTATCTTCTTAATAAATTTTACTTTTGACAACTTACTTAACTTTGGAAAAATCTTTAAATCTTTTTAAATTTATTTCTCAATGTCTGGAAAAATAAAATTTGTTTTGCTTAAAATGACTGAATTGGAGTATGGAGTTTTGATTAGGAATATTATACCAGCTCTCACTGTTGAGGAGTTGTGTAGGTGTATACTTTAGTTAGGCAGCACTCTATCCACCTAGGATATTTTTTTGGATTCTTTTCTTTAATAAAGGGTATTTCTTTTGCTGTCAATACTATTATGCTACTTTGGATTGGCTGCGCTCTATCCACCTAGGATATTTTTTTGGATTCTTTTCTTTAATAAGGGGTCTTTCTTATGCAGTCAATACTATTAAAGTGGTATGTTACTTTGTTGGAAGGCTAGTAGTTTCGCGTTTTTTTGCTGTTCGTTATCTCTTTAGTAACGTTTTAGCTTCGACTTGTGTTGTTCTACCTCTGTTACGGAGAACAATACTCGTGTGTTAGGGCGTCTCGAGTCACACTGTTTATGACCAGATGCAATATGAAAGTTGAAGTATGTATGTGATGTGCAATTTGTATGTATGATGACGTATGAATATAGGTGAATGTAGTATGGTGTGAAAAGTTTGTCGGTTTTATGCGTCTAAACACTAGACTAGCACTATCTTCCAGTTCTAAATTTTTTTATTTTCCTAATTCTTCATTTTGATAATTTGGTGAATTTCATTTTTCCAAGGCACTAAATTTTTTTTATATGTAGCGAATAGTTATTTCAGGATTTTTCCTTAGAGCACTCAAAATCCTTCGGTAACAGGGGGGGATATGTAACGTAGTTACATTCCCTTTCAATAAAATCGATTATTTCGGCGTTACTCGCGTCATCTATGATTTGTATAATTAATTAGTTAGTCATTTTTCGAGGCTTAAAGCGCCAACAATCGGCGAACGCCCTTACTAACGGCGTCAGCCTTGCTTTAATACTTAGTTCGTAGATCGATTTTACTTTCGTCTTAAATCTTTGAAAAATAATAATTTAGTTTTTAATAATGGAAATACAGTAAATTTCTAATATTATATTACATAATATATTGATTATTGATATAATATCTTCTTATTTTGATTTCTGGATTTCTTATCTTTACGCTTTAGTTTATAGTTGTCAAAGGTTTAAAAAAGTGGAAGGAAATGTATATATATGGCACTTCTTCGAATGACATTTCCTTTTCGAATTAAATTTTCACTAAGACTCAAGATGTAGTCGTTATAATTATTATATTTTAATCCCGTGTATCACGTGAGTATTTTAAGTATCTGTGTTGTGAATGTTTGTAAAATCATGCTTGTATTAAAACGCATTATTCTTTCATGTAAACTATCATCTTGGTAAATTAGTTGTCAATTATTTGATTGGCCATACCACGTGCTCAATTGTAGTTTCGTCTTTCCAATCTAGCACTATTAAAATGTTACGATGTTTGTATCATATTGGTTGCCCTTAATATCATCTTATCTTTTTTTATTTTGCCTACCTTCTTTGTAATGGTCACACAGCCCGTGATTGTGATCGTTGGGGTTAAGATCAGAGGCTGTAGGACCGGACTCCTACCGACACGTTATCGTGATTATTCCAGGAACTTGGTTTGGGGCACGAAACACCGCCAACTACAGCATTCGAGGCACCAATTAAAAGGACTTATATCTAGCTGGAGTTCAGAGTGCTGATAGTCATTGGACGGGGTTTTTTTTTTTTTTTGTTGAGACGATCTATCTACGACGGACGGACGCAGCGGTGACGGAGAAGCTTCCAGGAGTTGTAGCCCTAGCTCGCATCCGCCACGTGCTAGACAGCTGGATCCTCAGCTAAGTTCCTACTTGGATTAAACCCCTTACCACTACCTTGACACCAAGAGGCTAGTCCAGACCATACGGCCTTCTGCCCACGACCCCTATTTTTTTCTTTTTTTTAAATATATATTGTCACGGAGAACCTTTTTTTATTTTTAACAACACCCGTAACAAAGTGTGAGTTTTTCTTTTCGCATTCGATCGTGAGCGGGTTTGGCGTTTGCTAGGAATTTGTATGTGATTAGCGCTACCTAGTTATAAACGCGACAACTAGCCGCCAAACGCGCTCACGATAGCACTCTGTTATTTCCTCGATAGGTATGAGAAGTACTAGCTTTTACCGGCTCTAATCCCCAAAATCCCCATCCCCAAAGGATCCCAGGATCCCCAAAAAGTACATTGTTCCCGTGGGATACTGTGTTTACGCGGGCGAAGTCGCGGGTACCAGGTACCTGTTCATAAATCTAGGATGGAGGCGGCATCATCGTTTCTCTCGTTAACGTAAAATATCGATCCGAACCGGAGCACTAACAGTAACTGACAGAACAACGCGCGGTCGAGCCACGCGCGCCAGTAGCTCACGCCAGTAGCTCGCACCAGTAGCTCGCGTCAGTCACTGAGATACACGATTCCAGTAGGATAGTTTAGGTTCAGTTTTGGGTACCAGTAATCTAACAGCAGGCCAATCGCACTATTGTTTATCGTTTGAATTCAGGTTCAACTCTGCTTTGGATATGATTCAGTTTCGGTTCGATTCCGGTGCGGCTGAACAAATTTCCGAATCGCACTTTCCTTCCAATCGCAACTCAATTTTACTTTTATTTCCATTTTATTTCGCAAGTCATTTTTACCACATATTCTCAACAATATAACATACCAAAACAAGAAACGTTTTCAGAAACGTGCGACACAAAGTAGCATCGTATCAACTTTTTGTTTTCACAGTGTTTGCGCTTGGGCTGCGGTGCAGCTGCGTTCTAACTATCTGTCAAAACGTTAGCGCGATACCGAATGTGTGTAGTTTTGTAATTATGTGCATTTCGAGTCACAAAAAAGTTTCAATATTTTTTTACAACATTAGTCTAAAAACCCCACATAATTAGTTTACTTACATCAAATACAAAAAGATTTACTATGGTATGTATGATCATAAATGCGCAAACTTCGGAGGTATCAGAAATGTTGTGCAGATGGGCCAATGGCCATACATTTCGTAGCAACATTAGGAGCGTGTGACGTCACCTACTTGTACGACCTTTATATAGGGCGTTTTTACGAGACTCACAAAAGTGCCTAAAAAAAACCCGCAATATCTTTGAAAATATTTACTTTTAGTATGATATTCCTTTTGAAAACTGTATTATTTTTTAAGTACACTACTTATTTATGTAATAAAAAAATACAGGAAAATACCGTATTATATGACTTATTATGGGTGAATTTCGACCACAGGGCTATCTCTAGTTAATAGTTACTGGAATTTTGCCATACCTATGCCAATAAGTACCTTACGCAAGGTGGATTCTGGTGCATGTTGCATTACATAGTAGTACCAATCGACACAGAATGCCGGATTAGCAGAACGCATGCGAGATTGCTCAGTTACCGTAATTGGTAAAAGGCGTCCTTCTTTGTATCTAAAAGTATCGGATTAGCAGAACGCATGCGAGATTGCTCAGTTACCGTAATTGGTAAAAGGCGTCCTTCTTTGTATCTAAAAGTATCGGATTAGCAGAACGCATGCGAGATTGCTCAGTTACCGTAATTGGTAAAAGGCGTCCTTCTTTGTATCTAAAAGTATCGGATTAGCAGAACGCATGCGAGGTTGCTCAGTTACCGTAATTGGTAAAAGGCGTTCTTCTTTGTATCTAAAAGTATCGGATTAGCAGAACGCATACGAGGTTGCTCAGTTACCGTAATTGGTAAAAGGCGTCCTTCTTTGTATCTAAAAGTATCGGATTAGCAGAACGCATGCGAGATTGCTCAGTTACCGTAATTGGTAAAAGGCGTTCTTCTTTGTATCTAAAAGTATCGGATTAGCAGAACGCATACGAGGTTGCTCAGTTACCGTAATTGGTAAAAGGCGTCCTTCTTTGTATCTAAAAGTATCGGATTAGCAGAACGCATGCGAGATTGCTCAGTTACCGTAATTGGTAAAAGGCGTCCTTCTTTGTATCTAAAAGTATCGGATTAGCAGAACGCATACGAGGTTGCTCAGTTACCGTAATTGGTAAAAGGCGTCCTTCTTTGTATCTAAAAGTATCGGATTAGCAGAACGCATACGAGGTTGCTCAGTTACCGTAATTGGTAAAAGGCGTCCTTCTTTGTATCTAAAAGTATCGGATTAGCAGAACGCATGCGAGATTGCTCAGTTACCGTAATTGGTAAAAGGCGTCCTTCTTTGTATCTAAAAGTATCGGATTAGCAGAACGCATACGAGGTTGCTCAGTTACCGTAATTGGTAAAAGGCGTCCTTCTTTGTATCTAAAAGTATCGGATTAGCAGAACGCATGCGAGATTGCTCAGTTACCGTAATTGGTAAAAGGCGTCCTTCTTTGTATCTAAAAGTATCGGATTAGCAGAACGCATGCGAGATTGCTCAGTTACCGTAATTGGTAAAAGGCGTCCTTCTTTGTATCTAAAAGTATCGGATTAGCAGAACGCATACGAGGTTGCTCAGTTACCGTAATTGGTAAAAGGCGTTCTTCTTTGTATTTATAAAGTGCTTCAATATACTATGTAGGTAGTAGGTACAGTTCTAAAACTCGACTGCACCAGAAGGAGGGTTATGTTTTTCGAGTGTACTGTGTATGTACGTATGTATATCACTTTGGCACGCTCTATAGCCTAAACAGCTCGTCGCATTTGAGCTTGAGAGGTATCATTAGATTCGCCGTAGCGTGAGACTGGGTATACTTAATATCAAAATTATTTTACGCAGTCGGGTTTTTGTTTTTTAGATTAAATATTATAGACTACTGATTACACATTTCATTTAAATACTATGTATACAAAAATTACATTAAAAACAAAATATTTGTTTGATAACCTGTACATTTATCAAACGTTGACGCGTAAAGTGTATCTAATGGTTAAAATCTAGATTCTAATGTCAGTTTCAGCTCAATCAAACAGACTAAGATTTCAGAGACTCGTTCGAGTTTACAGCGATGACGGTTCACTGGCATGCACTAACCATGCCAGCTACTGTCGTAGTGTAGCGCCGCCATTTGTAACAGTCGATATTTATTGCTTGCAGTGTAGCCGCAGCCACCGTTAAAACACCGTACAAAGTTGCTAAAATACATCAAGGGATTAATGGACGGCCCCTAACCCGCTAAGCGTCCTAAATCTCTGACCTTCGAATTCCATTGCATATCACGAAAATATTTAATTTGCTCATATATCATTAGATAAGAACTAACTAAACATACAAATTAGTAGATAGGGCGTAGCGACTACGAGCGAAGTCTGCACTATGAAACCATTTTTATAGAGCAACATTTTATCTGTAACTAGCTGTCCCGAAATACTTTGTTGTATCTTAACTATGAACTGGAATGAATAAATAACCAAACAGGTAAACTGAACCGCGAACGCACCTGTAAGTATTTAACAGTCAAGTGACAAATTGAACAGAGTGAAAGTTCAATCGTCGTTTTTTTTCCAAACTTGTCCCTATATCTCTCTCCGCTTAAATCTCCCCTGAACTACCATATTTTGCAGTAGAATATTCCATAACATACCTAACTACATATTATTTTAAATCTATTATTAAATATATATTAATTTTTAAAATAAATTTCATTCGTCTCATAGTGTTAGCGCAATTTGTAGGGTGCATTGGGCGCAAAATATTGTTTTATATTAATAAAATTCAAATATTGGACACGACACTTCGTGAAATCATGATGGCCATCAAAATATAATGAAAATTCTTGGATAATAGAAAAAAATCTCGGTAACCATTTTCTAAGACAAGCGAAGCGCAATATTTTAAGTGATTATTAATTATTGATAATGAGATTAAAAATCAGTCTCGATTTTAATTATAAATAAATAAAATATTAGTAGCGATTGGTAGAGAGAACAAGAATCACAGATACCTAATAAACATAGAGAATAGAGTAAAGGAGCACCACTTTCACTGAGTTTCAAAAAAAGCCATAATGGCGCTAGAGTAACAAGGATGTGTGATAGGAAGTTAGCAATAAGAGATAGAGTGAAATTAGGAGTGAAGTGAGTTGAGTTTAGTTATTTAATGTTTTTGAGAACTTTAGTAATAAATTTAGAAAATCGTGAACATTCTTATTACTCGCGTAGTCGAAAATATTTTAGGTAAAAATAACCGAACACGAATCTAAGGCTGGGAATATATGCTCCGGAATCCGGAACGCCGGTGAACATTCAGAGCACTGAAAATACAACTCTGCGTTATTACAATAGAGCAGAAAGTTGAACACATGAGTGTCGAGTCAAATGTCTTAAGATTTAATTCTCCGTCTTTTTACGGACACTTTTTCATATATGGCGATGGTGCTCCTTTACTCTGGTCTCCATGCTAACAATTAGTAATAACGATTCAATCTGGGGGCACGGTAGTGCTGCCGCCAAGACGAGCCAAGGGAAGCGCAAGGGCACTACCAGACTTCTACACTTTTCACGACAAGTTTTCCGAAACAAAAACCTTTTGACGTTGTGAACCTTGTATAATCTTCGTTAGTAACAGTTTTAATCTCGCCACGTTGGCCGCATTCATTTCATCCAAAAAGGGTCAGATGTAATTGGAAAATATTTTCGTATTGTGGTGGAGCGCAAAAATTTGGAACGCGTGCACCTAGACAAATTAATAAAAAACCGGCCAAGTACGAGTCGAACTCGCGTACGTAGGGTTCCGTACCACTTTACTTTGCATGTTTACTTATTATTTCGTTATTTTTGTACGAAGTTTTCCAAGTAAGCGCATTTTACGAATTAGGCATCTATAACCTTAACTAACAAAGTTCTATGAGCCGTTATAGTTTTCCTTTTAAAGTTCATCAGATGGACTACCATCATGAATTATTTCAGATTATTCGAGCCAGCCGTTTAGCTGTTATTAGTCGTCAAACGGATTTTTTTTAACAAAAAATGCAACGCAAACGGATACCAAAATCACAAAATCGTCTTAGCAACCTCTCAATGTTTTTAAAACACCTATCTTATATAATCTAGACGCGAGAAAAAAATATTACATGTACGGGAGGTACCCAAAGAAATTAATATTTTTCGTGATTTTAATTTAGCACTGTCAACGCAAACGTCAACATATCCATTCAAAGTTTCATCATTCTCGGACTCGGGACTCAGGACGGACCGACATGACCAAAACAATAAGGGTTCGGAGACGTAAACTATGGAATCCTTTTAGTAGAAATCATTATGCTCCTAAACTTTTATCCCGGAAAAAGTAAATTGCATTTTCCACATAATAGGTGCTGACGCGAAAAAATTAATAATTTAATGTAACAAAGAATTCCACCAACACCTGTTTAAGTTAATTGTTTGTCTAAATATCATGCCTTCTCTTTCATAAATACGAAGAACGAATCTCTCTAGATAACATGACATTTAATCAATGATCAACTTTAACAGGCCTTGGCGAAATTGACACTAAGAAACACAATATTTACATCAAATACTTTATGTTCACAAACAATTTCAACCTAAATATTTGATATGTGATACAATCAGGTACTACACTATATTATATTCGTGTCTTTATGACTTTATATTACAGGTAGGTAAGATGATAAGCCAGTTATGATAAAACTCTTTAAATTGCACTAAATGTAAAATGATATGCAAAAATAATGTTAACAATTCTAAAATATAAAATATTTACTTAACGTAGATAGGACTAAAAACATCGAAATGAATATACAATCAGCATAGCAGTTTATAACCGGTAGGACATTTTTTCGAAACATCGAAACGAAACGCGATGCAACACGGCCCTGCATTTTTAAGACAACAACTTCTTTTCAAAATTGAACTTTATTTACTACGCAAGAAGATACATGTTTCATTGCAATTTGGAGCTTCACCAGCGCGACGCCGCTCTTAAAATGCAGCGCCGCGTCTCGTCGCATAGCGGCTCGGTGTGAACTGACTGTAAGAGTAAATATTAGAGTAAAACATGTCACTATTATGAAGTGAAGATACAAATCTAACATCCAATAATGTTTTTGATGTCGAGTCCGTACATAAGATTCATAATGTTAAAATACGACGGCCTATGTGGATCAGTGATTAAGCGCGTTGGTGCTCAAGCAGGGGGCAACCCACGACAGGTGTAAATGACAGCATTTATTTATTTTAATTTAATCCTTGGTGGGTTCAAATTCCTGGGTCATGGATGTGAATTAAATATGTGTATGGGTGTTTCTCTGATACTTGGAAACTCGCCCAAACAAGACTGTCCTAAGCAAATTTTATTGAATGTTGAGAATAAATAAAATAAATAAATCGACTAAAAAGAAGTAATTATTTTCAATTCAATTGCTCTACCGGTCACGGATGTTTTTGCTGACTCTATACGTCAGTAGCATATTTGAATGCATTCTTAAGTTTATAGCAGAGACGTAGCAAAGAAAGGCGGACGGACGTGTCTACTAATGCAGTTGAGGACTCATGCGGTGTAACACTCTTGCACCTTATATTCATACTAGTAGGGTTGAAATATGGTACACACTACACCGGATTCGTCAACGACTGTATTGCCTATACATCAAAGTTATTTATCCAATCTATTTGGGGAGCAATAATTTGGCACATCTTCGAATACTTGGCGTAAAATTTGACCCAATTTAAATGTAATAATCTGCCCGTTTTAATTATGTGCCACTGGCAAATATTCACTAAGTGTAGGCGGGATTAAACATGCATGTAGTGAGTACCTATACTGATATAACATATGATTAGATATACCTATCTACAATAGAAAAAAATACGTATTACTCCCCACACCGATTTCGTAGGAGTAATATCATAGTGCCCAAGTGTATGCGCAGTAGACAAGAGCACTCTCTCCTCCTTTACTCTCGTAACGCAGTGGGACGGATAACCGACACGACTGACGAGAGATCAGGCGCAGGTCCGACTTTTTACATCCGACGCATGGATCATCTCTCTTGTCAGACAATCAGGTGATCAGCCTGCATTGTCCTAGCCAAATTGGAAACAACATTTTTTGTTGTTCCAATGCGGGAATCGAACCCACGACCTCCGAGTCGAGAGCCAAGCTCTAGCCACTAGACCACGGAGGCTGTACTCTACTGCTGTGTGCCAGTTAGCACACAGCAGTAGCCGAACCTTCTAGATTCCAGTGGGCCAGTCAATAAACAATACCATTGGTGAGTGCTCACGATTTCGTCATCGTTAGTTAAGAGACTTGAGATTTATTATTACAACATCCATTGTTTGTTATTTTCTGACTGCGAAACGAATGTGAGAGAATCTTCTAACAAAAACACGCTCGTCTTCACTATAGAACTGGGTTTCTCAAACTTTTGGCTCCACGAACCCCGGTTAAAGTTATAGTTGATACATCAACTTTAACAGGGGTTCGTGGAGCCAAAATAAGTAAATAGTCGTTTTTAATTACTTAGGGGTACGTTATCAACCTCTAAGTAATTAAAAACGACTGTTGAAGATATTGGAATTGACTGTTGAAGAAAATAAGGTTTTTACTTCAATAAAAGGAAACATATAGAGACAGCGGCGGAGAAATACCTTTTTAAAATACATAAATGTTTGTTTCTTGTCGCGAATGAAATTGAGGACTAATTTTGGAAAATTTTAACCTTAATTTTGACTCGGCATCAAGTTGACTTATGCATTTTTTCTTACTCATGACCAGGTGTGAAAATTCAGTCATGAAGCCAGCCAGCAAGCCCCTAGAGGTTCGCGTACCCCACTTTGAGAAACCCTGCGTATAGAGTATAGAATCAATACTCTATAGCAGGGTTTCCCAAAGTTATTTAGTTTTGATATATATTATATTATATTTATTCAATAATTTATTTCAATGTAATATATAAATAAAATAGTCAATAAAATCATCTTATAACTTATTAGTTAAGTATCATCCCATGATTTATTAGTTAATTAGTATACAATTACCCTCTTACTAATAAAAATATTTAAACAACGGATAACTTAAACAACGTTGCTATCTTTTTCTATCATGTGACCTTTCCAACGCATCAGACAAAGACAGCAACGTTGTTTAAGTAATCCGTTGTGTAAATTTTTTTATTAGTAAGGAGGATAATATTTAAGGTTGATTATATTGTCTTATTTTGTTATTTTGGTAGTTGGTACTTTGTTTTAATGTATGTAATGTGTTAAAGTGTAATGTGAGCTTTGAATAAGTGTTTTATTTATTTATTAGAACAGGTCTAAAATAGTCACATTAAGTGAATCCTACTAATAAGTATTATAAATGTAAAAGATTGTTAGGATGGATGGATTGTAACTCTTTCACGCAATAACTACTGAACGGATTTCGTTCGTTGGTATGGTCGTAGTTGTGGCTCTGGATTAAAACATAGGCTACTTTTTATCCCGAAAAAGTACAGTGTTCTCGTGGGATACTGTAATTACGCGAGCGGAGCCGCGGGCAACAGCTAGTCGTACTATGAAACATCAACTTTTGAAGATGTCGCTCATATAAGTAACTTCTGACAATTCTATTTTGACATTTTCGATAAAAACACTTGAAGTGGTACACATAATTCGAATTGCCTTATTTCGGGCATTAATGTGGCTATTTTAGACTTGCAGATAAAAATATAATTTCTGAGAACCCACGGTTTATTATTTCAATTTAAAAGTATTGTTTACTTAGAAATAACTAACTAAATCAAAATGCTGGCTTGACTAATTATATTATGTCCAGACTCTAGACTAAGTCAACACGATCTGTTTCAAAGGTCTCCAATTTCAACGGCACAGTAAATATTTTGCTTATTGATAATTGAGAAGCAAGACCTTGTCTGCCCTACGTGCCCTAGTCGCGCCTTTGAATCGGGTGCCCTAATCGCCCTTACAGGGCAAACATCACACGAAAGGGTGTCATCGAAGTTTATTTGTCCAACATATTTAAATGAAAGGGACTAATTTCCATGCCCTTCATATGAGCTGTGTTGCGACACTTATGTAGTTTAATTAAAATTTTACTATGAATAGCGGCAAACGATTATCGTTTACAAATTTGTTTCTCATGTAAACTGAATTTTACTAAGTTAAACTTTTAGTTTTACTTAATATAAATTCAGATAGATATTGACAAAATTCAAAAGAAACACTTATAAGTTTTTAAATAGGCTAAGCATGATATCTGATAACACTGTTCTACTAAAAAAAGATGCTAAATTCTAAACTTTTTAACTAACAATATGATGTCACTGAATACGAAAACATACATTTTAGGGTCAAGTTAGGTCTTTTAATAAATATAATTAGTATGAAAAAATTGTAAGCTGTGACAATGAGGGTTTTTGAATTCGTGACATGTGACAGCTTTTTGACACGACAAGAACCGTCGGACTACTAAGCGCCGCCTGGTTGCAGTAAAAGAATCGAAAATTCTTATTGACCGTTTTTGATACCACTTACGCCACCAGATGACGCTGTGTGTGGGTTGGGTCTGACCCCTAGCGGTAGAAACAATATCAAACACCCTCATTCACACATCCTATTAACTTATATATGCCGAAACTGAAAAATACGAGCTAGAAGTTTAACATTCAGTTTTAAGTTTTACCTTCTACTGTGCTTCTACATATATTTAGATTCCTCCAGTGAAAAATTATATACTTATATATAATATAATTATATACCTAAAATGTAGACAGTTGCAATTTTTACCATGTTTGAAAAAAGAAAAAAAAGTAAAATAAGTAACGATATGACTCTATTTCATGTGACTATTACATTATATACGCTATTTTTCTCCAGACGGAATATAAACTCACCCAGCATATCTAATCATTCCTGCCTATATTATGACACTAGACCAGCTTAGCTTTTCTAGTGTCATAATATGGGCAGGATTTAGCTTATTATTGCAAACTTCAACTGTCAATTAGTAGGAATGGGCTTCATTTTGATGTTTGAACTTTATATTTTGACATTTTAACTTTTTAAATTGTGTTTTAAAATGTTCAAACGTCAAAATGAAGCCCATTCCCACTTGTCAGTTAAAGCTCATAATAGGGCAGCTGGGCCTTAGCCCATCCAGTCTCTCCCCTACTACCGAAAAACACCTCGCCTTATTCCTCTCGCTCTTGCGAGTGAAACTACTTCTCGTCGTGCATTTAGATGAGAACAACCCAAATCGGACTCACGTTACCTGCCTCTTTGTCGTCACAATCTAAATTGAATCATGAACAAAGTCAGATAGAGCTCGGCTCGAGTAGACGGAGGGCTTTGACAGAATCAGGGATTAAAAGTGGATTGTAATTAGCAACTGTTTAATGTACCGCGTGAACCGTGTAATGTCATTAAGCCATTTCAACCCCCGACAAAAACAGTGGACCGATTTTGATCTAGTTTTTTTTTGTTTGAAAACTGATATTATCGAGAGTGTTCTTAGCTATAATTCATCATCATCGGCTCGCTCGCTGCTTGACAATTTCGATTATTTTTTTAACGTACTCGCTAGTTTGACTGTTAAAACATTTTATTAAATGTCTAGTGCGCTTTGTGGTGATAGTTTAAGTTTAAATAGTGTACGTTACAAAATGCAAAAACTTATTTTTCTGATAACTTTCACGAAATGTTATTAAAATTTGCTATAAAATTATAACAGACATTACAATCCCATCTTGAGCTCAAAAGAATCGAGAAATTTTCGCATAACATAATTTAAATTTATTGTAATAAACGGATGTCGCTGACATAACAGGTGAAAACTGAAAACATAATTATTAAGTTCAGAATTTGTTATACAACAATTTGAACACATTATAAAAGTTAATGGCGAAAATTAACAGATTCTCAGAGCCCACTTGTAATAAAAGTTGGCCAAGTGCGAGTACGGACTCGCGCACGAACGGTTCCGTACAAAATGGCAAAAAAATCACGTTTGTTGTATGGGACTTATGGGAACCCCACTTGATTAAGTATTTATTTTATTCTGTTTTTAGTATGTATTTGTTGTTATAGCGACAACAAAAATGCATCACGATTCACGCGTTCCATGAGATACAGACAGACAGACGGACGGACAGCGAAGTCTAAGGTCTGCATGCGACATCGCAACGCGAAAATGACGTCGATACGCGAAAATTACGTCGGTCGATACGACAATTAATGAGGGTTTTTAAATTCGTGACATCTGACAGCTTTTTGACACGACAAGGACCGTCGGGCTACCAAGCGCCGCCTGGTGACAGAAAAAGAATCTAAAATTCTTATTGACCGTTTTTGATACCACTTACGCCACCAGATGACGCTTTGTGTGCGTTGGGTCGGCCCCCTAACGGCAGAAAAAATATCAAACACCCTCATACTATGCATTATTTAGTATACAATATAGAATGGCTGTCAGACGCTATTTAGACGGTGCGTGTGTGTTGCGACAGCAAGTCGCAACACACTGTTGAGGCCTCGGCCTTCGTAATGGGGTCCCGTTTTTACCCTTTGGGTAAGGAACCCTAAAAACGGACTGATTAAATAATATAATGAGCTAACGAGAAAGTATCATAACAAGCGCGCGTCGTCAACAATAGCCTGCGTCTTCTCATGACGATACAAAAGGCTAGGGTGCCGCAGATATGAATCGTCGACACATAACTTGATTGCTTGTTAATTGTTTTGTTATGTGGTTACAGCAGTCTCTGTACTCTAAAAGCCAGTCTAAGTAAGCATCCAGCATCCACAGACGAGACCAGAGAAAATTCAGAGCGCAGAAAAATTAAGCTCTGAATTTTCCCCGTCTTTACGGATTTCGGACAATATAGCCCCAGCCGCAAGCATTTGACAAAGAGACGGACCGCGAACGCGTTCAAAATTGAACTTTATTCGCTAAGCAAAAATACATACGTTTCATAAAAAGAGTTCAAATTTCGAGCTGCATAGCACGGCACCGCTCTTGCAATGAAACGTGTGGTGAAAAAGTCTTGTAGAGGTGAATAAAGTTAAATTTTGAATTGCTATCTAAAAGTGCGCATCATCGCGTCTCGTTTCGGTGTGAGCTGACCCTAAAATTGCAAGAGCCCCTAAGCTGTAACAATATTGTAGTGTTTACAGTACCAGGCTTTATGGCGAGCCGCTCCGTACTCCTATCGCTCGCGATCCCACGCCCTCAGATTATTATCTCGACGTTTGAACTGAGCGAGCACTGCGAACTTAATTGTGAAAATGTGATTTCTTAGCGTTGGTTAGAATAAATTGTTTTGTAGATTGGTGTTTGTTAGCCTTTTACCTCCGAGCTTCACTATTTAACAGTTAACAATTTACAAAAGTTATTGACTCAGGAATTCTAACTTGTATTTCCTACGTTGATTTTGTTCCGGGAAGCTAGACTTTTCAAGCGAGCGTCTACTTATACAGGTTGTTTTTCCAGTCAGAGTCCAAACTTTCAGGAGTATACAGTAAAGAATATACTTGAATACAAGCAACTTTTACTATGGGATCTACAATCGTACTTAAAAAAAAACTGCTGTTTCCTAAAAAAATTTATCTTTGCCGTAGCCCTTTTGTTTATTCACTCCTGAAAGTTTAGACACTGACTGAAAAAACACCCGGTATAGCGACACTGTCGCCGCGATAGAGCGACATATCAACGCGATACTGTCGCTGCGCTCTAAAGCCGTCTTATACAATTCAGTTCCTTTAAGTAGGGGAAACCAAAGAATTCGACAATATTAAATAATGATGATCATGGACTCTACACAGAAGTGACATACTCGTAGTAAAATCTATAATGTATATAGTACGGAGTGGTAGTTACTGTCCACATGTCCAAGTCACGACGTCATCAACGTGAAACGGCGCGGCGCGGTGCCGTGGATTTGGTGGTGTTCAGGGCGCGGCAACGTCGCTGCGGAACGGCGCAGAATGTATCGGAATTTCACAGGGCACGGCGATCCAGCGTCGCGAATCGCGATATGCATTTTTACGGCGACACCACACCGCTTCACATCGACGTCGTCGTGACGTGAACATGTAGATGGGTATTCATTGAGATAGGGCGTCAGCGTCGGCGCACCCGCGTCGTTCTTCCATCATAAGGAGCTCATTATTAGCCCTCCGTCTTTTGTGCGATATATTGTATATGTTAATTGATACGATGATATGTATTGATATATTAATGATCGCTATAATGAGTCAGCTAGCATCCATTGACGCCAAAAATGGTGCATCGATATAGGGTAAATTCAAAGAAAGAGGTCAGGAACAGGTAAAAACTGAGACACAGCTGATTTCAAAACGGTTTTTTTTCTAAAGACTTGCGTATTGAAAGCAGCTTTGTCACAGTGTGAGGTCAAATTTTTTCAGCAGCAAATCATGTGCTCGAAGTATCCGTAATTGATTTTGCAAAACGTTAATTATATAAGCGTCCTATTTAGGCGAAAAACAAACAAGCCAACCTTTTTGTTTGTCTGATAAATTGTGGCAAACTTTAACATAGGTAAATACTGTATATTGTAAATGTTAACGCCTTTAGTACACCTACGCGTTCGCATGCGTCATCGAAACTGCGCAAAAATATATATAATTTATAGTATTGAGTGCTAAGTGTGAGTTTTTCTTTTCGCATTCGATCGTGAGCGCGTTTGGCATTTACTGGGAATTTGTATGTGATTCGTACAGCGCCACCTTGTTGTAAACGCGACATCTAGGTCAAACGCGCTCACGATCGAATGCGGAAAGAAAAACTCACAGATAGCACTCAGTTTCGCTCACGCTATGTCTCTCTCTAGCACTTAAGTTCAAATTCAAGTTAGGAACTGCAAAATGGCCGATACACTGACGCAGACGCTCCGCTAGTGGTGTTTCGCATCGCAAGGGTCCGCATGCGATTTGTCGGTGAGGACAGATTTTCACACCATTGAAACCGAAAATTATGGACACGCAGATTATAAAAATTCGTACAAAAAGATGTGGTATAGACGAAAGTTCAATAAAAGAAGGAAATTACAATGTCTTTTCTTTGCCAAAAAAAATGCACTGTGTTTCGCAGATCATTCGCTGCTGCATGCGCACGCATAGGAGGAGGTAACGACGTAAGTACGGAAAGCGTGTTTAACTAAAGTTCAAAGTAGTTAAAATTATGTTGATCAAAATTTTATGAAACTCACTGCTCATTTTCGTGGTTGTATGTAAGCCTCGTGTAACTTACCTGAAACAAAACAAAAATAACAATATTAGATGACTTTAAAATATGTATAATGTCCCTTGACAATATTATTATTATCTAGCAATAGTTTTTATTTAAAGAAAATCTGTATGAAGAATACACTATTATAATACGTAGAAGTCATCTGTTAAGACAATTAGTACTTTATTACTTTTATAGTTTGTAAATAAATGTAAATATTTTAAGTAGCTACTACTAAGATAGATATCATGTACCTAATCCATCTTTAAAAAAAAATCTGTTCATTAGCGAGGGGTATACGCAGTACGCAATAGTGTTAGCGTAATAAGACAGAAGCGGCAATATCGACAAAACCATTCAAACAGTTGGGCCGGAGCCTAACGGCTAAACATACTCCATTACATAACGGGAAACTGTTTAATTCCTGAGATAATGTAATTGTTACCGCATATATAATAATATCTATGGACGCTTCACACCACGACAATCTGGCCCCGTGGTAAGTATCCGAAAAACTTGTGTTATGCGGACCAGACGACGGGAAGGTATATTTAATACTTTCAAACTATGCATATAATATTTAAGATTTTTATTATATTTTACACATATTTAATACACATACATGACCCAGGAACTTTGCAACTCTTTTGTTCCCTCGGCGGGATTCAAATCCGCGACGTCCGGCTTGAGCGCCGACAGGCTAACCAGTGAGCCACAGAGGCCGGCATAACATAATATTAGGGCCATATCGAAGTGACACTCCGTTAATTGTTGCAACGATTGTGATGAAAGTAATCACTGTTAAGTGATAACCCGCCTTACTGGGCAATTTTTAGGGTTCCGTACCGAAAGGGTAAAAACGGGACCATATTACTAAGACTTCGCTGTCTGTCAGTCAGCCCGTCTGTCACCAGGTGGTCTCTTCTTAGCCATAATAGTTTAGTAACTTAGTAATAGAGCGTTAAAATTTTCTGGTGTATATCTGTTGCCGCCATAACAACAAATACAAAAAAAAACAGAATAAAATAAATATTTAAGGGGGCTATCATGTACGGAGCCCTTCGTGTGCGATTCCGACTCGCACTTTGCCGGTTTTTCACGCACATGACATTGGTAGGGCGAATGTAGAGCATACATTCGAGTTTTATCTACGTTAAGTTCCGAGTTCACTGTACAATTTTAATTACTTCAAAGTTCATAAACTTACGAGCAGACACATCAATCAATAAAAACCTATTATTACCGTCAAAGAATAGATAAGTGTTCAGATAAAGCGTGTAATGGGTCCACATTAATCACAGGTATGCAGCAAATAGATCAGTTTTGTAATGATGTCTTTATTCTGTGGTGGGCGTAAGTATTTGGGACGGGAGGCTGTTGCGGCGTCTTATGCAATGCAATTCGCGCCCGCCTACGGTATAAAGGCCCTTTTCCACAAGCGCCACAGCCGCGCGATCACCATACACATGACTCATGCGATTTCAAATGTTAATCAGTCGTGCTTCTGCCACATAGAAGGTTCTCATGTTTGCCTGGACTAATCAGCGGAACGGCGCATAATGTACCCGAATTATACATGGAACGGCGATGCGGCGTCGGCATTTTTACGACGACGCGAATTTGCACGTTACGCCAACGCACCAACTATGACGACGTCGCGTCGTAGCGTGGACATGTGGACAGCAGTGGCGAAGGGCGGTTTTACTTCAGAGGGAAGCCCTAGTCGCTAGACGTGAGTTGTGCATTTTTGTTTGAAAGAAAATTTAGCACCATATTATGTGTGATGATCAAGGTCGTTATAAGCGTGTAGGGTTGTGATGTGTCCGAGAGAAATTGTAAATACTTGGGTAACTATAAGAATACCTACAATTAGGTATATTTAAAAATACAAAATAGGTACTTAATATTAAAACGTTTTTCTGTGTTTTAATTAACTATTGTAAGATAATCATAATATTAATTAAAATACTTCCACAGTACTACCGCCTAATAAATAATAATGTATAATATTATGATCGTCTATGAATATGATAACTACAAATTACAATCGATAGTAGGTACGTATCTATCTTTCCGCTTACCGTAAAAGTCGATTTATTCGTACATAAAGACATATAAGTACATAAAGACGTATATATTCGTTTAAGACGAATTACATTTATCTCTTCTCACTGCTCAATATAATTTCAAAAATAATAGTTTAACAATAATTATTATTAGCGTAAAAACATAATTTTACATCCAAGGCATTACATAAAATTTCAAAATTCATTGGTCTCATGATGCACCTTGTTATCTAATAACGGCTCCTCATTGGTAAAAGCTACACAATTGCGGTTTAATATCAGAGAAAAATATAGCTAATAGCTATTTTTCTCTGATATTTACTTTTACTTCGAACTGTCATCGGACAAATCATATTAATAATATTATTAACAATATTATTAATATTAATACTGTTATTTCGTTGGCCAGCCGGCTATTAAAAACAAGTTTGAATTTCAACTTTATTGTTAACAAAATAGCCATATAATAAAGTCAAAAGTCAAAAAAGTCAAAAAAATTTATTCAAAATAGGTATTTTCATACACTTTCTGAACGTCGATCTACATGATGCCTACCACCGGTTCGGGAACTAGCCCGGCGAGAAGAACCGGCGTAAGAAACTCGCGCGGGGCCATCTTTTATCAAAAAGATGGTAAATTGTTCTTTTAAAATATAAAAAAGGCATATATAACAATGTTATGACTAAAACTACATAACAAGAGTACAATAATATATGTAATTTAGAAGTAGCCTTGCAGGGGGTCACCTCATTCCCATGGTGTACTATCATTCATAAAATCATTAACTTTATAACAGGCTTTAGCACACAAACGTTCTTTAACTACTTTTTTAAATTTATTGATTGAAAAATTTTGAACGCTTTCTGGGATCTTATTGTATAGGCGAATACACTGGCCTTTGAACGAGTTCTTTACTTTACTAAGTCTAGTCACTGGTACATCAAACTTATGCTTATTTTGGGTATTTCTATTGTGGTTGTCACTTTTCTTTTTGAATAGGTTTAAAATTTTTTTTAACATATAATACATTTGATAGAACATACTGAGAAGCTACAGTCAAGATTCCAGTTTCTTTAAACTTCTCTCTTAATGAAGTGTTGGGGGCCAGCTTGTAGATTGCCCGAACAGCTCGCTTCTACAGCACAAATATAGTATTTATATCGGCAGCATTTCCCCACAGTAGAATGCCATAGGACATTATACTGTGGAAGTAACTAAAATATACAAGTCTTGCTGTGTTTTCGTCTGAAAATTGTCTTATTTTACTCACTGCAAATGCTGCTGAACTGAGTCTGTCGGCCAACCCAACAATATGAGGGCCCCACTGTAGTTTTGCGTCTAAAGTTATACCTAAAAAGACAGCTGTATCTACTAGTTCCATACTTTATCCATTCAATAGAACATTGGTTTCAGTTTGCCTCACATTTGGCAAAGTGAACTTTATACATTTAGTTTTTTTGCTATTTAACAAAAGATTATTAACACTAAACCAGTGTACTATTTTTGAGAGAGCATTATTTACTTCGTCATAGCCTGAGGTTTGGCGATTAATATTAAAAGTAAGTGACGTGTCATCGGCAAATAAGACTATCCCGTTTTTTCCATTAATAAGGTATGGTAGGTCATTTATATAGACCAGAAAAAGAAAGGGTCCTAAAATGGATCCTTGTGGGACCCCCATCTGTGGATGTGTGACCTGTGGATCTTTTTCCATTTATCTCAACCCTCTGAGTCCTATTTGATAAATAAGATTTTAAAAGGACGAGTGCTGGTCCCCTTACTCCATAGTGGCATAGTTTCCTGATCAATGTTGTGTGCTGCACGCAATCAAATGCCTTAGAGAGATCGCAAAAAACTCCTAGAGCATCCTGCGACCTCTCCCAAGCATCAAAAATATAACTAATCAGATCAACGCCAGCATCTGTTGTAGAGCGACCCTTCGTAAAACCAAATTGTTTATTATGTAAAATGTTATTAATATTAAAGTGTGCTAGTAACTGAGTAAGTATTATTTTTTCATATATTTTACTTAGTGTTGGTAAAATAGATATAGGTCGGAAGTTTCATCTGGATCCGACTTACTACCAGACTTAAACAAAGGTAAAACTTTACTATGTTTCATTAGATAAGGAAATACGCCACTTTTTATACAATCATTAAAAATAGTTGCTAGGTGAGGTGCGATAATATCGATTACAGATTTAATAACTTTCATTGATAGACCCCATAAATCTGCAGTATTCTTAATATTTAATAAATTAAAATTTTTAATAATATCTTGCGGTCCTATTTCTTTAAATCTAAATTCGATTTCACACTCTTTTACATTATCTTTAAGAAGTAATTCAGCATCAGCAGGAGAGGCATACAAATTTTTGGTGGTTGAAACTGGAATGTCAGCAAAGAATTTCTCAAAAGCAGTTTCAACTTCACTGTCGGATTTAATTATTTTATTATCTATAATCAATTTAAAATATGTGTTGC
This sequence comes from Phengaris arion, assembly GCA_963565745.1. NCBI lineage: Eukaryota > Metazoa > Arthropoda > Insecta > Lepidoptera > Lycaenidae > Phengaris > Phengaris arion. The sequence goes on along the minus strand of OY751439.1, from coordinate 4,235,779 downwards.
GGCTGGTGACTCTTCTAGTTTCATTTGCAATTGGCAAATTTGCCAAGTTGTTTTAATCTTATTTTTCGAATTCTTAATTTTATTTCTAATGTGAAGAGATTTTGCTGCAGAGCAAACTTGCTTAAATGTTTTTGAATATAACCTTACATAATTGTTAAATTCTTCACTTTGATTCATTATTCTTTCATTATAAAGTTCATACAATTTTAATCTACTTTTTAAAATACCTGCTGTTGCCCATTCGCTGAATTTACTTTTACTGTTTGTTCTCACTGTCTTAGGGGTGAAAATAGTATCAAATTTATGTTTTATTAATTTAAACAGTTTACCGAACGACATATCCGGGCTACTATGATACTCTAAGTGTCCAATATTAGCTATAATTTCACCTCTAAACTTCTCAATATATTTGACATTTATTGGTATACATGTGATTCTGTCCTTGTGTAATTGTTTGCAATTATTATCTATAGGGAAAATGGCCCACTGTCCACAGTGGTCAGAGCTTAGTATGTTAATGACTTCCTTATTTAATGGATCTATGTTGGTAAAAATGTTATCAATGCATGTAGCAGAGCTATCACTGATCCTTGTTGGTTCAAAGAATAAATGAGTTAAGTTATATGATTTTAACAATGAAGTAAATCTAACAGTGGTGGAATTACTTTCTAAAATATTTATATTAAAATCACCACACAATAATATATGTTTGTTAGATACACTTATCTTAGTTAATAACGTTTCCATTATTTTTTCAAATGAATCATATAACCCTAAAGGAGGCCTGTATACGCTAACAATAATAAAGTGTCCCACCTCTATACAGGCTATTTCAGTTGTTCGTTCTGTAGAGAGGCTTACTATGTCTTTACGTTATTTATATTTTAAATTCTTCTTAATTAATATAAGTGAGCCGCCTCTTATGGCTTTTTCTCTACAGAAAGAACTAGCTAGCTGGTGCATACCAAGATTTAGAGCAACAGCCTCCGTGGTCTAGTGGTTAGAGCTTGGCTCTCGACTCGGGAGGTCGTGGGTTCGATTCCCGCATTGGAACAAAAAAATGTTGTTTCCAAGTTTGGTTAGGACAATTCAGGCTGATCACCTGATTGTCTGACAAGAAAGATGATCCATGCGTCGGATGGGCATGTAAAAAGTCGGACCTGCGCCTAATCTCTCGCCAGTCGTGTCGGTTATCCGTCCCACTGGGTTACGAGAGTAAAAGGAGGAGAGAGTGCTCTTGTGTACTGCGCACACACTTGGGCACTATAACATAACTCCTGCGTAGCTGGCCTGGTTTCAATGAAACAGGCCACCGTCACCGAAATCGGTATGGGGAGCTATTATTATTATTATTATTACCAAGATTTAACATAATTTCATTTTTCTTAAACCAATGTTCGGTTATACATAAAATGTCTAAATTATTGTTTAAAAACAACTCAATTTCTAATTCCTTACTAGACATACCTTGTATGTTTTGATGCACCAGCGTAAGTTTACATAATTTATTATCTTTAATTAAATTATTATTTTCATGAGTACTTATACCTACAATGCTAGAGATTTCCTATGTTGTCTTACAGGCTAATTTAAATTATTATTATTTGGAACATTTTCCAAGGTGTTATAATAAGTCATATTATTATGACTAAACTGCTCAATAGAAGCAGTTGTCTTACTAGCCAAGTACTTGGCTGAGTTAAAATATAAAAAAGTTAATAGCGTACTTGCTATAAGTCTTGTAAAATAAGAGGATAGATAATATGTATCTAATGTCAATTTACATAATTTATAATTTACAATATTATTAATGTCGATTATATTTATTTTATTGTCATATTTATTTAATAATATACAATTATTATTAACAGCAGTATACAATTGGCTGTTAAGCTTATATCTAATTTTGTTTTCCCATGGCAACCGTTTTATGTAAGGAAATGTGAGTAATATAATCTTACTAATATTTTGCAGTTTGTTCAATGCTTCTATATAATATTCTAATTGGTTACTATTCACATTTCCCCGTCTCCCCACTAATATTATTAGTGTTGTATTGGGACAGTGAGTTGTACTTAAAATCTTTTTTATTATTTGTGAAAATGTTGCGGCATACAGGTGTTGTACACTGACTGTTCCTCATACAACTTACTCAATTGCACCCCAACTCCCCGACCAAGCTCATCGCTGTATATAGTGACTATGCCCGGACCAGAGGCCAATGGTGCAATCAAATATTCACTATGGGAGGATATATCATGAGCCCTCCACACCTAAATTACAATTTTTATTATTAGTTGAATTATTTACCAGATGCTGACATAGTGAGTTGTGTCTCAATAAAGACTTAACTCTTTCTTCATTGTAATAGCTGACATCCAGTAAAATATTCAAGGCAGATATGTGACTAGATATTTCTGATTGGGCTAGTTCATATTTTTTTGTTATGGATTTTAAAGTGTCATGTAAATCAGTAATTTCAGTTTGGAGACTGCACACGTCTGCCTCATAGACACATGTGGTATTTTCCAACTCTTTAATACTGTCTAAGTATTTATTTTTAATAACGATTTTTTCTTTTGTTAGCTTATACAGTTTTAACATATTTTTTTTGTTTCTTATTAACAATTTACTTATTTTTTTAATATGTTTACTTACTTTTATGTATTTTTTTAACTTATTTTTACTTTGAAATGTATGGGAGGGCATAGTATTGTCACCAGTTAAGTCAATTATTGGTATAGTTTTTGTGACATTTTTTTCAAGAATACTAGGATCTCTCCCAAACATTTCTTGGAACAAGTTTTGTGTTTGTGAGGAATGTAAATATTTTATAATAACATATTGTAAAATATTTAGCCTATGATCTCCCATAACTCCGAATATTTCGGCATATACCCAAGTTTGAATTTCACCTTTATTTCTAACAAAAATAAGGTTCCTATGATCTCCGAATATTTCGGCATATAAGTTTGAATTTCAACTTTATTTCTAACGAGATAAGGTTCCTATGATCTCCCACCATAACTCCGAATATATCGGCTTATAAACAAATCTGTGATTCCAATATTCGTGTCAAAATTGCAACGTGCAGCGCATATATGTCGCTTGAGTCCGTCTACATCGCGCTATCGCTTGTCCGACCTGATTTGTATAATGATATCATTGTTTTCCATATGCAAATTTTGGCTGGAGGTCTTCATGAGGTAATCTGAAAGGAGCTGATAAGAATGGAGTTCTTTAGACCCTTCGCCACTGGTGGACAGGCCGTCAATACTCCTGCGAGCTGTTGCGAATCGCACTTCAATGAACATATCCCTTTACCGCAATCGTAGGGCGACAATTGTTATGGGTACCGTAGGCCCGGTATCTGGTTTCACGTCGTTAAATTGACTCGGTTTATGGTGAGGCTTTGATGGCGTTGCACAAGTTTGCACCCACTTGACGAAAACGTGACAATATGACATTGACTATTATTTCCTTGTTCAGGTACTTATCGTAAACATACCTATATAGTTTAAAGGGTGATTCAGACACTGCATATCAAAGAATCTACCGCCCGCATTATGATAATATTGTATTCATAAGTTGAAATTATACGTGAATCTTTTGGCATTCAAATATTTTTACAACTTTTTCGTGTTGTAGTTCTCATTTTATAGTCATTCTTATCTTTAGCTACTTAGTATCCTGAATGGAACGCCCATAAGATACAGAATAGATTTAGCATCTACCTTTTCCTTGAAGATTCAGTAAGTACGTACAATATTGACAAAGTTCCCGGTCGAGTCTCGACCAGTTTCTTTACATTTTTCTTTGCACTAGGACGCCTCAAAATATTTTGACACAAAGGAAGTGACCGCAACGACGGCAAACGTGGTTGACCTACGTATTGACACGAGTATGTATAGGTGCGCCCGATTCAACGGCGCTGTGTAGCGATTTTAATGTTATGCCTGGTCCAGCCGCAACTTGTTTCACGCCTATGCAAAGACTATAGGCGTGTAACTTAAAATGTAAAACTATTACGGCGTATATAGGCGTGTAACTTAAAATGTTAAACATCATAACACTGTAACCAAAAAGGTAACCAGAAGTAAACTGTATTGAAAGTAAAAGTGTTGAGCGTTTATATACGCACAACCGACAATTACAATAATTGTATACAGCCATCGCGGTGCAAAAACTTGGGAAGGGAAATGATTTGATGCCTTCCTCTATCGCGCGACGCTTCCGCCCCGCGTGACACAATCATTTGGCTCGCATAGAAGATGTGATTGACGCGCGAATCGGGGGACAAATTCACTTAATTACTCGTGTTAAAATCCCGTTTGGGTTGGAACTCGGAACGCTTTCGCATTCTAATCAAGCGTCAAATCATGCGCGTGCAATAGCATGCCAAAAGAGTACATGCATGTTTTTTTTTAATAGATCATGTATCATAAACCGTATAGTACAATCAGTTTTTGGATAGACAACGTTAAAAGTAGTCAATAAGATAGGGAGATCTGATGTGTAACGTGACGTCACATAACACAACTTTCATAGAAAGTTCATACTAAATTTAGTTTTCCTAGAAAGAGATGGATTAAAAACTTTGATCGCTCATAACTTTTAACTTGCTCATTTTTCAACAGAAATAGGCCTTTTTTCGTAATTTTTTGTAGTTTTTTAGTCTAGTAATCATATTATTTTTTAAGTAAATTTTCTGTTCTATGCACAGCGATTTATGCATATTAAATTTTATTGAAAATAAAGAATGAAAATAATTGGGCTTAAGGATAGTGAGATCCGCGTATTGTAGGATTTAGCACAATTCGCCGCTATAAGCGCGAGACGTGAAGTGGTCAAAGCGCCGCGCGGTAATCTTGGAGTGGTGTCCAATAGGGTTGCCAGATTTTTTTAGCCTATAAGGAACAAATGCTTATGTAAACCAAAAAATATGGAATTTCAGTTTTTTATCCCAAATTGTGACTTTTTTTATTTTTTTTATGTGGAATAATACCTAAAATACGAGAAGTTCAGGTATATACGGGACGTCTGGCATTCCTTGTGTCAACTGTCAAGTGTGTCGCTGTGTGTTATAGTCAGTACAGATTGGACTTATTTAGGCACATCAATAACATAAACACATATTAACTAAGGTATTAAATAAGGACTAGTGTTTACATCACTTATGAGCTATAGATGCGCACAACATTTTACATAAATTCCCGTATCCATACGGAGACCCGCAGAATTATGAATCTTTCTTTCTTATAAAAATAAAAATATACCGATATTAAATTACTAATATATTAGTTGCCCGCGGACGTCAATAGCCTCTACATGCGTCATATATCTTTGATATGTTACATACATAACATATATTGTATTCTATACACGGCTCAGCTCAATATTCGACACAATGCCAATAAGATTATGCGTAATTAGGTATTAGTCATTTAGCGCCGAACCATGTACTGCTAACATAGAATGTTATATGTAACATATAGTATGTTGTTTGTCACATATAATATTGACGGCCGTTGACCCCGTCTGATGCGAGCCCAATTGTTTTGCATCGCGACACTGTTCCCGATAACAAATTGTCTCATATCCTGCGAGAATCTACATTATTATATGACTGGTTTGTATGTTTGAATGTAGTACTTTATAATAATAATATTGTGACGGACCGCCACAATCCTGAATCGCGCTATCGAAGTTTCTGTAGTTTGGCGCTATATTATAAGGTTTAGTAAAATCAATTACGGATACTTTGAGCATATTATGATCATTGTCGATCAGTGACATTTAGGCAGAATATAATTTCAAAATTTCGATTAAAATATATTATACTACATAACATTTCATTGCGCTAAGGCGCTGAGGCCATTAACCTCATAGAAACAGTTGACTTTAAACCAAAAGCAAAGTCTTTGCCTAAATAATATCAATTCAATCATCTGTGTGAGGTCAAAGACCTCCCGTAGCGCCGCAACAAACGTAAAGAATTTTTAATTAGTATTTTCTTTTTAGAAATATTTTAATTATTTTTCTGCCTAAACGTCTTTACATAAGCAGTAGATCATACGCCCAAAATATCCGTAGTTGATTTTACCAAACCTTATATACAACAGCTGAAATGACTACAAGTGAAATGACTTGAGCATACCACCTCGCTCGGTCGGAGATCTCCCTTCGGGGCTCGCCAGTTGCCACCGCCAGCTGTGTGGGAGTCCACAATATGCTTATTTTAAACTGGCGTTAATTCAGTGTTTATTTTACGTCAAACATTTATGTTTTGAAGAAAATATTATATGCTGGGACTTGTTGATTGTTTGTGATTGCAATAGAAAATTGTTTGATCTAGTTAAGTTGATTGTTATTAAAGAAAAATATTTTGTCTCAAGATGAGTGGGTAGTTTATAAAGATTAAAGACTGATTTGATACTTTAAATATTCGATTTAAACAAAAAAATCGGGACACATTAAAAAGCCAGAAATGTAAACAGAATTTTATGGGTTCAATCTCTGAACAAAAATTCTGCAACTGACCAGCAACGGCAGTATAAAACATAAATAAATTTCATAAATTTTTATTTACGTCGAGGTCTTTTACATTTTTTATTTGTCTCTCGACTCCCGGTGAATATATATTGTCATAAAAACCTGATAACGAGTATCATAAATCTTACCTATTTAATATGTTTGGTTATGTATTTTCTTTTAGAAAGGCTATGTTATTGACAAGTTAATAACACTAGTTTACTATTTTCTGCTAACTCTTATACAAGATTTATTTAACAAGCTAAGTAAACTAAAGTTATTACCCGACCACGGCCAAATCTAATGTGTGCATGTATGTATGTTCCACCCTAGCGCCTAAACTAGACCGATCCGATTTTCATAAATGAGATGTCGTAACAATGGCCCGGGTAACATAGGTTACCTATGTTATTTGGGTAGTCGGGTTATAGTTTTTAATTTTTGATTATAATAGGTATTTACCTATGAAATTGCCGTTCTGCAGTACTGGCCATTTCAATTCAAAACAATTTTTGTTTGGCTAAGAATTCTAATTTCAAATTAATTTTATTTTAAAAACATGGAATTCTTTTTCCAAAAGTAGTCATTTGTTTATTGATTAGTGTTACATTTTCCTCGCATTTTAATCTTTTTCGTCATCATGGATACGTTAAAATTCGATTAATTATGGAATATGAGTACCGTCGTGGCAGCAGCGCGGCACAAGCGGCACGCAACATCAACGACGTTTACGGAGCTAACACTACAAACCAACGCACCACCTGTTATTGGTTTGCTCGCTTCCGTTCTGGAAATTTCGACCTGAAAAATGGACCTCGCGGTCGTCCGAAGACTTTGGTCAACAATAACAAATTAAAGGCGATTGTGGAAGCTGATGATACACAATCTACGGCTGAATTAGCAGCAGCTTTCGACGTTAGCGTCAAAACAATATTGGTCCATTTGCGTCAAATTGGCAAGGTAAAAAAGCTTGAGAAATGGGTGCCCCACGAACTCAATGATCGCCAGCGCGAAGTACGCGTCGAGACGTGCCATGCACTTCTCAACAGACACACAAATGAAGGAATTTTGAACCGCATAGTTACCTGTGATGAAAAATGGATTCTGTTTGAGAACCGCAAGCGCTCAGGAAGTTGGTTGGTTCCTGGTTCAGCACCTAAACAATGCCCTAAACGAAAATTTACCCCTAGAAAAGTGATGGTCACTGTTTGGTGGTCTAGCGCCGGTGTGATTCATCACAGCTTCTTACCAAACGGGGTGAGCATTACTGCAGATGTGTACTGTGAAGAACTGAACACAATGATGGAGAAGCTGGCACATCTCCAACCAGCATTGGTCAATCGCTCGTCTCCGCTGCTCCTGCACGACAACGCGCGACCTCATTCTGCACAGCAGACTGTCTCCAAGTTGCAAGAAGGGTTGGAAGCTTTCCGTCATCCGCCGTACTCACCAGACCTTGCGCCTACAGACTACTACTTTTTCCAGAATTTGGATAACTTCTTGGCGGGGAAAAAATTCAATACCAATAAAATGCCTTTGAAGAATTTGTTGCCTCCCGTCCAGCTGATTTCTTCATCAATAAACTGCCACTGCGTTGGCAAAGATGCATTGATTGCATGGGTGATTAGTTCGATTAATACAAATAAAAAATACATGAAAAAAATTCGTTTAAATTTTTTCATACAAAACGGCAATTTCATAGGTAAAGACCTAATATTAACAGGAAAGGAGATTTCGCGGAACCAGTCGTATCTTTTAACCTCAGCAAGAGCAAAAGGTTTACAATATCTTGAGCGGTTTTTTTTGGTTTTCTCTACATGGAAAAGTTAGTGAAGGTTTCGGCCCCTGCTCAGAAACATATCTGCAAGTCTCCCAGTAGGGCTAAGAACTCACGGAGCTGTTTTCACCCGCGCCCGCCGCGGTTGCGGGCCCGCAACTTCTGTAGAATGCAGATATGTATGTAAAAAATTAAAGCACAACTCACGGCGCGTTTCACACCCGCGGTGTGCGCGGTCGTTCGCGGGTCCCGCAGCCCGCTGCACCGGCGCGGCGGGCGACTTGTAGAATCGCGCGGGCCGCGGTCACCCGCAGCCTCGGCAGGTAGCGCTCGCGCGCACTGCGTTCGGTTTGCGGGCGAAATTCAGAAATTATATTGTAAATATGTATTTGCCTTGTTGCCACCGCGCGTCCTGCGACCTTCGCCCGCCACGTCTGCAGGCGATATTCTCAACCGCGGCGACTGCGTCGTGAGTTTAGAAATAAAACCGCAGTTCAACGGCCGCGGCGGGCACGTGAAAAAACCGCTCCGCTCAGTATACAGTACTATAAAAACCGATCACTCAGATCGGTTTTTTCAGTACTGCGTACTCTGTGAATTTGTATTCGATTTGACCTAGTTGTCGCGTTTACAACTGGGTGGCGCTGTACAAATCACATACAAATTCCCAGTAAACGCCGAAGGCGCTCGCGATCGAATGCGAAAAGAAAAACTCACACTTAGCACTCACTCTGTTTGCGTAAATATCTGGAATCCTTGTTGTTGTATCGTTTTCTTAAAACAAGTTGAGCCTTGATGCCGGTCAAATGCCGTCTTAGTTTAGCATCCATTCCTAACGAGCTATAACAACGACAGCAGTCCTTATACGCCTACGTCATACGTGCATCCTCGGTTTGTTGTATCCTCGAGTGTAATCTGTGTAACGCTGGAGCGGGGTGATTTCTTTGTGTGATATATAACAATAAGCAAAGAGTACATAAATTATATCATGTAAAATCTATCTATACAAATAAATTAAATTGATAAAAATATAATTATAAATTAACAGCTTCTCACTAAATGCATATGAAAGTATATAACGGTAGGTACTTACAGTAAAAAAAATATTTTTATTTTTGTCTGTCTGTCTGATTGTTCCGGCTAATCTCTGAAATGGCTGAACCTATTTTCACTATAGCTATCTGCTATCTTAAGAACTTTAGGTTAGACACTTACGGGGCGTCCATAAATTACGTGAGGTATTTAAGCCCCCTTAAATACCGATCGGCTATAGCCGAATCTCAATAAATTAGCTATGCCTGTACAGAAGAGTTTTACAAATAAACCCGGAGCCAGCAGGCAAGCATAAAAAAAATTCTTAATTTTATGTCAGTATTGCTTGGTAATTTGTATTGTTCAGTGTGTGTAATCTTAGCGCCAGAGCCCATAACGCCCTGTTTCGGCGCGGGCGTGGACGGCGCCTCGCACTCCCACACTGGCTCCCCGACTACAACACAGCCGGCGCGCTACAAACACCCGGTGCCAATTCCGAACTAATTACAACTGCTGAGTGCACCTACGTATTAGGTACTATCGAACAAGTTGACGCTCGACCAGTCAAAGAAGAAAACCGGTTAACAGCGCCGTTGAATCGTGCGCATGCACACTCAGGTGTATCTACACAGTTCAACCGCGTCTGCAGTCGTTCCGATCACTTCCTTTGTGTTTAAATATTTCGAAGCGTCCCTAGTGCAAAAGAAACTGATCGAGCAGGAACTTTGTCGATATTGTACTAAGCTATTTATCTATGTGAAGCAACCTATGTGCTTTTAAAGCTTGAACTACAGTAGGCATTGAGTAATTTGATATCCAGATACTCTTGTAGTGACAAAAGATTGCACTGAATTAGAATTTTTTAAAATTCAACCCACAAAAATAATAAATATTGTAAGGCGACATTGGCGGGCTATATTTCATCATTATTATCTTAAAAAGCTTCAATTATAAGAAAGAGGATTTCATTTTTGGGAGGCGTTTGAACGTGGATCCGCTTTCAAGCAAGGGTTTGAAGAAGGATTGATAGAGTATATTAAATCAATGTTTGATAAACATGAAATTAAATCGCTGTTCAGACATATTATAAGTTACTTAATTATACCTTATTAAATAAGTAAATAAGTAAAAAACTTAAATAAGTAGATATAAATACTCTTAAAATCGTTACATCATAAGCAATAAATACTAACGTAATTAATATTTAAAAAATATATTGCTAAAGGATATTCTAATGTTTCACCAGTACATAATATTACGTCCGTCGTTTTACAGTTATTGTTTCCTACATTCCTTAAAAGCAAACGGTTTATATTGGTTATGGTTTGCAGAGTCAATCCAAACGGTGATTGTCTATGGAGTGCGGCACTCTGCACTTGGCATTAGGTGAGCCGTTTTACAAGCCAATGAGCCGTCGCATCCGATCGCGAAATTATCATCTACAAATCATGTTTTGCACATTGATTGGCATTTGTCATATTTAGGCGTAGCGTCGAACGCGATCAGACGCGACTGTCTAACATTTCGCATTAGATTTCATATAAAAACATTTAATTTAATAGGTATAAATAAACATAAAGTTATGTATTATCCTTTAGAGCACCTAAACGTATAGGACTATAGTTAAAAATTGCAAACCTTTAGGCCCACTTGTGCAGATCTGGGCTAATCAATCAATCAAGTGTTTTAAACACTAACGGACTGTGTCGCGGTGCACTTTTCTTTGTCCCGACGTTTCGGCTACTTTCCAGCAGCCGTGGTCACGGGAGGACTCGAGCACCGCGACACAGTCCGATAGTGTTTAAAAAAATGAACAATATTCGCGTAAACATAAGAAATCAATTAATCAAGTGTTTTATATGCCAGAATACGGTACTAATGATGTTACAGTCGTTAGGTATAATAGGAACAAACACATTCTGCCACATACGGCGTGCAAATATTTAAAAAAAAAAATACCTTAACCTAACTTATACAAATAATATTCTACATTTTTTATTAAATTTTTAATAATATAATTAAACAATATATTCTTTTGTATTAAAATTATTTATAATTTATTTAATTCCTTATGATTCATAAAATCATTTCCAGAGTAGTAGTATTTATTTATTAATAGTTGAAATTGTCGTTGAAACATTCTAGAGTTATTGTTTTATTTTCCAAAAAAAAATATTTTCCATACAGTAAGCATTTTTAGTTTATTTGTGTGTCTTAGGGATCGACATGTGTTATTCGACTTTTGGTCGAATATAGCGATGTTTATTTCAATTCTTAATAATTACATTAATTTCATATATATACAAACAAGGCACAGGCAAACAGATAACATGATATTTAACCTAGGGTTAAACTTAACCCTGGGTTAAATATCATGTAATCTATCTAGTTCTTCAGATTTATGTAAGAGAAGGTCATGCTTCTTGTATTTTAGTTGTAATAGCGGCAACAGAGATACATCATATTATTATGTGTAAATTTCAACTGTCTAGCTATCACGGTTCGTGTGATATATCCTGGCGACAGACAGACGGACACCGGAGCTCAGTATTGGGGTCCAAATTGCGAGTAGTATACGAATAACGGGTGTATAAATACGCGCCTGATATACTATAGTTAAAATCTGATATAACGACATATATTATGGACGTAATGACCGAAAGTCGTAATAAACGATATAAAAAAGTATTGTAATGTCAAAATTTCGTCGTAATACTCGGTTTGCCGTTATAAACTATGTCGCTAGAAAAGGTTTTCGCAGTTGGTGAACTCATGGGCCAAGGGTCCTGGCGAAACTTTTATACCGTCTCTATTAGCTGGACCGTGGCTGAGACTGTTAAATTCTATTGATCCGTGTGCCGTGTGCCGTGTGCCGTGTGCGAGTTTTTGTCGCTGCTCGCCGTGAGGAAGTTAAGTACTATTTGTACAGCACCGGGAACAACGCCCCTAGTGAGAAACAATGACGCCATACAAACTGTAGTCAACATCTTAATGTCGAGTAGTGTGACGACACACAGGGAGTAGGGCACACAGCACACTGAGAGCAGCCGAGCTAAAGTGGCTACAAGGAACTATCCTATAGAGTATAGAGTACAGATGGACAATACAGTCTATCTCGCTCTCGCGGCCGGTCCACCCGGGACAAGGTCGAGCTATTTTGTACCAGCTCGAGTTTGTTTACGTTTTTTGTGCGGTGTCGTTGGCTCCGCCGTCGCGTATCCCGCGGCCCGCCACCTGTCCATAGACACGGTCTCATTGTAGCCTCAGACCAAATAGAAAAGTGAAGACAGAGTTCTGCGAACCACACAGTCCGGCCGGCCTACACTACGCCTTACCGTGAAATTACAGTATCACGCACACACACACACGTAACGAAACTACGTCTTACCTTGTATGGCGGGGTGTCGCTGTGTGTGTGCTTTTGTGCGTAGCTAGTTCTTGTTTGGCAAAGCTCTGTCTTCACTTTTTAATTAGGTCTGAGATTACCTATAGCACACTACGAGGCCCAACTTATAAACCACTTTGGAGGCGGATTACTCGAAAATTGTTGACTTTGTGAAAAAGTTATTTTATCCCCACTTCACATGTACCTGTTATTGAGAGCCACCCCTAAAATATAAAAATATTATTATTTTATGATGCCAAAACCGACATCTCTACACAATCTATAATTACACCAAATTTCATACATATATCATAGTATATTTACTACATAGAACACAGAAGCTAGAAGTGCGGACAGACAGACAGACATACGGACGGACAGAGCGAAACTATAAGGGTTCCTTATGTATTACGGAACCCTAAAAACAACGCAAAATAAACAATATGTCAAATACTTGACTTTCTGCCTTATTATTATATTACGTACCTACTAATTATATTACGGCTATTTTCAAAACCTTTAAATTACAGCTCGTATTTTCCATTCATAGCATTTTATAATTTTACATTGATATTATTGATTCGCCAACCTTGCAGCCAAGGCATAATTAATAATAATAGAAAGATTGCTTGAGATGAAGGCTAAGTATGGATTGTTTTGTAGGATCAAGTCAATATAAGATGAATTATTAAAATCTTGGAAGCAACAAGAAAACGATACAATATAATATCGTCTACACTAATATAATAAAGAGGAAAGATTTGTTGGAATTTCTTGTTTTTTTATCATTGAATATTCTCCTAAGCTACTGGACCGATTTTGATTAAATTTGGCACAGACATAGAGAGTAGACCACGGGGAAGGACATTGGCTGCTTTTTATCGCGGCGAAATGTATGATTCCCGAGATACTTGTTTTTGCGCGCACAAAGTCGCGAACAATACATCTACGTACTCTATAATATGGCGACGATTTTAAGGTTCAAAAATTAAGTCGTTTGCTTCGCACTACATTCTCCTTCTTGTACCTGTGTATTTAGAACATTCTTGAAATTATAATATAAATTAGAATACCAATGTTTTTCTTGGTAATACCCGTCAGCCGATGATTTATTACCTGTCTCCTTACCATCAGGTGATTCGCTCGTTTGCAAAATAAACGTTTCTAGTCCCATTTTCAGTGTTGCATTTGGGCCGGCGCCGCGGCGCCAGGGTTTGTGTGAGATAACTCCGCGAGAAATGCGCTAAGTTATTCTTGTTTAGGTTAGAAGTAGCACAGACTTTAAAGAGAGACAATCATTATCAGCTCACATCATCCTTATATTGTTAGCCAAAAACCTGAATTTAACACAAATTGTGATGCACAATTTGTAAAATACATATTCATAGTAAACTCCCTGGCGTAAATTGGAACTAATTTAATTATTATCTGTACTTGTCCTAACTAAGACGGGGATTATATGATCTGGAACACGGCGGGCACATGATAATTCAGAGCATTGAAAATAGAACTCTGCACAAATCCAATAGAGCTGAAAATCGAACGCACAAGTGTCGAGCCAAATGTCAATGCCATAGTATGACAGCTCGACACTTTGATTTTCAACTCTATTGAAATGAGCACATTTTTCCGGGCCCGCCGGATTCCGGGCGTGTGTATAGTCCCAGCCTAAAATGTGTAACAAACCTTTTGTTTTGACTTAGAAGGTAAATCCTATCTTTCGGAATTTGTAATTATAAAAACGTTAATTTTGTAATTATAATAAAGTATGAAAGCCCTGTTTGTGTGGAAGTTATAAGCATCTAGTTTTACAGGGCTCAGTTGTAAAATTGCAAGGCTTATTCCCAGTTTCACCACCGCCAGCTAATGTTAATCGCTTGTCTAGCCTTCTCTTTCATGAATACTCGATATTTAATCAACGATTAAACTTTAACAGGCGCTGGTGAAATTGGCACTTATGCTGACGATTACGATTAGTAACAGTCGGGGGCTGATCGTGACTTTACGAGGCACTAGGGTTGTCAACTGATTTACCCAACTGCCGAAAAAGGGAAGGGTATTCTCAAAGTATAGGGAGAAGTACATAAATACATACCGTAGCATGGCAAGAGACCAATGACCATTGCCGCCAATGGAGGCAATCCTTTGGGCAGCCATGTCTAGCAATAGGGAAGTCGACATAATAAATCTTTATACTTACGAGTTACGACCGAATAGGGGAAGGTGCGGCAAGATGAAGCAAGAGGTAGGACGGTAGGTTTCATAAATATTAAAACTTTTTTTAAAAACAGTATTCTCTTGAATACGAGCGACAGATCAATCCAGCCAGACTACGAGCGACAGATCAATCCAGCCAGACTACGAGCGACAGATCAATCCAGCCAGACTACGAGCGACAGATCAATCCAGCCAGACTACGAGCGACAGATCAATCCAGCCAGACTACGAGCGACAGATCAATCCAGCCAGACTACGAGCGACAGATCAATCCAAAGGTTCAGTTGCGGGAGAAAGGCTAGACAAACGCACATGAAACTACTGCGATCTATGTGCTTACAACAAGAAGCTCCAGGTCGACAACCCTATTTTACGACTCATGTTTATATTTTTACGACATTGGAGCCAAATAGGTCTGAGCTATACATATAAGGCCAACGGCCATAAGGTAACGATGGCGATAAGGACATGATTTATCGTACCTAGTGGCCACAATTAGAAAACATTTGATTTATTTATTGCTGTCATAAGTTAAAGCTCGGTGAAGCATATTATGAAGTTGATAGCAAAATCCTTCACTTTTACTGATTGCCACTAACTTATTGGAAGCCTCGCTTACGACATAATAAATCTTTATACTTACGACCGAATAGGGGAAGGTGCGGCAAGATGAAGCAAGAGGTAGGACGGTTGGTTTCATAAATATTGAAACTTTTTTTTGGAACTTTGAGATGTAGGTATCACAGTACAAAACTACACATAATATATTTTTTACATTTATTCACATAATAATGTGAACGCTGCTCTCTTATAACCGTGCAATTAATTTATATCTCACAATGTAACTTATGTACGTAATGTACTCAGCGCACATACTACAAGCGCATACACCACATAGGCACCCTAGTAGTTTGATACTGATCCCAAGACTTCGGTCGTAGGGCTAGGGTGCTTATACACATATACACACACGGATGTACACATACACACACATATGCTGTGTGATGTAATGTAGCCTTTTGAGATTACTCTTCTAATTCATATGTGCAAGATTTTATTTTATTTTGCTTTTTTATGTTAGCACTTTCCAGAATTATTGTGATTCCTGTTAAAAGCAATTGGCTTATTTGTATGTAATAATGTTACTTAATACTTACTATTGTCCACTTATGTAGACAACGATGTGGGTGTCACATCTACTAATATGTAACTAAATACTATTTTTCTAAGACTTTGTATTTGTGTGATCACTGTTGGTTGGTTGTATATATATATAAGAAGTAGTAGCTCAATGTCTATATTATATATAAAAGGAGATGTCCCCACTGACCGACTGACGTACTGACGCACGCACAGCCGTAGCCGCTCCGGTAGGAACGTGGAATTTGGACAGTAGCTTTAATTTACAATGTAGATGCACACTAAGAAGGGATTTTGAAAAAAAAAAAACCACCCTCAAACGGGTGACATAGGTGTTTCAACACCAGTTTGAATGAAAAAAATAATTAAGTCTGCCCCGATTTACATGAAATTTAATATCTGAACTAATAAATACAAATCATTTGAGTGTGAGTACGTATATTCTAGTTTTTTGAAATTCATCCTCCAAAGGGTGAAATGGGGGTCCAAAGTTTGTATAGTGACATATCAAAAACTGATTTGAATTTTGGCACACAGATATTCATGACGTAGACATTCGTTATTGAAAAGGATTTTTTAAAATTTATTAATCAATCAAATCAGTGCAATGGGGGTCCACGCGGACGGAGTTTCGCACGACCTCTAGTTGCTGAATATATAGATTAAACTCAATATTTTACCTCTAGTCATTTACCACAACTGTTAGTAAAATGAAAGTCTACTTTACATACGAGAATTGAGGTTCAGGTTAAGTCCAGTTCTAATGGATCGCAAAATTCACTCGCGCACGGACAGAAAAATTCACGTTTGTTGTATTGGAGCTCCCAATTAAATATTTATTTTATTGTGTTTTAAGTATTTGTTGTTATAGCGACAACAGAAATACATCATCTGTAAAAAATTCAGACATATAGACATATAGCCTGGTGACAGACAGACGGACAGACAGACAGTCGAGTAGGTATTACCTATGGGCCTAAAAACGATTAACCAACATAATATCGTGTTGTTGACATCACATGCAAAGCCGTAATGAGTGTTGAAACCATGATACATCGTACATATTATTATATGATACTAAACATGTGTAGCTCCGAATACATTTGTGCGATGTACAGAATAGCATTATGCCGGGGAAGTCAGTGATTGAAGTTTAAAGATGTGCTGTTTAAAGTGTTCAGAAGTATATAGTTACTCGCACATATTATCTACATAAGGTACACAGTACATACCAGCTTAAATAGGATGAGGTAATATAATATACATATGTAGGGACATGGAGTTATTGGAACGAGGAGTTCCTATAACCCCATTCCTGTCGGCTTCTCTTACCACATGTCTTTTGAAGACCCTCCTCCAAATCCCTACCTATTATACAGGCTAGAGCTTTCCTATGAAGGAGAACCTTCATAGAGAAGCCTACGCCACTGGTCCATATTGAAGATAATGTACCTCTTGGTTTGCTACAAAATTTAAGCTTTATTAATTTTGATAAATATACCAAGTTAACCTAGACATTAAAATGTCGTTAATGGTCTATTCTTTCTAAGTGAAGTTCTTTTAACTGCAGGTCGTACGCATGTACTGAGCGCTTTAGTTATCGGTGAGAATTTCGCGTGCGTTCTCGAATGTCAGACGCCTCGCGCTTTCCTCTCGTAAACACTTCGCCAGGTGCGCGACGATGCCCGATGGTAATACTAATTACTTAAGATATCGCATATTCTTGTTTACAGAAACTCTAACTCTAACTAGCACATAATATAACACACAAAGTTTTCAAAGCTAAATATAATATAGGCAATGAGTTATGACGTACAATTGACAAAACGAATCTTCATACAAGAAAAAGTTACGCCATCTTAATTTCACCATACTTACCTCAAATGTGATAATACGTCTATGATAAGAAACAAAGGTTATCGTAAATGTTCTAATAAATGTACCCACACTAAACCTCAGACTTCGTTTACAACATCGACAAAGCTCCTGCTCGACCAGTTGCACATGTTCATTTGCACTAGAACGCCCTAAAATATTTAAACACGAAGGAAGTGACCGCAACGACAGCAGACGAGGTTTAACTAAGTATATTTATACGTGAGTATTGCGTGCGCACGTTTCAACGGCGCTATTAAGTAATTTTCATCTTATGCTTGGCGCAGCGCCGTACAGCTCGCGTCGCGACTAGTTATGGTTGTAAACTGACCCTTGAGACAATCTAAAACATTCCTATTTACCAGCTATATACCACAGAATATAGCCACATCTGGCCACGATGTACAATACAGGTAAACACCGTCCCGTCTAATGCTAGCTGCTTGTTATCTGCGTTATTGGCGTATCAGACGATCGGCTCCAATAGAAAGTTCACAATATGATCACCGCAATAAAGATTTTAACTATGCCCATGCAATTGTCCTGGTATATTCGCTATAATACTGGACTATACCTACAAACATAACGCCTGGAATTTTTGTAGAAACGTAGAGAGCGAGTAAATTCAATAAGTATTTAGGATTGAAAAAAATGCTTTCCGATGCCATGGGCGAGATTCACAAAAGTAGATTACCGCCATAAAACTGATCCGTAGACGGCATCTGAGGGGTTGCCGCCTACTGAATCATCAGGAGATGTAGGGTTCCCTTATGTCTGGGGAACCCTTAGCGAAGGAAGAAGGCAGCATCGCCGTTATCTATAATAAGATGATGCCCGATGAGTCCAAACGTCAGCGGGGTTGTGGTAGTCACAATAGCTCCCATGCCCAGCCTAAAGCGTGAAGAAGGATATCGGGGGGTTTTAGTTGGTAAACCGGTGCAAAGCTCCGTCCAACATAACCCTACGACCCTCCCCCGGGGTCGTGTGGTATGCATTTCCCCTCGTAAAAAAAAATAAAAAAATAAATGAGGACCATCAAACTGCCAAAAACTTTCATTGTCCCGAAATAAATTTCCTGAATCATTGACAAAAGAGCAAAAGAATAATTAAAAAATTTAGACATCCCCTTCTTCCGAAAAACATAAATCTTAAACAGATAAGACATAGGTAACAAAGCAAAACCAAATGTAGTCAGAGACCTGACCACACGCAAGCGACCATGACACATTATATAGGTAGGCCCGAAAATGCCACGATTCATAAATGGCAAATAATCTCGTCGTACTAGATATTTTTTTTAATTATAACTTCCGGGTGCTCTATGCGAAATAATTTAGAAGCCTACAGCCGAGCTCAAGGACAGTGCTAATAGGACTGGGACTATATTCTCCGAAATCCGGAAGGTCGGAGAAAACTCAGAGCATTGAAAATAGAACTCTGCGCTAATAAAATAGAGCTGAAAATGGAACACAAAAGTGTCGAGTCCAATGTCAATATTGTCATAAATAGGTAATTTAGTTTTGAATTAACTAGTTTTTGGGTGATGCACTATTGACTGACTATACAAACGTCATCTATAAGGCCGGGACTATATTGTCCGGAATCAGTAAGGCCGGGGAAAATTCAGAGCACTGAAAATAGAAATCTGCATTAATAAAATAGCGCTGAAAATCGAACACACAACTGTCGAGTTAAATGTCAATGTCAAATCTGACAACTCGACACTGCATTTTCTCCGGCCTTCCGAATTCCGGACAATATAGTTCCAGTCCAAAAGGCGGAAAATTAGAATTTTAATTTGATATTAATTTTATTGGTTTATTGGTTTAACAGCCTCCGTGGTCCAGGTCTATCTAATAAAAAAATGACAAAATCATTCACCCTTGAACGATTTGAATATTCGAATGAGTCATATCGCGTACGAGCCACAAGCTTCCTGAATGGAGATCTGCAAACGCGACCGTGACACGTCACACGGGCAATTCGGCCGACCTCGTGGGCATCAAGCGGTATTTTCGATCTTATTAGATTAGCAATAAGGTTCAAAATTGCTACACGGGTTTGGGGGCGACTTTGCATATACGTGAACATTATGCGTGCCCATGTGCGCCCATTGTGATGCAGGGCAGGACAGTTCCTGTTAAGATTTTGGTGGTAGGCCAAAGGACTTTTCATTGACACGTTAGATGAATTTCCTTGAGACATTTTTTACTACTCGAGTCTACGGAATAATCAGTAAATCTAATGTGAATTGATCACACCGCGATTATACGTGACGCGGCGTTTCATTTTTAACCGACTTCCAAAAAAGGAGGCGGTTATACGTTCGGCTGTATGATTTTTTTTGTATGTTCAACGATAACTTCGCCGTCTGTTGACCGATTTTCAAAATTATTTTTTTGATGTATTGGGTATAATCCAAAATTGTTCTCGTTGTCACCAAAGCGGTGACCTGATGATGGCATCCATGAGGAATCGAGGGAGCTCCTCGAAATGTATATGGACATATTATATAGTAATTTTGACTATATATGTCCATATAAGTAACCCAAGCATAATATGCTACCAAAAAGTAAGATTCTGCACCAAGGTATACCCTGGATCCAAAAGCACTGAACAGAACTCCTAACGTCTATAAAGATACGCGTTTGGAAATTTCGACATTGGTGCAGTTCAAGCATATGCCATTATGTAACTTACAGTCATCATCATCATCATCTTATATACAATACCTAATGCAAGCTTGGTGCGTATTCAATTATACATTCGATCGTTTATTTTAAACGTTCTTAAAATGTGTTAATAATAATTTAATAAATATCACTAAAAAGGGAAAAAATATTATTATTTTTAAACAAAAAATTTACCGACTTCCATAGTAAAAATGCACAAAAAAATATGAAATAAAACTTATTTTCTAAATAATTCCCCTTTAAAATTTGGTTGAAATTTTAACTATTTCTCTACTCAATCTTCAAAATTTTCATGTCGGTACCAGTCAACTTTAACGAGTGTTATATTTTAAATATTGTTTTTTATGTTGTTTGGGCTGGTACCGACTTCAAAATTAGTGTAGTGAAGTTTGAGTAGAGAAATAGTAAAAATTTCAGCCAAATTTAAAAGGGGAGTTATTTAGAAAATAAATTTAATTTCATACTTTTTTGTGTATTTTACTTTTTAAAATTGAATTTTATTTACTACATAAACATAATATACATAAACACAATTCATATGACATCAGTCTTACACCGCACAGGCGCTGTGCAGCGCGGTGCAACTTGACATTCGACCGCTTACAATGAAAATTCTCGTATAATTAATGAATAAAGTTAAATTTTGAAAAATCAATATTTTAAAATATCCGCTGTGTCAAATGACCCTATGATACAATAATGAGTGCTCAAGTCGGATACATAAGTAACAAAAAATGTTATTCAATACGTTTCATTCGTAGATTAATTAAGAGATAATATTAAAGCGCTCACACACGTACGGATTCGGTGCGGAGCGGATCGCGGATTTGGTCCGCTCCGTACCAAATCCGAGCGTGTGTAGAGTAGTCCGACGAAGATAATTATTATTAATTGAGCCCGCTGCGGTTCGCATCGTACCAAATCAGTGCGTGTATGCTGCAAATCACTGCTCTATAGCAGTGTTGCCAACTTAGGGATTTTCCCCCAAAATTAGGGAAAAAAATCTACGGGGGTTTACTAGGGGGCAGGATTTTTAGAGTTTACACCTTAAGAATAAATTTTTATATGTGTATATAGCCCGGGGTATGAAAATTTATAGGTAGTGATATCGGATTAAGTGACTATTAGTGTCTATAGTATAAGTGACTATAGTGATTAGAGTTTTTAGCTTGTGTTCTCTCTTATACCGAGATTTACGCTAATTTTACTGGACTATAATTGGGATATGGGACAAAATTATGATTGGGGTAGGTAACCCAATTATAGTCCCATAAAATCAGGGTCGAATTAAGGGTTAAGTTTGGGGAGAAATATTTTCTGTGAGTTGGTATCACTGCACGTTTTCAATTGATTGCTGGAATCATCGTCGTCATCGTCCAAAAACAGCACTGTAAATAGAACTCTGCGCTAATACAATAGAGCTGAAAATCGAACACACGAGTGTCGAGGTTACAATTCGGTCTGCCGCACCAAATCCGTGCGTGTGTAGCGACACCGGATTCGGTACGCGGATATGGTCCGCGGACCAAGTACGAGTGTCTGTTAGCACTATTACTTTGGTTTTACACACACATCAACACAGTAAAGGCAAGAGATTTAATATTTTCACTAGGTAAAAAAAGGTCGAAAGGAACAACCTTTATGTAGATATACCTAGCACTGAATGTTTCATTTCTAAATTATGACGATTATTTTACTATGACGCTTCTCACTAAATGCATATGAAAGTATACGGTACCTACTCACAATAAAAATAATTTTATTTTTGTCTGTTCTTCTGTCTACTTGCTCCGGCTAATCTCTGAAACGGCTGGACCGATTTTCACGGGAGTTTCACTGGCAGATAGTTGATGTTACACGGAGTCGCTTGGGCTACTTTTCTCTTAGGGTTTCGTTTAAAAAAGTAGGAATCCGTATCTGTTAGTTCTACGCAAATGAAGTTACGGGCACCAGCCAGTTTACTTTTGACGACCTCTGTGGCTAAGTGGTATGAGCGTTGCTGCTCAAGCCGAAGGTCACAGGTTTGAATCCCGCCGAGAGAACAAAAAGTATTCTGAGTTCCTGGGTCATGGATGTGTATTTAATGTGTATAATAAAATAAAAAATCTAAAATGTATGTATAAAATAAAAGTATTAAATATACTTAGCACGGGACCAGATTGACGTGGTGTGAAGCGTCCATAAATATGATAATTATCATTATTAGAACAAAAACCTTGTTTGACAAAAAAACTAGTGCGTAAAGGAATCGCAAACTTCCCAATGTTACATAGAACTTGTCTTAGAATTGTCTCTTGAACCGGGCCGTGTTTGCGTTGTGTGAATGAGAATCGTCATTAAAACACTAACCTACATATTAACCCACGCAGCACTGATACAATCACTGCCAAGTGTGCTAAGTACTGGCAATACGAAAAATCTTTAATTTAATTAGGCGAAGCCGTAGAGGGGAATTCGTAGTAACCGTCTATAAGGAAGCCTTGACGACTGGCGAGCCATAAACAATCAGAAAATTACACGGTCCTAAAATGCAGCATGCAGTGCAAAAAGCATGGCCTAAAATATAAGAGGTTAGTTAGGCTTGACGGCCTGTGTCTCAGTGGTTAGCGCGTCGGCGCACAAGCTGGAAGTCGTGGGTACGTATCCAGCCGAGGAAACATAAAAGTTTTCAATGTTCCTGGGTCATGGATGTGTATTAAACATGTGTGTAATATAAAAAAATCTTAAATATATGTATAGTATAGAAGTATTAAATATAATTTGTCTGGTCCCCGTAGGCCGTAACACAAGTTCTTCGGATACTTCCTACGGGGTCAGACTGACGTGGTGTGAAGCATCCATACATATTAATATTATTAGTCGGTGACGAAGGGCTCCGAATTGCTTATCAACTTGAATGAAATTTAAAATTTCTTTGCTGAAATTGGTATCATTGTGCTCGTTTCTTCGAGTTGCAAGACACGCTCCGAGGAGGGGTTGTAAATTTTAATAATACAATGGTTTTATTATTTTCAATTGAAGTACACGCTTCACGCATATTTCAGACAAACAAGAGCTTTTTTCCCACTTAAAACCTGGAAAGATCTATATTTAGAGCTAGAAAATGGATTGCAGTTATAATGTCTCGCTAAGATAACGACTGGACCGATTTGGCTAATTTTGATCTTGAAACAATAATTGTGGAAGTTCAGGGAAGGTTTAAACGGTGAGAAATTTCAGTTCATAGTTAAGGCAGACACGTGTCGGGACAGCTAGTACAGAATATTAACAAGGCAGAACGCGTCTAGCATTTTCCGTACAGTACAATGCAGAGACGTCTCGTCGGGTACATGCAGATAAGTTTTGACAATACCTACCATCCTTTCACATCCCAGGCCTAGCGGACAGCCAAACAATGCGCCTGCGCACAAATAGACGCATTAATCAATCGAGATTACTGGGAGACCGTGAAATATGTGCTGATCATTAGCAGTGGGAACCGAATTGTATGGACACACACACACATTTTAATGTTATGTAGCTAACGATTACGGAATAGGTAGGTACTAAGGCGGGTCAATAAGTCCGTGACTTTTTGAATTTCTAACCTCCTTACTGAAAAAGCAACACTACTCCTGTCAACAGGCATCTGTCAGTTGACTCCTATCAAAATTTGAACTTGCTGCGTCAGTTAGTTTGTGTTTTACAGCTATCTTTATCAGACTATCCAGTAACTTAAGGAAACAATGGAAAAAAGTGAATTTCGTGTGCTTATTAAGCATTATTTTTTGCGAAAAAAAACCATTACCGAGACCAG
Source organism: Phengaris arion (assembly GCA_963565745.1). Taxonomy (NCBI): domain Eukaryota; kingdom Metazoa; phylum Arthropoda; class Insecta; order Lepidoptera; family Lycaenidae; genus Phengaris; species Phengaris arion. The sequence continues at coordinate 4,211,333 of OY751439.1, read as the reverse complement.
GGCTAAGCTTGATAAATACTATGGGGACTCTGCACCATCGATTTCAATGGTAAAAAAGTGGTTTACTGAATTTCGTTGTGGCCTTACAACCACTGAAGATGCCGAACGTCCTGGACGCCCAGTTGAGGTCTCTACACCCGAAACAATCGAAAAAATTCACGATATGGTGTTGGCCGACCGAAGATTAAAAGTGCAAGAGATTGTGGAAGCCATAGGCATCTCGCATGGCTCAGTGGTTTCAATTTTGAATGATCACTTGGGCATGAGAAAGCCTTCCGCAAGATGGGTGCCGCGTTTGCTCACAGTCGACCACAAACGCAATCGTGTAACAACTTCACAGGAAGGTTTGGCGTTGTTTAATCACAATATGGAGGAGTTTTTTAACCGTGGACGAAACATGGATCCATCACAACACACCAGAGACCAAACAACAGTCAAAACAGTGTGTTTCTAAGGGTGAATCGGCGCCAAAGAAGGCCAAGGTGGGTTTGTCAGCCAATAAAGTTATGGCGACTGTTTTTTGGGATGCACGTGAGATAATCCACATTGACTATCTTCAAAAGGGAAGAACAATTAATGGGGAATATTATGCCAACTTATTGGACCGCTTCAATGAGGATTTGAAAACAAAACCGACCTCATTTGGCCAAGAAAAAAGTTCTTTTTCACCAAGACAATGAAAGGGTGCACACGTGTGCAGTTGCCATGGCAAAAATCCATGAATTGGGCTATGAATTGCTCCCACATCCACCCTATTCTCAAGATTTGGCTCCGAGTGACTACTTCTTGTTCCCAAACCTGAAAAAATGGCTCGGTGGAAAAAGATTTGACTCCAATGATGAAGTCATCTCGCAAACAAAGGCCTATTTTGAGGACCTCGACAAATCATATTTTTTGGAAGGGATAAAAAATTTGGAGAAGCGTTGGACAAAGTGTATAGAGCTCAAGGGGGACTACTTTGAAAAATAAAATGATTTATTTATCAAAAAATCTGTGTTTTATTCCAAAAGTCACGGACTTATTGACTCGCCCTCGTATGTTGCTTATAATGAAACAAAAACGAATGTTGGGATAAACTTCAGTACTGAGTGCTAGGTGTAAGTTTTTCTTTTCGCATTCGATCGTGTGCGCGTTTGGCGTTTACTAGGAATTTGTATGTGATTTGACCTAGTTATCGCGTTTAAAACTAGATGACGCTGTACAAAACACATACAAATTCCTAGTAAACGCCAAACGCGCTCACGATCGAACGCAAAAAGAAAAACTCACACTTAGCACTCGGGACTAGAAGAGGTCTCCTCATTTACGACCATTCTGCGACTGTGTTCTTGCCGGATGACAATACATCACTAACATGGAGAATGTATCGAGATATCGAAATAAAAAATTCTTCGGCCAAACTGATATTCTACTTTTTTTTTAATAATTCCGTGGTCCAGTGGTTTAGGAGCTTGGCTCTCGACTCGGAGGTCGTGGGTTTGATTCCTGTGTTAGATCAACAAAAAAATGTTGTTACCAAGTTTGGTTAGGTCAATGCAGGCTGATCACCTGATTGTCTGACATGAAAGATGATCCATGCGTCGGATGGGCATGTAAAAGTCGGTCCTGCGCCTGATCTCTTGCCAAGTCGCCAGTCGTGTGGGTCATCCGTCCCACTGCGCTATGAGAGTAAAGGAAGAGAGAGAGAGAGTGCTTTGTGTACTACACACACTTAGGTACTAGGAAAATAACTCGTGCGTAGCTGGCCCGGTTTCAATGAACCCGGCCACCATCACCGAAATCGGTGTGGGGAGCTATTATTATTATTCTACTTAGCCTGACAAAAGTCTATTGAGATTTAGATGTCCGCTGCTTTGCGAGCTGATAAAATGGTCATAAGAGCATTTTCACATAGCGCGGTGCGATATCGCACGGGTAATGACAAAGTCAGGTATAATCTCACTCTCATACCTTAGTAATTTATGAATGAATGAATGAATGAAAAACTTTTTATTGCACCAAAAACAAATAGGACACACAGAACATAGAAAAACTAAACATAAATAAGCACAAAAGGCGGTCTTATCGCTACAAGCGACTTCTTCCAGCGTTCCTTCTTCCGAGACCTTCTTCTTCAAGCGACCAGACAACGTTTATAATCATGACACATGTTTACTTAAGTGTAATATACTGGTAGGTGGCTTTATAGACAAGCAAAGAGAAAATTATTTTAATACATATTGTAATTTAAGATGAAATGTGAAAACGCTCTAACTCGTAACGCGATTTAGGAATTTTGACGATAACCTTTACAATGAAATAATAATTATCATTAATTATGTCTTTACATGCAGTTATGTCTTCACGTGTTGTTTACATGCAGCTGCAAAGGTGGTAGAAGTGTGCAAAGAATATGATGAGAATAAGGCGAAGTTACATTTCATTAACTAATCACACATAGAGCTATGAAATGAAATTTTACAGTTTCAGTTTCACCCCAATGAAATTAAACGCACGCTTATCAGATATCGGCGTGTGATTGCAGGTGAATACGCTAGCGGCTGGTGCGTTATCGTGGCGGATGTCTATCGGTGCTGGCCGCTGGGGGATTTGTTTGGTCTTGCCGCGATTATACGGCGCGTGCTAATGCAGTTAATGACGTATAGAAGTATCGAGTTACCTGTTCGTCTATCGTCACCCGAGTTTCTGAACCTCACCTTTCTCACGTCACCTCAAACATAAGAACGCGTCGCGTCTCCGTGTGAACTGGCGCTAATACTTTTAATTCTCAATTAAATTCATCACTTAAATAATTTCTTACAAGTAAATAATATAGCTTTTTTGTAAATAACAAGTAGCCTAGCATAAGGTGTGTAGTCACACCTTACCACGAAATTTACGACAACTGGCTTTAGAAAAGGGAACTACACACGCCGCCGCCTCGATATAAAACTAGTCGATTTTCCTGTCCTTCCACGTTCTTCCATATTTAGTACGATATTATTCTTACATAAAGAAAGTGAGAGCGGCAACAGGCTTTATAATTGAACGGTGCTTCTAGATATATCTAGAACGTTTGATACGATACATATTAAGAATTTGTTTTTTTTTTTTGCCACCTGCCAGCCTGAAACTAGTTCTAGTAACTTCTCTGGTGTTGCGCACTTGCATTTACGGCCCTTAAAACGCCCACCGCCTCTTGGGCCTCCGGTAACAACACTCACATGGCGAAACACAACGCAGGTGATATTTCACAGCGGTTTTCTGTAAGGCTGTGTGTTGTAGTTTTATACATTTTATAATTTTTTTATTCACGAATTTCTCTCACGAAAAATATTATTCTCATTTATAGCTTTAAGAAAGGCTGCAAATCGATAAGATGCCGGCCAAGTGCAATATTGATTTCTGTAGTGACTGACATTACCCACTTACTAGATTATTGATAAAGTTTACTGACGCTCATGCAGCAGGTGTGAAATTATCTATTCAAATACCTTATTCAATTCAAATTTATGCCCGATGAAACTTATTAAATTAAAAACAAAGATTTCAAACTTTACCAAATTTTGTACAGAGCTCTTAATTTCCACTTACCTGAAACAAAAAAATAACAGTCAAGTAAAAAGTTTGCAAGCACCTAAAATTATAATTTTATGATTATGTTCAACAAGAGCAAGAAATTTTATAGATGGGTAGATCAGTTGTTTCTTTCTATTAAGCGTTCCTTACAATTATTGAACTAAGTATCGCTATCTTGATTTCAGAAGTTTTTGTCAATCATATTATGCGGAGTTTCGGACTAATTAGAATGCGGAAAGCAAATGTCAAAATGTCAAGTTAACAAAATATGTCATACCTCGACTGCCCAAACGACTACCAAAAGTAGGACAAAAAAAGTCGGCAGTTTAAAAAAAAAGGTGGGCAGTTTAAATGAGGATACTTTTTGCCTCGACAAGCTTTGTCTATAATATGGTTCTTAAGATTTAGCTTTTCCTGGATGACTTCGAGGACAACCAGAATTTCTGTTATAAAATACAAGAGACCTGCCCCAGCTTCGCACGGGTGCATGCATATAAACGTTCCCTTTGAATAACCCTGTCTATTGCTGAAAACTGCTTTAAAATCCGTCGAGCAGTTTAAAATATCTAAGCGAAACAAGAAAGGAAGCGACTTCATTTCATTCTATTTACCTACAATATGAAGATAAAGAGTATTGCAAAAGTTTTTGTACTGGAAAAAAACCCATTTCATTGTAAGTTCAAAACATTTGGAGTGCATACATTTTATTTTCCATTCAACATAATATTTTGCTCTCGTACACAATATTCTGCGCACAATGGCAGTATGTGGGACAGCGTACAAAGACTTAGAATGGACGGGCGAGCTGTCGTTTTGGTCGGGAACAGATAGAAAAAGCCTGCGCGAATTTCTCCGGCACAGATGTAGGAAATGTTAGATAAGTCGTGCTTTAGTGGTCATATTATCCCAGTTGCAACAGCAATGTGCAATGTGGTTGTGTAAGACGACCTCTGTAGCTCAGTGGTTGAGCGTGTTAGTGGCATTGGTGCTCAATCCGGGGGTCGCGGGTTCGAATACCGCCGAAGGAACTAAAAGTTTTTCTATGTTCCTGGGTCACGGATGTGTATTATGTTTTTACTTTATACAGTTTTACTTTTGACCCAAATTTTACTTTTTAGAGTAAACACCAGTCGTGCGTCGCAGCTGACACACACACTTTTTGGAACGAAGTTCCTTATCGCTCGTTGCGAAAGGGGGCTAGACACTTTTTGCTATAGTTCTAAGCCGTGCGGCGTACGCGTGTTTCTCTGTCTGTCTCTCTCTCTCTCTGTCTCTCAATTATTACTAAAATTGAGCCTACTGATTAAGTTTATATTACATTATATTTGTTAATAATAAAAAAATATTATTATAACTTAAAAAAAAATATTACAATTCCTTCACTAATTAATCGAAAGGAACTTCGTTCCATCTGGGTGTCCCTTGACACCTCTCAAATTTTTTTTGTTATTAATCCGCATCTACCGTTTACTTCAGCCGTGCAATACAAAGAGATCCAACGCTTGGAGAATCTCGTCCTCAGTTCTAAGTCCTAACTACCTACACTTGTCCTACTGGTTTGCACTTCTCCGTAATCACTCGTATTGTCTTCCGCTGAAATTCGGTCCATTGTGTATTAAATCGAACACGACGGTACTATTTCTGGGACGATTCGGGTACCGATTGAAGGTAAAAGACTTTTAAAAGAAGATTATCAAAATTCTCATTCGTCGTTAGTCCAGCATCCGGCTGAATGTTTGTAACAAAGATTTATTTTTCATATTTGTGTCCTTGCGAGCTACTTTCTCAATTTAAATAAGCATGTTTTGTCTCCAAGGGTCAATTCACACCGGATCGAAACGATACGCCACGTGGCGTTGCGTTTTTAAGATAGCTGTCCAAAGTTGAGCATTATTCCTTACACAAGAAGCAACCTTACACACGTTTCATTGAAAGAGTTCAAATGTCAGGTTGCACCGCTCCGCACAAGAGCACGCGCAGTGTATGACTGATGTCATAATATGAAAAGTGTATCTTTTTGTGTAATGAACAAAGCTCAATTTTGAATTGTAGCTATCATAAAAATACAGCGCTGCGAAGCGACGCATATAGTCACGGTGTGACCTGATACTATTGACAGAAACTAAAACTATTGACAGAAAATAAATAGTAAAAAAAAATCATTCATGTCTTGCAGTACAAATTATTATGCAATCGTGTCTTATCGGAGGAAAATGCAAAACGCTCATTAGAAAACGCGTTTAAAAGTAAAAGCGGGTGCGTATGAGGAACATTAGTATCGAAAGTACGATCTAGTTTCGGTATCTGCCCGGCGCGGCGCTCGCATGTGCGTTACGTAATATGCTAATACATTGTACCGTGTTATGAGAACCAAAACGCGGAACAGATGACCATAAGATATTGCTATAGACTTGCCATACTGAAAATAACACTTTCGCCGTAGAGCCTCTAAGAGCCAAACTAGCGCTTTCTATGCGCGGTTATATATAATTTATAGTCATTAGGTATATTTATACCTAATGTCTCGCTGTAAACGCATTTTCCCCGTGTAAAGACTATCGAAGAGAGTCTTGTCACGACCAAAGAATACAAAGGACATTGAGAATTGTACTATGGAACAAACACCCACGGCGACCAAAGATAAAGTTAGGTTAGATGCAAGCGTTGAAATGAGTAAATTTTTACTAATTCCAACGAACAGTCAAATAAAATCACACGATTTGTTGATTAGGTTGTTACGTACGTCTCTATTTCTCCATGTATCAGAATTAAAATTATTACGGAAAATGAAATGAATGAATGAAAATTCTACAATCTAATAGTACCTGGATTAAAAAAATCCCAATGTCTCTTTTCCCTCATATCAATGTAAGGAGAAAACAGAATTTTGCTGCAAAAAAAAAAACGCATGATCATGCAGTTATTGGCCGTGCAGTGTTTTAGATAAAAAGTTACATTTCAATTGCTGACAATGACAACAATCAGTTTGTTTACCTTGCATGTTATCATCAGCTAATGCACGTGGAAAGTACACTGTCGCAACTCGCAATGCACGGTCTTATCACTAGCACCTAGAACTAAACAAACGACTTCGATGTCTATTGCCTGGATAGCCTTGCTGACAGTGGAAACACTACAAAATATAAGGACAAATATCCTCTAGTCCTACTACTATTACAGATGTGAAACTATGTGAGGATGTATGGATGGATGGATGGATTTTTGTAACTTCTTCTCGCAAAAAGCACTGAACGGACTTTGGTGAAATTTGGTATGGTAGTAGTTCAGGCTGCGGATTACCACATAGGCACGCTTTTTATCTCGGTAAAGTTTACGGTTGCCGCGGGATTTCCTTTGGCGCGCACGAATAGTAACAATCATCCATATGTTTACAAACATTCACTTTTATAATATATTAGCCTATCAAACAAAAGCCAATATATTCGATATAATTTAAAAAAAAGTAAGAAAATGAACACCATGTTTGTTTGTATTTTTTACGACATTTGCTGTAATAAGCCTATTACATTACACGGTATTCAGGGCCCGGTAGTCAGGGAGGGCGTGGCCCCTTGCAAGGGCGTCGATTATTACACTGCATTGAACACCAGCCTCTTTCTTCTTTTATTTTCTTAATTTATTTCTTAAATTTCAAGTATTGGTTAATTTCAAGCAATACTTGAAAGTAAGAGAAAAGCACTCCAATATGCGGATACTCGGCGCTCTGGAACCAGTGGATTTTAATAATTATTTAAGAGTGCGTTAGGAGGAATTTGAATACTTCCTAAACTCAGTAGCTCCGCATATAAAAAAGAAGACACAATTTAAATCCAGAGTGTAAGTGCTAGACGAAGACTGGTTGTCACATTAATATTTCTAGCTACGGGAAACTCCCTTACCGCCCAAGTGTTATTAACTTATTACACTACTCGATCGTAAGGGCGATAAGGGGAGCAAGGCTTGCCGGAACCGTCCGATCGCCCTAATTAGGGACCCCTACTCCAGGATATTTATTGCACTGCCCTAAATAAGGGTAAGGGTCCCTGAGTACCGTGCAGTGGAATAGGCCTTTAAATTTCAAAAAGTTAGCAGCTCATTTCTGATCCACAATACTTCAGAGATAACAATCCGGTGCTATATTATATTATATCCTAAGAATGCACGGGCCACGAGTTGCGTCCTATATGCTATCTGTACCGACCACCGAGCTGTTCGACACGCTCTCTTTGCTATATGACTTTTTCACTCAACATTCGTCGTATATTTCGTTACAATGTTAAAATACACTTTTACTACCCAAATATACATAAAATTTAATTTCCTTTTTATGTAGATGCAATGCAGGCATAAAAATAAAACTTTTATATTTCTTATTTTTCATGTCCGACTTCTTGAGTACATACATATACGTTCTTTTCATTTTAGTTTCTTTATAGTTTTGCTCTGTCCGTTCGTCGGTCTGTTTGTCTGTCCGCACTTCTAGCGTTGGTAATTATGAATATAAATGGATGAAATTTGGTATAGTCATAGATTTTGTATAGATCTCGGATATGGCAACATAAAATGATAATAATTTTATATATTAGGGGTGGCTCTCCATACATGTGTAGTGGGGAAGAATAAAATTTTTTCATTCTACCCCATCGTGTGGGGTATCGTTGAATAGGTATTTTAAAATAAAGGCAAGGTTTCATACGTGACTTTTTTTTACAAATTCTCCTCCAAAGTGACGCGAAGTGGCCCGAAAAATGAGACTGAGAATATTGCAATTTTCTATGCTGATAGATCATGCTAAATACACTTTAGAAAAATTAATTTGGTCGAAATCTGACAGTAACTTTTGAAATAATTTGAAAAAAAACCTATTATGCGTTGACAGTTGCGGAACCCTCCTTAGACAATATGTCCTGACATGAACTTGTTTAGGTTATTTTGTAATTATTTAACACTTTAAATGTTGCATTACGTGGGGAAAACTAACGTTTTGCCAGCACGCATTTACTGTCAAATCAAATTTTCGACCAATAGACAATAGACAAACATTCACGTATCAAAATGCTAGGGAATAAACAGATTATGGAATTGAATAACTCTTCAAATATATCGTTTTGAAATTACCTACAGAAGCTCTGGGTACATGATGTACGGTGTACCTACTGCTTATATAAAGACGTTTAGGCTGAAAAAAAAATGAAATTCGAAAAAAAGTAGCATGAATGAGTCTCATCATCATCATTAGCCTATCACCGTCCACTGCTGAACGTAGGCCTCTTCCAATGAGCGCCAATCATCCCGATCTTGGGCAGCCCTCATCCATCCGCTGCTAGCCACCTTCTGCCACCGTCTATCCGTCTGCAGACATGGCCGGCCGAACGAACGGACGAACTTTATCCATGAATGAGTCTGCCGCGCTAGTAATGTCATAAACTTTTTTACATGAGCAGTAAATAATGTGCTAGAAGAATTCGTAAATGATTTTGCGAAATGTTATGGAATCCCACTCTATAATATATATATATATATTTATATATATATATATATATATAGTAAGTAGTAAAATGTAATGTATTGTACATGAGAATTGTCCCATCACACAAACTAGCTGGTATACACTAATACTACAATATGATATACAAAATAGGCCTTTTTTTTCATCCGTTGTTGGATGATTTATACAGTATTCTCCGAGCTAAGTAACTACTCTTGAAATACTGTAGTGCCTGGGACAGTTGGTTTTTAAATGTCGTATGGTTGCCCAAGCACACACGGCATTCTCACAGCACAGTCAGTCAGTGCAGAGGAATGACTGGTCAATACGTCTAGGGCCAACCATGTTGGCCTACTAGGCCAACTAGGCCAGGCATATCTAACACCTAACTGGGGCAGTTAGTGCCTAACTGGGCAGAGTTATGCGGGATTTACATGGGTCGATTTCCGCCGTGCGGCTAGTCACTTGACAAATAGCTTTGTCATTTTTGTTGGCAAAATTGCCTTGCGTTGCGACTTGCGACCTAGTCTAATGTACTTGAGATCTGAAGAAGTCTCATTGGTACACGCCATAACCTGGGAATCGAACCTGTACTCTCTCGAGTGCGAATCATACGGTCTACCCACTAAGCCAGGGAGCTCTAATATACAATTTATCAGTAAGAATATAGGGGTAGTCTGGCAGGGCTGGGATCTCAGTACATTAGACTAGGTCGCAAGTCGCAACGCAAGGCAATTTTGCCAACAAAAATGACAAAGCTATTTGTCAAGCAACTAGCCGCACGGCGGAAATCGACCCATGTAAATCCCGCATAACTCTGCCCAGTTAGGCACTGACTGCCCCAGTTAGGTGTTAGATATGCCTGGCCTGTTAAGCAATCGGGACGCGTGCGACATGGCTAATTGCTTCTCTCACATGGAAGCTTGCGAAATTTAAACTGCTAAATTCTGTTAAATAAATAAAACTCTAGCTGTCCCGTGCCCGCTGCTGGCATGCGTTTACTCCAAATCAGATAGTATAGGTACGGAACAATAAATTAGCTTATTTAAATAAGAATAAACAATTGTTTATAACATCACCTTAACGATTTTAATAAAAAAAAATTAAGAAAATCAACTTTTTGTGCCTTAAATATAAAAGTTAGATATATTATACTGCCGGTGACTTTTTTTCAGGCATTATCAAGCTCTAAAACTTTTCTCTAGAACTCAAATCATATATCTCTCATCCTTATCGACCGTTTTGTCTCCTAGTTATTTTGCAAATAACCACGAAAGAGTATTTTAATTTTTCGAGTTAATATAATAGGTATAGCCTCTCACAAATAATGTGGCTTTCTATTGGTAAAAAAAAATATTTAAAAATCGCTTTAGTAGATCCAGACCGCAATTAAACGTGTATCTTCTTGTGCAGTGAATAAAGTTCAAATTTGAATCGCTATCTTAAAAATGCAGCGCCGCGTCGCGTATCATCTCGTTTCGGTGTGAACTGACCCTTAAAGTACTCATGACCGATACGTGAAAAACACGGTTAGTAAGTAGTGGTATGCAGATAGGCAAATATCGTGGCGACATTGAGAAATGCGGTCAAAGGCGGGTATTTCGAGATAAAACTATTACCGACAAGCGAAACTTGTTCTGTGTGCTGCGAACGGGGGACATGCTTTGATCGAGTTGTTGATGAGTTATGACGTCACAACATGTATGTAGCAAATTTCCTTATCGTCGTTGTATTTTGGAAATATTCATCTCTATGACGCCATAACGCATATTATGTTGCAATTATATTGAAGTTATTTTAGCTTCGTTGTGATTTGTAACTCTATGAAACGAATAACTTATTTTTTTTTATAAAAACTATAACCCGACTACGCAAATAATATAACCAATGATACCCGGGCCATTATTGCGAATCTTTGGACACCTCATTCATGAAAATCGGATCGGTAGTTAAGGCGTTAGCGTTAGAATGGAACAAAGATATATATATATATATATATATATATATATATATATATATATATATATATATATATATATACACACATATACATCCATACATGTATGGACTGCCAAAATCATTACCCTTCCGTTTGGCTTCGCTGTAGTCGGGTAAAAAGAGACAATATAGTGAGTACACACACATCTATAGGTTACATGATGCACCATGCGTGAAGATGAGACAGATTGACGACGTCTGTGGCTCAGCAGCTTGAGCGCGCGCGCGAGCGCGGGTGCTCAAGCCGGAGGTCGCGGGTTCGGACCAGCCAAAGGAGCAAAAAAAGTTTTCCATGTTCCTGGGTCATGGGTGTATATTGAATGTGTTTCCTTTGTCTAGTAGGTATTCGTAACACAAGTACTTCGAGAACGTTAAGTTTGACGTTAAGACCGGGAGCAGAATGACGTGTGTGGAAGCGTACATAGATTCTTCCAAGCGTTTGTATAAAACGCCTTACTCACCGTCCAGCCTGCATTAGAATAATAAAATGATATGTAAAATGTAACTGTTGTCTACGGAATATGAAAGAAAGATTGACGATTGTGTCAAACAAACACTTAAGCGCCTTACTCACCGTACAGCCTGCACATCCGATATCTCGGCCTTGAAGCGGACTTCTTGGCAATTTTTTTAAATAATAATAATATCTAAGGACGCTTTAACAGCACGTCAATCTGGTCCCGTGCTAAGATCTGTTAGCAATAAGGATTTGCATCCAGCACCGGTACTAAAGGCCGTCATTAGTGTTAATCTTTTTTTTTACTTATTTTGACGACCTCTGTGGCTCTGTGGGTTAGCGCGTTGGCGCTCAAGCCGGAGGTCGCGGGTTGTCTAGGGAACATAAGTTTTCTGTGTTCCTAGGTCATGGATGTGTATTAAATATGTATAATGTGTATCATATAATAAAAATCTTAATTTATATATATGTAAAGTATTAAATATATTTTCGTTGTTTGGTACCCGTATCACAAGTTTTTGAGATCTTAGCACGGAACCAGATTTACGTGGTGTTAAAGCGTCCTTAGATATGACTATTATTTAAAAAAAATTGCTAACAAGTCCGTTTCAAGGCCGAGATATTGGATTTGCAGGCTGGACGGTGCGTGAGTAAGGCTCTTAAGTGTTGGTTTGCCATAACGTCAATCTTTCTTTTATATTCCGTAGACAAAATTTACATTTACCATATTGTTTTTGTTGTTGTTGTATAAAGGCAAAAGAACCCTAAAAAATGTGAAACTTAAAAATACAAATATATTAATTATAGTATCGGTTATTGGTTAAATCTTTCTGGAGAATCGTATTCAAGTTCTATATCACAATTCAATGTGTAACAAAATAGCTATATTCCATACTGACTTTTTCCCGCGGCTCCACCCGCGTAAACATAGTATCCCACGGGAATACTACACTTTTTCGTGATAAAAAGTAATATATGTTTTAATCCAGAGCCTAAACTACTACCATACGAAATTTCATCGAAATGTAAGTCGAACTTTTTCAAGTGAAAGAGTTTCAAGTTTTTTTTCAAGTGAAACCATCCATCCATACATCCATCCTCGCAAACTTTCACATTTACAATGGTAGTAGGAATAACATTATTACCAAGCCGGTCGTTGGTCAGCCCATCTTATCGCGAGCCCGGGAGGGTGTCTCCCCCACGCACGCCCATTGCCCACCTGGCGCGGCAGACGCGACGCTCCGCCGACCACCTTGTCGGTCGACGGTTGTGCATCTTTTTATTACCAGTTAGTTACCACTACTGTCATATTTTTATTGTTTATATTTTATTGTCATTGTTTATATTTATTTATATTTTTATTATTTACAGAGACAAAACTTCTGTTGCCCGCGGCTCCGCCTGCGTAAATACAGTATCCCACTGTACTTGATCGGGATAGAAGTATCCTATGTTTTAATCCAGAGCTTAAACTAGGTACTACCATACCAAATGTTCAGCAGTTTTTGCGTAAAGGGTAACAAACATCCATCCGTACATACATCCATCTTCAAATTTTTTTTTTTAATTTATAATATTGGTAGGATTGTCAAACAGGCCCATAGAATTAATTAACTGATTAAGACACTAAGTACTGATTGTAAAATCGAATATAAGGGGCACAAAAAGATGGAACGTTTAATACGAACTCAGTCATACACTGCACATGCACTGCACATGCACTGTGCAGCGCGGAGCAACTTGACAATCGAGCTCTTACAACCATGCGTGTATAGTATAATGAATAAAGTTCAATTTCGAATAGCCATCTTAAAATTACAGCGCCGCTTCTCGTACCGTTTCGTTTCGGTGTGAATTGACCCTAATACGTAGGTCGCGGGTCGCCGTTGGTTGCGGGTGGCCCAGGACCGTTCGTTGTGGAAATCTTTGGGAGCAGTGGACGTCCTATGGCTGTTAATGATGACGTAGGTAAAATTTTTCAAAAGTGCCCTGCATCACTAGGGTTCCCAATCCCCCCGGATCGCCCGAGAGACTCCGGTAACACCTAATGGTTAACCTCCCGACCTCCCGGAGTGCAATAATTTCTCTCAATAAAATTCTTAAACATAAAATCTCCCAATGCAGCGGTAGGCAATGGCAAACCATCAAGAGAGTCGTCTACTCATTTATGAGTTTATAATACCTACCACAAAAAGTAGTATGATACATTCGTCACAATTTCACCGTCACATCTCGTGTGTCGACGCCATACCTAAGCTCACGGAGTCACGGCGCACGGGATTAGCGCACGCGACCGCCGATCGCGCGCCCTTCCGCGTCTTTATACATTTCCGCATATAAATGTTATATGTATATTGTATAATGTATATATTTTCGGAACTATGTCGCCCGTCGCTCGGTGCCCAGAACTGTTGCCTAATATTCCGTACGTCGCTACTAGCTTTCAATCTTTTTGGTATTCAAATCAATCGTAAAATCAATCGGTAGTTACAGTGAATCAACCTTTTGTAACGACATCATTTATAACATTAAAGTGTTGAGGTTCGTCATGTTAAAATATGAATATTTTACCATCGGTTTTAACGACTACCTAGCCGATATTATGAACGTCGATCGATCCCTTCAATGACGTTATAATCGGTTTTCAATGTACATATATAAATAATAAATTGCTAATTAATAATTTCATAATTATTAGTCAACAATTTACAATGGACTTCCATAAAGGATCGTTTGATTGAATTAAATTAATAAATGTTGGAAGAGATGATCAACACGACTTTTACGGCACTCCGCACCAGTCTGGCGTCAGTCGTCACACCCTGAACCCTCGGCCTTATAGCAACTTCAACTAAAGCACTAGTTGTGAACTCCTGAACTAAAGCAATACGTGGTCTAGGTGGTACAAACTATCTAGTTTTTTTTTACAATATAAATAATGTAAAGTATCTTCATACTACACCGCCCGAATCGGGGCACGCACACATACGCATCATTTACACGGCCGCTTACGAAACCTCAAATAGCAGAAGCATGGAGTGTCACCCCGGGTCGCCAAGACTTGTCGCTGCATTGAACGATTAACGAGATTTAGTTAGTTGTGCCGCGGCCGCGACGCTTGCGCACTGTCAACGCCTTCTTTGTAGACGTACCAGCCCTAGCGCTCCGCTCGGCCGCGCTCAGCCGTATCCTTGCAATTTTTACCTACGATTAATGTAAAAATTGCAAGGATACGGCTGAGTCCCGCTACTGTACATTATTTATATTGTGGTACAAACGTGAACGACAGCAAAAGTTTAACGTGACGTAACCATCACGTGAACTACGTGCCAGCCCACTTGGCTACGAGTTGCGACCCTCATGAGTATCAACAAATGACTCGCCAGTGAAAATCGTTAAAAGTGAGAGTGAATTTTGATGTCGTTCATTTACACATTGCACTTATGTTAATAAGCTTATGTACATTGGAAAAAAAATGTAACTAGAAACTGTTTGAATAATTTCGTAGAATGAACGATTTGTGTGGGTAATTTAGAATATAATAATAATAGCTCCTACACCGGTTTCATTGAAACCAGGCGAGCTACGCTGGAGTTATACCTATTATAGTGTCCAAGTGTGTGCGCAATACACAAAAGCACTCTCCCTTCCTTTACTATCGTAACCCAGTGGGACGGATGACCGACACGACTGGGAGAGATCAGGGAGGGAGCGACTTTTTATCACATGGATTATCCTTTTTGTCAGACAATCAGGTGATCAGCGTGCAAAAGAATGGCGTCCGTGTCATATAGACCTTTAAATTATAGACGAGGCACACAGGGTCCACACTTAAACTGCCCCACTTTTGGGTTGTTTTGGGAATCTCGAGGTTTGCTATTTGTCATCTTGACATTTGAATTCCGCAGTTTAATCAGTCCGCATATAATTGACAAATCTTCTGAAATCAAGATGGCGTAAGTTTTTCTTGTGTGAAGATTTTTTCTGTCATATCCTCCATCCCATCATATCCTGAAGTCATTGTAGACTGTAGAGTGTAGACCATACACTCTACAGTCTACAAAATCCAGATAAGGTTCTCCATTCCTCTAATAGACAATACCATAAATCTTTCAATCGTGGAAGACTCAGGACAGTAACTACAAACAAACTAGGGCACTCCGCACTACAAAGCTTAGGTATTGTAAGCGCCCGAGAGCAAAACCCTAGAAAAACTTACTACGAGATTAAGTTATTTGTGTACATAATTGCATAATTCCATGCCTCGTCTGCCCAAATTATGCAAAAAATGAGAATACATGCGACAAAAACCGTAGTGCCGAGACGGTATCCCGCGGCGAAAGTATGACGTCACCCGTCTCAACAAAAAAATGTCGTGATAGGAATAAGTGTCTTACCACAACGGAAATAGTGCTATAACAGTGTGCCATATTTCAGATGATTGCATATTTGTCGAGGTGTACGGAACGCCGTGTGTGGCTTGTGAGTATTTTCGCTTGAACACTTTTGTAAGGTGGAGGATCACAATATGAGGATATTAATCTTATTAAGGGGCTCACACAAATAAATGTTGGTCTTTGACTGTGTGCAGGCCAATATTTTTTTCGTTTGAGTAAAACTTCCTTCGATAAGATCAGAAATTTTGTTTGATAACAGAGTCAAGAACAGGGTAATGAGGGTGTTTGATATTTTTTCTGCCGCTAGGGGGCAGACTCCAACGCACACAAAGCGTCATCTGGTGGCGTAGGTGGTATAAAAAACGGTCAATAAGAATTTTCGACTCTTTTTCTGTCACCAGGCGGCGCTTGGTAGCCCGACGGTCCTTGTCGTGTCAAAAAGCTGCCGGATGTCACGAATTTAAAAACCCTCATTCCACCAGAAAACCGGTCAAAATGTAGAAACGACGCTGATTCGTTATCGTTATTTAAATACAAAATTATGACCCGAACCATTTAGGCTCAAGGCGGTGCTCTCTTCGACCAGTTAATTAAACTACCATGTCGTGTTATGTCACTCCTCATTATGTTAACACGCCATCCGAAAAAGACAACTTTCTGTAGAAATTATATCAATAATTCCGTGAAAGTGGTATGCCATCATCAGTTATAAAATAACGACTTTTATTGATCCTACAATGATTTGCGAATGTCTCTAACCTTTTACTTTTATTTATGTAACATTGTGTACGGAATGATTACCGGATACATAATATAAGTAATAAGACTATCTAGTATCTGGTCGCGAGACGGATGTTACGCGAAGTACATAAGAGTACATTGTTATTATCATTGAAGTGAAACTATTTAGCGGCGCGGCGTTGAGAGTGGAATTTCAAGGTCGCGTCACGTCATGACACGATTTTGGATTTAACGCAACCGATATAGCGCCATCTGTCGGTAGCTACTTATATTTCTTACGTAACAACTTAACTTTTTAAAGTACGGCTCAATACTAGCTGTGTGTACAATGACGGCGTGTGTGTATGTGTACAATTGTACTTGAATGTGTACATTTTTTTTTTTTTCGAAATTATGTTTTTTGGGCACGATGAGAGCATTTTTGGATTTTAAATGATTAATGGAATTTCACATGTACCTTCTCTGTACACGTCATGTTTTATTATTATTCTAGCTTATTATTATGTCCCACAGCCAACTGTTGAACTGTCCAATACTGGGCAAGGGCCTTTCCTCTTTTTCTCCATAAATCGCGATCCTTCGCTTTGATCAAAGCCCTTTAATCAAAGGCATCTCTAATTCGTAGCCCGACCTTATTACATATTATATAGGTACGTATTTATTTAAATAAATAAATAAAATAATAGCTCTTTTGGTGGTGTCATCGTGTTACCGTGTGTTTTTTTTGCAATTATAAGTAAAGTGATTGCGATTGGCATTATTCATTTTGTATGTTTGACGCTACAAAGTCGTGACTCGTGAGTCGTGAGTCGTGGCTACACCAACTTCATGGCGTTTCCTCTAAGGCCCGCTACACATGTAACGATACAACCGCTCGGTTCGTTTAAAGTCTAAAGTCTAAACAAACACAATTTAACGGTGTTAGCTTTACACCCGATAAATTTAACTCAACTGCGCTGTTTTAAGGTAAGACCGCAGCTATGCGTCCCTACTATAGTTAATGCGTTGTATGATTATATGCGTGATAGTTCTCATATTCCAGGCTACGCAAACGTTTTGCAAGTAAAATAAAGTTATCGAAATAACTATAATTTACTACTTGCTATGACAACTTGTCTAAATAAATGTCGATTCGAAAATTACAAATTAAATTAATACTATTATTTAAATGTACTGTACTCTATTATTATTAAATGTAAATTATTGAATGGAAATTAAATAAAAAATATGCTAAGTTAAAAATGTGAAATGCATGGAATGGGACTACAGCTGTCAATAGAATATATTGACACTGCTGAATCGACATCAAATCGATGAATACTAACAGCCATCTTGTAGTCGTAGTTCCTTTGTAAAAATCGGTAATTCCGATTGTGTCTCCTTTGCCAACTGATTCGATACATCTAACCAATCGATTGACTTTCGTTAGGTTACTTCACTGGGATTGTCAATTAATATGTGTCACGCATATCGTCATATAACGCACTGACTATAGTAATATCGCAATGAAGTGCCGCGCCGCGTCGCGTAGTCGCGCTGCTACGTATTGCGTTATTTCTCATACAATTTCACAGAATATTTGGCCGTGTCGCGTCGCGTATTTACGCCTAGTCCGGACCAAACCTTTATCGTTAAGGCGCGTCTCCTGCGTGTGTTTTTTTCGAAACTTTACACAAAACATCGAAACATTGGGGCGTGGCTATACACATTTGTGTAGGAATATACAATGTTTTTGTCTTCCGAGGCGGACGGAAAACATTCCCCGCGCGGGTAGAGAGGGGAAGGAATGTTTCATTTCTTATCAACTGTTACACACTTACATGATCATTAAACATAGAAATACTGAAGAAATTATTTATCAATCCCAAATCGGTCTTCCATTCGTATCTCCAGATACATACTAAAATTACGGGTCAGTAAATATGGCCTAACTCGAAATCTGGGGGTCCAAAAAGGCCATTGTAAATGTTTCATATTATGCAGCATATATTTTTTTCCATACAAAAATCGTGAAATGGTAAAATGGCTATATGATTTCATCATGTTAGAAAACATCAATTTTGACAGTTTTCAATAGAAATGCGTAAAATGGCGCACATAATATGAATTGAAAAAAAAAATTAAACACCTAAAGTGGCCTTTTTAGTATAGCCCCCTGTGTGTTCTCCTAGATTCTGCATCTGCAATCGCTAAAACTGCGAGTGCTTACGTCTTCCTCATCGGAACTCATGATCTTGTCTACACAAAATGTTTTGTTTCAATCAAAAACATTTTCTATAGCTGGAGACAGCTTGTGTATGAAAATAAATGTTTTTGTTACATGTTTTCTGTGTAATGTTTCGAAAAAAACATGTGCAGGAGACGCGCCTTTACGTGTGTAGCGCGCATTAGTGTGATCCGAGCATTATAATTCTCCTCTCCACCTGTCAAATATCATGACTGTCGTTACTCGTTAATGGTAAGTTGCGGAAGGAACACGTACTCATTAGTCATTACAACACAACTAATATGGAGAATTTATTAAAAAAAAACCTGTGCATGTAGCGGATGTTGATACAAATTGGTATAATAACAGTGTTAGCGGATTTAGGTCTTGCGTAAAATAAAATTAAACACTTTTTACTGAGGTAAAATTCACAAAGAACAATGATAATATAAGTAACCTACTAATTGTCAAGCAGTGAGCGAGCTAATTATAGCTTATAACACGATTATGTCAGCTTTCAAACAAAAAAAAACTATATCAAATTCCTCTGGGAGCTACGATACCACGTCATACGATACACGTCATAAATGAAAACTTAAGTAGTAATTCCAATTCATAATTAATTGATATCAATTGTGTGGTTTTGGTTGGAGGTAAAAGTTTTGTTTTATATCTGCCGCAATCAGGTCGTACAATCCGCCGTATTACATTAATGCAATACGGCGGATTGTACCGCCTTATTGGAAAAACAGAGCGCTCCGTGGCCTAGTGGGTAGACCGTTTGATTCGCACTCGAGAGAGTGCAGGCTCTCTCTCGAGTGCGAACCATACGGTTCCCATTCCCGTGTACCAATGAGACTTTTTCAGATCTCAAGTACATGATACGCACGCTCTAACGCGAACGGTGAAGGAAAACATCGTGAGGAAACTAGCACATGGTTGACCCCAGACGTGATCAGTAATTTCTCTGGACTAGGCTAACTGTGTTGTGAGAATGGCGTATGTGCTTGGGCAACTATGCAACATTTAAAAACCAACTGTCCCAGGCACTACAGTATTTCAAGAGTGGTAAGTTCGCTCGGAACGTAATGTAATTAATAATCAAATAACGAATGAAAAGGCCTAAGTTTTTATTGAAGAACGTATCGCAAAGACAATCCGGCTACCGGTTGATCAAAACGGCCCTGTTCTTTATAATAACTAGCCGTAATGTAATACGGCGGATTATACAATCCGACTGCGACATATATCCGCAATTAATTAATCTGTAATATAAGTACACGAAGAGAAAGGTGGGTAAATAGTCGAAATGTTTTTGGAGTGAAATGCTATGTAGAGGCCGGTTATGGGACGGATATTTTCAGTCCGAAAAAAGGTTAAAAAAATATATCCAGCCTACTATACTATATTTATTTATCAAACGCGGAGGTGTATACCTTTTAGAAAGTCAACGAAAAATTAAAACGAAACCGAAATTATTCACGACTACAAAACACGCCATCACAAAGTTTACATGCAGTCATAAATATGTTACACAATAAGTGTAATAAGTAATATAGCAGAGGCCATCAGATGTTAAAGAAAGCGGATCGCCATTACAGGGAAAGTCACGGTATAAATTAAGTAAACAGTATATATAGGAGATCCGCCGCGAAGATAATGCGAGATTGAGGTAACGATATCCAATAATATCCCCTGAGTTCTATGGAAAGTAGCTTAGGAATGGACGCAACATTCATCAGTAATTATAAGACTAGGCATTGCTTTATTATTAATATTTGTGTAAAATAGACAATGAACAAATCAATGTGATTTCTTCATTATCCATTATCTCTATAGTCTCGGCGCCTCTATTTTATCCTCCAAGTCCTCCAAAGATCGTCATATCATTAACGGACGGAGCATAATTTATGTTTACTAAAATTAAGCAAATCCAATAGATGATCCATGATAGTAGATTGGCTTGATCAGATACATCTCCTGATGGAAAAAACAATTACCGTATTACATGTCTAGATATCTAGACATCATGTCAATCAACAGCAGTCTACCTGCTATACACACTGCTATTAACAACAACAGAACCGGTGACCTGATGGATTGGATCTGATCATCTGATCATGGATATATTATTATATATATAGGTTTTGAAACAAACTTGACCAAAATGGAAAGACCAAACCAATGGCTGCTCAGTTCTCACTTTTGGAACACGTGTGTGCTCATGAGTTGTAAGTGTTTCTGAACCTACACTCGTGACCTTGAAAGGCATAGTCATCTTTTAAAGCTTAAAAGTACAACAACAAATGTGACACAGATTTTCTGCGTCGACCTTGCAAAGCAAAATGGGCCGTCTGATTATCAAATTCGTCACAAAAATTGGACCACTTCTATTCGTAATCTTTCGAGTCAGCCCTGGAATTTATCATTATTGAACACGAACGTCTCTATAAACGTCCTTATCATTTGCCAAGCGATTTGCACCAACGGACCTGCCGGTAAAAAATATGCCAAAAAACTTATGCCTAAGGATATTTTACTATCCAGGATCAATTGTCCACAGCGACCAAAGATAAAATTAGATTTAGATGTAAGCGTAATTGCATCTGGATTACAAATACATAGGTTGCATATCTACAGGAGGTGGGGTAAATATTGTGATATTTTAAATAATTTCAGAGAATTTTCATATAAAATTTGATTAACAATTTATTTAAAATGAAATGTGAATGAAAGCAGTACTATATAATGGTATTTTGGTTTGTGGTCGCTCTTTTAAACAGTCCAGCGGGTAAAATCTGCCAATGGCTTTTCTCACAGTACATAGTAGGAGATCCCTAAGCCCTTCATGTCTCGTGATTCACCGCGACACCGCCCTGTGAGTCATCAGTAATTATTGTTCGCGTGCCGGCCATCAGTTGCATAATCGATGTATGACAACTGATTAAATGGTGGCTGATAATGTACTGAACTAATGACTGTTATGTAGCAATGGCACTCAAGGTGGTATAATCTTAAGATATTTTATTGTCAAGCTAGACATGACACGCTTTGTTCTGTCTTAACTATGACCCTAAATTAAACCTACCTACCACAGGCGAGGCGTTCATACAAGCCGGCTTCCCTTATGAATGTTACTTATTTATAATCCATATTTATTTTTAAAATACAGCACTAAGACCAAACAATAATTTGAAAAAAAAAAAAACCCAAAAAATTGCGCTAACACCTTGTGACGAAACAATTCCGTTGGACATACGAGATGCGCCAAGATTAATAAATATAAGATGTCACTATAAATTTGCCGGCCTGTATGGATAAAAATGAACCATATATTGAAAGAAAAAAAAAACAAATCAAAAATTACAAAAATATTAGATTTTCATTATTTCAAGGACGGTAAGACTAATATGGCGCTAAGCGCAATAGAAATAAAGTATCGTTGTTTTGTATTTTAATAGATGTTTGCTTACGCGGCTTACTATTACGCGAATCTCACGCTTCGCCACTGCTACTTACACACCTATACTTTCCCACCTACACACTGCCCACATACACCTACACCTAGAACCTACGCCTACTATCTACACCTACACTTAGGTCAACCTACATCTTCAACCTACACCTACTACCTCCTGGAACCGGTCGCTTTAACATTACCCCCTTTGTAAATAAAAAAATCTAATATAATATATTGCTTTGCATTCAAACAACATTTCTGAACGCACCTATAAATATCTTACAGTCAAGTAACACAGACCCGAATTTATGCTACCGACGACGTCTTTTAAGTGCCTAATCATGCGATCTGAATACCTAACATAAAATATTGATCCAAGTTTGAGGAATTAAATCATTGTAGCATTGTTGAGAAGATATAAGCTGCCAGGATCACAACTTACTACAACTTTCTTTCAAGCAAAAAAATCGGTTGTCAGTAAAGTCGGTTTACTGACGATAGTTGAACGTGACAACGTCATGTTTATAGTGCGCACGGAACTAATTGGTAGGCGTGTTGCCGCCGCGAAGTACGGCGCCGAACTGAGTAATAACATCAAGCGCATAATAATAATAATAATAACAATAATAATACATCCATAATAACGCCTCTCCGTCCCACCGCTCACATACCTAAGGCGCGGCTAGCTGAGGTAACGGCAATGCGAGGTAACGCTGGTACTTGGTAACAGTAACAGGTAACGCATGAGTCATTATTTTTTGTGCGTGCAGCCGACTTCATCGAATTATAAGACGTTATTACGTCAAAAAAAAAAAAAAAAAAAAAAAAAAAAAAAAAAATATATATATATTTCAGTCTTTTCCTCTGCGTTGGATTCGAATCTGAGACCATTTTAATCCTGAGCAAGTAATTGAGAACAATGGGATTTATTATCTGGTGGTGCTCTTGAATCGTCACGCGCCGCGTCGCAGCCGTCAATCAAATCCAGCCCCCTCGGACGTGACTCACGAGTGGAGTTAAAAGAAAATTCATTTTCTTATGAACTGCTAAGGCAGTAATTTTGCGATGGTAAAATGCTCGTCATTAATTGGTGATTAAGAAAATTCGAGTTTATTATTTCCTTGTTTTAATTAGACACTTATAAAGTCATGTTCGTCGGAAATATAAAAACTTCATTGAGGTAGCTAGCTACCCCTCTAACCGATTTGATAAATGAGTTTTAGATACATATTTTGAGAATATATGTTTGGATTATAGTAACAGGTGTTGTTATAATTGTTATCTTGTACAAAATACATAATATTAACTGCGCTAAAATTCTAAATACACAACATCATTCACTACTTGGAAATCTTCAAGTAGGTACTTAGAAGTAGTCACAATAAAAGGAAATAAAATTATTTTCAAGAGAAAAAACATAATACTCAACTAATTAGTACGACGCGAATGTACATTCTATGTATATAATGTACATTCGCGTCACAGTTCTCAACGATTTTCATTAGGACAATTTCCGCACACGAATTCCTTCACACGATTCGAACGTTGCATAATATCTGAGATAAGTCTACGAATAGAAGTTAAAATAAAATTGCATTACTGCACTTTTCTAACTGTACCGTGACGAAAGATCTCGGATACATTTACCTTATCAGCTGGACAAACGAACAAAAAGTGTTTCAACAGCATCAGGTAGGCACTACCACATAATGCTGAGATATGGCGAGAGATACGGAGGATGCGTTTTGTTAGAGGGTTATATTGTAATACTAGCTTTTACCGCGACTCCGCTCGCGTAAATACAGTCCCCACGGGAACACTGTACTTTTATGGGATAAAATATTAAAGTCTATGTTTTAATTCGGAGCCTAAGCTAGGTACCACCATACCAAATTTAATCATAGTATGCAGTAGGGCAAAGATAGTACCGTGTTACATAAATGTAAGAAGTTATTTGGTAAGTAGGCTACATATTTTATTGATAAACCTGTTATTGATTGTGAAAAGAATATTATGTAAAATAGATTACAACCAGTACAATAACGATTAGGTTATTTCACTCGGTGTACACTGTTAGGCTAAATAAATGATGATACGGTGTAAACTGACGCCAAGATGCCATTAGTGGGTGCGACCACGGCTCTAGACCTTGACCATTTTTGTACCTATGCATTTCTGGATTTCTATGTGAATTATTTTCTGGTTTCGGCCATTTTAGACGATTTTTTTACGTAGTCGGGTTATTGTTTTTTTTTAACTTGTTTTTTATTGAGTATTTTTCCGTTTCCCAATCGAACATATTTTTATTTTAGAATACTATTGTTAAGTAATCAAAAACACTTCAAATTAAAAATACCTTACCACGAGTGCAATGGCGATCCACGCGGACGAAGTCGCCGATTAAGCTAGTTTATACATATTTGTAATATGCTTGCCAAAACCTTTCGTTTAATACCAAACACGTGATGAAATTAAAAATACCTTACCACGAGTGCAATGGCGATCCACGCGGACGAAGTCGCCGATTAAGCTAGTTTATACATATTTGTAATATGCTTGCCAAAACCTTTCGTTTAATACCAAACACGTGATGATTATCCCGGTTTAATTTTTTTAATGTTAGAATCTGAGATTCAATTTTAGAATAATTTGAAAACATACAATATTTTATATTGTATTTTTTTTTATATATTATATAATAAACATAATTAAATAGCCTATGTTACCCGCGGCATCATTACGAATCTATTGACACGTCATTTATTAAAATCGGACCAGTAGTTTAGACGCTACAAGGGAACGAACATACATATACACATAGACTGCCAAAATCCTTCCTTTTGGCTTCGCCGTAATCGGGTAAAAAAATTCATAGTATACTTTCAGCTCTATCTTTAAATAGATACATAACAACATGTTTCTTTTGTTATCTTAAATTAATTATGTTTTAATTATAAATCTTTGAGATTAAATTACACCTAGGTCAATTCACACCGAAACGAATCGTTACGAGACATAGTGCAGCATTATAAGATAGCTATTCAAAATTGAACTTAACTTGAGCCGCGTATTGTCTTAGTGTGACCAGACCCTAATATTGAAATAAGATAATGTCTGTTAACATTCCCTACCATGACTACCCATGTTATGTCGTATGTATGTAACATTTATAATATAGGAAATGCACGTAAAAACTAAATTCAAAAGCGTAACATGCACTTATCCGTCAGAACTCAGATGTTATCGGGTTTATATGCGTCGGCACTTCTGGTGTTACGTGTATGGGCGAAAGAAGTTGAGAGCGCTTTGAAGTTCCGCCTTAGAGGAAAATTATCTTAATTATGCTACAAGGTTCATGCTATCTACTTCATTTGTTTTGAAGTGAAACTGCTTTAGCGTTGAGAATTTCAAGGGCGCGTCACATCCCGCGATTTTGGATATAACACCATCCGTCGGAAGCTACTTATATTTCTTAATTTACAACTTAGCTTTTTGAAGTACGGCTCGATAGAAAAATGGCGATAGATAAACAAATTTTAGTTTTTCTATTCTTTTAAGAAGTGACGCTTTGGGCACGATGAGAGTATTTTTGGGTTTTAAATGATGAGCGAAGATTCACTTCTGCCACGCGCACACACACACACACACATCTTTTTTTTCAAGGTTTTTTTTACTTTTCAAGGTCCCCATTATTAATATATATATATTTGTTACATGAAATGCAACAAAAATGCTGTGCTCTTGTGAATCCCCATCGCTGGACGACGTTAAGTGTGGCCGTTGTATCACAATTAAAGTTGAAGCTCCAATTAATCGTGTAACGTAACGTGTACATAACAAACCTTCTTGTTAGTTACTTCCTGAATTATAATTACTTTTAGGGCGAGCGCTCACTTGAGACACGACAGTCATAAGACAGTTTTGTCCCACATAGACAAGCCTGTGTTACGACTAAAACACCTACAGTTTTAAGACAGTTCTCTCCTAGACAGTTACGCCTATGAGACGTTTTGTTGTGACACCTTCAATCGCGATTAATGCTGCCTAAACCAGAGAAGTAACAAATGTATCTGAGAGAGACTATCTGAGAGAGTCCTTTAACGTCCTCACCCTTTCTTAGACATCCGTTATCTTACCTCTGCTTTCTGTGAGGCCGTGTTATCCCACCGGTCGAGCCTGCCGACCATTTATGTTAAATAATGACTCTCCCACGCACCATTAGTAAAGTTTCTCGAAAATGTATCTACATACAAGCTACAACGGCGATTCTGTTACTTGATAACTTTATAATATGACGTTGTTCAAATACTATATAATAATACTTTATAATATCCGTATTTGATATACGGATATTTTGGGCATATGAGATCCACTGCTTATGTAAAGACGCCTAGACAGTAAAATAGTTAAAAAACGAAAAAAATATAATAAATACTGAATAAAATTACATTGCGCTCTCTAAAGCGCTGAGGTCATTAACCTTACAGAAACAGGCGATTCAAAGACGTAGCAAAGACTTTGCCTAAATAACATCAATATATGTAAACATCACCCCTGTGCGCTTGACGCGCGCGTAGAGGGTAATGTAATTTTATGATGTATTTTTTTTTATATTTATGGTTCCGTAATACATAAGGAACCCCTATAGTTTCGCTCTGTCCGTCCGTATGTCTGTCTGTCCCCGTTTCTAGCTTATTTTGCTTGCTTTTCGTTTCTATGAATATAAATTGATGAAATATGGTATAATTATAGATTGTGTATAAATCTCGGTTTTAACATCATAAAATAATAATAATTTTATATTTTTGGGGTGGCTGCCCATACATGTGAAGTGGGGATGAAAAATATTATTCATCCTACCCCATCGTGTGGGGTATCGTTGAATAGGTCTTTTAAAATAAAGGCAAGGTTTCATACATGATTTTTTTTACAAAGTCAACCATTTACGAGTAATCGGCGTCCAAAGTGGTTTATAAGTCCCCTGGCACTAGGTATTATTTATTATTGTACTGCCTAAGCGTCTTAACATAAGCAGAATCATATTATGCTCAAAATATCCGTAATAGATTTTTGGACGAGCTTATATTACACATACAGTCACTCTTTTGTTGTTTGACTGTTTGTACAAAATGTTTGTATAAACACATTAAATGAAATATCTATTACACTGAATACACTAAATACACGTGAATGGGCGTTCGTGTATATAAACCACAGTTGCGGTTAAAAAATAAACGCCTTTCCATTCACAGTTTACAAAACTTTTGGCGGGCTATTGTTAAGTTTAACTTGCAAGTTAAATGACGATTATTGTGGTTGAATTGATATGTTATTGTTGGATTACGATGGAGAAACTGTTTTGAAATCTTTCGTAGTCACAACAAATGCTTACTATATTTATATTGTTGCGAAACCTTAAACTCGAGTCAACAGATTATTGGATATAACTAGCATTAATTGCCTGCGGCTTTGCCCGCGTGAAATTATTATTTTTAACGACATATTTATAATAATTTAAAACTTTCATCCCCTATTTTCTCCCTTAGGGGTTATTAGAAAACGCTGATACATTTGTATATTTGCCTACACGTAAAATATTTGTTAAACATTCAGAAATATGTAATTAGATATAACAACTTATTAAAAGTAAAAATAATTAAGATTTTATGTGTAGTTTTGTAATTAGGATTTTAAAAATATCGATTTTTATATATAGATTGTAGACTTTTCATTTATGTAACAAAAAATTACAGGCAAATACTAATTCTAGCCTTTTATCTCGGCCTGATGATGCACTGGGATTTTCAGAGTATCTACATAACTAAACCGCATTAACATTTAAAGTCAATTGACTATTACAAATGAAACTGGTATTGAGATGGCAAAACTAAACTAATTCAATGAGGGTTTTTGATATTTTCTGTGCCGCTAGGAGGCAGACCCGACTCACTCAAAGTGCCATCTGATGGCGGAAGTGATTTCGAAAACTGACAATAAGAATTTTCGACACTTTTTCTGCCACCAGGGGGCGCTTCGTAAAAGTCGGGTCATAGTAGTGTCAAACTGTCAGATGTCACGATCCGTATATAACTTAACCACACAGGTCTGACAAACTTACAACCTATAGCAGTACCTACAACGCGTCTACATAAAGTATGTAGACTTCACTTTTCTCAATCCCTCTCTTTATGAACACAGTAAACAAAGTATCTTTCACTCTCCGACTCTTTCATTGCCCCTTCATGAGCGTGGATCAGTCCGCAGACCAATCGACAAACCAGCTTGGCTGGTAAAGGTTGGTAAAGGGCACCACTGCCGCACTACTGACATACATAATCGCTTGCCTCCGACACGCGATTAATAAGCATAAATGTATTCTTGATATATAATGGGTTTATTGCTGAATGGGCTAAGTGGGTCACTAAATACTACGAAGTCCCTGACCGGACGTGTGTCACTCGTAGTAGTGTGTTAGTCACGCAGCGTGCTCTATCGGAGTCTTCTAGCCGACTGTTACTATATAGAAAACAATATGGTGTCCCGGGAATCTTGAAAGTTGGCAAAAGTGAAATATACATTTCAGTTTTGTAAATCGACATGGTGGCTCGTTACATCGGCGATATTACCACGCCAAAAGATACTCTCTTTGGTGTGTACTGTGTATACCAATAAAAACTTTTTTAAATTATTTTTCCATAGACAAATGTGAATAATTAGAAATCGGTTATAATGTATCATCACCCATCAGCCGTGCTTGTGCATATTAGAGTGGCGACGCATTACATCGCAACGTTAACAGACTATCTAATCGTCATATCCATACTTCCATGGCATAATCTGGCCCAAGCCACCATTATTGCTCATGTGAGCACTTTCAGTTTCGTTGGCAGCCTGACCTGCGATGAGCAATTATGTGATACGCTACTCGCTACGTGATATAATAGGTGTATAGGTCACATCATGGTATGTACAATGTAAGTGCTTCAGCTACTACGACATTACATCCAGCTGACGAAACCTCTAGGAAATTATTGCCCTGTTTACATAATATAAGTATAAAGCAATTTCTTCCTCGATATAAAACGCAGGCTCCTCAAAACGCAGGTTTATGGCATGTCTTATAGATGATCCATGCGTTGGGAGAACGTGTAATCCAATACGTCTACAGTATTAACGTCTTTAAAAAGGTTATCCCACAACGACTGTTCAAGTGTTCTCATGCTTAGCAGTCAGCATCTGTGCTGGCATTCATTGAAACTCCCGCCTCACGGACAAGCCAAGTAGGCAGGGGGATTGATACATCTCTATTTGTTAGCGACGAACAAAAATAGCTCCTCGTGCCATCGCTACCAATACTGATCCCATCAAATATGACGAGGGTGGATCACGTGTGATACAGCTTGTGACGGTCACGTGTAGTTCGACGTGCGACAAGCGCAGCCGGTTTACCGACTAACCAGGTTAGCGTACTCGAATGTCAAGGTACTTATGACATATTAGGCGTTAAGTACCTGAGTAGCCGATCTTTGCTCGGAGCCTAGTAGATAAAAAAAAAAAAAAAATCACAAATATATCTTACCGAGGATCGAACCCACCACATTCCGAATTTCCGAATACCGCAAAAATTAACCAAACTGCCAATCGGACTGACATTATTAGTCGAAATTTTTGATATATTGTTGCACGACGAAAGATAAAACATATTATGTAACTTAAAAATGCGCAATTTCCAGGTATGAAACCTAGCTAGATTTTTCTCCCGCAAAACTCCCTGCATACTAAATTTCATGTAAATACTTGTAGCTGTTGCCGAGATTATGATTATATATATACAAAATGTCGTTTAGACGTTTAAAGTATAAAATATGAAATTTTTTTACATTTACCTGTCTTAATGCCCATATAGCGTTTCCGATGGTCTGCATTAAAATGGTATGCGAATCAAAATGTCCGCTAATTCTCAGTCAAAGGGAATGCGGAAAACTTATAACAGCCATCTAAAAGAATGAAAGGTAATATTGTCGCACAAACGGCGTTTGTGCGACAATATTACCTTCAAGTAATCCGGGTTAAAATTATATATTTCGACATTAAACAGGATTGAATAATATTTCAACAAAATCAAAAACTTATAAACATAAAAAATAACCTCAATAATGAGCTGACTGAACATAATATTATTTATTCAAAGCAAACTGCATTGCGCTTTTTTGCAGACTCTTTGATAGATGCGCCGCAGCCTTCGGGCGCCAAATTATTCGATTTTCCACAGCATTCTGACAATATAGCATTTCATTTCGCTTGAAAATATGACATCTTTGAAAATTTGGCCTTCGGGAGCAATTGAAAAATACGTCCAAAATCCAACCTACTACATTTAGGAGCATAGGTGAAATTCGTGATAAGTTTCCTGTCTGTATACATCATACTGCCTATCTTCCAATCGACTGGACGCTACCGCTTGGATCAAGCTACTGTACGGCAGGATCTACTTTTGATCAGATACTGTTTAAGCCATTAATGGCCTTTGCGACCCTGGTTTAGTTCTTTATAAACCAAATATCCATATTATTATGGATTTTGTCCAGTCAATACGGGTCAAGTAGCGTTGGTTAACTTAATTTCAAATCTCTTTTTTCACAAACACACTCTCTCTCTTCGTTGTTTTTGTTTAAATAATCAGGTCTTTGTTCATAATATGGCCTTGAATCTGGTCTGGGTCGTAAATCGGAGACCTGTTTTGTCGGGTCGAACTGACCCAGTCTCGTAAAAATCGCAAACGTGACATTCAGACGCGACAGACACTTTAAAACGCTTATAAGGCTTTATCATAATGGAACACTTGACGGATTTTCTGAAATTATCACCATTATAATCTAAAGAGGATTTTAAAGATTGTTCTATTCATTCAATTATACGAAATATAGGTTTAATTTGATAATGTTTACAATTTACGTCTAAAATCTGTTTAGATTTTCATGCTTCTGATAAAGACCAATCAAATACCATACCTAAGCATAGCACTATTAAATATCATGTACATTGTACATACATAATATCAGTCAATTACACTTTAACCACATGTAGTTATAGAAAACAATGGACACTTATCAGTGGATGTAGTTCTCAAGGAAGTTGACTTACCTGAAACCAAAATGAACGCAAATTAGTTTAAGAAAAAATCATGTTTGCAGTCCGTTCAAAATTACAGACAGAACTAGGTAAAATAACTCTTAAAATACTTTACTTGGTACTTAATACTTTTTTCAACGTAACGTAGGTACACACATAAATACTTATACATGTCCAATAAATAATATTATGTAGGTTGTAATGTTTTTGCTACTGTGGCTATCATGTTATGAATAAATTTGATTTCTTTCAAAATCATAAAAATGTATTAAAGTGAAACCGAGTTTATAGTCTTTGTTTTAATGATAATACGTTTAAAATTACCTACTTTTAATATACTTTATTTAATAAAATAGTATTTTATAAAATTTACGATTATTATTTAAGACCCATTCGATAATAAACGTAAATTAGAGAGTCGATATAAAATATAATGAAATAGGTAAACAACAAAGACAGAAACAAATTAACACTAACATAATTTATGTGAATGTTAGATTTTCTAGGAAATATTTTATTCAAAACATAATAATTAATAATATATCTTTAATTAAAAAACTTGGTTGGTTTATTCTGCAACCTTGGAAGGCCGGTTTTGCAAAAAATATGACTGATTTCTGATTTCTAAATCTGAATCTGATTTCTGACTGATGTTATCATGCTACCAAATGGGCAACCTCGAAATGCACGATATATAGAAGTTATCTGCAAGAATAAAATTCAAAGCAACCTAGCCATATACGCCTACAGTTCCTACAGCAGGAAATACATCTACGCCTGTATCTCCACCTACATGATTGATACCATTGATACCACGATTTTAAATTTTATTCCTGCTCATAATTTCTGTACCCGGCAATTTCGGGATTGCTCAATTAGTAGCATCAAATGTGATTTAAAGTATTTGCGGTTGCCAATGGGTTCACCATTGGCAACATTGGCACAAAGTTTTATTGCTGTCGACTCTGGGTCTATTCATGACCATCACCTTTACAATTGCATAATAACCTCACAACTGATACATAATCATTACGGTGTGGGGTGAAACCCAGCATTTTAGACATCTGGTATTTAGCAACAGCTTACCCCAAACTAATGGCTTGGGCAACTTGGGTATTTGTCGCTACACTCAGCGAATATGCCAATGAAAATTTCCAAAGCAGTAATAAAATCTTGTTGCAGGCAAATATTATTAATTACAAATAATTTTCAACATTTTTACAGTTTAAAACATAAAACCATGGTCGCCTGATGGTAAGCGACCACCGCGAACGACACAAATCATCCCAAAGTTAGAGGCGCGTCACCAGCGTAAACCCTCATCCCAGTTGTATCTCCGGTACTTCCCCCCACCCACCAAAACACATGTCATTTCACGCCAGTTTTCTTTTAGGCCGTATAGTTCTCTGTTAGGCCGGCACTATGTGATCCTGAATCCAGAAGGCCGGAGAAAATTCAGAGCACTGAAAATAGAACTCGTATATATAGTTAAAATTGAAGTGTCGAGTGTCGAACTGTCATATTTGACATTGACATTTGACTTGACACTTGTATGTTCGACTTTTAGCCCTATTGTATTAGCACATAGCTCTATTTCGGAGAATTTTATAGTCCCAGCCTTAGTTAGAGCCGGTTCATTTTGTTCATAATACCTACCAGGGTTTCATAAAACCCCAGCAGCCACAATTTGGCAACGATATGCTCTGTCTGCGAACTCGGAAGTAGGGCGGTGAACGTGCTCGTGTTAGACGTACCTACCTGCCTCCGTTGTACATTGTATAATATCTAAATTACACAATGTTGGATGATACTAAGGCGGGTCAATAAGTCCGTGACTTTTTGAATTTCTAACCTCCTTACTGAAAAAGCAACACTACTCCTGTCAACAGGCATCTGTCAGTTGACTCCTATCAAAATTTGAACTTGCTGCGTCAGTTAGTTTGTGTTTTACAGCTATCTTTATCAGACTATCCAGTAACTTAAGGAAACAATGGAAAAAAGTGAATTTCGTTTGCTTATTAAGCATTATTTTTTGCGAAAAAAAACCATTACCGAGACCAAGGCTAAGCTTGATAAATACTATGGGGACTCTGCACCATCGATTTCAATGGTAAAAAAGTGGTTTACTGAATTTCGTTGTGGCCGTACAAGCCCTGAAGATGCCGAACGTCCTGGACGCCCAGTTGAGGTCTCTACACCCGAAACAATCGAAAAAATTCACGATATGGTGTTGGCCGACCGAAGATTGAAAGTGCAAGAGATTGTGGAAGCCATAGGCATCTCGCATGGCTCAGTGGTTTCAATTTTGAATGATCACTTGGGCATGAGAAAGCTTTCCGCAAGTCGACCACAAACGCAATCGTGTAACAACTTCACAGGAAAGTTTGGCGTTGTTTAATCACAATATGGAGGAGTTTTTGCGCCGTTTTGTAACCGTGGACGAAACATGGATCCATCACAACACACCAGAGACCAAACAACAGTCAAAACAGTGGGTTTCTAAGGGTGAATCGGCGCCAAAGAAGGCCAAGGTGGGTTTGTCAGCCAATAAAGTTATGGCGACTGTTTTTTGGGATGCACGTGGGATAATCCACATTGACTATCTTCAAAAGGGAAGAAAAATTAATAGGGAATATTATGCCAACTTATTGGACCGCTTCAATGAGGATTTGAAAAAAAACCGACCTCATTTGGCCAAGAAAAAAGTTCTTTTTCACCAAGACAATGCAAGGGTGCACACATGTGCAGTTGCCATGGCAAAAATCCATGAATTGGGCTATGAATTGCTCCCACATCCACCCTATTCTCAAGATTTGGCTCCGAGTGACTACTTCTTGTTCCCAAACCTGAAAAAATGGCTCGGTGGAAAAAGATTTGACTCCAATGATGAAGTCATCTCGCAAACAAAGGCCTATTTTGAGGACCTCGACAAATCATATTTTTTGGAAGGGATAAAAAAATTGGAGAAGCGTTGGACAAAGTGTATAGAGGTCAAGGGGGACTACGTTGAAAAATAAAATGATTTATTTATCAAAAAATCTGTGTTTTATTCCAAAAGTCACGGACTTATTGACCCGCCCTCGTAGCTCCGTCACCTAGTGGGTAGACCGATTGATTCGCACTCGAGAGAGTGCAGGTTCGATTCCCAGGTTGTGGCGTGTACCAATGAGACTTTTTCAGATATCAAGTACAAAAGTGAAGGAAAGGAAGGAAAGAAAACATCGTGAGGAAACCCGCATATGGTTTTGGCCCCAGACGTATTGATGACCAGTCATTCCTCTGGACTGACTGACTATGCTGCGAGAATGCCGTATGTGCTTGGACAACCATACGACGTTTAAAAACCAACTGTCCCAGGCACTACAGTATTTCAAGAGTGGGTACTTCGCTCGGAAAATACTGTGTAAATCATCCAATAACGGATGAAAAGGCCCAAGTTAATGTTGGATGCAATTTGTATTATTGCTCTTTTACCTGCTGTTCACACTTTAACTTGTTCTATTCTACGGAATCGCTCGCGTGGAATGTTGCTATTATTTTGAATGTGAAAGTTTGTGACTTGTAAGGATGGATGGACGTTTGTGACTCTTTCACGCCAAATCTACTCAACGGGTTTTTCTGAAATTTGGTATGGTAATAGTTTAGCCTCTGGATTAAAACATAGGTTACATTTTATCCTGAAAAATTACAGTGATCCCCGTGGGGGATTTACGCGGGCGGAGCCGCCGCACTGGCAAAAGCTAGTTTAAAAATTAGAATCAAGTTGAAGGATTTTAAATGACTGTCTTACGTTATGTTATATATTATTCCAATGTTGATAATTGTGATAGAATCCTTACTTATAAACGCGAGAGTATGTAAGAATGTATGGATGTGGACTCTTTCACGCAGTAACTACTGAACGGATTTTATTGAAATTTGGTATGGTAGTATAGTTTAGACTTTGGATTAACACATAGGCTACTTTTCATCGCAGCAAAATTTACAGTTCCCGTGTTCATAGTCACGCAAAAACAAACTTGCTGACAGAACCTCGCGCCTGCTCTAACCTCCTGAAGGAGGCGCCGCCGACGCGGGCACTTCGCCGCATTAATTTTATTGCATCAGATGACATTTTTTGTTGTGCTAAGAGTGAACTCACAAGGATTGCCGTTTAAAATATAATTGTAATATAATTGTTAATGATTAATAATAATTAATAGTAGGTATGTAACTAAGTTTTTCAGAAAAAAAAATTGGAAATTTTATACTGTTTTAGATCGTAAACATCATTTAAATGGAAAATAAATAAATCCCGCAAGACAATATTACATAAGTGCTTAACGACGATAATTTTGTAATCTTCAAAATTATATGTACCTTCAGCTAGATACTACAGGACAATAAATTATGATAAGAAAATAAACGACATAGCCTATGTTACCCGGGCCATTACTATGAATCTATTGACACCTCAGTTATTAAAATGGGATCAGTAGTTTAGGCGCTACGATGGAACATACATACATATAACATAGACTGCTAAAATCATTATCCTCCTTATGGCTTCGCTGTAGTCGGGTGGTAAAATCACGATTAATCATATTATTAATGTGGGTTCCCTCCCTACCGTTTTATGGGTTCAATTTGGAATAATTACGATCCCTGGCTGCGTAGTTAAAACATTTGCTTTCATTTATTTATGATTATAATATTTTATTAAAATTCCTAGGTATTCCTTATTGTTTTCTAACTTACTTAAGAACTAAAATGTAAAATTTGCGCAGTTATGCGGGTAACTAAAGCCGCAAGATTTTCGCCGTACGGCAAGCCACCCGTGTGAAATCAGCATTAGAGTGATAGTTAAGCTTCCATTGCATATCCAGCCATTGGCGATTACTTTTGCCGAAAGTTCTAGCAATGTTTTATGTAATACCTAGTAGATATGTAATAATAGCATTATTTATGTTCTAACGGATAATAATTGGCATATTAAAACATACAAATCGGTTATTTCCTGCCGAATTGCTCACTTAAAATCAAAATTTTTTGATACTTCCGTGGGAAGTATTCTGTTAAAGTATCTAGATATTCAAGAATGTTTTATAAAATTAATCCTATACATGAATTTTATTATTATCCCAGTCATTTGTTTGGCCGAGAAGAAAGGCAAGTTTTCTGCGAGTTTTTGTTCGTTTTACATATTTTTTATGTTCCCCATTCGAATTTCAGTTTTGCCACTTCGTGACTAGCACGTTAGCGCCACTATCTTAAAAAAAGCATATCAAACATTGCTACAACATAAATTGTAGCAAATTTTCTCTAGTTATTTTTGTATGTATTATATGAAATGAGTCACAATGAAGATAGCGTCAAAAAACTGCTTCAAGATGTTTTTTTTAAAGATGGCAGCGCGAGCGCTAGCGGCCAAGTTACAGGGTGGCAAAATTTAAATTCGAAAAGAGCACACCAAAATATATAAAATTACTAATTTTCAAAACTCTCGCAACTTTCCAGGTAAAACTACCCACTTACTGGGGTATGTTGGGGATTCACAATATTTACAATTCATTATTATAACTTCCATGCGTCATAGAAAATTTGACATAACATGATAATTATGTATTCTGTTAAGCATTATTAATTCGATTACATAGAGCTTTATTATTAGTTATATTTATGGGATTCAATTACTAGTACTTACTAAACTTACTAATAAATTTGAAGTTGTCATCTGATTGTTAATTTTATCATAAAGGTGGGTCTCGTGACGTTACCGATTAACTAACTTCCAAAAACGGCGGAGATTCTATGCTCGGCTGTGGGATATTTTGACGAGTACGAATCATGTATTAGTGCTGAGGTGCGAGGGCACGACTTGAAATCAGCTGGGCGGGAGGGTATTGTGCGAGGTCAGTGACCTCCCTTGGGTCCAGCAGGGGCGAGGTGAATTGGAGCTAACGATGATTTAGAGTTGAGGGAACGTCACAAGCACTGGTTGTTGTCCGCATCTATGTCTATTTATCGCACATAGAAATTGTGGGTTCGGTTGACGACTGAGGGGCCCCATACACGGTCCGGTTTTCCTTCAGTTCGGCCTGAACGGATGCAAAATCGTATAGTCGTATCGTCTGTGCAATTTTCAGATCACATCAGTCGGCCGTATGGACTAAAGCGATTCGTTCCAGTGTTGCCAACTCTGTTCTTGCGAAACTACTTAACTAGCGTCGTTTTCTACTAAGAACTACTAAAAGAGTACCGATAACTATAAAAAGCTTTAGTAGATTAGGAATCCCTAAAAGTTTTTTTAGGTATTATATGTTTACAAAATGCAGTGGTGTTTGTGTTTACAAAAAACCACTGCACCTTCAGTTTAAATATTAAATTGAAAATATGATAACATTACCGTTAAATTAAAAGAATATAGTTGGAAATATTACGTAATATATAGAAATTAAATCGGTAGTTTTAAGCAACTTACGGACGCGTGCTACTATGTGCTATTATGATAAGGTGTCATAATAGCACATAGTAGCGGGCTATTTTGCATAATATTACTGTCAAGCTATTTTCTACAAAACCACTACTAACAACTAAATTCCTACTAAAGAGGGAACAAAATACTAAATTTAGTAGTAAATGTAAAACATCTAAGTTGGCAACATTTATTCTGATCTGAACGGATGGTCTGAACAGTAATAAAATTGGACTGAACGGTAATAAAATTCGAGTGTGAAATAAAACCGGTCAAGTGCGAGTCGGCAAGATAAGTTCCGTACTAAACGAAAAAAATCACGTTTGTTGTATGTGAGCCTCAAATTTTTATTTTATTCTGTTTTTAGTATTTGTTGTTATAACAATGACTGCGAATAATGCCTAAGTACATAATTTGTGAAAAAATCAACTGTCGAGCTATCACGGTATAAGAAGGTTAAGATACAGCCTGGCGACAGACGGACGAACAGCAAAGTCTCAGTAATAGGGTTCCGTTTTTACCCTTTGGGTACGGAACCCTAAAACTGGAACGTGGTCTAAAGAATATTAATTATTAGAGTTTATTGAAGTATTTAAAACTTTAGAGCCACTATGGTTGATGAAATCTAAAGATTTTTACTTACTATAAAACAAAGAGAAATTATTTCTATAACATATTACTGGAAAAATGTATGGCACAATAACTCGCGTTTCGTCGATAGTGTGACTATAGTTGCAGCAAAATACAATTAATAAAGCCTAAACTAACCAAGAGCATGTCATAACATGTCTAAGGAGGGTTTCGTAACTATCATTTCATATCATTTCATAGGTTTTCTTTGAATTACTTCAAAAGTTATTGTCATAAAGTTATTACAGAAGCTAAGAGAGCGGCGGATATACAGACAGACCTTATAAGGGTTCCTTAAGTATTACGGAACCCTAAAAACACGACCGAAGATCGCGGCAATTTTCCGTGTATGTGCTCGAATCCTTTCAGGCCGAACCTTAGATTAAAACGCCTAGAAACCGGGTACGCTCATGAAAAGTGAAGCAAATCTTACTGAACCATGTCGGCTCAGTTTGTTCGAACGACCCGTCAGTTGGGTCAGGCGCTAATACATACATCTCCGACTATTAAAAACATTATGAAGGTTTGTGTCGTTATTGGGTGTCACAATGCATCGGAAAAGAATTAAAAAGGCTTCGGACATAACATTTCATATGTAAGTATGAAATGTTATGTCCGAACAAAATGACTTGTATTAAAGCCAAATATTTAAAGCATTTTAAAATAAAATGATATTATGTCGCCATCTTGCTGACCTAATATGAATTGTGAAAGTGTCACTAGTAATAATAAATTTATTTCAAAATTGTCATGGCTAACTAATAGTTGCAACTAAGACAAAGTTTTTAAAATTTTCTGATTTTTAAACTATCAATTTAAATTATTGCCTGTATTAAGATAATCTTTAATATTAGGTCTTTACCTATGAAATTGCCGTTTTGTATGAAAAAATTTAAACTAATTTTTTTCATGTATTTTTTATTTGTATTACTCGAAGTAATCACCCATGCAATCAATGCATCTTTACCAACGCAGTGGCAGTTCATTGATTATTATATTATATTATATTCTTAAAGAAATCAGCTGTACGGGAGGCAACAAATTCTTCAAAGGCATTTTGTACTGCCTCTCGGTTATTGAATTTTTTTCACGCCAAGAAGTTATCCAAATTCTGGAAAAAGTAGTAGTCTGTAGGCGCAAGGTTTGGTGAGTAGGGCGGATGACGGAGAGCTTCCAACCCCAGTTCTTGTAACTTGGAGACCGTCTGCTGTGCAGTATGAGGTCGCGCGTTGTCGTGCAGGAGCAGCGGAGACGAGCGATTGACCAATGCTGGTTGGAGATGTGCCAGCTTCTCCATCATTGTGTTCAGTTCTTCACAGTACACATCTGCAGTAATGCTCACCCCGTTTGGTAAGAAGCTGTGATGAATCACACCGGCGCTAGATCACCAAACAGTGACCGTCACTTTTCTAGGGGTAAGTTTTCGATTAGGTCATTGTTTAGGTGCTGAACCAGGATCCAACCAACTTCCTGAGCGCTTGCGGTAATCAAACAGAATCCATTTTTTATCGCAGGTAACAATGCGGTTCAAAATTCCTTCATTTGCGTGTCTGTTTCGCAGATAAAGGCACGTTTCGACGCGTACTTCGCGCTGGCGATCATTGAGTTCGTGGGGCACCCATTTGTCAAGCTTTTTTACCTTGCCAATTTGACGCAAATGGAACAATATCGTTTTGACTCTAACGTCGAAAGCTGCTGCTAATTCAGCCGTAGATTGTGTATCATCAGCTTCCACAAACGCCTTTAATTCGTCATTGTTGACCAAAGTCTTCGGACGACCGCGAGATTCATTTTTCAGGTCGAAATTTCCAGAACGGAAGCGAGCAAACCAATAACAGGTGGTGCGTTGGCTTGTAGTGTTAGCTCCATAAACGTCGTTGATGTTGCGTGACGCTTGTGCCGCGTTGCTGCCACGACGGTACTCATATTCCATAATTACTCGAATTTTTAACGTATCCATGATGACGAAAAAGATTGAAATGCGATGAAAATGTAACACTAATCAATAAACAAATGACTACTTTTGGAAAAAGAATTTCATGTTTTTAAAATAAAATTAATTTGAAATTAGAATTCTTAGCCAAACAAAAATTATTTTGATTAGAATGGCCAGTACTGCAGAACGGCAATTTCATAGGTAAAGACCTATTATATTCCTTAATATAAATAATGCCAGTTTAATATAAATAATGTTCACAAATCGTGTTTAGATGGTTTCAAATGAAATATAAGTTATATTTTTACATCTCACGATATTAAGAAAAACAAATACAAGAATTCCAATTTTAAGAGCAACAATTGTCCCTTATCCGTACACACTCCACAACTTTAAAGTTTTGTTTGTGTGCTTGTCGGTATGTGGGCTTACGCCTACATCTATCTGTTCCTTGCTTAACTTTGTACGATGCGTTTGTTTGAAGACTATCTAGGCGTTATTAATCTAAGGGTCGAACTGACGTCAGTTCTAACTGAAACGATCGGCCTCTCGTCTGTGGAGGCCTTGAGGTCTGGGGTAGAGAGAAAATGTACTATCGTCTTTATTGGTTTTTTCTCTGATTGAAATAGTTAAATTCATGACGACACAATACCCCTATTACTGTCGAGACTTCGCTGCCCGTCCGTCTGTCACCAGGCTGTATCTCATGAACCGTTATAGCTAGAGAGTTGAAATTTTCACAGAAGTATTTCGGTTGCCGCTATAACAACAAAAACGGAATAAAATAAATATTTAAGTGGTGAACCCATACAAATAGACGTGAATTTTTTACCGTTTCATACGGAACCCGTTTTAATATTCCAGTAATTAATTTGTTTAGTTTGGAGCAGGCATTAAATATAGCTTTCAATGAGGAAAACGAATCGTTAGTATTTATAGAATTATAAATAAGCTACATTGCTAGTAACTTCTCAAACAGGCAGTAGCCCGCAGCTTAACCCGCATAATACCTACACAAGTACCTATCCCGTGGGAAAACGGATACACTTCATCAAAACAAACTTGAAAACATAATAAGAACAAAAACAATAACTTCATTATCGAGTTAACAGTTTATGGAATAAAATTATATTTATACAGCCTTCAAAAATTATAGCTTTTTTAGCAACAGGGAATTAAATTATTTTCTTTATCCACGTTTACCACTCCATGGCCGTTTGTTAAGCACAATTTGTCACGATAAACGATCTCTTGTCGAGAATATTATATCATAAAATATATTTTTGGTAAAAACTATGTAAATTATATGTATAGCTTATGTTAACCGGGCTATTATAACCGGATTATCATTGACCGTCAGTGTGGCCCATAAGAGGACTATTACATTAGTCCAGCTTGCAGGATCTGCTTACATTAGTTGATAAATATGGTTTTTGTCCACATCCTATTTAGGTATAAAAAAAACCAGCGAGCCTTACAGTAGTCGCATATGATGTGTAACATTTTACGAAAATATAAATAAATTTAATATTAATATTAATACTATGCTTAGTACGAGTTTCTAATTAACAGGAATACGGAAACTTTTCCACTAAGCAGTGATAGAAATCAACGTCAAAATTTAAAAAAGCTAAATACTGAAATATCTTATTCGAATCTGACGGCCAACTCTACCCACCGCCCGCTCATTGGTCAATTTAAATAGCGCGCGCTTCCGCGACTTCCTGTTACACACTTCCGTCCCATTTCACGAAATCCCACCCACAAATTGCAGGAAGGCGAGAGGAAAGATGTAACACATCAATAATTCTGCATGTTGGTGTAATGTAATCGACCTCCTACACGATCTATCGCTCCAGACCAAGCTAACTACTGTGTGGCCATCATCCAGACGATCCCTTATTAATGACGCGTGTAATTACTGGGTGTCACTCAAAGTCACGGCGTTTAATCATCTCCTAATTGCTCGTTATAGCAAGAACACACGCGGGCAACTGCAGGCTTAGCATGCGCACACAACAAATTTACAAAATTACAGATTGAAGAAACATTAATACCATTCGGAGCAAAATAGTTCTTATTGTATTGCTTGTATATATAAATTATAGCTTGCGATCGATGCATCGTCGATATGAGAAACAACATTTCTTCCCGAGCATGAGCTCACAAAATGGCCTCTTTTCAAATCGAATATCAAATAGTCTTACAATAATGTCAACTACTCCACATCATGGCGGTCCACGACAAATAGTTTCTTTACGTTCAGTCATTTACTTGAAAATTTGATCAGTTTTGACAGAAGATTTCCCCGCAGCCATTTTAAAAATATGGCTATTTAGAAATGTTGACTTCCATTGACGACCTTGTGTTGCCATGGATTTTTGGATTAAGAACTATTTTGCAATGAACTGTTTTGGATAGAATATTTCTTCTTCAAAATTATTTCTTCGGTTCGCCATGCCAGGCCCGCTGGTGTTGAATGTAGAGGGATTCAATTCTTGTTTTAAGGAATTCGATCTATTTCTACAACGAATACTATGTATTCCTAGTTCCTACATTATAAAATAATTATGTCGTAGGATCGTAGATAGGTAGGATTTTCGCAAAAAAACCGTCTGTACTAGGATAATAGCGAACAATTGACGCTTTATACTATGTAGTGCGCGCTAATTGGCTGCCTTAAGTCTACCCTGAACTTGGACCAATCTGCTCTACGCAACGCACTCTTTGCAACAGCCACTCGTGTCACAAACGTGTCAGAAAAAGACAGCAACATTGAATAGCTTATCCGTTGTGTAAATATTTAAATGAGTAAGGGGGTAACTGTAAAAGTTTGTGACGGTGTGTTTGTTTAGTCGCAACGTTTTAACTGTCGTAAAATGGTATGAAAAATGACGCAGCGACAACGCAAGGCAGTGAAGCGCGACGCACTATTAGAGATCTTAACCAATTCAAATGCAATACGGTATTTTCCGGTATTTTTTTAGTACATAAATGAATAGTGCTCTGAAAAATAAGACAAAATTACAAAAGGAATAATAATATAATAATAATAATAATAATTGACACAATGAGACATTACACCACAAATAAAACAAAGACTTACATACAAAAGTCATAAAAACAGGACAGAAAAACAACTCAAAACATAATAATTACGTACCATGAGTAGGAGTAGGTACGCAATATATACTGTTATGGATAGGAAGGTAGGTAGTGTAATGCCTAACTGTCAAAAAGGAGACCTAGACCAAAAGAATATACTAAAAATCAATATTTTGTAAGATATTGCGGATTAGTTGAAGCACTTTTGTGAGTTTCGTGAAAACGCCGTGTAACGTGCAGCATAAGCAATTAAGCACGTATGTCTCTTGTATTATGTAGCATGTATGTATGTATGTTGCCCCTTGTTAGTCTTAAGAGTTAGTTCAGTAAGGAGAGTAGTTAATTAGTATCCGTAAGGGTACGTTGCCTTACCGGCATCTATGTACACGCGCTATTAATAACATACGAAGTCCAAAAATATAAACCTTTTAATTTATCTCCTAATAGGGCATGCCTTTACAGCCCCATATAAAAGTCGCACAAGTAGTCGACGTCACAAGGTACTGATGTAGATATGAAATGTACAAAATTTTTCAACTTTTTGTGACTTCGAAATGCATATAATAGGTATCCACTAAACAGTTTAGATGACTACATCTAAAATATTTAGTTCCATTAATATACTCAGTAACATTGAGGCACTAGTACTTGGTAAATGTAAAAAAATATAATAATAGGTCTTTACTTATGAAATTGCCGTTCTGCAATCTGCAG
Organism: Phengaris arion; assembly: GCA_963565745.1. Taxonomy (NCBI): domain Eukaryota; kingdom Metazoa; phylum Arthropoda; class Insecta; order Lepidoptera; family Lycaenidae; genus Phengaris; species Phengaris arion. The sequence goes on along the minus strand of OY751439.1, from coordinate 4,167,057 downwards.
TAGGTACTGGCCATTTCAAATCAAAATATTTTTTGTTTGGCTAGAATTCTAATTTCAAATTAATTTTATTTAAAAAACATAGAATTCTTTTTCCAAAAGTAGTCATTTGTTTATTGATTAGTGTTACATTTTCATCGCATTTCAATCTTTTTCGTCATCATGGATACGTTAAAAATTCGAGTAATTATAGAATATGAGTACCGTCGTGGCAGCAGCGCGGCACAAGCGGCACGCTACATCAACGACGTTTACGGAGCTAACACTAAAAACCAACGCACCACCTGTTATTGGTTTGCTCGCTTCCGTTCTGGAAATTTCGACCTGAAAAATGAACCTCGCGGTCATCCGAAGACTTTGGTCAACAATGACGAATTAAAGGCGATTGTGGAAGCTGATGATACACAATCTACGGCTGAATTAGCAGCAGCTTTCGACGTTAGCGTCAAAACAATATTGTTCCATTTGCGTCAAATTGGCAAGGTAAAAAAGCTTGACAAATGGGTGACACACGAACTCAATGATCGCCAGCGCGAAGTACGCGTCGAGACGTGCCTTGCACTTCTCAACAGACACACAAATGAAGGAATTTTGAACCGCATAGTTACCTGTGATGAAAAATGGATTCTGTTTGATAACCGCAAGCGCTCAGCAAGTTGGTTGGATCGTGGTTCAGCACCTATACAATGCCCTAAACGAAAACTTACCCCTAGAAAAGTGATGGTTACTGTTTGGTGGTCTAGCGCCGGTGTGATTCATCACAGCTTCTTACCAAACGGGGTGAGAATTACTGCAGATGTGTACTGTGAAGAACTGAACACAATGATGGAGAAGCTGGCACATCTCCAACCAGCATTGGTCAATCGCTCGTCTCCACTGCTCCTGCACGACAACGCGCGACCTCATACTACACAGCAGACGGATTCCAAGTTGCAAGAACTGGGGTTGGAAGCTTTCCGTCATCCGCCCTACTCACCAGACCTTGCGCCTACAGACTACTACTTTTTCCAGAATTTGGATAACATCTTGGCGGGAAAAAATTCAATACCCGAGAGGCAGTACAAAATGCCTTTGAATAATTTGTTGCCTGCCGTCCAGCTGATTTATTTAAGAATCTCATTCATTCATCTCATTTAAGAAAAAATCAATAAACTGTCACTGCGTTGGCAAAGATGCATTGATTGCATGGATGATTACTTCGATTAATACAAATAAAAAATACATGAAAAAAAATCATTTAAATTTTTTCATACAAAATGGCAATTTCATAGGTAAAGACCTAATATTTTGTGTAGTTTATTTTTTGCTGAATAAGTAAACAAAACCTACATCATTAGTTTACATACATCATATACAAAAACATTCATTATGGTAAGTATGAACTTAAACGCACAAATATCGAAGATATACACAAATATATTACAAATATGTTCCTGCGGCCTTTTACTTCATACACTTTTACCTAGGCGTGACGTCACAGCTAGGTAAGACTTAAAGTATGGAGCGTTTACACGAGACTTGCGAAATTTTCTACACTATACATAAATCTTTAATCAAGTTGTAATACTTAGTTATTTTTCAATTTATAAAAAAAACCTACATTTTTACATGTAGGAAAGTACCAAATTGGCACACGCCCACTTTATTCCGTATTTTTTTTCTCCTTGCTGCTCGCTTTAAGATATTCTAAACGTAACCCACTGATGTTTATTTCATAAAGGCATTAAAATTGTAGTCACACATCTAGGTTACATTTCCATGCAATTTGGCGAGTAAATCCCAAAACCGAGTGGTTACAAAACCCGCCTGCTGCGTGTGTTGATATAGAAATATCTAATAGGGCTGGCTCCGTTCGCACAAGCGGTTTCATACTGCACCCGGCTGCAGATTATTTTCTAGTGTAAAAATTTGTTGCGCATCTAGTAATTGTTTTCGTCCTACCATCTTATAAGGTATTACCTTCTAATGAAAATCAAAATATAGAAATAGTAACAGTCTACTCGGGTAGCGGTTTTCCAATAATTCTTTATACATTGTCACTAGTTTTCCTACTAGCATACCAAAATATTGTCAATGTCTAGCAACAAGTAGCCCAAGGGGGGTTGGAGATTTTAAGGACTGGGAACGCAAATCGCGACACCAGAGGAGTGTACAAGTGTAATTCCTCTGGTGTTGCGAGTACCACCGCTTACTATCAGGCGATCCGTCTGCTCGTTCCTGGTTCATTTCATTAAAAAAAAAACACTCTTGTACTCTACTCAAGTCCATTATGGACTCGTTTGCAAAATGTGTTGTTTGACAGCAGTCGAGTAGGGAACTGCGCGAAAATTTTTAGGAGACTTTTTATACTTTTTACCAAATCCATTTTTAATATTTTTGGAATTTAATATTTTTTTAGCCATTTTTAAGGTGATTGTATCCGCTATCTTTGGGAATTTTTAAACAAGCAATATAAGCTACATACTTAACAGCAAAAAAATGATCCTTAACTAAGAAAATGGATTTTTCTGTAATAAAAATTATATTATTTAAAATATATTTTATCCATTTTACAGATATAGAAGTACTTTATTTGTAACAATTATTAGTTTCGTCGAATTTGTTTTTTTGTGCTTGCCAAATCGACCGAAAAACATTCAATTTAATATGTCAAAAATGCAAAGTATCTAAACGCTCAACTAAATAACCCAAAAAAAAAACGATTCATTCAGAACGCAATACTTTCGACCGTCGCTTGCGCTCTGTACGAACTACGAATGTGATCTCAGCTAGGGGCATCGACCGCTCGCGGCCGCATTGTTTGTCCACACTCCACACTCCACACTCCACTAGAGCCGCTGCACTGGAGCTGGATTCAAGGTCGGTGCCGATCTCCATGGCGCATGGCGCGGGCGTTGAAATTTGTTGTTCGACAAGCAGTGCTACCCAAAATTATCTGTCCGGTTAAAGCACGTTGCTAATGTCTTTCGGGAATCGTCATCTATTTCCATGGAAAAACGATGATTGCCGAGAGCCAATAAGAACTTGGTTTATAGTATACTATAATTATAATTTAGTGATTATGAAACCAAAATAAACTGTTACACACAGTCTGGTAAAATTCTCCGCATCAGCTATTGCCCAAAACACACCATTACAGTAATATGATTCTAGTGTGAGCAGAATTAACGATACTAAAGCCTACTGGATTTTCCATCCAACCTTCAACCTCTATTTCACCCCTTTAGGGATGAAATTTTAACCCCTAATTAGTAAATAAATATCCCTTAATATAAGGAGATCGGCATGTCACCATACATTTACTGCCTGGTAATTAAAATACGTGGCTACAAAAAGTATTTATTTTAAGTTGTACTTTATGAACATAGAAACAAAAAAGCGATAATATTTTACATCAAACTCGGGGGATAAAAGATAATTAATTAAATAAAAACCTATTGTTCAATAAATTGCCCTAGTGGCGGTCTGCGGGAAAACAACATCAGCTATTAGTGGTGATGTCAATTCCGTAATGAAATTAATAACTAGTTTGTTTGGAAACACAATATTATGCTAACAGATAAATGATAGATGTCGCTTTCACGTTACGAAAACCAAAAATATAATTACTATTTTTCATAGTATAAATATAGTATCTATTTCACCACCTTGGGTCGTGAAATAGATACTATATTTTTATACATACATATTTTTTTACATACATATTTTTTTTTCATAAAAAATTAAAAATAAATCTATCTAATGGGCCACTAGATGGAAACGCCTCAAATTGTCAATTTACAGCATGATAACCATAGATTTAACAGATATGATGACAACGATTACACATTTTGCACATGAATTCTCTGATATTCGGACACTCGAAAACTTTTTATTCCCAAGTTCTAAAAATACAATATTTTTTTATGTACTATAAAACCACATGTTCAAAACTTTATGGAAAATCAGGCAGGATTCGCCAGTGTCCTTTCACGTTTCTATCATTAGCGCTTACGGCTGTGCGTGAGTCTGTATATCAGTAAATCAGTGGGGATTTTTATTATGCCAGCTTATTATGCCAGCACGCGTTGTTGACCACCCTAGAAATGCGTTTTGTCTACACAAGAATGGAAATACTGACAGATTGTATAGACAAAAGGATAGATTTCCTTAGTCCGGCTGTCATTTTGTATATTCTCCTGTAGAAAGAGACTATTTCTACGGTGGTCATGATACGCGTGCTGAAGACTTATCTCGTTTGTCTCTCTTTATTATATCTACAGAATCCAAAATTATATTAAACAGAAAAAACATTTTCTTATCTTTAACAAAATATAGAAGATAATTATGTTATAATCATAAGATTTTAAAAAATCTAAAATAATCAAAGCGCATTTACATGTAACGTCAAAAGTGCATGTACAACTTTTCGCACGAGTTTGATAAAAAAAACCACCAACAATGTGTTGTAGAAAGCGTGGGGTATCAATACCATCCAGCTTCTTGCACCATTGTCGGTGTAATTAGATGAAAGTGCACGAGAAAGCTATGTGTGAATTTGTGGGGTCGTTACACTAACTACATATTGGATAACTCGTTACGATTAGGAGTATAATGTAATGGAGCGTTCACATTTATATGAGAAATAATACATTAAATGGTTACATAATCCGGTTAAGCTGATGTCGTCAGGTGAAAATGGGAAGTCATAATGAAACAATGGGCGTGATTAAGAATAACAGACTAAATTCATTTTAAGGTTAGATAATGCAAGAGGAGGATATTTTCATATGGAACTAGGCACCTTGCCCCTCTGACAAAATTATGTATGTTGTATAAAAAAAAAAAAATAATTTCAAGTACCAAACACCCGAAATGTCAAGCAGTGAGACGATGAATTATAGCTAAGAACATTCTCGATCACACACACACCGCAATGTCTAGTGTTTTCTTCTCCTACTGTTTTCAACGTGTAGACAAGACAAATGTTAATTACAATTATTCTTTGCAATGGAACACAATTAGACATCCATATAACAGAGAATTCAATGCGATCAAATGACTTGTACCGTTTTAGCAATTAGTATAACAATTTAATTGGTACGTTTAGATAACTCAGCAAATTAATGTGATGGCGTCAGGTGCCTTTGTTGAGAGGTTCTCAAACTCCGATAACTTCTCTATTGGAATGTTAATAGCAACTATAAAGATCTGCTTGAAATGGTGCCAATTTTAACTTTACAATCCAATGCTTTTAGAACCCATCGGCAGAATTATTTTTACTGGGCAACCTGATCGGTGAGAACTGCGATTAACCTTTTAACACATTAGGTGGGGCCTTGCGTTGTGTGTAGCCAAATTATTCTATGTTTTGTCTGAATCTGTGTGCCCGTTGTTGACTGATTGTGAACTAGAAAGTATGTTTTTATTTCATTTTCATTCACTTCAAGTAGGTTAAGGGAGACCAATCTTCCGTATGAAATCTCAAAATGGGCAAAATGGTCGGCAACTCACTGATGTTAAAGGCGTTCATGGACGACGGTAGTCGATTACCATTAGATCTTCCTATTCGTTACAAGTTAAACATAGATAGAAAAAAAAGCGAAACTGTATTAAAAACAGTCATAATTTTAGAAGTATCTTCTTCAATGAAGCAAGCAGTAACAAATGGTGGAAAGTAACCACAATGAATGAATCGTAAAACGGCCCTCTGAATGTTTGTGCAGCGCACACAACGATTTGGCCAATTGACTGACTTCCTGTACTCCAACCAGATAGAAGATTTTCACCATCATCATCATCATCAACTGACCAACCATCAAGTTTTTTCTTAGATAATCTACACATTAAAAATAAAACTTACTAAGTGCTCTTGTGAACTTATTGAAAATAGGCGCGAAGGGATAACGTTGTTTCTGACCTATCTGCAGCTATACAATTATTAAGTCTATTATTAATCCCATCTTTTATATTAATTCGTATACTATATAATATACTATATAAGTATTCAGAAAACTTTGTTTAGAAAATGATTTTCTTTACTCGATTTTAAAAGTGGTTTGTTTTTGTAAGGCATTTTCTTTTACTCACACTAATAACATAAAATTATAAGGCCGGAGAAATATTAATTGATATTGGCTCGCATATTAGTTATTACCAATAGAGCGTGGCGTATCGTAGTAAAAGCATTAACACACGCTGGAGTTCGGTCCGGCGGATCAAATCCATCTATCAAATCAGTTTTCGCTACAGACGACCGGATCGGACAATCCTTTCACGTACGCCTTGGTCGACATCTTTTCGTTGCACACAAAAATTATCGTGGTAGCGGCAACACTAGCAGCCACGTTGTAGCCACCAAGCAAAAGCAGAAAAAAAGGAGAGAAAGGGAGAAGCTGTATTTAAGAAAAAGCGGATTCAATAATAATAATGTTTGCAGGACTACACTACACACGGGTAGATTTGATTCAAAAACGAAAAAAATTCGTGGTACGTTGGAACCAAATTCGAGAGTGTGTTAATAGTTTAACAAAATTTCTCTCTTTCCAATAAGTAATTTTATTTATATTACCTAAATATAATAATACGTAATTTTATTTTATTTATATTACATCCCAATAACAACGACAGGTGTGTAAAGATACTATAATATTCACTTTTCTGGGTTAAAAGGAAAGGCTATACATGTTCCAATGCGAGCGTCGCGTCAGCAAAAAGGTTCAAGGCAAGTGCTAATGTCCACACGTTGGACCAATGCAGGCGGCCAATGTAGACGAGTGTATTGTCGAGCTGCCCACACGTTGGCGGGGCGCAGATGAACGCCTTTGATTTGTGCACAAAAACTGTACCGGTCCGAAGTGAGGCAAGTAATCACGAGTGACGGCGAGCGAAGACAAGTTGCGGCAAATGAGCTCTACACATATTGGAGCTGGGCTTAACTCGGCCAAATAGACGAGCGACATCGAGCGATGACAAGGCAAGGCAAATAGGCTGTCTACGCGTTGACGCTGGCCATCACTCGGCAACGCCGCGCTGGACCAACATTTACAGCCGCTATAACATACTTCTGGTACTGGCCATCTACCAATAACCATCTCGCCCCATCTGACAACACACGTAACACACGAAGTCACAAGTACTATCAACCTCTGCTTAAATTAAACAGTGCCCTAAATCCGTGGCGTGTTATGCTCGGTGCTGTAACGCAGGTACGCCTGTAACGGTCGGTCTGGCAACGGCGAGCCACCAGGTGAAACGGTAATATGCCGATAATTTTACAATAACATGATCGTATTTTTCGCGTATAATAATTTGTCGATTTAAGTGCTTACGAAAACGGGTTAAGTATTTACAAAGATGCGGCAATGCCTGTAGAAATGAGTGTAACATTTGCCACTTTCGGTTCGTGTAAACATGTATTTTTTAACCGTCCAAGCGTTTATAGGGGGTCACATTGTAATCCTTACTAATATTATAAAACGCGAAAGTTTGTATATATTTATGGATGTTTGTTACAATCTTTGACGCAATAACTACTCAACGGATAGTAGTTTAGACTCCGCATTACTTAGGCTACTTTTTATCGCGGCAAAATTTACGGTTCCAAGGAGATTTCTTTTTGCGCGGTGTGAAGTCGCGGGCAACATCTAGTATACCTATTAAATTAGCCGCATAACAATAGAAGAGTATATTATATATTATGACGTTCTTGAGTTTAGTTCGAAATGAGATTTATTTTGAACAAAAATGTAGGATGAAAAAATAAATGTAGAGCTGTTAACTCGACTCCATCGATGGCCCTAGAAAAGCTTGAAGGGCTCTTTGAATAATTGTACATCCAGGGCATGTCGTATGCCTTTTCACCGCCTACTGCTAGGGTTACCACTTGATTACAATTTGCAATCAACAGTTGCACTTGACACACATATGACTTTATGGTGCAACAACAAAAATAAGTTTTTCAAACCAAAATACCTGCACGGAATGACTAGGGAAACATGAAAAACCACCACTGGTATAGGCGGTATGCTTTCACCGTGATTTCCATCGACTTTCCAATACTGCAGAATGATGACCACAACGCAGCGTCATGCGGACTCATTGTATAGTGCACATTGAGTGTACGTGTACGTCAAAGCCAATGACAAGTGCCAATTTTTTACAAATTGTGTGCGACAGTATTATGTTATCAGACGGGCAAATAAGTTAATGAAAAATGTAACCACATTAATGGAGCGTTTCGTCTGAATTTCTTAAATTACCTACTTAGTTTGCTATGTATATATTCCTCAGAAAACCCAATTTGCGTCCTTCTAGCAAATTAGACAAAACTCTGAGACATGTTGTCAATATAGAGTCACCAAGTCACCGAGTCACTACAACTCAGGCATAAACTGCCCGCCTCTATCCGTACTCGTGACTGCACCAGGCGAACACAAACGCTCTTTATACTGTCCGTACTAAAATCGTGAACATTGGCGTTTTACGAGCGAGCTCTCTCTGGAATTCAAAACTTTCAGTTTTAATTAAAATCTGATGCGTTTTCGTTATTGTGAGTGATCTCTTTTTTGATTTAATTATTACACGTCCAATTAAAAACTTTGAACGCTCCAAACACTTTCCATAATCCACAGTAAGTCATTATTATTCACGACATTTGACAGAATCTGGGTTAAATGTAGCTGAGCGAGGCCGAGATAGTTTGGAGTAAGGCGATGCAGGAAGAAAGTCCATTATAAAGTGCATGTCGTGCAAAATTTGGTCTGGAGTATAAAACAAGCGTATAGCACCTGATACCATAGACGCTGTATTTGCTGTAAAAGTGTTGTCTCGTTCTTATGACCAACCATTATCTACTAGGATTACATGGGCTAGTGGTAGATCGCTAAAATTGCGAAAGATGGTTGCAAGACTCGGGTGCTATGTACATTGTACAGTCACAAGTAAACGCAAAAAAAAAATACTTTTAGCAATAAAATACATAATGTTATATATAAGGGTATATTAGCTTACATTTACGTACTGAAGAAAACCAGCATGGTATGTTTCGACGAGTAATTAGTAAGAGTGCAAGATGTGAATGAACAACAGCAATCTTCGTACGTCATGGTAATACTTTAATATACCTTAGGTAATGCTTTACAAACAATTACAAGTAAATCAGTCACTTTCCTGTTCAGTGCACAATTAGTTGGAAAGGTAAATGTAAACATGTAAACAGGTGGTCCGGAGCCCGGCACGTGAATACTAAATGAGGGACAGATCAGTCGCATCTCATTAATGTACCTTCATTACCATTTGGCGAACTTCTCACGTGACCAGAGTACTGGGGACTGAATTAAAAGATTTTCCACTAGTCGGACTCAACAAAGGCTTGAGTTTTTCCAAACACGCGATTAGAATATGTCATATGTGGAAAGATTTCAGTTTATTTGCATTGTTGTTTTATGTAAAAAAAATAGGGCCTCTTGTTAAACACGCAATTGATGAAAATAAAAGAAACACTCATAATGATTTCAGGTATCTAACACACCTAGATTAAAAGGTTAACTCGCCACGGAGAAAAGCAAATAATTAGTTAGAAAGAAAAAATATTTGATAAATCAAGACAAACATAAACATATCAAACAATCTAACAATATCAATAAAGCCAACCCAAATATAAACAAAACTTAATATGGCCGGCTATAATGCTTACAATTTAAATGTCTATTAGATTAATTTGGTCGAATTTTTTTTTGTTCACATTTAAGCGAAGAAATCACGGGGCGATTTTCAGTCGCGCCCACCGCGACCGTGGAACTATGATTTTGTCGCCGCGGATGCGATTTGACGGGCTGAGGCTATCGAGTATCCCCCGGAAATACAATATTCCCGCGGGATACTCGATTTACACGGGCGGAGCCGCGGTAAACAGCTAGATAAGTATATTTTTCACAAAACGCCCAAGTATCAGATAGAAGTTTTTAAGACACAAACATGAATGAAAAAGCATTACAGTTTACGCCTTGGTGTACGATATACATGATAATACAATACCGTATGTGAGTGCATACTAGTCTCTTTCACAGCGCTCTACTCCGAAAACGGGTAATTTTATAGGAAAATGCAAGAGGGATTTTTTGTAGATAATTTCAGGGCAAACAATTTTTATACTGACCTCTATTGACCTCCGAGCAATAGGTCGCGAGATATTTGCGAAAAGTTTGATGATTTTCGTGACCTTTTAACTTTTTTAGCCGGCACGACATCAATGTCGATTTTTCACATCTTCATTACAACGTCGTAAAAAAGGTGTGTACAAAAATTCAGCTCACTAGGAATTTTTCCGTAGATAAAACTTAAAATCACTAGAGTATTTGCGGTCATTGCCAAAACAACAAATATTACGTAAAAGTGTGTCATAATAATTTGTGTAATTTAATATTTAAATATAGCGAAAACATACGGCCACTTGGCAAAGGCGCCTCTGACACATTTGCAGCGGCAAATTACAGATTGTCCTAGATTCCTGCGAATTCCATACTAAATCTTACGGATTTATTTTAATCTTGTTTTGACATCTCATTTTTATAAATTTTATTAAATAAAATGGTTAATTTAAAATGTTTTTAAATGTCAGTGATTTAGGTTAGAGGCGGTAACTGCGTTACATGAAAGCTCTTAAAAATAAACCTGTAGGGAAAAGATCTCAACCTATCCTAAGGATAATAATACCGTGTATGGGCGTGGATTGGAACGGCATAGCAGTTTATACTGTTTATTTCAAGTTGTAACTGATTCAATCGTTAGCGTCATGCCATTTTTGCATGTTGCCGTTAAAGTCTTTACGTTGCTCGAAAACCCACTCTCCATCTCCTAACTATTCATTATTCACTATTCACTATAACTATTAACATCTCCACTAATTTACTGTAGTCCTACAAGGACTACAGATATTTTCCTGACATTGAGGACCTGCTGCCTCGTGCCGTAAGGACGTTAATAGTCGAGGATGACTTTAAGTATGACATTAAATGCGCTCCGAATACCTGACAAATAGTCCGGATAATCGGGTCTATAGATGGAGCCTGTGAACCTCAACCATAATACAATGACAACGCTCAATCGGCGACCTTCGGGGTCATGCTTGGATGACGCTAAGTCCGATGACGTCAAACCTATTGTAATGACATGAGAATCTCCAAAACAAAAATTAAGTTTAGGAATATAAGTATAAGGTGGAGGGATACCTCCAGATCTAAATAGTAGACAAACTGTCTAGATTCTAGTATAATAGCTAGGATGACTACAACTAATATAGCAATACCAACATAGTACATAGTTGTCACTGAGCTAATAAAACTTATCTCAATTACTGACTTTGTTTATCAACTGCTGTTATTTTTTATTTGGTATGTTTAAACAGGTGAAGGAAATCTAGATGTTAGTATCAAACGCGTAGTTTGCCATAGATAGCTAGGAGTTTTTGCCATTTGAGACCGGGCATACTAATTATGTTTACGAATAGCCATCATACCTTATGACAACTACAATTTAGTAGATAGTAGTTATGGTTGCTCATTAATAGCTACTACCTAAATACCAGTTCGTTTAATATAGCAACCATCCACGCACAAACACTGTGATTCAATGAAAAATAATACCAAATTTGGTTTAATAAATGATGAGAAATTTTGTCTCACATTATTTCGACCAAAGAGGTCAACAATTAGAAACTTCGGACTGAAAACCACTTGCAATAGAGTATAGATTCTTTCTTGTTGCCATTAAACCGCAAATACTACTAAACCGGTAGTTCGGCAAAGCTAAAGGCCCTTTGCAAAGATAGGCATTGTACCCATTCTAAATAGAAACACTGAGATAAATCTCCCAGGCTTCTAGAAATTTCGATCTCTACAGTTAATAGTGAGTGATTGATAAGAGTAAAAGTTTCAATCCGCCCGACGCGTCGGTATGCTAAACCGACTAATCTATGCTATTACTGTGCACGCGACGCATGCGTACCGAGAGTTTCAGCGCGTGCCGGAAAGAAAACAGAAACACTGTGAAGTTTCAAGTATTCCACTGACGAAAGAAAGTGTGGACTGACACGCCATAGGTTGAAATCGAGATTATTGGCCTGAGGCTGAAAAAAATTAAATAATTGCTCCCACACCGATGTCGGTGGCTGATTTTGTTGAAACCAGTCCGTCTACGCAGTAGTTATTTTTATAGTGCCCAAGTGTGTGCGCAGTACACGAGAGCACTGTATCTTCCTTTACTCTCATATCCCAGTGGGACGGATGAGTGATGACCGACACGACTGTCGAGAGATCAGGCACAGGACCGACTATTTACTGACACGGGTATTTTCCAAAGGTATGCTTTTTTAGCTTAACATAATAAAACTGAGGGCCTATCAATCCTCGCACAGCATGCATCGTAAACAATAAGATAAATATTCAACCGTTAATAATAAAATTAATATCGCGAGGTGATTTCACGTTGCGTAATAGGTGAATATTCAAGCCCTTATAAATCGCTCCGTAAAGGTCTGTCCGAAGGCCGTAGGACGAGTTTTTTCGCCCACAATGCAGATGTTGAGGCTGTGGCACATATATTTTAACACCTGATGTGAGTTGTGATCCGGCAACCGGTTTAGTGAAATTCGAACACGGCGAAATGAATTCGTGAAATTACCATAACGTGTGCAATCACATTTTTCAATGCTAAAAGTCACTGTATTCGTGTATTTTGCATTTCCCATGAACACAACCGATTCCCTTTAGAAACATCCGAGGAAACCTTCCCTTAAAAGTAGTATAATTTGGTTATTAGGTACTTATGGTTAATACCGGAAACATAGGAAATTGATTAAATATTTTTGACCTAAAAATCGACGTATAAAGCAGAAGAAGACTAGCACTAAATCATTGCAGTCGTTGCATGTAATACATATTTAAGACACACTGTAACACTTTTGTATTTAAACTAATGCGCCCAACGCGAGAATGCATTCTTGACAGGTCAGAACTGTATAGATGATTGGACTGTACACAACATTCAAATCATTATCTGTTCTCCCTTTGAACAACAGTGTTGGATATCACGAACAACTGACAGTAGTCAGGATCACATTTCGTTGGATGTACTGTAACTGTCCTACAGCAAGTCGTCAAACGTTCCGCGGCCATATCGCGCTATTTACTGAACAAATGTGAACTTCATTCATCAGTCAGACGACTCAATTTGCTTTGATTATCCCAATATTTTGCTCATATCTAGTGCAATGTAATAGATGCACTGCGTGTAAAATTACTAGCAATATGTAACCCTGTGACCCGCTTATCGAGTTACGTCACTTCTACATAATTATACAAAATATATTTATTATACAATAGGTATAACTAAGCGTCGGTTCACATAGCGATTCAAAATTGAACATTATTCACTACATAAGAAGATAATACGTTTCATTTCAAGAGTTCGAATTTAGAATCGCGCCGCGCTGCGCAGCAATGAAACGTTTATCTCGCTATCGTACGCATTTCACCGAATTTTCCACGGCGCAATATAGGTGTAATGAAAAATAATCAAATAGAGTAGATAAATTAAAAGTCTTAAAAGCTTTAACTTTTGGGTTTAGAATCAGAAGAACATTTGGATGTTTTTACCTCTAATAGAGGTAGACAAAAGTTTATTTCCAACATAAATTATTGTTTATCATATTATTCAAAATGCAATTCAAGTTATACAGAAAACACAAATTTCAAATGACTGAAGTTTAATTTTAATTAACAAAAATGTTCACGTAGACACTTAAAAAGTCACTGTGAAAAATGTAGTCGCGCTATTAAGGAAACTACCGCGGCAAAGCAATCAGCCTCGACCTCGCGCCAGATGGTTTTAACTTTTAATATTATCATCATCATTTTTTTTTCTTTCAGAAGATGTTTCAAGCTTGCGCGAAATAAATATATCTATATTAATTTGATGTGAAACTTTCAATCATTTTAGTATAGGCGATCCATCAAGCGATATATTATATAGCAATACGAATTTGATTGTGGATTAACGCCCGAAGTAATCAATCTTAATCTCATTTTAGCTAACTGAGATCATGATTTCGATACATTTCAACTATCCTAGGATTAACTTCCCGTCACTTTTTGTTGTTAGAAGTTTTTTGTTGTTACACTTACATTATTTGTTATGTTTTTATTTGTTATTATTGTTATTACACTTTTTGTTGTTAAGTTTTGTGAGAATCTAATATTGAAGGCAATCTAAGATTTTAGATACGTTATTAATTTCAAGTGTTAGACAATATCTGATCGAAATGGGATCATGATCACTTCAGAGCCTAGCTATCTGTTGTGAATGAATCTATTGGATTTACGGATACTCGCTGGTTCTATGGCGCTGTTACCTCTTCGATAGATTCATGGATCAGTGTAACGAACTACATCCATGAAGTGGTGTTATTTAGGTACTAACGAACTCTTCGCATTTGTTGTGTTTTCATTGACAATTGTTTTTCTATTGAGCTATATTATTTAATATTTTATTTCAGTGTGCTGAGTTTTCGCTACTCGCCGTGAACTAAACTACAATATCTATGGCATCGAATTAGTTAACATTGTTTGCCACATCTTTTTTTTTTAATTATTATTGACCCCTATCATTAACATGGCTTGTTGTTTACATTTATCTTTTCTTATGCCATGTATACAGTTCAAACTCACAACTAAATAATAAAATGTAATATAAAATATTAAATTAAATACAAAAAATATTTTAAAAAAATACCTACACGAATGATGCAAAAGCAAATAATTATGATTAAACAAAAAAAAAGTAAACAGAAACTCTTAACCCTAATATCACAGTTTTATCACTTTAATTATATTTTATTACCACAGTATACTGTCGTTTTTTTTATTCGCAACTTCTCACTCACCTCCCTCCCTCCCTCCCTCCCTCCCTGTGTTTCCCCCCAGTAGGTATGCCGGGCTGATTCTCACCCGTCATCGCGGTTCCCAATTTCTGCTCAATGTCTCTAATCTATTGCTAGCGAAAATCGGGCACTCCAGTCAAGGTGAGGAACCGTCTCTGCGTCTCTGCGACTCTTCTCGACTGACATAGGCACGACGGGTCCTCCTTCAACTTGAACCGATTCAACTAGATAGCGAATCCGCCGTGTCCAGTCAGTACTTGTGTTGTGTGATGTGTAATGTCTATTTTACCTACTATTCTGTGCGCAGCGGCGGCGCTGGGGAAAAAGAGTTTCGTGACTCCGGCCGTCCCGCCCGACACATATCTCCTGTTCCATTCCTCAATCGTATCCTGCCTTAAGATACGCTTTACGAATGACACAGGACACTGGTTGAATCAGGTTTCCTCTTCAACCTTAGAGTGGCCTCCTAGGCTATTTGGTCGCCTATTTCATTCCCCCTAAGCCTTGTATCCGCCTTAATCCAAAACAGGGAAACCTCCCGACCCTGCAACGCAGCTTTCCGGAGGGCCCCCCTTGTTTGCACTGCCAGGGCATGAGGGGAATCAAGAGTGACAGCCTGAAGGGCCGATCTGGAGTCGCTGAAGATACCAACCTTCGTCATTCCACTCTCGCATGCTACTTTTACGGCTCTGTTTAACGCCAAGAGTTCGGCCTGGTAGACTGTGCAATGCGTCGGCAATGCAAGCTTGACGGCCCTAAGGCCGGCAGACTAATCTCGGTCTCATCTTTCCAAACGGAAAGCGCGGCTCCGACCCGGCCCTCAATCTGGTTGCCGTCCGTATATATTTTATATTCATGGCTGTTAACCACGTCTGAGTATATGTTCTCGTCTAGCAGTCCGAATTCCAGCTCCACCTGCTCCGCCCGATGAGGGGCCACCTCCCTGTCCTTGAGTACCGGGTGTGACACCCGCCTCCTGATCTCAAAAAGACTCGCTGCTTCGAGTATTCGTATATAAATTGTTGTTAACTTCATCACTGCGAGTAGTGACAAAAACTCGCACACAGACCAACCAGCATCAGCACTTAGAAGCGTATTGTGTTGAATCCCATTTTCTACTATCCGATCACGTAGCTAAACGCTACTGTTTTTGCTGAATCACTGCTTTAATCTTACGTGCGATTTCTCTTCAAGCCCCGGGTTACATTGCTGGTTGTACGATTTACCGCTATTTAATAAGAGATTGTCATTTTCTTGTCGTTTAAAAATTACAAAAAATTATATTTGGTAATTTAACGTTTAAAATTATGGTATAACTAGTACGTTTCGATAAGCTATTGATATTTTGTAACCTGAAATAATTTGTGTGACTGAATACTAACGCTTCTGTGAAATAATGATAAAATTAAAGGCATATTCTACTATGTTTATCCTGTCAAGGTTTAACTACTACGAATTCACAATGCAGGTACCTAATTAGAAATTACTAATTACTGAAACATGTTAGTGGAAAATTATTTCACATGCCATAGTTTCGCGAAGTTCTGCACAATCTAGGCGTGTTGGACCCCTAGATTTTTTTTCTTTGCAGATTAAAGTTATTCTAAGTATGAAACTGATGCTTCTTTCGTCGACTGTTTATCTATCTCCACATTCTATTATTAGATCGGAAACGCAGAGCAAGTCAACGCTCACCTCGTCCGAAGGTTACATCCTATATCACTTCCTTACATTTTTCCTACGTCCAACTCATGATTCGTCATGAAATAATCATTATGTTCCTACTTCACGTACATCTTTCTCTCAGTCTAAAATAGTCATTCGTGAATTGTAATCGTGAAAAAAGCCGTTAGCACTTGTAAGAAGCTGGCCGATCTGACGCGAATCTGCGACTAGAGTAACTTCTTGTTTACGTTTTTTACTACTCTCCAATCTCCATCAAGTATTCTAACACTTGACCAATGACTTCTGTGGATGTCCAGCAACCAGAATATTTAGGACGCAAAAATGTTTTCCTGTTTACTAAACAAGTTACTCAGTTACATAATAAACGTAGAACCCAGTTTTACTCTTTTACAAACATAATATATTTTAATACTTTTCACGGGCTTTTAGCTTATAATATTAATGCAATACCCCATGTATATTACATTTTCGCAATAATTTCTCACATGGTTAGCTCCGTTGTAAGACATGGAGCTAATCGCGGAAGTGGCCACTCGCGATTTTACCTCCACTTTTTACCTCCACTCGATATCACTGGCTTAAGCAATAACATTGTTGTGTAAAATTATTTACAAAAGATATTGCCCGCGGATTCACAAGCGGAAAAAGAGAATCTGTGGAAACTGTAAATTTTTCGGGAATGAAAGTAGCCTATAACTGTCTTATGCCCGGTATTTTGTCGGTAGTTTATCTATACAATAGGGATATTGAAAAACCTTTTAGAAACAACCAACGGTCGCCAGCGGTATTTCCGGACCAATGCGGTCTGCGACCTTTAAACCGCCAAGAAAAGAGCGTACTTCTTTTTAAAAGGTCAGCAAAGCACTTGCGTCTTCTCTGGGTGTCCATGGGCGACGTATTCGCTTTCTTTATATATATATATATATATATATATTGTGCTAAATATGTATATTATTCAAATCCGCTCACCGTAAGAAAATATTGAAATGTTTATAAAGTATTAAGACTTTTAAGACCAAAGTTAAGACTGATGCCATAACGCACCCACTAAACTTGTAGCTTGATCACCGTGCACCGTAGAAATGCGTTTTGTCTTCATAAGAATTGACAGATTGTGTGGACAAAATTACACATTTCATTTTATCTATTATTATATGTAGTGCTATTGGCCAAACCACCGTTTCCGGGCCAGTAATGAGCAGCTTTCAATGCTTCTGGCCTACTCCGCCTACATTAACTTCGTCTACGCAGACTATGCCAGTCGTAATTGGCCGGTGAGTGCCCTGAATTGCCTACTAAAAACGGGAGATGGCTTGTGGTCACTACCGTCAGGTCCACTGCACTCAACCCATCCTTCTGACCTTCCCGTGGGTCGTCAAGGTCGCCATCACAAATACATGGAAACGGTCGAGGCGGTAACGCAATGCAAATTTATTTTTCCTTCTTACGTCAGTCATGCACATCATTTTAGAATAATAATATGCTCATATTTAAAATAATACGTAATAATAACAATTTATATTAATTAAAAAATATAGGTGAATATTGGATCTTAAGAATACAATTAGTTGTTACCTAAGACATTGCCTTAATCTATTGAAAGTTGAAACTTTAGCCAGTAATGTATTGGATTTGACATAACAATGCTTATGTCAAATGCATTCATCCATTTTTGTTTTCGAACTTCGTCGTCGTAATGAGCGATGACAACTTGGCTTAAGGCTCAGGTTTTCTCATAAACTACGAAAATACGAAATTAAGTTGGGACAATAAATATATTGCCTCATCTGTTATTCAATCGTGATAAGAAATAAATGATAGATAATATAAACATTGCCACATTGCAAATAGGTTGCCTAGTTAATATTAAACAATTAAAATTATACTTGAAGTTCATGGTTTCCTACATTTTGTATGTAAATTTTAAATTCGACTGGTGAGAGTGACAAAGATACGTTGCGCGCGCAACCTCATGCGACAGACTAGTAATTGTCACTAAATACAACGAAAAGTATATATAACACCTTGGTGCCAAAAATTACGTATATTTAAAATGAAAAAGTACTTTTATGTGATTTATAGGATTCTATTAAGTATTAATATTATTGATTGATTTAATATGTTTTTTGAAGTTATCGTTTCGAAGCAAAAAAAAATAATGTATTGGTTATCATCTATATTACGCGCCAGTGGTGTGGGGTTCCTATAACTCCATACCTATCGGCTTCACTTACCACTTACATTTTGAAGACCCTGATCGATCCATATTTGCGATGTTTCAATGTGAATATTATCTGTCATTTATTTCTTATCACTAATAAATAACAGATGGGGGTATATATTTCTTATACCTACCGGATCTTGCACTATGGGTTAAACCACTCATGACCCACTGAGACTGGGTTAATAGTAACAGTGGTTTTGTGGTCACTGCAATATTAATAGCTATTACTTTATTTGTCGTCCACCGTGGTCTAGTGATTCAGAGCGTGGCCCTCTACTCCGGAGGTGGTTGTTTCGATCCCCGCGTTGGAACAAAAATAATTTTGGTTCCAAGTCGTTTCCAAGTCAGGTCAGGACAATGCAGGCTCATCGTTCGTTTGTCTGACAAGAAAGATGATCCATGTGTCGGATGGGCATGTAAAAAGTCGGTCCTGTGGGCTGTGCCTGATCTCTCGCTAGTCATGTCCGTTATCCGTCCCTCTGGGAACGAGAGTAAAGAAAGTGAGAGTGATCTTGTGTATTGCGCACGCACTTGGACACTATAAAATATCGTCACCGAAATCGGTGGGGCGGAGCTGTTATAATATTAGTATACTACTGTTACATAAGTATTTAAACCAAATTTTCCTCTCTTTAAAGCAAAATGAATAACGAACGTACCAACCCATCTACATCTACATGATCTTAAATAAAATTAATTACAAACGTACAAAGACAACAAACAGTTTGCAATTTGCATCCTACTTTCATAACATAAAATAACAATTAATATAAAGCACCTATTATGTATTAAGTTTGTAACACTCTTGCCTCACAATATACGCGTTAGATAACACATAAATTATATTTTACAGTTCTAATATTATGAATGTTTTTGTAACTGAATCTATTAATTGACGTAGAAACAAACCCAACTCGGCGTTAAGCTAGCCATATACGTAAGGTACACCCTAGGACAGGTTAGCCTGCACAGTTATACCTGTCAGGTAAGCTTGAGGTAAGTTACGTTGGAGGTTGGAGCAGGTAAATTACGTGAGGTATTTCACCAAATCTCACTCAAGGGAGAGGGTATATCAGCATATATCACGTATTTCTTCTGGCAAAATAGTCTCACAATGCGAGAAGGTTAAGTTAAATTAACAAGTTTGGAAAATGTATTTTGTGTGCGTCACACAGGCTTGTTAGAATAATCTCAAATACTAGTCTTAATAAACGTAATGGTAAAAATTCTTCGAAAAAAACCTGCAGTTGTGCAACACACACGCTCCGGTTTACCTGTACACTGTAAACTGTACAGACAAATCTGTCAGGTACACCGTTACGTGTATGGCTAGCAGTAAGCAGAGTGGGAAGACCACTAATCCTCCACGCGTCAACTAACATACCTAGTTCGCCGATATAATATAATTATATTGGCGAACTAGGTTTTGCCCGCGGCTCCGCCCGCGTAAATACAGCATCCCACGGGAACACTGTACTTTTTTGGAATAAAAAGTAGCCTATGCGCTAATACAGAGCTTAAACTACTACTAAATTTCATCAAAATCCATTTTCATTCATCATCAAAGTAGTTTTTGCGTGAAGGAGTACCAATCATTCATCCATCCGTCCATCCTCACAAACTTTCACATTTATAACAGTAGCAGTAGTAGGATTTGCCTTGAACCATATTTAGCCTGCGCACACATCAGAGATAGATTTTTCTATGTTTTTATCTGTCAATCGCTTGTTGATCACTCTGCGTAGTTTTTGTAATCAGCGCAGCAATGCGATCTCTATCGATTACAATAATTATTGCGGACTCCGGATTTCTTACTGTTGTTTTCTTTGTGTGTGTTTTAACATACAAATTAAATCGTAATATGTGCACGTAGAGTACAAATTACAATAGCACAACTCCACAATAGCGGTTCCAGCTTCCAAGTAAATCGTGAGCAAAGTTCGTAATTCCACGTGAAGTCAAAGTCCTCTTCCTAAGCTTTTGAGTTATGTTATTAGTTTCCCTCAGAATTTATTTTTGAGAAAAATATTTTAGTACTAGCTTTTGCCCGCGGCTCCGCCCGCGAAATACAGCATCCCACGGGAATACTGTACTTTTCCGGGATAAAAGGTAGCCTACGTCTCATCCAAAGCCTAAACTACTACCATACCAAATTTCATCGAAATCAGTTCAGTAATTTTGGCGTGGAACATTAACAAATATCCATCCTCACATACTTTCACATTTATAATAGTAGTAGGACGTTCGACATTCATCAAAAGGAATGAAATAAAAAAAAAAACTTCTATGTTATTACATTGGTAATATCTTAAATGTATTTGTACTAACTATTGTGTAGAAAAAATAATATGAAAGTTATCTGAATGGCTGTGATTTTATTAACTCAAAGGTTCAATTTGTCCTTTGAGTTAATAAAAGCGCAGTCCCTTGAATGACGTCATTAAAGCCCTTATTACATGCAGAAGATAATGAAGACCCTTTATGGCATGTAATTTTTCAAGAGGAGATTTGCGGTAAGAGAGGCCATCAAATAGTAGAGTAGCACTGGTCTGGGACAAAAAGTATTAAGTCAAATATTTTAAATATGAACTACAATCTTATTAAATACAGTATATAATTAAAAAGTAGGCTTATACCCTATCTTTAGTCTATACCAGTAATTCCCAAAGTGGTTCAGGTGGACCCCCAGGGGTCCACGGAGACTCGACGGGCGTCTACGTTGGACGTGACAAAAAATGAGTGTCTACAATCGTAAGCAGGGGTGCATGAAAATTAATTTGCTTTCGATAGTGAAGAACTAAAATGTTGGCTTGTTATTTTAAATAATATGATACCTAGATGAAACCTTCTCAATAGGACAATTTATAAATAAATTGAAAAAAAAAAATCGGTTGTCTGTAAAGTCGGTTTACTGACGATAGTTGAACGTGACTACGTCATGTTTATAGTGCGCGCGGAACTAATTGGCCGCGCCTTAGGTAGGCGTGTTGCCGCCGCGAAGTCCGGCGCCGAACTGAGTAATAACATCAAGCGACCCGCCTCTCCGCCCCACCGCTCACATACCTATGGCGCGGCTAGCTGAGGTAACGGCAATGCGTCATATTAAGCGAGACAACGCTGGTAACAGGTAACGCATGAGTCATGTTTTTTCGTGTGTGCAGCCGGCTCCATCAAATTATAAGACGTTATCACGTCAAAAGCAGACATCGCGTATTTGACAGATTTTTTCAAAAAAATTTATGGCTTCAACTTACAATTACAAGGGGATAGCCTTAATTTAATAAAAACAAAGAGTGTGAAGTGAAGATAAATATTGGTCGGCGCGAATTTTCACAGTCTTCAAACATATCGCAGGTAGAATGCCTTGATGAAGATATTCAAATATACGTTCAACATTTGATTGCCCTGCATGATGATTTTAAAATCAGATTTAAAGACATTCTGTCGATGGGAATACCACCATGGATCATAAATCCATTTGATGAAACGGAAGTGGAGAATGTAATATTACAAGAGGAGCTACTCGAGTTTAGCACTAATGAGGAGCTGAAAGTGACATTTAAAAGAGGGTATAAAATATTTTGGCTGCAGGCAGAAATACCTGAAAAATATCCTGGACTGTGGGGAATCGCGCATTAGTTTCTGATAGCGTTTACCTCGTCATATCTCGTCGAAAAAAGGTTCAGTGCCGTTACAAACTTATTAATAAAAAAAAGGAACAGATTGAATATCACAGAACGGGGAGATTTGCTGTTATCCCTTACAAAACTCAAGCCAAATATTGATAATTTGCTGTCAAACCATCACGTACATCCATCTCATTAAAATAATTTTTTTTGTAATTACCACTGTAGAAGTTACATTACGTTATAAATAAGTGTTTAATTTTGATTATATTACTGAATGTTAAAACAATAATAATTTGAAACAAATAAAATTCAAATATATAAATTATTAGTGTAATAATTTATATATTTGAATATATAATATATATAACTACAACACAAGGAAATATACTGTATTTATTTTTACCACTCCGAATAGGACGTTTTCTAAATAAAATTTGTGAGAATTGATTGGTCCTTGTGCTGAGTCACTGTAGACTTCAAAAAAGTAAAGTTGGATGGAGTCACGATTTTCGATTGGCCAACGTGTGTGAGTGGATGTCAAAAAAGCATTTTTGACATCCACTCACAACACAATGAATTAAAATTTAATTGAAAATTTGTTTAGTCTACCTACTTTATTATCAAATAATTAACCCTATCAAGCAATCAATTCTAACTTTTTTTTTTTCGAAAACTGTTAATTCGTCGTTGAAACTCAGCCACAACGCAAGTTTCCATAGATAGATAGATCTAATCTTCACATTTTTTCGAGATTCAGAAATTGGTAGTAATGTAGAATGAAGATGCAGGGGGTACACCGGATCCAGCAAAATTTTGAAAGTGGTCTATGAAACAAAAGAGTCTGGGAACCACTAGTCTATACTAATATAATAAAGAGAGATTATTTGTTTGTTTGCATCGTAAAGGCTTCGAAACTATTGGACCGATTTTGAAGAAACTTGGCACAGATATAGATTAGGCCACGGGGAGGACAACGGCTACTTTTATCGCGGCAAAATGTACGGTTCCTGCAGGAGATCGTCTAGCGCGCACGAAGTCGCGGGCGACATCCAGTTTTGAATAGTTGAATAGGTAATTAAGTAGTAAACTTTAGTCCAAAAGAATTGCAGATCACTTTTGTGACATCCGCTACGAAACTTTCTGTATTGACGAACATACATACAACGGAAATGATGGCCACCCCTTGCAGACACGACACAGTGATGAATGACCAGCACTGATCATTTTTATGAATGGTAGACATGACAGGCGTGAGGCGACAACTTTGAAAAGGGACATTGGAGCTATCTTCATTACTTAGACATGATGACACGCAAATAGTTACGCACGTATAAAAATATACAAATATTAAAATCGGTCAAGTGCGAGCCGGACCCGAGCACGAATGGTTCCGTACGAAACGTTTGTGTCGCACGGGGAGCCACACTCAAATAATCACCTATATTCTGTTGGTTGGAATGTGTGTACAATACCTAATCTGTGAAAATTTGGCTAATTTCGGTCTTGTAATAAATGTGGAAGTTCAGGGAAGGTTTGAACTTTAGTAAACGGTGAGAAATATAGGGATATTTTTTATTAAATCGGCCCGCCACAGCAGGTTGGTAGGTGTAGACGTAGACAGAACAACGTGTGTCGGAACAGCTAGTTAATAATAATAATCAAACAAGTCAACAAGCTTCCAAAATCAATACACATACACTGTGTAAATGGACCATAGCCCATAACCCAATTTTTGTTATGATCTTTTGATCGACTGAAGAATAGACTTTGTAAATAGATCGTTTATTGTTTACAAACATACTCTTGTGTTATAATATCGGTCTGTTGGAATAAGAAGGCCAATTTCTTATACTAATATAATAAAGAGGACAGATGTGTTTGTTTGTTTGCATTAAATATAAGCTCCTCAACTAGGTACTGGACCTGTTTCGATGAAATTTGGCACAGATATAGAATAGACCACCGGCAGGGACATAGGCTACTTTTTATTGCGGCAAATGTACGTTTTTATGTTCCTGTGGGATTTGCTTCTGCGCGCTCGAAGTCGCATGAAACATCTAGTCGTAAATGAAAAGACCCTTTAAAATTTTTCACAATGCAGTGTCGATCTAGTCTGAGTGTCATAAAACATTTTCGTAAAACGTCAAATTGTTTACGTTCACGGAACTGCCATTATGGAGTTTTACGACACTGAGGCTAGGCTAGACTGATAGGTAAACACTAAACATTTTTAAATACAAAAACTGTCCTTCAACTCAATAGCGATTTGCGTAAAGCAAAAACTTTGTACACCTTTTTACGAAAAATATGCGAACGGATTTTGGCACAGTCGAAGTTTATAATAAGGAGAAGCAGTAAACTGCACATTTTTTAAAATTATAATTCTTAAAAATACATTAAATTAAAAATGTATGCGTCTGTATGATACAGTAGGTGTTGGTTTGACACAACTTTGTCACACGTTAATGTTTTTGTCCATGGAGAATAGAGGTAAGGAGGACCATCTCTCTAAGGCAGAAAAGCTAAAAAGTGTCAGACAAAAGTAATTAAATAATAGTTCCAAAACTGGCCACAATGGCGCTAGAGTGGCAAGGGTGTGTGCTATGAAGTTAGAATGTTTGATGAGTATGACTAGTTTTTAGTAGTTAATTCAGTAAATCATGAATATTCTAATTACCCGTATAGTCGAAAATATTTTAATATATAAAACCGAAGAAGATCCCAAGATTTCAATATCCGTTTAAATTTTGCCGCTTTACACCCTTGCGTCTGTAGCGCCCCCTATTTAACGCATACTTTACGGACACTTTTCATGTATGGAGATGGTACTCCTTACCTCTATTCTCCATGGTTTTTGTCAATCTGTTTTCCATAGACAAATTTTACAATTTTATTGCGCATGAGATAAAACTTAGACAAGAGAAGCCTAACGTTCAAACTTAAAAATTATATTGTACTAGAAGTTGCCCGCGACTTCCGAGTGCGCAAAAGGAAATCCCAAGGAAACCGTACATTTTTACAATTTTATTGCGCACGAGATAAAACATAGACAAGAGAAGCCTAATGTTCAACCTTAAAAATTATATTGTACTAGATGTTGCCCGCGACTTCCGAGTGCGCAAAAGGAAATCCCAAGGAAACCGTACATTTCGCCGCAATAAAAAGTAGCCTAAGTCCTTCCACGCGGTCTATTGTATATGACCACGTGGTCGGTGCAAAATTCATGAAAATCGGTCCAGTAGTTTCGGAGCCTATTCGATGCAAACAAACAAACAAACAAACATTTCCTCTTTATTATTTTAGTATCTAAGATATCATGCAACAAACATTCCTTCCAGTCATAGCACATCATTGCGGCAATGCGGCATGCACTATAGTATTACACATGATGTCAGATGTGAGGTATGCTTTTCTACACCGCCACTTGAACCAACAAACAACAATACACTACAATTTACAATATGCGGACACGCTGGTTATCATCTTATTATGCACAGTCACCGACAAACCAGGTGTACGAATTTTGAACCTTATTGCAACAGCGATAAGATCGAAATGTGGTACACCGGGTCTGCCGACGACCGTACCTACTTATTGTTAAGCTGTTTACGTGAATGACGAATACAAGAGTGGCCGTAGCAAAAGAAATTGGCAATGTGGTGCTAAATAATGTATGGTATGGGTTATACAAATATTGACTTCATGTCTTATTATATTAAAGTGCAGCTGTCCCTAGCACAGGTCGATGCAATACGCATGAGAGAAGCAGGAGAAACTACTAAATTAATCTAAATGCAATTTTTAATCTATGCCATATTCCATCTGAATAACATCTGACATAGACATTTATTAAGTCCACAGTGATTGCTAGTCTGTAGTAGTGTAGTCTACAGTAGTGGGCCTAGCAGGAACATTTGACAGCGGCGTAAACGTACGAATGAGCCATGAGGGCTTTTGCTATTTTTTCTGCCGTTAGGGAGCAGACCAAACGCACACAAAGCGTTATCTGGTGGCGTAAGTGGTATCAAAAACGGTCAATTAAAATTTTCGATTCTTTTTCTATCACCAGGCGGCGCTTGGTAGCACGACGGTCCTTGTCGTGTCAAAAAGCTGTCAGATGTCACGAATTTAGAATTCCATATTGTAGTTTTGCCGGGGAGTTCAATGGGTGACGCTGTGGAATTCGTATTTCTTCATAAATTTGTGTTATTTCGGTTCTCAATGTGTAATATCGGTAGAATATTAACCATTAAATATTCGATAACGTGCACAAGTGTGGGCAAGTGGTACAACGTCTAAAAACGTGCATTTTGTGTTTCCCGCCAAAACTCCCTAGGAACTTTCAGTAAAGCTTCTACCACTTTACTGAATGGACTGACATGACTCATGGACTGTACTAACTATAATATATTTGGACTTTGACTAGACTTTAGACTTGACGATATAGGGATACGGTGTTGAAAATTGAAACGGAAGTTCTATTTCCCGCCTTTTTAACTTGACACTGGCAAATGGTTATAAGACGATGCCATATATAAATTTAAAAAAACAACCCTCATTGTATGTAAATCTGTCAAAATCATGACAGCGACCATACAAATTTCATTCGATGTCGTTACGTTTACGCCGCTGCCAAAAGTTCCTGCTAGATCCGCCAATTTCGTGTTGAGACAGTGAAAACAGATAATTATGATAAGGTCAAGTACCTTATCATAATTATCTATACCAACGTATTGCACTGGTAGAACAATCATTATTTTCATCATAATAAATTTTATTGATAAATATTTATGCATAGTATTACAGTTTGTATTTTACAGGCCCTCCTTATAATATTATCTAAGATATTTTATTTTATATAATAAATATCATACGTCAGCGACGCAAATCGACGCAATATATAATCTTGATGATTGTCTACAATTAACATAAAATACATAAAATAATTAATATTGTTTTTGTTCAATTATAATATTAGGCTTCTTATTTTGGAATTCATAATACGAAAGATTTAATTATAGTTTTGTTGTTGTTATTTCATCGCCTACATCAAAAAGGATTTAACAATAATGTTATAACGTTGTTTAATGTTTTAAGTCTAACGCCAATGATGCAAAGAATACAAACTTATCGAAATTGGAGCAGCAATTTGTACTTTAGATCACAGTAGTTTGTTGAGATACAAGAAAACTCTAAAAATCATGACAGTATTAATTGTGTACCTAATAAAAGGTAACAAAACAGGAAACCAATAGCATAGCACACACAAAAATCAAGTTTGATAAAATATAAATAGTTTGTATTATCAAAAATGTATTATATATCTATATCTAGCATTGATAATGCATAACAATTAGATTGACTCACCAATGTAAATGAATATTCGAACAAGGAAATGTATTATGCTATTCAATGTCTATTAGGTCCTCCCTAACCATGAGTGTATCTAATGCTCCGAGGTCAATGGCAAGGACAAAAGCGTATGTAATGTATTGTAGGTTTTATGACCAAAGTATAAAAATCACAATGGCTTTATTTTGGTTTTAAGGCTAATTGCATGGAGACCAGAGGTAAGATTAAATGAGAATTCACAGGATGGGTTGAAAATTTTGTGAAAACACAGAGGCAATATTATAAGTAAAAACTAGCCTTATTTGTCTGCGGCTTTGCCAACTAGGGGCTGAATTTTAGAAAATGCTGAAATATGTAACTTAATTATTAAAATTAAATTTAATTAAACTTAATTATTAAAATTAAAAAAATTAATTAACTTAACTCATTATTTTTTCCATACTAAATTCATCCTAAATATCATGCAAATATTTCCAAGGAATAAAAAGTTTCATACAAACTTAAATCTCTTATTTTACCCCCTTGGGGGTTGTATTTTAAAAAATCTTTCCCTAGTGGATGCCTACATCATATGGGAAATATGTGTGCAAAATATCAAATTTCTAGCCTTAAGGGTTTGGCCTTTGCATTGATACATTAGTCAATCAGCTTTACCCTTTATGTATAATATACAGATAGATAGTATGAGTAAATAATAACATTGATATTTTTGACCCTTTTGCTGCCTTGCAAAAAATTTACTACACATGATGGACAATGCTGGCAGTCAGTCTTGACATTGGTTTTTAGGGTTCCATTCTCAAACGGTAAAAACTAGACCCTATTACTGAGACTTCACTGTCTGTCTGTCCGTCTGTCACCAGACTGTATCTCATGAACCATGATGGCTAGAGCGTTGAAATTCTCACACAATGTGTATTTCTATGGCTTTAGGAGCCAAACGAATAGAAAAAACAAATATTTAAGTGGCGCTCCCATATAACAAAATATGTGTATTATTTGCCATTTTGCACAGAACTCATTTTGTGCGAGTCCGACTCGCACTTGGCCGGTTGTAACATAATATTGTATGCATAATAAACTAAACCTTGCAGTTGTATTGCACATTGAAATGATAATCTAATAAATTTAAAAGATAACACGACATCATAAAGATAATATGTTTGACTTCTAAATCACTGTAGGCTGCAACAATTTTAATTTGATGCATGATAAGTGTCAAAAAGTATATTAATTACTGTTGATCGATATAAGATATTGGTGTCTGGCACCAGCCGGAGGTTGGCAGTTAAATATGATTCATCTGTTGGTGTTAATAACTTTATTACAATGTCATAAAACTATCAATATTAATCTATCAACCTTGTTTAAAATTAGTAATATCTGATTTAATGCAACAAAATAAACAAGCCAGCTGGCACCTATACTATGTATTGAGACTGTATTTGGGCAGAATATTATTTTTGTGCTCAACTTAATACCATAACCACAAAATAAATGCTATTTTAATTCAACTTTTTCTCAAAACTTAACATTCAGTTATTTACCAACCTGCCAATCGGACTGACATTATTGAAAGGGAAGGAAGGTGACCAGCGATAAAATAACCCAAATTTTAGGTAATTTTATCTAGACTTTAATTTAAATAAAACCTGATGGACTTACATAGACATTTATATAAAAATTATTATAAAATAATTGCAGTAAATGTAAAAATGTTCTGAGCATAATATTTGTAATGTGGGTAAAAAGGGTACGGGTAAATTAAGCATGTCATTTGTTTTTATTAATAATAAAAAAAACATTAAGTTATTAACAATATTCAAAACCTAAACACACTACTGTATTATTTTAATATAATACTGTATAGTGTATAATGCAAAATAATGGCAAGTTTCTTTAACTGACGATAAACTATCGTAGGTTCGTATCGTATCGTAGGTAAATATTATGGTTATTTAAACATCATTTCATACAAACCAATTATTACATTAGCAGCAATACCAATATAACGCACATGTTATTCAACTAAAAAATAGCAGTAATGTTTATTTATAGTAACTTCTGATAACTATTATCCATTTAATTCAACATTTGGGGGAGTCGAGGATTTTTCTCACAAATAACTTAGGCCTTATTTTATTGGATGATTTATACAGTATTCCCCGAGTGAAGCAACAACTCTTGAAATACTGTAGTGCCTGGGACAGTCAGTAATGTCATATGGTTGCCCAAGCACATACGGCATTCTCACAACATAGTCAGCCTAATCCATAGGAATGACTGGTCAATACTTCTAGGGCCAACCATGTGCGGGTTTCCTCACAATGTTTTCCTTTACTGTTAAAATGTTTTTATAATGTACTTGAGATCTGAAAAAGTCTCATTGGTACATGCCACAACCTGGGAATCGAACCTGCACTCTTTCGAATGCAAATAAAACAGTCTACACACTAGGCCATGGAGCTCCTAAAACAAATATCATCTCACAAATAACGTGGATGAATTAATAAATTGAATTACTTTTAAATTTTGTCTGTATCCAAATTATTAAAACCATAACCAAGAACAATATCTAAAGTAAACTTGAAAACTAAGTATAAAACTTTAAATTAAAATCAATTTATATGTAGCCTATTGTATTTAATGTGATGACTTAAATTATTTTTCGATAATTTATAATAAGATAACATCTGTTTAGTTTTTGCCTTTAAAATGACTATTGATTAATTTAATAAGCGAAAATACTACTTAAAGAAATTGTTGAATTAGTCAAGATTTAGAATTGTACTTAGACCACATGTAAAGTTCTAGTTTAATACTTTGCAAAACATATCTTATCAATGCAAAGACATTGGATACAACAATAAAAAAATAGAAAATAGCCAGTTTTGGAAAGAGGTTTTTTATTGAAGTTTATGTTGCAAAACCGTATTGAATTGCCAGGTAGATGTAAGTGTGAGTTGTAAAATAAGCATAGGTAATTTTGAATATTCTATCTCGCTTCTAATAAGATAAGAGGTAAGCCAAGAGTTTGTCAACACCAAGTGAATTTGTAATCTCTTGGTATGTTTGGTATTGTAGGATACACGTTTTGTGTGCTGAGCATTTGAACATAGTACTGTAGATTGAATTGACTCACTTTGAACACTTCAGAGAAGAAGCCACTGCCAATCTTCTCGAGTATGAAGTCGTCGAAAGGGTACAGCGCGGCGACCGCCGTCCGCAGCGCGGTGCAGGAGGAGCCCGTGACGCGGCGGTCTCCTACCCTCTCACCATCACTCACACTGGACTCCGCACTATCATCACAACACCGTTTCCCGCGACCTTCTTGGAACCGCCGTCCGAGCCGCGAGTTTGGGCCTCGCACGAAGCGTCCGGCCTTCGCAGTCTCATCCAAGTTCGTGAAACTCTCCGCGATCGTCAACACTTTCGTTGGCCTCCGCCGTTCCGAGTTCCGAGAACACTCCAAATATTCGTCTTGCATTCTGATGATCAAATTGATCCTAGCCGGCTTCGTACATAGCGGTTAGCAGTAAAATAAAGAGTTTCCATCACAGTAGTAGTGGCGGTACTTGAAACTAGGAAAAAAATAACATTGTAATTTGTAAGTCACCGTAGAAAATATTTTACTGGTCACTATCACACATTCCCGTTACATCCCAACTTTATTACTTGTTATAATTTAACTAAATCACAATTTAATTGGCAAGTTTATTTAATGTATTTGTATTTAATCACTACAACATATAACATTGAATCGTGCAGTTCACTGACTGAGGACGCGCGTACTAACAAATAACAAGCAAAACGATGAAAGCTAAAAATTTTAGTGACGCTAGCGCCACCAACAATTATTTTCACATGACAGTTATTGTCTTGAACGTGATAGTACCGTCGGATTTTTTTATTGAGAGTTGGATGCTGAGTCCTTTGCTCAAATTCGTTGAATTAGTAATAAAATGTTGGAGTTGGTCAAATGCTATAGAGTATTGTTGCGTTCACTAATACCGCGTTCATTTTAACGTTATAAAATTATGATGTGATGCGACTTTGCTGTACAGCAAGACGGATAGATGTTGTTCTAAGGGGCCACACTGCCCATCCAGCCTGCAAGTCAAAGGCCGCGGACTTGTAGGCAAAAATTATAAATAATTGACACTATTGACGCTAATGACGGCTTTTAGTACCGTTGCTGGATTTGCTTTTGGACATCCACGCGATTATGCGTCTCGTTTAGTGCAACAGTTACTTGTAATTTCGCAGTGTAGTAACTGGGCCGTTTCTTTTCGCGGTTGTTCGTATTAGAGCTAAGGCTCGGCATCGAAAAAGGAGATCATCGCGAAAAAGCATAAGACCGCCGTAGATCGCTAGGGGCCCAAAAGTTTGATATAAAACCGCCGGTCTGGCAGTTCTCACAGGAGGTAACTTTATCCTGGTCTGGCTGAGTTTTAGGCAGGTTTGAGTATGCCAGACCAACGGATTTCGAAAGAGGATTAGGAGACAACAGATTGATGTATAACTTGAACTTGTAAACTTTTTTTACTGAAAATTCTTACTCGTTCAGGGCGGTCTGGCTGGAAACTGGCCAAGTAGGACAATCAAGTAGGTAGGTAGGACTGCCATGCTTGCATTTTTATCGGTTGTAGTTGACGCGCAGCCCTGTATCAAAACAGTTTTCAGTAACAGTAAACAGTAATTACAGTTTAATAAAAAAAATCGACCAGGCTTAGAACCGCCAGACCGGCGATTTTATATTAAACTTTTGGGCCTCTAGCGATCGACAGTGGCCCTATGCTTGTTTGCGAAGACCTCTTTTTTTGACGCGGAGCTCTAGCTCTATATGTATTGCCTTTTTGTTAATATTCTATTAAGTATTAAAATCAATATTATACTCATTTTTACAGTAGTACTTAAAGTTAAATCTCACTGTCAAAGCAAAGTGGCCTCTTCCGCCGAAGTCCGCGGCTTTGAGCTTGCAGGCTGGATGGTCAGTATGGTCCTATAATGAGGGTATTTGATATTTTTTCTGCCGTTAGGGGGCAGACCCACACCCAAAGCACACAAAGCGTCATCTGGTGGCGTAAGTGGTATCAAAAACGGTCAACAAGAATTTTCGATTCTTTTTCTGTCACCAGGCGGCGCTTAGTAGCCCGACAGTCCTTGTCGTGTGAAAAAGCTGTCAGATGTCACGAAATAATAATCATCCTCCATCTTATTTTTTGGGGAGTTTTGCCGGGGAGTTCAATGAGTGATGTTGTGGAATTTGTAACATTTCATAAATTTGTGTTATTTCGGTTCTTCACGTCTAATATTAGTAGAATATTAACCATTAAATATTCGTTACCATGCACAAGTGTGGGCAAGTGGTACAACTTCTAAAAACGTGCTATTTTGTGTTTCCCACCAAAACTCCCTAGGAAATTTCAGTAAAGCTTCTACCGCTTTACTGAATCGACTGACATGACTCATGGACTGTATTGACTATATATTTGGACTTTGACTGGACTTTGGACTTGACGATTAAGAAATACGGTGTTGAGGATTGAAACGAAGGTTCTATTTCCCGCGTTTTTAACTTGACACTGGCAAATGGTTATATAAGCCGATGTCATATATAAATAATAAATAATAGAACTTTTTTTAAGCTATTGCATAGCTTCTATCGCGGGCCTTGAGCGCGGGGACCGAATCCAGAAATTCCGTAACGAAAAAACCTCACGCTCCCCACTCCGACGGGCACGGAGGTGTGGCTTGAAGGCCGTGCATCGTCTAACGTCGTTTCAGTTCGGCAGTCTTCGACACGGCGTTGTGTGCGTGCGATTAGACGTATTGTACGACTCTACGAAACTCGCACGAATCGAGACGAGCTGCTCCGAAATCGGACGAATACATAAGCAGCTGTTTATGAGAAAGTATATAGGTGTATAGGTATTTATGTACAACAGTGAATAGCTGTACTTGTAAAATTTGTGTATAAAGTGTTTTGAATATGAATGAACAAAGTGCATTTATTATTAATGAAGAAAGTCACGAAAAAATAGTGAAAGAAAAGAAATACTGCATAAATAAAATAAATAAATAATTATAATTGCATAAGTTGATACAAAATGCTATGCAATAGCTATACTGCGGCAGTCCCCGAGTGCCACACGTCTTTTTTTTTTTAACTTTGGTAGTACCTATAGCTGCCCCATAAGAACTTCAAGTAACAAGTGGGAATGGGCTTCATTTTGACGTTTGAATTTTTTTTATCACAATTCTTAAGTCAACATTTTGACATTTTAACTTTTTAAATTATATTTTATAAAGTTCAAACGAATAAAGTAATGGCACAGATTAATAAATAGTTAAGTACTTACGTAACATATACATCACTTCCGTACAGTAGTGAAAATACCTACGCTAATTAGCCTACAAAATCTTAATAATAATATCTGCTTTTTGCAGCGAGAAAAAATGTACGATGTTTCGGCAATTCAACAAAAAGAACAAAACAGTTTTCTGTATTCCTGGGTTATGGACGTGTATAATACTTAGAGCATTAAATGTATGTAATAAGAATCTTAAATATATCTATAGATAGTATAAAAGTATTAAAAAGATTGTACCTTTCTGTTATCTAGTACCCGTAACACAAGTTCATCGAGAACTTAGCACAAGGATAGATTGACGTTGTTAAAAACCGTCCATAGATATTATTACTATTTCCTTTGAAGGCAAAATTAGAATCTATAGCAATCTTTAACTACACCTATGCATTCATATCCATGATTGCGGAAGTTAGCAGAAGTGGACAAACAGACGAACGAACGAATAGAAGGACGAACGGAGCAAAACTATAAGGGTTGTTTGAAGTATTACGGAACCGAGCGATGAGTTCGCTATTTGCTGAAAACACCAAGCATGTAGAAGCGGATTGACCGTCGGAGCCATTGTGATTGTGATGAAATGCTATCCATAATCCACCAGTTTTTCCATTTGAAAAGTACTTAACCACTTAAGAATTTTGCATATACCTGTTACCGTTAAAAGGCACGGGCCCTAAGGCCAAAGACATTAGAGTTAATCCGGCCCTGCACACACGTAACCATATATGTGTAGACGTGCCAAAAAAACTTCAAACTTAATAATAAAAAAGACGTGTGGCACTCGGGGACTGCCGCGGTAAAGCTATTGCATAGCATTTTGTATCAACTTATGCAATTATATTTATTTATTTATTTTATTTTATTTATGCAGTATTTCTTTTTCTTTGATATTAATTCAAGTTACACTTTTTGAGCGTGGTGACCGATAAGAAAACAAATTTTTCTTTTATTAAATAAATAAAAAGTTAATATTGTTTAAAATATTTTTATTATTTTACAATACATGTGGGTTTTAAATTATTATTTTTTACAATTACTTTCTCATAAACAGCTGATTATGTATTCGTCCGATTTCGGAGCAGCTCGTCTCGATTCGTGCCAGTTTCGTAGAGTCGTACAATACGTCTAATCGCACGCACACAACGCCGTGTCGAAGACTGCCGAACTGAAACGACGTTAGACGATGCACGGAGCGTGAGGTTTTTTCGTTACGGAATTTCTGGATTCGGTCCCCGCGCTCAAGGCCCGCGATAGAAGCTATGCAATAGCTTAAAATATCTATATCTACTTTAATTATATTTTTATTATATCTGTGTTTAAATGTGTGTGTGTAGTTTATTTATTTTTATTATAATGTGTATTATAATATTATGTTAGTCGTAAGTATACATTTGTATAGAACTAATATTACTACAATTTTTCTCTTACTGCAGCAATGGTTGTCTGGAAGAAACCATTTTAAGCGGTAAGACCGCCATTTTGCACATTCTTTTGTTTTAAATTTTATCTTAAACTATGTATTGCATTTTTGTGCAAGTAAAGATTTTTTTTATTTATTTATTGCAATTTTATTTAAGAACGCTCTTTCAATTTTGTCTGGCTGGAAACTATTTCCTACAAAAAAAACTACTAAGAATTAAAAGTCTACTAATGATGTCAAAAACTACTAAATTTAGTTGTTGAACTACTACACTGCAGCCATGCACTGCACAATAGTCACAATATGTCATTTCGACGCGTAAACGTGGGAACGTAGGTACGGTGCCAGTGCTCTGGCAGGCGTAGCGCCTGGTAATGGGCCATACTCATGGTCCAGCCTGCAAGTCCAGCACTTGTGCTAATGGCCGTTATTGGTGTCAATAATGTTTATCATTTTTCCCTACAAGTCCGGTTCAAGGCCGCGATATTGGATTTGCAGGCTGGACGGTGAGTAAAGCGGCTAACTTTATTATCTAGGTTTATTATGTTTGTATGTATGAGCAAATGGTTAAAAATAAAACAAATATGTATTATTATTATCAGTTTATTTTAATTCAATGCTGACGACTATATCCTTACTTAAATTATGTATCTATATCACACGCTGGAAATGAAACGCCGAAGAAAACATTTCAACACATGAAATACATTCCTCGTAGCATGTTCCCATAAAGAAATAATCTCTTCCATTTAAAAATAACAACACTAGCTCAAATATTCACAACTTCCTACCTAACCTATTAAAAATTTAACGCCCAATAGCTATAAATACAAATATATTATTGCTGTCGCGACCGTAATACTAAAATTAATCTTATCTAGTTCTATACATTTATCTCAAAATGAGTATTCGTTTTCTCTTATCTAAATCGTCTAGTCTAGCCTTACCTATATCATGGAGACTAGGGGTAAGGAGAAGCATCTCTTGAAGATAAGTGTCCTCCAAGGTGTGTGAAATAGGTGACGTTATTATTGCAAAAGTGAAAATGATATAGAGGGCGATTGACTAACATTTCCAGCGCCTGGAAGCGACTGTACCTTTTATTTTCTGGAGATTGTAAGTCTGTCATCAGAAGTGATTATCCCCATCACTAGACTCAATGACCTTAGATATTAATATTGCTTTATAAAGGAGGAGCTCTCCTTGTTTTAGTACAAATTAACTACTAAAGCAACCATTAGATGGCGTGCTAGCAACAATAAGATTCGCCATATACAAATAACGTGATAGGAAAATATTTATATCTGTTCGTGATTTAGTGAGGGGTCTATATGATCTATATAACGTAACCTAACTAAAGTCCCTGTTATATAAATAAATAATATGTAACTAGTATATTGTACAAAATTTGTCATCACTGGAACTCTTCTTTTATAATTTGAATCACATCTGTTCACAAACTGTGATACTGTGCATATTATTATTAAAAGTAAGGTTGTATGTGAGTGCACAAAAGTTATGAAATTAATGAACGAACAGGCATTTAAGACAAGAACGTGCAGACCTTACCGTTTGCATATTGTTTGTAAATTGGGCCTGTTCATGCAGAACAACCTAGCGTGTTTGGCCAGCTTAAGTATGAAGTGAGTAGCTGATAGTTACTAGTGTACGTACGCACATGAAAAATAAAGATTAAAATATATGTACTATAATGTAATACTGCTTTCTTCAATCATAAGATTAAAATAAGAGAAAAGCACCAGTGATGTCTTAAAATTAATATTATGTGCACTTAAATTCTTACAGCATACAATCGATAACATGGTGAATAGCCTTCAGCATAACATAATCTTAAAATTATTTGTAAGTAAATAGAATATAAAAAGATTGCTAAATTATTCTAGCTACGTAACAATGATTTATAGTAATTTGTACGTATGTTCTAAGCTTCATATGTAATATTAATTAACAATAAAACATCCATTTTGTGTGTCCTGCTCAAATTATTTTGTATAAAATTTTGTTTTGTAGCTAATATTAAATGCATTCAGAATTGCCATTAGATGGCAAAAACCATTATGGTACTTACATATTTTAAATTATAAAAATAAAAAACTTTAAAGACTATAGAGTGCCATGGACATAATTTCTCACGGTTCCACTGCAAGATCAACACGGATTATGAGCATTAAGGGCCACCCTCACGGTCCAGGCTGCAAATTCAGCAGCCAGTCAAAAGTGTCAATTAGCCGTCAACAGTGACGCTGATATTTTTGCTTAATGCTCCGCTTCAATTTTTGACGTGCTGGTTGACGCTGGACCGTGAGAATTCCCTTTACACTAAGTGTAAAGTACAAGTACAGTACAAGTCTTGTCCATGGAAAATGGTCACTTGTAGTGTTTTGGTTGTGGTCAACAAAAATTTTGTGTTATGTGGGATTTGTAATATGTTGTGTAAAGGCCATACTGACTGTCTATCCTTCAAATTCAATGCCGCGGCCTTGAAGCGGACTTCAGACATGTAGGCAAAAATCATTACGGCCCTTTACATGCAAGAGTAGAAGTTTGTTTAAAGTCTTAAATGTGTTAAATTTTAACATAAAGTTTATTTTAAACAAGATTTCAACAACAATCTATTATACTGAAGACATAATATTTATAAGCTTAGTAGGTATCAAACATAATGCTACAGATAGTTCAACTCATCTTTGCGCGTGACGCTATGTGTGCGTGCGCTTGTAATTATACAGCTTTAATTTGTGTGGCAGTGACGCAACCGCCGTCGTCCGAGCAACATGTGTTCTTATCGTTTTTTTTGCGTGGGTACAGTCATTAAGAAAATGTCTAGCTCTTCACGGAGAAAATGTTTAAGGAGTCTGTAATAATGTATGAATCTTTAAAAAATAATATTTTTAAAGTTAACGTATTGTTATTGTGTTAGACTCGTGAAACTATTGCCAAGGTATACGAATTTATGAAAAAGGATGCGACAGATCTTTTGCAACTAGTAAATGATCCAGTTTGCAGCGCAAGTTCAATTTTAATATCAAAATATTAAAATTGTAATATTTATACAAATAAAAATATATTTTACAAATTAAGTTTTTATTTTAGTTGTAATAAATGTTTCTGTATTTTGTACTTCACTGTACCTCTTGTCACGCACACAAAGTCACTGTGCATATACAAGGTTAAGGCACACATAATTCCGCGCGCAAAGATGAGTTGAACTATCTGTAATAAAATTATGTTTTTTGTTTTCTTTTACGTAAAATGTTTGAAATATAAGTTGAATGATTTGTCTAAAGATGATGTATAATGTATAATATTTATTTATTATAGTTATAGCTTATTTTATTTATTTAAAATCATAGATCATGTAGAGCCAACAGTTTAAAAATTAATTCGTTACAAAACGGGATTTACTATCGATTTCACAACCGTTTGCAGTTCACCTTATTATTACTTTCGGGCTATTTAAAATGTAAAACATCAAAAACTAAATTGCAAACGAAATGTAAAACATCAAAAACACGTTGATTCAAAGTAACGTTACCTACTCGCGTATCTAGATAAGTGTAAAAAGCGCAAAAAATAAAAACACAAAATAATGTTAGTGAGCGCCATACTCACCGTCCAGCCCGAAAATACAATACCGCAGCCTAGAAGCAGACATGTAGGCAAAAATAAAAATGATTGACACTAATTATGGCCATAATAATTAGTACCGGTGCTGGATTTGCAGGTTGGACGGTGAGTAAAGCGCCTTAGTCTATGTTTAAACAGGGCGCTTAACATCCATTTGGATAAAAGATTTTATTGATTAGGTACTGGAATATTATTTCACCATCTAATATGAAAATTGCACCATTAGATTTAATTTATAATATTTTCTTTTTTTGCAAAAATTTACGAAAATACGCACACTTACATAATACTTTTGCCAAGTGTCAACTGCTAACCATCGTTGTTTTTGAGCAACTCAGATTATTACTTGGTAACATTAAAACCGACAAACAATCTCTCACCCCATTTATACCCTCAACGTTCCGTCGCGAGTAAAAAAAGAAGGAAGTTTTTTTTGTTTCTGGTATCATTTGACGCACACAGATTGCGTGTACCGAGTGCTTCTCGAAAGCATTACGCACACATGTTTAAAATGTAGCATCAATCCATTCGTATCGAGCGTTACATCTGGCTATATTTATTTGATATGAGTTGAGCAAAATAAATGTTAGTTGATGCCTTGTTAGTATAAAACAACTTCATTAAACAAACAGTACCCTATGCTTGTGATATTCGTAATTATGACGATTTGTGAAACTAGTACAAAAACAACAGACATTCGTTTACTATATTGAGTAGGTTGAAATTTCCTAGGTGCCCTAAATTCTGAATCACCTAGGTATCACATTATACAGGGTTAGTGTTAAGATACAGACTGTGAGCGGCGACGGCAGTTGCTGCGGCTGGCTATTCGGCTCGTCTTGACATTTGCCTGGAAAAGTTAAAAAAAATATTTTCAAATTATTTTAATTTTTTAATGAAAAAAAAAACTAAAGTGCGGTCGCGGAGCACGTACAATTTCGTAAATTGACTCATCGCTGCTTGTCTCTTTTACTCGCGCTAGAACATATTATTATTGCTATCGCGTTTACGCAGGTATACCAATTTACTACATTCGTGTGCAATAAAGTAATGACTTTATTTGTGAGTCAGTGTCAGTTTTCAAAATTGAATTTTATTCACTACACAAGAAGATACGCTTTCATTGCAAGAGTTCGAATTTCTAGCTGCACTGAGCTGCCTAGCGCAGCGCCGCATTTGCAATGAAACTTGTGTCTTCTTGATAAGTGAATAAAGTTTAATTTTGTATCGCTATCTTAAAATGCAATGGCGAGTGGCGTCTCGGTGTGAGCCGACCCTTAGTTGAGATTAATAGCTATAAATAGCACAGATACCCTTCAGCAGTAGATACAATATTATGTCGTTCCTTATTCTCATTACGACACATGCTAATGGGTAGAAAGCATTGAGCTGATATAATAATATGAGAGGAGACGGCATAAGCAACTGTGCACTGTGATTTCTACTCGGCCCCAACGTCATCACAATGGTCAAATCAAAAACTAAATTTATTATAATTGTTCTAGACTTAGCGTCGGTTAAATTAGAAATTTCACTTGCCAATAGATGGCGTTTTAAGCTTTGATCACGAGGATTCAAAATATAATTTTATACGTACTAACTGAATTATTATTTTTTCATTTATTTAGGAACAAATAGTTATTTAATACAAAATATTTTTACACTAAAAAGGTTTCCTTTTCTAACATTTCTTTCTTGTCTCCGCGTCACAAAAATCTCTATACTTCTAAGTAGCTGTATCTACAATGTTATGAATTATTTTGTATAAGAACACAACATCACAAACTAGACGGCGCTTTGCCAAGGGAGGTATGTTATATCTCGAAATTGAAGATTCGTTATCAGTATATAAGTTCCCCATTCTAAATTCCAAGCACTTCAAAAATTATTTCTGTAGTGTTTCCAATCTCTCAGAGTGAGTTTTATATTGCGGAGACCACACCGTACTAGCGAACTCTAAGTGATTGCGGATATAGCTATAATATAGTATCTTGTAGGTCAAATAATTTTTAAAAGGCTTAGATATACGCAGAATAAAACCCATTTATTTAAAGGCCTTAGCTAAAAATTTATTAATGTGTGAAACAAATGTAATTTTAGAGTACATCAAGACACCCAGATCGCGAATCTCTGATGTTCTTTTTAAATATTAACAACCAAGTTTATATTTAAATAAAATCGGTTTACGTTTGAGGCTAAAAGTAATGATATTGCATTTATCAGGATTAAGGAAACGGTTATTTTTCTCACATTCATTTTCAAAAACCGTTATATCATTTTGAAGAAGTTCACAGTGGTGTGTGTTATGGATAACTCTAAATATTTTTGTATCGTTGGCATATAAAGAAGGGTGTAGCTATTTTTTAAAACATTACTTAGATCATTTATGTATAGAATAAATAGTAGTGGTGCTAAATGTAACCCTTGAGGTACACCATAACAACAACCTGACACCTGTTATTTACATAAGAACTTAAGCAGCGAAACAGATCGCCGTGGACACCAAGTTTCCAAAGTTTTAATAATAAGGTGTAGTGAGAAATTTTGTCGAAAGCCTTAGCAAAGTCGGTGTACACGGCGACTACTTGATATTTTTTATAAAAGGCATCGCGAATAATTTCCGTAAAAGATAAAAGATTACTCACATCGCTACGTCCTCTATAGAAACCCTGTTGTTGCGGAGAAATAAATGGACGGACAACAGCAAATAGTTGTTGGGCAATAATGTCTTCTAAAATCTTTACAAATACATAGATCTTAGAGATGGGTCTGTATTTTTCTATATCAACGCTTAGAGAACCCTTGGGAATTGGAGTTATCCAGGCCTTTTTCCATGCCAAAGGAACACAACCTTCTGATATAGATTTTTTTATACAAAATTAAGTTAGATTTTTTATACAAAAGTTAGAGGACTTGATAGTGCAGATGCACATTTTTTTACGAGAATCGGATGTACACTATCAGTTCCAGCTCCTTTTTTTGGATCAACTGATTTTTTTTTTCTAAGTTTTCAGTGATCTCAATAGTTCCAATGTCAAACAGGGGATTACTAGGCGGCTGTAGATTATTAATGGGCTGAGCGTTCACCGTTGGGGTACAAAAACTGAATGAAAGTGTTCATTAAGCAAGTCAAATATAACTCTTCCATTAGTGACATATTTATCTTTATAATGCATTTTTTGTGGCAGTTCACCAAAATTAAAGTTCGACTTTACATATGACCATAGGCATTTCGGGTTCGTCTTAATCATTTCTTCGGAGTCAACTATATATATTTTTTATAATTTCAAGTTCCATTAATTGTGAACGTTTTCTTAATAATTTAAAAGTTTCAAAATATAAAGGGTTATTGTAAAGCTTTCAGCGCTTATGATATTTTCTTTTTTCATTAAGTAATTTTCTTAGAGGTTTTGTGTATCAGATGGGACAGGATTTAGTGGAAGATCGCACTACGCGTTAAGGAATAATTTTATTTAATTGATTATTTAATACGTTGTAAAATTTAAAAATACATTCATCCATGGACAGTTCTTAAAGAAATAAATTCCAATTTATTTTTAAAAGCTTATCATTTATGCTATCAAAATTTGCTAGATTAAAATTATATGCGGTATTATTTTTTGGTTTGAGATAATCTTCTTTAAATCTGATATGGTAATTGACAGAGATTTATAATGGGAATCATCTGAAGTTAAATGATCGTCACAACAACAACAGATCAAGAATTCGATCGTTAATATTTTTAACGAAATTATGTTGTTTTAAATTTGTAAAAGCCATAAATTCATTCAAATGTTGTACTGACGTATTGTTATTTGAGGTTAAGGAAATATTTTTATATGAGCAATTCCATTCAGCGTCAGAAATATTGAAATCTCCTGTGACTAGAAAAATGTAATTGGGATAATCCACTATAAGTTGGTTTGTTATATCAAAAAATATACCAAGGGCATCACGATGTCCAGGACCATGGGGAATGTAAATACAGCCAATATTGAGGGAAGATTTATTGCGGTTAGTCAGTGGTATAGAGGTCCAAATACATTATGAGGCAGTAGGGGATGGGGTAGGCCAGGT
The DNA here is from genome assembly GCA_963565745.1 of Phengaris arion. Lineage (NCBI taxonomy): Eukaryota > Metazoa > Arthropoda > Insecta > Lepidoptera > Lycaenidae > Phengaris > Phengaris arion. The sequence continues at coordinate 4,123,736 of OY751439.1, read as the reverse complement.
ACGTTTAAAAGGGCGAAATGCGGATCTTGTAGCGATAATCACACCACCACCGCGAGGGACCACGCTCGCTTCGGAACGATCGCATTCTGTTAAGTAAATAAAGTCATATTCACTATGAGCGACCATAGATATAAATGTTTGAGATTTTGTTCGTAAGCCCCTAACATTTTGGTAATATCCATTATTTAGTGTTCACATTGTTAATAATTTTTTTTTTTAATATTTTAAACTGGTCAATACGAAAAAGAAACCTTGATAATCACAAATCACTAATTAAAAATCTAATGTTTTGCAAACAAGTATGAAAAAGAATATTTTGTAACATAAGCTTAAGCCTGTACATATGTAAGAACAAAAATAATAACTACAATTGTATCGAGTAATATTGGTATCAGAAGAGCGATAAATATTTAGAATTTTAAGTAAGAATAGTCACTTCAATTTGTCTAGATCAATATTCGCTTCAGAAGAAGTTTTTTATTTGGAGTAAGATGGTCGTTCACATACAGGTTAAGTGATGGGCCCGGAAGGCTGTCTGCAGTAGTAAGACCACGACGAGCGCGGACCGCTGCCAGAATGCCATCCATGCGAATACGCTGAATAAACCTGACTTTATTGCCGGTGGTCTAATATCCGCAACACTGTCTGTGGTAGAATTGACGCTTGGCCTACCAAATCATCTCCGTGCTGCTTTGTTTTCACTGCTAAATTTACAGTAACTGGTCTCTGATATACCGGCAAGCATAATGAAGGACTCCAAGACAGGTATTACATGTAACATAGTCGGTAGCATCTTCGTTGCACTTAATGCAAATCATATTTAAGTGAATTAAACTTTATAAACTGCTGTTAGTATTTTTTTGGCAGTATTAGAGGAATATTTTTTTTCCTTCACTGGCAACACTAATAATATATTATTTTAATCATCATGCGTACGGAATTTTTTGCAGCACTTCCTTAAAGACTTTTGAGTCGTAAAGCAATATTTAGCTTTTCATGTAATCTGGCGTTTAGTGCCATCTAGTGCGAGATAGCAAAACTACTGAGTAAGGTCGATAACGAACGAAGTACGTAGTTTTGCTACTGACCGGTAGATGAGTGGGCGCATTCAGACACACCCTCGGCCCGCAAAATATCACGCTATGTTGCATACTGAAATCTACTTACAAGTTACAACACCTCTTTTGTATTTTGATTTCTGATTTCAGTAATAGTAGTTAAGTCAATCCATCCACATCCAACTTTTGATGAAGTTTTTCGTACACAAATTACATTAAATTCTATCATATTAAGATATAACTTATTTTCATGACAATAAAGTTGTAATTCGTACGTCGTATTAGACAAACAACCAAAATTACAACCAAACTACAAAAAGCTGTTGGCTTTAGTGTTCCTTCCATTAATATTTTTCTTCCAAGGTTGAGACAGTTTTTTTTTTCATTTTGCTGACTAAGATCAGAGTTTAGTATTAGCAGCAGGGCAACACCACAATATAAATAATATTTTACAGTAGACCATCATCACACAAGATCGGCCGAATCAGCGCGCGCACACATACGCGTCGTTTACACGGCCGCTAACGAAACCTCAAATAGCAGAAGTGCTCCCGCGCGGTCAAGACTTGTCGCTGCATTGAACGACTAACGAGGTACGACTAACAGGTAAAAATTTCAAGGTCACGGCTGATTTTCGCTACTGTACATAATTTATTATGTGGCAACACTAACCAGCAAACGCCGCATCCATCACCAGCGGGGAGTCCGGCGGCGCGCGCTCACAGTTGGCGGCGGACCGTGCGAGTGATAAGGCGGCCCGACCCTCGCGCGACACCCAGCAGTAGCGCCGCGCCGCACCGCTGTCGCGCGACACGGGCGTGGTCACGACGAACGAGAGACCGTTCTCGTACCAGCCGCCGTGACACGTGTACGCTGAAAAAGAATTACGAAGATTATTGTAGCTATAAAAATAACGTTTAATGAAAAGAAATCTGTTCTTCGGGATCAGGAGGTCGATTCTGCTAATTAAATCCTGCAAGAATATTACAGTTACGATCTAGTCCCAATATTATTAGATTTAGACGACCTCTGTGGCTCAGTAGTTCAGCGCGTTGGTGCTCAAGCCGGGGGTCGCGGGTTCGAATCCCGCCGAAGGAACAAAAAGTTTTTCTTCGTTCCTGGGCAGGGACCGGAACCGCTTTCCCTTTTAAGGGTTTTATCAGGGTTTTTGGAACGGCTGAATATTTTAAGTTGATTAAAAACCCTATGATTTGATGTCCCATTCGTTCCACTTACCATTTAAAATGGTAACCTTTTTAAGGGGTAACCCACAAACAATTCAAATTGTTACCAATTCACAAAAAAACCCTTATGAAGGGGTAACCCTTTACAAAGAGGTTACACATATAAAGCGCTTTCCTGCCTCACATCTCAAGCGAGTTTCGTATTTATGTGTACTACGGTAACTCCTTTTTGCTGTACACGAAGGCGCGGCGTCGGCGCGTGGTACACAGCACATCAAACGTCGCGCCGCCTATTCATTCGAAAGTACGCCTTATTAGTATAGTAGTACAATCTTTGTTGTTTGAAATGCTCGCCGAACCGCCTGCCACCCGCCGCCGTCGCACCCCCTGTGCACTGCTCGCTGTGCACGTTGCGAACTTGTTGACACTTGTTAGTTGTTTGTTTTTGTTGCATCATTCTTTGATTAATTCCGCGCGGGCGCAATCCAAAAAATATTTTCCATTTCTCGTGGTTTTTCATTCATATTTTATTTTACTATGCCTCCACCAAAAAAAGATGCAGTTCATAGATATTTTGATTATGAAGAGACTAATAGTAATAATCACAGCCAGTGCCGGCTATGTAAAAAGAAAATTAAGGTAAGTACATATTCCACTACTAATAAATATACTTAGTGCTTATTTAGGTACTGTCGAACTCGCCACGCCGGTCGCCTCGGTCACGCCAGGCAGTATTCGATACTATACTAGAATTATTTTAAGCAATTTTGTCCAACGGTTGCAGAAAAAAAGTTTTTAAATCTATTTTTTTATGAAATTACCACTTTTCATCACAAATCTGGCTGTAGTTTCGACCAAAATTAAAAATGTTTAACTTTGTTTCCTGTAGGCTGTATATGTATGGCACGTTATCGGGTTAAAAGACTTTGACCAGTGGTCCCCAACCTTTTTTTCATACGGGCCACAAATATGTTTTGGTCTTGGTGTCGCGGGCCGCAACAAAAATTTTTTAGGGTTAAAAAATAACGTTCTTCAAAATTAACGATTTAAAAGTGGAAAAAATTTTCGACTTTTCGAAAAATTTTCACGACTTTCACGACGACTTTACATTATTTTGCCGGTGGGTGTGAATTTCAAAATAGTTTAACATCACGCGGGCTACAGATAAAGTCCCGGCGGGCCGCATGCGGCCCGCAGGCTGCGGGTTGGGGATAGCTGACTTTGACGGTACTAGTCGGCGAGACGCGGCACAGTGGTTCCAATTCCAAAATTCGTGGACATAGACCCCGAAGTCGAAATTTCGACTTGATTTTTTTTTCTGTGATAGAAAACAACATTTCAAACAACTTTTACTTTTGTACAATTCTTCGAAAAACTTATATTTTTCAAGATATAAAATAAATTAAAAAAAATTGTATGGAGAAAAACACATTTTATTTTTTTTCTTCAACTGCCGTAGTTTGCGGGGTGTTTTGAGGCATAGGCGTATTAGATAAGGTGACAAGGAATATAAAAATAATTTTATTTGGTCTCGCAGAGTGCGGCCGCGCAAGAAAATTAAGTTTAATTTTTACAAAAAATTAAATGTTTTTCGTAATGTTGTTCTTCTTTTTTGTATTTTTACTTTTAATTATATCATCTAAGAGTGAAATATCCTATCAAATACTATAAAAAATGGTTTTTGTTGAAAAATTTAATTTAATTTTATTCATTATTTTTACAAAGTTAAGACCTTTTTTAGGAATGATTTGTTACTTGTTAGCAGGATTAAACGTCTGTTTAGTTAAAGAAAATGCTATATCATAACAAGAGGGTCTGAAATGTTTTGAGACTCTATAAACATTACTTCTTCTTCTATAACATCATCAACATCATCGTTGTGAAGTAATTGAACTGCTTCAGGGTGTAAATTATGATGCGATAATTTGAAGAATTTAGGTCTAATATTGGAAATGTGTGGATCAGAGCTAATCAAAAGACCTTGAATAATATCTTCGTTCGTCTGGATCCTTCCTATTTTCCGTGTATGTCCCTCTATTACTTTTCTGAAATCCTTATTGCTAGCTTCTGATGCTTCTTCTGATAATATACGAGGGCGGGTCAATAAGTCCGTGACTTTTGGAATAAAACACAGATTTTTTGATAAATAAATCATTTTATTTTTCAACGTAGTCCCCCTTGAGCTCTATACACTTTGTCCAACGCTTCTCCAATTTTTTTATCCCTTCCAAAAAATATGATTTGTCGAGGTCCTCAAAATAGGCCTTTGTTTGCGAGATGACTTCATCATTGGAGTCAAATCTTTTTCCACCGAGCCATTTTTTCAGGTTTGGGAACAAGAAGTAGTCACTCGGAGCCAAATCTGGAGAATAGGGTGGATGTGGGAGCAATTCATAGCCCAATTCATGGATTTTTGCCATGGCAACTGCACATGTGTGCACCCTTGCATTGTCTTGGTGAAAAAGAACTTTTTTCTTGGCCAAATGAGGTCGGTTTTTTTTCAAATCCTCATTGAAGCGGTCCAATAAGTTGGCATAATATTCCCCATTAATTGTTCTTCCCTTTTGAAGATAGTCAATGTGGATTATCCCACGTGCATCCCAAAAAACAGTCGCCATAACTTTATTGGCTGACAAACCCACCTTGGCCTTCTTTGGCCCCGATTCACCCTGTAACCCAATAAACCGAAACCGAAACCCACTGTTTTGACTGTTGTTTGGTCTCTGGTGTGTTGTGATGGATCCATGTTTCGTCCACGGTTACAAAACGGCGCAAAAACTCCTCCATATTGTGATTAAACAACGCCAAACCTTCCTGTGAAGTTGTTACACGATTGCGTTTGTGGTCGACTGTGAGCAAACGCGGCACCCATCTTGCGGAAAGCTTTGTCATGCCCAAGTGATCATTCAAAATTGAAACCACTGAGCCATGCGAGATGCCTATGGCTTCCACAATCTCTTGCACTTTCAATCTTCGGTCGGCCAACACCATATCGTGAATTTTTTCGATTGTTTCGGGTGTAGAGACCTCAACTGGGCGTCCAGGACGTTCGGCATCTTCAGTGCTTGTACGGCCACAACGAAATTCAGTAAACCACTTTTTTACCATTGAAATCGATGGTGCAGAGTCCCCGTAGTATTTATCAAGCTTAGCCTTGGTCTCGGTAATGGTTTTTTTTCGCAAAAAATAATGCTTAATAAGCACACGAAATTCACTTTTTTCCATTGTTTCCTTAAGTTACTGGATAGTCTGATAAAGATAGCTGTAAAACACAAACTAACTGACGCAGCAAGTTCAAATTTTGATAGGAGTCAACTGACAGATGCCTGTTGACAGGAGTAGTGTTGCTTTTTCAGTAAGGAGGTTAGAAATTCAAAAAGTCACGGACTTATTGACCCGCCTTAGTACCTAGAAAAGGAATTTAATTTCATTAGAGTAAGCCAAAGAATAACAAATCACTATATTATATTAAATAAAAATGAAGTAATATTGGCTTACCTATGGGTAAAACTGAATAATGTTTGCAAATATCAGCACCATGTATCAGAAGTTTGTGGACGCTTGTTGGCATATAATACCAAGGGTAAAGCTGGACGTACTTTTCTGCTGTTTCTCTGCAGTATAATCTGAAGGCCTCAATATTTATCGACTTTCCTGAAGATATGGCTTGTAGAATCACGGAAAATCGGAATATTAAGTTTTCGTCAATTCCTGTGATTCTAGATGACCTTTTATAGTCATCAAAAAATCGCCTTGCAGTGTTTCCATCGTTTGTAGTTCCAAAACCCTGTCAATTGAAGAAAAAAATAGTTAATCATAGGCTTAAATTATAAAAATAAAAGCTAATCAAGTAAAAAAAGCATTCAATTCGCAAATGAGGTAGGTACCTGTATCACAATATCGATTAGTAATCCGGTTTGCTCACGATATTCTTGTTGTGTACACTCTTTCTTGGCTTTTTTCAATGTCTGGTCTCCAGCACGAGCACTCCATTTCTTGAAGTCCATATTATACGATATGTGAAGAAGACACTCCATACACCGAATTCTCATATGGAGTGAGGATAGACCATACTCGTAAATTTCTTCACGAAGTGACTTTTGAGCCAAGACATCTAGTTTATTCATTTGACTTGGTGTTGCCAAGCAAATGGGGCATGTTGCTTGCGATGGAACATCTGCTATTGTGTTTACCACTTTCCCATCAATCATCGTCATATGCAGTTCGTGGGATATCTCCGCATTATTATAACGCGTGGGAGTCAATTCTGCAATCGCTACCTTCATATCAGACTCTTCAGCCTTTATGAAATCTGAAGTTTCCGTTGAGAAGGTGAATTTGACTGGTCGACAGTAATAAGTTGAACAAGGAGCTGGATTCTCCCAAACAATCAACTCATTTCCATCTACCAGTCGAAGTGGGACGACACTGGTCATGACGTATATTGTACTCGGAAGCCTCTAGATTCCACCGTTGTTTATAGATACTCTGTGATGAGAAGCCGTCAAGACCCCACTTTCATATCATTTTTAACCCTTCATCATCTATGACCGGGTATACAAACTTTGCACTATCCGGTCATAGTCGATGTTTGTTCAAAATATTTTTATTGCGGGAGTTATTACAAATAGTAGGAATTTCTAAATAGAACGTAATGTGGACCGCTAAGACCAACCTCAACTCCATTTGAGCCCCCAAAGACCCTGCTTGGACCCCCAAGACGTTTAATCCCGCCAACAAATCCTCTAAGTAACAAATCATTCCTAAAAAAAGTCTTAACTTTGTAAAAAAATGAATTAAAATAAAATTAAAATGTTCAACAAAAACCATTTTTATAGTATTTTATGGGATATTTCACTCTTAGATGATATAATTAAAAGTAAAAATACATAAAAGAAGTAAAACATTACGAAAAACATTTCATTCTTTGTAAAAAAAGCGTTTTCATAAAAAAAAAATTAAACTTAATTTTCTTGCGCGGCCGCACTCTGCGAGACCAAATAAAATTATTTTTATATTCCTTGTCACCTTATCTAATACGCCTATGCCACAAAACACCCCGCAAACTACGGCAGTTGAAGAAAAAAAATAAAATGTGTTTTTCTCCATACAATTTTTTTTAATTTATTTTATATCTTGAAAAATATAAGTTTTTAGAAGAATTGTACAAAAGTAAAAGTTGTTTGAAATGTTGTTTTCTATCACAGAAAAAAAAATCAAGTCGAAATTCCGACTTCGGGGTCTATGTCCACGAATTTTGGAATTGGAACCACTGTGCGCGGTGGCGGCGTGTATCAAAGGATTTGTCGACTCTTTCTGATTCGTGGCGTCGGCTCTGCCCACTCGCTCACTCGCTGCGTACCCGCCTGTTAATTCGTTTTTTCGTCACTTGTCAGTGCGTCAGTTGGTGCTCGAGCTTGTGTTTTTTTAGACGTGCGGATAGTGTTGGCGCATAGCAGTGCCATACACGCATGTTATTTACATAGTTGGATAGCTTATTAAATGTAGATTATGGGGATACAAATAACTCAATACCGACAATAAGGTCCCTTCACGCTGATAATGACACAAATATCTACTTATACATAAGTAGATAAATATCTACTTATGTATGCTTTGTATGCTCGTTTTACGGCTTGCTTAGCAATAAGTAGATAGGTAATTATTAGTGTTCTGTGAGGTAATCAGTTACTTTCAAGAGCACGGCGAATACACTCCTTTAGCTCCTCAGTTGCCTACATCATTAAAAAATGCTCACTTTAATCACAATACATCACACGATCACTAAACTAGTACTCAAGCTACTACTAGCTACTACTAGCTACGCTAGTAACAAGCACTGAGTTGAGCGATCTGCGAGAGACGCGAAGAAACTAAATTGCCAACTAATATGAAATACCAATCACAAATCAGAACCAAAAATCGGACGTGTGTGGGGATAAAATCCCTTGAATAGCGGAAACCCAAACCAGGAAGCGCTTACGTTTTCTTTAGGGTTTCCCAGTTCATAGGGTTTATTAAGCGCTTAACTTACTTGAAGGGGTAACCCTTTCAAAGGAAAGCGGAAAGCCAAATACTGCTCGAACTGGGTTAAGCGCTTACCCTGTTTTAAAGGGGTAACCCTTTCTAGAAAAGGTTAGCGGTTAGTTTTTCGATATTGCTTAAATATCCCCTTTAAAAGGGTAACCCTAATAGCTGGGTTATCTTATAAACAGTGTTTCCTTAATTTTGGGATATTTTGTTAAAGGATTATCTATTTAAAGGGTATTCATATTAAGCCGCTTGTCGGTCCCTGTTCCTGGGTCATGGATGTGTATTAAATATGTGTATAATATAATAAAAATCTTAAATATATGTATAGTATAATAGTATTAAATATCCTTCCAGTTTTCTGGTATCTGTAACACAAGTTCTTCGGATACTTAGCACGGGGCCAGATTGACGTGGTGTGAAGCGTCCATAGATATTATTATTATTATTATTATGTCGAAACTGCAAAATGGTATTCTCATCAACGTCAAATCGCCGTCGAACCCGTTTTGATTGGTCCAAAGTCCAAAAATCAGTTTATGATATTATCAAGCCGATACATTTGTAATTCAATGAAAGTAAAGTGAAAGTGTGAGTTAATTACGAGAATTGGGATTCTGTACAATAACCGTAATGAAAATCAGTCTATATAATCACTGAATCTATTAATTCTTACAAACATTAGCTTTTATTTTTTAATAAAATGCTTATTAGTATGTACAATGTGTACATACCTGTCATGATCTCTTTATTTTCACATGTCGAGTAGAATTCCATGTTCTTCACAGAATTACACCCCACCTCCAGTCTACTGTAGACCCCTCCCGGGCAGGCCTCAGAATGCCTCCTACTCCTCAGTATGGGGGTCTCAGACATATTCCTAATGCTAAAATTGAACATCCTAGTGTGGTTAAGTCTACGATTATGATCCAGTACTGTCTTCTCTCTCTTATATATATGTTTGTCTCTGTCGGTCCTATGTTCGTCTCTTTCGGATCTATGCCCGTCCTTTTCGGTAAGTCCTCTCTTGTGGCGATTGTTTGAGATTATGTATTTCCCTGAATACGGACACTCCTTGGAATCCGGGTTGCTGGCTGGAAATATAAATTACTCTCTATTAAAAAAATATGATTAAAAGTTTCATTATAACCCAGCTCGACATCGAAAGTTGCACCCGTACAAATTCAACTCTTTAAAACCTTTTAAAGGTAAGGTGTACGAATTAATACACTAAGTTATTGCACGCTTCACGGCGATAGCATAAACTTTAATAACGACCGATCTTCTGTGGTGTAGTGTACAATTAGCCTTTACAATTGTGAATTTTTTTTCCCGGGATGTAAAGTAGCCTCTATCACAATCTACGATTTGAAGCATCTGTTTGCCATAATTTTATAGAAATCCTTTTAGCAGTTAACTTGTGACAGCCTTACAAACAATTGTTTTTACAAAAAAATACAAAATAGGACACGTGGACTTGTTGTCTCGCGACAGTTGCTCACCGACAAGCGTGACGTACGGCGCGGTGACGGCGTTGAAGTGGTGCGGGGAACAGGCGTCGTCGGGGCGGGGGGCGGGCGCGCCGCGCTGCAGCTCCGCGATGTGCGCGTCGCGCCGGTACAGCACCACGCACACGTAGCGGGACACGCTGCAACAGTGATCGACAGATTTAGCAACAGGGCAACATTGGTCAGCAACGTAGTAACAGTCGGCAGTTCCACTTCACACTAACAACGTCATCTCCCCGCCCGTAGAGTTCGCGTTTCGCTGCGAGAACGTGTAGTTCCGGCGTCCCTAGAATAATTTGTGTAAACAGTTCACACTAACCAGTGGTGTTGCCAGTGCGCGACAATAGCCACGGAGTTGCCACTCGGCGAGCTGGCCTTCACACTAACGCAGTACACCTTGACCTCCCCGCCCGTGGAGTTTGTGATGCGCAGCGTGGCGTTCCGCTGCGAGAACGTGTAGTTGCTGCTGTAGTCCAGCGTGTGCCAGGTGTGGGAAAAAGTCATCCATGCCGGAAACTGGCAGTTGAATTTTGTTGTCACTGGAAAAAAATACATTAAATTAGGTAACTGGTTTGGCACGCGACGATGACAAAAGACCAGACGGAAAGACCCAGGTCCCGTAGAGACTGGTACTTGTATGGGATGCTACGGCACCTCAAGTACTGCAGGCGCGGCCGCAAATCAGGCAGAGAACAGGGGATCTCTTATTTGAACCGTTTATGGTTTGAACGTGGGGTCCGGGTGCGCACAACCTATTGAGAGAAACATCAAATTTCATAACATTGTGTTGAATAGTTTTTTTTCTACGGCATTCAAGATGACCGCGGCGCAGTGAAAATTTAATCATGAAAAAATCGGTCATCATTTTGCTTCATTTGATGGTCTTACTCAAACAGAAATTAAAAACAGCCTGATTCTACATTGTGGGAGTCTGCACCTTCGTTTACAACATTAATATAATATTAGGCAGCTGAATTTAGACGAGTTCGGAGGAGCTCTGTAGTTAAACATCACTGCGGACGGCCGGTGAGATCCTTACGCCGAAAATGTAAAAAACACAAAAGTGTATTTGATGGTAGGTGACGAAATGTGTACACGATAGCAGACATGGGCATTTCCAAAAGTACCACACATTGAAGATTTGGATATGAGAAAACTGTTTACAAAGTATCTGCATCAGAGCGAATAAGACAGACATTTTGCGCGGTCCATACAAAAAGAGTCATTTGTTATGACTAGGAGCTAAGTGCTTGGCAATGATAAATATTGTGTTGAGGAAAGTCAAATTAAAAGTCAAATAAATAAAAATCTCTTTAATATCTCTCACTCTACCCACCTCTCTTCAGTGCCATGGTTCTGGAGCCCTCTGTGGCGCTGAACAGACCGTTGCACGTGGCGTCGCCGGACTGCGCCACGCGGTACTCCACGCCGCTGGCGGGGGTTGGCTGCTCCTTCATGTTGCTGCCCGACGCTGGAAATTAAGATATGTATATTGAGTAATTAAAAAAAAACATTACCAGGAAATGGGACAAGAGTGAAGGAGCCTAGGCTAGAATAATAACGCCTACCAATAGTAGGCTTTATTTTATATCGTCGGTGTAGTCTAGAACAGCTATACTCAACCTTTCATTATAAGGGCCACAAACATGTTTCAGTCGTTGTGTCGAGAGCCGCTAGCAATTTTTTTTAAATTAAAACGTTATTCCAGGTTAACCATGAACTTACTTTATTATTGAAAAAATAAGTTTTTACGAACATGTCTATGTTTAAATAAGTTTTAATGCGATTTTTCTAAATTGTGAACACATTTTCAAAGCTTTATCAAGATTTGAAATAGGGGGCCATATATAATATGGTGGTTGAGTATAGCTGGTCTATACTCTAGAATAATATTACGGCTTCATAGATAATCAGAATAATGCTTGTATTGTTTGTCGCCGAGTGACAATATCGAAGGCTGAATGCGGGGGAGGCCAGCAACATACTTACTCTGCTGATTATATCCACGGGCGGCGGTAGTCGCCTACCATGACCCCCATGAAGTGGTCCTACGTAAATCTTACCGATACCATTTGTCTTCTCATACACGAAGCATCTGTATCTGTCTTCGTTGCTCGTCGCGTGGTTGTGATGGATCTTCCCCACCAGGAACCTCAGGCTGCCCTCCTTCCACGTCGCCAGGCATTCCAGCTCCTCCACTGCAAATGTGCATCAAATCGAATTTAAATCTTTTTACTTTGTCAAAGGAAACGTGACGAATGGATTAAGGAAGGCGTGTGAAACAGTAGGATAAGAGGTAGATATATATATAAGAATTTTGCTGATTTAAAACAAATGCATGCCCTATTTGCTCATACAAAAATATAATCCAATAATTAGTAGTTACGTAGGCCTAAGCCAGGGACCTAAGGCACATAATACATAATAGTCACAGAATATATAACAGTACAAGTACAGAAGACCCACTCCGAAGAGTTATTTAAAGAAAGGGACTCTTGCTACGATACGATTAAGTTCAATTTAGATAACGCAGCGCTTGATGGCCTACGGTTATATTTACCTACAAGTTGCGTCTCTTTCTATCGCGTAACTCTTATCTTTTCTGACGAAATCAGGGTTGTCTCCTTTTAGAAAATAATTTAATCTGAATATTTAATTACAACTTTTTTTCTAGTACCTACCACTGTACTTTAGTGAACAAATTACTTTCCAAATAAACCTAAGGTAAGTGTTAACAGTAGGTACTTTAAATTAAATTAAATTAAGTAAATTCGCGCATACCTACTTACGTTTCCGATACCTTCACGGGAAGTGAGACAGGCCTAATATTACTCAATGATGTTAAATCACGTCGCTTTACTATTACTCTGGGTACTTTTGTCAACAAATGACTTTTCAAATCGATTTGTGATCAATCCAATCCATAAGGGGTCCCATATACAGTCCGGTTTTCCTTCAGTTCGGCCTGAACAGATGCAAAATCGTATCGTCTGTATGCAATTTCGAGATCACATCAGTTGGCCAGATGGACTGAAGCGATTCGTTCCAGTGTTGACTGCTCTGTTCTTGCGAAACTACTAAACTCGCGTCGATTTACACTAAAAACTACTAAAAGAATACTGAAAACTATCAAAAAAGCTCAACTTAGGAATCCCTAAAGCCCCCAAAAAACCACTGCATTATACGATGTATTATTATGATAAGGTGTACCTAAATTATTGTTTTTAGTTTTTTTTTGTACCTAACCTAGGCTATTTTGCATATGATTACTGTCCGGCTCTATGCTACTAAAACACTATTAACTATTAACTAAATTCCTACTAAGGATTATAACAATAAATTTTTATTATCATTATAATAAATACTAATATAAAATACTTAATTTAGTAGTAAAACTTGGTAAAATTACTAAGTTGGCTAAGTATTTACTGTAAAGCTAGCCATACTCGTAAAGATGTACCCGACAGGTTTGCCTTATTAAATTTTTTTTAAATGTAAAATAATAAACGGAAGGAACATTATAGCAGTAATCCAAAAAAATAATCTAACCAAGATAATGTCAGGACATGTCTTCCGTCTTGACAGGAGGGTTCCGTAACTATAAAAGCGTAACAGGTTTTTTTCAAAATACTTCAAAAGTTACTGTCCGATTTCTTTCAAAATAACTTTTCTAAAGAGTTTTTAGCATGATATATTAGCATGGAAACTTACAAGTTTCTATCTCCAATATTTTAGAATTGCTAGGGGGGGCGACCTACTTACAAACCACTTTAGAGGCCGATTACTCGAAAATGGTTGACTTTGTAAAAAGTCACGTATGAAAATTTTCACTTTGTAAATAAAAGCAAGGGTTTTTTTAAAATGCCTATTCAAAGATACCCCACACGATGCGGTGGAATGAAAAAATATTTTTTATCCCCACTTCACATGTATGGAGAGCCACCCCTAAAAAATAAAATTGTTAAGCTATTGCATAGCTTTCATCGCGGGCTTTGAGCGCGGCGACCGAATCGAGAAATTTCGTAACGAAAATAAACCTAACACCCCCCACTCCGACCGGCACGTAGGTGCGGCGTTGAAAGCCGTGCATCGTCTAACGTCGTTTCAGTTCGGCAGACTTCGGCACGGTGTTTGTGTGCGTGCGACTAGACGTATGCGTGTACTTACTATACAATAGCTTTACCACGGCAGTCCCCGAGTGCCACACGTATTTTATTATTTTATGATGCCTAAATCGAGATCTATACACATTATATTATAACTATACAACATTTCATCCATTTATATTCATAATTACAGAAGCTAGACTAGCTAGCGCGGACAGACAGACAGACAGACGGACGGACAGAGCGAAACTCTAAGGGATTTGATATTACGGAACCCTAAAAACAGTAACAAAGGTGCAGCAGTAATTAAAGAAATGGCAGGTTTGCCTGCACAGTTACCTAATACCTATAATACCTGTCAGGTGTCAGGGAAGCTTCAGCTGGTACTGTATGTCCAATAATATCTATATCTGTATGGACGCTTTTACACCACGTCAATCTGGTCCCGTGGTAAGTTCTAGAAGAACTTGTGTTACGGGTGCCAGACAACGGAAATATTATATTTAATATTTTTTATACTATACAATATGTACATACATTTAAGATTATTATAGTATAATACACATCCATGACCCGGGAACACAGAAAACTTTTTTCCCTGGCGGGATTCGAACCCGCGGCCTCAGAGGTTGCCAAACTGGAAACCTGCACAGTTTCGCAAACACACACGCTCCGGTTTAGCGGTACAACTCAACTGAACAGGCAAACCTGTCAAGTATACCGTTGCGTGTCTGGCTAGCATAAAATTTCATCGTTCAGTACTTTTTGCGTGAAAGACTCACAAACATCCTCACAAACTTTCACATTTATATTAAGTTCACAGTTGACTAAAAGCATGAAAGTCGCAACAAATGCAATATTTTATCTGTAAAGTCCTGAATATGTTTTATTGTGGCTGTCAGCGTGGAGACGGGGAATCTCGGAAATTGCTAAGACGTCATTTCGGGAGGCAGCTCCGAGCTCTCTTATCTACTAAAACTTTATTCGGCCGTCACTTGAAATAACACAATAATTGCGTTACGCGATTGTTCCAACGTTTTGCCGATTTGAGTTTGTAAGTTTTATATTAAGCGAGTTTAATCGAGGCTTGAATAATTGTGGAAACCCTTTGTCGTTTTAATTAACTTCCTTTTCACTTGTTTAATTTATTTATTAATATTTCATGGGACCCATAAATATCTTTGATGTGCGATCGCTGAATAAAAATTAACAATTGAACAAGAAGTTTTGCTAACAAAAAGATCGAAATCTTATGTGATTCGTAAAGAATAAAAAACTAGCCAAGTGCGAGTCGGACTAGTGCGCGATCCTTTCGAAAACGGCAAAATATCATGTTTGTTATAAAGAAGCCCCACTCGTGTTGCCCGCGACTTCGTGCGCGTAAAAGGAAAAACCGCGAAAACTGAACATTTTGCCTCAATAAAAAGTAGCCTACGTCCTTTCCCGTGGACTACTTCTACTTCTACTCCCGGTTCTACTCTATATCTGTGCCAAATTTTATCAGAATCGGTCCAGTAGTTTCGGAGCCTATTCAATGCAAACAAACAAACAAATTTTTCCTCTTTATTATAGTATTAGTATATATTATTTTATTCTATTAAATATTTGTTGTTATAGCGGCAACAGAAATACATCGTTTGTGAAAATTTCAACTGTCTAGCTCACGGTTCCCGAGATACAGACTGGCAGACGGACAGTCGGACGGACAGCGGAGTCTTAGTAATATGGTCCCGTTTTTATTGGGCACGGAACCCAAAGGGTAAAAACTATAAAAAAACTCTAAAAATCCGCATTTTAAATACACACACATAGTTTATTCTAAGGTAATTATTCGCTTGCGGCACCGTCACCTGTAACTTATCTGCTTGCGTATTTGCCACTAAATGGTACATTGAAAGCTCGCCTATTGTCTCGCCTTTTGTTTGTTTCGACACGCTCTATCTTTAAACTTCGGGTCGGTTCACACCTAGGCGTGACGATGCGCGCAATTTTTAAGATGGCGATTTAAAATTGTACTTTATTCACTAAACAAAAATATACATGTTTCATTGCATGAGTTGGAAATGCGAGCTGCACCGATCTGCACACCGCTCTTTCAATGAAACCTGGGCCTCTAGTCAAGATGCATTCGATAATTTCGACGGCGAAGTTCGAAAAGAAAAATGTATGGGATTTGACATAAGTCATCACTAAGTGACATGTTGCTTTCGATGCCTTAATATGTCAAATCCCAAACATTTTGTTTTCGAACTTCGCCGTCGAAATTATCGAATGCATCTTGACTAAAGGCCCTGTTTCTTTTTGTGTAGGTACAGTATGTCGATTCTGCTAATTAAATCTTAGATTAATACAGTTTCAATGCAGTCTCAATATGTTAAAACATCAAAATAGTATTCTCATATACGTCAACTCGTTTTGATTGGTCCAAACTCCAAAAATCAGTTTATGATTTCAGGACAATTCATTTAAATTAAATTGAAAGTCTAACGAAAGAAAGTCTCTATATACGAGGATTGGGGTTCTGAATAGTGAATAAAGTTTAACTTTGAATTTTGACCTATCTTAAATATCGCTATAATCTCGGTGTGAGTTGACCCTTAAACTAAACGGGTGACAGCCATCGCGACACGCCAGTCGCCGCTACGACTATTTTAGGAACGCATTTAAATGCATAAGAATGCTTATGTACGTACGCGTAAACGTATAATTTTCACAAACGTAATAACGCTTTTAATAACGCTTTGGCCGTAGCCATGTGTTTTGATTCGGTTCATTAAAATAACCAAGATTCAGTAAGATAATTGAATATTAATGGAGTATTGCATAAAGTTCGTTTTATGTTTATTTACTGCTGCTTTTTGTGTGTGTAAAATAAATTATTTGCAAGTACCTATGTTAAATTAAAACGTGCCTTTTGCGATAGACCAAATAGTGCAAAGGCCAAATAATACAAATGACAAATTTAATTAAATAATTCTATTTACAAAAGCGAATTCGATGAATCAGTTAATTAATATGGAACTTGATTATTTGATCGTTACGAGTACCTATGTCCAGGGGAACCGTACTTACATAGGTAACTACTTTGTGAAAATTTATTTCTTTATTTAATTGCACCGCATTTTAATATAATGTAAACCACATAAGATTATATTGTGACATAGTATCCCACGGGATCACTGTACTTTTTCGGCTTGAAAGTAGTCAATGTTTTAATCCTAAACTACTACCATATCTTTCATCGAAATCCGTTCACCCGTAGTTTTTGCGTGAAAGAGTAACACACATCCATCCATCACATTTATAACATTAGTAGGATATACAGCTACTCACCAGTACTCTCCGACCCGTAGACGTCAGGGCAGGCCTGGTAGTTGAGCAGGAGCCTGGAGTCTTCTGTGCAGCTCTCTATGGAGGAGGCCGGGATCTTGCAGTCCCCGTGGCCCCTGGAATGGGTACAACTGGCATATTGACTCAAAAAGATCATAATAAACAATCTGAAACCCATTTTTGCTATTCTTAAAATAAAACGAAGATACAAGCAATTTAAATTTACAATAAATAAAGAGAGCGATATATCAGCCTGGGAGTTGTGACTTGTGACGTCAAATGGCGTCACAAATCGTTTTGCGAGAAGTAGATAGGCAATATTTATTATTTTCTTTCATATATAATATGTATCTCACTGTGTCATTGGAATAAAGCTACAGACATGTATAATTAAATAAAATCTAGACTTTGTCACCAGACGCGACCCGACGCGAGATGGTCATAACATCGTTTTCGCCTCAAAAGACTATTTTCCACGAGAGTTTTCTCATCGGATCGTGATATATCACGCATCGTGTTGCGTCTACGTGAGATTAAAAATTATTCACCCCGGCCCCAAATACTATTTTGAAATATTAAATGAAACTAATACTTTACTCTGTTTATTCTTTGGAAATTCAACATTAAATTTAAAGGGCAACCATTGATACTGAGGCCAGTATAAACAAACAATTAAAAAAGTAGCCATACAATTTCTAATTAATTTGTTAACGAGAAAGTAAATACAATAATGACTTTGCGGACTTCCAATTATTATATTACTAACTTTTGCCCGCGGCTCCGCCCGCGTAAAAACAGTATCCCACGCAAACACTGTTCATTTTCATGATAAAATTAGCCTATGTTTTAAACCACAGCCTAAACTACGGCCATACTGAATTTCATCGAAATCCGTTCAGTAGATTTAGCGTGAACGAGTCACGAACATCCATCCATCCTTACAAACTTTCCTATTTATATTAGTAGTAATAAGTACTGAGTGGTGCCTCGTGGATACGGGTGTCCTGCCATTGCAAAATTAATAAATTTATCAAAATACGTAATTTATAATTTCACGTTATTGAATTCTGCACAATATAAAAAAAAAGAAACAGACACATGAGGAACAAAAGCCAATTTTATATGCTTTGTAACAGAAAAGTTGTTTCAAGAAATATTTTTCTCAATTTTCTTTCGTTCGAGTCTAGGATTTTATGGTATTTTCTTTTCATTCTTCTTACGCTTATACTGTATTGGCATATAAAAACACTACCCGAAAACCCCCTATTGTCGTTCTTAACTTACAGTTTCAATTTACTTTGATTGAATTATAAATGAATCGTCTCGATACCATAAATTGATTTTCGGGGTTTGGACCAATCGAAACGGTTTTGACGTTGGTTTGACTTTTCGGGAATACCATTTTGCTATTTTAACACAGACAGCGTTGAAACTGATTATTGTAAGATTCGTTACGTATTCGCGTATAGCACCTCGTGTCTATGACGCAGCCACAATCTGAGAGCGCGGCAGATGCAGCGGTCTCGCCAAGTCCGAAAGTGCTCATTGGCAATAGTCAGTAATAAATTATCCACACCGGTCACAAATTTTGATGAGATTGGTTTCTACGATATCTTATTATTTTTTGGAAAACTTTGCTCTTTGTGGGATAAACTTTTGCGAATCCGACGTCGTACATATCTGATCGAAAACAATGGAGGTTTTTGATATTTTTTCTGCCGCTAGGGGGCAGACCCAACTGGCACAAAGCGTCATCTGGTGGCGTAAGTGGTATCAGAAACGGTCAATAAGAATTTTTGATTGTTTTTCTGTCATCAGGCGGCGCTTGGTAGCACAATGGTCCCTGTCGTGTCAAAAAGCTGTCAGATGTCACGAATTTAAAAACCCTCAATAATCATTTGCCAATTATCCGTGACATACCTATATGTTGAACATCGCGTCGTTCTGCTGGGCCGTCACTCGTCAGCCGTCATGTTGTAATGAGTTTTTAATTTCAGCTTCAGTTCATTGACACGTACTATCTCGACACGGACGACATGTCACTCAAAAATCAATAATCCAGTACAAAGTGTGCTTCCCACGAGGCTACGTTCCCACGAGCGTTTTGATGTGGTCGCGACAGAATAAACTGCACTGTAAATATAACTCTGCGCTAGTACAATAGAGCTGAAAATTGAAGTGTCAAGTGTCAAAATATGTCAGATTTGACAGCTCACACGATTTTCAGGTCTATTACATTAGAGTGCAGTTTTTTCTGTCGTGACCATAAAAAACTCTTGTGTGTACGCGAGGGCTTAGCGTCAGCGCAGACACGCACTTTTGAAGATAATGATTTAAAATTTAACTTTGTTCACTACATAACAAGAAATAACAATGAAACACGTTTCATTGCAAGATCGCCTCCTCGCTGAGCAGCGCGGTGCGGCTCGCAATTCGAAACCCTGCAATAAAACGTCATTTTTTTCTGAAGTGAATAATGATCAATTTTGAATCGTCATTTTAAAAAGTGCGCGCCGCGTCACGCTTCACCGTGTGTCGGTGTGAAAGATGAATATTTCGTAAACGGATACTTAGATCAAAATATCCCTGTCGCAATATCTCAATGTTTTTAAGAGGCCTATCTAATGATACCCCTAACTATTGGGTAGACGCGAGAAAAAAAGCATCCCCACTATACGTGTAGGGGAGGTACCCCAAAAATAGTATTTTTCGTGACTTTGTTTTAGCACTTTGTCGGCGTGGTAAATACACATATGCATGCAAAGTTTCATATTTCTAGCACTAACCGTTTGGACGATAAGCCAAAGATGGGGATGGATGGACATGACGAAACGATAAAGGTTCCGAGACGTGAACTACGGAACCCTAAAACATGTTTTATATATTATATTCATAAATTTTTGCTCTTCCGGCATTCGAGCAGCTACCAGTGCCGGGGCCGGGCCTAGTGTCAATGTATCAATGCGAAATCCATTGAAGATTTAATCCTCCGGTAATGAATGGTGTATCACATACTGTGCACAATGGAAGTAACATTTCCCAATACATCATCTGATTATGGTGATGGTGCTTTCAAATTATCGAAAAATCACAATTACCAAAATCTCCAAAGCCGAGTTTTCTTTTGAGTAAGTAAGTACCAAGTACTTACTTACTCAAATTAGGAGTCAGGACTCTGAACTATGTATATCTATTATGATGATTAGTGTGATTATGCTTTCAAATGATTAATTATTTATTAACAATAACAATTATGATCATCATTTATCAAGGCTTCTTCAACATTTAGATTACCATTTAAAAACAATGGCCTCTGACCACCAAAAATAGGGCTCTTACCTGTTATATGAAAACGAAAAGGGTCCTTTCAGAGGACAGTCCACGGGCTCTGCGTTTTCTCTGAACATGGAGTACAGGAGGGCGTCTCCTGTGATGGTCGTGCAGAGGTGGGGCAGCGCGTCCCTCCGGTGACAGAAAGCTGGAAAAAATGTATAATTTTATTTATCTATACCAATATTATAAAGAGGAAAAGTTTGTTTGTTTACTTGCATTGAATAGGCTCCGAATGTACCAGACCGAAGTTGAAGAAATTTGGCAAACATATAGAGTAGACCACGAGGAAGGACATACGCAACATTTTATCGAGGAAAAATCTACGGTTTCCGCGAGGTTAACTTTTGCGCGCACGAAGCCGCGGGCGATATCTAGTCCTGTATAATTTTAATTTACAAAGGAAAAAAGCGTAGATAATTTTAACAACACGCTGTATAATAATTGTCAAAGATTTTTTTAAACGTTCTGTATAGTCAAGGGAAAAACTAGCAGTGGATGTTGCAAAAGCACTTTCGTCATATTCTGTATAAATTGACAAAGGCGAAACAGCTAAAGGATGCTAGGTTACGTAACTTGGACGATATTGAGGACGGTCACGGTCAAACGCCCGTCCACGTATAGACTACAGACGCCCAATACTCGTAATTAACTTAGACTCATTTTACTTTTACTGAATTATAAATGAATCGTATCGATATCATAAACTGATTTTTGGAGTTTGGACCAATCAAACGGGTTTAACGTTGGTTTGACGTTTATGAGAATACCATTTAGCAGTTTTAATATACCTGTCGGGATTGGATTGTGACTGTATTATTAAGCTTTATAAAAGTTACTATGGCCCGAAGATTCAACTATTCATCTGTTATGAGATAACCCTCATTAAATCATAACAAGTACTTTCATACATTTCTTCAAAATATAATGCAATTTATTCAAATATAAAAACATTTTCCTCAAGTTTGCCGTATCCCAATTGTCATTATTTTCTTGAATTTGTTCCTTATCAACAAACAACAACACAGGGTTATAATACAGGTTAAATCTGTAGGTTGGCATTCTGTTTTTGTCTGAATCGGTTTCGCAACTCATTTCAACATTTTTGGCTGTTCCTAATTTAGTTTCAGATTTTACCTACCCACAAGCCCACTTAAAAAATTTAACCTGTAGATCTGAATATTATATTACGACCTCTGTGGCTTAGTGGTTAGAGCGTCGGTGCTTAAGCCGGGGGTCACGGGTTCGAATCCCGCCGAAGGGCAAAAAGATTTTCTAAGTTCCTGGTTCTAATATATTTCCGTTGTCTGGTACCTGTGATACAAGTTCTTCGGATACTTAGCACGGGGCCAGATTGACGTGGTGTGGAAGTGTCCACAGATAGTACTTAATTTATAGTAGTTAACTCACTTTCTTTATATTGGAGAACATTTCTATGTTTTTCGTGCATCACGACACACCGGTAACAGCCTTTCCTGTAAATAAATAAAAGTATTATGTGACAATATATTTAGGTACCCGTAGAAAAATGTGGTTTTTGTGCTGAATGGGGGATTCAATACTTCCAATACTCGTTATTAACTTACATTTTACTTTCATTGAATTATAAATGAATCGATGTCTTGATGTCATAAACTGATTTTTGTTGTTTAGACCAAACATAAACAACATAAAAGTCAAACCAACGTCAAACCCATTTTGAGGGTTTGACGTTGGTGTGACGTTTATGAGAATACTACTATTACTGCATTATTGCGGGTTTTAATTAGCAGAATCGAACTTCAGATATAAGTAGACATCACTTCCAATTTAGTGTTTTATTGGAAGTGAAGTTTAAATAAATAAAATTTCATATAAATCCAATTATATGAAACAAACCGCAAATTGATATTACCAATTTCTACAAGAAAATTGTGTTGCAACTCTCTAAATATTCTATGTATTGAGAAAATTACAGCAATGCGTATTTTTTAACATGTACGTATGTAGTAAAAGGCTCCACTAGTCCAGTGGTTTTTTTTTTTTTTTTCATCCCCCTAACAGTATCAGGGCTTGTTTTATATCTTTTTATTCTTTCTCTTTTTGATTCTTTTTCTATTTTTTACAAATCTTATATCTAGTTTTATATATATACAGTTGGTTATTTTCTTGCATAGTTAACTTGTAACTATGTACTTGTCGGTTTTTACATTGGTAAAAAGTCAACAGATATTAATTTAAAACGCAGTAAGCACAATAAATCCAATATTTTTTTTTTCGATAGTATACAATGAATTTAAATTCAAATTCAATGTCAATAAGACAATAATCAATAAATAATAAATTATACAAATACAATTCAGTTAAAATGTCAATAAAAACAACGGCACACACATTCAACTTAAACCTACTATCACAATAATACGTAATCTAGAGCCTATACTATAATCACACCAAAATATCACAGTTTTTCTTATTTACACAGTTTACAATATTTTTGCAGTAGAAGAGAAAAACTTCCGTCTTCTTTCCCCCCAGGGTGGAAGACAGGCTCTCACCCGTAATCGATATGCCCAATTTTTGCTCAGTATCGTATCTACTGCTAGCAAAAATTGGGCACTCGAGTAACAGGTGAGGAACCGTCTCCTCAACTCCTGGCTGACATGAACACGACGGGTCCTCCTTCTACTTGAATCTGTTCGCGAACTCGCCGTGTCCAGTCAGTACCTGTGTAGTGTGGTGTGTTATGTCTATTTTGTTGACTATCCTGTATGCAGCAGCAGCGCTTGGGAAAAAGAGCTTCGTGGTTCCAGCCGTCCCTCCCACTTCGTATCTCCTGTCCCATTCCCCAACCGTATCCTCTCTTAAGATACGCTTGACGAATGAAACAGGACACAGATCGTAGTCAGGTTTCCTTTTCAATCGCAGCGCGGCCTCCTTGGCTAGTTCGTCAACCCTCTCATTCCCTCTCAACCCTGCGTGCGCCTTAATCCAAAACAGGGAGACCTCCCGCCTCTGCGATGCAGCTTTTCGGAGGGCCTCCCTTGTTTGCACTGCCAGGGGATGAGGGGAACTAAGGGTGACAGCCTGGAGAGCCGATCTGGAATCGCTAAGGATACCGACCTTCGCCATTCCACTCTTGCAGGCTATACTTACAGCTCTCTGGAGCGCTAGAAGCTCGGCTTGTTAGACGGTGCAATACGGCGGCAACGCAAGCTTGACGGCCTTCGTCTCGGCCTCACCCTTCTATACGGAGAGTGCGGCTCCGACTCGACCCTCAGTCTTGCTGCCGTCCGTATAGATCCTATGGACGTGGCTGTTAACCACGTCTGCATATGAGTCCTCGTCCACCAACCCGAACCTCAGCTCTACCTGCTCTGCCGGATGTGGGTCCTCGACCGCTGGAGCCATTCGTTCCACCGCCCTGTCCCTCAGCACCGGGTGTGGTACCCCCTTCTTGATCTCATAGAGCCTCGAAGCTTCGAGTATCCTGAGATCAAGAGGGAGTATCCCAGCCAACAGCATTGCGGAGTTCAGGGAGACGGTCCGATATGCTCTGCAAATCTTCTGGGCAAAACCCCGTTGGACGGAGTTGAGCCTTTTTTGGACCCCATCTTTTCCACGGTGGGTGCCCACGCTGCCGATGCATACAGAATAGTCGGCTCTATCACGGCCATATATATTGTTTTGACTATCTGGGGGTTAAAGTCCAGTGGTTTAGAGCTTGGCTCTCAACTCGGAGGTCATGGGTTCGATTCCGATTTCGTTGGAACAACAAAAAATTTTGTTTCCAAGTTTGGTTAGGACAATGTAGGCTGATCACTTGATTGTCTGACAAGAAAGGTGATCCATGCGTCGGATGGGCATGTAAAAAGTTGCTCCTGCGCCTGATCTCTCGCCAGTCGTGTCGGTCATCCGCCCCACTGGGTTACGAGAGTAAAAGAAGAGAGAGAGAGTGTGCTCTTATGTACTGCGCACACACTTGGGCAATATAATATAACTCCTGAAAATGAACCCGGCCACCGTCACTGAAATCGGTGTGGGGAGCTATTACTTAATTATTATTCACCTTTTGAAGACCCTCATCCAAAACCCTACCTAATATACAAGCTAGGGCTTCTTACCTTTAAAGGAGATACTGCCAGCCTTAAGTATTGTATGTAGTCGTCATTTAATTCAGTCCCTCTCTATTTATTTTTACTTTTAAACGATCCACTTCTAGAACTTACTCGTCAACTATAAGGAACTTATCCCCCTCGGAGGACAGACAGCGACCCTTGTTGGACAGCGTGCCGTCCTGTATGAGGATGGGCTGGATGACGCCGGACTGGAACCACCGCCCCTGCCACCGCGCCGGGAACACGCAACCTGCAAGAGTAATCACGGTTACGCAATCTGGAAGAACAGGCCAGTCTATTCGCGCAAGCAAATTGAGACAAAATTTTAACATTAAATAACAGTAGGTATTTTTTTTAAAACTACAACCCTCTTACGTAAATTATATAGCCTATGTTACCCGGGCTATTATTACGAATCTATTGACACCTAATTTATTAAAATCGGACCAGCAGTTTAGGCGCTACGATGGAACAAACACACATACATATACTGCCAAAATCATTACACTTCCTTTTGTCTTGCCCTAGTTGGGTAAAAATCGTAGTTATAGAAGTGTATCCTTCTTAGTTCCAATTTCACCGACTTATTGGAACGACGGTTAAAGCTGAGCTTCGGTTTTAGGTCTGTATGTCCCATTCTAACATCGAATGAGAGAGAGAGATGAAATCCGAGTTTAGCGATAAGCGCGTTTTAAGAAGTTTGGTGAAATCGGGGCTTAGAGCATTTCATATTACGCGATTAGGAAGCATGTGTGCTGTGCGCGAGTTTTTGTGACACGCACTACTCACCGTGAACAAGTTACCTACAATATGTATGACGTACAATTTGTTACCATTGCTTGCCACTAGGCGCTGTATATTGTAATGCAGCGCCGCGTCGCGTATCATCTCGTTTCGGAGTGAATAGTAACTGTAATAGTAACTGTTGAGATCAATCAGACAATTTATAATATTCAAAACTAGATCGATCGTAGAATTGCCTGGAAAGTGGCAACCAATTTCTAACGAGTTCGAAATTGGTAATCAAAATTTTCATCGATATAATTTGCATATATAGTACTGGCACATCACTATGCTTACTAGCGCCGCCTAGCGGGCAATGTCGAATAAGTAATAACATATATGATATTTGGTAAGGCAATTTAGATTTCTCCCGGATGAGCGCTGCAAGTAAATTTAATATAGATAAACTAGCTTTTGTTTGCGGTTTCGCTCATATTATTTCGGTATTTTTACTTTTTTCCTTAGGGGATCGGTTTTCAGAAATCTATTCTTCGCAGGTACTTTTCTTTATATTTTTGAGATATTATGTGTTTTGGGTTGAGATGTTTGCGATACATCGTGATTGCTTTTTCGAAAGATTCGAATCAGAGAAAATTATTTGTTAAAATCATAATGACATCTTGACAACGATTAGGTATTATAATATTAGGTATTGAAAAGAAAATATGGAATGGATATTAGGTTTTGATAAAATACTATGGAGTAATTTCTTTTCATAACATGATACTCAGGACCGAATAGAAGTCAATGTCAGTCTTCTTTTATTCTGCTCAATTCAGTAATAAATAACATTTGTAAAAAAGGCGTGAAATAAAATATAACCCACATTTATAATGATAAATTGAAACAAAAATCTCTTATTCAACACAGCTGGCTGATGCAACTTTCAGCATAAGAAAGGCGTGTTTTATTATTCTAAATATAGATGCGAGGCGTCTTCGATTTTGATCTCTGATTTATTCACCTGTATTATATTCAATGAAAGTGCAATGATGCACGGCGACACATACAAGATTTTCATAAAGACTTTATCTATAAAACAATCGACTACGTTAATTTATCGAACATCGATGTTGTTTCAACACAAATATCGATTAATTTATCGAATACATACAACTCTATAATAATATTATTAACGTTGTGTAATACAGCCAATAATCCTCAATAAGGACTAAGGAGATACCCGAGCCAATTATACACCAGTGGTGGGGACTTTATGAGTTGAATGAATAGGCATGTTGCCAAAAAAATTTTTTTTCGTCTATTCGAGGATTCGAAATATGTTATTAAACAATCTAGAACTAATTTTCGTATATCTTAAAAAATAACGAAGATGCAAACAATTTAGATTTACGAAAGAGAGCGATGTATCGGCCTGTGACGTCACGAGTTGCACCCATCATACATTTGTCATTACAAAATCTATGGTGGTAGCAACTTGTGACGTAACAAATCGTTTTGCGAGAAAGAGACGGGCAATCTTTTTTATTTGCTTATATTTTTTAATCGCGTCAATATAAATACCTATTTTTTTAGATTTATGTATCTTTAAGCAACAATTTTAAAATTTAACTTATAAATTTGTGATATTCTATACTAGGCAACATCCAATTGTGTAGAAGTTGGGACACGATAGTCTTAAGACAGTTTTGTCTCACATAGACATTTTGTCTTACGGCTAAAACACCCACTGTTTTTAGACAGTTTTTTCGCTCCTAGACAGTTTCGTCTATGAGAGTTTTGTTTCAAGTGTGCGCATCTTCATATATATTGTCATGTCTGTCTGTCTTGAATCTGTCGTGTCTCAAGTGAGCACTCTCTCTCAGATCTCTTTACTTACGATGGTCAGTAATGAAGATGATGATGATGGAAATACATTATTTATTAAAGGTCACGCTACAATCTCACGCGTCGTGCAATTAAATCATCGACTGAGTTTAACCAGAATTAAGTAATCAAGGTAACGCGACTAAATTTAAAGCACCCCTACTTCTACCCTATCGGTACAATTTTATGGCCTTTTCAACTCGGCTGGTTAGTGTTAGGTCGCGTTTCTGAGTCCCATTAGCCCGTTATCTCCCATCTAATGTAAGTTTTGGTTCGGTTTTTATTGTGAGGCGTGGACCGGTTTTATTAAATTTAAAGCCACATAAATTAGGGATTTTCGTATGAATACTTTACGTTACATACGCGGCTCATAATGTAATCCCTCCAACTAATATTTTTTTACACAGTGGATAAGCTATACAATATTTTGTATTTGTCTGTCATGTGACTTTTCTAACGTATCAGACGAGGCCAAAACATTGTAAAGCATAACCATTGTGGAAATATTTTTATTAGTAAGGGGGTAATAGTATAAGGATATTCAATAAGGCGTAATATGCGTAAATTCCAGTAGTAAACTTGAGGTTTTACGCTACTGTTTGGCGGAGGCTTTGCGTAGAATGTTTGACGGCCCGTTTTAATAACCTATCTACCAATGACTATTTGTTATAAACGTGACATTTGTATCGCCAAAAACCGGCAAATGATTGAATGACGACGTTTTTAACAAATTGTTCTTGGTAGATAGCTGGTTATTGAAACCGGCCATTAGACTGTTTTACTGTCATCGTTTTACATGTGTCTTTCCTTTTTTTGGCGACATGTGTGTTTGGGAGAAGTGATTATGTGTAATGAGGGTTTTTAAAATTCGTGACATCTGACAGATTTTTGAAACGACAAGGACCGTCGGGCTACCAAGCGCCGCCTGGTGACAGAAAAAGAATCGAAAATTCTTATTGACCATATATACCATATATATTGGATTTTTGATACCACTTACGCCACCAGATGACGCTCTGTGTGAGTTGGGTCTGCCCCCTAACGGCAGAAAAAGTATCAAAAACCCTCATTGTATTCTTTGGTAGCCACAAAATGGGGACATGTAAATCTTTGTATTCATCAATATTATCTACTATGTTAGACCGGATCATGTGATCAGTAACATTGTCAGCCCAATATTGTCACTGAATTGTGAACATTGTGTTTTAATCAGCATTGTGACTCGATAGGTTACTGAACTTATGAGGGTAAATGTGGCAAGTTTCTTCAGCTTATATTGACTTTAGATAAAATCATGAAATCTTGTATATATAATATAAACGGAATTTCGGAAACGGCTGCAAGTAATTCCATGAATTTAGTATGCAGGGAGTTTTGAGTGAGAAATATCAATCTAGCTAGGTCTTATCCCTGCAAAGCTGCATTTTTAATGTTTTCTTTTTGTCTTTGTTTTATTAGATTGCCAGTTAGGTTATCCCGGTCAGATAAATACGCCTAACATTCTTTTTATTTCTTATAATATATTTTATCTGTTAAGATGACCTCGTGGCTCAGTGGTGCACCAACGCACTCAGCGTTGGTGCTCAAGCTGGGTTCGAATCCCGCCGAAGGAACAAAAAACTTTTCTGTGTTCCTGGGTCATGGATGTGTATTAAATATGTTTATTATGTAATAAAAAACTATGTATATTACAAAAGTATTAAATATACTTCCCGTTGTCTGGTACCTGTAACACAAGTCCTTCGAGGCTTTAGCACGGGGCCAGATTGACGCGGTGTGAAGCGCCCATAAATATTACTATTATTATATATTTTTTAATTTTTTATTTGGATGCACTTTTATTAATGAAATCGTTTTTTATTTTTTTATTTGGATGCACTTATATTAATGAAATCGTTTCAGAATCGACCTAATGCTGATGATGATTGTGCAATGTACAGGCGATAACAAAACTGATACGGTAAAGTTATCGTTCCTACGCCAGCAGTTAGAAGCACGGGCTTTTAGCGTATTGAAATAAAAATTTCATGGTTTCATTCTATTGGAAAGCTTCGGTGTTCTATTTGAATAATAATATTCGTAATTCGTAATAAACCAGCGAATCCTTATAATATTGTCATAGTACTAGACATCAGTGGTGAAGGCTGGTTCGTATTCGTAGGGACTTGGATGAGGGTCTTCATAAGGCAAGTGGTAAGTGAAGCCGATGAGAATGGAGTTATAGGAACCCCACGCTACTGCTAGACATGTTTCGTGCAGACATCCGTATCCGAAAAAGAACCTATGTCCTTCCCCGTGGGCGCCCGTGGTCTAGTCGACATCTCTACTAAATTATTAACAGCAGATTAGTAGCTTAGGGTCTTTCCACACGTACCATAACCACACCACGTGGTCGGGCGAATATTTTGTACTGAAAATAAATAGTACTATTCACACGTACCACATCGCAAAAAAAAAATGTAGGTACTTGTCTCCCGATTTATATTACAAGTTTTTATTTTATTTTATTATATCATTTCTTTTTTTTTAGATAGTTGAAATAAGCCGTAGATATGCCCTTTTATTGTTAATGTAAGTAGCTATCTTTTTATTACTTTACTTTTATTTGTATCAACAACCGAATACTAATCAAGTTAGGTATACTTTTTTGGGTTGCTGTCTAGTTTAGCCATTAAGGTTAAGTTTAACTAATCATGCAATGATTGTATCCTGTTTGTGTACTAAATACAAATAAATAAATAAATCGCAACCCGAACAAAAGCTACAAGCGACACCGCGTAGGTATTTATTCATACATTCCCCACCTTTGAGGGGTGAAATGAAAGTAGGAATGGAAAATCTTTAAATGTACACATATCTCCATAAATATTGAGATTCATGCCCTTAAATACATTTCATTAGATACGTATTTTGGGATTTGTGTAAAATAATGGTTGAAAGTTTGCATGGTATAATTTTTAAATTTTCACCAATCTCCATAAAATTAAATATTCGAGGTCCTAGAAACAAATCATTACGTATTTTACAGTTTTTTTTTGAAAATTGACCTTAAAAAGGGGTGAAATGGGGGTCCAAAGATTGTATAGTGAAATATTAACAACTGAACGGATGGTGTTGAATGTAACGCAGACAGTTGTTACGAGTTATGACGTAGACATACTTACATTAAAAAAAAATTTCTAAATTCTCCCCCACGGCGCAAAGGGCCACGTGGACAAGGTCGCGCGCAAAGCTAGTATTTAATATTTAATTAAAATAAAAGTCAGCAAGTCTCCACAATATGATAAGAGATGAGTGTTGGTATCAGTGAGTATGTTTGCATGTCACACCTGGACTAAAATAATTAAGTAGAAACTAATTTCCTTAATAATACAGTCTGTACATGTTGGTATTTAATTAACTTGAAATTTCTCTTCAATTTTCCTTGTGAAAACCGGAGCTGCGTCTTGTACATAGTACATACTAAGAAAGAGTGTAAAGGCCAGCCCACACCGAATCGAGATTTCGATGAAATTTGGTATGGCAGTAGTTTAAGCTCTGGATTAACATATAGGCTACTTTTATCGCGGCAAATTATACGATTCCCGCTGGATTTCCTGTTGTGCGTCAACATCTTGTACTAGGGCGATCCCAGGAGGACCTGACCACGGAAACGATGTGTGTGAAATATTTTATTTTCGACCGTGGTTTTTTAGGCTGATAAAATTTATTTCAGCGCTGTTCAATAGCTTCGATACTAGTTTAAGGGTCAATTCACACCGAAACGAAATGAACGCGACATGGGGCTGCATTTTTAAGATACCTTAAAAATTTGAATATACACGTTTCATTGTAATATTTCAAATGACAGGTTGCGCCGAGCTGCACAGCGCATGTGTGCCGTGTACTGACTGATGTCGTATGAAACGTGTATCTTTTTGTGTAGTGAATAAAGTTCAATTTTAAATATCTTCCTTAAAAATTGCAGGGCCGCGTCGCGTATAGTCGCGGTGTGAACTGACTCTTACAAGTCAAACAGAAAACGTCCAACGTTTCAAAAAACAGAAAACGTCAAACCCTCCAAAACAGGTGTTTACCTCAGTATCAACCTTTTTTTATCCAAAAAATTTTTTCACCGCCGGCCAAATATTCAAGGTAGGGAATTAAGGGAATAATCCATTGATAACATTATACATCTATGGAACTTATTCCATAGATGTATTCCTATATTGTATATATAAACTGTATAGTCCAATATTTTACTGCTTTGAAGGAAGGAACTGACTCCCACAAAGTAGAATCCAGCTCGGTTTGAATTTCTGTTGAAGTCGTCGGATCTTCAGATGAAACAATTTAATCACATGACGACCGATTCGATAAAAAATTCAATGCACTTTGGATGGCCGTAGAAAAAAAACTCATCAGTTATCAAATTTATAAATTGATCTTTTGTAGAATGACATTGATCCAAGACAATTTTTGTTTTTTATCCGACTACGGTAAAGCCAAAAGGAAGGGTATGTAGTGATTTTAGCAGTCTATGTTCGTTTCTTCCACCGTAGTGCCTTATCTACTGATCCGATTTTAATGAATGAGGTGTCAATAGGTTCGTAATTATAGCCTGGGTAACATAGGCTATTAATTAATTGACGTAGTTGAGTTAAAGTTAAAAAAAAAGTGAATAAGTTAGGTCGGGTACATCTGGCACTGCCCTCGTATATTAAAAGATACGTCCATAAGGTATGATTTGTATCTTTTGTTATACACATTGTGCCGAACATCTTCAGTATATCATAGAAAGTGACATATGAATATTGTGTCTCTCTCGCATTGCTCAGTAGTCTGTACTCTGGGCAAGTACAGATATCATCAAAAAGAAGTCCCTCGAGTCTGGCAGGTCTGGCACGGCCCGCCGGCGCCAGATCAAAAGCCAGACACGAATATTAATAAAATGAGTAATGTCTGCCTTCAGATTGTCTAGATCAGGGTTTCCCAACTTTTTTCACGGCGCCCCCTTGGGATTATAAATAATACTTTTATGCTCCGCTGTGACATTTTTATTACAAAAAAATGCCTTTTTAGTGTTCCGTACCCACAGGGTAAAACGGGACCCTATTACTAAGACTCCGCTGTCCGTCCGTCTGTCTGTCCGTCTGTCACGAGGCTGTATCTCACGAATCTGAAATGTTCATAGATGATGTATTTCTGTTGCCGCTATAACATCAAATACTAAAAAACGGAAGAAAACAAATATAAAGGGGGCTCCCACACAACAAACGTGATTTTTCGCCGTTTTAATATTAGGTACGGAACCCCTCGTCCAACTCGCACTTGGCCGGTTGTAACTTGCCGGAACTTGTCTAATAGCGTTAGGCGAGGCGTCTGATAATATATATTATTTTTAAAAGAACTTACGTTGAATTTGTGGTTTGTAGAGAGGTTCTAGAGAGACATCGAGGGGGGGATGTCTCTCTACCCTAAGGGAGGCGCACCCACTGGTTGGGAACTCCTATAATATATTCGTTACAAGTGATGAATACCAACAGAATAATAGATATAAATAAACTGTCAATTGCAAGGCTTTCTTAATCATAACAATATAGTGTCAAGCATGTGGTGTTTATTATTCTTAGAATTCATAACTATTATCACGGAGGAATAGTTTTATAGGTCCATGCCTTATCATACTATCTTTGATATACGGCTTCAATTGCGTTATGTGAATAGTATAGTGCAAGATTTTAACCGTACCCATATACCTTCATTTCGAATTAATCAGTGTATTCATTGTTATGATAGAGCATTAAGGTGCCTTGCGATCTGTGCGGCCCCGACGCGAGATCGCTACCCGCGACCAGCTAAGCAGAGGATCAGGTTCTCTGACCCTGACCGAAATAAGGTCGCGGCGCCACTGCTTAGTATGAATTAATATGGAGCACTAAACAATCCCCGCGACCCGTGTCGAGCGACCGTTGAGCGTGGCCAGAGAACTTGCCGATGGTTTGCTGGTCGCGGTCTCGCATGGATCGGAAGAATAAAACTGCTTTTACCATTGCAGTCCACACCGAGGCGCGACGCGGCGCCACTTTTTTAAGATAGCGATTTAAAATAAACTTTAATCGCTATCCAAGAAGATACACGTTGCAATGGCAAGAGTTCGAATCGAATTACTATCTTAAAATTACAGTGCCGCGTCGCGTTTCGTTGTGAGCTGATGCTTATTAGCAATGGTAAAGTCAGTTTTATTTGCTGTTTCAAAGCCAACTTCGTAGGTTGTTTATTATTTAAATTCATAATTTTCTGGAGCAAGTTTATTAAAATCGTGTTTAATCAGTTCAGTCGTTATACCCGGAGTTTTGGATTAGCGCCAACGTTCATTTCGCTTACTCCAAAATAAATTTAACAGACTATTGATAATATCCAATTGTTAAGTGTTAACAGAACACGCAATTAAACGGGGTATTCATTAACACGCTTAACTTTAACATTTATTTTTGGGTTTTCTTTATACCACTTCAAATGTAGCTTGTCTATTTTGAAAATGATCAAACGAAACAGCTAAAACTCGACTACGTAAATTATGTTACCCGGGTCATTATTACGAATCTATTGACACCTTATTCATTAAAATCGGATCAGTAGTTTAGGCTGGGGCTATATGATCCGGAATCCGTAAGGCCGTAGAAAATTCTGAGCACTGAGAATAGAACTCTGCGCTAATACGGTAGAGTTGAAAATCGAACACGAGTGTCGAGTCAAATGTCAATGTCATGTAATATGACAGCGCGACACTTGAAACTTCCATTTTTAACTCTATTTTCCCCGGCGTTTCGGATTTCGGATTAGTGCCAGCCTTAGACGCTACGGTGGAACAAACATACATAGACTGCCAACACGGACAGACATACGGAGGGACAGCGGAGTCTTAGTAATAGGGTCCCATTTAACTCTTTGGGTACGGAATCCTAAAAACGGAGCGCGAATATTTTATTAGTAGGTACGAGTAGGTGGTGAGTCGGGCAATCAATACTGAAACAGTTAAGCTGGTTCCGTAATTCCTATGATACCACTACAGTTTAGTAATTAAATAGATCTATCAGACACAGAGGTCCCAGGGAATTATTGAAATATATAAATTATATAAGTTTTCATTTTTAGTTTTTCTATTTATTTGTTAATACTTCGAACAGCCTCCGTGGTCCAGTGGTTGAGAGCTTGGCTCTCGACTCGGAGGTCGTAGGTTCGATTCCCGCGATTTAAAAACAAGAAATGTTGTTTCCAAGTTATGGGAGCTATTATTATTTTTAAATACTTCAAAGTAGCTATATTCTAAGAATGGAGTGAATCATGCGTATATGTCAAAATGGCTTACTTTAATCGGTTAATGTGAACACGGCATATGTTCAATAATGAAATAAGAGGGTGGAATTTTCCAAAAACCTAGTATAGTAACCTAGTATTGTAGTAACCTTCTAGCGTTTTAATTTACGATGAAGACGCACACTAGCGTCATCTTATTTCATGTGATGTTGCAACTCTCAAAAGTGACCGACAAAGACAGTAATAGATATTAGCTAATCCGACGTTTATTATATAATATATAGGGGATATATTATATTGGACCGTGTAACTCGACTGTCAAGAGTCTCAAGCAATTTACCACTTGAAAACGGAACTCGAATTCGAACTACATTTTTTTGTTCTATGCAAACGGATTCGCGGGAAATACGCAATAAAAAGCATTATTTATTCAAATGTCGAACGTGGAACAAAGGTAGCCTTGGCGGCCGGAAACGGATGTGACGTCACATAGGCTATTTTATGCTGATTTCTTGCGATACGACCTCGTGCCGGCGACTTTATACAATCTTCTTTATAAAATTCAAATCTTTATCGAAATTAAGTTGTAGGTAAAAACGCACAATGTATACCTAACAAGTTACTGCATAATGTAATATGTAGGTAATATGTTTTCGTATTCTTAGCATAGATGCTCCTTA
Source organism: Phengaris arion (assembly GCA_963565745.1). Classification (NCBI taxonomy): domain Eukaryota; kingdom Metazoa; phylum Arthropoda; class Insecta; order Lepidoptera; family Lycaenidae; genus Phengaris; species Phengaris arion. Next base: position 4,088,504 of record OY751439.1, on the reverse strand, counting down.
TATTAACTTGTGCGAAACTTATAAACTGCCTACTTATTGATTTTAAAGTACTATTAAGGTGGTAATTTTGACGCCTAAATAGCCAGACTCAGGTTAGGTTGGCGTTCTACGCGAACGGATCTCTCAGGTTCGGTTTGTGCCTACGCGAACGGATCTCTCAGATAGCGTTTGCGTCTACGCGAACGGTTCTCTCAGATAACGTTTGCGTCTACGCGAACGGTTCTCTCAGATAACGTTTGCGTCTACGCGAACGGTTCTCTCAGATAGCGTTTGCGTCTACGCGAACGGTTCTCTCAGATAACGTTTGCGTCTACGCGAACGGTTCTCTCAGATAACGTTTGCGTCTACGCGAACGGTTCTCTCAGATAGCGTTTGCGTCTACGCGAACGGTTCTCTCAGATAGCGTTTGCGTCTACGCGAACGGTTTCCTGAGGATCAATATTTCTCCATGCTAAGTCGCGGGCTCAATTAACCCATAATTTATGCGAAAAAACCTAGACATAATATCCCAACGGATGGAGGGTCCCTGTACAATACACGCAGGGCCTCGTCAGCTACTCAAAATTAATACCTTACGGTGGCAACTTACCTAATTACATAGCTTGGAATTCGCTTACACCGCACGACATATCGTTAACAAATTATTATTGAAGTTCCAAAATAAGGTGAACATAGGGTGAGGAGTTAACTTTATTCACATGTGAAAATTGTTTGGAGTTGTGTTCCCTTGTTATGTCGCTTACATGACTTTGGAAATAATAACGCGCACAACTCATACATTAGAGGTTGTTTTTGAAGACAATAGGAATATGAAATATGTTGTTTATATATTTTTTTAATGCCTCATTATTACATCTTATTCTTAATCATTGTGCTTAGTGAAAGGACACAATATTTTAATATAGTAAGATTAAACTTACTGTATTCATAACGATACGATTAATCGTATCGTTACATATACATACGATGTTGTTAATTTATTAGAAACAACGTGCAAGAGAAATTTGTTTTAACTTACTTCATTTTGTAAGTTCTTGTTAAATAATAATAATAATAGCTCCCACACCGATTTCGGTGACGGTGGCCTGTTTCATTGAAACCAGGCCAGCTACGCAGGAGTTATGTTATAGTGCCCAAGTGTGTGCGCAGTACACAAGAGCACTCTCTCCTCCTTTTACTCTCGTAACCCAGTGGGACGGATAACCGACACGACTGGCGAGAGATTAGGCGCAGGTCCGACTTTTTACATGCCCATCCGACGCATGGATCATCTTTCTTGTCAGACAATCAGGTGATCAGCCTGAATTGTCCTAACCAAACTTGGAAACAACATTTTTTTTGTTCCAATGCGGGAATCGAACCCACGACCTCCGAGTCGAGAGCCAAGCTCTAACCACAAGACCACGGAGGCTTGTTAAATAGTTACATGTACAAGTCAAAGTATACAATAGATTAAAATGTTTTGTAATTAACTCTTAAATATCTACTACTATTATAAATGTAAATGTTTGTGAGGATGAATGTTTGTTACTTTTTCACGCAAATACTACTGAACGGATTTTAATGAAATTTGGTATGATAGTAGTTTAAGCTCTAGATTAATACATAGGCAAGTTTTTATACAGAAAAAGTACATTATTCCCGTGGGATACTGAATTTACGCGGGCGGAGCAGCGGGCAAAAGCTAGTAGGCAGATATTTTTAAGCTAGACAATCCAATTTATCCCATTCAGATCCAATTAAATCATAGCGTAAACAAAAAAATAATACAACACATTAAATGCCATAATAATATGGACGCTTCACACCACGTCAATCTGGCCCCGTGCTAAATATCCGAAGAACTTGTGTTACGGGTACGAGACAACGGAAATATATTTAATACTTTTGTGGCGGACCAATTAGCGCCACAATCCTGAATCGCGCTATCGAAGTTTCCTATGATCGGCACTATATATGCGACATCTGAAATTCATACAAGTGGGCTTCGGCCTGACCGAGCATACCACCTCGCTCGGTCGGAGATCTCCCTTTGGGGCTTGCCACCATACTCCCACACTTTTATACTATACATATTTTCGATTTCATTATATTATATACATATTTAATGTACATCCGTGACCCAGGAATACAGAAACCTATTTGTTCCTCGGCAGAAATTCAAACCCGCGACCTCCGGCTTGAGCGCCAACGCGCTAACGACAGAACCATAAAGGTCGTCCAAAATTTTTCCGTCCATAATTTACCGTGCATAATAAATAAATACAATGACATATTTATATGGTCGAATGTGAATGGTACTCTGTTCAGAACTTCTATGAAATAATTATACCATCAATTAAAAAAACAAAAACCCGACTGCGTTAAATAATTTTGATGTACCCAGTGTCCCTGTCGCAGGAAATACAAATCTAACGACACCTCACAAGTGAAAATCCATCGAGCCGTTCAGGCCGCAGAGCGTGGCAAACAATTATACATACATACATACATAGGTACCCTCGAAAAACATAGCCCCCCTTCTGGCGCAGTCGGGTAATAAGCTTTTCCGATACATAATTTAGCCTTTTAAATATATTTTGAGAGGCAAATTGCATCCCTATCTGCAATAAATAACTAAACCCCATCTGGGACCGCGAAACCTGAAGATGCAGGAAATATGAATTCTTATAAAGCTCATTATGTTGCTGAGGTATGCATATTAAAAACAAACATATTAGCTCAGATTTCGTTAAGTTATTGAAATACCTAAACCCGATCTTTAAGCTAGAACTTGAGTAGGTATCTATTATTTTTAGGTATGGATAACGCTATAACTACTGATCGTATTGTGGTAATTTTTTTTAAGGCAGTAGTTTAGAATCTGAATTAACACATTTGCTACTTTTTTCGCGGGATTTCGTTTTCACGTCCTAAGTCGCAAGCAACATCTAGTATGTACTATAAAGTTTAGGTATGGTTCATTCATTCATTCATTTAAAACTTAAGAGCTGGGCACTTGACCGTGGAGTAATCATCATACATCTCGATCCTATGCCTTAAGGGTTAGTTCACACCGAAACGAGACAATACGGTTCGCTGCGCTGCATTTTTTTAATATCGCGATTCAAAATTGAACTTTAGTCCCTACACAAGAAGATACACATTTAATTGCAAGAGTTCGAATGTCAAACTGCACCGCTCTGCATAGGCCGGCGACGTTCTTGTAATGACACTCGTATCTTTGTGTGTACAGAATAAAGATCAATTTTGAATCACTGTTTAAAAAACGCAGCGCCACGTCGCGCATTATCTTGTTTCAGTGTGAGCTCACCTTAAGATTGACATCTTGATAAGACACAACGTTAACCTTCTTCTTTACTTGTTTGAAGTTTACCTTTCCTCTTCTTCCCACTGCCTTTCCTTCCATAATGCTCTGTATAAATTCGTCATGTCGTATCAAGTGTTCAACCATATCTCCTCTTCTATTATCTACAATTTCTATTATGTTTCTTCTTTCGTCTACATTGTGTAAAACCTCTTAATTTGTTTTTCTTTCTCTCCAACTTATACCTTCCTTCCTTGTCTCTCTTTGTTAGGGTCCAGGTTTCACACCCATACTCCAGATATATGTCTTTACGAAACGTTTCCGGGTGTTTATTTGAATAGTTATGGTTTTAATTAGACGCTGCATTCTATTGAATACTGTTTTAACTATTTAAATTCTGGCCACTATAATATCTAGACTACATCTTGAGTCTGCTGTTATAACGCTGCTGAGGTATTTAAAAGAATTGACTTGTTCTATTCCTACATTCTTTCATTTATGGTTGTGTTCTAGTGACCCAACTAGAACACAACCATAAATTGAATAATGGGCGTAAAGTCCTAATGTTCTTTATAATTTACTAGCTGTTGCCCGCGGCTCTGCCTGCATAAATACAGTATCTCAAAGGAACACTGTACCTACTTTTTCGGAATTAAAAGTAGACTATGTTTGAGTCCTAGTCCAGAGCCTAAACTACTACCATACCAAATTTCATCGAAATCCATTCAGTAGTTTTTGAGTGAAAGAGTAATAAACATCCATCCATCCACACAAACTTTCACTTATATAATATTAGTAGGATTTTCAAACCAAATTCTTTAAAATTGATTCCATATAAATTATTAACACTTTTAATTGTTCTCGACTTTCTGCTACACCGTCCGCAAATCTTCAAAATCATTATCTCTTATTTTTCAAATAGCGCACTCTTTGAATAAATTAAATATAAGGAGATGAAAGTGGACATCCCTGCCTGACTCTAAGAAATAATTGGGGTGATTTTAATTAATCTTTACAATTAAACAATTTAACTTTATACATTATGGCTCACAACTTTTTGCGTTCGCGCTCTGCAATTTTACAGTGGAAAAAGTACCTTAATTATCTAGTTATTTAACATAGCAATTAACTAGGATTAAGGTAAAAAAAGGATTTTATGGCAATTGATTGCGAAACAAATTAAAGCTTAGAAGCTTGACCTAATTTAAACCAAACATTTTACTACCAAACAGGGTCACTATAGTCTACTCTAGTCTGTTCTTTTCCATTGTAGTCCAAAGTAATGGGTCAACGGCGAAACTCAAACGGCCATAAAAACAAAATGGCGTCAGGTGCTCCGCGGCCAAAGTGACTGAAACGCTGATATTGATAACTTTAAAAACTTCTGTTTTAAGCCGATTGGATGAAACTTTTATCATTGACTTGTTGTTACAGTGCTCTGTGGTTGTTGAATGAACAGAAACGTTACATTTTTTATGAAATAAGAGTACAGAATGCGTGTTATTTTATAATATAGAATAATAAATGCAGCTTCAGCCATTTCACATGAGAGAAAGAGACATTAAATATAAAAACTCATTACCTCTCTATTAGTCCTAATACAACAATTTACACATCACAAGAGACGAATATAAGGAATTTTTCAAACGGATTATGCTACAAAATTCAGAAGACAAGATTGCCTCGCCCATTCGCTCTTATTGCTGAAATTTACATACAAATACTGGCGTAAATCTTGTGCACTATAGGTGCCTGATGCATTCATCACTTGGTACCTTTGTAGCAGAAGTGAGAGGGGAAAATAGCAAATTGCTACACATTTAAAGGTCGGCCGAGTACGATGTAAATTCAACAAAATTTAGATAGTTAAAGTAAATAGAGCAATTTACAGTAGGAATAAACTTCACGGGAAGGTAACACCAATAAATAGATTTCAGTTCACTTATATTAGTTCTTTTTGAAAAAAATTGTAAGATCTACATTGATTAAGCTGTCGTTAAAGATGTTAGCAAAATAAACTTCAAAAATTACTAGTGTCGTAGGAAATATAAATTAATTGATAACTGGTTTGTATTAGAAATGACTTTTTCCTTCTATATACCCCATTACTAATAAAAAAAAATACACAATGGATAACATAAACAACGTTGCTGTCTTTGTCTGTTATGTGACTTTTCCAACGCATCAGACAAAGACAGCAACGTTGTTTTGTTTGCACAATTTAATTACAACTAGCAATCAAAAAATTCAAAATGTAAAAAACCTATATGACATTTAAAACCTTACAGAAGGAACACTAAAGTCATTATTACGTTTTAGTACTTTGGTTGCTTTTTTTGTTGTAATGTACGTAATGTACGAATCACGACTTTATTGCAATGAAATACGTGACATCTGCATCTATACTTTTATAAGTAATAGCTCCCCACACCGATTTCGGTGACGGTGGCCTGTTTCATTGAAACCAGGCCAGCTACGCAGGAGTTATGTTATAGTGCCCAAGTGTGTGCGAGTACACAAGAGCACTCTCTCCTCCTTTTACTCTCGTAACCCAGTGGGACGGATAACCGACACGACTGGCGAGAGATGAGGCGCAGGTCCGACTTTTTACATGCCCATCCGAGGCATGGATCATCTTTCTTGTCAGACAATCAGGTGATCAGCCTGAATTGTCCTAACCAAACTTGGAAACAACATTTTTTTGTTCCAATACGGGAATCGAACCCACGACCTCCGAGTCGAGAGCCAAGCTCTAACCATTAGACCACGGAGGCACTTTTATAAGTATAGATACAGATGTCACTTATTTCAGAGGTAACAGACAGACAGACAGACACTATCGCATTTATAATATTATTATTACCTCTTTACGCTTGAACCGCTGAACCTAAATAGCTAGCCTAAACCTAGCTGAAATACTTTCGAGTCCCGAGAAAGTACATAGGATATTTTTTATCCCGAAAAAGTACCATGTGTCCGTGGGATAATGTATAAATGTGTGTGCTTTTTTATTGTGGTTCACGCCGAAAGTCCTGAACCCTTTCACGTAAAAAATACTTAACCGATCAGCATGAAATTTGGCACAGATATCGAGTAAACCACGGGGAAGTACATAGGCTATTTTTTATCGCGGGAAATGTACGGTTCCCGTGGGTTACTGTATTTACGCGAGTGGAGCCGCGGGCAACAGCTAGTCTTCTATAAATATCATTTGTGTAGGTAGGTACGGAAAGCTTCAACAAAAACTACTGACGGGACACCTAGAAAAATTTGGCATGTAACTTACTTTTAGATATTTCTTTCTTCCATAATATTAGCATGACGTGTTATAAGGATAATAAGAAACGATATAATATGTCTGCTTCTCCTGCGAATAGCCAAGTATCTTAAGCTATTTATCACTTTAAACGAGACAATATTGTATACATAATATATGTATGACAATATTGTATACATGTATAATCGGTTTCTCGAAAACGGCTGCAAGTATTACCATGAAATTTAGTATGCGGGTAGTACCTACGTAGTTTTGGAGTAGAAAAATCAATCCAGCTAGTCCCTGGGAAACTGCGCATTTTTAAGCTTTTTACGTTTTTTTCTGTCGACGCGCAACAATATATCAATAATTTCGACTCTTCTATGTCAGTTCAATTGGCAGTTTGATACGCGTATGTAAAATTTATGCTTTGTTCGGAATATAGTGGGTTCGAAACCCAGATAAATATTTTTGTAATTCTTTTTACCCGACTACGGCGAAACCAAAAGTCCCTTCCTTTTGGCTATAATAAAATAATTTTGTATCAACACTAGAAATAAGCATAAGCTAGATGTACCAGTGATAAGACTTAGCAAAGGAAGTAAATCTTTTAAGGGCCAATGTACGCGCCTATACAATAGGATCCCAGAAAACGTTCAAAACCTTTCTATTAATAGATTTAAAAATTTAGTGAAAGAACGTTTGTGTGCTAAAGCTCATTATAAAGTAAATGATTTTGTTAACGATTGCACACCTTGGGAATAAGATGCTCCCCTGCAAGGCTGTCTCTATGTACTTGTGACTTTTTTTTAATATATTTAACAGATTTAAGTTTACAATGTGAAATATATTTCTTTCAAAAGAGCAATTTTCCATCTTTTTGCTAAAAGATGGCCCCGTGCTAGTTTCTTACGCCGGTTTTTCTCGGCGGGTTAGGGTTGAACCGGTGGTAGCGTTTTCTGTTGACTTTCTGAAAAAAAAGCTTGTTAAGTTTCATTTGGGAAAAAAAAGATTTTGGCAGTCTATGTATGTATGTTTGTGTTCGCGCCAACACTAGCGCGACGTTTAGAATAAACACAAAGGACATTCAATTCGGCCAATCACAACGCGAGTATGGCCGACCGACTCAGGGGCGCTGTCAGAGAGTGACGAACACTTGCAATTAGAACCCCTTCCGCGCTGGATGCATTTTCAGCTCATCCCGAAACCTAGTGAACGGGAACGCGTGTGCGCATATTTATTTGTGCTCATATAAATATAAGACCAAATTCGCCGGCGAACCGCGATAAACCTATCGATAATCCGCTCAACAGCTGTGTAGTGTAGTGAGAAGAAACCTCCGCCCAGATCCAGAACCACCAGCTCAACAATAAGGTCTCAGATTTCTCCAGCCCTCACATTAACCTATATACCTACTTCCCTCAGCTCAAAGTCGTATGTGTAAGTTCCTAGCTTACACATTTCTTGGTCCATCGAGCCTTCGTAAAACCCTTCCCCCTATTACCGGCGTTGGGCCTCATTTGCCACTCCGCCCAATTCTGCACATAAAATCAGCTCGATTATTTATATTTTGTCCAATTAATTCTGGCCAGGGGGCCGCCCCGCCATTTAAAAAACCAAGTTACAGTCCACTCCCATTATTAATTCGGCACATTTAACATTAAACCCCTATTCTGTACATTGATATTAACCTAAATGTTAATTATTTAAATTATTTTGTGCATATTTCGGTCCATAAATACATAGGAAAAACCAAAAAAAAAAAGTGGGTAGGTTGTCGGCTTATAGTCGAACAAAGAACTCGAATATTCCAGAACTTCCCTAGGGACCTAATACATAATTTGTGCCAATAATATCTCATATAATTTTCTCAGCTCTTAATTACTTACAAAATATTTTAATGTTTGATTTGCATATAAAATAAGTAATAACTAGTGAGTATTGTGAATTACGTTCGGCTCATAACAGAATTGTAAATCGTCGTTGCATTACTAAGTTTGAATTATTTTATCTATATATAACGTTTATATCTTCATATTCTCAAATTTTAAAACACAATATTAATTAACTTAGCATTATTTTAATAGTTACGGGTTGCATAACATCTCAAGTGCCCATACAAACATCGTCGGCTCGCTTCGGTACAGAGAACTTGATTTTTGTGCATTCTGTAGGTAATAGGTACCTACACAGCGCCCGTGCGCCAACCAACAGTTGTTACATTCATTCTCAATTAGGTATTCTTCATAGAATAAATAGTGACCTTCACATTGAATTCTTGTCTACGTTCTGTGTCTATACAAATATATTATTAGGTGTTACGTTACAGCTGTTTTAAATAAGTCGGCCCACTATTGAGATTGAACCTGCTCATACCTACTTACATTGTTTTCATTACGTTATTTTGTTTCTAACGCGCCCGCTAAGATTTGTTTATATTCAAACTTCAGGGCATTAAAATAATATTACAGACGACTTCTAACGCATTAATCTCCGCTCATCAAACATATACTAATACTTTATTAGCATCAGGCGATCGGTCAGCTCATTTGTTAATTAACTCGTACACATTTTATGGTAAAATTGTATACATTGTCGGCACATTATTAAAATCTATTTTCTGCGTTTTAATTAATTGCGCGCGTACTTTCCGCTTATTACTTTTAAATATTTAACTTCGTTACACGCATATATTTTTAAACATGCCTACAAAATCGCAAGCGGCCATATTTAGGCAAAATATAAAATCTATTAGTCGGCTCAGAGAGATCGCATTGGCATTACACAAAGGTGACTCAAAATCTAACAAAACGGAGTTTAATGCGCGTTTTAAAGACCTACAAAACTAGAAACAAAAATTAGAAAATTTATACTGCGAAATTTTAGACGACGGCAGTCTTACAGAAGAAATTGAAAAAATTTATACAACCGGTTACGAAAACGCGCTATCCGAATATTATGATATTTTAACTGCAGCGGAAAATATAAGTTTTACTTCAGAGTCAAGTCAGCTCACTTCTGCCGTTCTGCCCAAAATTGAACTACCAAAATTCAGCTCAAACAAATTCAACAAAACAAAACAAATTCAAATCAAACACGCGTTGAGGACTGGCCATCGTTTATTACGATTTTTAGGAGTCTTACAGACGACATGACGTCACTTACAGATGCAGTTAAGCTGCACTATCTTTTGTCTTGCCTATCGGGAGAGGCGCTCAGCATGATTGCGCATTTAAAAATCACAAATGATAATTACAGCGTCGCGCTCGATATTCTCACACGTAGGTATGAAAACCGCCGTGTTCTGATAGATGGGTTTGTTGATATAATACTCGGCCTACCTAATATTCATATTCGATCAAGCATACGCGCGACGTTTTTAACTCCGCTCATCTCCGCACAAAGCGCATTAAATAATCTGCGTTTACCTATGGATAGTAATTACGTATTTGTGTCTATTGTAGTTAGAAAATTACGAGGCGAGCTCCGTACCCTGTTCGAAAGAAGATACGGCATCTCGGACACTCTGCCCACCTTAAGGTGATTTGATTTCTTTTTTAGAGGAGCACGCGCGCTGTATCGAAACCGAATATTCTAATGCAACGCGCGGTGTTACCTACTCATCACAAACTGGGCCCTCTCGTCAACACACACCCCCCGCAAACTCTCCGCGCAGTCCACGCTTTAGACCAATTAGTCCCGCGTATTCTCGTAATACGCAGCGCTCGCCATCGGCTCACACTTTAAGTAGCTATCACGTCAGCCCAGTTCCTCATTACCCTCAACGCTACTGGCCCCCCTCCCCCCGAACAGAGCGGCGCGAGTACTCAGCGCGGAATACAGATAGACACAAGCGATTCTACTGTCCCTATTGTAGGAATACAGAACACAAACTTATCGCGTGTCCAAAATATAATCATCAGCCCACTCAAGGTCGTTGGGATTTCATAGAAGCCAACGACAGATGTCGTAAATGTCTAGGTCCGCATTTTGAAAATGAATGTCGTTCGACAAACTCATGCAAAGAGTGTGGAAGTGCAAATCACCACACCTCGCTTCATCGTCACGGAACTCCAAATTCTCCGGTGTCGTCAGCGCATTTGCTTCCTCCTCATTTACGTGCACAGCGCCGCCGGCGTGCTCAAGACAAGCCACATACCTACACGGCCTACACACATACGCGTGCCCATCAATCATCATCATCAGACCCCAACCAATCGTCTGATCATGCACCGTCTACAACTCATCAATCTCAAAGCAAAAAACAATGACTACCTACAATCACGGAGCACATAGAATTAGAAGATCAACCCAATAATTTAAAATGTCATTCAGCTCATAGTACACCTGCATCACATTCAGCTCATAAAATATCTAAATCTAGTTCAGCCCAATATTCTGTAGAATCAGCCCAAGTAAATTCAACTCAGCACATAGAAAACCCATTAAAAACTCCTGTGTTACTTCCCACAGTCGTTTTAAATATATCTGATAAATGCGGAGAATATCACAAAGCTCGGGCTTTATTGGACTGTGGTAGCATGATAACGCTCATAACTCAGCGCATGACTAGAAATCTTAATTTGCAACCAAAACAATGTTCATTAAAAATTACAGGTGTAGGTGATCAGCACATACAAAATTCTAAAGGTTGGGTCACAATAACATTTAGGCCCACACACCGTGACACGCCATCTATTACTACTACCGCTCATATTCTCAAAGACGTTACAGGTTATTTACCTTTGCGAAAAATACTAGATTTTATACAAGACTCAGCTCATCAGCTCATTCCATTGGCGGATCAAGCTTATCATACTCCTGCGCCCATTGATCTCATTTTAGGCTCAGACGTTTTGGGTCACGTTTTGGATGGTACTAAGATTGCTTTGGGCCCGGGGAAGCCCATAGCCTTCGGCACGATTTTTGATTTTGCACTCATAGGACTCGTTGAACACTCATGCGATTCACCTGTAGCTCAAATTAACTCTGCTCATATTACTCATACTCATTATACTCAGTCGGCTCACTCTACACATTCTGCTCATTCTACTCATGATATTTGCAAAAGCCTGGAAAGATTCTGGGAGTCGGAAGAACCCCAGCCTCGTTCTGCTCATTCAAACCCGCTACACGAGCAATGTGAACACATATTCAGCTCAACCACCATTCGTGACGATTCAGGCCGTTACATGGTGACTCTTCCCTTCTTATCAGATGCACCCGTATTAGGTAGTACTCATGCTATTGCTCTACGTAGATTTCTCAATTTAGAAAAACGGTTGCAATCCGATCACACACTGCGACAAAAATATATAGAATTCATGAACGAATACATAAACTTAGGACACATGACACCGTGTCATCCGTCTACATTTACTCATAAACCTCATTATTATATTCCTCATCATGGCGTGTTCAAATCAGGTACTGACAAACTCCGTACAGTATTTGATGGCAATTGTAAGTCATCCAATGGAGTCAGTTTAAACGATTGCCTGCACACAGGTCCAGCACTTCAACGAGACATTGTAGATATTATTATATCATTCCACGCACATCGTATAGTATTCAGCACTGACATAAAAATGATGTTTAGAAATATTCTCTTAAGACCAGACCAAAGACACTATCAGCTCATACTCTGGCGATCGTCTCCAGATCGACCTCTGCTCACATATGCACTCAACACTGTTACATACGGATTGCGCTCAATTCCATATCATGCTATCCGCACATTATTACAATTAGCTGAAGATGAAGGTCATCGCTATCCTCAGGTGCCCAAATTTTGCGTAAATTTGTTTTCGTGGATGATATACTTTGCGGCCATGACACCATAGAAGAAGCATCAGCACTCCAAACTCAGCTCATTGATTTGTTATCACTCGGTGGATTTAAACTTAGTAAATGGACATCAAACACACCTCAGCTCTTGCAAAGATTTCCAGACGATCAATGCGAAATGCCTAAAGACTTTGACATCAGCGCAGAGTCTCCATCAATTAAGGTTTTTCGTATTAGATGGATTCCCCAGTCTGATGAATTTACATATCACATCTCATTTCCACCAGTTACCCACATTACAAAACGTTCAATTCTTAGCACAGTAGCTTCTCTCTATGACCCAAACGGTTGGGTTACACCTGTCATATTCCGCGCAAAAATACTTCTTCAAATGTTATGGTTAATTAAATTGGACTGGGACGATCCCACTTCAAATAATATTACAGATGATTGGCAGCGCATCTATCATGATCTTCCGCACATCTCAGATATACATTTTCCCAGACATATCGCTCCACACAAATTCAAATCAACATACTCACTTCACGGATTCGCAGATGCTTCGGAAAGCGGTTTTGCTGCAGTGATATATTTACAAGAATCAGCTCACAACGGATATGTTAACGTTCACCTCATAATTGCTAAATCTAAAGTCGCACCGATTAAAAATAAACTCACGATCCCCAAATTAGAGTTGTCTGCTGCAACTCTATTATCTCAGCTCATGTTGCGTGTCTCACAACAATTGTCTGCTCATCTTACAATTACACATCACGTTTGTTGGTCAGATAGTACCATAGTGCTTGCATGGATAAAAACTCCGCCCCATCGTTTACAAACATTTGAATCAAATAGAGTGACAAAAATTAACTCAAATTCACTCACACTTAAGTGGCGTCATGTACCTTCCCAATTAAATCCTGCTGACTGTGTCAGCAGAGGATTATCAGCTCAAGCTCTCTCCGCTCATGATTTATGGTGGTCTCCTCCATGGCTGAAATTGCCAGAGGATACCTGGCCCAAGATGCCTTCAGCTCATACTCGACAAGACTTGCCAGGGCTCAAACCAAAATACGTACCATGCAATTTCTCGATACCCGGTGTCGATAGTGATCTGCTCACTCGCTTCAGCTCTTTAGAAAAACTAACTGGTGTCACTGCCTACATGAGGCGATTCATTCGTAACTGTAAACTAAATTCAAACTCGCGACAACTAGGCCCTCTAACTGTAAGTGAACGTAGAGAAGCATTACTTTTCTGGATCCGCTCTGTACAGCAAAATGCATTCGCAGAAGATATTCACCGCCTGCAAACCGATAGAATCTGCACAGTACGACTACAACGTCTGTCGCCTTTTACGCAGGACGGTCTCCTCAGAGTAGGAGGTAGACTCACTCGTTCGGAACTCACATACGATGCTCAACATCCATTCATTTTGCCTAGTTCTAGTCCGCTCGTAGACCTCATAATAGATTACTATCATCGCATACACTGCCACCCTGGCACGGACACGCTACATGCTATTTTACGTCAGCAATTTTGGATATTATCTGCCCGCCGCATTATAAGGCACATAACGTTTAAATGCATAAGATGTTTCCGTTGCTGCGCTCAGCCCGAAGTACCTGTCATGGCTGACCTGCCAGCTGATAGAGTCATACCTCAGCCCGTATTTAGTCACGTATCAACGGATTTCGCCGGACCGTTTCTGCTCAGATCAAGTCAATTACGTAATGCTAAGTTAATTAAGGGATATTTTTGCATATTTGTTTGCCTCACTACAAAGGCGGTTCACTTAGAACCAGTCTCATCGCTCACTGTCGAAGCGTTTATTGCAACATTACAAAGGTTCTGCTCACGTCGCGGACTTCCGGTATTGATACGTTCGGATTGTGGCACAAATTATGTAGGAGCTAGGAATCATCTACTAGAGGTACAACAATTTCTCAATGACAATAACGACGCCATTTCTCATAAACTCTCAACTCAAAATATAACTTGGTTACTCAATCCGCCTAAAGCCCCATGGATGGGAGGTATCCATGAGATTAATGTTAAATCCACTAAGCAACTTCTATACCGTGTTATCGGTGAGCAACACCTCACTTTCGAGGAATTCTTAACTCTGCTCACTAGAATAGAAGCGGTGTTAAACTCTCGGCCCATCAGTCCACTTTCGTCCGATCCCACGGACTATCAGCCCCTTACTGCCGGCCACTTTCTCATTGGCCGTCCGCTCACAGCTCTCCCCGAGCTGACTCTAGATGAAAGAGCAATATCTCCGCTCAAACGCTTTCAGCTCATTCAATCACTCTCTCAGCGCTTTTGGAACCTTTGGACCAAGTCCTACCTCCATACCCTTCAAATCCGCTCCAAATGGCTTTCCTCTTCCTCTCCACCCAAAATTGGAGAACTGGTTCTGCTCAAGGAGGATAATTTGCCTCCTCTACAATGGAAGATGGGAAGGATCTCACGTCTGCTACCTGGGAAGGATGGAGTCATCAGAGTTGAGGACTTGGATACCACTCAAGGCCAGCTGCGGAGGCCTGTCGGCAAGATTGCCCGGTTCCCACTGGATTCTGCTCAAGATGGGGCTCAGCTCGCCGCCTGTGCGGGCCCCCCAGGATGTTCGCGACAACACTAGCGCGACGTTTAGAATAAACACAAAGGACATTCAATTCGGCCAATCACAACGCGAGTATGGCCGACCGACTCAGGGGCGCTGTCAGAGAGTGACGAACACTTGCAATTAGAACCCCTTCCGCGCTGGATGCATTTTCAGCTCATCCCGAAACCTAGTGAACGGGAACGCGTGTGCGCATATTTATTTGTGCTCATAAATATAAGACCAAATTCGCCGGCGAACCGCGATAAACCTATCGATAATCCGCTCAACAGCTGTGTAGTGTAGTGAGAAGAAACCTCCGCCCAGATCCAGAACCACCAGCTCAACAATAAGGTCTCAGATTTCTCCAGCCCTCACATTAACCTATATACCTACTTCCCTCAGCTCAAAGTCGTATGTGTAAGTTCCTAGCTTACACAGTTTGTTTGTTTCACCGTAGCGCCTAAACCAGTGGTTAAATTTTAATAAACGAGGTGTCAATAGATTCGTAATATTAGCCCTGGTATATAATTTAAGTATGCGGTTTATAGTTTTTTTTTTTATAAAAAATGTAATTATTAATTTGTCAGAACTCCCAGGAAAGCTCGGTCACCGGTGGTGCTAGTTAGTAATCTGGGATTAAAGCAGCATTTCTAGTTGTCAGTTATAACGCACGGTACAGGGACGAGCAGGTATGTCAACCATTTGGCTGTTGAGTGCCGCGGTAAAGGAAATAGGTCGCGCTCCGTACTGTCTGACGTCTGTTACTGCAAATGTTACCGTTAAAATGCGATATGTCATTAGTGTATGAAAAAATTGATACGAATATGAAAAACAAGCTTCTTCCCGCCGCTTCGCCTGCGTAAATATAGTATCCCACGGGAACACAGTACTTTCTCGGGATAAAAAGTAGCCCATGTGTTAATCTAGTGCTTAAACTACTACCATGTCAAATTTTATCAAAATCCGTTCAGTAGTTTTTGCGTGAAAGAGTACCAAACATCCAACCTCACAAACTTTCACATTTATAATGTTATTAGCAGTAGCGGCCCGCTCCAGACTCGTACTGGTGCAATGTATCTTACTGCAAAAAAATGTTAAAATGTACAGTGTTAGCGTGGGATTATTGTATTTACGTGGGCGGAGCCGCGTGCAGAAGATAGTTTTAAAATAAACGTAAAAGAAGTGTAAGTAGCTTTTATTATGTAATAAAAATGTGTTCGGAGCTTAGAATTTAATGCTGAAATAATTGTATAAAACGAGACCGAAAGCTTTTAAGATATTTGATATTTAAATTAAATTATAGGAGATTATATGTTGACATAATATCTTGTAAAGTGGAGGCTTTATTTTAAAGTTAAAGTTAATAATAAGTTAAAGTAGCCCAAGCCTACTTTAAACTTATTATTAATACTGCATTCACGTACCTAATAGATTTGCCTATATCCTAGGGATGGCAACACGCAGTTTTTAAACAATGTTTTAAATTTATTTTTAATTGTTTTTAAAAGTAATACAAGGACTTTTAGGTATTAGGTAGGTTAAAAGGTATTATGAAATATTATTCAAACTAAGTACGCAGGTAAACATTAAACAAAATCAATTCCACAAAAATTATATTAAATGTATATGTCAGCGAATCTTTACGTATCAACGTGCCATTTTTCTTAAGAAATATTAAATGAGGTAATAGACGTGCCATAAAATATTTTTTCTTTGTGATTTAGTGGAGTATTTAAAGATATGGCGCCCGGGCCAAGTAATTTGCAGTTCATTACATAATATGGATATTACATGTACAATACATTTAAATCAAACCTAAAACCAAAGAACATAATATCATATACTAAGTAATATGATATTATGTTCTTTGTGTTAAACGCAAACGAGTGAGTTTTTTTTTTTTCCTATTTTACAGGTTATATCTGTTCAAACTTTAAACCGAAAAAGACTTTGCACATTAAAAGAATACATTTCGGTTTAAAGTTATCAACAGAGGCGATCGCAGCAAGCTAGAAAACATTTTGCTTATCATAGTAATAGTGCTTATCATACAATTGACAAAGTCCTGTCTGTACACTTAAAAAAACTGTAAAAATATAGGTACTGATTAGCGTTTGAAGCGTCCGTTAATTTAATTTAATTTTTTATTAAAATTTCCTCAAATTAACGGACTTATACTTGACAATATCATAACTAGCGCCAAAAAATTCCGCGAGAGGTGGCGGCTGGCGAAGCCTACCGCACCGAGCCGTGGCCCCGTTGGCCCTGGGGTAAATACACACCACTGTTGGGATTATTGGGAAAATAATATTAATGGAGACTATTAACTCAAAACTTCTTTTTTTCGCTAAAAAAAGATAGTTTTGTATTTTAAATGAAATTTAAATTAGTATGATTTCTGTTGTTGCAATATACATGATAAATAACATAGTATGTTAAAGTTTGTCATATACTTTACACTTTTTTTCGTTGTACATAATTATAAAATTTTGTGATCAGTCACTTGGCCAAGATATTGTGTCGCGTGCCATTAGTTTGCCACCCCTGGCTTATGCTAATGCTAATATTGATATGACTGTTGACTACATCACAGTGGCGAAGGCTGGTTTCCCTTCATAGGGAATCTCTAGCCTGTATAAAAGGTAGACATTTGGACGAGGGTCTTCAAAAGGTAAGTGGTAAGTGAAGCCGATAGGAATGAAGTTATAGGAACTCCACACCACTGCTACATAATCAGAAATATAATTTGCGATATGAAAAGAAAATTGTTAAATGATTATGATTTTCCATCTTTTTGAAAAGGGAAGTGAAATTTTATGAAATTGATTTTTTTAGTTTTATTTTATAAAAAACAAAGCTGCTATCAAGCTAAGCTGCTAGAAAATCATCTTAATAGTAGGTATGTATAGTATAGTATAGTATAGTATAGTATAGTATAGTATAGTATAGTATAGTATGAATGCGAATACAAGCTAAGACAAAAGGCTAGATAAGGAGAGTTATTGATATTTTGATGTAGATTTCCAGTATTTAGGGACTGCTTCTGACCAGAATATAGACGTTGAATTAAGATACGATGTGATTCAGAAGTGCGGTAGAAAAATGTGTACTACCTTAAGTAAAAATTAAACTATAACTTTAACTAGAGGACGAGGAGGATATGTGGTCGATATTAGCTCATAATAATTGATATAATTTTTGAGTTTGAACTTTATAAGAGTTCTTTTGCCTCTTATATAGAAAAAAAAAATTGTGTCCGTTTGACAAACGTCAACGTGTAACAAAATTGTATATCTATCAACACACGGTAGTGTGTGTTAATAATCTAAGGTAGTGTGTGTGTGTTGTTATTTTTATTAATTTATATGTATTTCTAAGCATTATTTAAAAAATATATTAGCTTTTTGCATACCTTCCTCCACATTAATTTCAACTGTACCAAATATCTTGCTCCTCCTTTCGCACAATTCTCGTAAAAATGTACTGAATTTTTTGCTTCACGTCAAAATTGCTCATGTAAATGGTATACGGCTAATATAATGAAAAAAATAAATTTTTCTCTTCAACTTATTACTCTAATATTTATATTATTTCCAAACATTGATGTTTTCAAAATCACAACACCCAATGTTTTCTTTAAATATCTATAGGATATCTAAAGGATAAAAAAAAACGAAACTTAGGCCTTTTCATCCGTTATAGCATGATTTATACAGTATTCTCCGAGCGAAGTAACTACTCTTGAAACACTGCACTGTAGTGGCTACTGGCTAGTCGACAGGCGGTTTTTAAATGTCGTATGGTTGCCCAAACACATACGGCATTCTCACAGCACAGTCAGTCAGTCCAGACTCCACAGGAATGACTGGTCAATACGTCTGGGGCCAACCATGTGCGGGTTTCCTTACGATGTTTTCCTTCACCGTTAGAGTGTCCGTATAATGTACTTGAGATCTTGAGATCTGAGAGAAAGTCTCATTGATACACGCCACATCCTGGGAGTCGAACCTGCACTCTCTCGAGTGCGAACCAAACGGTCTACCCACTAGGCCACGGAGCGCTAAAGGATAACGTAGTACGTTATATACGTACTATCGAATAAGTTGCCGCTTGACCAGGCATAAGATGAAAATCGCTTAACAGCGCCGTTGAATCGTGCGCACACACACATACTATTAAATACGTAGTTCAACCACGTCTGCAGTCATTGTGGTCACTTCCTTTGTATATAAATACCTACCACCTGCCTATCATATTTTTAAACGGCTTCCAAAAAAAGGTGGTTAAATACGTTCGGATATTAAACGATCACTCCGCCTCCGTCAGTGAACCGATTTTACTAACCATAATAATGTATTTTAATATACAAAATGGAACAATTATTTTTCCGTTAATGTTGATGTAGGGCCGGTACTCGGTAGACACAAGATTATTTTCCACGACATCCTAAACAAACATCCAATTTATCTCTACACGAAAATCATAATTATAAATTTACTAAGCCCATTACGTTTTCATACTTATCTTATTAATTTCCAAAACAAACGCTTAAAATATTACGGTTATTTCATAATATTTTTTATTACAATTAAGATTAGTAGATATGACCCTGTAAGACTGAATTTATTATACACTAACTACACGTTACCTGCGACTCGGTGCGCGCAATGAAAGATCGCTCTCAAAAATCTTACGGGAACTGTGCATTCCCTGCTATAGACTTTCGGAGCCTATTCAATTCAATGCTGATAGTGAATTCCTTTGACATCGCTGCAGACACTGAAGGTATTTACGAGCAATATAACTGACTCGGTCTGCCGCCTGCGCAGCGGTATCATCAAGACACATCTGACGTCTTGCTGCCTGGTACGGTTACGGTGACTTCGCCTCAGTGGTTTAGAGTTTGGCTCTCGACTCCGGTGGTCGTGGGTTCAATCCCACTTTCAATAAAAAAAAAGTTGTTTTAAGTCCGGTTAGGACGATGCATGCTGATCACCTGATTGTCTGACAAGAAAGATGATCCATGCGTCGGATAAATGTCAGTCCTGCGCCTGATCTCTCGCCAGTCGCGTCGGTCCGTCCGCCCCACTGGGTTACGATTTACGAGAGTGTTCCTTTAATGATATGATAATGGGATTTAAGATATTATCTTCATCCCCATTTAAAATGTATTCCATAATATGATGATTTTTGAAGGAAATCTATAACGGCGGTATAATATTAACGGCTATAAAATTATATGTAATAAAATATATGTAGAGAGCTAACTTGTAAAATGCGTTTACTAGCTAACTTCGTACAAATTGGTATAATGGTACGAAACCATTCGTGCGTGAGTCCGACGCGCACTTGGTCGGTTTTTGAAGCCGTTAGAAGCGTGATTGTGTCAATAATATTCAAATGATCCTTTACATTATAAGTGGGTTATAATATTTGGACTTGAGCAGGAGTCAGGTAGGCACTCATGACTATTCAAAATTTAGGATGTCCACAGTGTAACACGCAAAACATTTTAACCCCAATGTGTGTTGTGACCAAATTGGTCGGTAGTGATGTCAATCTGAATTAAATATCGATAAAAGACCGTGATGCGTGGTTTATGCAAAACGTGTAATGTAAACTTTCTTTACTAGCCTTACCAACTTAATATATTTAGATTACATTGTGTAGATTATTTTAGATTATACATTTAGATTACATAGTAGGTAGGTATGTATTTATAATATATACTAACACGAGAATATTCTTGTCATATGGCGTGTCCCCACAATTTATTTTTTATCTTGTTACAGCCATATATTGTAAAGAAGAGATAACCACGTACCACACGCCATTACAGATATAAAAGTAACAAACCATTTTAAAATATGTACCCCACAGCTACCCTTAATTCGGAACACCCCAAATGTTTTACCACAGCGACACGGTGTCGATAAATTATGTTTTACCGTTGTTTATCAAGACTAGTGCACAACACTATTGGCGCTATCGGCTGATTTCCAATTTGTAACTAATTTCACGTATATTGGTGACTGGTAAAACTCAATGGTGTATCATTATTTAACGATACATTACGTTTGTTTAGATTTCATAATTAGTTTCGTTTAATTCAAGGGTGAAATTGTATCGCTACGTTATCCGAACATTAAAAGCTTACACTGACAATACTGAAATGTTGGGATTAATAAAAAATACAAAGTTTCCTGTAGCTTGCACCAACTTCATCTCTATATTTTCTAAGATTCTAGGTATTTCAATATATTTTTGCAGAACTACTAAAAGATTTATAATGTGCCAGCGCCGAGCGTACGAACTCAATAATTCTGCTGGGAAGTTTGTACAAGTGCAATTTATACTGGAAATTCGAGTCCGGGCAGAGACACGTCACGAAACTGACACGAAGAACGTTTAACTTACGTCGATACAAGACGCGCACAACACTATACTTTGATAAAGAACTTTCGGGACGGTTTTGCTCTAAAGTTCGGGACATTTGACAGATTTATAAGGCAAAGTACACTAGCCGGTGTCTGCAACTTCCTGATACCAGATATTATCAGGGATAAAAAGTCTTGTTACGTCTGGCTGAGCAGCAACATAGATAAATATATGTCGTAGGATAATTGGAAAATTAGGAACTATGCGAAAATACTAGGGTTATTGCAAAGAGCCGGATTATTTGATTCTGAGATAAAATTACGCCGTTTTCCTAATAATTTTCAGGATCCTCGCAAAAAAACCCGTCTGTACTAGGATAATAGCGAAAAATCTCTGACGCTTTATATATCATGGTTAATTGGCTGTCTAAAGTCTATAGAACTATAGGAACCTTGCTAATTTTTTACCAATCTGAATAAAGGTGCTCTAAGCGCACTCTTTGCAACGGCCTATCAGTACTCAAGTTTCCCACATTTCTACACACAGTCAAGTTTGTTTGCGACGATCCTGAAAATTGGTAGGAAGATTATGAAATTTTATTTGAAATCAAATCATCCGGCTCTATGAAATAATCTTAGGATGTTCGCAAAAGATCCTAGTTTTCCAATTATCCTCCTATGTATTTTTCCAATTATCTTACGACATAGTATAAATAACTATAAACACACGCGCGGTAGCAGCGTATGATGGACTGAAATAACAAGCAAAAAATCTGGCAATAAGGTATGGTAGGCGCATTTTCAGTATATACCTCTCGGTTTTTCTACGCTTAAATTACAGTACACATGCACAGAGGTATATATTTATATAATATATTATTTACTCTATGCCTGAAGTCAAATTACTTCTGTCACTAATCACCACAACTGTCAGTATCCTGACATACCTACCAGTGGCGTGGGGTTCCTAACTCCATTCCTATCGGCTTCACTTACCACTTAGATACGAGGGCGGGTCAATAAGTCCGTGACTTTTGGAATAAAACACAGATTTTTTGATAAATAAATCATTTTATTTTTCAACGTAGTCCCCCTTGAGCTCTATACACTTTGTCCAACGCTTCTCCAATTTTTTTATCCCTTCCAAAAAATATGATTTGTCGAGGTCCTCAAAATAGGCCTTTGTTTGCGAGATGACTTCATCATTGGAGTCAAATCTTTTTCCACCGAGCCATTTTTTCAGGTTTGGGAACAAGAAGTAGTCTTGAGAATAGGGTGGATGTGGGAGCAATTCATAGCCCAATTCATGGATTTTTGCCATGGCAACTGCACATGCATTGTCTTGGTGAAAAAGAACTTTTTTCTTGGCCAAATGAGGTCGGTTTTTTTTCAAATCCTCATTGAAGCGTTCCAATAAGTTGGCATAATATCCCCCATTAATTGTTCTTCCCTTTTGAAGATAGTCAATGTGGATTATCCCACGTGCATCCCAAAAAACAGTCGCCATAACTTTATTGGCTGACAAACCCACCTTGGCCTTCTTTGGCACCGATTCACCCTTAGAAACACACTGTTTTGACTGTTGTTTGGTCTCTGGTGTGTTGTGATGGATCCATGTTTCGTCCACGGTTAAAAAACTCCTCCATATTGTGATTAAACAACGCCAAACCTTCCTGTGAAGTTGTTACACGATTGCGTTTGTGGTCGACTGTGAGCAAACGCGGCACCCATCTTGCGGAAAGATTTCTCATGCCCAAGTGATCATTCAAAATTGAAACCACTGAGCCATGCGAGATGCCTATGGCTTCCACAATCTCTTGCACTTTTAATCTTCGGTCGGCCAACACCATATCGTGAATTTTTTCGATTGTTTCGGGTGTAGAGACCTCAACTGGGCGTCCAGGACGTTCGGCATCTTCAGTGCTTGTACGGCCACAACGAAATTCAGTAACCACTTTTTTACCATTGATATCGATGGTGCAAAGTCCCCATAGTATTTATCAAGCTTAGCCTTGGTCTCGGTAATGGTTTTTTTTCGCAAAAAATAATGCTTAATAAGCACACGAAATTCACTTTTTTCCATTGTTTCCTTAAGTTACTGGATAGTCTGATAAATATAGCTGTAAAACACAAACTAACTGACGCAGCAAGTTCAAATTTTGATAGGAGTCAACTGACAGATGCCTGTTGACAGGAGTAGTGTTGCTTTTTCAGTTAGGAGGTTAGAAATTCAAAAAGTCACGGACTTATTGACCCGCCTTAGTACCTTTTGAAGACCCTCATCCAAATCCTTACCTAATCCCTAACCTGTATAATACAGGCTAGGGCTTTCCTATGAAGGAGGACCAGCCTTCGCCACTGATACCTACCCAATAGTACTCTAAACCCAATATGATTTCCAATGACAATCCACAAATCAAAACTAAATGCTAATTCCAACACGCAATTACCTTTGATTTCAATTAATTCGTCGATGCTGAATCACACGTTCAAAAATATTTGAACGAGGAAGAGCCATGCTTCGGCCTCACAGAAAACCGGCGTGAAATAACGCTTGCGTTGTGGTTGGGGCCCAAGGGGGGTTGGGGATTTTAAGGACCAGGAACGCAAGTGCGCAACACCTAATTAGAGGAGCTTCAAGTGGAATGTCTAAGACATCCACCGTACTCCCCGGACCTTGCTCCAACAGATTACCATTTTTTTCGAAATTTTAATAACTTCCTGCAAGGGAATAAATTCAACTCCGATGGGGCAAAGCGCCTTCAAAGATTTTATTGATTCCTGTCCGAACAGTTTTTTTAGTAAAGGAAACAATGAACTACCTATGAGATGGCAGATTTTGATGAAATTTGGTATAGTAGTAGTTTGAGCTTGAAAAAGTACAGTGTTCCCGTGGGATTAGTTATTTATGCGGGTGGAGCCGCGGACAAAAGCTAGTAAAATATAATGTAGTTACAATATCGATAAAGTTCCTGCTCGACCAGTTTCTAAACATTTTCCTTTGCGCTAGGACGCCTCAAAATATTTAAACACAAACAGTGACCGCAACGACTGCAAACGTGATTGAAGTCCGTATTTACACGTGAGTATTTGTGTGTGCACACGATTCATCGGCGCTGCTAAGCGATTTTGATCTTATGCCTGGTCGTAACTTGTTCGATGGTACCTACCTGGTACACCCTTATTCCTTCCCCTTTACTGCAGTTTGCAAATCCGTACAGTTGAGATCTGTCCAATTGCGATGGAGGGAGTAAGGTATATAACTATAGGTAGTAAATAAACAAACTATTTAGAATTTTTCCCATCAACCTATACCTTTACATACCTTTTTTCACAAAAAGGTGTTTAAAATTGCAACGAAACGTTTACCGCAATAAAAAGTAGCCCATGTCCTTGTGGTCCCCTTGGTTTACTATGTCTGTGCGAAATTTCATCAAAATTTGTCCAGTGGTTTCGGAGCCTGTTCAATGCAAACAAACATACAAATCTTTCCGCTTAGTAATATTAGTGTAGATTACATGTTAAATTTTTGCCAAAGCTTTCTGTCTGACTGTATGATTGAATAACTTTTAATATGTAATATAATTATTGTAATATTATGTAATTAATATCCTACTCTCGGCGACAAGATCATTAAATTGGTAAGTCAATTAATCTCTACAGAGCTCCTCTGTTCGCCACTTATAAATGCAAATGGCTTTTTGGTCTCCTCCGAGACGAATGAGTCAGCACAAACTTTAGAACACGACCATCTAAGCATTTGCTTCTTTTACTTTCAAGGCCATTTTAAGCTACAGGCCCCCGAGAGTTTTTTATTAGTCGCGACTCACGACAGAAAAAAATCAACACTGTAAATAGAACTCTGCCTTAATACAATAACACAATACAAATAGAGCTAAAAATCGAAGTGTCAAGTGGCAAATATCAGATTTGACAACTCAACACTCGACACATTAGCGCTGATTTCTATTTGCAGCGCTGTTTTATCTGTCGCGACTACTAAAAAATACTCGCGGGAACGTAGTCTCAGTTCGACAAGTAACATTCTAAGTTTATGTTTATGAAGTCTTTAATTTTTTTCTCAATATTGCCTAGAGAGTTGTTTCTCAGCAATGGTTACTCTCAGGTACCTATGTATTCCTCCTAACTAGTTCTATTATACCTACTTATTATAAACTGACTTATTATAAAGTTACTAGAGTAAGCCCTGCGGTCGAATTTCAGCCATAATAATTCATATACTTTTTTAACCCTCTAATGTTCAAACATTAGAGGGTTCTTTTGCCTCTTAGATAGAAAAAAACTTAAAAACGTCAACGTTTAACATAATTGTATCTGTATACAGCTTCCGTGGTCTAGTCGTTAGAGCTTGGCTCTCGACTGGGGTCGTGGGTTCGATTCCCGCATTGGAACAACAAAAAAATGTTGTTTCCAAGTTTGGTTAGGACAATGCAGGCTGATCACCTGATTGTCTGACAAGAAAGATGATCCATGCGTCGGATGGGCATGTAAAAAGTCGGCCTTGCGCCTGATCTCTCGCCAGTCGTGTCTGTTATCCCTCCCACTGGGTTACGAGAGTAAGGAGGAGAGAGTGCTCCTGTGTAGTGCGCACACACTTGGGCACTATAAAATAACTCCTGCGTAGCTGGCCTGGTTTCAATGAAACCGGCCACCGTCGCCAAAATCAGTGTGGGGAGCTGTTATTGTAAACGCACGGCAGTGTGTGTTAATAATCTGAGGTAGTGTGTGCAGTTGTTATTTTTATTAATTCTATTCTGTACGTATTTAAAAAAAATGCTTTTTCTGCACATTCCTTAACATTAACGTCAATTTACCGACCGAATTTCATTCCCCTCTGGTTGCAAATTCTCGTAAGACTGGACTTGAAGCTTTTGGTTCAACGTTTAAAATCTTTATGACAAAAGGAAATAACTAATCCCAAAAAAGGAGTTTCAAATCCGTGAGCAATTAATTATACAAACGATAACAATAAACAGCTTAAGGAAGTGTCGTATTTGTTATAAAAATATACTAAACATATGTTACGACTATTTAAACTGTAGCTGTGACAAACGTTAGTATAATCCATTGTACCCACACGTAATATGAAAATAAACCCTTACTCAACGGAATAAGGTGTACGTTTGTTTAGCTGTAATATTCAAAATGGCGTCTGTAAAGATTTCAGGAGCGGCGGACCGCAGTGTATTAAACCTGCTATTAATCAAGTTCTGAAGTCTGAAGTTGGGAAATTAAAAAATAAAAGATGATATTCAGACGGTATATTCAGCTTTTGTTGTTTAATGCTACTCGTATTTGGAAGCGTCTAGCTAAACGACAGACTTAAAATAAGACTCAACTTTCAATTCAATTAGAATACGGAATCATCTACCTTTTTATTATTTATTAGTGACTTCAAAAATAGATATTACTAGTAGGTGCCCGCAGTTTCGTTTATCGTGGAAGTGTTAATGGATACGGAACGCTATTTTTTAAAACGGAACCCTAAGATAAAAGTAGCCTAAGTTACTCCTTATAACATCCAGCTGTCTTCCAGTAAAAGGCTATTCGGAATCGGTCCGACCGTCTCAGATATGAGCCTGAACAAACAGACAGACAGACGGGCACTCGATAATAAAAAATAAAATTCTGCGTGATAACCGGATATATTGTATGTATGTAAAATCAATTACAGAAAATCTGGGCACATGATTTTCTGCTCATGTAAAGACGTTTAGGTAGAAATAATATTTGAAAGTCGGAAAAAAAAACTTTTAATGAAATTAATCGTAACCGCTGAGCCGTTTGCCGCAATTGCCCTCACGCTCAGGTGATTGATTGACTTGTATAAATGTTGTCGACATGTCTTTGTTTCTAAATACCAGTTGTTTTTAAATCATCTGTGAGGTGATTCAGCTAAACATCTGCTTCTTTTTTTCTGTGACCGTTGCGTGGTTTCCAGTCTGTTATGAATTGTGTCCACTGTATCTCGTCATATGTCCTGCATTTAGCTGTCTTACTACCTTTTTCATGTCCTCCACCTTTACGAATGACGATGATTTCAAAACTAAGGATGGTATATGACGTACATTTGACAGAACAAATCTTCATACAAGAAAAAGTTACGCCCTCTTGATTGCACCATACCTCAAATGTCAAAATGGCCCTAGAATCCCCCATAAAAGGGTCCATTTAAGTGGGAACAGTTTTTGCCTCGTCTATAATATATACATTATGCGTCTATGCCCTCTGATATCAACCGCACTCATGTGGGCTTTTAATGTAACACCAACCAGGCTTCTTTCCATCGCTCGTTGGCACGAGTTGTCCTAAGTACGTACAGTGTTCCACATCCTACTACTATTATAAATGTGAAAGTTTATGAGGATGGATGGATAGATGGATGGATGGACGTTTGTGACTCTTTCACGCAAAAACTACAGAAAGGATTTTGATGAAATTTTGTACGGTAGTAGTTTAGGCTCTGGATGGAAACATAGGCTACATTTTATCCCGAAAAAGTACATTGTTCCGGTATTTACGCGAGCGGAGCCGCGGACAAAAGCTAGTATTCTATGCTTTCAATGTCTAGTTTCATATCTGTTTCTTCCCTATTGGTCATTAGCTTACTCTTGAGTTTATTCATAGCTAGGCCAACCAGCCCGCTTGATTCAGTTAGCTGTAGCAGCATTTGTTGAAGTGAGCTAGCGCAGTTAACAATAATTAGGACTATGTCGGCGGTTTTTTGATTGTTTCTTAAGATTTTTCTTAATAGACCGAAAGTAACTTGGCAGCGCACTCATAAGTTTGCTCAATATCACGGTAAATGTATAGGCGAAAACTTGTTAAACATTTCTGAGGCAAAAGCTATTTTTGGGTCCAGACGGGTTCTGGTACACAGTTGTTAACTTCAGAAGGTAAATCGATTGTCGCGTGTAGTCGCGGCCGCGTGTTATAGTCGCAGTCGCGTGCTACAAATTAGTCAGTGAAAAGGTGTGTTTGTGTAGCTGGTTCGAATCCTGACAAGGAATTAAATGTCTTTTAGTTTTAAGATTTTAACATGGGAGACTCATGCTTCGGCAAAAATGGGCCGGATCGATTGAATAAATATCACGGCCTCACAGAAAAGCGGCGTGAAAAACACTTGTGTTGTGTTTTGCCGAGTGATTGAGGTTACCGGAGGCCCAAGGGTTGGCGATTTTAAGGACATTAACGCAAGTGCGCAACAACAGAGGAGTTACAATTGTAACTCTGGTCTGCTCATTTCCTGGTCCATTTCATAAAAAAATCAAGTAGTAAATAAATTTCGTAATCATGTGTGGGTACATAACGACCATGTTGCTAATGGCTCTCGGCAATCATAGTTTTTCTATGAAAATGGCAGACGTATGGAAAACGACGAATCCCGAAAGACATTAGAAACCTTCAATAAGAATCAAAAATTTTTAAGGTCGATAAAAATATGAATGTTTAATTGTTTGGAAATGTGATTCATTGTAATAATCTGTGTTCGTGGTAAAGTCAGAGTCAAAAACACTTGTGGGTGAAGTTTCTGAAGTTCGTTCCAGTCTAGTGATGTAATCAACTAATGTGATAGGCAATAACATCGATATGGCTGTTATGAGACCACCAGAGGATAATCCAGTGACTAATTTATGTCCACCCCTACATCTCCCCTACATCACCACTACACCGCAAAATAGCCAAACCAATAAAAGCAGTGAATCAAAGAGAAAAACTGCTCTCCCGTCTATAAATATTTTATTTCTGTTAGTGAGAAATAGGGTGGCCACGTTTTAACCGCTTTTTAAAGCTTTGGGATTTACAGATATTTGCCGAACTGAATTATTTGTGTGCATTTCGAAATCTAGTATCTACCTTTTTTTTTTTGGATACGAATGCATATTTGCGCTAGGTAATATTTGTTTTAGCTTTTAGTGATTCTTTGTTATGTTGGTTATTTGGTGGAAAGAAATGCAAAATGTGTTATGCATAAAGATTATCTTTTATCTTTATCTCATACTGTGTAAATCAAGTTGTAATACAATCGGATATTGTGTAGATATTGTGTGGGTGCATCGAGTTTTGTCTTAAAACAATACTGCTTTTACGGATTTTATTTGGAACTAGCTAGCGCCCGCAACTTTGTATGCATAGAACTAATGAAAACGGAACCCTAAGAAAAAGTAGACTATGTTTGACCTTATATCATCAGCTATCTGCCAGTGAAAGTGGCGTTAAAATCCGTCCAGCCGTTTCAGTGGTGACAGATAGACAGACAGACAGACGGACAGACAAAATATTTAAAAAAATATTTTTTATTGTAAGTACTGTATATACTTCATTGGCATTAAGGTAAAAAACTGCTAATTTAAATATGTAGATGTGTAGTTTATGTGTATATAATATGTAAAATAAATCTACTTGTCTACACTAGTCCTTCCTAGTCCCTAGTCCTAGTCCTAGTCCTAGTAATTTTATACATGTGAAAGTACGTTTGTTTGTGTTTGTTTCTCTTTCACGTAAAAACTACTTAATTGATCATCGTGAAATTTTGTACAAATATGGAGTAAACCACGGGGAAGGACAAAGGCTCCTTTTTGTCGCGGGAAAATGTACGATTCCCGCGGGATTTTCTTTTGCGCATACGAACTCGCGGGAAACATCGAGTCCTGTATATAATTCCAACATTGTCACCATACACTTGGCGCTCGGGAACTTTTACTAATGTGCGCTAGTCAAATGGACTCTCGAGATGTCGTCAACGTAAACTGACTCGTGTTCCCTCGGGGTAGAGTCGCGATTCCCTCAGCGGGAACGGCAATATAGACAGCCACATGCTTATGGTAATTTTTACTTAGGTTCCCCATATAAATCCACATCATCCCTTTATGCGCAGTTTTCTATATAAATTGAAGTAACTGTAATCGTTTTATATTTGTAATTATGAGAATTTCTCTACATTCGCTTCTTGCAGGCTTAGCATGCGCACCCTAGAAACACCGAGGAATCGTCAAAATGACAGATTGAAGAAACATTAATACCATTCGGAGCAAAATAGTTGTTATTGTAAGGCAGCAAGGTCGATGCATCGTCGATATGAGAAACAACATTTCTTTTCTTCCCGAGCATGAGCTCACAAAATGGCCTCTTTTGACAGCTAAAGTAGAAACGTTTTCTTAATTCAATGTCAAATAGTCTTACAATAATGTCAACTACTCCGCATCATGGCGGTCCAAGACAAATAGTTTCTTTACGTTCAGTCATTTACTGGAAAAATTTTTCAGTTTTGACAGAAGTTTTTCCCGCAGCCATTTTAAAAATATGGCTATTTAGAAATATTTACTTCTATTGACGACCTTGTTACCATGGATTAAGAACTATTTTACAACGAACTGTTTTGGATAGAATATTTCTTCTTTAAAATAATTTATTCGGATCGCCATGCTAAGCCCGCTGGTAACAATATTTCTACATTTTACTTTATAATTACAGCTGGCATTTCTATTTTTAGGTTTCCGTACCCAAAAGGGTAAAACGGGACCCAATTACTAAGACTCCGCTGGCCGTCCGTTCGTCTGTTCGTGTGTCACTAAGCTGTATCCCATGAACCGTGATAGTTAGACAGTTGAAATTTTCACAGATTATGTATTTTTGTTGCTGCTATAACAATAATATATACTCAAAACATAATAAAATAAATATTTGAGTGGGGCCATACAACAAACGTGTTTTTTTTGCCGTTTTGTACGGAACCCTTCGTGCGCGAGTCTGACTTACACTTGGCCAGTTTTTTAACCAATGTTTGTTCGTTCTTTGCGAATTAAATTCCTTTTTATTACCTTTTTAAAAAGGATTAGCCTTCATCAAAAAGGAAAACATCGTGTCTGGGTATGCTAAAGAGCAGAACTAATATTAAATGTTGTAGTAATATTTGTTGCGAGGTTAAATATACCAAATGTTTTTATAAATGGCCGATTTTTAGGGTTCCGTACCCAGAGTGTAAAAACGGGACCCTTATACTAAGGGCCTGTTTCTCACTCGCCTAATAAATGTCGAATAGCTTCTTTGGATGTTTTGTAACTGCTTACTTTATATTAAGTGACAAAGACAGGCCCTAAGACTCCGCTGTCCGTCTGTCTGTCACCAGGCTGTATCTCGTGAACCATGATAGTTAGACAATTGAAATTTGCACAGATGACATATTTCTGAAGCCGCTATAACAATAAATAGGTACTGAAACAGATAAAGTAAATATTTAAGTGGGGCACCCATCCAAATAAACATGTTTTTTGTCGTTTTGTACGGAACCCTATGTGCGCGATTTCGACTCGCACTTGGCCGGTTTTTTTAATAATATAGGAGCCGATAGCTACCGCAAATATTATTCTAGCAAACACCGACTATGAGTGAGTTTATATGACTCAATATAAATCCGGACATAGCCGATCTGATAATATCTATACTGGACCTTTAGTGAAGATGCATTCGATCATTTCGACGACGAAGTTCGAAAACAAAATGTATGGGCATTTGACATAAGGCATCGCAAGCGGCATGTCACTTAGCAGTATATACATCTGTGTGTTATATCACTCTTCAAGTCATAATTTAATTGAACCTGTATCAATTGCACAAACTTTGGGGATATGTTATGATTTTAGGCAGAAAAAAAAAACGAAGAATCGATCAAGTATGAATAATCTTACGACACTGAAAAAAGGCCATCGATCTCACAGCTGATTTCTCTGAGCTTGATATTATTAGAATTATTTTGAATCAGCTCGATATGAAATGTGGGAGAGCCACGCTTCGGCATGAATGGGTCAGATCGACCGGGTAAATACCACGGCCCCTAAGCGGGGTTGGGGATTTTAAGGACGGGAACGCAAGTCGCAACACCGGAGGAGTTACAAGTGTAACTCGAGTTGCGAGTGTCCATGGGCGGCGGTAATCGCTTCCCATCAGGCGATCCGTCTGCTCGTTACCTGGTTCATTTCATTAAAAAAATAATAGTTGTGACGTGGCACCTTGTTAGCGTCGCGTCGTAACGAGTGCAATGCGATTCACAGCCGGTTTCAATAACCTATCTACCAGTAACTGTTTGTTCAAAACGTAATTCAATCATTTGCCGGTTTTTTGCGATACAAATGTAACGTTTCTAACAAATAGTCATTGGTACATAGGTTATTGAATCATGTAAGTACATTTTTTTTCGCGTTGTATAACTATTTATCTCGTAAACGTAAACGAGAGCAGGAAATAGTTTTTTTACAAATCGCCATTCACCGCGCATAAGTATTAATACTTGTGACAAACCTGTGTTCGGTGTTCCTGTCTATTTGTTCAAACTTACCTGAAACGAGAATATTGCAATTTATAAAACGGGTTTAGTTTTATATCTGAAATAAATGATTATTATTATTATTGTATTATTATAAACAAATAGGCTTAAATAAGTTTTACGTAATAATAGAATTTAACTTGGTTATAATAACATCCATTATAATGAAATAGGTAGGTTTATCGTTTTCCGCAGTACGTAGTGGCTACACAGTAGACTTAACTAGTAACGTCCATAGCATGTAATAATAATTAAAAAAAAATGTCACTCCGTTTGTTACGTTCTACTCTTAATTGAGTAAACAAAACGGTTATTCAATTAACACCTTTTGTGAAAAAAAAAACTATTGGAATTCCGCTTCACAGAGCTTTTCTCTTTGTCCCACTGATTGTATTCTAAAATTACATTTCTTGTGCCACTTACGGTCGTAAGGACAGGTCCTGTCTAAGCGTTAAAATGTCTCCTACGCAAGTGCCCCTCGGGGTCAACGCGATTATTATCTACCATCCGCGAGACTCAAGAAATAGTGCGCACGCAGCTTAGACAGGACATAGTAATGTCTGTTCGCTCGCACACAAAAGGCTTATGCAAAATATTCCTAGGGGCTCATCCTTACTTTCGATATTATTTCTTGTGCCTCTCTCCTCAAGATTTATTTTCTGTTTTGCAAATTCAAAATGACAGGCAGAATCCGTCTGTCGGCATGTCAATCGCGTCCTGCTTGAAGTACACAACGGTTCAAGAGATGGGCTGGAGAGGGTTGCTTTGCAATCAGTTCGACAATATTATATTCTGTTCACACAACAATAATGTGTTATTGTATTACTCGATTGCACGGTACGCAACGTTGACATATATAAATTGATATTGATTTCTTATGTTTACGCGAATATTGTTCATTGTTTTATCGGGTTATAGTTTTGTATAATAATAATACTACATGGTAATTGTAAGCACCTATTGGTACAGAGCTCCTACATACAGAGTCTTCTTCTTTTTTTTGTTTGTTACCCTAAGTGACTTCTTAGTCACTTAGGGTAACAAACTTTTGGAAAGAAAGTAACTCAGATGATGTCCTTCTTTGAAACTAGTTCGTACAGGAAAGGATCCATTTCAGAGTTTTGTGCAGGAAGCTAATATTAGTTAAATACATAAAATTAATAAAAGTGACAACAACACACACTACGTAAGATTATTAACAGTACCTGGGTACTGGTTTCTTATGTTTACGCGAATATTGTTCATTGTTTTAAACACTTACGGACTGTGTCGCGGTTCCAGCGGCCGTGGTCACGGGAGGTCCGAGGTGTCGGGAAAAAGGAAAGTGCACCGCGACACAATCCGTAAGCGTTTAAAACAATTTAAATTGCCATCATCCCACTAATACTGTTTGACGACCTCTGAGGCTCAGTGGTTCAGCGCGTCGGTACTCAAGCCGGGGGTTGCGGGTTCCAATCCCGCGGAAGGAACAAAAAAGAAAGTTTTTCTGAGTTCCTGGGTCATGGATGTGTAATAAATATGTGTATAATATAATAAAAATCTTAAACATAATATGTATAGTAGTATTAATGTATTAAATATACTTCCCGTTTTCTGGTACTACAGGTACCAGAAAACGGGAAGTATATTTCATTGAAGCGTACATAGATATTATTATTATTCTATTATTATTATTATTATTATTATTATTATTATTATTATTATATTATATTATAAATGTGAACGTTTGTGAGGATGGACGGATGTTTGTTACTTTTTCACGCAAAAACTACTGAATTGATTGCGATGAAATCTGGTCTGGTAGTAGTTAAAGGCTCTGGGTTAAAACGTAGGCTACTCTTATCTTGAAAAAGTACAGTAGTCCCGTGGGATACTGTATTTACGCGGGTGGAGCCGCGGGATAAAGCTAGTACTTGCTAAACGCAGTACGTATACTTAACGCTATTGCATATTGCATATATTGCATATTGCACTTACATTACTGCCTACAAATTAAAAATATTTTACAGCGTGAACTGTGAAAAAAAAACATAGAAACCTCATAAAACCGTGTTGTGAATAGATAAAACATAGTTAGCTTGTATGTTTTTAAATATAAATTCAAAAAAAAATCGTAATTGGTAACGCACTTTCCACGGATAATATTACTAGGTATGTAAAATCACGTTACGTCGCGTCACGTTATACCCCCATACTAATAAAAACATTTACACAACGGATAATTTAAACAACGTCGCTGTCTTTTGTCTGTTAACTGACATTTCCAACGTATTAGACAAAGACAGCAACGTTGTTAAGTTATCCATTGTGTAAATCTTTTTATTAGTAAGGGGGATATACTGATGTAATGTAGGTAACGAGGCGTAGCGTGACGCCACGCTACACCTCGGCCATACAGCTCGGAGTTCCCGCCGCACTACGGACCGCTAAGTCTGGGCCACTTTAAAGTTAAATATCTTGAAAAATAATTAGCGTATCATCTGAAGAAAAGCAAACCCAGAGGATTCGCAAAAGCGTTGCCTTTTTAAAAGGAGTACGCCCTTTTTTCGATTTTTAAAAGAGATTCTGTCCTCAACATTCTGTCACTTGGAGCTCACAAAAACTCTCGTATACTCTATACTCTCGTATTTAACGGGTATTGTTGGTTTTGTACGATTTCTATTTCGTGCGAACGATTCTTAGAGGGAAATGTTTGGTATCGTATCTATTTTGTTCAGACGTACCAAATATTGTCATCATGCGAGTTAAAGAAAATCACATTGAGAAAATAATGAATATTTTCTTGTAAAGATTTTATTTTCTATGCACGACTCAGGATTTAAAAAATAACACATATAATACATATTATATCACACGCGCTGCGCTCCAAAAAAGGCGTTACAGAGGTGGGAATAAAGGGGGCAAATGTTGCATAGTATTTTTGTAGCATTAACCAAAAGCATGTTTGTATACTGGTGTGAATCGACTAAATTATTATTTACTCATTTGTTTACCTGGATTGTACGCCACTGTTTGCGGACAGCAAGCTCCATTAGTGTTCAATTTTCAAAAAAAAGTATACCGGAATAAAAAGCCA
This sequence comes from Phengaris arion, assembly GCA_963565745.1. Taxonomy (NCBI): domain Eukaryota; kingdom Metazoa; phylum Arthropoda; class Insecta; order Lepidoptera; family Lycaenidae; genus Phengaris; species Phengaris arion. The sequence goes on along the minus strand of OY751439.1, from coordinate 4,052,749 downwards.
CTTATGGCTGGGACTATATGATCCGGAATCCGGCGGACCCGGGAAAACTATACGGTATATGTATGTAATAAAATTTAACATACAATTTTTTTCTCTCTTTCTTCTCCGCGGACCGAAGTGGTCCGCGTCCTTGTCTTATTTTTCATTATGAAATAGTTTTTTTTTCGTTAAAATTTGTGCTAAATATCGTTTACTCGCTTTTCCCCGCGGTTCGTGATTTAGGTATCCGACAGGAATTCTGTACTTTTTCGGAATAAAAAGTAATTAGCGTATGATTCAAGAATCCAGAGCTTAATTGGTATGTATTTTTTCCGATGGTGAGGATTTCTTTCCTTTCAGCTTTTACACCTAACACGTCATCACTGTCGCCTGTAAAATAGATGCATTCTTGAGTGTGACGCGTAAAGGTGCGACTGCGCCTAGGCGTCAGCGGAACGACGTCCCTACTAGTAATACCGCAATGGAGTGCCGCGTCTATATCTCATAGAATTTCATACAAAGAATATTTGGCCGCATCGCGTCGCGTAGCTACATCTAGTGCGGTCCTGCTTTGAGGGCTCCCACACATAACTACGAATTCGCATCGCATCGCAAATATCTGCGAGCTCGCACGAATGTACCACAAGAACTACCGATCTGATTCGCATCGCGGATTCCTGCGATTTTATGTCACACTTGGTGAATCCATTTTATTCCGCTCTGAGAGTAATCTATGAATCACAAAATCACAAAAACTAGTTTTTTAATTCTTATCCTTACTAATATTATAAATGTGAAAGCGTGGATGTTTGTTACTCTTTCACGCAAAAACTACTGAACGGATTTCGATGAAATTCGGTATGGTAGTAGTTTAGACTCTGGATTAAAACATAGGCTACTTTTTATCCCGAAAAAGTAGTGTTCCCGAGGGATACTGTATTTACGCGGGCGGAGCCGCGGGAAACAGCTAGTCAATCATAAATCAACATAACAAACATAACAATCACAATCATAATCAACAATGTCGATTATTAAAAACCTTCAGTAATAATTAATAAACAGATATGGAGTTCTACTTAATATGTTCAACTGAAGGATACGCTGCGTTACACAAATAGACCAAAACATCGTCAGTAGATTTCATATTATTTAAATTATGAAAAAATGCCTCGCCATCTAGGTACCTGTAATAACATCCTACTAATATTATAAATGTGAAAGTTTGTGAGGATGGATGGACGTGTGGATGGATGTATAGATGGATCTTGGATGTCTTTCACGCAAAAACTACTGAACAGATTTAGATGAAATTTGCTATGGTAGTAGCTTAACTCTGCTTTTGATTGAAACATCATTGTTTTTGTTGTTGTTTTTTGTTGATTCAATGTTGATTCAAACATAGGCTACATTTTATCCCGAAAAAGCACAGTGTTCCCGTGGGATACTGTATTTACGCGGGCGGAGCCGAGGGTTACAGCTAGTATTTCCATAAAAAGCACTCAAAGAGATGCCTTTGACGAAAAGAGACAATATAAAACCGTTTTTAATATTGGAATTGAGTACGGACGATAAAAGAGAAATAATCGAAAATATGAGCCACAGTATTACAACTGACAAAGAAAGTCTCTGATCGACATAAAAGCTACATCTGAATACGAGGAAACAAATCGTATTTTATATTAGATGATGCCCGCAACGTTGTTTGCGTGGAACTAATGGAAACGGAAACATACTTAAGCGGAGCCCTAAGATAAAAGTAGCATAAGTTACTCCTTATAACATCAGATACCTGCAAGTGAAAGTCCGGTCATAATCGGTCCAGCCGTTATAGAATTTTAAAAATTTGATTTTTTAGTGTGGATGCCGACCGTATATTCTATCTTATGCATTCAATGAAGCGCTATTAATTTGAAATTAAAAACAGACCTAAATTTTATTTATTTGTAACTAGCTGTCGTCTGCGGCTCCGCCCGCGTAAATGTCGTATCCCACGCGAATACTGTACTTTTTCGGGATAAAAATTAGCCTATGCCATCCAGCCATACATTCATCCATCCGTCCATCCTCACAAACATTCACATTTATAATATTAGTAGATTAGTAGAATACAGATGCAACCCACGATCCTTCGTGAGTACAATGGTTCTAGGATGTTGGATCAGCTTACGTCTATACGATGCCCGTTTCATTGCAAGGGTTAGCATTGCGAACTGCACTGCGCTGTGCAACGCCGCCGCTCTTGCAATGAAACGTGTGTCTTTTTAAGTAGTGAATAAAGTTCAAATTTCAAAAATCATAAAAGGTATGCGTCATGCGTCGTCATTCGTCGGTGAGAACTAACGACTAAATTTGATTTTTGACACACACCATTTTATGCACACCTGCCACCACATAAACTTTAACTAATATCATACTCCTCCGTTGGCACAATAATTCTCGTTTAACTGTACTGAAAAAAATATTATAATAATTATGTATTCACTTATCTTCGTGGAATTTTTAGACACAAAAATACGCACACTTGCATTATTTGCACTGTGAAGTTCACGTCTAAGGAGTGTTTAGCTACTCATATGTATGTCTTGTACTTAAGTAACTCCTTACCCCCTTGAGCTAACGACGCCGCGTTACTAGAGGCACTTCAAGTGCGGCGTTACACCAACTTGAACTTGTAACTTACACAGCTAACGTAATATTGTACCTATGTTGTGTTTCGATTGTATCACGTAAGTGGGAAAATGTGGCTAAAGACGCGGGAAATTTATGGGGTAGGTAAGAGCCGGATAGTAGATAGGCACTTTTTCAAAAGTCCCTGTCTTTAGTAAAATTATATTAATTGAGAATAATACAACGTGCTCATCCAAATATAGATCTTTAACCTTTTATAGTAACTCATTTTAAAGGGCCTAATTAATACCAGTTTTGAGTAAATCCATTTTTCATTAGATCTCTAAATGATAATTGCCTCCTATAGCGGATAACTTGCCTGACGTTAAAAATGCATCGAAGCATAGTGAAAGAATATACCTATGTTAATTACGTAAAGAATCGTCGATCCGCCGATTTGCACGTGTGACAGCTCGCGGCGTGTGTGCGTGGCTGGGCGAAAGCGGAGGCGGGCGGGCGTGAGTTTTTCCAGCCAGGACTTTCGTTCACGGGGCTGGTCACTGGTCGTTTCGTTCTCTGACACAATATCACAATATTTATTATAGATTTGTCTGACGCGACGTTTAAAATTATTCCGGCGTCAACCTTAGGCTTACGTCAACATGGCTGACATTCGCCGGTGCTCGAGCTCTCACTTGTAGAGAGTGTCGCCCCTGTGGTATAGTCGTCTAGCGTGGGGCATGCCGCATGGTATCCGTTTCATTTGCGTCCACCCCATAAAAATGAAGTTAAACAATAGAATATGAATAAAACGGATGCGCCTATAGCGATTTTTTTGGTGGAATTTTTGTCTAGGTATAGATAGGAAGGGAATTTTCATCATACTCAAAGTCTAACGCAAAAAACATGCCTAATGCCCCCTATACACCACAAGAATTATTATTCTTGTGGTGTATAGGGGGCATTAGGCAGTTTGTTGAATGGTAGAATTTGTATCAGGTTATTATGTCTGTCTGTTTGCAGTAAACTATATTCTGATTTGAAAAAAATTTAATTTACTGATAACGAATATTAAGTAAAATTACTTTTAGTCACTATGCCCGCTACAGACGCAACGATAAAACTGCACAGCTCAGTCACAGTAGACGTAATATACACTTTTACATCTTCATACTAGACCGCCCGAATCGGCGCAAGCACACAAACTAAATATGTCTACTGTGATCGAACTGTGCAGTTTTATCGTTGCGTCTGTAGCGGGCATAGTGACTAAAAGTAATTTTACTTAATACTCGTTATCAGTAAATTAAATTTTTTTCAAATCAGAATATAGTTTACTGCAAACAGACAGACATAATAACCTGATACAAATTCTACCATTCAACAAATGTTTGCCAAGTCATTGTAAAGTACCCGGGAGACCGAGCTTTGCTACTATACCATAAAATAATTAAAAATAAATATCTATACAAATAAATAAAATGGAAGTGTCTGTTTGTGATTTGAAATTAACAGCTTTTCACTAAATGCACATGAAAGTATATACGGTATAGACACTTCAATTTTATTTATTTACAACAAAATATCAAATTAAAAAAAAAATTGTCTGTCTGTTTGTTCCGGCTGATCTCTGACACGGCTGGTCCGATTTTCACGGGACTTTCACTGGCAGATAGCTGATGTTAGAAGGCGTAACTTAGGCTTGTTTCATCTTGGAGAAAAAATAAAAGAAATAATAAGAACCACAAAATATTTAACTATCTGACCGGGATTTGAACCCACCACATTTCAAATTTCCAAACAACGCAAAAATTATACATAGATACGCATACCAAGCTGCCAATCAGACTGACGTAAAAGAGTCGAAATTATTGATATTATATAGTTGCACGACGAAAGAAAAAACACATATTGCTTAAATGCGCAGTTTCTAGGGATAAGACCTAGCTAGATCGATTGTTCCCCCCAAAACTCCCTGCATACTAAACTTCATGGTAAAGTGTAGCCGTTGCCGAGATTTCGATTATATATTATATATAAACATTAAGATTGTCTCGTTTAAAGTATAAGATAATTTCCTAATCTACACTAATAATATAAAGAGGAAAGATTTGTTTGTGTGTTTGCATTGAATAGGTTAGGAAACTACAGGACCGATTTTGATGAAAATTGGCACAAATGTAGATTACACTACGGGGAAGGACATAGGCTACTTTTTATCGCGCAAAAATGTACGGTTCCCTCGAGATTTTCTATTGCGCGTACGAAATCGCGGGATCTAGTAAGTAATTAAGTATATTCGACTACTTGTAACCCCAACGTAAAACATTCAGTTTAATATGACTAAATGAACATTACCTACTCGTTGATTACAAACGATTTTCATGTTTATTTCCATATAAATAACGTTTAAAATGCATTATACAGTTTACACCATAATTAGTGCTTTGTAATGTGTAATGTAAGTTAAACTTTGTGCTATGGTAGTAAGATTGAAAGTTGTGTTATAGCTTCAAACGCCATATCATTTGATCTGAAACACGGGGATAATAGTTAATTAAATACATTAAATACATGATAGTAATGTCATGTCTATCTCGGAAACAGTTTTAATAAATGATAAATACTACTGGGGTAACTAGTGTACGAGTAATGTGAAAAAAAATATACAAAAAAGAACCTTGAGCCTTATGTTTATCAAATAAAGCTGATAATTGCCTGCAGCTGCAAGGTAATAAAGCCTGTAAGCCGACACGGTGTGGCTACTCCAAAGTTTTTACCTTCTCCGGGTGTAAAAGTGTCTTATTGTCAAACCACCAGTTACTACATAATATAATAAAGCGTTTACTTAAAATCCCCAAATCGTTTTCTATAAGTAAACTCATTATGCCTATCTTTTATTAACGATGAAGTCAAACAAAAAAGTAGTAAATAATAGGTCTTTACCTATGAAATTGCCGTTCTGCAGTAATGGCCATTTCAAATGAAAATAATTTTTGTTTGGCTAAGAATTCTAATATCAAATTAATTTTATTATAAAAATATGGAATTCTTTTTCCAAAAGTAGTCATTTGTTTATTGATTAGTGTTACATTTTTATCACATTTCAATCTTTTTCGTCATCATGGATCCGTTAAAAATTCGAGTAATTATGGAATATGAGTACCGTCGTGGCAGCAGCGCGGCACAAGCGGCACGCAACATCAACGACGTTTACGGAGCTAATACAACAAACCAACGCACCACCGGTTATTGGTTTGCTCGTTTCCGTTCTGGAAATTTCGACCTGAAAAATGAACCTCGCGGTCGTCCGAAGACTTTGGTCGACAATGACGAATTAAAGGCGATTGTGGAAGCTGATGATACACAATCTACGGCTGAATTAGCAGCAGCTTTCGACGTTAGCGTCAAAACAATATTGGTCCATTTGCGTCAAATTGGCAAGGTAAAAAAGCTTGACAAATGGGTGCCCCACGAACCCAATGATCGCCAGCGCGAAGTACGCGTCAAGACGTGCCTTGCACTGTTCAACACACACAAATGAAGGAATTTTGAACTGCATTGTTACCTGCGATAAAAAATGAATTCTGTTTGATAACCGCAAGCGCTCAGCAAGTTAGTTGGATCCTGGTTCAGCACCTAAACAATGCCCTAAACGAAAACTTACCCCTAGAAAAGTGATGGTCACTGTTTGGTGGTCTAGCGCCGGTGTGATTCATCACAGCTTCTTACCAAACGGGGTGAGCATTACTGCAGATGTGTACTGTGAAGAACTGAACACAATGATGGAGAAGCTGGCACATCTCCAACCAGCATTGGCCAATCGCTCGTCTCCGCTGCTCCTGCACGACAACGCACGACCTCATACTGCACAGCAGACGGTCTCCAATGGTCCTTGCGCCTAGAGACTACTACTTTTTCCAGAATTTGGATAACATCTTGGCGGGAAAAAAAATCAATACCCGAGAGGCAGTACAAAATGCCTTTGAAGAATTTGTTGGCTCCTGTCCAGCTGATTTCTTTAAGAAGGGCATCAATAAACTGCCACTGCGTTGGCAAAGATGCATTGATTGCATGGGTGATTACTTCGATTAAAACAAATAAAAAATACACGAAAAAAATTCGTTTAAATTTTTTCACACAAAACGGCAATTTCATAGGTAAAGACCTAATATATACATACATATTTTTATAAAAACTACTAGCTGTTGCCCGCGGGTCCGCCTGCGTAAATTTAGGGTTGCATGTATCTTTTAATGCCACATCATATAAAAGTAAAAAAAATGTCGAAAAAAATTTTTTGGGGTGGGTCACCCGTATCATTAAAACTACTAATATTATAAATGTGAAAGTTTGTGAGGTTGGATGGATGTTTGTTACTCTTTGACGCAAAAACTACAGAACGGATTTCGATGAAATTAGGTATGGTAGTTAGTTTAGGCTCTGGAGTGAAAAATAGGCGGCTTTTTATCCGGAAAAAGTTCAGTGATAGTGTATTTACGCGAGCGGAGTCGCGGGCAACAGCTAGTACATACATAAAACATTTAGCCTGCCAAAGTCACCACCCCTACTTTTGGCTTCGCCGTAGTAGTAGGGTAACAACCCCCTTTTACGAATGGTGGATGTTTTTCTTGACTAGTTTGCTTACCGAGTTATTACACCAAACATTTATAATCAACATAGAAAATACGTTTCATGAGCACGCTTAAACATTTAAATTGGAAAAAGTTTTGCGGGAAGAATATAATTATTTTGATTGGGTAATAAACAGGTGTAAACATCAAATTCTTTTCGGTTTTCAGTCACGTTTTACCAATTAAAAGATCACAATAAATTACTGAGCTTATAAGAAATTTACTTAAAAACAGTATTTAGAAAAGCTGGAAGATTAAAATGCAATAATTTAAACACGCGGCAGATTTAACAGAGCCACATTCTATTAGGGCTTACGTGTCCCAAGCGAGTGTATGGCAGGTTGGGCTCGCTACCGCCACTCTCTCACCCCGCACGCCCCGCACGATTGCTCTGTCTATACGTGTCCGTTGGCCGACTGTAAGTTCCATAGACTGTGGTTGAACGTTGTAATTCCCAACTTGGGGCATGCACTGAAAACACACAGTAACCAAAAAAGTAACTCCAAAAAATCAATTTCTATACAATGAAGTAAATCTTGTACGAATTGAAACAATCATTCATGTGCTGTACCGTCGCACGTCATCGTCGTCGGATGTATCCCACGGGAACACTGTATTTTTTCGATATAAAAAGTATCCTATGTTTTAATCCATAGCTTAAACTACTACTCTGATGTATATGTTAGCTATATTATTGATTTCACAAGCCTTATATACATATAATATATAAGGTTTCATTGAAATCCATTCAGTAGTTATTGCGTGAAAGAGTAACAAACATCCATACATCCATACATTATTAAAAACTTTCGTGTTTATAATGTTAGTAAGGGTTTTAATTAGAAATCAATTCACATCTTGCCTCATAAGTTGAAATCCATAGCGGTACAATAAAATTGAAAACATTTTTAAGTTAAATTTAAGTTAGTCTCATCCCACGGTATTATTAACAAGACGGCAAGTTTGTGGTGCTTAAAAGTTGGTTCTACTGTTAGCAGCTAACACGTGTTATTTGTCTCTTAGCTTCGCTTTATTTTACTTTATTAGTTAGTCGACGTAAGCGAGAAGGTAGTAACTAGCGCTAGCCTGCGGCTCCGCTCGCGTAAATAAAGCATCACAAAGCACCGTACTTTTTCGGTACAAAGTAGCCTGTGTTTTAATCCCGAGCCTAAACTACTACCATACCAAATTTCATCGAAATCCGTTTTCTAGTTTTTTTCCGTGAAAGAGTAACAAACATCCATCCATCCATCCACACATCCATCTATGTTTGAGAGGATGGGCCTCACAAACTTTCACATTAATTATAATAGTAGTGGGATATTAATTAATTATATTTGGTAAAAAACACGTCTTTATGTGTGCGAAAAAAATATGACTTTAGTCTTTAGTCTAACACTGTTTGTCCACCGTCACCGTCAGCGTGACGTCAACGAGAAACACAAGACGGTGCCGAAGTAGGGATACATTTACTATGGCCGTCTGTCCACCGCCCGTTCCGTCAATCTAATCTCGACGAGAAATAATCTCGTTCACGTTGACGTCCCGTTGACGGTGACGGTGGACAAACGGCAATAGGATAGGCAATAGGAATTAAAATACACATTAGGCTTACAAATAGTATGACAAACAGCTAATAATTAATCGTTTATTTTGTAGGAAAACTCTTTAACTAAAACCTTCATAAGGATCTCGAGAATCTAATAGGCGGTGGGTACGTACATTAGAAATTATGTTACTGTATAAATGGGCACTGAGTACCAGTGGCGAATACTGGTTCCCCTTCATAGGTAAGCCCTAGCCTGCATAGGTAGAGATTTGGAAGTCTTCAGAAGGTAAGTGGGAACTGTAACGATAGGAATGGAGTTATAGGAACCCCACGCCACTGTTGAGTACCTTTAATTTAACCATCATTGTTAATTGAATGAATAATTTGTCGATTTCCCAATTGTTACTCGCACGTTCCTTAAATATCTTTACTCTATTGCTAGCATATTATTAGTCTACAATTACTAAGGTTTTGTACTAAAAGGCTAACTAAATGCCTAAGAAAAGCTCTTTAAAGATCACTAGTCCAGAATTATTATATTTATACGTGAATCAAAAACTTTCATTACAGTTTAACGAGAATTTCGCAACCGGAGGAGTATGAAATTTGGGAGCTGTGCGCTGAAAGCAATTTTTTAAAGCACATTAAAACAACAACACACACTACCTCAGATTAAAAAATTACTTAATATATTATAACCATTGCCAGTGTCGAACTAAAAAGGCGGGGAAATAGTTTTCTTAAAAGCTTTCAACACCGTTTTTCTAAATCGTCAAGTTCAAAGTCTAGTCAAAGTCCAAATAAATCGTCAATGCAGTCAACGCTTTACTGAAACTACCTAAGGAGTTTTGGAGGGAACACGAAATAACGCGCTTTTTGTAGTTGTACCACTTGCCCACACTTGTGCACGTCAACGAATATCTAATGTTTAAGATTCTACCAATATAACCATATTCAAAATTATAATAATACTTATTATGAATTGTTACGGGCGAATTTCGACCTTGTGTTGAGGCGACCTCCAGTGTAATAGTAGTAGTCCAGTATTTGCAGTAATTCTGTATGATTACTGTTTACTATCAGAGAGTAAGATTGTATGAAGGGGCCGCAAATTAACGGACGGATGGCAAATTTGGTGCTCTCCTGCCGCTATAGGCCTGCTCCACACTAAATCAATTATTGTAAAGTATCTTAACGTTGACATAAGTATGACCAGCAAGTAAGGCTAACAATACCAATAGAAACACATACCTATTTAACCGATTTTGATAATAAATTAATGTGAAAGTGTGCAGTGCTATTAGGGTTGTAGGCAGGCCCATACCACCCGTTTAGGTGGATCCGCCCCTGGCACGCCTGCTTCTTCTGTCTTCATAAATAACTAGCATTTGCCCGCGGCTTCGCCCGTGTGAAATTGGGTTTTAAACGATATCTTTATAATAACTTAAAAATTTTATCCCCTATTTCACTCTCTTAGGGGTTGAATATTAGAAAACGCTGAAATACGTAACTCATTTTTTTCCGTACTCATTTCATAAGAAATTTCATGCAAATATTATGTCCAAGGAATAAAAAATTTCATACAAACTTTTATCCACTATTTTACCACCTTGGGGGTTGAATTTTGAAAATCCTTCCTTAGTGGATGCCAAAATCATATGAGGAATACGTATGCAAAATTTCAAATTTCTAGCCTTAAGGGTTTGGCCTGTGCGTGGATCGGTCAACACCTGTGCCTTTTATATATTATATAGATAGATATGAAGATAGATACATATTTAGTTATTTTATTTACTATTTTGTTTTATTTAACGTAAATTACTGTACATTGTCTTTTAGAAATTCAAATTGTTACTTAAATAGTTGTTTTACGGCCCGTTTCAGTAACCTATCTATCTATAACGATTTGTTAAAAACGTTGCCATTCAATCATTTGACGGATTTTGCGATACAAATTTGACGTTTCTAATAAATAGTCATTGGTAGATAGGTTATTAAAATGGACCATTAAATACATGGTACTTATTTATTTTCCAAGAAAAATAAATTTCATTAGAATTTTATACAAGGATAATGTAATCCCACTTTACTAAGAGCTTTTTGAGACCTTAAGGCTTAAACAAACTCGGAACATTACAAAAAGTTCCAAATGTAAGTAACAAAGTGATTTTTTGTATATAAAAATGAAATTCAGGAGCTTAGAGATAATCCACCTCGAAGATTTTTTAGTTTCGAAACATAAATATGGTACGTAAGTTGTAACGTAAGTTGTAACGTAAGTAACGTAAGTTGGAAATTATGTATAAAAACGAAGTACCTACGTATTTTAAATCACCCCCTACTTGAACTCCAAAAAATTGTCAAAACATTTTGCAAAGGAATTTTAATTCTTTGACAGATAAAATAATAAAAAGACGCGAGTAAACTAAATAAAAATATCGTTTCAAGATCAAATTCGTTCGTAAAAAAAAAAGATTCATTCGATTTCTTTTTCGAACACGTCTGGCTCAGCTAAGACATGTTAAAATTAAAAATAAGTATTTACTAATAATATAACTAATAAATAGTGTACCTACATTAAATTGCAAAAATTTTCATAAACACGCCAACATACATTTTAAATTGAGCGACATTGACGTAGATGATAAAATCATATTTAGCAGATAATCATTTGAAATTGAACGACTTTATATTTGAAAATCAATTTAGTAGATACAATAAGCATAGAATTTGAAGCGGCATTTTAAGCACTCGATGACAGACGATTATGAAGCGAAATGCAGACGACTGTTATAACAAACCTAACTCCGTTTTTGCATATTGTTGACATACCATTAGTACATCGTACAATTTTAATGAAGCCGAGTTGAAAAGATGGCCTAGAATACTTAAGTGTCGTTATAGGTAAGACTCATTCATATATCAGTAATTATAGTTTAATCTATAATATTATATACCAAATAATTACATTGACGGTCTTCGAAATTGTATATATATGACATTGACATAATATTCGATTCGCATAACGAACGTCATGTCAACGCCATACGCCACGCGCGATACGTCGATTCCATACATTTTTGACTTCATCATCGTAAATAGCGATGGAATCTTGGCTAATTTCAACTTGAGATTAAAATTGGTAAGTAGCAGAAATACAAAAAGGAGAAGTATTTTGGTTTTTGAAATTTGCGCTTTTTAGTAGGTAAACGCGCTTTATTGCTTTCAAATATAAAGTTGGGACAAGACAGCTGTTAACTTTCCTTTAATTTTCTTGCTGTATCAAGAGCAACGTACTTCTTGCATGACAGAGGCCATCGTTATCCATAAACCGTCTTTCCCGATATGAAAATTACTTTTGTTTTGATGCCTAAATGGTTTTGATACAAATTTTAAAGTGATCAATATATAATAGACATTCTCAAAAAAAGTGGTATACCGGATCCGTCTTCGACCGTTCAATGGACAGTGAAAGACAATTCCAGAACACTTCTGTTACATAGAGCTGAGTGGCGGCTTCTAACTTCGGACTCTAACTTCAAGCTGTATGCTCTAATACATGAGTAAAAGCGATTTTGAATTACAGGAATGATATATAAGATTTGTGTATCAGAAAACTGCGGGTTTTAAGTGAGGTTAGATATATAGTTTAAACTGACTTCCAATGGGGGGCTATAAATTCGTTGGGAGGTATTTATTATTGTGTTGAGAGCCTCAATTCCTATAGATGGAGAGCTACTAGGAAATTTAGAGCAGGTGCTTGAGGCAAGTTGAAACCTTGACCTATACTTCTCCTATTGTACCTCAACACTGGCTGATCAGAAGCGGAACTTAGTCAATATACAAATTTTTAAAAAGTGAATTTTTTAAAAAAGGATAATAGGGAAATACAGAGTCGGTACCGTTGAAAGTCGGTATTAATTATTGTATATATTGTAATTTTGTAATGTCAATATATTTTAAATAAGAAAATGACGAAAAAATAACTAAACTTTAAATATTATAGTTAATTATTAACATGCTATTAAATACGAGTACCAAAGATTGCTTGACGCGAAGGAAAGTATAAAGTGCGTATTTCATCGTAAACTGGCTTAGATCGTCAGTTACAAATCTCTTTATTTAGAGAAGAGAACACCTATGTCAACTTATGTACTTTATAAATTATATTCTTACATGAAAAGTAAATATATGACTTATGGAAAAAGTATCTAAGTCCTCCGCTAGAGACTTAGCCCACACTCTCAAAGTCCGAGCCACCAGGGGATCGATTATTCGCCGGCTTCCATATCTTTTGTACTTTTTCAACCGCCAGGATTAACTTTGTGGCTTTTCGTGTTCATTTCCCGCGATTTCTTATTCGCCTTAATAAAATTAAATCCTATGTTAAAGTAAATAACGCATGAAGATATTGCCTAAAATATATGTTGATAATAATAATTATTTATTACCTATTATTATTACTATTGTTATATTATACTTTTATAACGATAGGTACATATCTACTACGTTGATGAATGTACTAATTTTGATGACTAAAATTACTTCCCCGGTGAGTTCTGCATCTGCCATTATAGTCTCTTCGTTTTAAGTTTGCAGTGGATCATAGGTATAATGTCTAAATGGCTTTCTTTAATTGCATAATGTGAACACGGCTTATGCGTCATTGGTTTTGACATGTGCACTGATGATTCACTTCAAAATTAACGCGAATAGACAATGATGTTTTGACTATTACATCTGCAGGCTCAATATGGAAAAACATCGGATGTTTTTTTCCTGCTATTTTAAAAAAGTGGCGACCACAAACCAAAATACTAATAGATTGTACGATTTTCATTCGGCTTTCATTCCCCGTGATTATTTTAATTCAGATTTGTCGATAAGTGGAGAGATGATCAATAAATTGTTTATCATATTTTATTTTATAATGAATTTTAAATAAACACACATATTTAGCGGAACACAAAAAAAAGGTCCATAATTAAAAAAAAATGGTTTTATTTTAAAATCTACTTACTTCTTTTGTTATTTAAAGTTTCATTTGTTTTACTTAAAATGAGATCACATTAAGAACAGATTTTGCGAGTAAAGGCTATTTGTGAAAAATGGTACATTTTTGAACTTTTCATGTAACCGGGAAAAGTGAAAATTAATATTAAAATAACAATTAATTAAATTAGAAAAATGGTGATTAATATCGCGTATTTCCTCCACGTGCTCTTATTAAAGTTTCTACCCGTCTAGGCATACTGAGAATGATGTTATCGATGGTCTCCTGGGATAGTCTCCGCCATTCCTCAACTACGGCGATTCGCAGTTCACCCACATTGGCAGGAGCTGGAATTCTGGACTTACCTTTTCTTTTCAGCAAGTCCCAAACGTGCTCTATTGGGTTCATATCCGGTGATCTCGCCGGCCACATCATAACAGTGATATTCATATCAGTAAGATAAAGTCGATGTTCCTGAGCAAAAGTTAACCTGTTTCTACGATGATTTACCTCGAGCCTTGGAGCCTTGGCGGGCACAAATGAACCCAAACCAGCTTCTTCGAACCTTCTTCGTACCGTACCGTACGCTCACGTACGGTTACACCCCACACTGCTTCTAACTCATGTCGGGCTTGGACGGCCGTCAAACGGGGGTTCCTACGTACACGAAGCCGAATGAAACGACGACCTTGTCCTGCTCTTCTCACATAAGTACCGGTCTCCCTGAACCGTTGGATACTGCGATGGATTGTTGAAACTGGTCGACGAAGATCTCTGGATATCACTCTGTAGGTTTGACCATTTCTTCGCATTTCGAGTGCCCTGGCAATCTCCGTTGGGGCTAAGTCAGGCATAATTCAGTCATCAACTCCAAAAAGATACGCGATTAAAAAAAAACTAACAAAAAACAGTATTTAAATGAAATTTTAAATCAAACTCAGAAGGAAGAAATACTCGAAGTTCGCTCCAGATAAGGTGTATTTGAATAAAATTAAAACAATTGCATAAAATGTGATGTTCAGTTGTTATCTTAATTAGAAAATATTTCTTTTTAAATTAAATGACGTATAAACCAGCCAGCAACCTTGTATGTTACTAATATCAAACCTTTATTTTATGTTCCGCCAAATATGCCGATGTGTGTATATTATTTGCTAACGAAAATTTGTTGAAATGAGTTAATGTATCACAGTATTTATGGACATGGATACGCGACCTATGTCGTTGTAATCCAGATGCAATTACGCTTACATCTAACCTAATTTTATCTTGGTGTATAGGATCAAATACACTACACGCCATTCGACAGTTTCCTGGTTGAGGATTAGTTCACCACGCGAGCCCAGTGCGGGCTGTGTGTGTGATGTGTAATACCTGACCTACCGCTACCTACCTACGGCTGAGGTCACACCAGGTATTACTATACGGGCTATGGCGCGGTAATGGATTGTTGCGGCTTCTAATGCCGGCAATAATTCCGGTAATGATGGCGTTACATTCGTTATGTGTTAGGAACTACGACATAGGTCAAGGACTTGATCTACAAAAGGAATTATGAGGAGTAAAAATCAGGAAACAGAAAAATAATTTATGTAAACATAACCAAAACCTATCAAAATGTTGTAAAAATGAAAGTAATTCTAAATTCAAACATCCCAAACTGACGTACGTGTCATTCGAATTACTATTTAAGGGCCCCCGAGACGAGCAAACGGTTTGACTCAAAACCTTACGTGTTTGATGCAACCGTTTGACGTCGGTTTGATCGGTTTGTCAAACACTGTTCAGTTTCACTGTCACTTCACTGTCAAATAAAACAAAATTATGTAATTCTCAATCAAAGGAGCTTCAAAACCGTAAATGTTTGACAAACCGTTTAAAATAGCTGTGTAAATGATCAAATTGGTTTGACTCAAACCAAAATTTACGTATTTGAGTCAAACCGTTTGATTGTCTCGGGGGCGCTTTATACTTATGTTCTTACATGAAAAAAAAAGGAACATTAAAATATCTAAGTCCTCCCCAAGAGACTAAGCCCACGTCTACACACAGAAAGTCCACGCCACCAGGTGATCAATTATTGCGATGATAATATTAAACTAATGAGCAATTAATTTCGGATTACCTAGTCTTCATTCGCAACCGTCGGGTACAGTAGCGCCATTTTTAAGTAAAGACGGATTTATTATGAGGAAACTGGCCATTTAGCCAAGATGCCATCACTCATTACAATGATGGAGTTAGAAATCAAAAATGTATTGGCATTAGCGCGCTATGACATTTAGCAGAAGTCATGTCAATCGCTTAAATTTTCAATTTCGAAGATCATCATTGTAATTGACGATGACATGTTGGCTAAGCATGCTGTTTTTTCAATTTGATCCAAGATTGCGAACCGCTAAATGTTTGTATACTTTAGTATTTTGTCTCCTGAGCTCGACGATTCATGAGTTTTGGATTCTGCACATACATATTATAGTAGCGTTTGAGGTACGTGTAGAATTATCCATGAATTTTACCTTCATCCTTTGACTATTATTACGGTAACGTAGCCTCAAAGGAATGTGCTCAGTGGATTGCTCGGACTTCCCAATAGCTGTTCAAATGTTTGTTTGATGAATTGTCAAACCCGAAATGGAATCATACACATTGAGGTATGAGTATTATGATGAGGATTGGGCTTTATTGTCGGGGCCGATTCTCCGTGCTGACCAGGAGAGATGCTCTGCTTGCTGACCGGTCTTTGTAGTGAGAGTGGCCGTTGAAGCCGATGAGGGCTCACCAGGCCGCGGTGCGCTGAGGCTGGTGGTCGAGGCAACCGATGAGGCTGAATGCTGGCTGCCGTGAATCATAGGAGCGGAGAATGATGACGATTATGTCCAGAAGGAGGTGTGTTCTGTCGAGGGAAAAGGAGATCTCTGACCAATTAGCTGGTAGGCTCGGTCACCATTTTTTTCAGGTGTTGTGTATATAGCGCTGAACTACAGAAACTTCGATAGCGCGACTCAGGATTGTGGCGCTAATTGGTCCGCCACAAGTCAAGAATAATAAAGCAATAGAATAAAAAAACTTTTGAACAAAGCAATTTGTCGATGGTAATACCGCAGTTTAGTCTAGCTACACTGGAGTTGTAGTGGTGGGACATTGTCCGTTAAAACTCCTATAATATACGCCTATTTAACAATCAAATACCCACTACTACTCCTCCTACTTCCTACTCCTCCTACATTCTTCTGATTAATTTCGTTGCAGGTCCTTAGACAGATTAAGTATATCCCTGGGCACCCCTGAGATCATATCAGGTTTTTGTAGTTGGTTAACACTGTAGATCCTGGCTACAGAGGAGTTGTAGTGGTGGGTATGTGTGGTGGGTCAATTGCCTACTTTTACCACCTTTATGTGATCAACGAAGACCTTTTTAATCACAAATTAAGAAATTGTAGGATAATTTAGTTAGAACCAGCGCTTAGTTAATCTACTAGCTAAGATATTTGATGTTCAACACAAACAAAGACTGTCCTATATAATAGTTTGTCTCATTATGCTGTCTAAATCTAGTACAAAGGAGTCGGTACTCATTTGCCAGAGCTCTTAGCGCCGTTTGTGTTTGAATAAAACATGTACTTCAGTGACATGCCAAGTAATGGACTTCGGGATCTAGAAAAATCTAATTCTAGACCACAATGATGGCTCGTATTGGGTGTTTTAATCTTTAAGTTCACTGGTTTATAGCCAGGATCTAAATAAATAATTGAGAAAATTGGTACTCGAATATGGAAAAGTCACATGACACACACTTGATGGATTAACGTTGGACTGTTGCGTAAATATTTTTATTAATTGTATTAATAAAAATATTTAAAGGAGATAGAGCGAACGTGCGGTCTATTCTGAATGTCTTACGGCCTGTTTCAATAACCTATTAACTATTTGTTAAAAACGTCGCCATTCAATCATTTGACGGTATTTTGCGGAAGTTTGACGTTTCTAACAAATAGTTATTGGTAGATAGGTTATTGAAATGGGCCATTAATATCGAACAATTATACTTAAATGAAGTCTTTAAAAATTATATGGTCTGTTGACATACTAAACGTCATGATCTGTTGACGTGTGGACCGGTGGTTAATGTCATGTCATCATCTATTGACAAGCAAAATAATATACATGGAAGGATCACTAAAAGCCAAGCAGAAAACAATTATCCGTCTCACAAAACATCAAAGGCGAAAACCCATAAGAGTGAAAGCATATCCATGTCTTTTAATTTTTTTCTACAGGTTTTTGTGTTTTGGTTGTATTTTGGCTATTTTTTTTAATATGACGTACGAAGTAGAACTTCATTGCAATGTTATTTGTGGACGGAAAGCTTCTACAAAAACTAGACTCCTAGAAAAATTTGGGATGTGACTATTAGACTTTCTTCTCTATTAGCATGCGTCGTAAGGAGAATAAGGGACGATATTATATTACTTCTTCGCTTCCTGCTAATAGCCGGGTTTCTATGGTGTTTATTAATCCAAGAGTAGTTACATACCTACTAGATTTAAACTTCATTTGTTTATAGTTGAATTAGTTGGAGGGACAATCTCCAGTAAAGTTCTTAAAAATGTCCTTTTCCATGCTGCATAAGCGTGTCTATAGGATAGGCATAAAACAGAAATATATCCATTATCCAGGATCATCTTAGAGAAAATCAATTCGACTCCAGAGTATATACTGCGTAGACTTGCAGGAGCGTATAGGGGAAAACCAGGATAGTTGCCCAACTTTGTTAAAACTCTCTATCTCTTATTAAATAAAGTAAAATGCTTAATTTATGTAATCAGCCGGTGCTTCGGGTTTTTATCGAACAATTTATAAATAGTAAAAATATTTTTTTATTATTTTCAGTGAATTAGCGATTGTAGCGGGCCTCTTCAATTTGTGACATCTATCCCACGTATGGGATGGTTGTAGAATTCCTATAAATCCCGTATGGGATAGAATTCGCCCGAAACGGGACAGCTATCCCCTAAAAACTTTCATCGCATTTTGCGTTCCCATGCACACAGATGTCGCACAGAGACATACGACACGGTCAACTAAGTGGCAGCTGAAAAGTCTTTCGATAAATAATTTAGGCAGCATATCTACAATTGATTCGCAAAACTAGAGTGATTAAAGTCAAAGCACCTATTATACCCCTCGGGCAACTATCTTGGTGTTACCATAGCCGTGATGTATTGAAAGTACCTGACGCGTCTTGAGACGCTTTCGAGACGATATCAATGACAACCGGTTTCCGAGGCCCAGCCCCGCCTGCTGTGGTACAATCAAATATTTGTATTAGGAATTCAATTTTATTATTGTCATATGGGTCACCAGACGGTGCAAGTGGAACTGATATAACTACATTTTATTTTATTAAAATAGAAAAAATACAACCCGACTACGTAAATTATATATAGCCTATGCTACCCGGGATATTATTACGAATCTATTGACACCTCATTTATTAAATTCAGACCAGTAATTTTGGCGCCACAGTGGAACAAACAATACATACATAGACTGCCAAAATCATTACCCTACGTAATAAACGTAAAAAAACGGTAAAAACGCTCCGCTCATGGAGTATACTATAAAACGTAATTTTTTGGGGTTCCGAGTCCATTGAGTAAAAACAGGACCCTATTCCTGGGACTTCGTTGTCTGTCTGTCCGTCTGTCCGTCCGTCTGTCACCAGGCGTGTATCTCCGTGATAGCTAGACAGTTGAAAATTTTCACAGATGATTGTATTTCAAAATATATGAATATAATTTCCAAAGTTTAAATAAATTAGAAAAAAAAGATTTCACCAAAAGGAGAAGAATTGTAACAAAACGGTCTATACTAGAAAACTAGGATTGTTATCGGATGATGTTAGTTAAGCACGCATTAATCGTAAGTACTTGCCGTGTGGTAAGTTGGTAAGCACACAGAAATATTCAGTGTAAACTGTATACGTGAGATTGAATTCTCAAGGGCTCTACACCAAGACCACCACGTATACGACCCCTCCAGTTCATTGTACAACCCCTTTACGTCAATATATCGCTTCCGAACCAAACTGTTTGCTTATCTGCAGATAGTAGGTAACCAAAATAACATATAATTTTAAAATTCTCAACAATCGTTAAATTTATAAACTAGAACAGTGTTTAAATTTTAAATTAGGCAAGTACTAAATTCTTGTCTCTTTCATTAAAATCTGCAAAAAAAAATATACTTTCACGACCAAAATGATAAAAAAAGGTTTTTTTTTAAAAAAATTTAGAAGTTCCTAATAATGAAAATAACCTAACCAAGAGCATGTCAGGACATATCTAAGGAGGGTTCCGTAACTATAAACGCGTAATATTTTTTCATTGAATTACTTCAAAAGTTATTGTCACATTTCGCTCAAAATAATTTTCCTATTTATGTAGGAAAATTATTTTGAGCGATATTATAGTGGTTTATAAAAACCACTTTGGAGGCCGATTACTCTAAAATAGTTGACTTTGTAAAAAAAGTCATGTATGAATCCTTGCCTTTATTTAATAAGGCCTATTTAACGAGGCCTACACGATGGGGTATGAATAAAAAAAAAATCATCCCCACTTCACATATTGTATAGAGAGCCACCCCTAAAATATAAAATTATTAATTATTTTATGATGCCAAAACCGAGATATATACACAGTCTTTAACTATACCACTTACATATTACGGAACCCTAAAAACAAGCGAGCCTTATAGTAGTCGCTTATGATGTGTAAAATTTTATAAAAATATTTAACAAAAAACACCATGCTTGGTACGATTTTCTAATATAGTAAAAAAATACGGAAACTTTCGCATTAAGCAGTGACAGAAATCAACGTCAAAATTTAAAGAGGCTCAATACTGAAATATTTTATTTGAATCTGACGGCCAACTCTACCACCGCGAGCTCATTCGTCAAATCAAATCTTCGCGCGTTCGTTACACACTTCCGTGCCATTTCACGGAATCACCCCCACAAATTGCAAGAAATAGAGAGGAAAGATGTTACTCATCAAAAAAGTTTCTTTATTTAAAAATAGGTGATTTAAATGCTTCTTATATTTCAAATGTAAACAAAATACAACAAAATATGTAAAAAAAAGAGGATTGTGTGGTTTTATGAAACCACGGTAAAAGTGAAACTTAATAACAAAATAGCGTGGAGCACTGGCACAAATGAGTACTAGTCTATACACTACACGGTCAGCTGATGCGAACTATAGGCGCCGCCGTATTGGCCTCGGCTGCTCTGACGAGCGCCTTTCACTTTATCCCTACTCCGCGGCCGACCGTCACGCGACATGCAACACACAGACGAAAAAGTTTGAGACGATGTAATAAAAGTTTCACTTTAAAAACAAAATAATGTAAACATATATTTTACGCCCTTCTTTCTATATGCCGTTGTATTACGTGATAGCTGTGAGGTGTTATAAAAGTGAGTTACGGCGCCATTATAGGACGAAAGTATGACAATTAAAAAATATTATTGACCAGTTAGGAGATTTTATTCCTCTTAACTTTCGAGTGTAAAATCGAAGTGGAATGCCATCAGAAATTAAGCATTGAATCATGGCATAGAATTCTGAAACCACACCACACAAATCACACCACGAAGATGCGCGGCGCTGCATTTTTAAGATACCTATTCAAAATTAAACTTTATTAACTAAACTAAAGACACACGTTTCATATGACATCAGTCATACACTGCACATGCGCTGTGCAGCGCGGTGCAACCTGACATTCGAACTCTTACAGTGCAACGAGTATCTATCTTCTTGTAGTCTTATGTAGGTATCGAATAAAGTTCAATTTTGAATAGCTATCTTGAAAAAACAGCGCTGTGTCGCGGATCGTTTCGTTTGGATGTAAATTGACCCTAAAAGTGAAAAATTGGCACTTCCTGTATCACATTATATCTAGTGGGTACATAGATTATTCTAAATAAAACTTTCCAGGTTGACAAGATTCTTAAGTATAATATAATATTACTAAGACTCCAGCTAAATTAAATCATAAAAAGTGTAGCTGTACTTTACTTTTATAAACTTTATAACGATGACAATGGTTTGAAGTTACTTAGTAGAGTAGTTGGTCAGCTCGTCCAACAAGATCTTATCCCAATAGGACGAGATGACGAATATACATTATTTGTAATTTTTATATTCGTCAACTCGTCCCATTTTTATAATAATATATTTTTTAACTAAAACAATATGGATAGCAGAAAATAATAAAAATTATTTACATGTTTCGATTCCTAAGAATGTAGTATTCTAAAAAATTAATTCTAATTCTGTTATTGATTAAACAGTGCTTTTTTGTCGTTTTGGTAGGGTATTATACTTTATAATTTGGTGATAATAAGTGTAATTTAAAAAAAGTAAATAGTACTCAAATAAATAGGTAATATTTGGTATTAATGTCTATTAAAATGTTAATATATAATATTATCTACGTCGTATTTTCACCATAATATTATGTTCCTAATAAAATACAAAATTACCAATTTTAAAATACTTCCATTGATTTGCAGACTATGGTCTGCAAAGGCTATCTATAATAGTCTTTTGTATTTTATTAGGTTTTATTTATAGGATTTTATTAGGTACGCGTAATAAAATCCTTTCATCTCTCATCTCATCCTTTTTGGACGAGATCTTATTGGACGAGCTAACAAAGTACCCAATAAAAGTGTTGTAATTAAAAACTAGTCTAATAGTGTACTGTGTGACTAATTAACTATCTATAATGTCGCGGGCACACTCGACTCTACTATGTTAGTACGATTGGCAGTTTGGAATGTAGTTTTTGCGTTGTTCGAAAATTCGGAATGTGGTGATTCTAATTCCGGTGAGATAAACATTTTTCTAATTCTTTTTATTTTTAACTTATCAGAACTCCGAGCATGGCTCAGTTTCCCAAGTACTGGACTTTATAACCACAAGAAACGCCCGCGCCGTTGGTTGCCGCTATAATTATTGTGTTTAGCGGTTATGTACAGAAAGGCGACACGAATCCTCGTCGCAATAATTATTAAGTTTCCTGGTAAGTGACTCCAGCACAATAAAACCTTTAAAAACAAATCTTTCAGTTCGCAATAGAAACAAGTTTAAGCCTAATAGCTCAATAGTGTTACGGGTTTAGCGGGTTGGACACTAACGAACACATGCCTGTAGGGTTGCCAGATCTAAAATAATTTTTCGGCAGGCACCTAAATAATACTTCGTAGTCAGGTAAAACCGGGTAAAACTGCTCGATACAAGGTAAGGCGAGCGGAGCGTAAACCAAAGCCATTTTTAATATATTTTTATATGAACACTACCTGTTCCCGCGGCTATAAATACAGCGGCCCTCGGGAACACTGTACTTTTTCGAGATAAAAAGTAGCCTATGTTTTAATCCAGAGCCTAAACTACTACCATATCAAATTTTATCGAAATCCGTTCAGTAGTTTTTGCGTGAAAGAGTAATAAACATCCATCCATTCTCACAAACTTTCACATTTGTAATATTAGTAGGATAGCCCCAGGTACGATCATTGATCATGGACATGGCCATATGTTGACATCATGTAACGTTGTACGTGAACACATCGTATCTCATTACGCGCGTAATGTCGACCGTCGATCGCGACGTATCTCATTGACCGCGGGCGGTGCGTCACAGTCCTTAATCAACGTAATTTTTCATTCTTCGATAGATACTTTATTTACAATATATAGAATTTTGAATAGAGAAATAGATAATATGATTGTCTTAGAGCTTGTTTCATAATCTTCTAGTAAGTGTAGGATAGCTTATTAGGAAATTTTGTCGCTGCTTACTATATTATATACAGTAAGCGACGACAGCGAGCGACAGAGACAAAACAGGCCACTAAGCTATCTGACACTTATCAATAGATGTAAAACAGGCCTTTAAGATAATAGTATGTCGCTGCGCACCACAGAATTCCCATAAATCATATGGACAGTCCTTAAACGTTAGCCAAAAAGCCGGATTTTGTTTTTTCATAAGTGGCAACCCTACAACCAATTGTAGTGCTAACTAAGGTATCCTTTGTGCCCGACACAAATTGACTCACCGATATTGCGAGAGCCTGTGTGAGATTTTATTGGCGTCGGTAGGACCAGTGTAGTCGTGACTAATTGTTATAGGAGTGTATCTAAACAGAATCACATATATTATATTATTGTTACGTGAAGCAAATTTTATACACCTATTTATGCAGAGGGATATGTTTTTGGCACATTTAAAGGAACGGTGGCGAAATTTGTTGCAGGCATAAGTCGGAACTCAAACTTAATTAGCAAAAACTATGTTCTTTTAATTTATATTATATTGGCTAGCTGACCCGGCGAACTTCGTACCGCTATATTTTTGTGCCGTCAATTTGCTATCATTTTGTTATGTCCTGTTATGATACGTTGTTAGTTTTTTGAGTAATAAATAAATAAATCAATTTTTTAATTTTTTTGACGTGACAACGTCTTATAATTCGATGGAGCCGGCTGCACGCACGAAAAAACATGACTCAGGCGGCGTTACCCGCGTTACCGTCGTTACCGGCGTTACCTCGCTAAACATGACTGATTTCTTATGACGTTGTCACGTTCAACTATCGTCAGTAAACCGACTTTACAGACAACCGACTTTTTTTTCATACAACAACGAACAAACAATCTTCTGACAGTAACGAACGCACAAAGAAAAGATTTATCCAATTTGGTGCAGTCGTTTGAAAGTTACGCGCGTACTAACATTACGGTAATTCATTTTTTTTAATATAGATTACCTGGATATAAAAACGTTCGAACGAATTCAAAAACGCCAAAAAATAATAAACACATTTTTTGTTAACACAATAGGAAGCTATGATTGTGGGAAGCCAACGGGCAACGTAAGCAAGATCAGATTATTAAAAGAGTTCGTTTAAAAACATACGGGCCGTAGTCCGTACCCTCGCTCATAATTTTGTATCAAGTCATGCGGGCAAATAATTGTTTTTTTTGTGCAACATCATTTGAATACGGAATATTAATTACATGTCCAGGCGAACATTTTAAACGAAACAATTCAAAGGATAAAACATTCTTTTCGCTATCGCCAGTGCTAAGATAATGACGCAAGGAACGGCAAAAGAAGACTCTTTTTGCTTGTAAAACAATCTAGTTCTTTTATTTAATTGTTAACTACCAACAATGATTTAAATAATAATTTTATTATTAAAAGACTTTCATCTAAAAATACTTACATTTATCACAGTACACACATCTTTTAGTATTATAAATTCAAGGTTCCCCATCACGTCTGTCATTTTGTTTGTATGTTCGCGATAATCTCAAAAGCTACTGAATGGTTTTTTATGCATTTTTCTGTTATCGATAGAGTTATTTCTTAGGAAGGTTTAGATGTAGAATGTGTATAGATTTTGTGGACATTGATTGAAATATGACGATAACTGCTGAAGGTGTCTGGAAGCTTTCATCGAAAACGCTGCCTGATGCGTTGGAGGTATAACAAAACAATGTATGGCAGGATTGTTTCTCGCTCGCTCGATGCAGGTACTTCATCCACGCCCATATTACGAGTGCATCAGAATTGTGAATCCTACTAATATTATAAATGTGGATAAGGATGGATTGATGTATGGATGGATGGATGTTTGTTACTCTTTCACACAAAAACTACTGAACGGATTTTGATGAAAATTGGTATGGCAGTAGTTTGAGCTCTGGATTACCACATAGGCACTTTTTATCCTGAAAAAGTACAGTGTTCCCGTGGGATACTGTATTTACGCGGGCGGAGTCGCGGGCAAAAGCTAGTATGTTACAAATTATAAAGATGTCGATTATAGCCCAATTTCACGCGGGCAATAGCTAGCAATATATGTATACATAGTATGTGTAGGTACTATGCCTCTATTATCATACCAATACTATTAAATAAGTATTCAGATGAATTTCAGTCACTTTCATGTCCACTTATATTTTCATGCTAATTTAACTATTGAAATAATCCATAACAGTAAACTCTGTCGGCAATTCTACGTATGAACGTAACTATAAAATATGTGACTTTTCATGGTGACGTAGTACCACAAGAAACCCGTATAGTTTCGCTCTGTTCGTCCGTACATCCGTCTGTCTGTCCGCCCCTGCTAACTTCTGTATCTAATAATTGATATAAATAGATACATTTTGGTATAGTCAAAGATTGCGTATAGATATTAGGTACTTAATTTGCCATTAAATACTTGTTATTTACCTGGAAGACCGGAGCTTTGCTCGGCGCTTTAGTAGAACGATAAGATAATTAAAAATAAATAAAAAAATCAAAAGACAAAGAAATAATAAGAATCACAAAAATATTTATCTTATCGGGATTCGAACCCACCACATTCCGAATTACCAAACAATGCAAAAATTATACGTCGGTATACATACGCAATACGCATATCAAGCAGCCAATGAGACTGACGTAAGAGAGTCGAAATTATTGATATATTGTTGCACAACAAATAATAAAAGATATATTGCTTAAAAATGCGCATTTTCTAAGTGAAAAGACCAAAATTCCCTGCATACTAAATATCATGGTAATACTTGTAGCTGTTGTCGAGATACCGGTTATTACCGGGCCCCCCTCCCACAGACGAGAGGCTGATGAGTATCAGTTAGAACTGACGTCAGTTCGGCCTGAACGGATTCGAGCACATACACGGAAAAAATCGCATCCGACCCAAATGACGTCATTTCGGCCTGAACGGATTCGAGCACACACACGGAAAAATCGCATCAGTTCGTTCTGGTTTGCCACGGGCTACGGTCGTTTTTATTAATTGTACACGATACAGGCCAGCACCGCCGCGGCACTGGTGAGAACTGAAGCGATTGGTCACACATGGTCCGTTCAGTCCATAAGTACAGTCCAGAATTAATATTGCCCACTTAGTTATTTTACAAAGTTTTACTACTAAATTAAGTATTTTATTCACTCCTTAGTAGGAATTTACTTTTTAGAAGTGTTTTTGTACGAAAGAGACAGACAGTAATCATATGCAAAGTGGCCTAAGTTAGGCACAAAAAAAAAAAAGAAAAAAAAAGACACCTTATCTTATTAATACATCGTAGTATTCATCCGTAATTTTCTTATATTTCGTAATACCTATTTCCTAGTATATTTTAATTTAACGACAAAATTTATAATAAAATTCAATAAATAACAAAATTTCAATATAACCAAACCTAAAATGCAGTGGCTTTTTGGGGGCTTTAGGGATTCCTAATTTGAGTAGCTGATAGTTTTCAGTATTGTTTTAGTAGTTTTTAGTAGAAATCTACGCGAGTTTAGTAGTTTCGCAAGAACAGAGTTGGCAACACTGGAACGAATCGCTTCAGTCCATCCGGCCGACTGATACGATCTCGAAATTGCACACAGACGATTCAGACAGCCGTTCAGGCTGAACTGAAGGAAAACCGGACCGTATACAGGGCCCCTTAGTATCATGCGCCTCAGGGTTATATCCTACTAGCTTTTGCCACGCGGACGAGCGAGAATACAGTTTCCCACGGGAACAATGTATGTGTTATGTGGTAATTCAGAGCTTAAACTAGTACCATACAATATTCATCAAAACCTGTTGAGTAGTTTTTGCATGAAAGAGTAACAAACATTTATCATTCATCCTCACAAACTTTCATTGCGTCACATTTGCGTCATTGGTCAATTTTGACACATGCACTGATTATTCACAGGAAACTTAACGCAAATAGGCTATAGTTATTACTAGCTACAAAACAATAATAAAATTACATTAATTTTACGATGCAGATTATACTTAGGCGTAGATTATTTAATGAAACATAGGAACTTATGGATCGTCGTTGGCCAAACCAGTAAATGAAAATATCTAGTACTGGTTTAGTCAAAGACGTCTGTAAAAACACATACATAGCTAGTAAGAAATCCTTATAATTGTTTAACCGCGATCAAATTTTTTTAAATATTATATAAAGATGGCCAGAGTTAAAAAAGCTCAGTGTAATTGAAGCTTATCAAACTCCCGAACTTTTAAATGTTCTCGTTTTTGTAACAATCTATTACGATCATAATATTTACATATCTACATTTGCATTTATGAATTTAGACAACAAACTTTTTGTGTTCTCCAAGCGACAGGGACGAATTTGTTCTTCTAATTTGACGGGCTCCAAACACTGAAGAGGTTTTGTCCAATAAAAAAAATATATTTTGTATTCTTTTGAGAACTTTTGAATTTGAGTGTTCATTAAGGATATCGTTATTTTACTTTAAGCTCTGCGCACATAAATATACGGTACTTTATTGAACACAGTGTTGTGCCCTAAAATCGCACGCATATAAATTTTAGCAATTTTGTATTTTAGGCTATTGTAATAAGGTTGCGTCTTGTTTTTAATTACATTAGGGGTGGTGACCCTACAGACGACAAAGTGTAGTATACTAACGAGTAACGAGGGAAGAAAAAGTACTTTGCCATTTGTAACTTTCAGCATTTAAGTGCGTGTTTGATACGTTAATATTTTATACTGGAAACGAGACAATATTGTATATATAATCGGTTGCTCGAAAATGGCTGCAAGTATTACCATGATTAGTATGCAGGGAGTTTCGGGGGAGAAAAATCGATCTATTTAGGTTTTATCCCTGGGAAATAGCGCATTTTTAAGCTACATATGTAATTTCTTTCGTCGTGCAACATTATATCAATAATTTCGACACTATTATGTCAGTCCGATTGGCAGTTTGGTATGTGTATGTGCAATTTTTGCTTTGTTCGAAAATTCCAACTGTGGTGGGTTCGAATTCCGGTCAAATAAACGTTTTTGTGATTCTTTTTATCTTTTAAAAACCATCAGCACACCGAGCTGAGCTCGGTTACCCAGGTTACCCATCTATAAGTGTGGAAGAACCTAGTCACCTGATACAGGCGTAAGCTTACTAGGTGACTGCGAGTTCTACTTTATACGAGTAATTTGTAAACTGTGTTTGGAAATAAATATTTATTTATTTATAAATCGATAAAGATGTAGAAAATATAGGTAAAAATATGATTGTCGTGTCTGAGCTAAGCCACAAGCCAGTGCTAAATGGACGGCTAGGGTTTCCTATTGACTGCGAAAAGATACAAAATTTATTTTAATAGACACTAGGCTGGCTGGGACTATATGATCCGAAATCCGTCGGGCCCGGGAAAATTCAGAGCACTGAAAATAGAACACTGCTCCAATACAATAGAGTTGAAAATCGAAGTGTCGAGTGTCGAGCTGAGAGCATATTGTGTGTTCGATTTTCAGCTCTTCTATTAGCGCAAAGTTCTATATTCAGTGATCTGAATTTTCCCCAGCCTTACGGAAAATATAGTCCCGGCCTAAGAGGCCTGGTTCACAATATACTAAGATGTGTCGGATAGCTTATTCGGAAGTTTTGTAGCTACTTACATTGTATCAAGCGACAGAGACAAAACATGCAAATAAGCTATCTGGCCCTTATCAGAAAATTGTGAAACGGGTCCTTAGTAGGTAACTACCTGGCTACGTGAATAGCTGGTTGAATTTTTTAAATCTTCGCGTTTAATAATAATAATTCATCAGTTTAAATGACACATATTATTACACGAATAATACAAATTCGAAACCCAAACTAAAACGCGAAAGATAGAATTACAATTCAATTTTGAACTTCAAAACTAACCACATTATTTCCATTCGAGTCACTGATCTTACAAAGGAATTAAAAATAATAATATATTAACGTCACATTCGCATAGACCAGACTCTGACCAGTTGAAAATCAATTTCGGTTCCGAAGTGGAATTCTTTAATGGAATTGGATGTCATGTAATGTAGTGTACGGTGGTCGGTGGACACAAGTGGAATGGAGCAGATTACTATTGCAATATCATGGTTAGACTTTTTTTTAACACAAACGTTATATATAAATTTAAGTTAAATATCAAATAGTCATTTTTTAATACACTGTAAAATAGCTTTTGAAAATAATGTGTAAACACATTTAGTAACAAACATGTATCCATCCATCCATCCATCCCCACAAACAGTGGCATGCACAGGATTATGACACTGGGTATGCGGTGAAGTACTCGGTCACAAAAACTTTTTCGTTTATAGATTTTTAGCATAGCTACAGCCAAGCGACGGATCTCTAAGTCGAAACCATGCCAACAGAGCAAGTCTTAGATGTACTACTATTCATGTACATCTACTACGGCAACGCAGACAAAACAGCGATCGATCGTCGTGGCGGAAGAAATTCTAATAAGTAAAATAATAAACATATTTTAAAATATTATAACTACTCATCAGTCAGTCAGCTTTATTTTTCACATATTCAAGGTTCCGGTTACTTGAGATTGCTATATCCCGATGTAAATAAACGCAAGATTTCGGCCACCTCAAATATCTTATCCAAGTGAGTGAGGCCACGGAATAGAAATTATTTAAATCTGAATATCCCGAATCAGTCCACACTGTACTAGAATTACTAAATAATGAAGAACTAGAATAACTAAAAAATAATGTAATAACAACCACACAGCCAGTTATACGTTTCATAACTTTTAACATGAAATTTTCGAGTTACATTATTTTTTTGCTGGTTCAATTGTTGTAACTCGGGTACACACCTACCTTTAGACAGAATTTGAATCTTTTCACTGAATGACAATAATTGTGAGAACTTGTTATTTTTAATTTTTAATAAACACACACTATCAACGCAAACCTCACAATCAAATAACATTAAAAAAACACAACAAACGCACTAGTAAAAGCAAATCACTACAATTATTATAGAAACTCAGTAAGAAACTGTTAAATGTACACACTTTCAAATGTTAAAATGAAAAACCTTTTAAGAAAACTATAAATAAACAGGAGCGATTAAATTGTCAACAATGCTTATCACATGAAATATGCAATATGGCCCCCGCGAAACACAAAACCTTACTAAACAAAAATGCATAATGTGAATACGTGGTTCATTAGATTCGCGTCGTATTATTTTTACTCTGATTACAGGCAACGAATAATTTCTGACAAGCCAGTTCGGCAGTTTTCAGAAGCGATCGGATAGCCGAACCGAAGCTCTCGGCTCGGCTCTCGGTTATCTATATAATCATGTCGATATTCATGGGTGTGTGCGTTTGCAAAGTATGAAAATTACACACACATGCGATGATTTTTCCTGCAGAACTTACCGGCATGAGTTGCTATTTATAAAATATTAGGCGTTTTTAAGTTATTATATTTTTAAATTAATTTATTTACTATTAATTAAAGTCATCTAAAACGTACGAACGTTTTATTAAAATATCTGTGAATGACAAGTAAAGCACTACATTTCTGCCTACAAGGAGCGCACGCCTCTGCTCACATACCTAGTGCCTTTACGACGTCATAAAGGCACTAGTAGACACTAACTGTGGGAGAGCCACGCTTCGGCACGAATGGGCCGGCTCGACCGTATAAACGACCACGACCTCACAGAAAACCGGCGTGAAATAACGCTTGCGTTGTGTTTCGCCGAGTGAGTGATATTACCGGAGGCCCAAGAGGATTTTAAGGAACAGGAACGCAAGTAGCAACACCAGAGGAGTTACAAGTGTAACTCCTCTGGTGTTATGAGTGTCTATGGGCGGCGGTAATCGCTTACCATCAGGTGATCCGTCTGCTCGTTTCCTGGTTCATTTCATTTAAAAAAATGTCGTAGAATAATAATTTTAAACTTTCCAGTTTTCAACGAATATTTGACACAATTTTAAAATTTTATCTTTAGCAAAATATTGCCATTTATTTAGTTACTAGATGTTGCCTGCGACTTCGTGCGCACGGGAGGAAATCCCGCGGGAACCGTATATTTTCCTACGATAAAAAGTAGGCTATTTCCTTCCCCGTGGTCTACACATCTATGCCAAATTTCATCAAAATCGCTCCAGAAGCTTCGGAGCCTATTCAATGCAAACAAACAAATGTACAAACGAGAAAATCCTTGTCTGTCAAGCGACTTTTACAACGTATAAGACAAGGACAGAACGCTGTATAGCTTAAACACTGTATCAATATTATTATTAGTAAGGGAGTTAGTGTATACTGGTTAGTTGTATACTTATGGCAAAACATGAGTTCCCGTATAGTCCGGGAGTCACGTATGCATCGCAACAGTGAACTGATTATCTAACAACCATTTAAACACGTAGATCTGAAGATAAGAGCATTGCTAAAGGTTAAGAGGGGTAAGGTCTAGAGGTTAAGTAAGGTCTACAATAGTTAATAGCTGTGTGCTGTGTGCAAGTTTTTACCCATCTACGGCGAAGCCAAAAGGGGATGATGGAAGGGGGGGATTTTTCAATGGGGGTTTTTAAATTCGTGACATCTGACAGCTTTTTGACACGACAAGGACCGTCGTGCTACCAAGCGCCGCCTGGTGACAGAAAAAGAATGAAAAATTCATATTGACCGTTTTTGTTACCATTTACACCAGCAGATGACGCTTTGTGTGCGTTGGGTCTGCCCCCTAACGGCAGAAAAAATTAATATAAACACATTTTTACAAGGTACAAAGTGTCATTTCAAGGAGGGTTTTTACTACGGGTAAATTGGTCTTATTAGATAAAATAATAATATACATAGTTACATGTTCTGGAATTGCATAGAATAAAACGAAAAATATATGCCTGCCGAATAATTTTAAATTATTTTCAATTGCGTCATTCTTCAAGACACCGGGACGCAGGAAATGCTTCCCTTTGGAACTGTCAAATATAATGTAAGAGTCAGAGCCCGTGCGAGCAGGATTCAGGAACCATCCGTCTTAATATTAATGCAGTTGTAATGAATCGTGACACAGCTAAGCACTTTGTGGAAAACAGATCTTTTATAAGTTAATTGTATTAATTTAGATGTATTAGAATAAGTTTGTTTGGTACAATTTTGGACGACAAGGTTGGTTTTGAAACTTTGAACAATACCTGGAAGACCCTGGAAAAGGTTGTTTTTCTACATGTCAAAATTTAGTTTTATATAAATAATTAGGTACTCGGGTAACTTGATGAAAGTAAAAAGAATTAAAACTTTATGTGTAGTTTTGTGATTAGACGCATTTGAAAGTCACAAAATCTTAGATTTTTTAGTATAAAAAACTACATAATTAGTTTACTCACATCAAATACAAAATAATTACTATAATAGGTATGAACATAAACGCGCAAACTTCAGAGATATCAGAAATTTTGTGCATAAAACCATACATTTCGTAGCAACTTACAAGCGTGTGACGTCACCTGCTTGTACGACTTTTGTATGGGCGTTTTAACAAGACTCTCAAAAGTTGAAAACATTGATTTTTAGTTTACTATTCCTTTTGTAAACTGTCTTATTTTTCAGAGAACTATTCATTTACGCATACGGAAAATAAAGGATAATACCGTATTCGGATAATGCTTTT
This sequence comes from Phengaris arion, assembly GCA_963565745.1. NCBI lineage: Eukaryota > Metazoa > Arthropoda > Insecta > Lepidoptera > Lycaenidae > Phengaris > Phengaris arion. The sequence goes on along the minus strand of OY751439.1, from coordinate 4,019,424 downwards.
GACTAATACGAAGTACTGAAACACAGACGTGGAACGGATAAAGTTAGCACTTACGGCCGAACACTGAAACGATAGTTAAATTAAGTGACGCTCAAGTCACATGCTGTCCTTGTCATTGCGGCTAGCAGAGACAGCGACAGCCTGTGAATAGGAAGGCTCTTAATTTTGATTAACATTTTCAGTACCTATTTGGCCGTTATTTAGTTAAATGTAATCAATGATATTGTTTTGTAAATGAGATTTTGATGAGTTAAACAGGCCTCCTCCTTTTTGAAGTCTGTTAAAAATAATATGTGATCCCTGGATCGTACAGTTTTTTTTTTATAAAATATATCGGTAGTCAACAAAACAATGTAATTAAGGCATATCAAATAGTAATAATTTGATGGCTCTTCACACCAACAACACACGCGTCGAGAAAAAATAGACGTAATCACTTAGTACTTGACAGTTGACAGTGTTAAATTAATGAGTTTTTAACGGTAACACTTTATTTATTTTATATACTAGTAAGTTAAAACTCTGTTTTCAAGCTAATTCTATCTGAATTTAGCATGAATTATGACGTCACATAAATGCTTTTTGTCCTAAAAGCGAAGAGCTCTATCGTGGATACCAAACATTCATTGTAATCGGATCAGTGGTATTGGAGCGCATAGATCGCTGATGCCTGCCCAAAATGTTCGCAGTGGTGAAGATTATTTAGTTTTTAATGGCCGTTGTCGCAACACTAATACCGATTAGAGTTTTTAACGCCCATATTTCTTGGCTTACCCTTCTGATTGTCACACCCATTCGGCGACACACTGTTACACGACAGCCGTCTAGAACGCCGTGGTATCTCTCCGGGCAAGAAAGTTCAGTGAAACGATGAATAATGAGGGGTCGCTAAGTTACCCAATACTCCGGCAGACATTGACCGATTAAACTGCGGGGCAATTAGTAGGCTCGTTAGACCTTAGGGGAGGAATTTTACTAATACTCTTTGTCTAAACTATTTATGAATTGAACGTTTGATGTATTTCTGTTAGTTCATTTCGACAGTTTTGTGAAAGTAATTAAGATTTCAATTAATATGGATTTACTATTGAGTAACCTTCAAAATGTTTAATAAAACGTGTGATCGATCATACAGGTATAGAAGTAATATCTATGGACGCTTTTACACCACGTCAATCTGGTCGCGTGGTAAGTTCTGAAGAACTTGTGTTCGAGTACCATTCAACGGAAATATATTTAGTAAGTACTTTTATTTTAAATTTAGTACACATCCATGACCCAGGAACACAGAAATCTTTTTGTTCCCTGGCGGGATTCAAACCCGCGACCTCCGGCTTGAGCGGCAACGCTGGCAATAATAGGTATTATTATTTCAAAAAATTTCGATTTCAGGGAGAGTGCTTATTTCCTAGACATATAAAATAATTATTTTTCCTAGCTCAGCTTTATTCAGTTTTAAGTTAAGATTAAAATATATTTTTACACGTACCTCCATAACCAAAAAAAAATATTTTAGCTTTCGTGAACTTTATAAATACCTACATACGGGATTTACATGGTGAATTTTGTAAGCTTCTAACACGTAGTAACCACGTGGCGTAAAATATGCATGGCGCCTGATGGAGGCGGACTGTAAAGCCGATTATAAAATTATATTTACGTGGAACAACTGCGGCTCCCTGACTATATCGACGAATCACAATATTAAGGTCGGCTCACACCGAGACACGACGCAGCGCGGCATTTTTATTAAGATAGTGATTAAATCTTGAGCATTATTCACTACATAAATGGCTACAATATTTATAAAAACGAAAGAACGAAGTTCCTTTCGATTAATTAGTGAAGGAATTGTAATTTTTTTTTAAGTTATAATAATATTTTTTTTATTAACAAATATAATGTAATATAAACTCAATCAGTAGGCTCAATTTTAGTAATAATTGAGAGAGAGAGAGAGAGAGAGAGAGAGAGAGAGAGAGAAACACGCGCACGCCGCACGGCTTACAGCTATAGCAAAAAGTGTCGTTACAACTTTTAGTCTTAATTTTTTCCGTCTAGCCCCCTTTCGCAACGCGCGATAAGGAACTTCGTTCCAAAACAGCTATAACCCGACTACGTAAACTATATAGTATAAGCCTATGTGGTCACATATTTATTTATTACGGGCCATTATTACGGATCTATTGACATCTCATTCAATAAAATCGGATCAGTACCTTAGGCACTACCCGCGCTAAGGTTGAACAAATATTTAAGCATACATACATACACCGCCAAAATCATTACCCTTCCTCTAGCTTCGGCGTAATCGGGTAAAAAGATACACGTTTCATTGCAAGAGCGACGTCGCGCTGCGAGGTGCAGTGCAGATCGAAATTCGACCTCTTGCAATGAAACCTGTAACTACTTATATGGTGAGTAAAGTTCAAATTTGAATCGCTATCTTAAAAATGCCGCGCCGCGTCGCGTCTCGGTGTGAGCTGACGCTTAGTAGCAGTATATTATATTGACTGTTTTTAGTGTATTGTTAGTATATACGACAGATTTTATCTGTGTATGTAACGGCAGATCGAAACACAATTTTATTTATTTAGAAATAGATCGAAATGTGTGGCATATTTGTAAACGAGCGTGGCGTTCACCAAGCCAATATGCGTACGAGTCAGTAGCAAACGCTGGTTCTCCAACAAAGCGAAGCCCTAGCCTGTAAATGTAAAATCAGTTGCAGAACTTATTTTGATACCTATCTTATGAAATTCAGTGCCTAGGACAAAAAAGTTGTAGTGTCCGTCAATAAGTACAAGTAAGTACCAGGTGTTCATGATCTATAAGGCAATGTTGTGGGTGACGAAGTTACAAATTGTACTGTCATACTTATTGGATCTTAATTAAACGTGAACCCCGCGTGAATCGTGTCATATGACGTCGCTCCTCGTATGAGTACAAATATCTCTATTGGTATAGATTGCGTATTTATAGATCGGTTCGTATGTTTGACTATAAAATAAAACGGCCGAGTCGGAGAGTGCGAACTCAATATGTATGTTTACATATAAATACATAATATGTGTAAATTTACGAATTCGTTCAAATAACGTTCGAGTAGTGAGATTAATTTTATTTAATTTTGATGAATTTTAACTTTATACGCCATTTATATGCATGTAAAAATATGTTCTCAATTTTAAAAAAGTTGATACACCGTTCCGCATTTAGTGTACTTCTGAAATGTACAAAGTTCGGTCGTGCGTGCTTAGAATTTTATTTAGTGCGAAGTGCGTCAATAAAAAAATAGTAAACGCTTTTAGGTAAGTAAGTAGTAAACAAGCATTTAAATATTGCTCAAATTCGACATTTATGATGTTGGTAGGAATAGTGCTCAATAATTTTATACAAATTATGTAAATTACCCACGACCCGTCGGGGTCTTCAGCTTTTTTATTTAGGTAATTTTAATTAGAGGAGCCTATCGATATTACGAAAGCTTTTTCGTTTATTAAATTTCAGTAAAATGTGATGTTATAGCAATGGACAAAATGCGTGAAATCCGTGTTCTAGTGAAAGAGATCTAGTGGTTTTGTAGAAGTAGTAAAAACAAGTACCCAACCCCCGAATTGTCAAGCAACGACCGAGCTGTTTATGTTGAACTATAGCTAAGAACCATCTGGACCGCGTCAGCCTTCAAACAAACAAAAAAACGCATCTAATCGGGCCTTTCGTTTAGGTTCTTCGATACCATAGACAGACAGACACGTCAAACTTCTAACATTTTTGCGTAGGGGGTTAAAAAGCAATTGAATTGAGTACATCTGTATTTTGCTTGCTGCGCTGTAGTTTGAAGATTTTACTTCACACTTAAAAAATTAAGGCACACATTTTAAATTTCTAGTATTATTTATCGTGGTAATCAAAACTAGTAGTTTTGTTGTAACTGTAACTCAACTTAAACTCTCAAAATAATTATTTGATGTTATGCTATAAAAACCTTGCCATCAATCACCCATAGACCCAATACTGAAAAACGCGTCAAAATTTGACTGGTAGATTTGGTATTGCACAAAGTAATTTTTACTACAACGCCCCTGGAGAGTTTTTATCATATCACCTATCTGAGAACATTCACACATTAAACTCAAAACCATTATTGAGAACCGCATCAAAATCGAATTAGTAGTTGTTGATATACATGGCAACATTGAATGCGATAATAATCATAATCTAAGGCCTCCGTAGCGTCTAAACAAATCGTGATTTTTTTTCAATAAATCAACACATTTATACTCAACATTATCATTTTTTTTGAAAAATCTCACGTGACATTAGGAGGAGGGGGAGGGGATTGAGGCGAATCTGACGACATCCCACCAGAGGAAGGGGGGGTCAAGCAGCCTCAAAAACGTCTAATGTAATTTATAGACGCCCGCTTATTAGTAACTAAATAAATATTCATAATGAGGATGAGAGTACGCAATTCGTCTTCATTGACAGACCCCTGGGCCCTGGCTCCTCGTCCCTAGTCCCTGGGCCCTGAGGGTGCACCTGACAGGCCCTAATGAAATACACAACCATTTATCACGCAATACACTCGGATAGCTATTACTTGTGACGAGCCATAAGCGTAAGGTTGTGGGACTTGTCACGTGGTTTTCTAATTAAATTCACTTTGGCTTGCATATCAATCACATAATATCGTTCGACGACCTTTGTAGCGCAGTGGTTGAGCCTGAGCACTCGAATCCCGCAAAAGGAACAATACACTTTTCAGTGTCTCTGGGTCATGGGTGTGTATTAAAGATGACATAAAATAAACATCTTAAAAATGTGTAACGTGTATAGAATAAAAGTATTAAATATAATATTTTCGCTGTCTGGTAGTTCATTTGACGTGGCGTGGAAGCGTACATAGAGGCGTGTTCGTCAAATAATTAATATATTCTAAGTGATTACAGTCAATAGATTACAGTCTATATCAGGCATGATCAACCTTTTCAAGATTGCGTGGCATTTTTTATTTTAACAAACCCCTAATCTATAAAAATCGTCAATTCATCCACCGAACCCCAAAAATCATTGTTTTTCAAACAATACCAAATAAATAAACGCCCGGTTGTCCGTGAATATCGTAGACTTATATTATATTATAGACGAAGCATGTTGAGGCAAAACGTGTTTTGCCGTGAAATGGCCCCAATTTTGAAAATTTGGGGCAATTTGGACATTTGAAGTATGGTGAAAACCAGATATCTGACATTTGAAAACCAAGATGGCGTACCTTTTTCTTGTATGAAGAATTATTCCGTCAAATGTACGCCATAGCCATCTTGAGTTTTGAAATCTTTGGTGAATATAGGGATTTCTCAATAAATGATTGTTGTGATGATTTCGATATTATGTGTTTGTAAACAATGCCGATTAGATGATTCGAGGCTTAAATTAGCTCAGAGGCGAGAATTGGGCCTCTGAGCTAATTCAAACCTCGTATTTATTACTGTTATTCGTTTACTCGTTTTACTTTACGAGTACTTACTACGTACTCATTTTTATTATGTATTTAACTTATACTTAAAACTGACCATCATTTCATTATAATTTATTCATCCTGTTATCATAAATTCACCGAAAGTCGGTATTCTACTACACATTTTAGCACAATTGAAATCCCAACACAGTCATTTTGAAATTACATCGACTACAATTCATAATTAAAGCGAGTACAAAGACAGGTGTTGCTTGACGTTTGCAAGATCAAGAGTTGCCGATTGTCAGTTTTATTGATGGCATGTATAATGTCTTAAAACATTATTATTTACCTGTTTTTATTTTTAATAAAATAGCAATTAAATTATGTAATCGTCCCGTACGGTACATTTTGCTGTTTGATAGGATCCGGACTATATCGAAGCTGTTTTTTTTTTTTTCGAATGGGTCTACGCTAATGGCTTTAAGCCGTCTTAGCTTAGTCGGTCTGGTGACTGCCATGTGGCTTGTCGTTAGGTGGGGAGACGATGAGGGAGTTTTACTCCCCCCTGCGAACCGGTTTTTCAAAATATCGAAGCTGTGTTATTGTTGGATTAAAATAGCAGAATCGATCTTCTGGGGCCGCATGGCGAAGGCCCGCAGGCCGCATGCGGCCCCCGAGCCGCAGTCATGCCTGGTCTATATAATATAGGTCAGAATGAATAATGTCGCTTGAAAGAAAACATCGTATGAAAACTAACCACTTGGCTAGAAACTTAAGAAGAGTACCTTAAATTCTTCAAACACTTAAAAACAATTCAATGAAAATTTTATCACACTTATTTTTTTATTTCCTACAAACTCTAATTTCTAGCTGAAATTCGAATAAAATCACGTTAAAAATAATGAATGCTTCTGTGGGCTAATCTAATAAAGTATCAGTCTCAAAGTTTCGTCCCACTATAATTGTGCATACAAACATTAAAAACATTATAAATATGAAAGTTTGTGAGGATGGATGGATGTATGGATAGATGGATTGATGTTTGTTACTCGTTCACGCAAAAACCACTCAACGGATTCCGATGAAATTTGGTACAGTAGTAGTTTTGGCTCTGTATTAAAACATATGCTACTTTTTATCCCGGAAAAGTGGTGTATTCCCGCGGCATACCATATTTGCGCGGGGAAAAGATTATAGTCTTATATATATAACTCAGTTAAACTTTTGCTGCACTCAGTTCAAACGATTTGTCATGCGAGGGCACAGCATCTCCATTATTTTGTTAACCAACTTTATGTTTACTTCGCGAATATCTATTTAACTCAATTTAGTCCTTTGTGCGCATCGGATAGAGTTGGGAATGTAATAAACTCACTTTAATCAATTATTCAACATATTCCAAAAAACATTTGTAATAAAAGTTTTTATGAAGTAAAGTGGTAGGTACAGTGTTTTACAGATCTTGCTAGTATGAATCTATACATACAAATGAATAAAATTGAAGTGTCTGTTTGTAACTCAAAGTTGTAAGATTTCCACATAATGCATATGAAAGTATATACGGTACTTAGATTATTTTTTTATAATCTCTGAAACGGCTGGACCGATTTTCACGGGACTTTCACTGGCAGATAGCTGATGTTAGAAGGTCTAACATAGGTTGCTTTATCTTAGGGTTCCGTTTCCGTTAGTTCTATGCAAACGAAGTTGCACCAGCTATATTGAATGAATACGACTATGGGATACTAGCTTTTTGCGTGCGACGTTTTGCTATTTACCCGACTATGGCGGAGCCAAAAGGAAGGGTAATGATTTTGGCAGTATGTATGGTTGTTCCACCGTAGCGTCTAAACTATTAATTCAATTTTTAGGGTTCCGAACCCAAAGGGTAAAAACGGGCCCCTATTACTGAGACTTCACTGTCCGGTCGTCCGTCTGTCACCACTCACCAGGCTGTTTATCGTTTACTGTGACAGCTAGGCAGTTGAAATTTTCACAGATGATGTATTTCTGATGCCGCCGCAACAGCAAATACTAAAAACAGTATAAAATGAATATTCAAGGCGGCCTCCCGTACAACAAACATGTATTTTTCGACGTTTTGCACGGACCCCCCGTACGTAAGTCCGACTCGCACTTGGCCGGTTTTAATATATGACGTGTCAATACTGAATAGACTCGAAATAATAGCCTGTGTAACATAATGTGCTATATTATTTACTCAGGTTATAGTTTTGTATAATAATAATACTACATGGTAATTGTAAGCACCTATTGGTACAGAGCTCCTACATGCAGAGTCCATACCTACTTTAACTTAACCCAAACTTGGAACAAAACTTCTTAGTCACTTAGGGTAACAAACTTTTGGAAAGAAAGTAACTCAGATGATGTCCTTCTTTGAAACTAGTTCATACAGGAAAGGATCCATTTCAGAGTTTTGTGCAGGAAGCTAATATTAGTTAAATACATAAAATTAATAAAAGTGACAACAACACACACTACGTAAGATTATTAACAGTACCTGGGTACTGGTTTCTTATGTTTACGCGAATATTGTTCATTGTTTTAAACACTTACGGACTGTGTCGCGGTTCCAGCGCCCGTAGTCACGGGAGGACCGAGGTGTCGGGAAAAAGGAAAGTGCACCGCCATGCCGTAGCCCTTTTGTAAGAAACAGCTGATTTTTTTTTCAAGTAGAAAAGTTGATCCCATAGTAAAAGTTGCTTATATTCAAGAGTATATTTACTACTGAAAGTTTGGACACTGACAGAAAAAACATGCAGTATAAAATACAAGATTGTCTTGTTTAAAGTATAAGATTAAACGCAGGTACTCTCTATAGTGTACATATAATATTATTGTTTTATTTTATTTTTAAACCTTACCTTATTGTGTATTGGTATTGGTATTGTAATTCCTTTGATGTTCATATTTATAAGCGTTTAATGTTTTGTTTAAATTAAAATTTAATGAATAAAATTAATATCTCGGTTCGGCGCTATATATACAAACAACATCTGAAAACCACTACAGTGGGCTTCGGCCTGACCGAGCAAACCACCTCGCTCGGTTGGAGATTTTTCCCTTCCCTTTTCCCTTTGGGGGAAGCCCGAAATATATAATAATAGTGGTAGCACTATTCCCACAATATTATATGTAATATCGATGAGGCTGAAGCCGGCTGGCGTGTGGTGCGGAGGGATGTTGATAAAGTCCAGAAGGAGGCGTGCACTGTCGAGGGTCACAATGTGGATATAAGTGGAAGGCCTCAAGGGAGATCTCCGACTGAGCGAGATAGTATGCTCGGTCAGGCTGATGCCCACTGTGGTGGTTTTCAGATGTTGTATATATAGCGCCAAACTACAGAAACTTCGATAACGCGACTCGTGGCGCTCATTGGTCCGCCACAATATATTACACAATTTTGTTACACGTTGATGTTTGTCAATCTGTTGACTGTTCATTGACATTGTTTTTATTTGTTCTATTCTAAGAGGCTTTATATGAATGACTAGCTTCTGTCCGCGGCTCCGCCCGCGTAAATACAGTATCCTACGGGAACGTTATACTTTTTTCGGGATAAAAAGTAGCCTATGTTTTAATCCTGAGCTCAAACTACTACCATACCAAATTTCATCGAAATCTGTTCAGTAGTTTTTGCGTGAAAGAGGAACAAATATCCATCCATCCTCACAAACTTTCACATTTATAAAAGTAGTAGTATTATGGCGAATTTCGACCACAGGGCATATATTATATCGGCTCTAGTATCATTAATTCTGACATTATGTCTTGTGTTATCTCTCTGTTAATAACAATAAAATTATCAACCGATAAACTATCTTTCCCTATGGGAACACGTGAGCTATATATAATAGTCACTTCCAAACAAACTTAGCTAAAGTACAAAGACAGTTCTCAACAAAAGAAATATGCCCACAAACTTACAATACGGAGAATATTAATTGTCTAATCCGAGCAAAACCACACGCAAAACCTAGTTAACTTCATAGGAACTTTGATCACTCAAGAGAATATGTGGAGCGAGCTCCTCCATTGTTAAATTTAGACTCTACAACGTTCTGTTAGGGTTTGTAATCGTGCGTATGCTGTGTAAGCTTTGCGGCAGTGAGTTTTGACGTTTTATATCAATGTATGGCTCCGTAGGGGAACCCCCGGTTCGCCATTATTCACTGCTCAGTATTTAGTCGATACATAATAGCTGTACCATTTGTTTTCTAGACGTGTCTACTTATTTATATGACATATTAACAAATTATGCTGGGAGTTATAACCTACTTCATTTATATTTTGCATAAGCTACAGGAGAGTTTTGATACGAGAATTCAAGGCGTTTTGGACAAATATAATATTAGAAGCTTTTGCCCTCGGCTCCGCCCGCGTAAAAAAAGTATCCCACGGGAACACTATACTTTTTGGGGATTAAAATTTGCCTGTTTTAAAGCAGAGCCTAAAGATTCATCAAAATCTGTTCAGTAGTTTTTGGGTGAAAGAGTAACAAACATACATATACATCCATCCACACAGAATTCACATGTACCTATAATAAGTAGTAGGATATAGCGGATATTTTTAAATCAGTAAGATTTAACAACGCAAATATGCTTTCGATCCCAGATGAAACACGTACATTTTCGTGAACAATTATTTATTAGCCTAGCTACTATCAGGGAATCTCATTCATAAGCAGGTTCAATGTTGTCATAATTTGTTTGTATTATGTATATTAAACTGGTATATGTCATTGACAATTGTATTGTGATTGCATTTCGATTATATAATACAAATAAATTATGAGAACGCCTGCTCATAAATTAGATTCCCTGATACTTCATCTCGTTATAATGACCGTTACCTATAACTGATTACATACAATCTGAATTTCACGACTAAATACCGTTTAGAGTTATTGTACTATACCGGCTTGCATCGGCTGCTGAGTACTTAAAACTTTTCGACCTCCATATTTTAAAATTATTCTTTTCATATGGACCTATTACCATTGTTCCGTTTCTATCGATTTAAATATTATTGTAACGTTTAAATTTACCGCGCGTCAATTTGTCGCTTCCGATTGGTACACAATGCTGACATTCTGGCCAATCGCATTGCGTGGCACATAGTCGGGCGACTCTGGCGCCCCCTGTAGTCGAAAAAGTGGAACGAACGAAGCGGCTGCGGCGCCTTCGAATTTACCGAATTTACCGCGTGTGGAATCTTATATTCTTTCATTAATAATCAAAGCGCCGGCCGGCTGCAGTGTCTAAAGAAGAAAACAAGAACACTGTTCAATTCGACATTTTAACCATTAACAACCTGTTGACAACAGAGGTGCAAGACGACTGCGGCACCGATTTCCACTATAAACTCGCGAGTTTTAGAAGTTTGGTTTTTGAAAATAAGCCATCTATCCCGGTTTTACCTTAAAGTGAATGAAATTATTTCCAATAGCTACATACAAACGATTTTATTAATTGTTATTCAAATAATAGAAAACCAGCGAGTCTTACAGTGTCGTATAAAAAAAAACACAATGCTTAGTGCGATTTTCTCATATGATAAAAAATACGGAAACTTTCTCCATTAAGCAGTGACAGGAGTTTTGCGGGGAATTTCAATCAACGACGTTGTTGTATTTGTATGTCTTTCAAAATTTGTGTTATTTCGGTTTTTAATGTGTAATATTTGTAGAATATTAACCATTAGATATTCGTTGATGTGCACAAGTGTGGGCAAGTACCAACTACAAAAAGCGTGCTATATTGTGTTCTTTTCAAAACTCCCTAGGAACTTTCAGTAAAGCTTCTACCATTTTACTGATACTACTCGATTGACATGACTCACTGACTGCACTGACTATTTAATTGGACTTTGACTAAACTTGGGACTTGACGATTTAGAAATACGTTGTTGAAAATTTGAACGAAAATTGTATTTCTTCATCTTCTTTTGGCATAGCTTTCCCTGTAATAGGAGTTGCCAACGTCAGAGTGATGCAGCAGATGTTGAGTGAAAAGCTGATGGCGTACAGTGCAGGGAATGGCTCATACAATGACTTCATGGGTACCTCATACAGATACAAGTTATAATTACTAGTATAAAAACAGAATAATATGCAAAGCCAAAGTTTCTTAGCCTTTTTTTAAATTTTTTATTAAGCCCTACATAATATACAGAACATATATCCCGACTTTTTAACTTGACACTGACAAATGGTTATAAGCCGACGCCATTTATAAAAAAAAAAGTGACAGAAATCAACGTCAAAATTTAAAAAAGCTAAATACTGAAATAATTTATTTGAATTTTTAAGATAAGCCGACGCCATATATATAAAAAAAAAATTGAATCTGACGGCCAACTCTACCACCGCGCGTTCTTTGGTCAATTTAAATAGCGCGAGGTCCGGCGGCGCGCGCGATTCGAGTGCAAGCGACACTTCCGCCTCATTTCACGAAATCTACCACAAATTGCAGAAAAGCGAGAGGAAAGATGGTAAACATCAAAAATATATTTTTGTTTAAATTTTTATTTATTTTTATACATTTATATCATGGATCAAAAAAGCGTGACATAGGGAGCTCTGTCACGCTTATTTAGTATCCCTGTGCTTGTAATTAACATGTACTGCAAGGTTCAGTATCCCCCCCCCCCCCCTTCCCCTTGCGTTGTGAGTATTGACGTAACATGTGAATGGACCCTTATAAAATTTAATATAATATAATTTTCTTGGGCGTAATAAGTGTGTAACCCATTTCAATATCCTTTGAATCTTGCGACGGAGTTTCTTAACTAACCCGGTTTCGTGTCAAGTGGCCCTTGTCCAGGTAAATATGTCAAGATTTCGCTTTCAGATTTTACCAACACTTTGGTTTAGGCTAAAATATAGCTGGAGGTACCTGTATCAACGGCGAGGTATATGTTCTAGGAGACTGAAAGAAAATATTGTTGGTTTAAACTTGAACATATTACAGTTTGATTCTACGGTAAATAGTCTTTTTACTTACTCTAGTTACTTTAGTAAGTATTGACACTGCTGACTGCGCCTTTATACTTTTCGAATGCATTGAACAATGAATATTCTTGTTCTTTGTTCTTATTTCTGTAAGGGTCAGTTCACACCGAATTGCGACGCGGCGCGTTTTATTAAATAGTATTACCTCGATATGTAACGCGCTTTTAAAAATACTTTTAGATGATTTTTATTAGGTATTATATTCATTAATCATTAAGAACCTTCCGAAATAAAGTTTGATTTCCTTTTCTTGCGTGCCCACGAATGTAAACGTGAGGGTCAGTTCACATCGAGACACGACGGGGTACGTACTTTTTACGATAGAGCAATACAAAATATAACTTTATTTACTCACGTTAAATTGCATGCAATTCTAACTCTTACAAAAATGTGGTCACGTAGTAGCTTTAGGTACGTTCCCTCATGAGTAAAATTAAAAGTCGGTAAACAAAGAGAAAAACTAAAATATGAATGGGCAAATTACATAGCCCTCGCCCAGCGCATTATCGGTCAATTCTGTTATTCACCTACTTTATTTTACTTTGTAAAATCAAACTGAAACGTGAAATAAAACTTTTGCAATAATGTGGGATTAATTTCTACCTATCGTGGCCGGGCCTTATTAAGCTGGCGGAAGTAGGGTTGTAGGACATTGGAGTTGTATTTGAAAAGTAGTTTGAATATTTACCAAAAATAGATGCGAAAGGTAAAATTAAACATTATAATTAGGTACTTAAGTAAAATTGACCGACAGACTGACGGACGGACAGACGGACGGAACAAAATGATGATATAAATATATATAAGGGTTCCTTTTTGACGTGATAACGTCTTATAAATAGATGGAGCCGGCTGCACGCAAGAAAAAACATGACTCATGCGTTACCTGTTACCCGTTATCGTTACCAAGTACCAGCGTTAGCTCGCATTGCCTTTACCTCATTATTATTATTGTTGTTGTTGTTGTTGTTGTTGACGTTGTCACGTTCAACCGACTTTACAGACAACCGGTATTATCCAATAATGGATAACCTTTATATTTTTTTATTTTGGGGTAGGTGCGGAACACATACAGTTTGTCATTTTGTACAAAAATACATTTAAATACCATAAAATCAAGTTAGAAGATATAACTCTACCGCTCCACCTTGACCACTTCATTATCAAAAAAATATTAAAGTTTTATTATTATCAATGGAAAAAATTAACTACATAATAATAATATAAACATATCTGTTAATCATTTGCTAGAAACTTTCAGTAATTAGGTACCAGTGTCCTCAAGTAGTATACAACTCGACACATATCGTCTTACCTTATGGACATTTTTTAAATTCAGTCAATAATTTACGCGCAATGCGCCCAAAAACTTGTTTTAGATCTATACCTAATAGATGGCGCTAAGTGTCAATAGAAATAAAATATCGTTGATCTGAATTACAATAGATTACCTAACGCGTCTTACCATCCCGTTACCACCAAAACGACTAGCCCACAGACAGTCATAGTCCGACGAAGCTAAAACGGCCTTCCGGCCATTAGCATAGACCGGTTCGAAAAAATACATTCCGCTTGTCATTGATAGGTACAACATTTTTTGAAAATCTGGCATCACCACTCCACTATTGCACCTAACTATAGTAACCACACTAACCTAGATTCGGATACAAACGCACGAAGCACAAACTCCAACATCATATTGTACGTTGTATCCTGTAACAATAATTGCTGTCGAGTTGTGGCAGGAAACAAAGAAATCCCGGTTTTTGCCGCCATTGTCCGGGAACCCCCTGTCACGGTCCGCGATTCCCGCTATAAAAACGTATCGTCTATTGTACGAATAAATTAATGATGGCCGAACTTAGACTTAACTGAGAGTTGACTAAGGAGTAGAACACGGTTAAGTTGAACTAGAGAAAAATAATATAGTTATATCTGATAGGTATAAAATGCAGTAGCGCCCGGCACTCGTAGAGTTCTGACCGGGGGAAATAGCACGCGCCGTTCCAACTCCCCACGCTCCGAACCGAAAGTGATTTACACTTTCGGTGCGGGTCTGACAGTCCGATCTGGCATGTCGATGACAGCGCATTTTTTACAGTTTGAACTGCGCTATGACACATTTTTACGTATTATTATGTAAGACGCCAGCGGCAGTCCAAAAAAATTTCCCGTGTCATTGCAAACGAGTGTCTGCCGGCGCCGCGCCCGGTTCAGCTGAAAATTCGAACTCTCATAATGAAATGTGTATCTTTTTATGTAGTGAATAAAGTTCAATTTTTAATCGTTATCTAAAATATGCAGCGACGCGTCGAATGCGTCTCCGTGCGAACTGACATTGCATTGCATTGGTGCATTAAGTGGTGATGAATTACCATTCAATTTGCTCACATTAACTAAAATGACATAGGCAAAATATCGTAAGGTTGTAAATGTGGTAATGGTCCATGTCCATTTCCTACCCTTTATGGGAAATTGGCGTACCGAAGGCAAGTTATACGTGTATGTATGTGTGTTATGATAACACTTACCATCCTGCTTCACAGTATTCCCCAGCGGTCCGCAGCTGGCGATCCACGCGAAGAACATCCATCGTACCATCACACCACTGCCACCGCCGCGGCGCAGCTCCGGCTGGTTGTGGAAGTGGCGAGCCGCCGGCCGCTGCCGGGACATCCTACCACTACCATTTGAGTTCACACTTGAGTTGCCACACTTGTTCACACTTGATTTACCGCCATCTAGTTACACTTAATTGACGTCACACTTGAGATACTTAGCCACACTTAAGCTAGTTACACTTGAGTTACCTAGCCACACTTGATTTATAGCTTTAGTTTAATCGCACTTCACTTGGTCGCACTCGAGTTACTTACACGTGACTCACTTAGCGCTTGAGTTACCTAGCTACACTTGATTTATTTTTTGTATAACACATCGATCATTCTTTACTGATTTAAAGTATAATTATTATTAATCTGTAAAAATAAAAACAATAATGTAAAGAAATCTTGGAATCTCCTGTCTAAAAAGTACTCAATTTAATACCTACGTATTCTCGAGTTTCCAGCTACTCGGAGCTTAATATACTAGATTAGTTTAACTACCCTCTTATTTATTTCTCTGAAACTAATAACTGCAATGAAAATGAAAACACCTTCTATATGCTAGACATTCTTAGTTCAGTCAACAACGTAATATTTATAATATGGTATTTTATAGTTTAACAGTAAACTTTGCGTTCTAGGTTTGAGCCTAATTTTGTGATCTCCGTCACTTTCTCCTATTTATTATTTACTTGTTGACCCGACAAACGTTATGTCCTAACTATTAAAAGATATAATTTACCGTTTAAACCTTCCCTAAACTACCCACAATAATTTCAAGACCCAAATAAGACAAAGCGGTCCAGCTTTTTATAAATAAGAATAAGATGCATCAAAAGGTAAAACCTAAAGAGTATAAACGACCTTCATAATATGCTATTATTTTGTGGTCGTTCGTATATTGGGTAGGTTGAGGTTCTATTTCTGTTATTAGCCGAACCTTCAGAGCGTTTGCTTTTCGGGTTACTTTGGAGTATTATTTTTGTCAATAATTCCTTATATTATAAATAACCTAACCAAGATCATGTCAGGACATGTCTGAGGAGGGTTCCGTTCTTCGAATTACTTCAAAAGTTATTGTCCGATTTCGCTTAAAATACTTAAAATAAATCTGTAAACAATCTATAACTATACCAAATTTCATCAATTTATATTCATAATTACAGAAGCTAGAGGTGCGGCCAGACAGACAGACAGACAGGCTGTCTGCCTGTCTGTCTGTCTGTCTGGCCGCACGGACGGACAGAGCGAAACTATAAGGGTTCCTTGTGTACTAACGGAACCCTAATAAGGTTGTTCAAAATCAATTTCAGATATTTTGGGCATATGATCTACTGCTAATGTAAAGACCCTTATGCAGAAAAAATTTTTTTTTTTTGAAAACTAAATATCCTACTATCCTACCAATATTATAAATGAGGATGGATGGATAGATGTTTGTTACTCTTTCACGCAAAAACTACTGAAAGGATTTCACTGACATTTGGTATGGTAGTAGTTTATGCTCTGAATTAAAACATAGGATACTTTTTATCCCGAAAAAGTACAGTTTTCCAGTGGGATACTGTATTTACGCGGGCGGAGTCGCAGGCTAGTGCTAAATAAAATTACAGTAGGTACGTTCTTTACGTCGTTGTTAAGGTCAAGTACCTAACTCATCTAATTGTATTGATGTTGTTTAGGTAGATGTGCTTTTCCATTGACTCAGCTGTTTCTGTGAGATTAATGATCTCAACGCCGTCACCTAACGATGACTTATGTCAAATCACATACGTTTTTGAATTCGCCGTCTTAATTATCGAATGCAACTTGACTAAAGGCCCTGTTAACTACGAATTGCGAGACATTGGGTAGTATGTTTGTATAATATATGCTATAATAACGTTGACTTTGAAGCGGCCATTTTTAAGGCAGGTAATACCTTGCCATGTGTGCCATTAAATGATTCGATACAGTATACGAAATGTTACGATACAGTAGCCGCGCAGGTGCTTCTCATAAACAGACTCATATATATATATGTGTGTGTGTGTGTATATATTATTGTATGTGTTATCAATATGACCAATAATAAAACAACAGGCCGGACATAAAACATTTAAAAAAACAGTAGGTAATTGTTGGAATGACTCGCTTAAATGTGTTATAATGTTAACATGACTTGGCATTTCCACAAAGTTTGGTTATCGATAAAAACTCCTGTAATTTCAGCCCTTGAAGCTTTCTAGCATAGCAGCTCTGACCTTCATTAATCAAATGCATGGACGGATAGCTTTTAGTGGTAATTGGACCGTTTAAGTTTTATGTTTCTAATGCATTAGTACTAGCTATTGCCCACGGATCCGCCCGTGTAAATACAGTATCCCACGGGATACAACACTGTACTTTTTCGGGAAAAAGTGTACTATGTTTTAATCCAGAGCATAAAGGACTACCATACTAAATTTCGTCGAAATCTGTTCAGTAGTTTTTTCGTGAAAGAATAATAAACATCCATCCATCCATCCATCCTCATAAACTTTCACATTTCTAACATTAGTAGGAAACCTACTAAATACACGAGCTCTATCATTAATGCACGTAAATTAAAAAAAAATGTAAACAATATATGGCATCATGTATATATATCATTATTGTAGCTCTAAAAGGCACCAAAATTTGACAGAAATGTACACACATGACACAGTCTAAGGGCGCAGTCGCGCCCCCGCTTAGTCATTAAGCAACCGTTCGATCTTTTGCCGAAGTATTTCGCGGCTCATACGTTATAATCATCAAATCACAATCCAACATAATGGCTAGGGAGTCGGTGGCGATTTAGGTGTATATGATTCCATCGTCGTTGATGATGAAGTAATGAAGTCTGCAACTATGTGGACTACAGAAAAATAGTGGAGAGCTCGGGTAGCTCTGATTTTTTCCAATAAATAACTTCGAAAGTTTAGGTAAAAAAATGAAATAATTATACTATCTGTACTGTCATTAATTATATATAAATTAATACATTTTATAGATAGTGGACTCAGATTAGGTATATAAATAAATAGTGAAATTAAAGGAGACAGAAATCAGAATAGTGGGACTTTTTATTAAAATAATATACCTATAATATTATTATAAACTGTATCATACTGACGATTCAATATTGAGTCGTTTATATTTCTTTGAACATTTGGTACATATATCAGTGCTCGTGAATATACCCGACCTGATTTGACCTTCTAAATATACATGGACAATACCAATATCCGTGTCAATATAACTATTGTACGAACAAAAACTTTCTATCACTACCAAGTGCCAGTTGTAAACAATGAAAGGGGGCAAAGGCGAAAATAAACCCCTTTCTATCCTTTATCAAGACGAAATCACTCTAATTCCCATCTACTTTAGGTGCAAACCACAATTAGGTGCTAATTGTGGTTTGTCGTTCGATTTTATATTCAATATTAGGTGTCATTAGTTTACAAACAGCCAGGTAATTTAAGCCAGATTCACACGAGCACATAAAATATTTAGTAAGCTCTCACTCACCATAGCTACCAGAGCTATATATGATAAGAACTGCATATAAATGATAAGAACTTCGTCAGGGTTCAGGTAAATAACGAAAATAAAACTAATATAGAATATCACATGGAATCCTTACTATAATCTAAAACTATCTAAACTAAGTACTATTATTATAAATGTGAAAGTTTGTGAGATGGATGGATGGATGGATGGATGGATGTTTGTTAATCTTCCATGGCAAAGGAATTTACTACTGAACGGACTTTGATGAAATTTGGTATGGTAATAGTTTAGACTTTAGGCTATGGTTTAAAACCATGTACATGGTACAGTGTTCCCGTGGTATATTTTACGCTGGCGAAGCCGCAGGTAAAACCTAGTAATAATATAAACGCAGAAGTTACTCAGTTAGTTAGTACTCAACGGATTTAGATGAAATTAGGTAGATAATAAACTACCACAGTTTAGACTCTGGATTAACACATAGGCTACATTTTATTGCAGCAATGTGTACGGTTTCCGTGGTATATATATATATATATATATATATATATATATATATATATATATATATATATATATTGCTACAGCACATATCAAGCATATTATATCTGTCATGTGGACTGAGGCCTCAGACAGGAAATATTTTTAACAAGGCCACTTCACCTCATGTCGTCAACAATACTTCTAACGTATTCTATGAAGCCACATTTTCTTTTCACTCGTATGAATGTAATCTTCCACGTAGATCATTAATTCGTAAGTATGTCAATATTTTCAATGCCAGAATACACTGACAATAGCATTGTAAAAATTAAATAGTAGCCGATTTACTTCAAATATAGTAATCGAAATATCTTAAACAAGACAATCTTGTATATATATATAATCGTAATCTCGGAAAGTATTATACTTGCAGCCTGCATTAAGTATTAATGCAGAGAGTTTTGGGGGAGAAAAATCCATCTAGCTAGGTCTTATCCCTTGGAAACTGCGCATTTTTAAGTTATTAATGTGTTTTCTTTTATTTGCTTTTTTTATTTTAAAATATATTAATAATTTCGACTCTATTATATCAGTCCGATTGGCAGTTTGGTATGCGTATGTATAATTTTGGGCCTGTTCAAAAATTCAAAAATTCGGAACGGGTTTGAATCCCGACATATGTACTCTAATATAGTGACCGACATATGTACTTCAATATAGTGACCGACATGTGTACTTCAATATAGTGACCGACATATGTACATCAATATAGTGACCGACATATGTACTTCAATATAGTGACCGACATATGTACTTCAATATAGTGACCGACATATGTACTTCAATATAGTGACTGACATATGTACTTCAATATAGTGACCGACATGTGTACTTCAATATAGTGACCGACATATGTACATCAATATAGTGACCGACATATGTACTTCAATATAGTGACCGACATATGTACTTCAATATAGTGACCGACATATGTACTTCAATATAGTGACTGACATATGTACTTCAATATAGTGACCGACATGTGTACTTCAATATAGTGACCGACATATGTACATCAATATAGTGACCGACATATGTACTTCAATATAGTGACCGACATATGTACTTCAATATTGTGACCGACATATGTACTTCAATATAGTGACTGACATATGTACTTCAATATAGTGACCGACATGTGTACTTCAATATAGTAACCGACATATGTACTCTAATATAGTGACCGGCATATGTACTTCAATATAGTGACCGACATGTGTACTTCAATATAGTGACCGACATGTGTACTTCAATATAGTGACCGACATATGTACATCAATATAGTGACCGACATATGTACTTCAATATAGTGACCGACATATGTACATCAATATAGTGACCGACATATGTACTTCAATATAGTGACCGACATATGTACTTCAATATAGTGACCGACATATGTACTTCAATATAGTGACCGACATATGTACTTCAATATAGTGACTGACATATGTACTTCAATATAGTGACCGACATATGTACTTCAATATAGTGACCGACATATGTACTTCAATATAGTGACCGACATATTATGTACTTCAATATAGTGACCGACGTATGTACTTCAATATAATGACCGACATATGTACTTCAATATAGTGACCGACATATTATGTACTTCAATATAGTGACCGACATATTATGTACTTCAATATAGTGACCGACGTATGTACTTCAATATAGTGACCGACGTATGTACTTCAATATAGTGACCGACATATGTACTCTAATATAGTGACCGGCATATGTACTTCAATATAGTGACCGACATGTGTACTTCAATATAGTGACCGACATATGTACATCAATATAGTGACCGACATATGTACTCTAATATAGTGACCGGCATATGTACTTCAATATAGTGACCGACATGTGTACTTCAATATAGTGACCGACATATGTACATCAATATAGTGACCGACATATGTACTCTAATATAGTGACCGGCATATGTACTTCAATATAGTGACCGACATGTGTACTTCAATATAGTAATCGACATGTGTGCTTCAATATAGTGACCGACATATGTACATCAATATAGTGACCGACGTATGTACTTCAATATAGTGACCGAAAAAGCTACATCAATATAGGCGGTAACCAAAAAACTATAATATTATACCTTAGAGGTTTGTGAAGAACGTTGTGAATTGAAATTTTGTTACCTGGTACATTCTGTTTTGTGTTCATTTCTGATATCAAGCACTTTTGTTTCCAGAACATATTTCGCATAGAAAGAATATTAAGTCAGGCGAAATTTTGTTGATAAAATTATCTTTTCCATCAATTTTAATTATTCATCCATTTACTGACACATTGAGTGAGTTTTATGTTAAAACATTGACGATTGAAACCATTTTCAGTGTTTTCTTATGACCCAAACAGGTCAAGTAATTAAGTCACCCACTTTTGAAGATATATAAAATGGTAAATATCTCAAAAACGGTCTATCGGCCATGCAAAGGGAGGGAGGGATTTTTTAAAATGATTTACCTTCATCCCCTAGATCTATATTTCACGGATTTACTACGTTCTAATGAACATACTGTTTACAAAGAATGAACCTACATTATAATTAACGAAACCTCATGGAAAACCACTTTAAGACCTAATTTTCGTCACCAGGTACAATCGAACAAGATCAGAATTAAGATCAAAAACGCTTAACTTATGCAATATCGACAAGGTTGGGAGCTCGACCAGCCTCTAAACATTTTCCTTTTGTACTAGGACGCCTCAAAATATTCTAACACAAAAGAAGTGACCGCAACGACCGCGGACGTGGTTGAACTGCGTATTTAAACTTGAGTATGTGTGCGTGCGCACGAATCAACGGCGCTGTTAAGCGATTTTTCATCTTGTGCCTGGTCGAGCGGCAACTTGTTCGATAGTACATTTATCCAAAGAGCTGTAGCAGGAAACACTTGAGAGAACAATAAACTTTCATTAAACATCAAAACTTGAGCTCTGAACAGTGAAGTGCGTGTACTTGAACATATAAAAGCTCTAATCTAACATCTTTATTTAAATCAATACACCTTTTAACCCTACACGAGAAAGAGTTCAAATAAAAAGTTCAAACCATGCGTCGGTTGAATCACGGATTCTTCGTTTGTGCGTTATCAAAGGGGGAGAAAAGCTTTCAATCAATTTGCATGAGGTCAATACACCGGATACGGACATAAACAAAAATAACTAACCCACAAATTGTCATGCAGTGAGCGAGCTGGTGGTGATGAATTATGGCTAAAAACACTCGATCATTTCAGCTTTCAAACAAAAAAAGTTTGATAAAAATCGGTTCATCTCTTTAGGAGCTACGACGCCACGGATAGACTTACAGACAGACACGTCAAACTTATAACACCTAACATATGTTTTCTTCGAGGGTTAAAAATAAAATAAACTCTACTTACTCACGTTAAGTTTCGTAAAGGTAATCCAGAAAAGTCCAAAAAAATCTCCATACTTCTCTTAAAATAAGTATCCCTCTGTAATTGCGTAATTGCTTCATATAATTCCACTCTGTTTATAAAAGGGATTGATATAAATGTCGAAAATAGACGCTCGAGAGAGCCTCAAGGTACGTCCTGAGGTACCTCAAGTTTGACAGTTGATTCTTCGACTCGCGTATGGAAATTCCTCAGGTCGAGGACATTTTGTTGAACTAATGATACAATTTTCGTGGATTGAGGTTGAGTCGAGTGGAGTTAATCTCGAGTAAACAACTGCTGATACGGGTGTAATTGAGATATGTAAAAACCATTTCATAACAGTAGTACAGTCTATAATAATAATTTTAACCTGGCGAAGATACACATTAGAAAAAGATGAAAGATCAACAATGGAATGCTCGAGGTACAATTTAAAACAGGTTCAATTGAAAATCAAACAAAAAACCAAGCATCTGCCTGCTATCCAGCGCTCCATAAAATTGCTTTTAACCCACCGGAACGGATCGAAGATTTGATTGAGATCTGTTTCGATATTAATCCAACTATTACTTTGGATATTATAGTTATGGGGAAATTCGTACACGTGTTATATCCTTTTGGATTTAGATATAGATATATACAAATAACAAATATATACTTAACCCCCGACGGACAACGGAGGGGTGTTATAAGTATGACGTGTCTGTCGGTGTGTCTGAGGACTGTGTGGCATGTAGCTCCCAAACGGATGAACCGATTTTGATATAGTTTTTTTGTTGGAAAGTTGACATCAGCGAGAGTGTTCTTAGCTATAATTCATTATCATCAGCTCGCTCACTGTATGACAATTCGTGGGTAATTTATATATAAAAATTTTGTTTTATAATATTTGCCAGTACATAATTGGATGCCACCGCTCGTGACTGTCGGTGACTCTATTATGTGTCTCCTTTGTAACTCGTATATTTCGGGATACAAAGATGTAGGAACCCCATAATAATTACCTCATTGAAGTGGCAAGCTAGGTATCTGTGTACCTCTGTAAATTCTTTTAGCTGTTTCTCTCAAACTTTGTCAGTACAATATCGCAGAATACCTTACACTAATAGTGCAAGTAGTAAGTACTCTGGGACAAACAGTGTAATCTAGCTTTGTCATAACTTCACTAATTGCGCTAACTACAAAACGCTAATTATTCTGTCTTTAAGTGCAAACGGTATAATTGACCTCGTTTGAAAGTGTGCGTCTAGATCAGTCTTTCCCAAAGTGGGCAATAACGCCCCCTTGTGGGCGGCCCAGAAAAAATTGGGGGGCGCTGATGTGATTTAAGTGGGCGTTGATTTGTAACTTACACTTAATTATATTTCAAAATTCACTGAAATTAAAATTCTCCTACTACACAACATCCATTTATTAGTTTATATTTATATCCTATTTTATGGTATAAATATAAACTTAAAACATAGTAAATATTTTTAATGCGTTCACAACGCTATTTATATCTTAAGATATTTAATAATAGGCATCAAACACTGAAAAATATTCGTGTTTCAAGTGTCGCAGGTGAGGTCCCCAGCTCCGAAGACACTTATTAAAATAAAGCTGAGCACTTTATTATGTTCTTGATCTAGTAAAAATAAAATTGAAATTAGAAGGTTCGATTATAATTCATCAGGCATTATTGTTGCTCTCTCTGGTAAAAAAAGTCTCGTTTAGAATATAGGTTTGATTAAACTCCAGGCGAGACTTAATATATTATCGAGAATTTTAAGGTAAAAAAATGGGGGGGCACTACAAAATAACTGATTTTTAAAGTGGGCGTTAGACGGAATATGTTTGGGAACCTCTGGTCTAGATTTTACCACAGGCGAACATTGGTTAGCTTTATCATCAAATTCTTTGGGTATAGGCACAAAAGCTTAGTTAAAATATCAAAGAGCAAATAGAAGTTAATCCTACTACCATTATAATCTTACTATTATTATAAACAAGCTGTTTCCCGCGGCTCCGCCCGCGTAAATATACTGTCTAGTATCCCGCGGGAATACTGTACTTTTTCGGAATAAAAAGTAGCCTGTTTTAATCCAGAGCCTAAACTACTACCATACCAAATTTTATCAAAATCCGTTGAGTAGTTTTTACGTGAAATAGTAACAAACATCCATCCATCCTCACAAACTTTCACATTTATAATATTAGTAGGATGTGAAAGTTTGTGAGGATGTACGGATGGATGGATGTTCGTTACTCTTTCACGCAAAAACTGTACGGATTTTAATGAAATTTGGTATGGTAGTAGCTTGAGCTCTGAATCGACACAGGCTACTTTTTCTCCCAAAAAGGCGCACTGTTACTGTGGAATACTGTATTTACGCGGGCAGAAGCTAGTATTATTATAAATCTATTTGTAATAAGAACCACGTCTCACATTGAGTGCTTTTTAGCTTAATTTACCCGATAGCATGATATGAAGATATCTTCTGCAACTAATCTGACAGACAATGATCCCACTCAGTTTATGCAGGAGGCGAGGAAGGGATCGGCTGTCAACGTCAAGTGCTGTCGATTGCAGCAACATTGTACCACCAGAGGGCTTAGCCAACATGCCACGTTAATTACATTGGCGATCTTCGAAATCGTCTAGCTATCACGGTTCTCGAGATACAGCCTGGTGACAGACAGACAGATGGACGGACGGACTGTGTAGTCCTCATAATAAGGTCCCATTTTTATCCTATGGGTATAACGGAGCCCTAAAAATGTCCAACATACCCACCGCCGGTATCTTGGAATGACAAGCATTTTAAATGCTACCTAATTATTTATTATAAACTCAAAAACATACTGGTTTTCTAATATTACATACAACATAAGGTAATGTTTATTGATACAGAAGGTCTATTTTTATTCGTGTGAAGTCGTATTGCGGTGCTCAGTGGGCCGCGAGCCTGACCGACTTGTTTCCACTTTCCATACGATTTGCCGCTCTGTGCCGGCCACGAGCTGTGACACACGTACATGATTCCACTGACCCTTCAATGGATTAGTCTTAACGTGATATAATGGCGGCCACAAATTACGTACGACGTTTTTGAGGATTTTTACGTGTTATTTGCTGAGACCCACCCCATCTCACCCAAGTGAGATCTGGTGAGATTCGGATGGACCTCCCCCTAAATACCTCCCGTAATTAATGGACGCTCCCTATACATTCTCCCTTTGCATATACATTAGTTTGTTTGTATATCCATAGTATTTGGCGAAACTTTGAAAACTAATCAATATATTGGAAAATTAAACGTTACTGGATTCGCAAAGTGAGAACCTTGTTGCAACAATACGTTCTGAGATATCCTGGTATATGAATGGAAACAGTCATTTCTAGGCATTCGCATCTCATAGACCATGATTTAAATAATTCCTTGCTCTGTATGATAAATTTTTGCACCCCTGTCACAGCATCGCGTGCGGATACATTGTGATAAATTAATCGTGCCCGCCTCAGGCACGCGACAAGGACGCCGGTATATTTGCTACTCACTCATCCATTGTCGCCGACAACAGGCTACTTTCCCGCCAATGGAGCGACGCGTGTGACGTGTGACAGCTGTCATTCACATGACAGCGCGCCATGGGCCCGCTTTTTCGCTCGATCGCTCGCCTCGTTTCCGAGGGGTAGCCGAAATAGAAAATAGATTTTATATATATTTGTTTCGGGTGCTTTTGGCGGCGTTTACTTTATCTAATCTCGCCAAAACTTTATGATTTAGGGTTGAAAGCAACGGGCTTAGTTTGATAGTTTGATTTTGATGTATGAATGATTTTGTTTATGACAGACTTTAAGGTCCCGGAAACCTCTAAAGTAAATCGTGTATTTTTATAAAGTGTAGTATTTAAGTATATAATAATAATATGGGCCTATGCCGCCCGAAATAAACGTTATTATTAATATTTATTTTTGGAGGCGATTCTCGAAATTATTATTATCGGTTAAATCTCTTTTGGATTTTCAGGCTGTTCCACTCGAGCGTGCGCGATTTGCTGCGTATGCGAATGAGTCAGCGGGTTGACCGAACCGAGATTATATCGAACAATGTTTACGAGAATTGGGCTTCTGAATTCCGATGAGTTACACATACCTATTGTACCAGAGCTACCTTTATTTTAAATACATATTTATTGTATTGTAGCGATTATATACAGATTTCAGAGAATACAATTGCTTAAATTAAGCTGTAGACTTGGCTCACATAAAAAGTGATTTGTGAAAAATATCGATGTAAAATAAAAATATTTTATTCGTCCTGAATTTTTAATGCTGCCAAGGAAAAATGTTTCAAATTTAAACTTAATTCTCTAAACGAGCAGCAATATTATATATAATCAAAATTAAGTATTTTCATGAAATTTTATGTGTTTTATAGTTAAGAATTGGTCTAGTTAGTTTATTTCCTGGGAAATGGCATAGTCAAAGTCCAAATAAATAGTCAGTGCAGTCCATGAGTCATGTCAGTCGATTCAGTAAACTGGTAGAAGCTTTATTGAAAGTTCCTAGGGAGTTTTGAAAAGAACACAAAATAGCACGTTTTTAGAAGTTGTATCACTTGCCCACACTTGTGCACGTTAATGAATATTTAACGGTTAATATTCCACCAATATTACAACATTAGGAACAGAAATGACACAAATTTATGAAGAAATACAAAATCCGGCAAAACCCCGGTGTTATGTTGTTGGCATATTAGTATCTCGGGCACTGATTAAAAATATTGTATTAGTCTCGGGTTTCGAATGAAAAGAATATTTTTGTTATTCTTTTTATTTTTAATTAATACGGTCAGGTAATTTTAATTATATATCATTCTTAATCAAATTTAAACTACGTATGGTATTTCAAATGCTTTCCCACGGCTTCAATATGTCGCCAACTACAAATATGGCAAACAACTGAAACGGGATACAGTTTAGCAGGAATATGCGCTACACGACATGTGGGGACGAAAAACTAGCAAAACTCGTTAATTACCTCGTACTTTACAATTACCAAGTATTCATGTTGTTCGATTTCTTATGGAGCCCAGACAACGGATCTACGGGGCACTGGAGAACAATACAATTGGCTTGCTTGTCTAGCGTGAAAATCCAACATTACAATGGAAAATGGGTGTTAACAGTATTGCCATTTGCCCATCTTATATAGTATAAGCGCTCAATTAAGTGAGCGAGCGTCTATTGCGTCAATGCGACCGCGTCAGCGACGGCGCGACTGTGCGACAGATTTTGATCTATAGTATAATGCTGAAATGTATAAAATCAAAGTCAAAAATTTTTATTCAAAATTGTTACTTTTATACACTTTCCGAACGTCGGTCTACATGATGTCTACACGGGAACTAGCCCGGCGAGAAGAACCGGCGTAAGAAACTTGCGCAAGAGCGCAAGTTTCTTACGCCATCTCTTATCAAAAAGATGAAACATAATTCTTTTAAAATAAAAAAGGTATATATAACAATGTTATGACTAAAACTACATAACAAGAGTACAATAAT
Source organism: Phengaris arion (assembly GCA_963565745.1). Classification (NCBI taxonomy): domain Eukaryota; kingdom Metazoa; phylum Arthropoda; class Insecta; order Lepidoptera; family Lycaenidae; genus Phengaris; species Phengaris arion. The sequence goes on along the minus strand of OY751439.1, from coordinate 3,991,267 downwards.
ATATGTAATTTAGAAGTAGCCATGCAGGGGGCTACCTCATTCCCAAGGTGCGCTATCATTCATAAAATCATTATGCTTATGCTTATTTTATATTTTTATATTTCTATTGTGGTTGTCACTTTTCCTTTTAACGTATAATACCTACATTTGATAGAACATACTGAGAAGCTACAGTTAAGATTCCAGTTTCTTTAAACTTCTCTCATAATGAAGGGGAGCGTGAGGCTCTTGAGCTGTGGCGAGGTGACACGACACTGCTGCAGGACCCGCAAGCCATCCCACACAATTTAGTAGGTATTTATTACATTGATCTGTCGCACTGCCGACGTGACGACCTCTGTGGCTCAGAGGTTCAGCGCGTTGGGTGCTCAAGCCGGGGGTCGCGGGTTCGAATCCCGCCGAAAGACCAAAAAGTTTTTGTGTGTTCCTGGGTCATGGATGTGTATTAAATATGTGTATAATACAATAAAAAAATCTTAAATATATGTATAGTATAAAAATATTAAATATGCTTACCGTTTTCTGGTACCTGTAACACAAGTTATTCGGATATTACCGGATACGGGGCGAGATTGACGTGGTGTGAAGGGTCCATATATATTATTATTATTATCACTGTCGCGACGTCATTGACGCGTCGGCATTGTCGCTCTCTTCGAAATACCTTCCCGTCCGTCCGTCCGTCCAACCATCTACCTTTAAATGTAGTTTGAGACATATTTAACTTCCGGATTTAACAAGGCAGGAATGACACTCGAAGCTGCGAGTAACTGTAGGTACCTAGTTGCTAAGTTTTACACGAAATTAGCGTGTCACCTAGTTGCAGTCGACTAAAGTTAACCCTGGGTTAAAATATCATGCATTCTCTTTCATAAATACGAAGAACGACAGAGATAACACGATATTTGACCCAGGATTAACTTGAACCCAGAACTGCGAAAGTGGGCCTCAAATGATAAAATGTTGTCCCTGCCTATGTCTTATTAACATTATTAACTCTGACTTCAATGCATACGTATATTATTGAAAGGTACCGGGGTCTTATCTAAGATGACGAAGTTCGAAAACAGAAATGTGTGAGATTGACGTACCGCGCGCTATGTGACTTAGCGAACGTTATTTCAATCCCATATATTTTCAATTTAGAAAATCTTCATTGTAATTAACGATGGTATGATGGTTAAGTTCTTGAATCAGTAACTATTGTTCTACACGAATATATAAATATATAAGAACAACTAGTTCTATACAAAGATAAGAATTGTATTTTGTTCTTGGAGGAATGTGACAGCACGTGGGCGCTTTATCCTGTGGAGATGTGAGTGGGTAGGCCGACATAATCTATTACAGAGGAGCTTTCACACGAACTACTAAGGCGGGTCAATAAGTCCGTGACTTTTTGAATTTCTAACCTCCTTACTGAAAAAGCAACACTACTCCTGTCAACAGGCATCTGTCAGTTGACTCCTATCAAAATTTGAACTTGCTGCGTCAGTTAGTTTGTGTTTTACAGCTATCTTTATCAGACTATCCAGTAACTTAAGGAAACAATGGAAAAAAGTGAATTTCGTGTGCTTATTAAGCATTATTTTTTGCGAAAAAAAACCATTACCGAGACCAAGGCTAAGCTTGATTAATACTATGGGGACTCTGCACCATCGATTTCAATGGTAAAAAAGTGGTTTACTGAATTTCGTTGTGGCCTTACAAGCACTGAAGATGCCGAACGTCCTGGACGCCCAGTTGAGGTCTCTACACCCGAAACAATCGAAAAAATTCACGATATGGTGCTGGCCGACCGAAGATTGAAAGTGCAAGAGATTGTGGAAGCCATAGGCATCTCGCATGGCTCAGTGGTTTCAATTTTGAATGATCACTTGGGCATGAGAAAGCTTTCCGCAAGATGGGTGCCGCGTTTGCTCACAGTCGACCACAAACGCAATCGTGTAACAACTTCACAGGAAGGTTTGGCGTTGTTTAATCACAATATGGAGGAGTTTTTTAACCGTGGACGAAACATGGATCCATCACAATACACCAGAGACCAAACAACAGTCAAAAAAGTGTGTTTCTAAGGGTGAATCGGCGCCAAAGAAGGCCAAGGTGGGTTTGTCAGCCAATAAAGTTATGGCGACTGTTTTTTGGGATGCACGTGGGATAATCCACATTGACTATCTTCAAAAGGGAAGAACAATTAATGGGGAATATTATGCCAACTTATTGGACCGCTTCAATGAGGATTTGAAAAAAAACCGACCTCATTTGGCCAAGAAAAAAGTTCTTTTTCACTAAGACAATGCAAGGGGGCACACATGTGCAGTTGCCATGGCAAAAATCCATGAATTGGGCTATGAATTGCTCCCACATCCACCCTATTCTCAAGATTTGGCTCCGAGTGACTACTTCTTGTTCCCAAACCTGAAAAAATGGATCGGTGGAAAAAGATTTGACTCCAATGATGAAGTCATCTCGCAAACAAAGGCCTATTTTGAGGACCTCGACAAATCATATTTTTTGGAAGGGATAAAAAAATTGGAGAAGCGTTGGACAAAGTGTATAGAGCTCAAGGGGGACTACGTTGAAAAATAAAATGATTTATTTATCAAAAAATCTGTGTTTTATTCCAAAAGTCACGGACTTATTGACCCGCCCTCGTAATATATTTTTTTAACCACGGTTACCATTCGTAGCATATGCCGAGACTAACCCCCCTCCTCCTTATCGCGTAGCCGTCGCGCAAGATTTCCCTAGAAGATGATGACTACGTGACAAAACCTAAACCCCCTCCCCCCACCCGGTGGCGGAGCGTAGTACTTTGAAAATACCCTCCCCCCTAAACAGGTCACGTAATGTTCCCTAGTAGATATGCTTGTTTATGTTCTATTGCCTGGCTACACGCAAAAACCGCTAAACGGATTTGAATGAAAGGACAGTGGGAATTTTACTATGGAACAATCACCCAAGGCGTCAAATGACAAAATTGGATTAGATGTAAGCGTAATTGCATCTGGATTACAACGGCGTAGGTCGCGTATCTGGAAGAAGTGGGATCAATACTGTGATATTGTAACACATTTCAACGAATATTCGCATACATTTATGATCAACAATTTATTGATAAGCTCCACTTCTCCATGGATGTGAATGAAAATTGAATATTTTAGTTTGTGGTGCGATTTCACTACAAAGTATAAAACAAAGTCGCTTTCTCTGTCCCTATATCCCTATGTTTGCTTTAATCTTTAAAACCACGCAACGGATTTTGATGCGGTTTTTTTAGTAGATAGAGTGATTGAAGAGGAAGGTTTATATGTATAATAACATTCATTAAATAGTGGAGACATAATGTTATTTTTGAGGTTTCTAATGTGATGTCATAAATAATTACATTTTTTGCGCTTACATTGCAAACGGTGGCTGAACCCTACGAGATAGATCAAAATAATATACTACAGTTTCGTTCATCATAAAAAAGCCTACAAAAAAGTCTGCGATCGCATATATCTATCTCTTAGGGATATCCCACAATAACCATTATTTATCTTTTACTTTGATTTAAATTTAATAGCTTATTTACGAAGCGATTTTAAGCAATACAGCATTAATCCTTATCCAATTTAGTACTTTAAATACATTGTGTATTTAATATAGATCAATATGGCCCTGTATAGCATGTAATTTAAATGAATATTTTCGAAGATATTACAGATTTAAAATGCAGGGATATGTCTCGGTGGCACTCGCGAGTCGCGACTCGGTGCTCGCTCAACGAATATTCTGTACTGCAGTTCTTATGGAATATCCATAGAGGTAGTTGGCCAGTTTTGTTGGAATGTCAAATTATATTTGATTGGCAAATTAAATGATTATTCACTACGTAGTATAAAACAAGTCGCATTATCTGTCTGTGCCTATATGTCCCTGTATGTACCTATATTGTATGCTTAGATCTTCGCAACGGATTTTGATGCGGTTTTTTTAAATAGTCTTTTTATACTCAAGCGCGATAGATATAATAATATAATGTATATAAAGCGGTCGCGCATGTCGCGTCGAGGTGATAGGGTCCCGTTTTTAACCATTTGCATTGGGTAAACCTATAAACATTTTCAATATTGTATCAGAAGTACTTAGGTATATTGCTGTAAATAGAGAGTTATTCGCCGAAGTAGTTTTTTCTCCAAGAACACTATACTACGCGGGCGAAGCCACGGGCAGAAGCTAGTTTTTAATAAGTGGATAAAAACGCCAAACTCCTTTTGGCTTCAGGATAATTTATAGCCTTGATACTTGAGATGACATCACAGAGTATACTTGAATTCGTTCCTGCAGCGAAATTTACTTTTACGCGAACAAAGTTGCGGATCTATAATATGTTTAGGTCTAAGCTTAAATACTTCGTACCTGGATTCGGTCTCCGTTCCATCCCGCGAGATTAATAGATCGGGTCACATGAGTAAAGGACGAGAAAGTGCTCTTGTATACTGCATACACACTTAGGGTCTATAAAATAACTTCTGCTTAGCCGGACTGGTTTCAACGAAATCAGCAAACGCTACCAAAATCGGCGTGGAAGCTATTAATACCATCATAGTATTATATATTAATACGTGTAGGAAAAACTTTTAGTACAGTTTAGCGAGAATTGTGCGAATGTAGGAGTATCTAAGTATAGGGGAAAGATAATTTAAATAATGATTAGTAAGTAGAAACACTTAAAATTATAAAAATAAAGGAACACTCTACATTCCTCACTCACACTACCGTGTTTGTATAATAACAGTAGGTGTTGGTTTGATACAATTGTCAACATTCTGTATCTGCCAAAAGAACCATAAAAAATACGTGTACGGCACTCGGGGACTGCCGCGGTAAAGCTATTGCATAGTAAGTCTACACGCATACGTCTAGTCGCACGCACACAAACACCGTGCTGAAGTCTGCCGAACTGAAACGACGTTAGACGATGCACGGCTTTCAACGCCGCACCGCTGTGCCGGTCGGAGTGGGGGGTGTTAGGTTTATTTTCGTTACGGAATTTCTTGATTCGGTCGCCGCGCTCAAAGCCCGCGATAAAAGCTATGCAATAAATTAAAAGTTAAAACTTAAAAATATTATTAATATGAATTATGGTCGAATTTCGACCACAACGTGACATATGTCATTCTCAATTACCGTTGCATCATACTTATCTCCACACAATTCCTAATATAAATATATCCCATTTGTGTGTATAACACACATGCAGAACGCCTATTTCCCAATAAATGGTAGAATGTCGCTTTTGTTAAAACATAATTCGACTGCCACGTTACACGATTTTGATGTTTTAGTTTCTTAAATTAGTTTTTCCACTAACGTTAGTTTTATCTTCTTAGATAACTTCTTTAGAAACTTGGCTTAATGTTAGAGGTTACTTAGAGTTTTTGACGTGATAACGTCTTATAATTCGATGGAGCCGGCGGCACGCACGAAAAAACATGACTCATGCGTTACCGGCGTTACCGGCGTTACCTCGCTAAACATGACTCATTTCTTATGACGTTGTCACGTTCAACTATCTTCAGTAAACCGACTTTACAGACAACCGATTTTTGTACAAATCGTTGGAAGTAAATATTGTATCTAGAACGATATTTATCTCGTTACTAAGTCTTTAATTAGTAATTAAAATTAATGACTGGGCGTAAATTGATAAACAGTACCTGGGTAACCGAGCTTTGGTCGGAGTTCTGATAAATTAAAAAAAAAAAAAAACACAAAAATATTAATATGATCGGGATTCGAACCCACCACATTCCGAATTATCGAACAACGCAAAATCCATACATACGCATACCAAACTGCCAATCGAACTGACATGATAGAGTCGAAATTATTGATTTAGTGCTGCACGACGAAATAAAAAACATTTATAGCTTAAAGTGCACAGTTTCTCAGAGATGGCAAGACCTAACTAGATCGATTTTTCTCCCTTGCTCCAAACTCCCTGCACACTAAATTTCATGGTAATACTTGCAGCCGTTTTCGAAAAACTGATCATTTATATACAAGATTGTCTCGTTTAAATTATAAGATCTAAGCAGTTTATCAGCCAATAAGTGCATTGCAATTTTTTTTTCAACCGAATGATACGCATGCGTGCAATGCTTGCGTATGCATATCACCTCTATATTTCTGTACGATTTATTGAATTTTATTTAGACCAAAATTCAATTCCATTATCAGAAAGTTTTTATATGTGAGTGCCTTACAAATTTTCAAAAATAATTTTATTTTCAAAAAGATCCCTACATACATTGATTTCCTATCGCACGTCCAGCTGATATTCTACTTTAATGGATACCTGGAAATTGTTAACCAACATAATGCTCCGGGCCTCTCACATCAACAGTATAGTATTCTCTACAAACCAGAGGCAAATTAGAACATTAATATCCGGAGTACGAACACCCTGGCTGTTTAATATTGTTTCGATTAACCCGGGTCCAGAGGTCTAACATGTAATGGCGTCTGCACGCGCTGGGCAAGCAGGGATCCATGGAGGTAGTGTGGCTCGGGAGGCACTGGAGAAGGAAAATATTGGCAAGCACGTCAATCTAACGTGCTCGTATCGACCAAGGGCTAATGTTAAATATTTTCTTAGTAACATTTGTTCGGGGTATAACAATTCAATGCAATCCAATTCAAGTTACTTTGTCCTGTATATAAAATATCATAATATTTGACGTCTCAATATATGCCTTAATCTTATGCCTCCTTTTTAAATTATCAGTATTTAATATGTTCTAGAAATATCTCGTCGTGTAATTTGTCAAACGTGAAATATATGAACTCTTACATAATTTATACATAGACGAATAAATGATAGTTGTTTTAAGACGATTTTTTGAGGCGGTTACATGAGAATATACTGCGAGCAGGTCTAATTCAATACAAACGTTAACAAAGAAACAATAGTGCCCTATAATGCTACCAATTTAAATGCTGCTTTAGTTCAGTGCAATAAAGAAATACAGTAGCACGTTCATTTGATCGGATTCATTCTATTTGTTTGATCAAAACAGACAATAATTATGTACCAATACAACTCGAACACAGCCGCACCTTGTCTTTGAAGAATGCAGACATCGGTCTGTCGTGTCTGTGGTACACTGATGTAATTGGGGAGACGACTAGTATAATATTTAGTTTAATTTATATACTCAGTAAAATGGAGGTATTACAATGCAATAACAATTTATTGCACACCAAAACTACGAAATGAAACAAATTTCACATAATATGATGTACAAAAGGCCAACTTATTGCTAATAAGCAATCTCTACCAGCCAACCTTTTGTTTATGAGATCGGTCATGGAAAATGAAAAAAGTTGTGTAGGTGTACAAACTAAGACAGCTTCATCAACTTTACTATACTATACAATAGTATTACTACTTGATAAACGTACAAAAATATAATATTTTATGTGTAGTTTAGTAATTAGAATTCAGATGCATCTAAAAATGCTAAAAGTTTTAAAATGTATTGCTTAATTACTTAAAAAAACCTACATCATCAGCTTACTTACATCATATCCAAAAACATTAATTAAAGTAAGCACTTAATGAACTTAGGCGCACAAATTTCGGAGATATTTACAAATATATTCCTGCGGCCTTATACATCATACACTTTTACCCAGGTGTGACGTCACATGTACGACTTTTGTATGCAGCTTTTTCACGAGACTTATGACATTGACACACACTGAAAAATTCTTGAAAATTTTTCAGTGTGTGTCAAACACTTGAAAATTTCTCACATGAGAGAAATTTTCTAAACAAATCGCTGTACATATGAAAATATTATTGATTTTTATTAGAATACTGTTTCTTCTGAGAAGTTACACATATTTAAGAGTACTATTTGTTTATCCAATAAAAGAATCTGTCGTCTAGCCTATTGTCGCTTCAAAGTCAAGTTCAAAATTCTAACCCGAAAGACCACCATCACCACCACACCACACTTCCACAATGTGTCGCACCTGCAGGCCTACAGGTGTATCTATCTATAAGCGCTGGTTTAGGAACAACACATGTCTGAATTAATATTCTTCACCCGGTAAAAAACGCCATTTCGCTTCTTAGGGCCGGTTTCACGATCTTCAAATAAGTTTCGGATAGCTTATTCGGAAGTTTTTTTTCTGCTTACTTTATATCGAGCGACAGAGGCAAAACATGCAATGAGCTATCTGACACTTCTCAGTAGACCGTGCAATAGGCCGTTAGTGTGATGATCTCTACATTTTTCATTTTTGACGTTTGTAGAGAACTCGTACTCAGTACGAGACCACCCGTAGGTACTCGGTACGAGAGTACGACAGATCCTTTATATCAGAAGCAATTTTAGTAACACGTCATCTATTTAAGTGGTCTAGCTTTTTATTTGTCCGGGTACGGACTAGACGAAATACGGGTGCACTATGATTCAAAGTGAAAATCTAAATCATATGGTTGATTTTTAGGGTTCCGTACACATAGGGTTGCCAGGTCGCCAAACCTAATAGCCGGACAGACGAACTAGTTTGGCCGGACATTTGGGTAAAAAGGCCGGACACCCAACATTATTGACGATTTTGTCTCAGTATTAATAAAAATACGACAGTAAAATATTTACTAAAAACAAGCTTTATGATATTTACCATAAATATTCTTAAATTCTAATGAAATATAAAAAAAATCGAAGGCCAAGTCAATCTAATTACTTTATTATTAATCAGTCCAATTATTGTTATAAAGTCAAGTTAAAATTAATTACTAAATAAACACTTATCAACATTTTTAAATACTAAAAAGCTTTATAAAATCCGGATAAGCCGGACACCGTTTATTTTGGCCGGACACGCAATCAAAAAGCCTAACTGTGTCCGGCTTTATCCGGACGCCTGGCAACCCTACGTACACAAATGGTAAAAACTACTGAGTAACTAAATTACTGAGACTTTGGGGTCTGTCCGTCTGTCTGTCACCAGGCTGTATCTCATGATATAGTTGAAATTTTCACAAAAGGTGGATGGATGTATTTCTGTTCCCGATATAACAATAAATACAAAAACATATTAAAATAAATATTTGAGTGGGGCTTCCATACAGTTAACGTGAATTTTTTAGCCGTTTTGTACGGAACCCTTCGTGCCCGATTCCGCCTCACACTTGGCCTGTTTATAATTGAATATTCATTATTGTTATTGCTGAATGATGAAATCTACCATAAATGGATTAAGTAAGGTTTTATCTGAAGACCAGCAGAAGTCAATGAATTTACTCGAAGATTTTTTGAAACAAAATATATCGTAGAGAAAACTCGACAATACACAATTCACTCTAGCAGCAAAAAATTCTGTGTAATTTGACGAATGTATAATATTTTAAAAACTTTACCTATTAGTAAAAATAGAAACAAAACGGAAAAAAACTTCGAACATAATAGTGTTTAGACTAGTATATATAGAGACTAAAGTCTGTTCAAAAACTAAAACTACTTCCTATCTCTATCCAGTACGACAAAAAGTAGAGTTATTCTATTATTTCTGAGTAGCTTAATGTTAGCTGAGCATAATTTAGTAAAATAATCGTACGTATTGTATATAAACACTGTTAAACATAACAAATTTATCTTTATCTAACTTTTAAAATCATAAAAAACCCTCAAAATTTGCAACACAAATCGCACTGCAGTATCTAGTGCAGAGGTTTTCGTGCGGGCCAAAGAAACCTTCCGATTAGCATATAACCACCACAATAAAGCCATAACATAATAATCGATCGCAAACAAAAGACATTACCAATTAAATGCACAGTAATACCCAATCAGAACAAAATATTTGATATTATACAAGACTGAGACGCCGATTCTGAGATTCATAAAAGCACTGAGTCCAACAATATTCACATTTTTCTTTCACGTACACACGTTATATTTCACAGATCACTGTAGTAGTAAATATTTGTGGTGGTATTGTGTAGTTTGTGGGTTATATTGTTGTATTTAGTGACGCGCGACGCGGGATACGTGACGCCGCGAGGGCGATGGGTCTCGACTGAATTCATTCTCAACTCACCCCGTGCCCCGGGACCGATCGCCGAAGGTTTTCGGCCCGGCTGGCGCAATCACGTTCCGTTCCACGTCCTATTGATCACGATTCATTAAAAAAATGAAATGTTAATATTAGAAATAACCCGTTTTACAAAATATAAAAAATAATTTTGAATATAACAACTTTAACTTTAATTAAATATAAAGAGTTATCTTAAACATTCGCACAAAACTATACAATTTTACTTGTTACTTTGCGAGTAAGAGAAATATGTGATATAAAATATTTATTTGCTTTTCTTTTTGTAACGCAGTTAATTATTCAATATGCTATTCGAATTACTCCTAGTAGAAACTATAACTAGATCTTGAGGATAAGTTATAACGGAACGCGCAAACCACTCACTAGCGCCATCTCTATTCTACTATAACTAACTTTAAGCGACGAAACATAAGTAGAGCTAAGCGACTTGATAATACAACCCTACGTTGCTCTTTATAAAGAGGGTTGAAAACCAACCACGTTGAACCCTTATTTGTATTTTTGATTTCATATTTAGTGAAGTTATAACGTCGTGTTTTAAAATTGTAGAGTTCTAATAAAGATGGATGGAATCGTTTGAAAGTGTAGGGATTTTAGGGCAAATGAAAGGGGGAAAAACGTCCAAATGTCAGGTTTATTGACATTTGCCTAACGATAATTAAGACTTACGAGGCAGGTTGGGAGTTATCGACACGCGGTTAAATTTTAAGCTACGATTTTTCAATTAGTTGTCATTTGTTACAATGGGTTTGTAACGACTGCTTTATGTTTTTTCTACTAGAATCCGTTTAATCATACTATAATTAGTTTATTATAAAATAAAATAAATAGTTAATTATTGTTTGCATTTTTGTGAGATATTACTTGTGAATTAAAGTAAAATTAAATACTTTAAAAGTGGTATTGATAAATCATATATTAAATACAATACTAAATACTAACTAAATAAATAAATATAATACAAAGAGCTACTCGTAAATACTGAATCTACTAGAAGAGAAAATGTTGTTACTTGAATAATAATATTATACTTATCAAGAATAATGTAAAATACTATTATTACCTAGAATATAAACTATAACTTAGAAAGAACTTTATATTATTGATATTCTGTGATATAGTAAAATAAATTAGAATAATAATAAATAATGTGATTCTTATTTTAAGTTTAATTCAAATGCGCCATCTGTACGTATTCTGTATAACAGTAAGTTCTACTTGGCTCTACAAAAGTGGTGCTAGTTCCGAAAACTGATACAAGATGCCGCTTTTACAACATGTAAAATTGTAGAGCTTAGATTGATCATTGTTATAAAATTAGTTATCATTGTTATAATATTAGTTGGTCCATTATGCTACTAATAAAGATGTTTTATTGGACTATGTCAGTAGTAATTTTTTATTTTTTTATTAATGGTAGAGTCCTGGTGCGCGTTTATAATAGGTGTTGCTTGACAGCGGCCTAGTACGGACTGGTATTTCTTTAGAAATGTTTTGTGCAATAAATCGTAAGCCTTTATTGCCTTATCGTCACGCATCACGATTCATGCATAATAAGAAAACACGTGAAAATTTTTAAGGGGACTATTTATATTTTTTCCAAATCAGTTTTTAACATGGTTGGATTATTTTTAAGCAAATTTCAAGGTGATTATATTCGCTATCTTGGGATATTTTAAACAGACAAAGTAATTTAAATAGGAACAAAAACAAAATATCCTAAAGACGACCTCTTTTTTTAAATTTTGAGTGAAGGGGTTTTGACCTTTGATAAATTGTTTTTTACTGAAGAAGTGGTGTGTTACGTTTTGTAGGTTTTGTTATTATTTGGTTACAATATCGACCGTAAAACAACCAATTTGTGTTAAAATTTAAATTTGTAAACGCGCCCTTAATTAACAATAATTTTACCCTCATTAGCATGTCCATGATTCTGTAACTAAACAACAAAATAAACAAAACTAAACCCAGCATGTCAATTGTCAACTAAAACATATTTCAGAATCGTTTTGTTTTATTCTTAACAATAAAATATAACAGCCTCCGTGGTCCAGTGGTTTAGAGCTCGGCTCTCGAACAATAAAAAATGTTGTTTCCAAGTTTGGTTAAGACACTGCAGGCTGATCACCTAATTATCTGACAAGAAAGATGATCCATGCCTCGGATGGGCATGTAAAAAGTCGGACATGCGCCTCATCTCTCGCCAGTCGTGTCGGTCTTTCCGTCCCACTGGGTTTCGAGAGTAAAGGAAGAGAGAATGCTCTTGTGTACTGCACACACACTTGGCCACTTTAAAATAACTCCTGCGTAGCTAGGCCTGGTGTCAATGAAACCGGCCACCGTCACCAAAATCGGTGTGGGGAGCTATTATTATTATTAACAATAAAATGATTTTGAATAAAACGATGCGCCATTTAAGTATAAAAGAGTATATTTGACAATAATACAATGTTTCCTCCTTAATACTAGTGTGTGTACAATAGTTACAAAATACATTTTCCTAAATTGACTGGTACTTGAGGACCGGACCAATTCACTGTAAGAAGGCTATTTCATTGTAGAGTTTTTTTTTCAAAATTGTTTTCGCACTGTCGATCGAAGTTTTAAATAAATTCAGGTACATTCTGCCAAATTTATTCTGCCAATTAGCATTATACACATTTTGATAGTTAACACTACCGCTCAAGAGATTAATACATTAAAATTATGAAAACAAGATGATTTTTTTTCATTCAATCAATTTGATATCCATGATAAGAATTTTAAACCATATTATAAGAATATTAAACAATTAAAATCCAGACAATGATAGATTTTTTTCTCTACATCAACAAAATGAATAATTGATCAGGTCCCATCTAATCCTATTCCACACATTCATCTCTAATTTCATAACACATTCATTTGTGATGGGTAACATATTTTTTTTTTTGCGAAAATCCATACATTATATTTTGTACTCAAAATACTGACACTGAAATGTTCTATTCATGTCAACAAACTCGGGCGGGGAACGGTAAATATAACCAGCATATTTGAAATGATCTCGTTTACTTGTTACAAGTAAAGAAACTTGCGTATTGCTCAAGAATATAATTTACACTTGTCTCTCTAGCAATATAAAATTATTCGTTGCATGCGAGAGAGTTTTTTTTCTTCGAGGAGTAAAGTGTGGATCTTGAGTTTTGACACCGTCTGGATTCTGTCTGTGCGTTTGTCAAGGTGAATAGGGTATTCGACTGCATTTTTTTAGTACGCAAATTAATAGTGCTTACAAAATGTAACAAAGTCTACAAAAATAATAGTATTTTAAAAGAAATTGCGGATTGCTTGAAGCGCTTTTATGATGGCCCCATACAAATGTCGTACCACGTCTGTAAGTTGCTACTAAATGTATAGTCATATACACAAAATGTCTGATAACTCCGAAGTTTGTGCATTTCTGTTTATACTGATCATAGTAAATCTTGTTGTATTTCATATAAATAAACTAATTATGCCGGTCTTTTACACTAATGTTTTAAAAATATTCCAGCTTTGAAATTGACCTAATTACAAAAATTTACATAAAATCTTTTTCCTTTTCTGAATGTAATGTAAAACAGGCAAATACCCAATAGTGCTAGAATGGAAGACAATTGTTTTGTCTCACTATATCGATATAGTTACCATTGTTTGCCACTAGGGGCAGTATTTCGTAGCCATACGAATTATTGTTAACTTCTTTACTGAACGAGTAGTGACAAAAATTCCCAAACAGCAAGTAATTCGAATTCCATTCATTCAAAAATTACTGATCTGTAATATTTTTAAAAACTTTGTAGAATCATGTGCAAGTTTAAAATTTCTGTTTTATTGAAATTTTTCAACTTTTCATACGTTTCGTATTTACTTCAATTCGGATATTTTAAAATCAACTTCATAAATCCTAATCTAATGTCAGTCAGTAGAAGATTAATGGAATATGAAAATCAATTTGACTAAAGTTAATATTTACATTACGGATAATAATTATTAACTTTGTTTAAAATCGTGAAACCGACACTACGCTCTACAATTATCTTATTCATCATAACACGTCCTCCCATATTTAATATTACGTATCACACGTATGAGTCCTCGTCAAATAACAAACATCCACTATATTTACATTTACGCTACCTTAGAATAAAACTACATGGACGGATATTTAGTATAGGACGAAAGACTATGAGGTGTTTCAAGTTTTGACATTCAAAGCGGAGAAAAGGTTGTTAAAAAGTCTCTAAATACTTAAAGGTAATAGAAAAGTGTACAGAGAACGGGTGAAACATAAGAAAAATGTGGCTAGCTAAGGCTACGTTCCGACGATTGTTTTTTTTTGTGGTCGCAACAGAAAAACCTGCATTGTAAACAGAACTGTGCGCTACCATAATAGAGCTGAAAATCATGTAGAGCTGTCTGACAGAAATCTGACATTTGACACTTGAAACTTCGATTTCTATTTACAGTGCAGTTTTTCCTGTCGCGACCACAAAGAAACTCACGTGGGTTGCTTGACATTGAAAAGAGTTAATGTCAACCTTATCAACCTTCCCCGATATCTAAAAATTTCACCAAAATTCAAACCGCAGACAACCAGAATAAATAAATAAGACCATTACCTCGATAAAATTAAAATTACATGTATCTAAAATTGTTAGCACCGCTACATACCTTATTAAATTGTTGGAACATACAAAATTCAATTCATATAAAATGTTATATCACTTGGCTGTGAATTAACCTATACACAGTTTAATTTTGAATGTATTATATTATAATATTATAATAGACATAATTACTCTTTGTGGAAGTCCACATTTAGTAAAAAATTGCAGAGTTCAAATATTACAATAAGGGTCCATCCATACTTACAAACTTTCACATTTATAATATTAAGTAGGATTATACTTAATAATATTATCTGTATTGAAATTTTGATGCGATACAATACAATACGAGGGTGTGTGGATCACACTGAAACGAGACGATATGCGACGCGCCGCTGCATTTTTAAAATGGTGATTTCTTATTGAACTTTATTCAGTAATCAGTATACAAGATAACGTTTCAGCGTACAGCGGCGCATCAAGTATCGCCTCGTTACGGTGTGAACTGGATCTTTATATATGGGATTTGAAATAAGGCATCGCAAGCGACATGTCAATTGTCGATGGCTATGTCGAATCCCATACATTTTTTATTTCGAACTTCGCCGTCGAAATTATCGAATGCATCTTGAATAAAGATCCAGTTCACACCGTAACGAGACGATACTTGATGCGCCGCTGTACGCTGAAACGTTATCTTGTATACTGATTACTGAATAAAGTTCAATAAGAAATCACCATTTTAAAAATGCAGCGGCGCGTCGCATATCGTCTCGTTTCAGTGTGATCCACACACCCTCGTATTGTATTGTATCGCATCAAAATTTCAATACAGATAATATTATTAAGTATAATCCTACTTAATATTATAAATGTGAAAGTTTGTAAGTATGGATGGATGTTTGTTACTCTTTCACGTAAGAGCTACTGAACGGATTTTGATCAAATTTGGTATGGCTCTGGATTAAAACATAGGCTACTTTTTATCCCGGAAAAGTACAGTATTCCCGCGGGATACCCGATTGTATATTTACGCGGGCGGAGCCGCGGGAAACAGCTAGTAATATCATAATACATCACCCTTATTCAATAGTAATTACTTTAAAGAAAACAGATGAAAGAATAAGAATATACAAAGATCGTTCGTTGTTTTTAGTTCGATTATGACGTGAAAACTTGAAGAAAGACTGATCCATCCTCTTTGAACTTCCTATTCTAGATTACCTCAAAATCTTAATTGTTATGTTACAAATCTCAACATTTATTGAGCAAAAATATTTACAGTGTTGTTATAAATGACTATTGCGTCTTTTCTTTTATTGGATGAGCGTGGCCGTTCGAGTGCCCATTAACGACGGTTTCTGTGTTTGTGTTTGTTATTACTGCATGACCGTTGGCGACTGTGTCTGTTGCTTTGACACGACCGTTGGCAACAATGTCTGTTGCTGTGACATGACCGTTGATGTATCCATTATGTTTGCTGTCGTTGTTGTTATTGCAGACGTCCACTTTCAGCGTCGGTCTTCTCTTCTTGTACGCTTGCATGTAGAAGTTGGTGAACAGGACGATGAATATGACGGAATGTAGCACCAGTCCTGTTGCGATGGCCCTGAAAATTGTAGTTTATTAGACTTAAGTTTGAGATGATAAAAAAGTTTAGTGTGGCACCACAGATTTTATAAGGAACGAGAGCCCTTAAGGTCAAGATTCTGCTGATTAAATCCTGCTATAATACAGTTACGATCCAGTCCCGATATGTTAAAACTGCAAAATGGTATTCTCATAAACGTCAAACCCGTCTTGATTGGTCCAAACTCTAAAAATCTGTTTATGATTGATATCATTCATAAACAGATCATCATCGTCTTGATTGAAGATTGATTTATAATTCAATAAAAGTGTAAGTTAATTACGAGGATTAGCTTTCGGGCATTTTTTTTGTTATAATTTTATGGGAAGGGATTCTCTTTGCCGAGAGCGTCGAAATATCTTATATTAGCTTCGAAGCTCAATATTTCAAAATAAATACTCACTTTGGATATCCGCAGTCGTAGATTAGAGCGCTCATAGAGTGGAACAGCACCATGTAGAACTGAATCTGTAAGAAAAATAGATTTACAAAATATGTCGACTGGAGGATAATCATAAAAATTATGCTGATGATGACGGCGTCGATGATGAAAACGGTACGAGATGACGGAGATGATGTTAGTATAATACTTTTAAGCAGAGAAATACAAAGTAATTTTAAAACTGAATGCTAAAATAGACACATTTAGTGGATATTAATATGTAGAGCAAGGCAAGGCAAGGCATAAGGCATACCTAATATTTATTCGCAAACAAATTTAAACGCATTTTGTTACTTTTATCATATTCTAAATTATCAATAACTGTCTAGACTGAGTTATATACCTAAGTAGTTAACATCACGGCAATAAAAAAAATTTAAAACCAAAAAATTGGCCTCATTCGCTAGGGATCAAAAAAGTTGCTATCAAAGAATCTTCTTAAATGAAACGAAAAAATATTCGCGGATACTATCTAAATAAGTTGGTTGCTAAATTACTAAATAAGTATAGTAATTTAGCAACTAAGTTATTTGAATTGAATGAGTGTAATCGAGTATTAAAGTATATGTACAACGCTAAATGAAATATTTAAGGTTAGCCATGTTACCGTACTTGAGGAGTTGCGCAAGCGCATTAGCTTGACTCAAATCCGTCCACTGCGACATTTACATTTGAAACGAAACATTTTTTTCATAATAATATAATAAATTACAATATAGAACATATTTTTTCACATGTGGCAATTTGGCCAGCTATTGCCACTCTTATACCTTGCTTTGACCCCAAAATAACCACCATGATTAGTTACGGTTTTCCAAATACCTTCTATTAGAGAGATTTGCGTGCAAATACATGAAGACCAGACGGAATTTATCATTTCGCAATAAACATTACTACATTTTAATGTAATAAAACATAATTTACAGTACTTGCACTATTGTGATTTTCTTAATTTGCTTTAGCATTTATTACTGCTATTTTCAGGATCGAATTAGACAAAAGCGTGGCTGGCTTATAACATGGAATGATAAGATTAGCACATTTTGTGATCTTTTAGTTGTATTTAGTTGTTTTTTCATTGAGGAGGTACATTAAGTAAGTGATCAGAGTGCTAAGCATGAGTTTTCTTTGCGAAAAGAAAACTTTTCGCATTCGATCGTGAGCGCGTTAGGCGTTTACTAGGAATTTGTATGAGATTTGACCTAGTTATTGCGTTTATAACTAGGTGGCGCTGTACAAATCACATACAAATTCCTAGTTCCTATACGCCAAACGCGTTCAAGATCGAATGCGACAAGAAAAACTTGCGATCTTTCAGTCATATTTTTAGAGATAGAGCCTAGTGCTCCCGACTTTAGAGGTCATGGATTCGATCCTCGCGTTGAAATAATAAAAAAAATTGTTTTCAAGTCTGGTTAGGACAATGCAGGCTGATCACCTGATTATCTGACAAGAAAGATCGAGGCGTCGGAGAATGTGTGATCCATGTGTCGGATGGGCACGTAAACAGTCGGACCTGCGCCTGATCTCTCGCCCGTCGTGTCGGTTATCCGTCCCATTGCGTTGCGACAGTAAAGGAAGAGAAAGTGCTCTTGTGTATTGCGCACACACTTAGGCACTACAACTCCTGCCACCGTTACCGAAATCAGTATGGGGACTGCGGAGCTATTATTATTAGCATGCACTTTAAAAACTTTGAAGTCACAATATAAATACATACAAATACCTATGTATGTTGTATATAATTAATACACAAAGTAACGGCAACGTTGTGCAACGCTTTCGTGTGTAAACTTGACCGGGATTTCTGACTTAATAGACACTTGTGTACAATTGTAACTGCGAAGCTAATTGGGGCCATATCTCATTAACTTTATTGTTTCATTTAGTTAATTGTTATAAGGTATTTTGCAGTTTTAAAATGTGTTTATAAGGTTCGTAACCGTGTCAATAGTTTCAATGAGCGTAGTCTTTTTTTATCAATCAATGAAAAGAATATTCCATATTGGTTGTAACATTCGCGGAATTGTCTCTACGTGATGCCCACCACTACACTTCGAGAACTAAGCCGGCGAGATGAAACGGCGTAAGAAACTCGCGCCATCTTTTATCAAAAATATGGAAAA
Organism: Phengaris arion; assembly: GCA_963565745.1. NCBI lineage: Eukaryota > Metazoa > Arthropoda > Insecta > Lepidoptera > Lycaenidae > Phengaris > Phengaris arion. Next base: position 3,972,316 of record OY751439.1, on the reverse strand, counting down.
TGTTCTTTAAAAAAAGTATAATCGATGCTAGTTATGGCGGTAATAAAGAATCTGAAACCCATTTCTTTATATTATCTTATAAAATAACGAAGATAAAACAATTTAAACTTGCAATACGAAATAGAGGGAAATACGGTGTGACGTCATTGCGATAGTCCGCCGTACATTTTTCGTAGCCCAAATCGTTTTGCGAAAAAGAGATGGACTATATTTTTGTGTGCTTATAATTTTCAATCGAGTGAACGGAATTTTTTGTTTTAGATATAAATATGTATATTCATTAACAATTATTAATATATGGCTACCCTATTAAATAGGGTAGCTATTGTTATTAATATAAGTACTATAGATTTGTAAATGCTTTTAGTACCCAGTATTTACGATTACATAATATGATTACAGTATGATTCATATTGTAATGACAATTAAACTTTGTTATAACTATAGAATTTAGAAGTTAACAGCGGTGACGTGGCAAATAATATTATATAAATTGCCTAGTAGTATAAGTGGCACATATTAAAGAAAGAGAAATGGATAAACACCTACATAGTATACTAATACGGTGTGTTCACGATTGTGTGGAAATATTGTGGGCTGTTGAAGGGGACGGACGTCAAAAATTTCAAATTTGGATCCGTTTAGATCGTTCTATGAAAGCTGTTTATCTGTACGTAAGTATAACTTCATCTCTGTGGTAGTGGTGCGAATTGGCCGTTACAGAAGCTTTTGTATTTTGTTCTAAATATAATCTTCTGGAGCAGTTTTTAGTATTAACAAGATCTTATTTGTAATTGTATAATTTATAATTAATTGAAACATAATTCAGAGTAATAATTGAAACATAATTCATAGTAAGAATTGAAACATAGTTCAGAGTAAGAATTGAAACATAATTCAGAGTAAAAAAGTTTCAACCATTTTCGTGAAAATCAATTCTCTCGCGGTGACTTTGTAGTCAAGTGCGATCGGTCTGCCTCGTCATTTTTTTACTTTACGCTTTCGACTTTCACTTCACAATTTACTTTCGATATTTGTATTGATAGTGCAAATTAATGGATACTAGAATTTTATCAGACGTGATTAATTTGATAGTATGAATACCTACGGAAAAGAAAATCATATTTAGAGCTACAACATTGTAAAATTTAGCTTCATCACCTTCAACGTCCTCCTCATCAAGCACAGAAATCTTCTCAATATGAGGATGAGGGTTTAGTCCACCACGTTATAGATGGCTATTGCTGTTACGCAAGGAAAGAAAGTTTTTTCGTACTTTAACCGCAGATTAAAGAAAGAGGAATAGATAAACAGCTACACAGTTAGCTTTCAATTTATTTGTACTACTACAAGCATACGGTGTGTCCACGATTACGTGGAAAAATTATGAGCCGTCCAAGGGGACGTAAAAATTTATATTTTTAAATCCATTTGGATCGTTCTACGAAAGCTGTTTCTCTGTACGTAATTATAAATATTTTTTACTCGTGCTTTATGGGCGCGATTTCAAATTTGAAATAATTTGGCGACCAAATACCAAATCCTACACAACTAACAACTGTCACAAATAGAGTAGGTACTTAATTATCTAAAGGTCGTTTTAAAAGTTATAAAAAATTATAAATATTTAGTATAGCAATTTTATATAACCTCTTTTACCCAGTAAATACCAAAAGTGGTTGAGTTTAGGATCATTTTCCTGCTTTCAACCGACCTCCAAAAAAGGAGGTTATACGTTCGGCTGTTTATATATGTATTTTTTGTATGTTCAACGATTATGATATGTAGCTTACTTTGTTTGTTTTAAAATACCCAAAGATAGCGGATATAATCACCTTAAATTTAGTTAAAATATATTTGGAAAGGGACTATAAAGTCTCTTTAAAAATTTCACGTGTAAATAATAGCAAAATATTATGCACGAATCTTAATGCGTGGCAATAACGTTTATTGTATATGGTCACTTATTTACTTCTCTTACTCCCGACACAATCGAGAATCGAATGAGTTCGATCTCAATAGCTTTTGATACTCCCGACAACTACACTATCGTGCAGAGGCTCAATTTGTAACTAACCTGGATCGAGAAGTTCGTTAGATCGTAACTTTTGGTACTCCCGACGAAATCAATCGACTGAGAATCGAATGGCAGGATCGAAAACAAACGTCAACACGATAGCTGAAGAGGTCTCATTAACAGTATCAAGTTTGCTTGTTTTAGTGTATTTATACTAAATTACGTGATTTTTACTGTAGTATTGCAGCATTATTTAATGTTATTGAAAAGTTAAATAGAATGCACGTTCGGGAAATGCAAAATTTACGAAGATTCACCAACTTCAACACATTAGCAATGGACTGTGAGGATTGTGAGGAATTTAGATGCATATATTGCCTTAAAAATGATTTATTTGACGTATGAGTCGCAGATTTAACTACTCATATGAAGAAACCGACTCACTGAAATTATATTACAGTTATGTGTAAATTTATTTAAAACCTTTGCGCATTTGTTTACACATTTTGCCGCTAATTCATGTATTATATTTTCATTTAAGACAGGGACTGAGACAAATGAAGTCTACATAATATTATCTATATGAACGTATCATATGAAGACTTCGTTTGTCTCAATCTGTCTTTGAATAAATAAAGCCGATAAATAGTTATAAAAAGTCTTATGTTGATATTGATGTTGATGCTCAGGTTTTCTTAATGTAAATACTAAAGACGAATTTGTTATTGTATAATTTACATTAAATATACCACTGAATTATATTTTCACCACAATTAACTCCCTCTTTACAATACTACCTATTTATGGCAAGTTATTGTGGTTAATGAATGTGTTTTGTGCCCAACACTTGAGTTTTGCGGACAAATTAAATCAAAATATGACTTTGACATGTGACAAAACGTCAAAGATTATAAACAAGAATTTAAAAACTTATTATTTACTGTCACAGTTTTTTTTATAAAAATAACCTTTAAAAACCTACGATTGCATGAAATTGAGGCTGATCTATTTGAACAAACATACACAAAATGTTATTTAAATTGAAAAATATATAATATTTCCATATTTTTATTAATTTTCCCCATATACTACGGCACTCAGCTGTAACTTGTTTATACTGTGGACGTGACGTCAGCAACCGGATACTAACGACGCTGATAAGACACGATCTCAACGCGATCTCGATTTCGATTCGATTTTGTTCGGGAGTACGCATGAGGATCGAATATGAATAAAAATCGACATCGGGTAAGGCCCCATGTCTCTTCTCAACGCAAGGCTGAGGGTCAGTTCAAATCGCGACGATACGCGACGCTACACGTTTCATATGACATCAGTTATACACTGCACATGCGCGGTGCAGCGCGGTGCAACTTGACATTCGAACTCTTACAGTGCAACGTGTATCTTCTTGCGGAAAAAATAAAGTTCAATTTTTAATGGCTATCTTAAAAATGCAGCGCCATGTCGCGTTTCGTTTCATCTCGATGTGAATTGACCAGCTACAGTCCGCCATGTGAGCCTACTGCAGACATGGCTAACTTTGTAAAGTGCGATGTCCTACTGTGTTAATTACAATGTTATATTGATTATATCATTTATATAATCGACAGGCGCAATCGTTTATTAATCGCAGCCGCGTGTAATGACTAGTTTCCTCGGTTGAAGGTCTGTATCTACTGGTAGAATGCCAGTTGCAACGTGAAAGGATACTGCGTTCCGCTAGCTGTGGCGAAATACAGACGTAAAGCTAATTATATCTAAATCGATTTTCAGTCTGAACCCCAAGGTCCCCCAAGGACGCAAGGATATAATCAGCAATGTTATGTGCCTCCATGGTCAGTGACCATCGGTCATGGGAGAGAAGGTTTCGAAAAATTCCAAAATCTGCAGGTTTAATATGACCACAATATTAAGTGAATCGAACTATGAAATCTTACTCCTATCGTGATAGTCAAATATTGGTGGTCACGTCCCTTAGTCATGAGGATACGACTAGAAAAAAAAACGAACTTGCCTCACAGTAGTCGCTTAAGATTTGTAACATTTTTTGAAAATATAAAAAAAAACACAATGCGATTGTACGATTTTCTTATATGATAAAAAAATACGGAAACTTTTCCATTGAAGCAGTGACAGAAATCAACGTCAAAATTTGGAAAAGCTACAAACTGAAATATTACATTCGAATCTGACGGCCAACTCTACCACCGCGCGCTCATTCGTCAATTTCCTTCCGCGACTTCCTGTTACACACTTCCGTTCCTTTTCATAAAATCACTTCAATTAATAATCACTTCAATAATTCAATTAATAATATATATATAATAACTTCGTTCCATCCGGGTGTCCCTTGACACCTCTCAAGTTTTTGTTTCTTCGGCGGGATTTGAACACGCGAATCCCAGTTTGAGCAGCTCTCAACCACTGAGCAACAAAGGTCGTCAACATTGTAAAACAACAATTTTGTGGCCGCGTAATCAAAACTCCCATTTTCATTCCAGATGCTGCATCTATGTTGGGTATACTATTTCTCCAAGCTGTCCGAGTTTGCTGACACGATATTCTTTTTTTATTTCGGTGGACGAGTTTTGGGGGTCGATATATCAGCGACCCAGTATATATAGTACATGTTTTGTGATGATTTATATTTAATCCCAGGGTTTTTTAAATACATCCTAGCGTACAGGTTCAAAATCTAGTTTAAACTACGCCTCGCCTTACACAGTTTCACGCAAACAACTGGAACGAAACTACGAATTACCTCGTATAGCGAGCTGTCGCGGTGTGTCATTTTTTATATATTATGTTATGCGTAGCCACACGCCCACTGCATAGATTAACACTTTTTATTTGGTCTGAGCCCCGAGATCAGTGGGTCGATTCTACGAATTAAAACAGTTTACAATAATAAACTTTCAATGCAGTCTCGATGTGTTAAAACAGCAAAATGGTATTTTCACAAACGTCGAACTAACGTTAAACGCATTTTGATTTGTCCAAACTCTATTATGACATTAAGACGATTCATTTATAATTCATTGAAAGAAAGTGTAAGTAAAATACGAGAATTGGGGTTCCGTGCAGGCCTTAATATGCACAGTAGCATCCATAACACCAATATTTATTAACTCGAATATGAAGATATCAAATTACTAAACAATCCATAAACTTCAATGTCATCGATCAGTAATGAAACAACACGTGTGAGTGAATTTAGAAAGTTTTGCAAAAGCATATTAAATTGATGAGCCACACCTAGAATTCTTAAAAACATGAAATGGCGCAAGCGACGCCGGAGCCTGTCTGACTGACTTTATCATAGGGTTTGTTTGAGTTATCTCCATATTATCAATTTTAGTGTTCGTCCCCTTAAGGGGTAAATGCTGGAAAGCTGTATGAAAAAAAATATATACCTAATTATAATGATTTCTTGTAAAAAAATTATGTGTTTTTTTTCGCAAAAAGCGATTTGGCTTTTAGCGATATTTTAAAAGCGAAAGTTTATTGATACGCTAAAAACTGCATCCGATTTTATTATTGATTTTTTGATTCATCAAAACATGACCTATTCGAACACAAAATAACTTCTCCAACAACGTGATTCTCGCTTTGACAATGTGCCAACGCTCGTAGACTCCGTTCCGATTCAATGTAACCTAAATGTATACAAAACTCAATATGTTTCTTACTATTTTACTTCTTAATAACTTAAATGTCACTTATTGACTAAGCAATTATATACAAATTAAATAATACATAAAACACAATAATTTGTTCGAATTTAATTTTTGGGGGTTCCGAACCCAAAGAGTAATAAAACGGGACCCTATTACTGAGACACCTTAACCGTGATATCTAGGCAGTTGAAATTTTCACAGCTGATGATGTATTTCTGTTGCCACTATAACAACAAATACTAAAAACAGAATAAGTATTTAAGGGGGGCGCCAATACAACAAACGTGATCTTTTTGCCGTTCTGTGCGGAACCCTTCGTGCTCGAGTCCAACTTGCGCTTGGCGGGTTTTTGTTTAAATTTAGATTATATTGAATTCGAACGGAGCATGATTGTGGATTCCACCATACCGCGCGGAAACCATCGCGGATTCCGCGAATACTCACGAATCCGTCGCAGGTTCCGCCAGAATACGCGGAATGCATGCGCCGTGCGCTGGCGCGGTGTCAATGTGCGAACCGTCTTAAATGAGGGTTTTTGATATTTTTTCTGCGGCTAGGGAGCAGACCCAGCTCACACAAAGCGTCATCTGGTGGCGCCAGTGGTATCAAAAACGGTCAATGAGAATTTTCGATTCTTTTTCTATCATCAGGCGGCGCTTGGTAGCCCGACGGTCCATGTCGAGTCACAAAGCTGTCAGATGTCAGAATTTAAAAAACCCTCGTTACCACTGACCCTATATCCTTTCATCAAGTTACTTTGTAGTTGTAGGACTATACAGTGTTTAAAATAGTCGATTGACTAATAAACTAGTGGTACGACTATATAATTTCGTCGCAACAATATTTGTAAACAAACCGGTTCGTAAGTTCAAATCGTTGCAATTCACCTGATCTATGCACCATCCTTAGAATTCTTAGCTGCAATGTCGAGTCACTTATGAAAATTTAGTTACCAATTTTATCCTATTGATGTTATAAATCTGAAAGTTTGTGAGGATGGACGCAAAAACCACTGAACAGATTTTGATGAAATGTAGCTTAGGCTCCAAATTAAAATATAGGCTACTTTTTATCTCGGAAACTTGTTTAGTCATTGAGAAAATGGAATTGACTCGATAAAATTCTAGAGCGATGATTTATTATGACTTTCGAAGTGGTTTAACACAAAAACAGTGTGTTGACCGGATGATTTCTGCATTGGTGATGAAGCCCCATTAAAAACCACAATTTATTGCTGGTTTGCTGAATTTTAACGTGGACGTGTCAAGCTCAGTGATGATCCCCGTCAAGGTCGTCCAAAAACTGCAGTCACTCAAGAAAACGTTGATGCTGTGCGTAAGCTGATTGAGGAAGATCGACATGTGAACATACCGCGAAATTCAGCCAACTTTAGACATTGGCATGAGTCAAATATAAATAATCTTGCATGAACAATTAGGTGTAAAAAAGTTGTTTTCCCGATGGATACCGCATTTGCTCTGTGAAGAGCAAAAAGCGGCTCGCGTTACTTGGTGCATCAGAACTCTCGAAAGATTCCACGCAGGATCCTCAAATGCTGTATACAACATCGTATCAGGTGACGAATCCTGGATATACGCGTACGAACCCGAAACAAAAAACCAGTCACGAGTTTGGGTGTTCGAAAATGAGTTAAAGCCAACAAAAATTGTTCGTTCACGGAGTGTTGCAAAAAAAATGGTGGCCACGTTTGTCTCCGAAACCGGCCATGTTGCGACTATTCCTCTTGAGGGACAAAGAACGGTTAATGCAGAATGGTATGCTAACATTTGTTTGCCACAGGTCGTTTCTGAACTCCGTAAAGAGAACTGCAACCGCCGCATCATCCTCCATCACGACAATGCGAGTTCTCACACCGCGCACAGAACAAAAGAGTTTTTAGAGCAAGAAATCATAGAATTATTAGACTATCCGCCGTACAGCCCCGATCTAAGCCCTAATGATTTTTATACTTTCCCTAAAATAAAGAATAAATTGCGTGGTCAGAGATTTTCATCACCTGAAGAAGCTGTGGACGCCTACAAAACGGCCATTTTGGAGACCCCAACTTCCGAATGGAATAGTTGCTTCAATGATTGGTTCCATCGTATGGAAAAATGTGTCAAATTTCGCGGAGAATACTTCGAAAAGCAATAAATACATTTTTAAAGAGTAATGTTGTGTCACTTCTTTGATTCCCGAAATTTTTAGTGCCGCCCTCGTACCCGTTGCCGTAACACAAGTTCAACTTAGCGGTATTACGTGATTAATCGGATTGACGTGATATATATTATATAATTATGTATATTTGATCTGTATATATTTTATGTGTGTGTGACTAAATTGATTGATTTGATGTGATACTTTATTTACCCGACTATGGAAGGGTAATGGTTTTGACAGTCTATGTATGTATGGATGTGTGTTTGGTAAGTATGCTAGTTCCACCGTAGCGCCTAAACAACTGTTCCGATTTTCATATTCAATTGATTCGTAATAATAGCCCGGGTAACATAGGCTAAATAATTTACACAGTCGGGTAATAGTTTTAAACTTTATATTATTTGTGAAACCTGTCTCATATTGATGAAGATATAATATACAATATGGTAATATGCTCCAATGACAATGAGTAATAACCTGATGATAATGAGTTATAAATAAATCTTTATTTCAGAAGTTTTCCCATATTCTTGTTAGTAAATCTACACTTTGCTTGCGGGTGACTTTAATACTTGTCTCATAAAATCAGATTCCCGTGCCTTTAAGCTCCGATCTTTACTTTCGTCCCTCAACCTCAGCATCCTACCGCTTTCAGCAACCCACCACGCTCCTAATTGCACTCCTTCTCTCTTAGATCTTCTCATCACCTCGTCTCCCGATCTCATAGCTTCTCATGGCCAATTCCCCTTTAACCTTTCATATCACGATTTAGTTTTCATTTCATTTAAAATTAAGCCTCCCCGTCGAAAACCCAAGTATCAATTTCTGCGTAGTTTTAAGAACATAGGTTTGGAGGCTCTTAAACGTGATCTGTCTAATACTAACTGATATCCTGTCTACTCCGTCACGGATATTGACCTTAAGGTGACGTTGCTAACTAATGTACTAACCAACATTTTTAATAGACATGCCCCTTCGAAAAATCAAAGTCAAGCACGTACCGGCACCCTGGCTCTCGGAAGATATTATAACTATGATAGCCAAGCGCAACCGAGCCATGGGTCGATATAGGAAACGACCAACGGATGAAAATTTAGCGAAGTATAAGTATCTCCGGAATCGCTGCAGTCGTCTGTGTAGAGATGCTAAAAGACACCACATACACTATTCTATAGAAAAATCTAACCCCTCTAGATCTAACCAAGATCTGGAAATTTCTTTCGACACTTGGCATTGGAAAATTTTCAGTCAGTTCTGACAGGACTGTGGAATTAAATGCTCTCAACGTTCACTTCTCTTGTCCACCTGTAATCGTTGACCAGGTAACAAAAGCGCGCACCATTTCCCATCTCTCTTCCTCTTCCCTCCCATCTTGTACCTCGTTTTCATTCGATCCTGTTACTGAGGACGATGTTAGCAAGCATATTAAGGCTATAACATCTACTGCTGTGGGCAATGATAACCTTAGTCCCCGTATGATATCCCTCGCCCTTCCTGAACTCTTGCCAGTTCTCACACATGTCTTCAATTATTCTTTGGCAACGAGTTGCTTTCCTTCAGCATGGAAACGTGCTGATGTCATTCCACTACCCAAAACCTCTAATCCCTCTTTTTTATCCCACTACAGACCAATCTCCATATTATCATACCTTTCCAAAGTACTTGAACACATTGTCCACATGCAGCTTACTCACTTTTTAACCTCTAATAATTTTCTTTCACCTTTTCAATCCGGTTTCCGTTCTGGTCACAGTACTGTTACAGCGCTGCTAAAAGTCACAGATGATCTACGCCTAGCCTTGGAAAATAAGTGTGTCTCCATCCTAGTGTTACTCGACTTTAGCAGTGCTTTCAATTCTGTAGACTTTGACATCTTCCTTTCTGTCCTTCGCTCCCTTAACATATCCTCCTCGGCCATAAACTGGTTCGATTCATATCTTCGGGGACGTTCGCAGCGAGTTCGCTCTGATGAGGCTACCTAAGAGTGGTGTGATCTTGATGCGGGAGTACCCCAGGGTGGTGTTCTTTCTCCACTTCTCTTCTCAATTTTCATAAACACTATCACTTTAATAATTAAATCTAACTTTCATCTTTACGCAGACGACCTGCAGATCTATCGCCATTCATATATTCATGAATAAAACTCTGCAGTTACCGATATCAACTCTGATCTACAACGAATAGCGAACTGGGCAAAATCTTTCGGTCTGTTGGTCAATCCTAGCAAATCGCAAGCTATGATTATAGGTAGCAGATACATGACTCAACGCTTAGATAATGTGCCTAGAGTTATATATGATGGTACCATTATTAATTACACAGACTCTGCTAAAACTTAGGTATAATTCTAGACAGTAATCTCTCCTGGGTACGTCAGGTGAGTGAAGTGTGCAGAAAGGTTCACTACTCGCTGCACACGTTGAAGTGCCTCCAAAACTTTTTGCCTATAAACACCAAAATTTTCCTTGTCCAGACACTCATCTTCCCTATCCTTGACTATGCCGATTCCGCTACTTAGACGCTACCGAGGAGCTGTTAACTAAACTGGAACGTTTACAGAATATCTGTATTCGTTTTGTGTCGATCGAAACTCAAGTGGCTCCCTATCCGCCTTCGGCGCAACACCCCTCTGTTTACTCTACAACATTTTGCATAATCCTCGCTCTCCTCGTTATCTTCTTGATCGATTAAATTTTTCTCGACCCCTCGATATTCCTTGCAGGTCCACTGTCAGGACAAATCTTTCTCTCCCCTCCCATTGCTCCAACTTCTACTCCTACTCATGCACTGTTCATGCAGTTAGATTGTGGAACTCTCTTCCTCACACCATTCGCGACAGTCCCAACATCGATGTATTTAAAAGACGCTTTAAGAGCATTACCTCAAATCTGAATCCATTTAGATACCGTTATTATGTATACATATAGTATTCATATATTATAGTTATATTAATAATATATTAGTATTTATATATATATATATATTAACTAGCTATAATTTTTAATTTATTTATTTGGTTTATTTACTATATTTTATTTTATTATAGATTTATTACTTATACATTTTTTTATTATTTATATTGATTATTTATACAATAAACAGTCGATTGTAAAAGAAGCCCTTAAATCCTAATTTAAGTGTATGACAACTTGACGATGAATACTCACCAGCTGCAGCGTGGTGAGGTGCTTCTTCCACCAGAGGTACTTCTGGTACTGCGGGCCCATGGCGGCCATCATGTAGTAGCTGTACATGATCACGTGCACCAGGTTGTTCACGATGTTCGAGAACGTTCCGTGCCCACCTAGAAGAGAAGGGGGTCAAATTTCACCAGAAATCCTACTGTATAAAATATACTCTTTCACACAAAAACTACTCAACCGATTTCGATGCAATTTGGTATGGTAGTAGTTGAAGCGCTAGATTAGCGCATGGGTTACTTTTATCCCCGAAAAAGTACTGAGTTCCTGTGAGATACTGAATTTATGCGGGCCACCACCACCAGTACCACCTAAAAATAAGAAGGTAAAAGAACTGAGGGTAAGAATCCACCAGCACGTATAGCACCGTCGTAGCTATGATTTCTTTCTACGGAAAAAGTGACAAAATGACAGATTGACAAAGGAAAGCTGTCAATTTGTCCATATTATCTGTCAGTATGTCTATTCTTGTGCTAACAAAACGCATTTCTATGGTGGTCATGCTAAGCGTGCAAGTGGCATAACATGGCTGATGGCATACATAATATCAGAAAATTCATACCTAATAAGTCTTAATTAAAAAAAATGTGAGAAACTACCTACTTGAAAAAAGTGAAACGTATTCAGTTCTATTTACTAGTAACTAGAAAGTTGTATTTACATATTTTGTAGAGCAATTGAAATAAAAATCACCCTCAATCATCAAATGACGTCGATTTCATATACATTTAGTATAAAGTACTATCAGGGAATCTAATTCATAAGCAGGTAGAGTGTTCTCATCATTTATTTGATAACGGCGACATGCGGCCACAATACTATCAATAATATATCAGTTCGATATCATAATATTATTATAATACGAATAAATTACGACAACGCTCCACCTGCTTATAAATTCGATTCCCTGATAGTACATACCTTTTTTTTCGAATGGGTCTACGCTAATGGCATCTTAGCTTAGTCGGTCTGGTGACTGCCGGTTGGCTAGTCGTTTTCGTGGGGAGACGATGAGGGAGTTTGACCCCTTCCTACATCACCCTGCGTGTGAAAAGTACATACCTATCCTGGTTTGTCATATCAATGACATGACTAGCTTCTACCTGAGTGCGGAGTGCGAGTTTTTGTCACTACTCGCCATAGAGATACTACAATTTGTATGGCATCGAAACAGCGCCCCTAGTGGCAAACAATGGTAACTAATTAAAAGACATACAAATTGCACGTAACTTGCTCACTGCGAGTAGTGGAAATAACTCGCACTCAGTACACAGATGTGCTTAAATAACTCTTGCTGTTTCATAAGAAGGAATTTAGCATACAATTTTTTTTAAACACTACTCACCGGCGATAAATTTAACCAGCACCCACGCCTCGAATGGCGTGAGGGAGTGGTGGTACAGGTGGAGCCAGGTGATCTGACTCTTCTTCTTCCTCAGCACAAAGAATATCGTGTCAGCAAACTCGGACAGCTTGGAGAAATAGTATACCCAACATAGATGCAGCATCTAGAACGAAAATGGGAGTTTTGATTACGCGGCCACAAAATTGTTGTTTCACAATGTTTTAGAATGTTGACGACCTTTGTTGCTCAGTGGTTGAGAGCTGCTCAAACCGGGATTCGCGTGTTCAAATCCCGCCGAAGGAACGACAAGTTTTTCTGTGTTCCTGGGTCGTGGATATGTATCAAATATGTGTAATGTGTAGAATATAATAAAAATATTAAATCTAAATTATAATAATAATATACTAATAATATCTATAGACGCTTCACACCACGTCAATCTGGTCCCGTGGTAAGTTCTCGAAAAACTTGTGTTACGGGTACCAGACAACGGAAATATATTTAATACTTTTTATACTATACATATATTTAAGATTTTTATTATATTATACACATATTTAATGAACATCGAACCCGCGACCCCCGGCTTGAGCACCAACACGCTCAACCACTGTGCCACAGAGGTCGTGTAATAAAGTTAAGAACTGTAGTTGTGTTAAAGAAACTAATTTTCCGATACGTTAGTGTAAAGCTACACCAAAATATACACTAGATACTTGATAGACTGATGATGAAGGTTGGACAGATGGTTCAGAAGACCATTACTATTATTTTCCGTCTTTTATTCGTAATCCAGGTTCCTAAGTTTTCTTATCAAGTTACAGACATTTAATGTATCTACTGGCTATCCAACCAAAAAGTTTTAATTGCTTTCACATTACCAAGCTACTGGTCACTGGAGAGTTATGATTAAGTTCATTTTTTAGAGCGTGGACCGTGGAGTCTTCTTGTGACAGGTCGATAAAATTTTCCTCCTTTCTCATTGTGCGTTAAAAGAGAAGAAAGTACCATCATCACGCGAAGCCAAAAGGAAGGGTAATTCATGATTTTGACAAATCATTACCATTTCAACAACAGAACATAGATATTCCAAACATACATACATATTATTATCAATGTTTGTTTCACCGTAGCGCCTAAACTACTGATCCGATTTTAATGAATGAGGTGTCAATAGAATCGTAACAATAGCCCTGGTAGTCGGGTTAAAGTTTCTCTAGACATACTAATGAATTGTATACTCGTTAATGTTTTTAATATTTTCTTATCTTTCATTTTTTTGGTACATTTGACAAGTGGTTAATTGAATTTTTGAATGTAGATTTGTAAACAAAATTAATGAAAATCAATGCAAGATAAATTATTTAAATCGCAAGTCATATAAAATTACACATTTTTAATTATTATGTCTCGATCAAATCTACATGTAAAGTAATAACTTTCTTTATAAGCTGCGACGCGCTTGGGCGTTACGTTACGTATTATTACTACTACTACAATAATTATTATTACAGACTCACTTTTTTAAGAATTTCCACTTTTTCCTTGAACTTATGACGCATTATGACAAATATATTACATTATTTAGATATGATTACGATACTCAAAATAATCTTGATAGCTACCTTCTTAAGCTTTATGCATGTTTGTATAATTTACTTCAAAAAATAATTTTGATCGTATGCACTTTTCCCTCCAGAGTCCAGATTATGACGCATCGTAAACCACTTATATTATAAAATATTTCAATATGTAAAGCAAAAACTCTTAAACATTTTGACGAAAGCTATGCGAACGGAGGAGTATGAAATTTGCCACAGTTAAAGTTTATACGGATCAGATGCACTAATATTTTTTATAACAATGCCTTAAAAATACATTCAATTAATAAACATACATTACACACACTATCTCAGATTAATAACGCACACTATGCTTTTGGTACAATTTTGTCACGCGTTTGTCTATTTGTCATTGACATTTTTATTGTTGTATTATGTAATCATATAATTAATACTATATAATTTGAGAAATATAGATTTTATTTATTTACTAATTGTCGAATTTCTACACACATACACTAATTTAGTAAGTTACGATACGTTCATAGTTACGACGATAGTTGAGAGAGAGTCAGAGTTCGGATCTCTCGCGATTATTTTAACAAATTTTATATAACCGACTTCTAAAAAAGAGGTTAGATATTAAAGTACATTTTTCCTCTCAAACCCGTTTTGTCGATCGTCTCCACATCGTATCGCAGCGGACGGCGTGACCGGCGGCTTTCACTGTTACGTCACAAGTTCAATGCGATCACCTGAAGGTTGCGGTCACGTGAAACGAGCGCAGCCTACCAGATTGTAAGTGATTCATGAGTTTTACTCAAATGGAATTCCAGATCAGATTAGTCTGATATATTTGTATATAATTGTATTTTTTACACTAAGACTTAAAACATCGACGTTTATTATAAACGTATTATTTTTAAGGTAAAGTAAAAAAAATGTAGTTAAATATTAATATTTATCTTCGTTAATTACTCGTGTCCGGATTAAAATTACTTCACGAAAGGATTAATTGAGTTTTATTAATTGGAATTGCAATGCAATGTTATTATGATTATTATCATACACGCAAAAGTTTAAATGAATAAATAGTTTACCCCAAAAGCTGATGTAATCAGAGCAAATATTAAATAATTACAATTTGGAAGAGCACAAAGGTTGTTTTAGACTTTGAATTATCCTACTATCTCACTACTATTGTAAATGTGGAAGTTTGTGAGGATGGATAGATGGATGTATGGATGGATGTTTGTTACTCTTTCACGCAAAAACTGGTATATACCTGGTCTGGTATGGTGTAATAAATATCAATGAAAATTGGTACAATAGTAGTTTAAGCTCTGGATCAAAACATAGGATACTTTTTATCCCGAAAAGGTAGTGTTCGTGGCATACTGTATTTACGCGGGCGAAGCCGCGGGCAACAGCTAGTATCAGTATCTTCTTGTGAGACAGGCCCTAAGCACGGTAAATAATAATAACAATAATATCTATGGACGCTTTACACCACGTCAATCTGGTCCCGTGGTAAGTTCTCGAAGAACTTGTGTTACGGATACCAGCCAACCGAAATATATTAAATACTTTTTATAATAGTATATAGTGTATAGACATGAATTTAAGATTTTTACTATATTATACACATATTTAATACACATCCATGACCCAGGAACACAGAAAAACTATTTTGTTCCTTCGGCATGATCCAACCCGCGACCCCCAGCTTGAGCACCAACGCGCTCGACCACTCAGCCACAGAGGTGCCACCCTAAGGCCGCGCATATCTGAGATATTTGAGATCTAAAAGAAATCATAACAATTATTATTGGAAAGTGCAACAGACTCTACTTGACCGACAATATAGAGCTTCGCACGTGTAGACCTCTGTAGCTTGATTCAATAATCTTCATTAGTAAGGGTCAGTTCACACCGGTCGCGGTATTTGTGAAGTGTAACATTTTTTTTAGTTAATAGTTTTAATAATAGTTTAATAAAAATTCTCATTGACAAAAATTTCTACTCCATAACAGAATATCTATACGACTTACTTAACATTATGAAGAAATAAAATAAAAAATACAAAATTTGTCCTATAATAATGTTTCTTTTAAATTCATAATATTATGTGTAACAAATACTTAATAACTCTATATAGTATACCAATTAAAGCTCAAATTATACAATCAATGCAATATTGTAGCTTATCCTGAATTTGTAAATGTTATTGTAAATTATTATGTCACTTGTCTTAATTTAACTTTAATATTATGCGTAATAATTGGCAAAACATGTACTTCCCCATTCAATTTGTAACCCCTTAATTCATCATGTTTTATGCAAAAAAAAGTATTGAGTATTGAGTTTTAAACATGTATACAGACCGACCATGATCTTAATTTTTCGCTCTATAATAATTACAGAAGCTAGAAGGGCGGACAGACAGACGCATGGGTCTGTCTGTTCGCCCTTATAGCTTCTGTAATTATTATGAACATAAATGGATGAAATTTGGTAGAGTTAAAGACTTGAGTCTGAGAAAGTGTTGAGATATCAGTTTAAGTCATGCTAAAAACTTTGTATGAAAATTATTTTGAGTGAAATTTGTTTTCTTGTCATCATAATAAGAAACAGAAATATCTTATATTTTAATCGAGCTAATCTTGTATACATATAATCGGGATCTCGGCAACGGCTGCAAGTATTACCATAAAATTTAGTATGCAGGGAGTTACTGGGACAAAAATCGATCTATCTATCTATCTATCTATCTATCTATCGTCTTATGCCTACGAACTGCACATTTTTAAACTATATATGTTTTTTTATTTCGTCGTGCAACAATAGGTATATCAATAATTTCGACTCTATTATGTCAGTTCGATTTAAAGTTTGGTATACGTATGTATTATACCAACCCACCACATTACATGTATCAGTTCAGAAATTTGTAGTGTGGTTAGTTCGAATCCCGGTCAGATATATGTATTTGTGATTTTTTAATTTTTTAAAATTTACTAGAACTCCCATGTACTTTTGTTTTGAATTGTCACTCTAAGGATACCATGTTTTAATAAATAAACTTGTCTAGGCAACAGGCGACGGTCTTGTTACTTTACTTACTAACCTTAATGAATAAACTTGTCTAGGCAACAGGCGACGGTCTTGTTACTTTACTTACTAACCATAATGAATAAACTTGTCTAGGCAACAGGCGACGGTCTTGTTACATTACTTAGCTTACCTTACTGAACAAACTTGTCTAGGCCATAGGCGACGGTCTTGTTACTTTACTTAGCTAACCTTAATGAATAAACTTGTCTAGGCAACAGGCGATGGTCTTGTTACATTACTTAGCTTACCTTACTGAACAAACTTGTCTACGCCATAGGCGACGGTCTTGTTACTTTACTTAGCTAACCTTAATGAATAAACTTGTCTAGGCAACAGGCGACGGTCTTGTTACATTACTTAGCTTACCTTACTGAACAAACTTGTCTACGCCATAGGCGACGGTCTTGTTACTTTACTTAGCTAACCTTAATGAATAAACTTGTCTAGGCAACAGGCGACGGTCTTGTTACATTACTTAGCTTACCTTACTGAACAATCTTGTCTACGCCATAGGCGACGGTCTTGTTACTTTACTTAGCTAACCTTAATGAATAAACTTGTCTAGGCAACAGGCGACGGTTTTGTTACTTTACTTAGCTAACCTTAATTATTTACAACTTAAATTCACCTACTTTCATCTTAATATTGTGTTCTATCGGAGAACCGTATGAAACTTATTTGAGCCAACTTTGTAAAATAAAGTTAGCAGTATTTCGACATGCATAATAAATTAATTAATTCATTCGTTAAACTATAATAACATATTATTTAGCAATGTAAAAAATATGCTTTGTTGGTTTCGTCAGTGTTTAAATACCGTTTGGCTTTCGCTTTATTTATATTATATATCACGTGATTATGTGCAATGTAAAATTTGACATTGACATCTGTCGTGCTCATGGTTTATACTTTATACTTAAAGTTGACTGACTTTTCTCGGGTCGAAAAATATGTACTTACTTGTAATAAAAGTAATTTAAGAAATATACGTATATGTAGTAATATTTATGTACTAGCTGTTGCCCGCGGCTCCGCCCGCGTAAATAGAGAACCCAAAAAAAACGCCGCACTTTTTCGGGATAAAAAGTAGCCTATGTTTAATCCAGAGGTTAACCTGCTACTATGCCAAATTTCATCGAAATCCGTTCAGTAATTTTTGCTTGAAAGAGGAACAAACATCAATCCATCCGTCCATCCTCAAAAACTTTCACATTTATAATATTAGTAGGATTTGAATATTATAACATAAAGTAGGCTTTTAACAAATAGTTTTTTTTTATTTAATTTAGGTTTAATTGTGTTGTTAACCTTTAAATAATTTTATTTATTGTGGTCCCATTATAAAATAGGTGCGTCTGTCGTGTGATAAAACTTTCTCACATATTTTACCTCCTCCTCTATTTGGTCCAGAAGTTTAGAGCTTCACTTTCGACTCCGGAGGTCATGAGGTCGAGCCCCGCGTTGGTACGAGGGCGGGTCAATAAGTCCGTGACTTTTGGAATAAAACACAGATTTTTTGATAAATAAATCATTTTATTTTTCAACGTAGTCCCCCTTGAGCTCTATACACTTTGTCCAACGCTTCTCCAATTTTTTTATCCCTTCCACAAAATATGATTTGTCGAGGTCCTCAAAATAGGCCTTTGTTTGCGAGATGACTTCATCATTGGAGTCAAATCTTTTTCCACCGAGCCATTTTTTCAGGTTTGGGAACAAGGAGTAGTCACTCGGAGCCAAATCTGGAGAATAGGGTGGATGTGGGAGCAATTCATAGCCCAATTCATGGATTTTTGCCATGGCAACTGCACATGTGTGCACCCTTGCATTGTCTTGGTGAAAAAGAACTTTTTTCTTGGCCAAAGGAGGTCGGTTTTTTTTCAAATCCTCATTGAAGCGGTCCAATAAGTTGGCATAATATTCCCCATTAATTGTTCTTCCCTTTTGAAGATAGTAAATGTGGATTATCCCACGTGCATCCCAAAAAACAGTCGCCATAACTTTATTGGCTGACAAACCCACCTTGGCCTTCTTTGGCGCCGATTCACCCTTAGAAACCCACTGTTTTGACTGTTGTTTGGTCTCTGGTGTGTTGTGATGGATCCATGTTTCGTCCACGGTTACAAAACGGCGCAAAAACTCCTCCATATTGTGATTAAACAACGCCAAACCTTCCTGTGAAGTTGTTACACGATTGCGTTTGTGGTCGACTTGCGGAAAGCTTTCTCATGCCCAAGTGATCATTCAAAATTGAAACCACTGAGCCATGCGAGATGCCTATGGCTTCCACAATCTCTTGCACTTTCAATCTTCGGTCGGCCAACAAGTTTGTTGTTGTTTTCAAGTCTGGCTAGGACAATGCATGCTGATCACCTGATTGTCTGACAATAAAGACGACCCATGCGTCGGATGGGCATGTAAAAAGTTAGGTGCTCTTGTGTACTGCGCACACACTTGGACACTCCTGCGTAGTCGGACTGGTTTGAACGAAACCGGCCACCGCTACCGAAATCGGTGTGGGAGCTATTTTATTCACACATTTCAGTGTATTCTAAAAAAAGAAATTCGATTTCTTTACTTTTTTTTTTACTTTTTTCACACCTGATTTCCGCGGAAGTTGAATTAATAACCCCCATCTTATTAACATTGGAAATACTAAAATTATTATGGGACCATAAATATTACATTGCGTTAGTTGGCTTGTCTATACATTTTTATATTTACATGGTTTTCTCGCGGCGACCGGTATCAGACCATCTTTGCTTTCTACGGCTAATGACTTTTACCGCATCATACTTTGCGTCTGCCATCCGCTATTTTTTTTAGCAAACGAACTGGGCCCCACGAAATGGAAAGTGATTATGCCGGTTTGGTCACTTCAGGACTCAAAATGCGTTTATTATTTCTTTTATATTGACTGTGAAATATTGTATAGAGAGGAGATTTATTACTTACCTATTAGTAAGAGTTACGTGAATTATATTGATACTGGTTTTTCTCGTCTTTAATACCTTAGTATTTTATACAGGAGGCAAACTTTGGACTGCAATTTCAAGTTTGATAGGTACAACATTGTATTATTTGTATTGTACCTATCAAACTCATGTTAGTCTGTGTTGTTGTTATTTTTATTAATTTTACATATATCTAAACATTTATAAAAAAATATTAGCTTTCTGCACTCCTTCCTCCACATAAATTTTAATTTACAGGCCAAATTTTATACTCCTCCGGTTGTACAATTTTCGTTAAAGTGCACCGAAAAGTTTTTGCTTCACGTATTAATAATTATATAATTATATATAAATTATTTTTTTCAAACGCGAATACTTACACCATTACAACTATTCTGTGTTTTGTGTTGATGCAAAGTTTAAAATTATTAGTTTCTGTGTAGAGTACACAGGTTAGGTACGTAACATGTTTTTGGTGTACAAATATTTTGTGCAGCTTTCTTTGACGTTTTCTATTTACATATTAAATACAGGTACGAATTGGTTTTCGTGTAAATCCCCACAATAATAATAATAGCTCCAAACAACAGTCCAACAACACAACTAGTCCAGGATTTACTTTATAGTGTCCAAGTGTGTGCGCAGTACACAAGAGCACTCTCTTTACTCCCGTTACCCATTGGGACGGACGGACCGACACGACTGGTGAGAGACTGAGCGCAGGGTCAACTTTTTACATGCCCATCCGACGCATAGATCATCTTTCTCGTGTCAATCAGGTGATCTGCCCACATAATCCTAACCAAACTTGAGAATAAGACTTTTTGTTGTTCCGACGCGGGAATCGAGTCCATTAGCTCCACAGTTGAAAGCCAAGCTTAACCACTGGACCATAGACGCGATGTATACTCCATTCAAATTAAATTCTAAAGTCAAAGAAACAATAGCGTGCAATAGCGCTAGCAATATAAAAAGTAGCTTATTTACCGTGCAATAATGAAATATGGAGACATTGATTTGATCGAATTTCATCATTTTGTTTACGTTTGGATGAAATTGGATGTAATGATAGTGTATTTTTGTATGTTTGTACGTATAACTAGCTGACCCGGCGAACTTCGTACTGTCATAGTATTATGTCAGAGTTTTGTCAATATATTGAAGACGTCTCACGGTCTTCTGTCTCATTCGCACTCTCACTATTCGGAGATTTTTAAATATTTTCTATCTTTTTTTTAACACGTTTTCCTCATATAATCCGTCTTTTATGTGTTCGTTATTGTCAGGAGAAGGTTCTGACAATAACGAACACATAAAAGAAAGATTTATCCAATTCGGTGCAGTCGTTTGGAAGTCCTGCGCGTACTAACATTTCGGTAATTCACTTTTATATAATATATAGTTATTAGTTACTTACTCGCCTCGCCTTCTCGCTGTCACTGTAGTCGACGGGCTGACACGTGAGGCTGTAGTCGTCCCACCAGCCTGACATCAGGTGCTGAAAAAGATCGTTTGTTACTACTTGATGCTGAATGATGTTTTATAGTTTAGTATAAGATACGGATTTTGTTTGGTGAATTGCGATACATTAATGAAACGGTAGGGTTTCATTACCTCATTAATGGCCGATTTCTTCATTAGAGAGATAAACTAGAGTATGTTATTCGGCAGATATACTTATTCCAGGGTTAAAATTTCGATGGTTGTCTTCAACAGACCAACGGAATAGCTATCCTATGGTCATTGGGCATGTATGTGTGACTGGGAGCTATAGCTCTAGGGGTCCTCTAGACCGAAATTTAATGTATGTACTTAAAAAATATTTACTACCTACTTCTCCGTTCTAATAAAAGTTTGTTACTTATTATTTGTTTACGCTAAATTATCTTAAAGATTTTTTCAATTTTTTTTTTTTTTTTTTTCCGACAAATTTTCATGGGAGATCGAAAAAAAAATGTCGTTTTCTTTGGGCCACCCTAATATATATATATTCACCTCTATTTGTTTAAAACAATCAAAATTTTCACAAGTGGGAAGGAAATATTATTCATTTTATATTTGACATTCGAGGAATCGTTCTACAAGCATGGACAGTGCCATGTAAACTCTACACTGTAGAGTTTTCACGCACACACTGACATCAGTAAGTTAACTGCCAGGTATAAAGTCAGCCCAATATTTATCCTTAGGACAAAAATATTCGGGGGTTATTTCTTAAACTGGTGTAAAGAAAACGAAATCTCCAGTTAACTAACGGATAACTCTAATCGTAGGATAACTACGAGTGAAGAAATCGGCCATTAATGAGCTTTTTGACATTAGGATTAGTAAGGTCAAAGGGCATGTATAATTTATAAGCGCGACGAATATCTTCTTTCAGTGATAAAAATATGACAGGAAGTGTAAATAATATGCTATATAAATTATATTCTAAAGTTAGAAACTATAACCCGATTACGCAAATTACATTATAGTCTACCCTATTACTACGAATCTATTAATACATCATTTATTAAAATCGGATCAGTAGTTTAGGCGCTACGGTGAAACAAACATTCTTAATGGATACATTCATACAGATACTGCCAAATTCATGCTATGACAGGTTAATGTTTATATAAAATTTTATTATTTTAACAAAATAATATACCCGGTCACAAGACATATATGGATGTATAATTTTACTGCACATAATCTGAAGACAGAGTTAATGCCTGCATCGTAGGTCTCTATCACCCTAAGAGTCAGTTCACACCAAGACGAGACGTCGCGCTGCATTTTTACGGGGTTGGACGCTAGATAGAACTGAAAATTGGAGTTCTTTGAAAGATTTTTTCTCAGTCTTGGTAGTATAAAAACATCTCAAAGAAACATATGTTAATCTGCATTATATTTAGCCGAGGAGTTTCTTTTTATGAATTTAAACTTTTACTTAAATATTGATTTAAAAATATGCTAAGTCCACCCTTTTCTTTAAAGTTAAAACTTTGTTTTTCTTCTTCTATAAGTCACACGTGTGTGAAAATTATTTCAGTGTTTTAAGTAAGACAAGACTCAGGGGAAGGTCGTTTTAGTGTTTGCAAATTTTGTCTCAAATATTTATAGCGATTTTTTACCCGATTTCAATACTGGAGAGTATTGAAATCGGATAAAAAATCGGATCGGATTGGTCGGCGCGATACGCCCTTGTCGCCTACACTGGCGTTATACAGAGCCTTAAGATAGCCCTTCAAAGTTGAACTTTATTCACTGCACAAAACGATACTAGTTTCATTACAAGACCGGCCGCCCGGTGCAACTCTTGGGATGAGACATGTATCTTCTTGTGTCTCGGTGTGAAATGACGATAACACGACTATAATTGTGATGACATATAGTCTTCATGTAAATAATACGATTTATAATGTTTTAATAATTACTAGGTACGTGCGTGTATGTAATGTGCGGAAAAAACATGTGAACAAACGACAGCGACGTGACGACGCGTTACATCGCAACGTAGCACCTCAATAATGTTTACTTAGGGGTAAAGTACGATGATTTATTTTACTTTCTTCATTCATTCATTCTGAGTTAAGATCAAAATTCAATCAATATCCATAGCACAGAGTAATTATTTTTAAACAAAAATCAAACCGACTTCCAAAGTACAAATACACAAAAAATAATTGAAATAAACCTTATTTTCTAAATAAAATCCTCTTTTAAATTCTATAATTCTAACTATTTCTCTACACAATCTTCATTATTTTGAAGTCAGTACCAGCCCAAACAATATCCTGAATCCTGACAAATCATTATTTTATAGCTCACGTTTAAGTTGGCTGGTATTTAATTAAGTAAGTTTTTACATCTATCTAA
Organism: Phengaris arion; assembly: GCA_963565745.1. Classification (NCBI taxonomy): domain Eukaryota; kingdom Metazoa; phylum Arthropoda; class Insecta; order Lepidoptera; family Lycaenidae; genus Phengaris; species Phengaris arion. The sequence goes on along the minus strand of OY751439.1, from coordinate 3,948,426 downwards.
TATTTGATCATAACCTTTATATTTAATAACAAAATAACGAATACTGGACTTTCTTGTTTTTTTTGACGTGATAACGCCTTATAAATCGATGGAGCCGGCTGCACGCACGAAAAAACATGACTCATGCGTTACCTGTTACCCGTTATCGTTACCAAGTACCAGCGTTACCTCGCATTGCCGGTACCTTATTATTATTATTACTATTGTTGTTGTTGTTGTTGTTGTTGTTGACGTTGTCACGTTCAACTATCGTCAGTAAACCGACTTTACAGACAACCGATGTTTTTAGTAGAAAAACATCGAATAGATCATAACCAATTAATTTCATAAAAACTCAAGTTTACCACTAAATTTTACCTAATATCTTTTTTTCAGTTTCATACGCAGTCGGGTTTTTTTATTTAATTTATTTAATAAACGAGTGATTATTTAGATGGCATAACAATGTTTGCTGTTTAAAAATATTTAATATAATAACCTAGTTATTTAAATATATTTAATCTATGCTACTAGATGGAGAGCTACTAGGAAATTTAGAGCAGGTGGTGGAGGCAAGTTGAAATCTTGTCCCATACTTCGCCTATTGTACCTCAACACCCGACTGCAGGTCAGGCTGGTCAGAAGCGGGGCTATGTCAATATGCAAATTTTTGAAACGTGAATTTTTTAATCCCCAAAAAACATGTTTGAGGCAATTTGAAATTTTTATATAGTGTTAGTATAATGTTTAAGGAGTTGAGGGGAGAGAGGGGAGGAGGGGAAAAAAAAGGCCAAGTCATTTAGTCGGGGCTTTAACCTTGCCAGACCAGTGTAAAAATAAATTGGAAAAAGGTTAAAAAAATAAAAACAGGATATAAACTTAAAACTTTAATATTTAGAACAAAGTTTCATCTTGCCTTCCCAGTAGCTCTTGGGCTATATCTGAAGATGAGTTACAGGAAGGTGCAACACTATGTTCCTGGGTCATGGATGTGTATTAAATATGTGTATAATATAATAAAACTCTTATATATATGTATAGTATAAAAGTATTAAATATACTTCCCGTTTTCTGGTACCTGTAACACAAGTTCTTCGGATACTTAGCACGGGGCCAGATTGACGTGGTGTGAAGCGTCCATAGATATTATTATTATTATTATTATTATATGTCTATGAATTATTCACCGGACTCCCGCCTTGACCGTCTTGCTCGAGGTCACAAATTACAACTGTTTATTGTTGAGAAAGATTACGAATTGCTTAATGTTAAACGATACCATCATAAGAGATTAAGACTGGTTAATATTCTACGAAATAGGGGGCAAACGAGCAGACAGATCGCCCGATGGAAAGTGATCACGGACGGCTCGTGGAAAGAGCGAGAAATAAAAATACATATAGCTCGAATCAGTATTTGTGTTCGAAATTAGAATATGAAGATAATATTATTGACAACTAGATGTTGCCCATGACTTCGTGCTCACAAAAGGCAGTAGGTACCGCGGGAACCTTACGTTTTGCCGCAGCGAAAAGTTGCCTATTTCAATAGTTTCGGAGCCTATTGGATGCAAAACAAACATACAAACTTTTCCTCTTTATTGTATTAGTATGTAGTATACAGATAAAAGTCTCTAGATTCTCTTTTTAAACTGTTTAAGAATTAAAGATTACAGAGGTTTTGATTGGAGGAGACGCAGATTCTTTTACTGTCGCGTAGATTGATGGGTGAATTGATGCGGAACACCTTCGAAGTTCATAATTTAGGAAATTCTTATATAATATCTAATGCAATGCGTCGGACCGGTTGATATAATACATCGTCATGTCAAAAATACATCAAATAATATATACAAAACGTAAAGAGACCACGGGAGCACTGTACTTTTTTTGGGATATAAAAAGCCTTCCTTTCCCGTCGATCCCCATGTATGTGTGCCAAGTTTCATCAATATCGGCCCAGTAGTTTTGGAGCCTATTCAATGAAAACAAAAAAAAAACAAACAAATATAATATTACTGTACAATTTTTGTTCACATTTCGATTTTCCGTAATTATTTTATTTCAGATCCATTGAGGACCGGAGATAATCAATAAATTATTAATAATATTTTATATAAATATTCCTTAAAGTAAGTTAAAATAGAACATTATTTAGGTCCCTACCTCCGGCAGATATCTGGACCCATGCCGTTGTAAGCCTAATTTTATATTTGGTTGCCGTGGGTATTGAACAATTGTTCAATAGTAAATTTCCCAATGTCCTTATAGTTCTAACGCATGTTTGCATAACTCTCATGAAAAGTATGAAAACGTGGGTACTTCGAGACCTCAATACCTGTGGACGCGGCCTCAGCGGCTTCTTGGGAACAATATGAGTGTTCAATGTCGCTTATTCTTCATTAAAATGGGTACTTATCAGAACAATAAGGCACGCATAATAAGCAAGTACTTAACACCTGCTAGGTAACAGAACCATAAACCTAAGGTTCAGTTGACACCGCGACGATACGCGGTGCTTCGTGTTTCGCATATCGTAAGCGGGCTTTTTTGTTGATCAGCCAGATCTCGAATGCGATCCGATAATTTAATCGACGGTGGCGGTGGAACCCCCAGAACCCTCCCCGTTGCGGTGCTGCATTTTTAAGATAGCTATTCAAAATTGATATTTATTCACTAGGTACACAAAAAGACACACGTTTCATATGACATGAGTCATACACATACATAATATGCGTTGTGCAGCGCGGCGTAACCTGACATTTGAACTCTCGCAATGAAACGTGTATGTCTAGTGAATAAAGCTCAATTTGAATAGAAATCTCAAAAATGCAGCGCCGCGTCTCATCGCGTCGGATCGCAGTGTGAACTGACTCTTATCTGTGACTCAGTCTGTGGGAAACAGGCGTAGCTATATTAATAATGAAAATTTAGACCATTCTGTTACATACCTCATAAAACATATACGAGGACAGAAGTACTTGGAAGGCGTTATAGGACACCAGCACACTGGTCAGCTTCAAGGGCTTCCTGTTGGCCATCCACATGGGGCCGGCTATCATCACTACCGCCAGGTACAGGATCACCATCACGCCCGTCACTATTGGCGTATCGAACAGGAACCATCCTTGCACCCTGGGATCTGGAAGAAAAAGAAATTATGTTAAGTAAAGGGTTATTTTAATAAAATGAACCCGCAAACGAGCACACTGATCGCCTGAGGGGCAACACTAAGTATTTCCATTAAAATTTAGTATAGTACTTTTGGGGAGAAAAATCGATCTAGATAGGAAAAACCGCGCATTTTTAAGTTATTATATTTTTTTTTTCGTCGTGCAACATTTCTTATATTATAATCCTTACTAATATTACAAACGCGAATGTTTGTAAGTATGGAAGTTTAGATATGTGTCTGTATGTTTGTTACTCTTTCACGCAATAACTACTGAACAGATTTTGATGAAATTTGGTATGGTAGTCGATTAGGCTCTGGATTAACACCTATGCTACTTTTATCGCAGCAAAATGTACAGTAAACGCGAGATTTCTTTTTGCGCGTACGCATTCATGGATAATATCTTGTATGTCAATAATTTCGACATGTCAGTCCGAATGGCAGTTTGGATTATTTTATTCAAGTGGCGTGCAAAAGTAAAAAAAACATCACTGTTCTATTGTTAAATATGTCAGCATTATTTATTAATATTAGGTCATTAAATATGAAATTGGCGTTTTGTAAAGGAGAAACATAAAGTCGATTATTGTAATTCGATAGTAGTAGATATTCGAAGTCGATAAACATAATATATTTATTTAATCAAAGTATATACCATTGCTATCTATGTACTTTTGCCATCTCATAGGTAGTTCATTGATTACTTAACTAAAAAAACATTCGAACAGGAATCAATAAAATCTTTGAAGGCGCTTTGTACTGCCCCATCGGAGTTGAATTTTTTCCCTTGCGAGAAGTTATCCAAATTTCGAAAAAAAATGTAATCTCTTGGAGCAAGGTCCGGGGAGTACGGTGGATGTCTTAGACATTCCAATTGAAGGTCCTCGAAGCCATTGCGATGAGCGTTTCCGATTATCGTACAGGATCCACTTTTCATCACAAGCAATGACGGCATAATAATGAAGGGATTTTAAATCGAATGATTTAAAATCCCTTCATTATTGTGCCGGTTGAGTAATGTAACGCAGCAGTCGACGCGCGTTTGTCGGTTTGCTGCAGTCAATTCATGAGGTAAAACCTTTCAAGCTTTTTTAACCTTCCCAATTTGCTTCATGTGGATTAAAACAGTTTTATCACTAGCACCGCAGCCTGCAGCTAACTCGGATGTGGGTTGCGATGTACCCGCTTCCACAATAGCCTTCAATTTTTCATTATCAACTTTGGTCTCTGGACATCTACGCTTGTTTTGCAGGTCGAAATTTCCAGAACGAAAACGTTGGAACCAAAAACGCACTGTGTTTTTTTTTGCGACACTGCCGCCATACACATCATTAATCTTTCGAGCCGTTTTTGCAGGACTGGTGCCACGGTGGAACTCGTACTCGAAAATAATACGATATTTCAAGTTTTCCATTTTGTAAACAGAGTGACGTAAAGAAAAAACCAAAAGAGGAAAAAACAAATGAATTACGGTTTTCGAAACACAAATACATGAGTAAATAGCGGTATAAATTTGAAATTGGAATTCCTAACCAAAGACAATATATTTGAGATCTAAGTGGCCAGTACGACAAAACGCCAATTTCATATGTAAGGACCTAATATATTATGTTATTCTCTTATTTTACTATAAGATATCATAGTATTTTCTCTAGTCACATCATCATACTATAGTTGCTATAATTTGATAATCGAATTAATTATAAAATTTTTATAACTATAATTAATTAATAGGATAGGGTTATGAACATAATGAGTTGATATTTTATTTGTTAGTACCTGGGTAACCACGCTTTGCTCGGAGTTCTAGTAGATTTACAACAATAAAACAGGGCAAAAATATTTATTTGTCCAGGGTTTGAACCCACCACATTCCCAATTTTCGAACAACGCAATAATTATACATAAGTATGCCATTCTAAAAAACACATACAACATATAACTTAAAAATGCGCAGTTTCCCGGTATAAGACCTAGCTAGATCAATTTGTCTCCCCCAAAACTCACTGCATACTAAATTTTATGGTAATACTTATAGCCGTTTTCGAGATACCGATTATATATATACAAGATTGTCTCGTTTAAAGTATGACAGGATAGTAAATAAAGATCTATCCTTTGCCTACCACTGTATAGGGAGAACATAATATCATTTTGTTTCAAGTGTACCCTACTATCTATCTACTAATATTATAAATGTCAAAGTTTGAGATCCTCACATGTGGATGTTTGTTACTCTTTTACGCAAAAACTACTGAACGGATTTCGATACAATTTGGTATGGTAGTAGTTTAGGCTCTGGATTAAAACATAGGCATAAATGTTAAACATATAACATTAAACATCCCGAAAAAGTGGGTACAGTGTTCCTTTGGGGTACTGTATTTACGCGGGCGGAGCCGCGGGCAACAGCTAGTATTTTATATAAGTAGTAAAATTCGCGCGATTATTTGGTATAATGACAAATCATCATAACCATAGATAAATCATTGGTCTCGCTGGGCGCTCGACAAGATAGAGCACTTCCTTACAAAAACAGCTTCGTCAATGCGGCAACTCATTATTGTAGTATGTAAATTGATAATTGATTTACATGTGACAAATTCTAGTGTGCGTGAAAAATTGTGGTGCAACTTTTGTCCGATTTAACGGGAAAATATGTTATGCTGGGGTCTATTAATTAAGTTATGTTTAACATTTAGGGGTAAAATAGATTACGACAGACCTACCGAATAATATGCAACATTTTTCATAAGAATTGGTCAAGATGTTTCGGAGGAGTGTGTCCCCGAACACTGTGATACAATGTAATATTTTTTAAATTAGATACAATGACAATAAATTCACATCATAAAAACATCAACTACGGGGAACTTGATTCTTGCATACACGGCAACACTGAATGGCGTTTTGAGTTCATGTAATTTTATTTTGAAATTTCGAAATTATACGATACTTACTGATGATAGTGATCTGAGTGTCCTTCTTATTTCTAGTCGTATTATTTTTACATAGTTTTACTACGCGACTTGGCATTTTTTCCGATTTTAACTAAAATTAAATAAAATATTCGGGATGTAAACCTGACATAAAGCTTTCAATTTGACTGGCTCGGGTAAGTGGGCCTCAGCTGAGTATTTATTGCAGTATTCGACAAGCACGTCAGCTCGGTCTGGTAGAGCGCCCAGCGAGACTAATGATTAGTCTATGCCATAGACCTCTAAATTATAGACGAGGCATGCTTTAGTGTCCACACTTAAACTTCCCCACTTTTGGCGTTGTTTGGGGCAGTTTAGGTTTGACCTACGTCACCCTGACATTTTGAAATTTGGTTTCCTCTTTATGATTTTCTGTTTGCATATGATTGACAAAATCCGTGAGACCATTTTATTCCATAAGACCCCAGGCTAAGGTAAACTCTAAGCTCGAGCAATCTTTATTTTTTACGGTTAATAGGGTATAAGTATAGTAGGTATAGTAAGTATAGTAGTAGGTAGGGTATAGGGTAATACCGTTGTAACTACAAGGATCTCCGTCGTCGTCCGATCGACGAGAGACGATCTCTCCGCCCTCGATAACATCGCTAATGTAGAATATAAATAGACGAAATTTTGTGTAGTCATTGATGTAGACTATATTTTTGGTATCATAAAATAAAATTGTTTTATTTTAGTATTTTAGAGGTGGCTGGCTGGGTCTTTTCATTCTAACCTATCGTGTTACGATGAATTATGAATAGGTCTCTATAAGCAGGTACTACAAGAAACTTCGCTTCGCTTCCCGTCTTTCTGTCTGTCTGTCCGCCCATCTAGCTTCTGTAATAATTAATTTAAATTGATGAAATTCCGTACATAATTATTAAATAACTAGCTGTTGTCCGCGGCTCCGCTTGCGTATATACAGTATCCCACGGGAACACTGTACTTTTTCGGGACTAAAAGTACCCTTTTATTTTAATCGGGAGCTCAAGCTACTACCATACTAAATTTCATCAAAATCCGTTCAGTAGTTTTTGCGTGAAAGAGTAAGACACATCCATCCATCCACACAAACTTTCACATTTATAAGATTATAGTACGAATTATACAAAATAAAATCACATTGTACTTTTTCGACACTGACCACCCGTAACGTTATAAAGTCACAGCTGATTTCAAAATAATTTTAATATTATCATTTTAATCAATTTCTATTAATTTAAATCGATCGTGTGAGATCAAGGACATTCTAACGCCTTAGTCTCGTTCATACTAGATTTTTTTTCTGCCTCAACTTCTTATCATTGGCATCGCGTCCAACAAATCTATCATGAATATTATGGAAAGTTATTGTCGATTATGTCAAAGCCCGAAACGACCAGCAGCCAGCCCCGTGAACGAAAGTCCTGACCCCACATACGTCTTGCCACGCACACATAGCTGCGAGCTGTCATACATGTAAGACTATTTACCTTTGTCTTCCTCTATGGGGCTGCCTACCGACCCCTAATGTGAAACCTAAATTTTTTTTGGGTATGACATGCCATGACAACAGACGGGCAGTGGAGGCTAAGCAATAATGTGACAACCGACTAGATCGCCATTTTGAGAAAATCGTGTTCAGTTAAATCTATTCCGTAGAGAATTTCAACTACGCGTCAAAAGTTTTTATATGTTTTCAGTACTAAAATGATTTATTTAACTTCACACTATTTTGAAAATTATAGTTTATCGCCTGAGAAAGCGATTAGTGTCAACATCTTGATTTTAGTAATTTTGTTGTTTTTTGTTGTAAATTTGTTGACACAATATTGCTTTAACAGCGTCCTTCGTGCCTTCCAGCGCTGTAAATTCAGTAGTTTGAGCTATGCGTGAGTCAGTAACGGTGATATGCACAGAAGACACGTCATATTAGTCCGCATGTCGTCGATGAAACCAGTTTAACAGTTACCCCTTAATTGTTAATGAGATGTACATAGTGTTCATACATAAAGTAGTTTTATGAGCAATAAATTTTAATCTGCTTATCTTAATATATAATTTTACTGCTTGTACTGTTGAATTAAATATAATTATAACGAGCTCCGTGGCCTAGTGGGTAGACCGTTTGATTCGCACTCGAGAGAGTGCAGGTTCGATTTCCAGGCTGTTGCGTGTACCAACGAGACTTTTTCAGATCTCAAATACATTATGCGGACGCTCTAACGGTGAAGGAAAAACATCGTGAGGAAACCCGCACATGCCAACCATGTGCGGGTTTCCTCACGATGTTTTCCCCAGACGTATCGACAGTTATTCCTCTGGACTAGGCTGACTGTTTTGTTTGAACGCCGTGTGTGCTTGGGCAACCATACGACATTTAAAAACTAACTGTCCCAGGCACTATAGTATTTTAAGAGTGGTTACTTTGCGCGGAGAATAACTGTATAAATCATCCAATAATGGATGAAAAGGCCCAAGTTTTATTGTTAATTTACCGCGTTCTCAAATTTAAAAGAAAAATGAAAAAATATATATTAATTTCGTCTTACTAGTTACCTACAGAAAATATAAATGCAAAAGTTTGTGAGAATGGATATAGTATGAGTATTGGTTTAACTCCGTCGAGCAAAAACTGCAGAAAAGGTTCAATAAGACGTATGTTTTATTGAGATAAGCCTTCAATCCTGAAAAATGTACTGTCATCGTGGGATAAGCTTCCGTTCTATGTCAACGTAGGCACAAGCTGGTACTGTTCAATTTTTTTCCTTTAAAAAGGAATTAAACTACTAACTACCTGCCTCGGGAAATCCCACTAAAGGACACGCAAGTTTCTTACTTTTTTTTTTGTTTCGTTTTGTTTTTTGTCGGGTTAATTTCCGAACCGGTGGTAGCCAGCACGTATATACCGACGTTCAGAAAGTGTATAATAATACCAACTTTTGATAAACATTTTTGACTTCGAAAATGTGGTCCCACATTGTCTCTAACAAAAATCTTAAAAAAAAAAACAGAATCGACAGATTTTAGAACTCATATACTGAGATATTTTGCATTATTTTAAGCCAAGTACATCCATTACTGCCAATAAATTCTTCATCTATACTAATATTTTCCTACTACTATTATAAATCTGAAAGTTTTTGAGGATGGATGGATGTATGGATGGATGGATGTTTGTTACTCATCCACGGAAAAACTACTGAACAGATTATGATGATTAGAAGGGCATGAGTCTGATATCATAGAATCGGAAACAGATGGAACAGAAAGCAATGTTTCAATGGAAGACACCGTCGTTAAATGTATATATAAACCGTCGAAAATGGTTGTAACCAAACTTTAAAATTCCCAAAAATGATTAATGTTTATAAATTAGTTTAACATTAGGTATATACCGTTTGTTGTAAATTGTGGTCGTTAATGACCTTAGTTGGTAAAAAGCGACCTCAAATAAAAAAATAAAAAAAATAGATTATGATGAAATTTGGTGTGGTAGTTTTAACTACTAAATTTCATCATCAGCTCAGGAATCAGGATTAACACATAGGCTACTTTTCCCGTAAAAGTAGTGTTACCGTGGGATACTGTATTTTCGCGGGCGGAGCCGCGGGCAAAAGCTAGTATATATAATATTATAAAGACGAAGATTTATTTTTTATTTATTTATTTATTTATTTTTTATTGCGACAAAATGTACGGTCTCAGCGAGGTTTCCTTTTGCGCGCGCCAAGAGGTGGACAACATCTAGTTTAGTTATTAAATTTAATGTGCTAAACTGCACCTCCACAGAATACTTGTAGCGAAAGTTTTAAGTTTTTTTGTGCAGACACTTGACTGCGTAGCTTTATCTAATCGTGGACGGCTTTGTTGGGGACTTTCACTGATGTCCCACTGAGGACAGGGCCATACAAACAGGAAACGACGTTAACGTGTAACTATGCGAACTTACGCGATCGAACTTCGGAGTGATTACGTTTTTTTTATATAAATTGTCTATGTACGCTGCACACCACGTCAGTCTGGCCCAGTCGTAAGAACTTGTGTTACGGGGTCCAGACAACGGGAAGTATATTTTATAGTAATATATTTAATAAAATCATAAATATATGTATAGTATAGAAATATTAAATTAAAAATTCTATACTAGTACTTACCTACTACTATAATAAATATCTTATACCTTTAAACGAGCAATTCTTGTATATTTATATTATGTTTCTGTGTTCTCGGAAACGGCTCTAACGATTTCACTGAAATTTGGTATATGGGGTTTTTCGGGGGTAAGCAATTGATCTTAGATATTGAGATTAGTCTTATCTTTGGGAAAACGCGTATTTTCGAGTTTTCATGCGTTTTTCTGTCCACGCAGAATATGGTCGCTAATTTCGTCTTGCCGGCCACTGTCCGTCTGGTCCAGCGGGTTATGATACGGACGGCAAGAAACGAGTATTACGGGTTCGGATCCCGCTCGGCGACTTACTTTTGTTTTTTTTTATATGTTCAAGTTTATATATAATTTTTTAATTTTTATTGTTTATAGACAAGTTTAAAAAAATATAGTTATTTGAGATAACAATATATATTTCTCATAAATATGTCTAACATTTATCTATACTGATTACGTGAATAAGATTTATGCTTTCGAGTTTCACCATATTACAATAAATAGTAATAACCGAGCAAAGCTCAGTCGCCCAGGTACTTTATGATTTTATAGTAATAAAACATATTATTATCTTATACTTTAAACAAGACAATTTTTTATATATATAATCGTGATCACGACAACGGATGCAAGTACTTACATGAAATTTAGTATGCAGGGAGTTTTGGGGGAGAAAAATAGGTCTAGCTTTTTTTATCCATGGGAAACTGCGCATTTTAAAGTTGTACATTTTTTTTCTTTCGTTGTACAGCAAAATTCAGATTCGAAAAAAGAAAACCACGAAAATATTTTACCGGGATTCGGAAATGTGGTGGGTTCGAATCCCGGTAAAATGTTTTTATTAATCTATTAGAGCTCCGAACAAAGCTCGGTTACCCAGGTACTCATATTCAACACACGACCCAGGAACATTGAAAACGTATTCGGCGGGATTCGAACGCGCGTTCCGACTCGATAACCACTGAGCCACAGATGCGGTCGAGTTTCATATATTGCAATTTGCAATAGCGATGTTGCCTAGTGTCGAATATCATATTTTTACAAGTTAAACAAAAAAAAATGTTGAACAGAGACACATGAATCGAATTGACATATATTGTTATATAGGTGACGCAAATAAAAATAAAAAAATTTTTTTGCCAGTTTTTTATTTTCTTCTCGCAAAACGATTTGTGACGTTACAAGCTGTTATCGCCATACATTGTTTATGACAGATGTATCAGTTATATCCCAGGCCAATATATCGCTGTTTTCTTATTGCAAATTTAAATTTGTACCGTCGTTAGATTTTAAGATTTTAATGAAAAATGGATTTTAGATTGTTTACTATATTGTTGTCTTACAATGAATAGACGAGAAAGAGATTTATTAGCCAACGTGCCTTTGTTTTTTCTTTTCGCGCAATTCGCGAAGTTCCACCACGATTGGCGGGAACGTTTTCCTTCTAATGCATGATTTCCGTATGTACAGTGTACTAGATAGTGCACGCGACTATTTACGCCTTATAAGATCTGAGAGCGCGCCAGCGGTCTCGCTAAGTCGTTAAGCGGCCGTGCGATCTTTTCTCAAAGCATTTAACGGCTTTTTTGTGCCCGTGGAGTCTGAATTTTTGTCTAAATTTTCTTATCATTGTTTGATTTTTTTCACGATAGACTAAACCGCGTCGCGCGTTGAAGTCTTTTGGTCGTGCGTTGTATTTTTTAAAATACGGTCATATCATGAATACAACTAGAGCATACATTATAATATTATAATTTTTCATGCTGTTAAGTACAAATTTAAAAATGTTCTTTTATTTAAAATTCGTTTATTCAAACCATCTTTGTATGAACTATCAAACTTGAACTCAACAAAACAACAGCTCCTATGTTCCTACTTCAGTTTAAAGAAATCGATATTATTTATTTATATATAGGTATATAAAATTGGAATGAAAATATATTTTTTCAATCTAAGCATTAAAAATAGAATATAAGCTATTCGTATTATTGAAAAAAAACGAAACAATCTAATATTAAACATTACCTATGAAGAACAAACGAATAAAGGTTGAACACTAGAATGAAAACAAAAGTGGTTTGCATTCAACAAATAAAATTTTGTTTAATGTCATAAATTATGTAAAAAATGTTTTATCAAATTACAAAATTTAAATTTCGCTCCACTCATTTCGCAGACGCACCTACGTCCTACTCGTATTCATATACTTTTAGAAAGTTTCACGTATTTTTTTAAAATTTATATATTTAAATTGAGCGCACTGGCCCGTTAATTTCTAGTAGTTTTATTCAGATAATTTTTTAGGAGAAAGAAGTTACTGTATTGTCGAAAAAAATGTAATAATATATTATTATATAATATTAGCCTATAAAATCTTATCTTAACTTTCATTTACAAGCGATGTAACATTTTTACACTCTACTAGCTTTTGCCCACAGCTCCGCCTGCATAAAACCAGTATCCCACGAGAACACTGTACATTTTCGAGATTTAAAGTAGCCTATGTGTTAATCCAGAGCTTAAATTACCATACCAAATTTCGTCAAAATCCGTTCAGTAGTTTTTGCGTGAAAGAGTAATAAATATCTATCCATCCATCCGCACCAAATTTCACATTTATAATGTTAGTAGAATTTATCCTTTCTATTATATTATAGAATTTATCCATAACAGATCATGGAGGCTCTTGCAAAAAAGTTTGGGGAAAATTAAATCACCTGAAACTCTCTCAGCTAGCATCCAATATTTGTTGATGATTGTGGTCCAGTTACTGTCGGAGTAATAATCGTCGATAGCGATCTTAACGAAGCCCGACATTTTGACAGTTTTACAACACAACACCTAGTATATTCACTGCACTCACAACACTTTCTTTTCAGTCACTTTTTCGTCACTCAGTAACAAATTGCAGCCAGCAAACTGTCACCTGTAAGCAAAAAAAAAAAGTTTTTTGAAAACAATACAAAAAAAAATGTTATTTTTTTTCTATTATTTTGATTTGTACCTATAAGTTTTGCCTGTAGCCTTCATTATATTCGCAGTGTATTATAATATGAAGAGACAGGCAACCATTTGGACGGTAAAAGCGAAAGCTTGGAAAGTGCGCGCGCGCCGATCTCCCGACGTCAATTGAATCTCGCGCCATGTCTGCTCCAATCGTACCCGCTCTCCCCCCACGCGCACAAGGACGTAAGTCACGCGGTTGCGTCACCGGAAAATGAGTCCTATTATATACGGCCTAGAGTTAGCATTTCCGTGCCGCGGTAATGTACCCGATGCGGAGGTTTCTCGTACTTTGACCGGTGATTTGTTTGGAGTTATTGTATGCACATTTTATGAATTATGTCACCTGTCATATTTACCTGTACAATAGGTTTTTTGCTGATGTCATAAAATTAAATGTAAATCATTTGCCCTGTCATGTCAGTCCATGTGTTTAGTAACACCCTGTATTTTTTTCATTTTGAATGAGGGTTTTTAAATTCGTGACATCTACCAGCTTTTTGACACGATAAGGACCGTCGTGCTACCAAGCGCCGCCTGGTGACAGAAAAAGAATCGAAAATTCTTATTGACCGTTTTTGATACCACTTACGCCACCAGATGACGCATTGTTCGAGTTGGGGCTGCCCCCTAACGGCAGACAAAATATTAAAAACCCGCATAAATCAATTTATATAAAAAAAGGTCCAATTATCTTATTTTAATCAGCCCTGATAATTATTTTTTGTACAGTCAGCAGTGACGAGCAAAATGTACCTATGCTGACTTAACATGATAAGTAGGGTTTTGTAACCTTCTAAAACGATGCCATTTTATTTCTTACTGTTGTAAGCATGTCCCAATGTTAACATGATGTTGTATTTCTAATGTCAACTTTGCTTGGGCCAGGCCTCAATGGTAACTTTTGAAACCTTAGAATAGACAATTAGTATGCTCATCTATATATAAAAAAAATCAGCTATTTCCTACAAAATGCTATCTATGCCGTAGCCCTTTTGTATGAAATAGTTGAATTTTTTTTCCAGTAGCAAAGTTAATCCCATAGTAAAAGTTGCTTATATTCAAGAGTATAATGTTCACTTCTGTAAGTTTGGATACTGACTAGAAAAACACCCGGTATATAGGCAAGACTAGCACTTATGTAAGCAAATTTTTTTTTCGTTGGTTGATTTTTTGTATAGAAAATTGGTCCAGAGGCATAAGAGAGAGGGTTAAAATGTAAAAGATAGTCATTGATGGTATTTCCTATAATGTTAATCATCAACAGGAAATGGCATCTTTTCTTCCTTTAACATTCATCACACCTTGGGCTAAAGACCAAAAATCCAATTTCAATAATGCCAAGATTTCAGGTAATAATGGAGTAAAAAAGTTCACGGATGAACTTAAATACAATCAAAATTAAATAAAGAGCAATTTAATTATTTATTTTTGCCTTGATTTTTCATGATGATGTAACCATGCACGGAAATATTGCGACATGTGACAAGACAAAGTAGTTAGGGCAAAGGGCAGACAATTTTTTTTACCCTTCTTTTTAATGAGATCGAATGAGGAAGAGGAGAGAATGAGATTTAAATTGTAAAATAGTTAGCATATTTCACGGATCACGGAAGGCTTTTGCGCAAGCAGTTCCTAAAGTGAACAACAGATGTCGCTACTTGTACCTTTCACTGGCACACATTTGACGAACTTCAGCGTACTGTGCCAATGTCAAGTTTGCGTTACACTTTAACGTTGCTCTATTACCCATGATGCTAAGTGTGCACTTACTCGAGCGTCGTAGAGACCTAGTACGTTTTATAGATTACGTGTTCAGAAGAAAAAGAGATTACGATTTTTATTCTTGTGGTGCGATGGGCTTATTGAACTTAAAAAAAGAAAATTACATAAAAACGTAAGATTTTTATATTATCCGATTTAATTTTGATAATGTTTTTAACGCCCCAAGCAAATAAATAGATTTTTTTTTGCCTTACTTACCTTTATTATATGTATTTATATTCATTACCTTTGTTACCAGAGCGATGTGGGACCTTTTTACTATCTTCATCTGACGCGCTTGAGTTACAACATGAATCTCCTACTCCCTTACTGTATATCGTTAAATTTGTCTCACATATCAAAGGTCAAAGTGAAAAATTTTGCAATTTTTAACACCTAGTAAGTGTACACCAACGCACAGACTAGAAAAAAAAAATTTGCACAGGTATTTCTCATATGACGAAAGCATCTACAAAAGAAGGGTTTTTCAAAATTAAACCCCAAAGGGGGGTAAAATTCAACATCTGACGGAGATGGAAAAGGAATATATTTTCTTGTCTATATCTTATTTTGAATTCATCGGCGAAATCAATGTTATTAATATTTCTCAAATTGGTTTATTCTTACAAAACCTTACCTTCTTTAATGAAATATAAATTATTAAATAACTCCCTACACCGATTTCGGTGACGGTGGCCGGTTTTTCGTTGAAACCAGGCCAGTTACGCTGGATTATTTTTTTATAGTGCCCAAGTGTGTGCGCAGTACACATGAGCACTCTCTCCTCCTTTACTCTCATAACCCAGTGGGACGGATAACCGACACGACTGGCGAGAGATCAGGCTTTGGTCCGACTTTTTAATGCCCATCCAACGTATGGATCATCTTTCTTGTCAGACAATCAAGTGATCAGCCTGCATTGTCTTAAAAAAACTTGGAAACAACATTTTTTGTTGTTCCGACGCGGGAATCGAACCCACGATCTCCGAGTCGAGAGCCAAGCTCTAACCACGGAGGGTGTTGATTAATTATTATCATTATAGAAGGAATACATTTAAAAGCGTAAATATTATTAATACGTTATAAAAGACAACTATAAAAGGTCAGAGGCCTACTTTTCTACATCGTTAGATATTTAGGCTATTATAACTTATATAAAACATGTAAAAAGTGAATCATAACGGCTTATTAAACATTTGTTGCAAAACATTAACCAATTAGTAAACAAAAATTGAAGATTACTGATTTGTGGTAAATATAGGGCAATTATTGTTAGTTTAATTTACCATTTAGTTCTTGTGTCTATACTATTAACTAATGCAATCTATACTATTATTATAAAGATATAAAAAAAGTTTTTATGTTTGTTTGTTTGCATTGAATAGGCTCAGAAACTACTGGAACGTTTTTGATGAAATTCGGCAGAAAGATAGAGTAGACCACGGGAAAGGACATAGCTACTTTTTATCGCGGAAAAAGTAGGGTTTCCGCAAGATTACTTTTGCGCGCACGAAGTCGCAGGCAACATCCATCTATACTTCTATACTAATATAATAAAGAGGAAAGGTTTGCTTGTTTGTATGTTTGTTTGTTTGCATCGAATAGGCTCCGAAACTGCTAGACCAATTTTAATGAAATTTGACACAAATATAGATCAGACCACGGGGAAGGAGATATGCTACTTTTTATCACGGCGAAATGCGCTGTTCCCGTGGGATTTTCTTTTGCGCGTCTGAAGTAGCGGTAACTTCTTGTATAAAATAAAATGAAAATTGTGTGTTCACATTTCGAATGGTGAACGTCACCTAGCGAACCAACTACAAAAGAAAAATATCTTTCTGATTCGTTACCCGTACTATAAAAATAAAGAAATTAAATGACCTTTTTGTATATTTTTAAACAAATACGTATCTGTAAGATATTAAGTAAAATAAGACCGGTTCCCTAGAAGTCAGTTCGTAAAGTTGCTGAAATTCTTTGTAGAAAACAAAAGGCTTTTATTTTTTATAATTTTTAAAATTATTTTGCCGATATCAAGATAAGTAATATATCCTGGAGAAGCTCAACAAATGAAAAATATCATTGCCAAGCCAGCAACTTGATAAGCCAGACAGCTTAGCGCATGATAGCCATTATTATCTGGCATAGATAATAAAAATAATATCTATGGACACTTCACACCACGTCAATCTGGCCCCGTGCTAAGTATCCGAAGAACTCGAGTTACAGGTGCCAGACAACGGGAAGAATATTAAATACTTTTATTAGATACACATATTTAGAATTTTTATTATATTATACACATATTTAATCCCCTCCCTCCCTCCCTCTCTCCCTCGGCGGGAATCGAACCCGCGACCACCGGCTTGAGCGCCAATGCACTAACCACTGAGCTACAGAGGCTGTCTAATTAATAGATAATTGGCAATCAAAAGTTTACATCCGATTTCGGCGTGACCTTGACGTTTCCTACCTAACATATTCACATAGCCTAAATATTTGTTACACTACTTACGGAGTTACCACTTAATAGTTAATTATAAAATACGACAACTGTTTGATGCAATTTAAATTATAACATCGTACATTAATAGTTTTTGTTTTTGTGAGTGTTTAAACATTAAGTACCTGGGTAGCCGAGGGAGTTCTGATGAAAAAAAAACGAATCACAAAATTATTTATCTGACCGGGATTCGAGCCCACCACCTTCCGAATTTTCGAACAAATTTTACTGGACTGGCATAATAGAGCTGAGATTATTGATATGTAGTTGCACGACGACAGAACATTTTTAGCTTAAAAATGCGCAGTTTTTCAGGGATAAGATCTATTTTCCTCCCCCAAAACTCCCTGCATACTCAATTTCATGGTAATACTTGCAGCCGTTTTCGAGAAACCGATTATATACAAGATTGTCTCGTTTAATCTAATTTTAATTACAAAAATATAGTATCAAAGATAATAGCTTAGTGAGTAATAACCGTTGAAATTAGGTAAGGAATTAATTAGGGCTTCATGTCAAAGCATAATATAAAATAAAAAAAGACCAACACATAATATTGGTAAATCACCTTCAAACGGTGATGGGACGCCCGAGAGGAAAGGTTTATTTATTGTACACCTCCAGTTTTTCCACATTTTTCGAACATAGATATAATTGCACTCGTATATATATATATGAAATACGTATTAAATTATAAATATATAATTACGTATTATAAAGCGTAATATAGTAAAAGGCACTTTAGTATTTTTAGAAGCTTAAAAATATGACAAATTCTACATTATTTCAACATAAATCACGCCAGATAGATTTTGCGAAATGCGGAATGTCCGAGCATTTGGAATGTAACATTGGACACTATTCTAATCCAGTATTCGTTAATATTTTGTGATGTAAATAAAACATTAAATAATAACCTTTATAATCTCAGAAATCTAATCTAATCATAATACTATTATAAATGTGAAAGTTTGATACTCTTTCACGCAAAAACCACTGAAAGGATTTCGATGAAATTGGGTATGGTAGTAGTTTAGACTCTGGATTAAATAAAACATAGGTTACTTTTATCTCAAAAAAGTAGTGTTCCCGAGGGATACTATACTTACGCGGGCGGAGCCGCGAGCAACAGCTAGTAAGTATATATAATGAATGTCAATGTCAATAATAATAGTAATTAATTATTATTGAAATTTTCGAATAAATGTCAAACTGTTTATCTTTTAAGATTCATCTAATTAAAAAAAAAATGACGTTTTCATCTAATTTTTCACAATTTTAAGATACTATGAAAACTAGTGAAATAATTTTACCGGATCATTGAAGCTAGTTTAAACAACTAAGCTAATTTGAGTATTTTAAGGTTTTCACAAATTATTTATAATTTTTATCAATTTAAACAGCACGAGCAAATGCAACAATCTAATGATGTGACATAAAAGGCTGACCTTCCGATTCAACCTAAATTGAGCCGAAGCGTTCATGACTGATGTGACTATGACGACTTGACCTGTTGTCATGAAAAGGACATTGTACATTGTAACAACATAAAAATAGTAAAAATATATTATATATTGAATGGAAAAATATATTAATTTTCTTTATCAAACTCTCATTATGTTTATCCTCCATAGAAAAAACTCATTTCTACGGTGATCGTACTTTGCTTGCTGACGTCTGACACGTAGACGATTGACGTGGCTATCTCAAGCGTTACGATAGATTATCTGTGCTGTGACGTCATACTACTAGTATTTGTAATCTGTGTTATAGCACGTCCGTAGTAGTAAAATGGAGGTGTTACGTTCCGTGTGACGTTTTGACATAAACAATTTTTATAAGATGTCATGAACTATTTACTTACGGAAACGTTTCTTTTATCTACTACATATGTGTTTAGTGTGTTTGTATTGTCACATCCTTGCCGGAAGTTACTTCGAGGTGTTTTCATCAGTAGAAATTAAAAAACAAAAATATATAAGTTTTAAACTATTAATAATTTATCAATCTTAAGTTTTTAATTTATGATATCGCTAGAATACGTTTTCCTAAGTCGAGTACTAAAGAAAATTCTACTTCAATGTATGAAATTAAATATGAGTCAAGTAGCCTATTTTCATGCAACTTCCGATAGCTTTACGAATACGTAGCTGTCAATTGTTCCTGCCAACCCCACAGTTATCATGACGATGCACGCGCTGACGTTACTACTTGACCAGCTGATATGATGCGTTGATTACTGACGTGACTGTATCACGCGATTCGAGACCCATCGTCTAGACGTTACAATTTGACCCAAAGCGTTAATGACCGACGAGTTAGACCAGTCTTATAATAAAAACTAGTATCATGTGTGAATTATATTATTTAAGCAATGGTGCGGCAAAAATTCGTTTTCGCGAACCGGTATCTGTCATGGTCAATTTTCGTAACGCGTGACGAAACAGTGGCGAAATATCGAAGTTTACTCTACTCTATAAGCATGTGGGTTAAGGTTACACTAATATCAATATTAATATTTGCTATTCTATATTTTTATGATATGAGAGAATTCCGAAGTCGAGGTCCCATGCAATAAATAATAATAATATCTACTTTTTGTTGCTTCCACACCACGTCCACGATCAATCTGGTCCTAGTATCCAAAGAACTTGTGTCACGGGTACCAGACAACGGAAATATATTTAATACTTTTATACTATACACACATTTAAGATTTTTATTATACTATGCATATATTTATTACACATCCATGAGCCAGGAACACATAAAAACTTTATTGTCCCTTCAGGGTGTTTCGAACCCGCGACCTCCAGCTTAAGCGCCGACGCGCTAACCACTGAGCCGCAAGGGTCGTCGAAAGAAAAGTAAGTGTTTATTAATGATTTCGATACTAGGAATAAGCCCGTAGCTTCCAAAGAACAGTTTGCATAAACATTCTTCATGCAATCAAGCTACCATACCAGCATAGCTAACATACCTTTGTCTATTGTCATGTTACGTTTAAGGATATAGGTTAGCTAAAACAGCAAAAATTGTATAGCGTAAAAGTTGAGCAAACAAAATAGTTCGAGTCTCCCGGACCGTAGATGACATGTCGTCCCATTACGACATGGCATATACGTTGGAGACTTTATAACGCTTAGATAGGGCCTGTCCTTTCAATAGTAACTAATATATAGAAGTCAATAGTATTCACATGCTTATAAGTATATCTATGAAGCAATTGTCAATATTGGGACAAAAATATCACACGATTAATAGTAAAACTCAACTTCAAGGTTAATTATAATAGGTCGTAGAGGACGTTGACCAATACAAAATCATGGGTTCGCCAAATTACAATATAACGGCGGAATGACGCGAAATGAAAAACTTTACGTAACAAATGGAAAGTGTCATTTCTGCTGTAAACACTTAATATGGCTGTCATAATTTTTCAATAGCTAAAACGCCAGAATCATGAAGGATTTTTTAAAATTAATTACTATAGGTCATTCCCGCTGTTCCGCGTAATATGCACGTCACTTGATCCTAACTTAGAGAACCCCTGAATGTTTGTTTACATTGTTTTTTTTTTGTGACAAATAATAATAGTAATATCTTTGGACGCTTCACACCACGTCAATCTGGCCCCGAGCTAAGTACCCGAAGAACTTGTGTTACGGGGACCAGACAAGGCGAAGTGTATTTAATTCTTTTATACTATACATATATTTAGGATTTTTAATATATACATAATATTATGTATATATATACATGACCCAGAAACA
Organism: Phengaris arion; assembly: GCA_963565745.1. Lineage (NCBI taxonomy): Eukaryota > Metazoa > Arthropoda > Insecta > Lepidoptera > Lycaenidae > Phengaris > Phengaris arion. The sequence goes on along the minus strand of OY751439.1, from coordinate 3,927,105 downwards.
CAGAAAACTTTTTTTATTCCTTCGGTTCTCGAACCCGCGACTTCGGCTTGAGCGCCAACCACTGAGCCACAGATGTCGTCATAATATTATGTATGTCTCGACTCCCGATCATGTTCTTTAATAAATTTGATATATTGTATTGTAGGTATGTATTATTAATTAGAATAACAATAACATAAACTTTTGAAATTACTGAAATGGTTAGAGTGCTCGTGTGTGTTAAATCATACAATCTAATACAGTCTAAGATTCTTGTCTAATGCCTTTTTAAATCTTATTTTTAATTATACATTACGTTAACCCATAATATACGAAATAAACTATAAAGATGATATCGCTTTCGTTATAGAACCCTGACCAAATAAGCGAATCTCAGCAACTCTTTGTTTAGTAAAGCATTTAATGTGGTAACATCTTCACGAAGGCAGACTGGCAACATTGTTTGTTCTCTGTTGATTAAGTACTCATTTTATCTAAGTGCAACAAAATAGAGAGTTGTGACGTTCAAGGTTTATCAAATCATTAAAGTAAAACTTTTTAAGCGGCGTTGAGAGTAAAAATTCAAGGTCGCATCACGTCAAGACACGCGTCACGACACGATTTTGGATAGAAATCCATCGATATAACGCCATCTGTTGGAAGCTACTTATACCTCTTACTTAGCAACTAAACTTTCTAAAGTTACACTTTTCTATACTCAGATGGCGCTAGGAGTACAAATTTTAATTTGTAATTCTTTTTTGAAGTGAAGTATTTTAAGCACGATAAGAGTATTTTTGAACCTATCAATGAAAAGTGTATACTTCCCGTTGGATATTCGTTCTACAATTCTATTTTGGAGTCAGGAGCAAACAAACTTAATTCCTCTATAATTCTCTATTACTTTGCATGTTACGTAAGTCAATGGCATATAATCAAACTTTAACCTCATCAGACATTATGGATTACTAAAACTCAGTTGCATAAATACGTATCTCTTCATGCTATAATAGAAATATGCTATTTTAAACTACCAAAAAATATTTAATAAATATTTAATTTCGGTTATGGCCATGATAAAACTGAATTTCGATTGAAATAATTATTATTTTAAATTATTAAAGTAAACAAGTTGCATCAGTTTAAATCTTTCTGGTTTTATATATGCATTTATATGTACTTAGGTACCTACTGTTTGTGTATTATAAATATTAATAATATTATATTCTTTACAATGGTTCTTAAGCGTCCGTCACATTTTGTCTCTGCAAAAATTGGAATGAATAAAGTTCATATTTGCGAGGTCCGAGGGCACACAGTATTGAAGTTGTTCTAGCTCATATTTAAATTTTTAACTACATTCTCAGTCACTTTCTGTGACACAGAAAGGCACAGAAAAATGAAAAGATTAAAGAATGAAATGAAAAGCAGGAAAAATTACTGAATTAATAAGAAAAAGTTATAGAAACTAAAACTGTTTAAACTGTTGTATAATGGAGCAAGAACACATCTGCACTTGGTTGACTTCTTACCAAATGTAATTATTAATTATTTTATTTTAAGGGTTCCGTACCTCAAAAGGAAAAACAGGAACCCTTATAACATCACTTAGTTGTCCGTTCATCTGTCTGTCTGTCAATACTCTAGCTGAAATTAAAATCATATAAATACTCAGGTTTACGGTCCCTTGAAGCATATAAAAATCAGACTTCTAATTTAACTTAAAAAATGGCCGTTTATGCCACAAAAACATATATTTCAACTCTCTCAAGAGAATCAAAATTCATAGGATACTTTCTGTTGACCTAGAACTATGAAATTTGGCAAGTAACATACAAGTACAAAAAAAATCTGAAGACTGCAAATTTATAATTATTACAAAAATAGTCTTAAGTCATGTTGAAGGTACCAGTTCAACAGGGGTATCATATTTAAAGGCTTGATGTGAGCATTCCAATACGAACTTTATTTATATAAATAAATAAAATTCGTATTATACGAGGACGCATTTTTTTTTAATTTAAAATGAAAAATAACAAAAATAATAGCTTCTCCATACAAACTTTCATCACCCATTTTCAGGCTCGACAAAAAACTGCGATACTCGATTTCTGACTCGGTGTGCGAGTCCGACTAGCTCTTGTCCGGTTTATTTAAGTTATAATTAATATCCCATTACCTACATATATAAAATATATGTAGGTAATGGGATATTGATTTGTTATTTGTTTAAAACTTGTCCAATTCATCAACAATCAGCTGATAAATTGGACACGTAATTGGACACGGACACGAAGACACGTGTCATAGCTAGGGCAAGTCCATTGTATTATTTGGTCAATGATTAAAAGCAATTTTCCATAGCCCTCCCTCGTCTTCTATCTCTGCCATTTTGTAATTTGTACCACAGATTGCCAACTAGATGTCTCCTGACAAATGCGCGCCAAATTAGAAGGAAATACATTTCCTTTATATATAAATGCTGCGTACCACGTCAATGTTACTTCTCATCTAAAAGTACCCAAATATCCTAATTATAGGAGGATATTACAATCAAAGTTTAGTTGTCCTGCAAGTCGGAAGGTGTAATCAAGCTTTAAGGCGAATCGTTCTTTGCTCTAACGTACGACATCTGTGTTGTGAAACATAAGTTTATTGTATGTAACCGACGTGATCAGCATTTTTCATTACAGTCTAAGATTTATTGAAATCATTTCAATATTGTGTGCAATAGTGTAAATGTTTATTATATTGTTCATAGCTTTTGCCCGTGTAAGTAAGCCATAGGCATAGTAAGTAGCCATATTGTGTACCGAACAAAGATTTCAAAACTAAAGATAGGCTATGGAGTACATTTGACAGATCAAATTTTCATACAAAATTAAGTTAAGTCATCTTCGTTTTCACCATACCTCAAATGTCAGCAACTTGATTTCACCATACCTCACTGGCCCCAAAGATTTTGCCCCAATAAAATTAATTATGTATTAGAAAAAAAGTTGCCTGCGCCTATGCGATCTATGCAAAATATTTGAAAAAAAAACATACCAAAATCAGCGAACCCATTTTGTACGTTTGACCCATACGTTGTCACTGGCGACGCGTCACTCGCCACGTTAAATAGGTTTTATCGCCGCATTATATTTGATACGTTGCGATACGATAAACTCATTAATTGTAAATAACAATACAAAGTTAATACATGAACAAGCAATTTACTTGTAAGTTTTTAGTGTCACAGCAGAAACACAAATAATTGAGGGTATGTTAACGCGATCTCTTGACAATGTAATAATTATGCAGACTTTTTGTCCGTTTATGTTGCTTACTACGTTATAAACTTCTTTGCCCCCAACAGTCATATTTTCGTCCATTGTTGTTTTTTTCGTCTCATTGTTCGTCACAGTCAAGTTCAAGAACAGAAATATAATTTGTTTTGACGTTTCCCACATCTGGTTTTGACGTAATATGTGCCATGTGAAATATTTTGGAATTTTCTAGATTGACACAACTGTGTTGATGTCCGACTATTTTTTGTGCCATTTTTACGATGATCATGTGGTGGTTTTTTGTCAAATTCTACTTGCACGTGCGCTGTTTTTGTAGCTTTGAAGCCTGCCATATGGATAAAAATAAATAATGTTACGTACATCTATTATTTCGGGTACCTATCAAACTTAGCACACAGAATAATGATTGTTGTGTCGAACCTACTGTAATATATATAAAAGAATATTATTCAAACAGCCGAACTTATAACCGCCTCCTTTTTTGGCAGTCGGTTAAAAACACAAACGGGATACCCAATGAGGGTTTTTGATATTTTTCTGCAGGGGCAGACCAAACTCACACGAAGCGTCATCTGGTGGCGTAAGTGGTATCAAAATCGGTCAATAAGAATTTTCGATTCTTTTTCTGTCACCAGGCGGCGCTTGGTAGCACGACGGCCCTTGTCGTGTCACAAAGCTATCAGATGTCACGAATTTAAAAACCCTCATTGAATGCAAACGGTTATGCCTCTGGCTAAAGTTTTTAACCCACGACGAAAACAAAGGGGTTTGACGTGTCTGTGTGTGTCTGTCCGTAGCTCCCAAACGGTCGAACCGATTTTAATCTAGTTTTTTTGTTTGAAAGCTGACAAATTGACGGTGTTCTTAGCTATAATTCACCAACGTCAGATCGTTGTCTTTAATCGTAACCTTGTTGGTTTATTTTGACTGAGCCACATTGAAATGAGATCATTGAAGTCATCTCGTGGCAGAAGAGTGTGCCAAGGCCAGGGTAAGGTTCTGCAGTGAGGCAATATTGACTGCCACAGATCTATGAAACTGATACGACAGGTGTTAGATGTTTGCTTTTGTGAATAGTAATTGTCGCGTCGGAAATATCAAGAAAATTTATTTTAATTGCACAAAAATATTTTGTATTTGTAAACAACGATTAGGTATATTATGGAATTGATTACACCGTCTTCGAATTAACGTATTTAAATTGATTTCATAGTGCTTGAAATGATATAATATGTACATGTATAAACCGACTTCCAAAGTAAGAATTCACAAAAAAAGTATGAAATAAAACTTATTTTATAAATAATTCCCCTTCTAAATACGGCAAAAATTTCAACTATGTCTCAATTTTCTTAATTTCGAAGTCGGTATCAGCCCAAACAATATCCTACAATATTTTATAGAACTCACGTTTAAGCCGAACAAATTTTATCCGAATATAAAAGGGGAATTATTTAGAAAATAAGTTTTATTTCATACTTTTTTCTGCATTTTTACTTTTGAAGTCGGTTTTGTTTCTCCCCTTTTAGTGATATTTGTTAAATTATTATTAATACATTTTAAGAACGTTTAAAATAAACGATCGAATGTATAATTGAATACGCGTCACTCTTCCATTAGGTATTGTAAATAAGATAATGATGATGATTACTGTAAGTGGTATGATGGCATATGCTTGCAATTCTTTAAACAACGCCGGAATCCCCTTGTGCTACTTCAGAAAAAGTTATAAATTTCGACGAGTTCCCTCGATTACCTACTCATGGATCCCATCATCAGGCTTCCACTTTAGTGCCTAAAGGACCAATTTTAAATTATACCCTTTACAACAACAAAATAATTTTGCAAATACGTCCATAAACTGCATAGTAATGTTCAAAGATATCCGTGTCGGTGTAAAGTACTATGAGAAGTACCTTTTTATCATCATAATGTGATCATGTATGGTGTGATGATGATGATTACTCTAATTGACGTAGTGGCATATGCTTGCAGTTCTTTAAACAACGCCGAAATACTCGTAGCATATGCTTGGACTACTTCAGAAAAAGTCGAAATCACCGTATGTGTCCAAATAAAGAGGAATTCCCGATTCCTCATGGATCCCATCATCGGGTCACTACTTTGATGTCAAAAGGACTAATTTGGGATTATACCCTATACATCAAAAAATATTTTTGAAAATCAGTCCACACACGGCGGAGTAATCGTTGAACATACATACATTTTTCTGTATGTTTTTACTACGTAATTTGACACATATTGTAACACATATTTTGTCAATATATTTTCCTTGTGGTAAGCATTACAATTTAATATAATAATATTTAGCTAATAAATATAATTTTAGACAATGGCTTATTGCAGCGACATATCTGTACCTCCTGTTGATCTCTGGTTGTTTATTTGATGTTCGTGCTCGTTTCTAATGAACACCATTACTGATCATTGAGATTCAAAATCAGCACTTTCTTTGTTAGTTATATACTCAATATAGAAGGTTTAAATTTACCTTAAATTGTCAGGCAGCCAGCGAGATTATGATTATGAATTATAGCTAAGAACACTCTCGATAATGTCAGCTTTCCAAAAAAATAACCTTACCAAGAGCATGTCAGGACTTGTCTAAGTAGGGCTCCGTAGCTATCAACGCGTAATAGGTTTTTTTTAATTACTTCAAATGTAACTGTCCGATTTCGTTCAAAATTTTTCTAAATAGTATTTAGCATGGATCTATCAGCATAGAAAATTGCAAGTTGTATGTATGTAATCGGTTTCTTGAAAGCGGCTGCAGTATTACCATGAAATTTAGTATGCATGCAGGGAGGGGTGAGAAAAATTGATCTAGATAGGTCTTATCCCTGGGAAAATGCGTATTTTTAGCTATATATGCTTTTTCTTTCGTCGTGCAATGATACCTATATCAAATATTTCGACTCTAATCATGTCAGTCCGATAGGCATATTGGTATGCGTATGTGTATAGTTTTGACTTAGTTCGAAAATTCTGAATGTGATGGGTTCGATTTTTTGTAATTCTTTTGATTTTTTTAAAATTTCTCAGAATTCCGAGCAAACTTCTGCCCGCTCCGCCCGCGTTAATATAGTATCATCCGGGAATCGGGATTGCTGTACTTTTTCGGGACAAAAAGTAGCCTATGTTTTAATCCAGAGCCTAATCTATTGCCATACCAATTTTCAACAAAATCCGTTCAGTTGATTTTGCGTGAAAGAGTAACAAACATCCATCCATGCATCCTCACAAACGTTCACATTTATAATATTAAAATTAGGATGGCAGAGCGGGACGCCCGCGAAATTGATTAGCGAAATCGTAACATACAATATTCACAATACCAAGGAATGTATAAATCAGGAATTGGCGAGGTGAACTATTAAAGAATTGTTTTGTATTCGCGGTGCGGAAGTTCACGATTTTTAAAACCTTCGAGCGCATCCTGCGGTTACGCGGGGTTACGCAACCGGGTTATCCAACACAACCGAGTTACCCAACACAACCCGGGGATGCAATTACCTCCAAAAAGAAGGACATTGGTCATTAGTTAGATACATCGATTGTATTACTTCCAGAAAGAACGACTGTATTTTTTATTACATCGTTTTTTTCTGTTTTTTTTAGCGCCTATTGTCAAAAATTACTATTCAAGCGTTATTTTGTAGAATCAATGAAATTATATTGTGACAAAATATTTTATTAATAACTTGCTGTCCCGACTCCCGACACACGTCGTTCAGTCTTAATTGGGAACTGGAATAAAATAACTACACCTACACCTACAACTACAATCTACACCAACATCTACACCTACACCTACAATATACCAACATCTACACCTACACCTACAACTACAATCTACACCAACATCTACACCTACACCTACAACTACAATCTACACCAACATCTACACCTACACCTACAACTACAATATACACCAACATCTACACCTACACCTACAACTACAATCGACACCAACATCTACACCTACAACTATAATCTACACCAACATCTACACCTACAACTACAATCTACACCAACATCTACACCTACACCTACACCTACAATCTACACCAACATCTACACCTACACCTACAACTACAATCTACACCAACATCTACACCTATACCTAATCCGACACCTACAACCTATACCTATATATTTTCCAATAATTCTCATCGCTTAAACCTTAACTCAACTTTCACATTATTTCAAGACCAATATAAGCCAAATCGGTCCAGCCGGATTCAGCGCGACATTGGAATTGCAATCTATTTACAAAGATATGGAATTTTTTAATATAAATAATTAAAGTTACAGGGAATATAGGATAGGAAGGATAGGTTAGGTTATATATAGGGAATACGAGTGGGAAATAAAGGTATCCTCAATTTTTTGCGTAGGTAGTTTTTGGGAGCCAAAAGCTAGAGGAGGCTCAGAATATAGGTTCACTGCAAGTTAAAATATTTTCAGTCTTTCAGGAATCGAGATGTGGCAACACGACAGTCGTGGATCGTACAGCATCCTCAACCTTGGGCACCCAAAACAACATGAGGAATTGAGAATATTTTTTGCAGTTAATTATGGTGACAAACATCCTTTAAACCTTATCTGAGTCAAATTGGACGTGAGTTCTACTTAACTGACTTCATGAGCGGTTGCCGACGGATCTGGTGTACCACTTTTCGACCTTATTCCTTTACAATAAGGTTCAAAAGTCGTGCATTGGATAAGTCGGCGGCTATAGTCACACAAAGATTTCCGGTACGATAATAGTGTAGCATTTTGGTTTGACATTTTGGTATAATAATACTTGGTGATGTTTTGATAATGTTTTTCTGTAGGTATATTTTGTTTAATAGGGTTCCGTAGTAGCAAGGAACCCTATTATTTTTGTTCTGTCCGTCTATACAGAGACATACATAATGTCTGTCTGTGTATTTTACCACACTTCTGTCTTCCTTTATCAGTGCCTGTCTGACCTACTTCAGTATGTAATTAAGTATATAAATGGATCAATTTTGGAATACTTATTATGTGTATGTTTTGTTTTCGGTACAATAAAATAAATTTAATTTTTTATTTTAGGGCTCCCCATACAAAAAATGTGAAGTGGCGATGATTGTTTTTCTAATCGTTGTCATCGTCAATCGGTATCGTTGAACTGGTATTTTTAAATATCAGCAAGGTTACATGACTTTTTTATTATAAAGGGAACCATTTTTAAATAATTGGCCTCCAAAGTGGTTTATAAGTTGCCCCCCCGCCCCCTCCCCCCTGGCATTTCTAAACTATAGAAATTACAAACTTGGTAGTTTTCATGCTGATAGATAATGCTAAATACTCTTTCGGAAAATTATTTTCAGCGCAATCGGATGAGAGATTTGAAGTTTATTGAGAAAAAAAAACCGTTGCAAGTTGATAGTTACGGAGCTATTCTTAGACATGTACTGAGATGCTCTGGATTAGGCCATTTAGAATCTAAATAAAATGTGTTACTTACCAATTGTTCTTCTTTGTCAAGAAAAGTATCATATTTATCACACAGCTCTATAAAAGTAGTACCTAGTAAGGTGCAGTCAATAGTCATACGCACTGAAATACGCGCAACTTTTTCAAGTAAATGTACGCATAAAATGTCAAAAATATGTATACATGTAACAAAACATACTACTTGGAAAGTTATACACGTCAATGGCGCACTGTGTCATATACATTTCCAAAATAAAATTTTCAAAATAAAACTGTAGTTTTATTATCTGTATGTCACGTGACCGAAAACACCAGCCGCCATATTTTTTTGTAAGTGACGTCATAAGAACATAAACAAATCGAATAAACAACAGCGAAAGTCAAATCTAAAGTTCATGCACTAAACACGCACATATTTTTTGTTTAATGGCGGCTGCCGTTTTGGTGCAAACATATATTGTTTAGATTTTATTATTTCTTTGCATAAATAAATTTAATTTCCTAATAAGTAATTTTAATTTACTACTAAAAATACTACTTCAGAACGACAACCCATTGAGGCTTCCATCTATCCCACAAATATATTTGAAAAAAAATTAGAATAGCCTATTGAACGTGTATGTTTGTGTGTAGTGAAAAATTTCAATTTTGAATCGCTATCTTAAAAATGCAGCGCCACGTCACGTCTCGGTGTGAACTGACGCTAAGGAAATGGCAGTACTTACTTCATACTTGTAAACTACACAGAGTAATTATCTAACAGACAATGCATTTAAACAACACGACCTGGTACACACAACAGTTTGTTGTTACTGATGCAACTGGTAACGATTCCATATAAAACAATAGCTAATTATCACTTCGATTGTTGTAATCACTTGAAAAGTACTTTTATGCTCATCAATGAAAGGTTTTAGGTACCACTCAGCTAGCCACAAACGTCAAGTATAATCTTTTTAATACAACAACAATCACACAAAAACATAATTAATAAAAATTATAAGTAACCGCCGAATCGTCAAGCAGTGAGCGAGCTAATTAATGATGATGAATTATAGCTATGAACAGCGAACACTTTCGATCATGTCAGGATTGAAACAAGAACTTTGTTTTCTTCGGGTGTTAAAAATAAAGAATGGAAAAGAAGAATCGTTGAAATTAAATAGTAGATAAGTATCAATTTTTATACAGTGTTTATTAGGTTTTCATTCCTTCCTTCCCTCCAGCTACGATTTTCGGCTACAGTTTCTTACAAAAACTTACAAGCTTATCTGATTAGATTTTATTGACCCATTTTTGAAAGGTGCTAGGATCCAAGTAGCCAAACATCTGTCGTCAATACGAATATATTCTTCAGTGCTATGGCGAGGATTCAACACTCATATACAAAAGTGATCGTTTACTTTCTTCTACTGGTTGCCAGTAAGGTGATCCTTTGGACCCCGATATTTTTAGCCCTGCCATATATCCAATCATTACATCGCTTTCATCAGAATTCAACGTTTGGTACTGATGATGACGGGAGCCTCGGTGGAGATATAGTGGAGAAGCCCGGTTTCAGTCTTGCAGGATCTACAAGACATTATTGATAAATTTAAATCCATCGATTTGGAACCAAAATTTCTCCAAATGTAAGTTGTTTAGTAACGACTAACACGATCATTGGATTGAAATATCTACTAAATTTAATAATCTGGCCCATAAAAATAAAAATTCTCAGTAAAGAGTCCCTCCGCTTACTTTTTGTCACCTTATTAATATATATTTTTAATAACCTTTTATGTTATTGCTTAAACAACGTGTGTCGGGATAGCAAAGAGTTACATAATTGTATAGTGACATATTTATCTAAGAGTTATCTGACGTCCTCTGTGTCTCAGTGGCGTTGGTGCTCGCGGCGGTCGCGGGTTCGAATCCCTCCAAAAGGAACAAAAGGTTTTTCTGTGTTCCTGGGTCATGGATGTGTGTTGAATATATGCATAATGTAATAAAAATCTTAAATATATGAATAGTATAAAAGTATTCAAAATATACTTCCAGTTGTATGGGGTTTCTTCCAGTTGTACCACAAATTCTCCGAATACTTAGCACGGGGCCAGTACATATTATTATCTGATGTCCTAGTCTGGTGTCACCAACAGTTTGCCTCCGGCCATACCGTCTCTGATTGCGCCACCGTATCCTAGTAAGCATGGATACTTAGGCCCTCTTGCGCCAATCTGGGTTAAAGTTAACCCTGGGTTATATCGTGCATTCTCTTTCATAAATACGAAGAACGAGAGAGATAACATGATATTTAACCCAGGGTTAACTTTAAGGCCTTACTCTACCAATTTCGGAATAACCCTAGAATCGTGTAGCAGAAGTTGTTTTTCCTTAAATTTCTTTGCGTTTGGGCCAGATTGCATGCGTGCATATCGTTAAATCTGCCGGAAGCGCATATCCGTTCGTGAATCTTGCTACAATTATACGATTCGTCGGTGTTTCTCATTATGACGTCACAAGTGATGACCTTGACACTTCAAAAACCTGTAATTTGACAATGGTAAACTGTCACTTCTCTCTGAATTGTTATTAATCTGTGCTTTCGTCTCGCGTTAATTATTTTAATATTTGGCGCGTTTACATTACATAGGCTGCACTAAAAGTATCGGGAATGGAATATTTCCACTGTTCCTGTCATATTAAAATCTTTTAAATTTAAAACTCCTTGGTTTTAAAAATCGAATACCGTTTATTTATTTAAAAAAAAATTCTCGGTCTTGTCACAAGGTCTTGTCAAACTTGTTTAGTCCTTGAGAAAATGGAATTGACTCGAGAAAATTCTAGAGCGATGATTTACTATGACTTTCGAAGTGGTTTAACACAAAAACAGTGTGTTGACCGGATGATTTCTGCATTTGGAGATGAAGCCCCATCCAAAACCACAATTTATCGCTGGTTTGCTGAATTTCAACGTGGACGTGTCAAGCTCAGTGATGATCCCCGTCAAGGTCGTCCAAAAACTGCAGTCACCCAAGAAAACGTTGATGCTGTGCGTAAGCTGATTGAGGAAGATCGACATGTGACATACCGCGAAATTCAGGCAACTTTAGACATTGGCATGAGTCAAATACAAATAATCTTGCATGAACAATTAGGTGTAAAAAAGTTGTTTTCCTGATGGATACCGCATTTGCTCTGTGAAGAGCAAAAAGCGGCTCGCGTTACTTGGTGCGTCAGAACTCTCCAAAGATTCCACGCAGGATCCTCAAATGCTGTATACAACATTGTATCAGGTGACGAATCCTGGATATACGCGTACGAACCCGAAACAAAAAACCAGTCACGAGTTTGGGTGTTCGAAAATGAGTTAAAACCAACAAAAATTGTTCGTTCACGGAGTGTTGCAAAAAAAAATGGTGGCCACGTTTGTCTCCAAAACCGGCCATGTTGCGACTATTCCTCTTGAGGGACAAAGAACGGTTAATGCAGAATGGTATGCTAATTATTTGCCACAGGTCGTAAATTTGTTTGCCACAGGTCGTTTCTGAACTCCGTAAAGAGAACTGCAACCGCCGCATCATCCTCCATCACGACAATGCGAGTTCTCACACCGCGCACAGAACAAAAGAGTTTTTAGAGCAAGAAATCATAGAATTATTAGACCATCCGCCGTACAGCCCTGACCTAAGCTCTAATGATTTCTATACTTTCCCTAAAATAAAGAATAAATTGCTTGGTCAGAGATTTTCATCACCTGAAGAAGCTGTGGACGCCTACAAAACCATTTTGGAGACCCCAACTTCCGAATGGAAAGGTTGCCTCAATGATTGGTTCCATCGTATGGAAAAATGTGTCAAATTTCGCGGAGAATACTTCGAAAAGCAATAAATACATTTTTAAATAGTAATGTTGTGTCACTTCCTTGATTCCCGAAATTTTCAGTGCCGCCCTCGTATAGGCTACTCGACTCATACTTAGTTTCATACATTGAATATTTCCTTTAGTACTTGGCTTAGAAAAACGTAATATAGCGAAATCACGAAATAAAAGAACTAGATGGATAATTAAACTTAATTTGAAAAAAAAATAATATTTTATTAGGACTGACGAAAATTGTGCGATCGGCCATAATGTAACGTCATAGTAATAGTAAAAAAATTAACTTCACTTGTCATAGTTGTCAACCGTGCATAGTGCTTTGAGCTGTCAAGTGATTGCTTACTATTAGTATGACGTCAGAGCACCGACAAACATGGCGGGTGGCGTTTTCGGCTGTTTTAAAAGCGTATTATTAAATTAAAGTTTTATGTATGTATGTATGTATGTATAGATTATAAGTCAGAGTTCTTTATTACATAATAGTAATGTTATTTTATTATTCAGAAATTATAAAGATATTTTTTATGAATCTAAATATTTGTACGTTTCGTGTTCATTTACATTCGGCCTTTAAAAGTCATATTGTTGGCGTTATGGAAAATTATGTGTTATATGTAGTCTTTTAATTGTAGCTGTTTTTGGGACGAGCATGTACGAGGTAGAACTGTGAGAGAGCTGGGTAACGAGATTTTTCACACCATAAAGTGTTTAATACACTTGACGCTACTAATTACTATAAATAATAATACTTATCAAAAGTATGACACTTTATTATTATTATCTTATACTTTAAACGAGACGATCTTGTATATATATAATCGGAAATTTAGTATGCAGGGAGTTTTGGGGGAGAAAAATCGATCTATCTAGGTCTTATCCCTTGTAAACTGCGCATTTTTGAGCAATATATGTTTTTTTTTATTTCGTCGTGCAACAATATATCAATAATTTCGACTTCACGTCAGTCTGATCGGTAGCTTGGTTTGCGTAGCTACGTGTAATTTTTGCATTGTTTGGAAATTCGGAATGTGGTGGGTTCGAATCCCGATAAGATAAATATTTTTGTGATTCTTATTATTTCTTTTTCATTTAATTTTTTTCTTTTATTTTTCTTATTTTATCGTTCTACTAAAACGCCGAGCAAAGTTCGGTCTCCCAGGTACTTTTTATTATTACAGGTAACTGGTTTCGAACAACCTTACATGGTTGTTCGAAACCAGTTACGGATATTTTGGGCATCTGATCAACTCGCTCCATATGACTGTTAGGTAATTCATCTCAATGAAACAGGCGATTAAAAGTGGAAGCAACGACTTTGCCTCAATGACCTCAAATGTTGATCTGCCGTCTAAATTATACGACCAATACGGAATGGACCAAGTTGTAAATCTTATCCATTCTCGAATCCACTTGATTTGAATGACTTTTTTTGAATTTCACCAAAATCGGTCCAGACAGTCCAGGAGTTCAATTTCAAACGCACACAGAAAATTTGTATACTTATTGTTTATTGACAGAACTTTTAAACAAATTGATTTTTATAGTAATTTTATATTTTGGTGTTGCCTCTCCGTACAAGAGAAGTGGAAATCTATCCTACCTACCTATCTTCGAATAGGTCCTTTTAAATAAAAGTGAGGTTTCATACATGATTTTTTATCAAGTAAACAATTTTTCAGTAATCGGCCTCAAAAGTTCACCAGCTGGTCCCGCCCTGGCATTAGAGGCAGAAACTTGTTACTTTCCACGCTGATAGATCATGCTAAATACTCTTCAGGAAAATTCAAAAGTTATTGTCCGCTAGAAATCGGACGATAACTTTTGAAGTTAATTGACTAAAACCCTTGATAGTTGCGGAACCCTCCTTAGATATGTCCTGACATGCTCTTGGTTAGGTTATTATCCCTTCCGTACAGCTGCTGACAAATACGGTGTGACAATAAGGGTCAACATTGGTACCGCTACGGCGCTAGTGTCTATACAGACCACTATTGGGAGTGTAATAATACGGGAAATGGAAGGAAAACTTACAGTAACTTCAGTACGGCATAGCCCGGTGGTAGTTCACGAACTCGTACTCCTCCTCCTCAGTGAGCAGACACTCCTCGAAGCACCAGAGACCGGCGAGCGCGAGCAGAACGGTGTACGTCATGTAGTAGACCAGGTACACCAGGGCTGTGCCTAACATTTCGCTGGTCTAAAATATCTGTAACAAATTACTTTTTGTTTATTTTTTCTTTCTTTGTATATAAGTATATTGCTCAAAAATTATGTACGGGCTTGTTGCAAATCGTTTTTTTTAACTGTAAGGTTTACTATGTATAAAGAATAATACTAATTTATATGTTTCAATTTCAGATCGCAAGAATTATGATACGAGTACAAGTGTGTTGTTATACATTATAATTTTTGTACTTTGTACAAAAAATGTCTACCAAAATTTAGTGACATTTGCAGTGGCATTACCTAATATGGTAAATGTACTAGTGGCCCTGCCAAGACTAGCCAAGCAAAGCCCAAAGGCACTACCTACCTACTACCTTTTCTAGAAAAGCTTCGTCGACTTTTTGAACCCCCATAACTTGAGTTTGAATTATACCTAATTGTATCGAGCTATGACCTCTTGATTGTAAGTCCTTCTTGCGCTCGTATGGTGATGATAATAATACAGCAGCAATTCTTATACTCTCCATTATTGGTGCTTACCACAAATACGTATTACTATATGTAATGAGATATGCTTAACACAATATATACGTCTACACTATGTATAGCCTTTTGGCCAACTAAAATAAACTAACTTTAAAGATAGGCTTTACTTCATGACATCTGCCAATGTCAATAATGACATTGACAGTTACATCTTATTGATATATGTAACACTAATAAACGAAATTTTCGGAATATGTTCCCAGTAGTATACATATTAAACATATTATAAAGATTTAATTGCGTAGTTCTTGGACTTTAAATTTGTTTGATATCTAAAAACCCCTGATTTTGTCACTGACTCACTGATGATCATCAAAACCTATAGGGTACTTCCGAATGTCCTAGAAAACTCAAATTTGATATGTAAGCTAGTATTGGTACACAAACAACATTAAAATTGTGTATCTTGGATTTTTTATCCTCAAACTCCAAATAAGGTTTACTCATGGGTTTAAGATGTTTAACTTTCAAGTTCTAGATGAATCAACATTTAATTGCAGCTACAGCTGCTTTATACTGTAGAATAATGTTTGAATTTAATTTAAAAATAATTTATCGTACAATCCTAAACAGGAAGCTACATATTAATATTTTAAATGAAGTTTTAAACGTAATAGAATTTTTAATCATAGTTTAGATTTTTCTAGTAAATGACGAATTCGATACAGAAATGTCTGAAACAAAACCATATCAATTAATTAAATAGCCTACAATTACTAGCCAAAAACAGATTTGCGTCATGCCATGGTAAGTATTATATTAGCTTTTGACCGCGACTTCGCCCGACAAAATGTATACATAGTAAAAATGTTGCATTGTTTCGTTTACATTAGTATAATAATTTTACGCGTTACTGCATTACTGTTCGCGACTGCACACAATTACATAATAATCTTACAGTTTGTTATAAAAATTATGCGCCATAAAATATTGCAAATTCTTAAGGTCGTTGTAATAAAATCATTTGTAATAAAACCTAATTGTAATCTTAGACTAAGAACAAGGCACTTGATGTCTGCAACAGTAACAACCTTAAGGCCGCTGCCTCAAACCTCAGAGTAATAACTACAACAGGTCCGGCTATTAGGAAAAGACAGTGGCGTATTTACTGTAGGGGTCCATGGGGTCATGGCAGGCTAGGGCAGCAGGCTGCAAGGGACGGCAAAGTCGGCCCTCGCAATCTGCCGCCCAGGATTTTTTGGGTGCCTCGCCGCATCAGTCTAACCCGTGGTTTTTTCGGGCGCTATTAATTCTGTCAAGTTTTAATTTTACGTGACCCTTACGTTTCTCACCAAATAATAATTATAACTGTTTTGTTACTGCATCAACACGTAACGTGAACTTCCCATTTTCCTAAAGCATATTCTTCTGGTAGGCTTTAAGGGTGTAATTTAGTATGTAAAAAAGTTTGTTTTACTAAAAGTCACCTAGACACTCGGTAATCTTTGTTCCCCTCCCCTTCTGCCATCTCTACAGTTTATGAGGTAGAAACTTGGGCGATCCCTCGCTTTCATCGCTTCGGCGCTTTTCGCTTTAGTTGCCACTATGGCACAGAGTAAGGAAGCTTGGGACGCAGCCATGGTGCATAAAGAAGCGAGAGTCGCACCCGATGCGTCGTAGATGCTATGGGCTGGTATTTAGGTGCAAACCTAAATACGCTAAATAGGTTAACGCCATAAAATGGATCCGTGGGTGGCATCCGGGGGGTTGCCGCCCACTGAAGGATCGAGAGATGTAGGGTTATGTCAGCGGCGACTTGAAGGGAGATGGCAGCATCGCCGTCATCTATAAGTATATAATGATCGATGAGGCAATACGTCAGTGGCGTTGTGGTCATCACAATACTTCCCATCGCCTGACCAAAAGCGTGAAGGACTTCGGAGGGTTTTAGGTAGAAACTTGTAATTTTCCACGCTGAGATAACTTTTGAAGTAATTTGAAAAAAAAACCTACTGCGCATTGATAGTTACGGAAGCCTCCTAAGCCATGCCCTGACATGCTCTTGGTTAGGTTAGGTTATTATCCCTTTAGGAGTAGTACTAAATATTATAATTACACGTTGACATAGTACTTTTTATACATGTCTTTTTATTGTTGTTATTGCGTATTTTTAACAACAAAACCTTCTGCTTTTTGTTTCTTATGCTATCCGGTTTCTTATTTTTAAACAATTATTACCTAGGGAATCCCCTTTTCCATACAAATTGTTGTTGCGTCTTTAATAACAATAATTATACCTTTGACGTTTGTCTTTGAGCTGTTTTTTGCTGTTTTTGCTTGTTCTGTTTTTAAATATGGGTTATTATAATTATGAGAGAATGTAAAAACCTAATCGCTAATGCAATTTGATGACTGGACATAGGATAAGGAATGTGAGTCAAAGATTTCACAATAGAATCCAAAAAACTGCTATATACTTCATCGATGTCCTCTATTCCCACCTATTCTGTTGAGTAGTTCTGTCGGCAGAACTAATGGGATTTTTTTCACCATTAGTTCTGTTCACAGAACAAATGGGAATTGAATTCCCAGTAGTTATGTTCACGTCTCCATGCAGTTTGCTATCAATTATCAAGTACTGGCCACTTGAGGTAAGTATCTATTCTTTATTTGTTTCCTGATGACAACGTTATGAAATTAATGTTTCAAGGGTTTCAAGAGGGCAATCATATTAATCTTATATTGCAACTGGTTGTTGTTGTTTGTTCAATGATGAAGTTTAACATAATAACATAACAGACGCGGCCGCGGGCGCGTGATACGCGAAAATGGCTTCGAATATTACCGGCTCTCTAAATATCAAAATTTACAAACATTATGGAAATGTGCCATGTATAAGAAAATCAAATGCAGTGGAACAGTTACCACTTTCGAAGTAATTATTTTTTAAATAAGTTGTGGTATGGGCTTAGGCCCATACTTAGGTTCTTAGGTTTAGGAACTTCGGTTCACACACAAGGTTTTGTTTTATATTGACTGTATTTTTATTTTGTATTCTAGGATGAAAAGAAAATAGTTAAACATGTCGACCATGACACTACCTGCATTCCTGACACAAAGAAGCCATGTCCGTTATAATCCAGAAAAGTGTTGATGAAATGATGATAGGCAGTGAAACCATACCGTACAAGAAAACAGTGGCTGCTTTAAAAGACACGGGAATAGATCTCATTAAAGAGATACCCAGCTTCAACCAAATTAAGTCGTCAATTTACAGAAGGAGAAATAAATTAAATGGAGTTCAGAAAATGAGCTACCTAAATGACACTGTAAATGCAGTAGAAATACCTATGCCGTTTTCTAAATTTTTGTTGGCAGATTACAACGACGGGGGCGAGGGCGTCCGTATTATAATTGGAAACACTGAGGAAGCAAGGACTCTCTTACGCGAAAAAAAAATTTTCTTAGCAGACGGCACTTTCAAAATTTGCCCGGTACCTTTCAAAGATGTTTATACTATTCATGCAGATCTCAAAAGCTCTGAAGATACTATCAATGTGATGCCTCTAATGCACTTCTATGCCTATGCACTTGTTAGTCACAAAGCCAAAAAAGCCTATACCACACTTTTCAGTCTAATAAAAACACAGATTCCAGATTGGAAACCTTACACTTTCATTACTGATTTCGAGGAAGCCGCCATTCAAGCCATTGTATGTAATGTTTTCCCAAATGCCGATCATCAGGGATGTTACTATCATTTCTCAAAGAAACTGGAGAAAATCAAAGTAATTGAGCATTAAAAACAAACGCAAGAGAAGAATCGTTCTTCCACTATTGCCCGAAGAACGTGTTATGGAAGGATGGGAATATGTAAAATCCCAAGTTCTGGATTTTAGTGACAGGTGCGTCTTGGATAAGTTTATGAAATATATGAGTTTCTGGATGAAACCTAGGCGCATCAAGTCATGGACTGCCTTTGGTCGGCGCCATCGCACAACTAATGTTGTTGAGGGCTGGCATCGTGCCATTAACGGCACGTTCAAAACCAGGCCAGCGACTGTTTATCAGTTCCTGAAAAACATAGAAGAAGATGCATCGATTTTTTTCTGTTAAAGCCATCCAAATGGCAAATTTCAAGAAAAAAGCCAAACGAAGGACAAATCTGCAGGTCGAAAACGACGCGATGATCAGAGTGTACCAAATGCAATTACTCAACGGTGACATTGGGATACCTTTGTTTTTAGAGAAACTACGTTAATATTTTTTTTATCCTTTATGATATGTTTGTTATAAGAGAAACTGCATTATTACATATTTGTGAAAGTAAATTGTTTACGTTCACTAGTCTTATCTATCGACCGAACTACGTAACAGAACAGTTGGGAATATTTGAGATTGAAGCAGGGTGTAATGCATAGTCTTATAAATCACAGTACTAATGGTAAAAAAAAACCCATTAGTTCTGCCGACAGAACTACTCAACAGAACAGGTGGGAATAGAGGATCGATGTTACCTGTCTTTTTACCCGACTACGGCGAAGCCAAAAGGAAGGGTAATTATTTTGCAGCAATATATGTATGTATGTATTCTTGATCCGTCGTAGTGACTAAACTACTGAACCGATTTTAATGTATGAGGTGTCAATATATTCGTAGTGATTGTCCGGGTGACATTGGCTATATAGTTAACGTAGTCAGGCTATAGTTTTTATTTTTAAATCTTATGTAGGTACTCCGTTCAGAGCTTAATTAATCTAAACGTAAACAAATAAAAATGGCGCCATAAATGATATAATGCTACCAATTTAAAATGTCACTTATTAACAGTGCACTAAATATATGTAATGGCACATTAATTTGTACAATTAAATATTTTCGTTTAAAAAAAAATATATATATATATATATTAAATGAAAATATTTAATTTAATTTGTAGTTTTTCGGTCGAAGAGATTCCGGGTGATTTAGTACGAGCTTAAGCCTACGTTTCCACGATCGGTTTTTTCCGACGGCGCGGCGTTTGTAAAAACAGCACAAACGCAGACGAAAAACACTGCTCGTGTGACGTGTAGTATTGAATCTAAAAGACATATTGACAAACATCAAAAAAAAAGCTTAGGCCTTTTCATCCGTTATAACAGTATTCTTCTAGTTAGTTTTTAAAATAAATAAAAATAAAAATATCTTTACTAAACACACAAGGGACATGACACAGCCAAATTTTAACAAAAAACAAGTAAATTATACACTAACGCACTATATCATTCAAAGAATACGAAAAGAGACAGTTTTAAAAACACAGCTGATTAAGGCTATGCAATGCCCACACCATGTGTTTAAAGGGATGCCACTCAGGCTTCGACCGCGGCAAGCCGTGGCGCCTGATCTTCCGTGACCCCCTTGTAAGTTCGCGATCTCACGACGGCACACAATCATAATTATTGAGTTACAAAAATAAAAAAGGTACAAAAAAATAAATAAAAATAAAACACAACGCATATATACATATAATAGTATAGATACGATACTAATTACATTGTTATTATCGCTTCAAGCTGTTTATCTCACGGCGCACATAGTCACCGCACACAATCAGTCAGTCGGCGCAGAGACGCGTTCAGCGCTCCTGCCTCGACACGCGCGGCACGACAACGACGCTCGATATAATATAATATTATATAATTGAAAATATCATGATTGCGAGTAATAATAAGATGAAATAATATTTTTAGTAAATATAAACACAATCATATAATAATAAGTTTTTCTGTCGCGACCACTAAAAAACGGTAGTGGGAACGTACAGTCATGATACTATTTCAATGTATATAAATATTTTGTCATGTCAATATTTTGCCGGAACCAATTTTTCTGAAGACATTTTTTATGCAAACCATAAAGAGTATCGTTTTGACAAGTGACCGACGTCATTAACTGACAAATTTAAAAAAATATTTATCACGCTGTACCTCTTTAACAGAACTCTAAGCTGAGCAAAAAAAAACATATTTTCTCCTTCATGCTTATTGTGAAGTAATAAATGTAGTATTTAGAATGTGTAATCTTTATTCATTTTCCATTTGTAAACTAACAATGTTGCTACCATTAATATATGTCAATACTCAAAAGCTTATTCGCATAATTTTCGTATTAGGTTTATAATTATTTACCTATCATTATATTATGATCAGTAAATAATTGTGTGATATTAAGTTACTCGTGTAATAAATAATAATTGTCAGTTACAGCTAACGGATGTACTGCGACAAAAAACTGCAGTCGCGTACAAAAACGTCCATTAAGGCAGCCACAGACGAGAGGCCGATCGTTTCAGTTAGAACTGACGCCTGAACGGATTCGAGCCCATACACGGAAAAAATCGCATCCGACCCAACTGACGTCAGTTCGGCCTGAACGGATTCGAGCACACACACGACACGATTTTGCATCCGTTCAGGCCGAACTGAAGGCAGACCGGAGCATGTATGGGCCCCTTTACAGGTTCAAGTGTTACGTACGTTACGTCACGTATCATTGTAATATATTTGAAATGAAACTTGACTAATACAGCAGAAACCCACGGTTTTACTCGTCTATTTCGTATATTATCTATATGAGTTTAATAATAATTTAATACGAATTATCGCAATTTCAATATTATCTAGATTCTAAAGTGAGTCTAACTGGTCTAGTCTTGCCCGCGGCTCCGATCGCGTTAATACAGTATCACACGGGAGCACTGTACTTTTTCGGGGATGAACGGTAGCCAAATTTCATCAAAATCTGTTCAGTAGCTTTTTCGTGAAAGAATAATAAATAACAAACATCCATCCTGGATCCTTCCTTCTCACAAACTTTCATATTTATAATAGTAGTAGGATATCGTTACGTAGGAGAGCCTTCTTCCGAGAGCACTAATGGGCCGGCGCGACCTGAAGACAACGGCCTTAAAGAAAACCGCCGTTGTGTTCGGACAGTAGGTACTGAAAGGGTGGTTGGTAGTTTCAAAGACGGGGAACTCCTCTGCAGTTGCGGGTGTTCATAGCTGGCGGTAATCGCTTAACATCAGGCGGTCACTCTGCTATTTCCCGTCCATTTCATTAAAAAAACAGAGTTTACTATGATCTTGAAAATGTCAGCACCTAAACAAAAACTTTCCCTACAATTTACAAACTCGAATACTGCCTCGAAGCAGGCTTCGCAATATCCAAGAATCGTTATCTAGCCCGTTAGGTCTTAGATAGTAATTTAAATTGTTTACCGTTACTATGTATTGAACTCTGGAGATTGATCCACTTACTACACTGTACATAATATTTTTCTGATGTAGGTTTAATTTAAACAAATGGACATAATAATTTAAGATTGCAGAAGTTAACAGTGTTTGTTAACGTAATTGAACAACTTACAATAACATAAACTAATATTATAAATAGGAAGGAAATTGTTTGGAACAATTTTGATTAGATTTGGCGCACGTATAGATAAGACCACGGAGTACATAGCCTACTTTTTATGGCGGCAAAATGTACGGCTCCCGTCGGATTTCCTTTTGCGCTGACGAAGTCGCGACTCGCGAGCAACATCTAATGTGAAATATATGAATAATTAGTTTGTTGCTCGTTAAATAGGCGACATTAAAATTGTTTACATTCAGATGAAATAAAACCTGAATGGAGTATATCTAAGATAAATGGGGCTGATGATGATGAAACTCATGACCTCAAGGAATCCAGCGTCAATTTGATGTGGTGCAATGGTCGTCCGGTGTGTGTCGCAAACGGTGCCTTTCTAGAAATATATGAATTAAGTTAACGGAACAACATTTGTAGCGCGCCGTAGGAGAAGCTAAGAGATTCGATGCGAATAATATAAAAAGTAGTTAACTCGCCAGTTCGCCACTTCTTTTAAATGCGTTATATCCTTATCCAATGAATGAGGGACCCACGTCTGCAGTCGTTGCTTTCACTTCCATTGTGTTTAAATATTTTGAGGTGTTCTAGTATAAAGAAAAACTATCTGGGTAACAGAGCTTTGCTCGTTATTCTGATGAATAATTCCGAATTTTTTTAACAAAGCAAAAATTATACATACGCATTACCAAACTGCCAATCGGACTGACATAATTGATATATTGTTGCACGACGAAAGAAAAAAACATGTTAAATAACTTAAAAATGCGCAGTTTCGCGGGGATACTACCTAGCTAGATATATTTTCCTCCCCCAAAACTCCCCGCATTTCATACTAATACTTGCAGCCGTTTTCGAGAAACCAATCATAAATAAAATACAATATCTATTTATCTTCCAATTTTCTTTTTTTTTCAATAGGGATATAGGGATCAATTGCTACTGAAAACCACCCATCCTCGGAGCATAATGTATATGTATACAACACAAAACGTATTTTAACTATGTTTCAGTAACAAATATTTACAACTACAAGGAGCATTACATATTATTTTCGCATCATTAGTG
This sequence comes from Phengaris arion, assembly GCA_963565745.1. Classification (NCBI taxonomy): domain Eukaryota; kingdom Metazoa; phylum Arthropoda; class Insecta; order Lepidoptera; family Lycaenidae; genus Phengaris; species Phengaris arion. The sequence goes on along the minus strand of OY751439.1, from coordinate 3,903,350 downwards.
GAACAAGGCCGTCTGATCGCGGCATTTCGTGTGTCACTCACTACTATAACCACTTAACGTATTCACACTAAAATTAGAGTCGGGCTCGATAAATATTGCGACAGACATTTTTACACCCCACTACTGCCCACTACTGCCTCCGACGCGAGAACGTACAAACTAACAATATTCGCAATTATTGAGACATCCGCAATTCCTTGGCTAAACTGGAATGAGACAATGGATTTAACGTTATTTCTTCACATTGCTGGCAATAACGAGATAAATCTACGTTATTTGGCTCATGTTTTGTCGGCTACTGAAAAGTTAAAAATGTTTAACGCGAAAACTAAACACGTCACAATTTGCCATTTTAATTTATTTACTCGAAGTCAATGGTCTTATAGTAGCTGACATTTTTAAGAAACATATTTTTTTTCCGTCGTGTCCAGGTCTGCGGTTCTGACAGACGGTAAAAAATCGGAATAAAAAGTATTGCAGTACTATGTCGTTTTGCGCCTGAGGCGTAAAAAAGACATTAGGTAGTCGGATTCTTTAGCGGCACCATTATGGTGGAAATATTATGATCAGAGTTAACAGTTTATCAGCTATCCATTTTATATCACGCCTTTTACTGTCTTATATTTCCAACTTTAAAAAAAATATTGATAGAAAAGACGATAGACAGGTCAGTTAAGGGAGAGTGATTGTGTTGATTAAAATAAAATAGGCCAAAGGGGTTAAAATCAACAACCAATCAAATTCCGTTAAAGGGGGTAAAACCAACAAACGATCAAACTCCTTGAAAGGGGGTAAAACCGACAAACGATTAGTGGGGGTTGAAAGTGAGTGTGCATTGGTGTCGCAACCATCGACCTTGACCAACTGTGACCGCGTGGTCGACGACCGCACCTGCTCGCGCTCACGTGGTCACTATCAGCATCACTTTTTCTTTTTTGTTGTTCAAGGTCACGGTCGAGTTCTTCTATGTTTTGTTTTTCATTGGCAATAATAAAACAGTATGTATCTAGTATCTACTATTGTAATTCTTCTTCTTTTCTACTAATACTGATCTTTAAAAAAATATTGTAAATAATTATTATCACTATCTAGTATAAAACAAATTGGCTTTTTCTGTCTGTCCCTATGTATGCTTAAAACTACGCAACGGATTTTGATGCGGGTTTTTTTAATAGATAGAGTGATTCAAGAGGAAGTTTTATATGTATATAACATGCACAATATCGTAGAGAAACACTGAACATTTTAGAGGTTTATAATGTCGGAAACACATTTTTTGCGCTTATATTCGTAACGCTGGCTGAACCCTACGAGAGAGATCAAAATAATGTACTACGGTATTGTACACCTTAAATAGGCCTACAAAAAAGTCCACAATGGTATATGTCTATCTCTTAGGAATAAACCACAATAACCATTTATCCTTTACATTTTACGAGAAATAATGGCTTATTTACGAAGCGATTTTAATCAATACAGCATTAATCATTATCCAATTAAGTACCTTAAATACATTGTGCATTTAATATGAATCAAGTATTTTTCTCCAAGAACACTATTCCACGCGGGCGAAGCCGCAGGCAAAATCTAGTTATCCCAGTAATAACACACAGGACTCCTTACACTATTTCCACAGTCATCATTATGACTTTGTCGAAACCGGTCGTGTATTATATTAAAATTAATGTAAAATACTTATTAAAGTGGAAATAGTGCAAGAAGTCCTGTGTTTTATTACTGTGAAACATGAATTTCCACTAAGAACATACAGTACAATCAATAACAAATCTAGTTATAATAGAAAATAGTGTTTCAGAAATTAACTTAACAATACTGGTCCTTAAATCACCAGAAAATATATTTTGAAATAATACATTTTCACACTTTTATCCGTTTATATTGTTGTACTCATTATGATAAGTAGTATTTCATTTAATTATTAACTTAATCTAGTGAGATTGCGTTACTAACTAAAATGAAACATTTATTTATGACAACACGACACTATGCCTTAGTATTTAAATGCAAGATGTCGGCATCGGTTGTCGCAGATTCCGAAAACTCGTTTTCGAATGGCCTTCGCCCAGAACCCAAAGCTATGGTCGGGGCAAATATATTTTTATGGTGGGTAAATGATGGATGGCATCATATATCGTCACCTATCTTTATAAATTTTATATGATACGCAATTATTGAAATCTTACATTATGTATGGTATCTATTTCAATAGGTTCAAGTCGTGATAGTGAAATCATCTATCCTACTTCCTACTAATAATAGGTCTTTACCTATGAAATTACCGTTCTGCAGTACTGGCCATATCGAATCAAAATAATTTTTGTTTGGCTAAGAATTCTAATTTGAAATTAATTTTATTTTAAAAACATGGAATTCTTTTTCCAAAAGTAGTCATTTGTTTATTGATTAGTGTTAGATTTTCATCGCATTTCAATCTTTTTCGTCATCATGGATACGTTAAAAATTCGAGTAATTATGGAATATTAGTACCGTCGTGGCAGCAACGCGGCACAAGCGGCACCCAACATCAACGACGTTTACGGAGCAAACACTACAAACCAACGCACCACCTGTTATTGGTTTGCTCGCTTCCGTTCTGGAAAATGCGTCGACCTGAAAAATGAACCTCGCGGTCGTCCGAAGACTTTGGTCGACAATGACGAATTAAAGGCGATTGTGGAAGCTGATGATACACAATCTACGGCTTAATTAGCAGCAGCTTTCGACGTTAGCGTCAAAACAATATTGGTCCATTTGCGTCAAATTGGCAAGGTAAAAAAGCTTGACAAATGGGTGCCCCACGAACTCAATGATCGCCAGCGCGAAGTACGCGTCGAGACGTGCCTTGCACTGACAGACACACAAATGTAGGAATTTTTAACCGCATTGTTACTTGCGATGAAAAATGGATTCTATTTGATAACCGCAAGCGCTCAGCAAGTTGGTTGGATCCTGGTTCAGCACCTAAACAATTCCCTAAACGAAAACTTACCCCTAGAAAAGTGATGGTCACTGCTTGGTGGTCTAGCGCCGGTGTGATTCATCACAGCTTCTTACCAAACGGGGTGAGCATTACTGCAGATATGTACTGTGAAGAACTGAGCACAATGATGGAGAAGCTGGCACATCTCCAACCAGCCTTGGTCAATCGCTCGTCTCCGCTGCTCCTGCACGACAACGCGCGACCTCATACTGCACAGCAGACGGTCTCCAAGTTGCAAGAACTGGGGTTGGAAGCTCGCCGTCATTTCTTTTATTATCAATTTATTACTCACCAGACCTTGCGCCTACAGACTACTACTTTTTCCAGAATTTGGATAACATCTTGGCGGGAAAAAAATTCAATAACCGAGAGGCGGTACAAAATGCCTTTGAAGAATTTGTTGCCTCCCGTACAGCTGATTTCCTTAAGAATATAATATAATAATCAATTAACTGCCAATGCGTTGGCAAAGATGCATTGATTGCATGGGTGATTACTTCGATTAATACAAATAAAAAATACATGAAAAAAATTCGTTTAAATTTTTTCATACAAAACGGCAAATTCATAGGTAAAGACCTAATATTATAAATGTTTAAGTTTGTGAGAATGGATGGATGTTTGTTACTCTTTCACGCAAAAACTACTGAACGGATTTCGATAAAATTTGGTATGGTAGTATTTTAGGCTCTGGATTAAAACATAGGCTACTTTTTATCCCGAAAAAGTATAGTGTTCCCGAGGGAACTGTATTTAGGCAACAGCTAGTACTAATATAATAAAGAGGAAAGGTTTGTTTGCATTGAGCAGGCTCCGAAACTACTAAATCGATGTTGATGAAATTTGGAACTGATATAGAATTGACCACGTGGACGGACATAGGTTAGGACTTTCATATGGATCTATGAAAGTCTACTGTCGTCTGTCAATAAGGAGATAATTTTAGGGTTGTCGCATGTCCAGTGCTAACGGTAGATATTGACATGAACATTTTATCAACCTTCGTGACAGCTGTGGTGTACATAACTACCTTCAACGGTACCACACCCACAATGCTTTTGAAACGAATCCCAAATTGCCCAACCCCATCTTGCGGTGACCGTGGTGGTACCAAGGCCAGACAGCAAGTCTTGTGTAAGACGTTTATTTTTTATGTGAATTTTATTAACAATTGTGTGAAATTTTAATGCTTTTTTATTTACATTTCCTTCCCAAAGTCGACCTTTGTTTGAATTGGCTATTTACTTTCGTGTCATTGCTACGTTGTGAATTGACCAAGTCATTTGTATAATTTTTGATAATACAATCAATTAAAACATACATTTTTCAATGTCCAATCATCCATCACCTTCTTCTTTTATGTATAAAAATGGATTTAAATTCCAATGTCTCGCTAAAACTCGAGAACGGCTGCACCGATATGGCTAATTATGGTCTTAAAATAATTGTGGTAATTCAGGGAAGTGTTATGTATTGGAACCATTGCGGGGAAAATACTAAAATACGACGATTTAATTTTTGCTTTGAAAATTTGTCACTTGACATTCAAATATTTAGACGGGTGCCAGAGCAAAACTATTAGGTTTCCTTGTTGTACTATGAAATATTCATATATCTCTCGTACAAAAACCCCAAGCACACTGTCACAGTTTCCACGATGACAATTGTTGTGCAGCAATATTAATCGATTACCTACTTATCAACTAGATGTTACCTGTGACTTCGCACGCGCAAAAGGAAATCACGCGGGAATCAGACATTTTTCCGCAATAAAAAGTAACCTTTGTCCTTCCTCGTGACCTTCATTATATCTGTGCCAAATTTCATCAAAATCGGTCCAGTAGGTAGGTAGCTTCGGAGCCTATTCAATGCAAACAAACAAACATAAAAACAAACAAATATTTCCTCTTTATTATATTAGCATAGACAAGTACTACACTATTTATTGGCAATATCATGAAATACCCCCATTAAAAATATAAAAAAAACCGGCCAAATACGAGTCGGGACTCGCTCAAGTATGGTTCCGTATGGTAGGCCATAATACATAATTATATTTTACATGTTCACTAATTATTTAGTTATTTCAAAGTTTAACAAGTATGCGCATTTTACAAATGAAGTATCTCTAATTCCTGAACTAACAAAGTTTAGTTAAAAAGTGAATAAAGTTCAATTTTGTATCGCTATCTTAAAAAATGCAGCACCGCGTGCCGTTTTGTTGTGAGCTGACCCTAAGGGTTCAATTACATTAATTTTGGTATAATGCCGCACTTTTTCGACGGTGATCCAAATTTTAACTTTATTTACTAGACCAAAACATACACGTTTCATTGCAAGATCGGTGCCGCGCTGCGCAGCGCGGCTCAGCTAGCATTTCGAACTCTTGCAATGAAACGTGTATGTTTTGTGTAATAAATAAAGTTCAATTTACACCGTGTTGAAGAACGGCCGAATATAAAAGTGTGCGCCGCGTCGCGTCTTGCTGTGAACTGTCGATGAGATCAAAGATCTATCTAGTAGACGGTCTACTAGTTTGTACTAGCGGCCATAACAACTAAAGAATTCGATCGACTGAATTTCTACATTACGCACCCGTGAATACCTAGTCGCTGGTTTCGTATATTATCGTACATTATATTGGGATTATTACAATATTTTAGTTGTTTATAAGTCGCCAATTAATGTATTGCATTATATATTTAATTGTGGCATTGAATTACAAACAGCCGCTTGAAATTGACGTTGTGTTAAATTGTACAAGCGTTGGCAATTGTTAACGATTTTCAACACAAAGCGTGGTACTATAGGAGGTAATAACATCTATGACCGCTTCACACCACGTCAATATGGCCCCGTGTTAACTGCTAAGTACTCGAAGAACTTCTGGCTCTTGTCGCGGTTCGTGCGTCGTCGACACAACTATTACATACGAATTGGTCGCGAATCGTGCGTTTTTGAGCATAGGCCAACTTGATAAGATAAGGTATAATAAATATCTACCCTCATCTGGGTATGCTTAATTTTAAACTTTATTTTCTTTGCTATAAAACACAGTTTCGCTTCAGACAACCGCCGCCGCTCACACTGTTCACGGCCGCCGATGGCATCTACGGTCGCTAGCGGCCATCAGCGGCCGTGAGCGATTTCAGGTATCCGTCAAGTATGTATTACTCCTTAACTTTCTCAGTGTGCTAGGTTATAATAATTATTGTGAAGTCATCAACATATAAGCCCCCGTAGGACTGCTGACGATGACTACAAACCAAAAAAAAGAAACTTTGTTGTCTTAAATGATAAATATAAAAAAAATGAAAATTCAGGCTCCAAGCTCGTATTATAAGAAATATAGTGAACATAAAATATATCCTGAATTTAGGTCATATGAAACTTATTTTTATACTTTATTAATTATTTAATTTACATACATTTAATATTTTTTTAATATGTAGTTTAAAAAATAAAGATTATATAGTGATGTAGGTAGTAATTAGTAAATGAATATTAAATAAAAAAGTGTGTGTCAGCTCCGACGCACGACTGGAGTTCACTCTAAAAAGTAAAACACAAAAAAATTCGTTCAGTAGACATTTTACATCTCATATTTTTTTCATACCGGGGGCCTTATATGAAAATCGATTCTTAAGGAGTAAACTCCAAAAAGAAACTTATTTTATGCAAGGAGCAAAACTCACGAAATAACGTACCTACCAACATGAAGCTGTGGCCTTTGGTACCAACCACAAGGCCACAGCTTCTTGTTAGTAGTAAGTAAGTTAGTAGTCTTCTAATAAGGTGTACCACGAATGTCGAAATTCTAATAAGGTATACCAATACCTTAATAGAATTGTTAGTGCGGACATCTCATCCCGAGGAGGCTCTCTCGTGTTGAAATATTTCGAAACGAATCAACTCGTACGAGAAGTTTCAAGGTTCGAGTTACGAAATACATCTTATTAATGTCTATATCGATATTGCTCGTAACTCTGTTATTGTTATTGCTGTCACTGCAACATTTAAAATTAGCCATTTTTTATATATTTTGTAATTACATGACGTATCGGCGCGATATCGGAAATTGATTATTATTTTTTAAAACTAATTCAATTTGATGGTATTTTTATCTAGATTTTATAACTAATATTGCTTTTGTCGTCGTCGTTCGCCGTTTAGGTCGTTCATAAATTACAGTTTGGAAGTTTTTTCAGTCTTCGTAAGATACTTTATTTTTACCATTAGTTTTACTTGTCTAATGATTATGCTAGATATCTGCTGCGAACAGGAAGTGTTAACTCCTGTAATACAAATATATTTGGAGTCCAATATACAAATAACAGCTATCCTTCTTCTAGGCAAATTATATAGCTTTTTTTTCAGAATAATATACAAGACAAGTCTAAAAAAACTAGGTGTTAGTCGAGCAGACTTAAAATATTATTTGTTATCAAAATAACTCACACTACACATGCGTTAATAATAATAATGGAAATTTATTAATTTAATATTTTTACTAATTTAATACATTTTTTAAGCATTATTAAAAAAATATAGTGCTATACGAGGAGTATAGCACTATATTTTTTTAATAATGCTCCTCTGTATAAACTATAATTGTGCCAAATTTTATACTCCTTCGTTCGTATAATTTTCGTTAAAAAATTTTTGCTTCACGTATTAATATTAATATACTTTAAACGAGACAATATTGTATATATATAATCGTAATCTCTGCAACGGCTGCGAGTATTTACATGAAATTTAGTATTCAAGGAGTTAAAAGTTGTATGCAAGGGGGAGAAAAATCAGTCTAGCTAGGTATTATTCCTGCGCAATTTTATAACTGCGCATTTTTAAGTTATATTTATTATGTTTTTTCTTTCGTTTCGTTATGCAACAATATATCAATAATTTAGACTCTATAATATCAGAGCGATTGGCAGCTTGGTTAATTATCGACTTGTTAGGAAATTCGGAATGTGGTAGGTTAAAATTTAAATTTTTAAATATTTTTGTGATTCTTTTTTTTATCTACTAGAACTCCGAGCGAAGCTCGGTTACCCATGTACTATAAATATTATATGATAGTAATGAGCCACTAGTACTTAAATTAACGACTATAAATATTTTCGCGACACTGTTTCGGGATAAAATGTTTATCTGTTAGACACGAAAATCAGTTTGTCGCTTAGACTATAGTCTGAGCTTTCATGATTTTCATACATTTGACATATGATTACGGTGACTATACGAATACTTTGTCGCATAATGTTCATGCTTGCGCTAATGGTGAGTGTACTTACGACCTAACCCTGTTCGCATACTAGTGCGAAGGAAATGAGGCAAGCTTCATTATCATCAGCCTAGTATGGTAACAGTACATAGGACATGGTATTTGGTGTCACCAGGCCAGAACATTTCATAGATAAACCACAAAATATTTGAGCGGAAACACACAATATTTTATTTAACAATTGAAGTAAGAAACTGTAATTTAAATGTTAAAGTTGCATAACTGATTTGACCGTATTTTTAATAAGAGGAACTTTTAATAACGGCATTTTTATATCAATACTAGTTGACCCGACATACGTTGCAGAACAACATATGTCGGGTCTTAACTTTGAACTGAATCAATAAATAATCACACCTACAACCCACATCTACATCTACCGATGCCGTTCAAAATAATTTTCCTGAAGTGTTTTTAGCGTGACATATCAGCATGGAAAGTAACAGATTTCTATATTTTATGAATTAGAGATAGAAATCTTTTGTTTAAAAATGGCATGGAGGAACTTATGAACCATTTTGGAGGCCGATTACTTAAATGTCATGTATGAACACTTGCCTTTACTTAAGAAAAACCTACTCGACGACACCCCACAGGCCACACATGGATTCACATGTATGGAGGGAGGGAGGCCGCCCATAAATACAAAATAATAATTATTTTATGATGCAAAAAATGAAATGCATACACATTCTGTCACTTTAACAAATTTCATCCAATAATGTTCATAATTACAGAAGTTAGAAGGGCGGACATACAGACAGACGGGATGGACAGAGCGAAACTATAAGGATTCCCTATAGTACTATGGAACCCTGAAAAAGATCAAATGAAACAAATTTTCAGTTACAAAAACTTAAAATTGTTTTCAGCGATCCTGACTTTAGAGAAGGCTGTAAACTGCGAACAACCATTTATAAAATGGTTCTTACGTAATTACGTATCCCACATCCCACACCAGAAGAACCTCGACGATAGTTTTGCAGGAGTTAAAATCGATACTGCTGTTGCGTACGTAAATAAAGCTTGTTTTGGTGTGGCTAGTGACGTAATTAAACTTATTATATATGATGTTAAGATTACGAACTTTCGTCTGAATACTGTCAGCCCGATATCCCGGCTAATAAAAACGGGATTCCTTCAGGATCTTTAAACATACTACTTACTTAAAGTTAAATGATATTAGCCCTAGGTACATTGACTCACGTAATATTCTTAGAGCAATTAGAGCTCTTGCAATCTTAGGGTCAGTTTACACCGCGACGATACGGGACGTACGCGGCGCTGAATTTTTAAGAGAGCTATTCAAAATTGAACTTTATTCACTACACAAAGAGTTTTATATGACATCAGTCATACATTGCACATACGCTGTGCAGCGCGGTGCAACTCGACATTCGAACTCTTACAATGAAATGTGTATCTTCTTTTGTAACGAGTTAAGTTCAATTTTGAATAGCTATCTTAAAAATGCATCTCCATGTCACAAACGTTTCGTTTCGGTGTGAATCGACCCTTAGTCCTTACGCGAAAAAATTGCCCACTTCTAATCTTTAAATTCAATCGATCCGACTAACGTGTTCAGACCACGGTTTCGCTATTACAAGCGCAGATTAGTTTTATTCAGCGATAGAGAACTGATCCACCAAGCACAGAAAAAACGGAAAGACTTTAACCCTTATATTATATTTAATTGTTTTTAAATACCTACCTAAAATCTACGTACCTATCTCACATCCATTACCCGGGATTCATTAAAATATAATTAGCCGGCGAGGGCCGCCTGACAGATGCGAAACGTGATAATTGTTTACTAGCGTGGCGATGCGTTACGTCTCCACCCTAACAAGACGATTGGACTGTACTGTGTCGGACATTACATGTTTTACTTCACATCTGGCAGGCTACGGACCCAACTGTCCCCAACGACTGAACAATCGCAACTGAAAAGTCGTGGAGTCTTGTGGCGAAACAAATCAAAGTCAAGGTTTACTCACCCCAAGGTTGCTTGGTGCGCAAGGTATCAGGCAGCGCGGCCGAGTCGCGACTGAGCGCAGGCGGCCGCGGCGCGGCGGTGGCGCAATGTATGTCCTAACAAGTAACAGCGAATGTCCGATACTAAAGGTCACTTTCAGGAGGATTTTTTAAGGTGGAGTATACCAGGGAACGAGTAGATCCCATCACCAGATGAGTTGCATGTCCCGGTCTGTAAAACCCCTAACCCCCTTAGAACACCGATAATCTTACTCCGTACTGTTCGTAGAAGATTTCAGAATGATCCATCGGTTTGATTAAAAATATACTATCCAAAGATCTCTTATTGACAACAATATTTGGCACATCTTCCTAATAAAAATAAAATATACCGACATGAATTGTAATTTAAACAGGTAGAGAACATCAAATACTACTTATAAATTAAAAAAAGTAATAAAATAACGTTTGTGTGCTAAAGTTTATTAAAAAGTAAATGATTTTGTGAACGATTGCACACCTTGGGAATAAGATATAGCCCCCTTTTAAGGCTGTCTCTATGTACTTGTGTGCTATTTGACTTTTTGTTATAAAAAAACTTAGGCCTTTTCATCCGTTATTCGATGATTTATATAGGATTCTCCGAGCGAAGTAACCACTCTTGAAATACTGTAGTGCCTGGGACAGTTGGTTTTTGAATTTCGTATGGTTGCCCAAGCACCATTGTGAGTCAGTCCAGAGGAATGACCGGTCAATACGTCTGGGGCCAACCATGTGCGGGTTTCCTCACGATGTTTTCATTCACCGTTAGAGCTTCCGTATAATGTACTTGAGATCTGAAATGTCTCAGTGGTACACGCCACAACCTGGGAATCGAACCTGCACTCTCCCGAGTGCAAATCAACAACGGTCTACCCACTAGGCCACGGAGATCTTTTTTCTTATATTAATCATACTAATATCCATATAAGTTTATTGTTGTGTTAATTTTCTTTCTCATGTTTATTGTTTACTTTCTTTTAGTTTGTAAATATTATGAAGCAGCAAGTCATATTATTGTGTAACTGTTATATTATTTTAATGTTTGTGAATAAATAAATTACATATAATCTGTGTAAAATATATATTTCTTTTAAAATAACTAATTTCCATGTTTGTGCTATAAGCTGGCCCCGTGTGAGAATCGTACGCCGGTTCTTCTCGGCGGTTTACGGTTGAACCGCTTGTAGCTAATCCTGTTGATTTTATGAAAAAAAAGCTTGTTAAGTTTCATTTGTTTTTTTTTTATTTCATTTAATTAAAACTATTGTCAAACCAAAGACGGCCCCTGTGGCTCAGTGGTTAGCGCGTATATTTTAATAGTCAAGCAGTGTTTCCAAATCTCAAAAATATTTCTATAAAGTCGATCGCAATAATTAAATTTAAAACACCCCCAATTTTTTGTATGATACTATAAACACTACATAAATATATATTGATAATGTTAAACGAGTAATACATATTAATGTCCTGTAATATTAATCTGTCCTCACATACATACATTAAAATATACTTCCAAAAGTTTTTTCTACAGGTCATCTTTTCAAATCGCTTGTCGATATAACAGTTCAATAGCTTAGTTTATATAAAACCAAAAAAATAAAAATCCCTAAAATTAACGCAAAAAGTCCTTCCCCCCTAGAGAACTCTCTGGAGAGATTTTTTCCCCCTAAATTTAGGGGTTTGCTTTATGTTGGCAGCACTGTATTAAGCTCAAAATAAGTACACAAAAGTCGCGGTCCATTGTGGCCCATAAGCGGAGCTGGTCGCAGCCGCAGTCTGAATATTATTATTTAAAATCGAACAAATTATAGTATTTTGTAATTCAATATGCAATTCATTTAATTTTGATCGATAGAAAGAGATCTGAAGTGGGGATGAAAAATATGTTTACATTCTACCCCAACATGTGAGTTATCGTTGAATAGGCATTCTCAAATAAGGGCAAGGTTTCATACATGTTTTTTTTTACAAAGTCGACCATTTTCGAGTAATCGGCCTCCAAAGTGGTTTGTAAGTTGGTCCCCTCCCCTTGGCATTTCTTAACTATAGGAGAGAGAAACTCGCACTATGCTGATAGATCATGCTCAAAACTCTTTAGGAAAATTATTTTGAGCGAAATCGGACATCTTTTGAAGTAATTGAAAGAAAACCTATTACGCGTTGATAGTTACGGAACGAACGAAACGAAAATGTAGGTTATTTTTAATATCCTTTGTAGTCAATTTAACAATAAATTTATAGCACAGTTTATTTTCTATTCTTGAAGAATTCAAAATTATTTTTAAAATCATTTAAAATCGTACTTACGAGGGCGGGTCAATAAGTCCGTGACTTTTGGAATAAAACACAGATTTTTTGATAAATAAATCATTTTATTTTTCAACGTAGTCCCCCTTGAGCTCTATACACTTTGTCCAACGCTTCTCCAATTTTTTTATCCCTTCCAAAAAATATGATTTGTCGAGGTCCTCAAAATAGGCCTTTGTTTGCGAGATGACTTCATCATTGGAGTCAAATCTTTTTCCACCGAGCCATTTTTTCAGGTTTGGGAACAAGAAGTAGTCACTCGGAGCCACATCTTGAGAATAGGGTAGATGTGGGAGCAATTCATAGCCCAATTCATGGATTTTTGCCATGGCAACTGCACATGTGTGCACCCTTGCATTGTCTTAGTGAAAAAGAACTTTTTTCTTGGCCAAATGAGGTCGGTTTTTTTCAAATCCTCATTGAAGCGGTCCAATAAGTTGGCATAATATTCCCCATTAATTGTTCTTCCCTTTTGAAGATAGTCAATGTGGATTATCCCACGTGCATCCCAAAAAACAGTCGCCATAACTTTATTGGCTGACAAACCCACCTTGGCCTTCTTTAGCGCCGATTCACCCTTAGAAACACACTGTTTTGACTGTTGTTTGGTCTCTGGTGTATTGTGATGGATCCATGTTTCGTCCACGGTTAACAAACTCCTCCATATTGTGATTAAACAACGCCAAACCTTCCTGTGAAGTTGTTACACGATTGCGTTTGTGGTCGACTGTGAGCAAACGCGGCACCCATCTTGCGGAAAGCTTTCTCATGCCCAAGTGATCATTCAAAATTGAAACCACTGAGCCATGCGAGATGCCTATGGCTTCCACAATCTCTTGCACTTTCAATCTTCGGTCGGCCAACACCATATCGTGAATTTTTTCGATTGTTTCGGGTGTAGAGACCTCAACTGGGCGTCCAGGACGTTCGGCATCTTCAGTGCTTGTAAGGCCACAACGAAATTCAGTAAACCACTTTTTTACCATTGAAATCGATGGTGCAGAGTCCCCATAGTATTTATCAAGCTTAGCCTTGGTCTCAGTAATGGTTTTTTTTCGCAAAAAATAATGCTTAATAAGCACACGAAATTCACTTTTTTCCATTGTTTCCTTAAGTTACTGGATAGTCTGATAAAGATAGCTGTAAAACACAAAGTAACTGACGCAGCAAGTTCAAATTTTGATAGGAGTCAACTGACAGATGCCTGTTGACAGGAGTAGTGTTGCTTTTTCAGTAAGGAGGTTAGAAATTCAAAAAGTCACGGACTTTTTGACCCGCCTTAGTACGTCAAAACCATATTTTTATTCGTCATACGTCAGTTCTGCGACTTGCCGCTAAGGAATCAGCTCATCGCCAATACAGCTAAGGAGCTGGTGGCTATTTAGATATAGGGTATTTTCCGCATATGCACTGCGAGCACTGCACAGTGCTATCACTGTAGAAAAATTCGTTCCGTTATGGACTGCCAGTATACTGCCGCAGTACCCTAGGGAAATATATGACGTCATAAATCGCCGCCATATTCTACTGTGAGCACTGGCGTTTTCGAGGCAAGGTACTCGCAGTACTTTGATCACGTGATCAGTCAAAACCACTCGAGTGCCTAACGTCTTATAAAACAACACCTACAGCCTTTATTATTAATTCAATTTACAATTAATATTAATTAAAATATTTTTAATTTGACAGTACTCCAACAACATTTTTTTAATGACCTAGAAAACTTTAATACACTCATTTGAATGCTGCATCAAATAATTCGACTGACAGTATACGAGATTGCGTTCCGTTTCAAATAGTAACTGGCTATAAAGGAACGGCTTCACAGTATACTAAATTGACGTCACACTGTACAGTGGTCGCAGTGCATATGGAACATACCCATAATATGATTTCATCGCCGTTAATACTAAGACGTAATGGAGTTTGCAAATATTATGTGAACAAGAAAAAAATAGTGGCGAGCTCGGGTAGCTAAATTCGAAATTTTAGTTTGAATAACAAAAATTATATTTTTGTCAGTATTCTTATATTCTCCTTTATTGGTGCTTATCACAGATACGTATTACAAATGATATAAGTATGTCTAACACAAACACGTCAACAGTCTCTACACTGAGAATAGCCTTTTACACAACTGAAAATAAACCTATCTAAAAAGACTATACTTCATGACATCTGTCAATGTCAAAAATGACATTGACACTTGCTTTTGTCATTATGTAACAGCTTTTTTGTAATTGTCGCCACGCTGCGGAACACGGCGTCGCTCTCGCAATGAAATTTGGACCATGCTATTTTGTAGTTGTCGCCACGCTGCGAAACACGGCGCCGCTCTCGCAATGAAATTTGGAGCATGCTTTTTTGTAATTGTCGCCACGTTGCGGAACACGGCGCCGCTCTCGCAATGAAATTTGGACCATGATTTTTTGTAATTGCCGCCACGCTGCGGAACACGGCGCCGCTCTCGCAATGAAACTTGGACCATGCTTTTTTGTAATTGTCGCCACGCTGCGGAACACAGCACCGCTCTCGCAATGTAATTTGGACCATGCTTTTTTGTAATTGTCGCCACGTTGCGGAACACGGCACCGCTCTTGTAATGAAATTTGGACCATGCTTTTTTGTAATTGTCGCTACGCTGCGGAACACGGCGCCGCTCTCGCAATGAAATTTGGACCTTGCTTTTTTGTAATTGTCGCCACGCTGCGGAACACGGCGCCGTTCTCGCAATGAAATTTGGACCATGCTTTTTTGTAATTGTCGCCACGCTGCGGAACACGGCGCCGCTCTCGCAATGAAATTTGGTCCATACTTTTTTGTAATTGTCTCCATGCTGCGGAACACGGCGCCGCTCTCGCAATGAAATTTGGACCATGCTTTTTTGTAATTGTCACTACGCTGCGGAATACGGTGCCGCTATCGCAATGAAATTTGGTCCAGCGGGCTGCGACCTCTTGATATGTAAGTCCTTCTTACGCTTGAGTGGTGATGAAAATAATACAGCAACAATTCTTATATTCTTCTTTATTGGCCTTATCACAGATACGTATTACAAATGATATACTTATTGTCTAACACAAACACGTCAACAGAGTCTACACTGAGAATAGCCTTTTTACACGACTGAAAATAAACCTAATCTAAATCTAAATAGGCTTTACTTCATGACATCTGTCAATATCAAAAATGACATTGACACTTGCTTTTGTCATTATGTAACAGCTTTTTTGTAATTGTCGCCACGCTGCGGAACACGGCGTCGCTCTCGCAATGAAATTTGGACCATGCTATTTTGTAGTTGTCGCCACGCTGCGGAACACGGCGCCGCTCTCGCAATGAAATTTGGAGCATGCTTTTTTGTAATTGTCGCCACGTTGCGGAACACGGCGCCGCTCTCGCAATGAAATTTGGACCATGATTTTTTGTAATTGTCGCCACACTGCGGAACACGGCGCCGCTCTCGCAATGAAACTTGGACCATGCTTTTTTGTAATTGTCGCCACGCTGCGGAACACAGCACCGCTCTCGCAATGTAATTTGGACCATGCTTTTTTGTAATTGTCGCCACGTTGCGGAACACGGCACCGCTCTTGTAATGAAATTTGGACCATGCTTTTTTGTAATTGTCGCTACGCTGCGGAACACGGCGCCGCTCTCGCAATGAAATTTGGACCTTGCTTTTTTGTAATTGTCGCCACGCTGCGGAACACGGCGCCGTTCTCGCAATGAAATTTGGACCATGCTTTTTTGTAATTGTCGCCACGCTGCGGAACACGGCGCCGCTCTCGCAATGAAATTTGGTCCATACTTTTTTGTAATTGTCTCCATGCTGCGGAACACGGTGCCGCTCTCGCAATGAAATTTGGACCATGCTTTTTTGTAATTGTCACCACGCTGAGGAACACGGTGCCGCTATCGCAATGAAATTTGGTCCAGCGGGCTGCGACCTCTTGATATGTAAGTCCTTCTTACGCTTGAGTGGTGATGAAAATAATACAGCAACAATTCTTATATTCTTCTTTATTGGCCTTATCATAGATACGTATTACAAATGATATACTTATTGTCTAACACAAACACGTCAACAGAGTCTACACTGAGAATAGCCTTTTTACACGACTGAAAATAAACCTAATCTAAATCTAAATAGGCTTTACTTCATGACATCTGTCAATATCAAAAATGACATTGACACTTGCTTTTGTCATTATGTAACAGCTTTTTTGTAATTGTCGCCACGCTGCGGAACACGGCGTCGCTCTCGCAATGAAATTTGGACCATGCTATTTTGTAATTGTCGCCACGCTGCGGAACACGGCGCCGCTCTCGCAATGAAATTTGGAGCATGCTTTTTTGTAATTGTCGCCACGTTGCGGAACACGGCGCCGCTCTCGCAATGAAATTTGGACCATGATTTTTTGTAATTGTCGCCACGCTGCGGAACACGGCGCCGCTCTCGCAATGAAACTTGGACCATGCTTTTTTGTAATTGTCGCCACGCTGCGGAACACAGCACCGCTCTCGCAATGTAATTTGGACCATGCTTTTTTGTAATTGTCGCCACGTTGCGGAACACGGCACCGCTCTTGTAATGAAATTTGGACCATGCTTTTTTGTAATTGTCGCTACGCTGCGGAACACGGCGCCGCTCTCGCAATGAAATTTGGACCTTGCTTTTTTGTAATTGTCGCCACGCTGCGGAACACGGCGCCGTTCTCGCAATGAAATTTGGACCATGCTTTTTTTGTAATTGTCGCCACGCTGCGGAACACGGCGCCGCTCTCGCAATGAAATTTGGTCCATACTTTTTTGTAATTGTCTCCATGCTGCGGAACACGGCGCCGCTCTCGCAATGAAATTTGGACCATGCTTTTTTGTAATTGTCACCACGCTGCGGAACACGGTGCCGCTATCGCAATGAAATTTGGTCCAGCGGGCTGCGACCTCTTGATATGTAAGTCCTTCTTACGCTTGAGTGGTGATGAAAATAATACAGCAACAATTCTTATATTCTTCTTTATTGGCCTTATCACAGATACGTATTACAAATGATATACTTATTGTCTAACACAAACACGTCAACAGAGTCTACACTTAGAATAGCCTTTTTACACGACTGAAAATAAACCTAATCTAAATCTAAATAGGCTTTACTTCATGACATCTGTCAATATCAAAAATGACATTGACACTTGCTTTTGTCATTATGTAACATCTCCCTTTTCGAGAAAAAAGCAAAGTAATATTATAAGTACATAACTAATAACAATACATTACTTATCTATTCAAATTTCTAATGTATGTACAATTAAGGATGTCTCACAGTTCTACCAGACCTGGTTACGTAACCGGTATTTTCTAGACTCTCCATAGGAATACAGTTATCATCGATAATGCAATTTTGAACGGGACAGTTTCCGAGTTGTGCAAAACTCATGGGATCTATACTCTCCTGCATGGGAGGCATATTTTCAGTGCTGCGGTTGCCATAAAAAGAAGGTGGAGGATTTGTTTCTTTTAAATTCTTTTTTCTAGGTTTAATGTGTCCCCTATTCCTCCTATACACAACACCATTTGGATCCACAACATAGTAAGATCTACCACATCCTAATTTCTCTTTAATTATTCCCGGAGACCAAAAGGATTTAGGATTTTTTTTTCATCTCCCGGCTGAAACTCATAAGATGTATGCTTCGCATTCCTGTCAAAATAAAAAGACAATTTGTCTCTGCTTTGTCTATGACATTTTTCAAATGTCGAAAATTTTACAAGCTTAGGTATAAGTTTTTTGTTTAGAATTGGTAAATTTACTCGCAAGTTTCTAGACATTAATAATGCGGCCGGACTGGGAAAATCTCCCTTAGCAGCGTTGCGGTAGTGTAATAACGCCAAATGTATATCCGAGCCCAAGGCCGCGCCGCCCCTGTGTGCGAAGTGCGCGGCGCACACAGGCGCCTTGAAACAATAGGGACGCCGCTATCGAAATTATTTTTGTTACACTTACACAACAACATATTGCTTTGTAGTGGAGTATCGATAAGTAAGTAGATATAATAGGCGCAATAAATGCATCGTAAACAACACAACATAATATAGCGCTTATTGTACAAGTGTCCCAAGATAATATTCACGTTTGTGGTTTAATTTTACGCTTTGGGTTTTAGTTTACAATAATTACGAGCTCAGCGTTAAAATCAAAAGTACCGCCATGAGTTTGTTTAATGACGGTGAGCCAACCAGGCTTCCGTACACGGGGATTCCCCGACAGCCCGGGAACGAGAGAGCCAAAACAATTGATTGAAATAAGGAGAAGTTCTAGCACTAAAAACAATAAATAGTTTGTGTGTTACTGATTGTTTTAACTTGTTTCCACGATGAGTGATCAAGATAAAAAAAAAGAAATTATCTGGTTTACCAGAATTTAATAAGGAAAAGAAAACAAGAAGAAGAACGTGATAAAAATACAACTAAAATAAGTAAATATTTTACGGCTCTACCATCTACTTTCAAAGAATCATTAAAGACAGAAACCAGTCTTTTTATCGAAGGCGTTGAAGAATCTAATTCAAAAAACGCTTCATGTAGTGGTATGTGTTTTTATGTAATTTCTATACAAATAAATATAACTTTAGTCTGTTTGTGATGTCAAGATAAAAAAAGAAACACTTTTTTTTTTAAATTCCTGTCAGTCTTTTTCTTAATCGTCGAAATATAAATGATCCGAAAATCGCTTTTAAAATTAATGTATTATTTTATATATTGGATCAAGCTTTATCCTCCGTAGACGAAAGATTCAATTTTTTATTTTTATTTATATATGGCATCGGCTTATAACCATTTGCCAGTGTCAAGTTAAAAAGGCGGGAAATAGAATTTCGTTTCAATTTTCCACACCGTATTCCTATATCGTCAAGGTTAAAGTCTAGTCAAAGTCCAAATATATAGTCAGTACAGTCTATGAGTCATGTCAGTCGATTCAGTAAACTGGTAGAAGCTTTATTGAAGGTTCCTAGGGAGTTTTGGCGGGAATCACAAAATAGCACGTTTTTAGAAGTTGTACCACTTGCCCACACTTGTACATGATAACGAATATTTAATGGTTAATATTCTACCAATATTACACCTTAAGAACCGAAATAACACAAATTTATGAAGTTTTACAAATTCCACAACATCACTCATTGAACTCCCCGGCCAAACTCCCAAGATTCAATTTATTGAATAATCACAATGACGTGTTTAATTTTTTATTTAAACTATGTGATGACCAAGAACAAAGTCAATTATGAATAAGCTGTCATCGTTTGCAGGAAAAACTTACAGCAAATGATTTATTGGACATTAACGCCGATGATTTGTGTGAAGAAATTATGTCATGTCAGTCTTTTTTCAAAAAATTAAATAATGATGTGGCAAAAATTCTCGAATTATGAATATTTAAACAATTTGACAGCTGTATGCCCTAACATCACAATAGCATTACGAATTTTGCTAACTATGCCAGTTACCGTAGCAAGCGCGGAAAGGCCCTTTTCTAAATAAAAACTAATAAAAAAAATACCTGCGCTCAACAATGAGCCAGGAAAGATTAACAAATTTAACAACAATATCCATAGAGGAGGCCATATTAGCCCAGATAGACATACACGAAACTATTAAAGATTACGCAAACAAAAAAGCTAGAAGAGTGGAAATAATATAATTTAAATATGTTTATTTATATTCTTACACATTTTATTTTTTTAACATAGCATACGTAATAGTTAAATTAGTATTATTAGAAAAAATTCAGTTATTTTGTTATTGATATATAAGTATACGATTAGGTAGAACATTATAAATAAAGTATGTAAAAATTTAATTCGCGTTTTATTTTTCACAGTAATTGGCAATCGAAAACTGGTTTTACCTATTTAGGAAAATATTATCTAATTATATAAGCTAGAGAAAATTTATTTCGGTCAAAATTAACACACAAGAAATAAAAATAAGTTGAAACATTAAGATTCGTGAAAAAAAGAGGCGCTTCATAGGGTTCGCACACAGGCGCTGTGAAGGGTCGGCGCGGCCCTGTCCGAGCCATCTTCTTTGCATTTTTTTAATATGTTTTTGACAATTTTAACTCCGCTTTCAGCCTGGCCATTAGACCTGGACCAATAAGGACGGGTGATTATGTGTTCTACATCCCAATCAACAAGAAAAGACTTGAATTTGCAGGAGTTAAATGGTGGACCATTGTAATACACCAATGCTTTTGGTATCCCATGTCGAGCAAAGAAGGATTTGAGGTTTTTAACATCATTATCGACAGTGTAATTCTTATGCAAAGAAGCTAGCTCTATGTACTTGGAAATGTAATCCATGCAGACAAGGAAATTTTCTTCATCGAAATATAATAAATCTATACCTACCTTCTCTCACGGAAGATAAGATATCTCAGTGCATTTCAACGGTTCATTGGGTGCGTTTGACCTGAATTTGGCACACACCGAACATTGATCAATTAAGTTCTTAATATCCGCGTTTATATTTGGCCAATAAACTGTTTCTCTAGCGATTTTTAGTGTTTTATTAATACCTAAATGACCACAGTGTATTTTATCTAAAATCTGTCTTTGCAAGGACTTTGGAACAATAAGCCTATTTAAATAATAAGTCATTCCCCTTTAAATATTAAGTCATTCATTATATGTATTTCATTTTGAATGTTCCAATATGGTTTCACTAGACAGTTTACTTTGTTTTTGCTTTTTGGCCAACTATTCTGAATATAAGGCTTGAGCAGATTTAAAGATTCATAATTTTTACTTTCTAATAATATAAATTTTAAATATGGCTTACTCACTGAGAGATTAGACAATATTGAATTAACATGATACCTTAAGTCTTGTGTATCAGTATATATGTATCACTAAGTGAGGCTCTTGATAAAGTATCTGCTATATACATATGCAATGTGCAGGCTTGGGGAGTCCAATCACAGATGTTGTGCTCGCGAATAACGTTTATTAACTGCTTATTTAATACACTTACATTACAATAATATATTATATAGGGAGGTGATGCACACACTACACCTCCCCCCTATTTTTGAAAACAAAAATTGTATACTTATTTTTTTTCTTATTATAACTTAATATTAAAACCTTAATTAATTTTTTTTGTTATTTTTTTATTCTTACTAATACCATCTTATTCTAATCACTACTTAATACTAAGTAATAATAAAGACAAATCTGTGCTATTTTTATTTTATTTGTAAAACATGATTTTAATTACATTCGTGATGGGTCATGGGATGTTGACGATATATGACTCAATTTAAAAGTAAGTTTTTTTTTACATGTTAATACCTAATTGTTTTTAATTAATTTGATTTGTATTATTGTATATTTAATTTTAATATTTCCAAACAAAAAAAAATCCTTACCTCCTCAATATTATTATTTAATTTATTATATTCTCTCATTTAAAAAAAAAATACAATCCCCATTTTACTATATAGTCAATCCATTTTCATATTCATTTTCTTAATCATTTCATTTCACTTAATGTAATAAACATTTATTTTACTAATTTATACTTGATTAGTGGACTGGCCAGTCATTTACATTTTACATCATCAGGTACCTTATTTTATTATTTATCTTTTTTTTTAATATTTTCATATTATGCATGCTTTTTCAAAATCATGGTTCAATGAATCTTTATTATTCATGTTTAATATTTACTCATACATCATTTAATAATTTTATTTATAGTCGACTTTTACTACTTGGTACTTTACTTTATTTATTTTTATACTTCATGAGCGCACTTTATTTGGTACAATACTTTATTTATACAACATATAACGGGACCTTTTTTAAGACTAACCAACACATAATATTATGTCTCCAACCATTTTTATTAAGTGGAGGATTGTTCCCGCCGAGCATGCTCTAAGTACCATTTATTTTATTTTTTGTACCATAATTGTACCATATTTTAATACCAAGGGTTTGTTTTAAGGCTTCTTGACCTCCAACTATTCTCACAGAGAAATCTCGTTTACACCATGATCGAATGAAGGATCCCCTTGCGTATTCTGTATAAATTGCGAATCAATCAATGCAGCAGATGGAAGAGAAGAAGCCACAATATACAAGCTACACAAAAGTCGTCGGGCCAGTTCTCCCCCATACCAAAAAAGAAAAAACGCAAGATCCCCATCACGCCAAGGTCACCCAAGGTCAGCTACACCTGGATCCAGAACAACGTCGTGTGTAAAGTGCAACACATCATATTGTCGCCGCAACTGTCCAGCATGGAAACACAGATGCAGGTCATTTTTTAAATATGGACATTTTACTCATTTATGTTTTAAGAGAAATAGTGTCAGGACTGTCGTTTCTGGGGTAGGTATCGTAAATATCGATGATGAATCAAGCTCCAAGAGTGCTGAGGCTGAGAGATTTACAATAGGCGAATTGTTCAACATTAAACACAAAATCACAATATGCTAGTACAAAGATTAACACAGACAATTCCTGGCATTATTCTCTTAAAGTAAACAACAAAAATGTAGATTGCCGAATTGACACTGGAGCAGACATAAATGTAATGTCTTATCAAGTCTTTAAACAATTGAATCTTAAATTTGACAAACAGAGTAAAGAAATGTGTAAAAAATATAATATCTTCGCATATAGTGGGCACAAAATTCCGATAATATCAGTGTCAAACATCTGTTGTGTAGTTGAAAACAAAACAAAACCGGAAAACATTACTTTTGTTGTAACAAAATTAAATTGTCCAACTATGATTGGTTTACCCACTTGTATAAAGCTAAATTTAATAACAAAAAACTTTTCTCTATCAACGGAAAATAAAAAAAAAATGTTGAGCAAAATGTATATAATATGTATCAAAAAACTTGTGACAAAATTGTGACCAGATATAATGATGTGTTTCAGGGTCTGGGCTGTCTCCCATACGAACACAGCATCGTGCTAAAGAAGGATGCTATTACGTGCGTTGATCCCCCTAGAAAGGTACCTTTCGCGTTGGTTGAACCGTTAAGGAAAGAGCTTCAACTCATGCAAAACATGGGAGTCATACGGAAGGTGAACAAACCTACTCTCTGGGTGAGTAGTTTAGTTATAGCCATGAAAAAGAATGGTGGATTGAGAATTTGCCGAGATCCTAGAAATTTAAATAAAAATTTATTGAGATGTCATTCTCCGATCAAAAAGATGGATGAAGTCAGGTCTAAATTGTCCAAAGCGTCTTATTTTTCACATTTGGAAGCATTTTCTGGATATTATAATATAAAATTAACTAAAGAAAGTAGTGATCTGTGTACATTTCAAACTCCCTTTGGCAGATACAAATTTTTAAGATTACCTTTTGGAATAAACACGGCAACAGAAATTTTCTATAAAACCATGATAAATATTTTCGGAGACATTGAAGGTCCAATAATTTGGTGTGATGACATTTTAATATAAGGTGAAACAATTGAAATACACAATAAAAGGTTAGAAATGTTTTTGGAGAGGGCTAGGCAAGTTAATTTAAAATTAAATAAAGCCAGGTGCAAATTTCTTCTAGAAGAAATAGCATATTTGGGCTATATTTTTAGTAAAGAAGGTGTAAAAATTGATCCAGAGAAAGTTAAAGCCATAAAAGATATGCCCATACCTAAAAATATTAAAGATTTGCAGAGATTTCTAGGCATGATTAATTTTTTACACCGTTTATAGAAAATCTAGCAGAAAAAACTAATACCTTAAGAAATTTGTTAAAAAAAGATATTTTATGGTTATGGGATGAAAATTGTCAAAAGTGTTTTGATTTGTTAAAAGAAGTCGTATCTAAAGCACCTGTGTTGACTAATTATAATTGCAACTTACCTGTGATTTTGTCGGTAGATTCATCAAAGAATGCACTGGGAGCAGTCTTGATGCAAAACAAACGACCCATTGCATATAGTTCAAGAACACTTACTTCTTCTCAACAAAACTATGCTCAGATTGAAAAGGTATTGTTTGCCATACAGTTTGGATGCTTGAATTTCACCAATATATTATATACCAATAAATATATTTTAAATTAAGTTTGTGGCCATATTAGCAATGAGAATATCCTTTACAAGGGAATCGCGTAGCGAACCAAACTCACAGACATGACTTGCGTTTTCTAATTCCATTAGAAAATTTTCCAAGGATTCGTTCACACGTTGTTTCAACGTAAAGAATTTGTGCCGCGCCACGGTCAAGTTCTTTTCGGGTTCAAAATACTTGACGAATTTTGCCTTGACTTCTTGGAATGTAGCAGTGCTTAGGTCTGTAGAGATCTCAAGCTTCTGCACTCCATTTCCTACCATTGTTAAGTTCCCGCTCTCAGATTGTCTCGAAGCTTCCGGAGTTTTTGATGTACCCTCTTTTGCGTTCATAATTTTCGTTTTCTTGTCAATTTTTTCACATCTGACACCATGTAGCGGGCTGTGACCTCTTGATGTAAAAGTCCTTCTTACGCTTGAGTGGTGATGATAATAATACAGCAACAATTCTTATATTCTCCTTTATTGGTGCTTATCACAGATACGTAATACAAATGATATAAGTATGTCTAACACAAACACGTCAACAGTCCCTACACTGAGAATAGCCTTTTTACACAACAGAAAAAAAACCTAAATAGGCTTTACTTCATGACATCTGTCAATGTAAAAAATGACATTGACACTTGCTTTTGTCATTATGTATTAGCTTTTTTGTAATTGTCGCCACGCTGCGGAACACGGCGCCGCTCTCGCAATAAAATTTGGACCATGCTTTTTTTGTAATTGTCGCCACGCTGCAGAACACGGCGCCGCTCTCGCAATGAAATTTGGATCATGCTTTTTTGTAATTGTCGCCACGCTGCGGAACACGGCGCCGCTCTCGCAATGAAATTTGGACCATGCTTTTTTGTAATTGTCGCCACGCTGCGGAACACGGCGCCGCTCTCGCAATGAAATTTGGACCATGCTTTTTTGTAATTGTCGCCACGCTGCGGCACACGGCGCCGCTCTCGCAATGAAATTTGGACCATGCTTTTTTGTAATTGTCACCACGCTGCGGAACACGGCGCCGCTCTCGCAATGAAATTTGGACCATACTTTTTAGTAATTGTCTCCATGCTGCGGAACACGGCGCCGCTCTCACAATGAAATTTGGACCATGCTTTTTTGTAATTGTCGCCGCGCTGCGGAACACGGCGCCGCTCTCGCAATTAAATTTGGGCTATGCTTTTTTGTAATTGTCGTCATGCTGCGGAACACGGCGCCGCTCTCGCAATGAAATTTTTGTGTAGTAACAAAGTTAAATTTTGAATCGCTATCTTAAAAAGTGTCTTGGTGTGAGGCTCACACTGTGAGCTGACCCTAAGCCCTCGCTCAAAAAGTAAGGGATAATAGTCCCTATAAATAATATTCCCTATAAAAAAATAGTTCTAGAAAAGACGAATTATAATTTATAAGCTAGTTGGTAAATGTTGTTATGGTTGGCTTAGTATAAAACTAAAGTGATCACTTTAATCATGCACACCTTACAATTGAATGAAATTTGCCAATTCATTGTTTGCCGTTATTACGGAAGGTCACACACATGTTTTTGCTCTACTTACGCAATTTTTAGAGTTAGTGAATAAAATCAAATCCTAAAAGTATCTTATTAAATACGAAAAAGGTATGTAATGTCATTAAAATAATATAAATGAATATTAGGTATCAGTGGCGAAGACTGGCTCTCCTTCATAGGGAAGTCCTAGCCTTTATTTAATAGGTTGGGATTTGGATGAGGGTCTTCTAAAGATAAGTGGTAAGTGAATCCGATAGGAATAGAGTTATACATTAGATTAGTTTAGGTTAGGTTTGGTTAGGTTGAGCTTTAATTTCCTTAGGTGGAGGGTGTATGTACCAACGGATCTTAGAGTTCATGGTGTCAGTCGATGCGCATTTGCCAGACAAATTTTTGGAGGTATCGTTTATTCTGAGATTCCCACGGGTTCTCGAGATATTCGATTTTGAAAGTTTTTTCGACTTCTATACGATTTTGTATAGAAGCCTTGGGTAAGTCATTGACGTAAGACGATACTGGTCGACGAGTTTGTCCCGGTGTCGTTTTGCGTTGGTGACCCCCACGGGGGGAGGGAAAATCTGTATTATAGTATTTTGTTTGGGTGTATTTTTATTTTGTTTTGGTGTTGGGAATTAGTTTAGGAATTTTTCTTAGGTTAGGTTTTGTGTTCGGGCCATCTGCCTGGACATTTGTTTGGAGTCGCACTTCATACCAGGGGTGTGCCCCGGGGCACCTCCAATTTTACTTTTGGCAACATGCCAAACAGGGCTGAAGGAGTAGAGGGAGGGGTGAGTGAAACTGAAGGGAAAGGGAAAGTAGGTCTTCTCGACGGGGCCTGAGGCTCGAATTCGGGGATGTCTTGAGTGGTCGTCCGTTGGGATATGCTCGACCTGGGATTAACCTTGCGGAAGTACTGGGCGACTGGTCGATGCAGTCGACCTCAGAATCGGAGGCCCCCGGAAGGGGTAAGCGTCTTTTCTAGGAGGTTTCCGGTTCAGACACTGAGGACGTTGCTGCTACGGATGGGCGGACGAATACCTCCAAGCGTGGGAGGGCCCGTGGGTCTGAGCCCAGACACTCCAGTGCCTGCCAAGCGCTGAGGGATCGCGCGGAGGAGGCTCGCGAGGCCGATTTCGTTGCCGCCCTTGAGAAAAGGGCGTTCTTAAAAGCGACCACGGAGGCAGTCGATCCGGAGATCCCTCCTGGTCCTCTGGACCTCGATGTCGATAGGTTAGGGGCTGACGAATTAGTGAAAGCGGCCTAGGCAAATCTTCAGGAGATCCTCGGCATAGCTGGCAGGTCCTCGAACCTGAAGGGGGGATATGCCTCCAAAATTAGGTGGGCCACTGGCGCTGTTAAAACAGTGATAGAGGCGCTAGTGTCCCGCACGGAGGCGGAGGAGACACGCCGCCTTCGCGCGGGCAATGGCCGACTTCGGAGGGAGGTTGCGAACCTTCGCGAAGAAGTCCGCGCATATAGGCGCGACTTTGAGGAGGCCAAGGCGGCAGCAGCGAAGGGCTAGAAAGTTTCAAGCCCGATGTCCAGCGAACAGCTGGGCATATTGGAAAACAACATTACCCAGCTGGTCGGCAATCTTGTCGATGGCCGCCTTGCGTCGTCGGAGGACCGTCTGCCGCCTTTGCTGATTACTCGCCCGCCATTGGCGAGTGACAAGAAAAAAGCAGCCCGTGAAGCAAGGGCTGCCGCTGTAGATGTGGAGCCGACGCCGAGGGAGCTGTCGCCGGTCTTGGGAGTGCGGCGCTCTCAGGGGAATGTGGCGCCGAAATCGGCACCTGAAACCGCCAAG
The DNA here is from genome assembly GCA_963565745.1 of Phengaris arion. Taxonomy (NCBI): domain Eukaryota; kingdom Metazoa; phylum Arthropoda; class Insecta; order Lepidoptera; family Lycaenidae; genus Phengaris; species Phengaris arion. Next base: position 3,875,322 of record OY751439.1, on the reverse strand, counting down.
AAGAGCCGGGAAGAGTTCCCGGCACTGCCAGTGCGTCCAGTGGCACGGCTGGGACCCTCTTCTTCAAGGATGAATAAAAGGGGGGTGCAGTGGACAAGTTTTGGTCCCTCCGCCTTCATTGCGGATAAAAAGCCGCAAACAGCGGAACGGTTGGACAAGCGTCCGGCGGAGGTTGTAGCACCTTCTTGTTCGGAACCCTCGAATGAATGCTTGGACTGAAGTTGTGAGGCGCAAGGTGCCGAAGAAGAGGGCACAAGGAGCCAAGGCGCCCCCTGCCTCGAAGGAGAAAAAGAAAAACTTGTACTTCCCAGCTCCTCCGCCGTGATCGTTAAATTACGGCCGGAGGCAGCAACAAATGGGAAGACGTACGGGTCGGTGCTGACAAGGGCCCACCAGCAGCTCAATCTTAAGGAGCTAGGGATTGGGCCCCTCAGGCTTAAAACGGCGGCGACTGGAGCTCGCCTCATAGAAGTGCCGGGACGTGCCAGCGTGGAACAAGCGGACGCCCTGGCAAATAAGATGGAGGAGCTGCTTTCCGGTGTCGCGGATGTTGTCAGGCCCGTCAAAACGACAAATTTTAGACTGACGGGTCTCCGATGAAACTGCGATACGGGAAGGGGTGAGGGCAGCAGTCGCTGCTGAAGTGGGTTGCTCTCGGGGCGAAGTGTGGGTTGGGGACCTGCGCTTCGATTTCCGGGGCGTAGGCACCGTACGGGCTTCCTGCCCGTTGGCCGCAGCCAAAAGGCTAATAAAGGTGGGCGCGATGAGGATTGGCTGGAGTAAAGTGTGGCCCCACCACGAGGGGGTGCGACCCAGGCACTGCTTTAGGTGCCTGGGAGTACGTACGTATACGTACAAGGGGTACGTGGCAGGTCTTTGCCAGTGCGAGAAGGACCGCAGCGGTTTGTGCTACCGTTGCGGGCAGCCAGGGCATAAGGCGGCTGGCTGCGACTCCTCTGTGCTCTGCTGCGCTGTGTGTAGTGACGCGGGGCGTAAGGCCGATCATGTGATGGGGAGCAGAGCATGTAACGCCCCATCAGTTCGCGGAAAGTTTTCCTCCTCCTCAAAACCACCGGGGAGGAGGCTGGTGGCGCCTGAGGCCGAGATGTCCGAGTAATGCCAGGACATCTCGGCTTGCTTCAGGGAAATGTGAACCACTCCGCCGCGGCTCAGGATCTCTTCCTGCAGTCGATGGCGGAGTGGTTGATAGATGTGGCGGTCGTGGCGGAGCCCTATTATGTCCCTCCCCTGCCGCATTGGGCTGGGGACGACGTGGGCTCCGTCGTAATAGTGTCGAGGCCAGGTGCTGGCCCCCCCCTCATACCCAGAATGAGGGGGGCTGGATATGTCGTTGCTGTTCGGGGAGATGTGGTAGTAGTTGGAGTCTACTTCTCCCCGAATCGCATACTAGCCGCCCTAGAGCAATTCATCGGCTCTAGGGCCGCTGATTAGGAAGCTAGCCCCCCTCCCCGTGGTGGTGGCAGGGGACTTTAACGCCAAGTCCTCGGCGTGGGGTTCCCCTGTGACTGATCTGAAGGGGAGGGAAGTGGAGGAGTGGGCTTTAGCCTCGGGACTGTCCCTTCTCAATACAGGGACAGTCCTCACCTGCGTGCGGCGGACGGGCGGTTCAGTGGTGAACCTGTCGTTCGCTACTCCCGACGTCGCGCGCAGGGTAGCAGGGTGGAGGGTGGTAACGGAGGTGGAGACACTTTCGGACCATCGCTACAGACGGTTCAAGGTGTCTCCAGCCTCCGCATCGAGTTCGGCGTCGGTGTCCGGGGGACGTAGCAGGTTCCCGTGTTGGGCAGCTAAGCTCAACCGGGAACTAGCGGAGGAGGCGGCCATCGTTGGCCGCTGGAGCCTCTCGTCGTTGGAAGGTTTGGGGCTGGACGAAATGGCTGGCTGTTTCGGCGACGTACTCACTAACGTCTGCTGAGCAGCCATGCCAAGAGTTCGGGGTCCTCCCCCTCCTCAACTCGGTCGGTCGGCCGAGCTGGCCAACCTTCGCGGCGCCTGCAATACGGCGCGCCGCGCCTACGTTCGCAGCAGGCGGCGCCGTCCCCAGGACGAGGAGCGTGACGGCCGGCTGTTCAGGGTCTACCATGCCAAAAGGGAGATCCTGCAGCTGGCCATCAGTCGGGCCAAGGAGCGAGCGTGGCTGGAGCTGGTTGGAGGGTCTTGATAATGACCCGTGGGGTGTCGACCTTATAAGAGGGCGCGAAGTTTGTCTCGCGCCCTCTTATAAGGTCGACAGTCGGCCCCACTGACGGAAACGCTCCAGCCGGAACTGCTGGGGAACATCGTCCGGGAGTTGTTCCCCGTCTACAGGGCGGTCAGTTCTCGAAGGCGTGAAAGGAGGGTCGGCTCGTCCTGCTACCTAAGGGCAGGCGACCCCGGTGGTCGTCTGTGGACTTACGTCACGTTCCGGGGAAGGACATATCAGGAGGCCGCGTGGCTGGCTCAGGAGGGGGCAGCCCTCGTTGTCAGCCGCATAGAGCGATTGGGGCTTTGGGTACGTCTAGACAAGACCGAAGCCCTGCTCTTCCGTGGACCTGGGACCTGTTTCCTGGACCTATCTTCTGCGGCCGTGAAGGGATCGCAGGGGGAGAGTTTGGTGATGTTGTGCCGCTATCCCTATCCCTACCCCCCTGCGAGCTGGCGGGGCCGTTCCGCACGGAAACGGCATCGGTGGGGCCGCAGCCGAAGAGTCAAGTTTGGTATTACGGTGCGTATCCTCTGCGGCCGAGGTGTAGTTGGCCTCCACCAGTACTGTGGCAGACTCGGGGGGAGTCTGCTACAGTACGGCTGGAGGTGGAGGAGCGAGGTGCACCTTACCATCTAGTACGCCTGCCACCGGCGGGGTCGTGGATGTGTGTATCGTTCCCGTGGCCCCGTCACAAGGCGGCGTGGAGGAAGGTGGGGGGGTTTTAGTGGGTAAACCGTGGGTCTCATTGGCCTATACGGGAGTCCCACATCAATAATCGGGTGCCCCCTGCGCCCGGGTGGTATACGTAATGCATTTCCCCCTCCGAAAAAAAAAAAAAAAAAGGGTGTGTCCTGTGCTATACAGATCTGGGACACCCCCTTATAGCGGCTGATGGCAATCCGCTGGTTATTTTTAGTGGGTAAACCGGCGAGTCGCGCCAGGAGTCCCACATACCCCCGGGTCCCCCAACCCGGGAAGGGCGTAATGACCTTTCCCCTGCGAGATCAAAAAAAAAAAGAAAAGGTTAGGTTAGGTTAGGTTCAATTTCCTTAGGTGGAGGGTGTATGTACCGACGGATTTTGGAGTTTGTGGTGTCAGTCGATGCGCATTTGGCAGACGAATTTTTTGAGGTATCGTTTATCTCGAGATTCCCACGGGTTCTCGAGATATTCGATTTCGAAGGTTCTTTTGACTTCTACACGATTTTGTATAGAAGGTTACTTGGGTAAGTCATCGACGTAAAACGATACTGGTCGACGAGTTTGTCCCGGTGCTGTTTTGCGGCGGTGACCCCCACGGAGAGGAGGGTACATTTGTAATATAGTATTTGATTTGTTCTTTTGTTTGGGTGTGTTTTGATTTTTGTTCTATTGTTGGTTCTGAGTTTTATAATTTGTATTAAGTTAGGTTAAGGATCGGGCTCATCTGCCTGAACATTTGTTTAGAGTCGTACTTCATACCAGGGGTGTGCCCAGGGGCACCCCCAATTTTACTGTCGGCAATATGCCGAAAGGTGTTGAATAAGTTGGGGGGAAAGGGGTTGAAAGTGAAGGGTAGGTAGAAGTCGTTCCGGACGAGGGCTCACGCTTGAGTTTGGGGACGTTAAGAGAGTAGAGGTTGGATCAGGCCACGCTCGTTCTGGGGTGACGTTGGAGGAGTTGTTAGGGAGTCCCCAACAAGTCGCGGACTGGTCCATGTCGGAGTCGGATGTCTGTGGGAACAAGCGACTGTTCTCAGAGGTATCCGGCTCTGAAACGGAGGGTTTTGGCTCTGAGTCTCGGGCTGAGAGCAACACAGCCAAGCGTGGTAGGACCCGGAGGTCTGGCGGCAGTATTGGTGCTCGCCAGGCGCTTAGAGAGCGTGCCGAGGTGGCCCGTGAGGCTGAGTTTGCGTGTGCACTAGATAAAAGGGCCACATAAAGGCGGCTGCTACAGAAAGAGGTTCAGGGTCTACCATGCCAAAAGGGAGATCCTGCAGCTGGCCATCAGTCGGGCCAAGGAGCGAGCGTGGCTGGAGCTGGTGGAGGGTCTTGAGAATGACCCGTAGGGTCAACCTTATAAGAGGGCGCGAGACAAACTTCGCGCCCAGTCGGCCCCACTGACGGAAACGCTCTAGCCGGAACTGCTGGGGAACATCGTCCGGGAGTTGTTCCCGGACCCCCCGGCAGGCTTCGCTCCGCCGCGAATGGCCCGACGGATGCCGGGCTCGATGGAGGAGGGTGTTCCGCCACCCGTCACCGACTTGGAAATGGAGGCGGTTCTGTCCCGCCGTAGTAAGAGAAGGGCGCCTGCTCCGGACGGGGTGCACGGGAGAGTCCTATCTATAGCTCTCGTGCACCTCGAAGACAGCCTTCGGGAACTGTTCAACCGCTGTCTACAGGGCGGTCAGTTCCCGAAGGCGTGGAAGGACGGTCGGCTCGTCCGCCGACCGCTCGACCTAAGGGCAGGCGACCACCGGACTGTGCGTCAGCGGTGCGGCCGATCGTGTTGCTGAGCGAGGTGCGCAAGGCGTTTGAACGCGTAATAGCCTCCCGCCTCGTTCAGCACTTGGAGGAGGGTCCGGGGCCCGGACTGTCAGACTCGCAGTTCGGGTTCCGGGCCGGTCGGTCGACCATCGACGCAGTGAGGCGCCTGAAGTCGGTGACGGATGAAGCGGAACGCGGGAGGGAGGTGGTGGTGGCGGTGTCCTTGGATATCGCCAACGCCTTCAACAGCCTTCCCCACAGCGTAACACGCGAGGCACTGAACTACTTCGAAGTGCCTCCGTATCTCGGGAGGCTGTTGGACGCGTATCTTTACGATAGGGAGGTCGTGTTCGAGGATCGGTCGGGGTCCTTAGGGAGGCGGCAGGTCGAGTGCGGCATCCCCCAGACCTCTGGGACATCGGCTACGGCATCCTCCCAGGAGCAGACGTCATCTGCTATGCAGATTACACTTACGTCACGTTCCGGGGAAGGACATATCAGGAGGCCACGCGAACCCGGGAAGGGCGTAATGAAAAAAAAAAGTTATATATCTACATAATATATACCTACTACATATTTTTTAGGTTTTTATGAAAACTATTTCTACTTCCTTCTTTTGAATGCCTTCCCAGAATGCCGTGGCCAGTCCCAGGTCTGGATTTGGTAACATTACTAATTACTACTATCAGTAATTAATCATTAGAATGCGATAAACTTCGCGGATTTACTTAGGGTCAATACACACCGAAATGAAACGTAACGTGATACAGATCTGCATGCTGCACTGCGCTGCAAATCGCATGTACAGTGTATGACTGATGCCATACGAAACGTTTATCTTTTTATATACCTAGTGAATAAAGTTCAATTATGAATAGCTAGTGGCTATGTTAAAAATGCAGCACTGTTTCGCGTTACGTTTCGTGTGAATGTACGTTTCGTTGCGGTGTGAACTGACCCTTAACTTCAGTGCGGAACCATAGTAACTATTTAGTAATCTGTGGTGGAACCAAGAACAATAAATTCAACCATCCTTAACAACTTTAACTAAATTAAAATAACCTTAAAACGCTTGTCCTTGGGGTTATTACAGATAATATGTGCAATATTTTGCGATTATAGAGCTCATAAGTGCTACTAATGTACACTGCACACACACACACACACAATAAAAATATACAAGTGTCATTACTAACAAATTACTGACACTTCATTACTAATGATCAGTGTTCACAGTCGGCTGCATTTATTTTTATTAGGATACTGTTTTTGTAGCATTTTCATTGTACAGTGCAACCTTAATATACTAAGGCGGGTCAATAAGTCCGTGACTTTTTGAATTTCTAACCTCCTTACTGAAAAAGCAACACTACTCCTGTCAACAGGCATCTTTCAGTTGACTCCTATCAAAATTTGAACTTGCTGCGTCAGTTAGTTTGTGTTTTACAGCTATCTTTATCAGACTATCCAGTAACTTAAGGAAACAATGGAAAAAAGTGAATTTCGTGTGCTTATTAAGCATTATTTTTTGCGAAAAAAAACCATTACCGAGAACAAGGCTAAGCTTGATAAATACTATGGGGACTCTGCACCATCGATTTCAATGGTAAAAAAGTGGTTTACTGAATTTCGTTGTGGCCTTACAAGCACTGAAGATGCCGAACGTCCTGGACGCCCAGTTGAGGTCTCTACACCCGAAACAATCGAAAAAATTCACGATATGGTGTTGGCCGACCGAAGATTGAAAGTGCAAGAGATTGTGGAAGCCATAGGCATCTCGCATGGCTCAGTGGTTTCAATTTTGAATGATCACTTGGGCATGAGAAAGCTTTCCGCAAGATGGGTGCCGCGTTTGCTCACAGTCGACCACAAACGCAATCGTGTAACAACTTCACAGGAAAGTTTGGCGTTGTTTAATCACAATATGGAGGAGTTTTTTAACCGTGGACGAAACATGGATCCATCACAATACACCAGAGACCAAACAACAGTCAAAACAGTGTGTTTCTAAGGGTGAATCGGCGCCAAAGAAGGCCAAGGTGGGTTTGTCAGCCAAATAATAAAAGTTATGGCGACTGTTTTTTGGGATGCACGTGGGATAATCCACATTGACTATCTTCAAAAGGGAAGAACAATTAATGGGGAATACTATGCCAACTTATTGGACCGCTTCAATGAGGATTTGAAAAAAAACCGACCTCATTTGGCCAAGGAAAAAGTTCTTTTTCACTAAGACAATGCAAGGGTGCACACATGTGCAGTTGCCATGGCAAAAATCCATGAATTGGGCTATGAATTGCTCCCACATCCACCCTATTCTCAAGATTTGGCTCCGAGTGACTACTTCTTGTTCCCAAACCTGAAAAAATGGCTCGGTGGAAAAAGATTTGACTCCAATGATGAAGTCATCTCGCAAACAAAGGCCTATTTTGAGGACCTCGACAAATCATATTTTTTGGAAGGGATAAAAAAATTTGAGAAGCGTTGGACAAAGTGTATAGAGCTCAAGGGGGACTACGTTGAAAAATAAAATGATTTATTTATCAAAAAATCTGTGTTTTATTCCAAAAGTCACGGACTTATTGACCCGCCCTCGTAACGTACCTCAATATAACGACTTCCTCGATTTAACAAATTCATCGTAATCCCCTTGAATTGTCCATAAGAGTCAATATAAAATATACCTTTACATTGCTAACATTTTTTGCGAACAACCTCTTTATAACGAATATTCAAATACACGCTTTTGTTCGTAAAACAATCATTGTTGTTTGATTGGAAGTAATGTTAACACTTCTTCTCGTCACTATTGTCAAAGATTTAAGTTAAAATGGTTCAGAAACGTAATAGGTGTTCCTTATCGGTCACAGATAAGCGAAACATCATTAATTATGTTGACAAAAATCCTATGACGTAAAAATTAGCCATAGCTAATAAGTTCGGGATTCCCGCAAGTACATTGGCTACAATTTTAAAATTTAAAGTTAAGTTTTCAGAAGAAAGTGGTTTGCCTGTAAATAGTAGAAGATTAAAAACCTGCGAGTTCAAAGACATAGAGGAATGTGTGTTGTAGTGGTTAAAACAGTGCCGAGACAAAAAAATCACAATCGGAGGCCCTATTCTTCAGGAAATGGCTCAGCAGTCTGCAGTAGAATTAGGACACAAAATTTCAAAAAACGAAACGAGATTGTTTTTCGAAAAATATGCGGTGAAAGTGGTGAAAGGTGGAAAGACAAACTGGCAGAGCTGACCGCCGGATACGATCCCGAAAACATCTTTAACGCCGATGAAACTGGACTATTCTATAAATGTTTACCTGACAAAACCTTATCATTCAAAGGCGATGAATGTAATGGCGGAAAAAACAGCAAACTTCGCTTAACAGTACTGCTGGGAACAAATTGTACTGGGACCTACAAACTTAAGCCACTCATTATCGGAAAATATCAAAAACGGCGATGGTTTAAAAATGTCAATAATCTGCCAAAAGATTACACGTCCAACCATAAGGCTTGAATGACCAGTAATGCTTTTTCCAATTGGCTTAAAAGAGATGAAGAAAAAAAACAATAAAATTCTAATGTTCATCGATAATTGTACTGCACACGGAGAAATTCCTAACCTGAAAAATATAAAAATAAAGTACTTAAAATACCACTTCAAAACTACAACCACTGGACCAAGGCATCATCCAAAGCTTCAAAATGCATTTTAGGAAGGAAGTTGTCAGACGGTTTCTTGCTGATCTTGAACGCCAAACGCCCACTACAATTGACTTTTACAAGTCATGTGGATGATCGTCAAAGCTTGGAATCTAGTCACTGAAAAGACCATTGCAAACTGCTTCAAGAAAAGTGGGTTTAAAGTATGTTACTTTAAAGTAACATGCGAAGATGAGGAGGACGATTTACCACTCGCAGAACTTGCTAGGACCTGGCAAAGAGTTCAAGAAGAATTGCACCTTCAAGAGACTGAGTTCGAAGACTTCGTTACCTTTGATAATGATTTAGCCGTTTGTGGAGAACAAACTGATGCTGACATCGTCACATCTGTGTTGCCGGTTACTAATGCAGAAGCGGATGAAGACGAGGAAGAAGGCGATGAATTTGATGAGCATAACTTCACAATAAAAGATGCTTACAATGCTTTAAATATAATAAAATCTGTTTCTCAAAAAGGGAGGTTTGAGTGACGATGTAGTCAAATCCTTCACGAAATTGGATTGCGCTTTGGATGTTATAACTCTTACCGGTAAACAGACAACTATTTATGACTTTTTTTCTAATCAAAATGAACAAATGAACAATCAAAATGAACAGAATTAAGGTTAAGCTACTACATATGTATAATCACATTGTTGATTCTTTACCTTTAATTCGTGAGTTTTATTGTGCGAATCTTTGAAATTAACATTCAATTACCTACATAATGTATGTACCCACAAAGATATGTACCTACTTTCACGGATTTTACTGCATTTAATTTTGATTATTACGGTAAGAAAAAAATTTTGTTACTTGCCTGATTGTTTTTAAATAGAAAATACATACTTACAGTAATTTGATAAAAATGTGTTATCATTTATTAGTAGAAGTTGTTCGCTATAACAAGATGAGTACGTAATGTTAAGGTGAATAAAACTATTTTTTTACCTCTTTATAACGAATTTTAGACTATCCTAACCTCAACATAACAAACCTCAGTTCAACGAATTACTTGATATAACGAATATTTACTTGTTCCCCTCCGATTTGTTATATTGAGGTTGCACTGTATAACTAAACTGAATAACTGCGTACGACAAATTGTAATTACGAATAAAGTCTGACGATTCGTTATTCATATTCGATACGTGTTTAAGCGTCCGGGGCCCGAGCTATAGCAATCTATACAAATAAATAAAACTGAAGCATCTACCTGTTTCTAATTTTAAATTAACAGTTTTTTACTTATCGCATACGAAAGAATATCCGGTACCCTCTTAAAAAAATATTTAGCTGTCCGTCTGTCTGTCTGTTTATTCCGGCTAATCTATGAAACGGCTGGACTGATTTTCACGGGACTTTCACTGGCAGATAGCTGATATTATAAGGAGTAACTTGGGCTAATTTGTTCTTAGGGATCCCTTTTGAAAAATAGGGTTCCGTTTTCGTTAGTTCTACGTATACGAAGTTGCCCGTACCAGCTAGTCATTTATAAAATTAATACAGATTCACGAAATAATTAATCTAGGATAGTTGACCTTTAACCTGGATAGTTGTGTGTTCCCGGATAGTTAACGAGTGACCTTTGATCCCTGGTGAGTCACCGATCACTTGGTCGTCTCGTGGTCGTCACGGCAGCTGGCACGATGAGCAAATCGCATGTCGAAAGTGTCCATAACGAGCTCGTCTGGTGGCTGGTAATTGCGACACCCTAGTGAAAACGTATCCAGAGAAGTAATCGAGTAATCGAATAATCGAGTCGACACGAATCGATTTTCGGAATCGGTTTCCGAACGGAGTTTCCGCAACTCGTACGTAAGTATAAAACTACCACAGAGTTAATAAAATAAAATATATCAGAGGTCGCCAAGTGGTCGAAATTCGACATATTTTTTAAAATTAATATTTTTTTATTTATATTTCAACTTCTTTTGCCTCTTATATATGCAAAAAAATGTAAATATTATCTATGGAACCTAAGCGTTAGGCTTAGGTTCCATAACCTAACCCAAGACTGGATGGAGGTTGAAGAGGGGAGATTTCCTTGTGTCTACCAGCAGGCTTAGTATGCGCACCATAGAAACACCGAAGAATGTACAAAATGACAGATTGAGGAAACATTAATACCATTTGGAGCAAAATAGTTCTTATTGTAAGGCAGCAAGGTCGATGCATCGTCGATATGAGAAACAAAATTTCTTTTCTTCCCATGAGCATGAGCTCACAAAATGGCCTCTTTTGACAAGTCTTTTGAAAGTTTTCTTATTTCAATGTCAAATAGTCTTACAATAATGTCAACAATTCCACATCATGGCGGTCCAAGACAAATAGCTTCTTTACATTCAGTCATTTACTTGAAAATTTGATCATTTATGACAGAATTTCCTGACAGACATTTTAAAAATATGGCTATTTAGAAAAATTTACTTCTATTGACGACCTTGTGTTGACCTTTGGATGGAATATTTCTTCTTTAAAATTATTTCTTCCGATCGCCATGCTAAGCCCGCTGTACGCTTACGCGGGTGGTATTGTCGAATTGAGATAAAAGTACATAAGAATAAATATAATATTAAACAGCCTCCCTGATCCAGTGGTTCAGATCTTGGCCCTCAACTCGGATTCCCTCGTCCCCTTGCCTTATCTCTCGCCAGTCGTTTTGGTTAAATCCATCCTACTGGGTTAGGAGAGTAAAGGAAGAAAGACTGCTCTTGTGTAATGCGCATACACTTGGGCACTATAAAAATAACTCCTGCGTATCCGAAACCAGCCACCGCCACCGAAATCGGTGTGAGAGCTATTATTAATAAACAGAACTACCTAAATAAAATAAAGGTATTGCTTTGAATTTTTCTTAAGAAATAAACAATACCATAACTCCAAACGGAGAGTAATAACAACAAGGCTGTCATAACAATTGTTGTTTCTTTTTCTTCTTTAGGCATATGCCTCCCCTGTAATAGGAGTTGCCAACGTCAGAGTGTTGAAAACAATTATTATTGATGGATAGGATTTTTAAGTTCGTGACATCTGACATCTGTGTGACACGACTTTTACGAAGCGCCGCCTGGTGGCAAAAATGTTTTTAGAAAATTCTTATTGACAGTTTTCGAAATCGCTTCCGTCAAGATGGCACTTTGTGTGAGTCGAGTCTGCCTCCTCGCGGCAGACAAAAATATCGAAAATCCTCATTAAAAAAGACCTATCCAAAGACTTAATATTATCTTATTCTATTGCAAGTTGGTCCCAATCTGCCCATTCATATTTGTAGCGTACTTCTCACTCTTGGGAGAACCCTTACGTCGCGAATAGCGAATCACGTCGCCGTTAGTATAAGAATCCATTAAAGTTTGCTAACACTATGTACTTTCGAACAAGTTGCCGAGCGACCAGGCGTAAGGCCAAAATTGCCTAACAGCGCCGCACGCAGGTGTGCGTGCGCACGATTTATCATATTTACATGTGTAAACGCGCACATCAACCACGTCTGCAGTCGACGCGGTCACTTCTTTTGTGTTAAAATTTTTTGAGGCGACCTAGTGCATAAAAATGTTTAGAAACTGGTCGAGCAAAAACTTTTGCCGATATTGTACCTATTGTCATGTCACGATTATGATTTCAAACAAAGGGTTTGGTCTCCGGAGAGGAACATAAATACCGGAAACTCACTTGTGAATCCCTAGCAAACGTTTTGGGAAACACTGAAAGGACTTGATGATGATAGCTTATAATAACATGAGATGTAATTTCGTTTCTCGAGAACAATAAATTACCATGCGACAAAAACACACATATTTCCTGAGTTACCAAATCTATTCTGCTGTCATATAGAGGTCATGTTGTGTCTTTGTCGTTCTTGCGATGTCAGTCAGCTATTACGCAGCATAGGGCATTGATACTTGATACCAATACATGGCTGAGTAGTGCTCCAGATACAAGAAGATTTTCATTTTAAATGATGCAAGTTTTAAAACGGCCTTGAAAATTTCACTTTTTATTTTATGGCAAAAAAACTATGTATTATTTTAAATAATGTTATAATTTATGTAATTTTCATAAAAGTTCTATAAATAAATGCGTATTTTTACTTTTAATTTAGTTTTTTCGTAGCGGCATAGAAAAAAGTTGTCTTGTTAGTAACAAAATTGGAATCGCGATGAAAAAGAAACTATTAAAATAAAAATTAATAAATTTCTGGGCACTGGCTTCTGAGTTAATATTTAATTAAATTAGGAATTAATACCTAGAAATAACATTTTTTATATTATTTAAAATTCAACATTTTTGTCAGTTTCGTAACATATTGTCCAAATGCAATGTTAACTTTTGGAATAACATTTCAATCGGGTAAAATATTTATAAAATTATATCATTAAGATGATTTTAGATTATTTTCCTTTATCTATGAATATAAATATTAATATTTACCTTAAATATTCAACATGTTTTTAAAGAAATAAAGTCAAAAATATTGAGGAACTGTTACTAACTAGACATGTGATGTGACGAAACAGAATTATTAGGAATAGTATTCACTACTCGACAAAATTCTTACTTTTTTGTGTGAATAGGTTTTAAATATAAATATATTACACAATACGAATGTATTAAAATAAAACGTAAAAGTATGATCTTTAAAGTATTTATTTGGTACAAATAGTATCTCTAAAAAAAAAAACAATCATAGGTTGTATCGTTTCAACTGTTTTAATTTAATATTATAAAGTAACAAAAACAAAATTCTGATAAACTAACAACTATTCTTTCCATTGGGAAACAAGTATAATAAAATCAAAACAAAATCAACTTTTAATTAGTATAATCTCTTAAAATTAAATCTCTCAATTAAGGTGGAATACGAAGCAAAACCTGTCAAAACTAAAAAAAAATGTGTTCAAGAAAACGAAGATGTTATTTACAATTTGATTTAAAATTTGGAAAAGGTGGTCCCCTAGATAAGGTACAATATTGAAGTACAATTTATCAGACTAGTTATATAGTTTCAGTTGGCAGTTACGCCAAAACTGGCCGTTTTTAGCAGAACACTGACTAAAACTAAACGGTTAATACTAATATGATAATTTGTGCTTCAAAAAACTATATTGAAATCTATCTAAGGGACCACTTTTTCCAAATTTTAAAATAATATAATCTCATTTTCCTGAAAACATTGTTTTTTCTTTGAGTGCAGCAATTTCGCGTCGTATACTGCCTTAAATTTTTAACTCTTAATTCTAGTTTTATTTTTAATATTTTCAACAAATTACTGCCCCCACTAGACATACATTTAAAGAAAAACGGAGATGTATTTAAAAATTCTGGCTGGTTAAAAACAAGTGTTTAAACAATTTTTTGACATGTAATTTGTAGTTTTACATAATATCCGTCTAGCTTTTCTCAACGCTAACAACATAAGTGGCGGTTTTTGGGATTAACGTCGAGAAAAGCTAGACGGATATTATATTATACAAAACAAAAAGATAGGTGTTAAAAAATAGTTTGAACACTTGTCCAAAGTTTTAACCGGTCGGAATTTTTAAATGCATATCCAATTTTCATATCATTATTTATTTCGGAAGTGGCAGCACTTTCGCGCAGAATATTAATATAATCCTATAAATGTTATTTGAATAAAAAATAATATTTTAACTCACTATCTGCATACCAGCCTCAAATTTTTTAAATTATCAGTTACATAAAAATAAATTATCATTCAGTTACTAACACTTAAAGTCCTCAGTCTTTCTTTATATAAGTCTTAATATTTTTGGCAATACAAGTAAAATGTTAATTATATTCTATGGACCGACGTAATACAAAAAATATTTATAATGCAGTAAGCTTACAGTTAAATACAACAGCCTTTCTTTATTCAAATCTTAATATTTAAGGTAATACAAGTAAAATATTAAAGCTGACATTGTATTCTATGGACCGACGTAATTATTTAAACAATTATCGCAAATTAAATCTATTGCGATCTGGCTTCCTGAGCATTTCGGGCAATACCATAATTTACAAATTATACATTTCGCTATCTGATTTGATTGGCTGTCACAGGCAGAACATTTCAAACCCCGTTCAGAGTGCTTAGGCTTATTGTTTCTTAGAAATTTGGCTTGTCTAGTTAGGTTATCTCTTCTTTCTTCTAGTTTTCTTTTTAACGGAATCTTAATTTCATTTTCTTCATCCAATTCTTCACCAGTAATGCTCTTCCCTTTTTCAATATTCTCTTTTTCGTTTTCTAGATTAGTGTTAGACAAAATTGGGTCGTCCAAATAAAAAGTCTCAAGACATACCACAGATTGTTGTGACACGGTACTTTGAACAGATTGAGTCAAATCTATAAATTCAATAATTGGACTGGGAGTTTTAAAATTTTCAGGTGTTGGACTGGGAGTCTTTAGATTTTCAGTTGGAAAAGTTATAGAGTTCGTATCGTCATTTTCTGATAAAGCTAGCTGTTTGGGAGTACCACAATCTACGACGCCCTCCATATTCATACAGGAAATTGAAGTTTGCTTCTGTTGGTGTATCACTTCCTCGACATTGTTTGGATAAATAGTTTTTTCAAAAGGTAAGTTCTTCGTTGAATAAGATTCTGGTTTTGATGCTCTATAATTTTTTGATTCTTTGGGTCTATAACGGCGAATGGAATGAAGATTAGTAGGTTGATGAACACGTGTATTATTTATTAATGAATGAAATCGCGGTGAAAAACATAAACACTGCCCTTTTAGAGCACCACAATAACAACTTAAGTCTCTATATTTTATTTCATTTGACCAATTACCCTTTAATGTGATTATTTGATGAACATTTAAAGTGCCGGGCAATGGTTTCAAATTTTGTAGTTTTTCTGTATAGTCTTCGATATAACTGTCGTCTACAAGAAAAAACTTTGTAGTCTTAAAACATTGGGTAAGAAGGTGATATATTTGAGATGCATTTGTCGCATCAACGCCATAAGCAACGTGTTTATCAATAGTACGTTTCACCGATCCTCCAATGCCATCTGCAATACTCTTCCCATGTCCGCTTTCAGAAAACGACCATGTGCAGTATTCGAATCCTTTTTCTTTTGGTAAAGTATTGAGTAAATGAAAGTTTCCCTTTTGTCGGTATTGTGATGTGGGCCCATCAGAGTAAAAGTGCAGAATTTTGACATTATGATTATTTGATTTTATTTCATTCAAAATGGGATTTAAATGTGTCCATATATTTTCAGGCCTATGGCTGGTGTTATCGGAGATTGTGCAAAATGATTGCATATAATCTTTATAAAAAATGGCTCCAGTATGTAAACACACTTGATTCTGAGACGCTCCAAAGTGAAGAGCTTGCACCTCTTCTCTCATTTTACATTGGTAATTTTCACTAAAGTCACATATGACTACAGCTTCATTTTCTTGTAAATCGTTAACGATAGTTTGATACTGATGGTGTTGGTGCTTCATGACAAACACATGCTTTTTAAATTTTATAACCGCAAGATCGAATTCACGCTTCAGTTCTTCAATCGATGTTCTTTTTAAAGCTTTAACTGTCTTTTTCGTCTTAATTGTCTTTGTTTCAGTTCCTTCTTTTTTTACATATTCATGATCAACACATTCCCACTGCCACCAGGTTGCATTTTGTTTATCATCATGACAACTTTCGTTATATTGTACTTTGTAATTTTTACATTGACTACATAGATTGGCCGCGCAAGAGTAAGATTGTCTGTCACAAGTAATGTTATTAATTATTTCATCCATAGATTTTTCTTTTAATGGTCCATATAATTGCAAGGCTTTATACTTTAGATGAATATTAGCGTGTTTGATGCATAAACATGTATCCCTGGAACTAAGTTTTGGATAGATGACGTAAAATGGCTTATACTTCCACAGCGTTGTAATTCCATATTTCCCTCCCAATTCTTTATATTTTTTGTATAAATTTTGTAACGTGTCGACTGTATACCTTATTTGACGTTTTTCTTTACCGCGAACCCTGCACTCCTTTTTACCTGCTGTTGGCCTGCTAACGTCTTCTCTTAACCAAAACGTTTCAATTTCTACTGAACACCTGAACCTTACTTTTTTCTGTTTTGCTCGCGTCGTTCTTTGAAGTCCCAATAGTCTTGCGACATAGGTTTTACTTCCGGTTTTGCAGTTAGTAATTATGCGTTTCAAGATTTCCTTTTCAATTCTCTTCTCACAATTTTCATATGTCTTCTTCATCGTAAATTCCAAAAATTCTTCTCTGGCTTTATATTTATTTATTATATTTTGTTGTTTTTCTATCTTTTCGTTACATTTCTGCTGCATTCTATAGCAACGTTTTCGTTGTGTATTGATTTGTCTCTTCAACAGTACAATCTTATCCTGCTTTTCTTGAAGTTGTTTACTAAGATTTCTAAATATCCGCCTTCGTTTAAGAGCTAACGTAATTTTAGTCACTTCTTTGTTTGGTGTTTCATTAATTGGGGCTGTTTTCTTTGATGTATTAGCTCTCTGTTTTATTTTTTCTTGTTTCCATTTATTTCTATGACTAATCTTTTCCTCTTCGCTCATTTCAGATACTTTTTTTCTTTTGGCTTTCATTCGCGCTAGTTGCTTTCTTCTCACTTCTTCGGCCTTGTCAGGGTTTTCTTTTAATTTATTTCTATACCTTTTGGCCCTTTCAGCGGCTGATAACGCCATTGTTATCTAAATGACAAAATTAGTTTTTATATTAAAAATGATAAAATTAATTTTTATTACCAAATTTTAATTAAGATTTTGTAAATCATAAAAAATATGGTTAAATGAACTCTGCAAGAAATCGAAAAAGATAGCGAAATTTTAAGAAAGAACAATCATGACAAATTAATCGCTGAGTACAGAACAGACACGTCTTCTTAGAAAAATATATTTAACTAAAGAGCTAACGAAATGTAAACATAGCATAGCCTAAAACAATAACTACCGTTAGTCATAGACTTTATTCAAATAAAAAACTCAAACCGTCTTTGATATGATAAATTGAAGTATCATGTAATTAAACGTTAAAATGATGTATAACAAAAACATGTTTCTAATTTATTAAGTACAATAGAAACACTCATCTAGTGGATAATGATCATATACAGCAAACAAATTGCATAAATGACACCAGAAAAATGGACTATCTAACAACAATCTTATATCTCCTCCAGTCATGGGCATTACAAAATGCAATAGATTGTTTTGTAAAATATTCATATAACCGCAGCCATGGCAGCGGTCTGATACTATGAAATGAGTTGATTGCCAGGGCCAGTTGAGATTGTCATGCAGACAATCATAAAAATCGTTTTTCGTCAAAAATTTATCTATGTCAAAATATACCACCATTTTGAAAAATGATTTCACCATTACCTGTAATTTAATATAGAATTAAAAATATGAACACCAGTTTTCGGAATGCATTTACCCGTTATATAAGTTAACTTAAAAAAATAACTTTTTACTTCATAAAAAATAAGTTAAATCAGTTCCTTTGTTGCTTAAATATTGCTCCATGCGTGTTAAGAAAAAAACCTGTAAGTACCATATTGTGTAAAAACCTGGTCCAAACAGTTTTCTATCTAAACGGTCACAGGGTATAAATAAATTCCTTTGCATATGTACCAAGCTTTAGAAGTCTGTTTCGTAACATTGTTGGTCCATCCTATAGAAACGGTTGCTAACAGGACGTGACGAATGTTCTTTCATATACAATAAAATTAAAATACTAAATAAATATGACTCAATCTTTCTAAATGTTTCTTGGTATGTTTTATACAGGGTTTTATTTATTCAGAGATCAAGGAGAAAATACCTACAAACTTTACTTTTACAGCAAAAATCGTTACTAACCTCAATAGATATTTTCTATCCACACTTTTCGCGAAGACAGCGTGACTCACAATCCGAATCTCTTTTGCGAGTAACTTCAAGATGGCGTTTCAAACTCTGACATATGAACTTAGGGTTGCCATTAAAAACAGATATCTGGCAAAATTGGATATTTTAACGGGAAAACTTGCGTGACTATCCAGACATGTCCGTGAGTAGCGAATTCGTGAGACAAGTTTTTTATTAGTTTATTTAATAAACCTATTCAATTATCGAAATTAAATACTCACTAAATGCAAACACAATTATCTAGCAATAAAAGTAAATCATCGCAATGTGAGCCGCCATATATTTTTTTTATAAACATCCGTGTGCAATTTGGCGGACTATCATTGGGTCAGTATAAATTGCCACATTTTCGAATCATTTTTAGTAAAAATAAATTTGTAGATATCTTTTTCTAAAGCAACAATATAAAATCCATGCAGGTTTATAAATAAACTATCCATATAATAAGCTCCGTATTATTAAATATGATTCTTACTATTTTTTTCTTCAGTTTGTTTCCATGCGACAAGCCAAAAAGAGCCTGCACCATTGAAAGTGAAAATGCCCACAAACTATGCTAAGTATTGTGTACCAACATCTAATATTTAAATATGTCAGTGATCTCATGTAATTTGGGAATTCTCGTAATGAGGGTCTTCGATATTTTTTCTGCCGCTAGCGGGCAGACCCAACGCACACAAAGCGTCATCTGGTGGCGTAAGTGGTATCAAAAACGGTCAATTTCGATTCTTTTCCTCTCACCAGGCGGCGCTTTGTAGCCGGACGACGGTCCTTGTCGTTGTGTATGTTGTTGTGCCGTAGTGATGAGCAAAATTGGTCTTGGTCTTGCAGTCTTGGTCTTGGTCAATACCAAGACCAAATACACAAGACTAAATTAAAAATTCTTACTTCCGGAGCATCTATGAGTTAAAATATTTGTAACAGCGTCAACACATGCTTTTTCAGGAACAAAATATTTTTGGTACTTTGTGGAGGAGAGGTGATATATATATATATATATATATATATATATATATATATATATATATACGTAGGGACAGGGGTGAGGGGCGGGCACCTTCCGTCCCACCGCTCGCAGGCCCGGCTAGCTAGTCACAATATGTAACAGTCATGACAGTCACAATGTGTAATTGCAAAATGCTACATTATTGTCAATGTGATAAGGTCGTTTTTTGTATCATTCTTAATAGTCGTTATTACATTGTGATTTCGAGTGGCAAAAAGTGTTGTGCCGATTAATCCGTTTAGCTCCAATACAATTCGCAACGCGCCATAAGGAACTTCGTTCCAAAAAGGATCTACAAGAATGTTCTTTGTCATAACGTCTGGAAAACACATGGTTTAAGTATAAAGAGGAACTAATTTTTTAAGCTATTGCATAGCTTCTATCGCGGGCCTTGAGCGCGGGGACCGAATCCAGAAATTCCGTAACGAAAAACCCTCACGCTCCCCACTCCGACGGGCACGGAGGTGTGGCTTGAAGGCCGTGCATCGTCTAACGTCGTTTCAGTTCGGCAGTCTTCGACACGGCGTTGTGTGCGTGCGATTAGACGTATTGTACGACTTTAAGAAACTCGCACGAATCGAGACGAGCTGCTCCGAAATCGGACGAATACATAAGCAGCTGTTTATGAGAAAGTACGAGTATATAGGTGTATAGGTATTTATGTACAACAGTGAATAGCTGTACTTGTAAAATTTGTGTATAAAGTGTTTTGAATATGAATGAACAAAGTGCATTTATTATTAATTAAGAAAGTCACGAAAAAATAGTGAAAGAAAAGAAATACTGCATAAATAAAATAAATAAATAATTATAATTGCATAAGTTGATACAAAATGCTATGCAATAGCTTTACCGCGGCAGTCCCCGAGTGCCACACGTCTTTTTTTTCTATATTTTCACTTCTTTCTAGTACTTTTTTTCGCTAAAAGGAAGAAGTTGGAGGAAGGGTAAGTTTTCGAGTTTTCATAGCTCTCACAACTAAAGATATCATTCTCTTGACAAGTTATGACAAGCTCGCACAATTTATAACAAAAGTGATATTCAAAAGTAGAAAAAATAAGTAACAGATAAAATGAGCAAGACCAAGACTTAATACGCAAGACCAAGACCAAGACCAAATAAGCAAGACTAAGACCAAGACCAAGACCAGACGCATTTGAACAAGACCAAGACCAAGACTGAATGAGCAAGACCAAGACCAAGACCAAGACTGTCCAAGTCTTGGTCTTGATCTTGCTTTGCTCATCAATACTTGTCGTGTCAAAAAGCTGTTAGATGTCACGAATTTTTAAACCCTCATTAAATAACTGTTCCGTTTGCAGTATGACCACAGCGACAGCATTTGTTATCGATTGAGCTTGGTTGGTTTCAAATAAAATTGATAATAATAAAGACTGGAAATACCAAAGTCTTTAATACATCCAAAATTAACAGAACCTTTAATTTAAAAGATTTTAAAAACAAACACGCCTTACGCAGGCAATTACCTACAAGGGTCTGCAACGAAATCCTCCTTCTAAAATGTATGTTTTAAGTATGAAGATTTTAATGCTTTGAATCTGTTCCTGTAAAGCATTTTTATCACGTCTAGATTTTTGTGATATTATGACTTTTATTTCCAAAATATCACAAATTAATATTTTTTTAATTCTTCCTATATCGTTAAATATACCAACACATTTTAATTCGTTTTATGCATTAAAATCATAAACAGTCTATATAGATACAAAATAAATATTGACGAGTCGATTAGAGAAAGAAGGAAAGTGTCTACAGGGATTTTTGTTGTTGTACTTAAATGCGCTTGAGAATTCGCTGTAACTTTACAACGGTTAAATGAAATTTTGTCTTTCAATTATTTAAAATGTTTATTTCAATGGTTCTTTATTTCTAAATATTTTTGGAAGTTGTGCACAAAGTTCAAATTATATGTTTTTAAACGACTTCCAAAAAAAGGAGGTGGTTATACCTCCGTTCGGCTGTATGTCTTTTTTTAAATATTTTTTGTATGTTCAACGATAACTCCGCCGTCTGTTGACCGATTTTCAAAATTATTTTTTTGATGTATTGGGTATAATAATCCGAAATTGCTCTCGTTGTCACCAAAGCGGTGTAACACCTCGAAATTTATATGGACATATAAAGTGATTTTGACTTTTTCAGAAATAACCCAAGCATATGCTATCAAAAAGTAAGATTCTGCACCAAGGATATATATACCCTGGATCCAAAAATACTGAACAGAATTTCTCAGTCTTTAAAGATACGCGTTTGGAAATTTCGAAATTGTTAAAAGAACTTCAATCATATGCCATTTTGTAACTTACAGTAATCATCATCATTATCTTATAATATGTATAGAATAATGGAAATTTCTAATTATATTTCCTAATGGAACTTGGCGCGTATTCAAATATACATTCGATCGTTTATTTTAAAAGTCCTTAAAATGTGTTAATAATAATTTAACAAATATTACTAAAAAGGGAAAAATTATTATTATTTTTGACGTGATAACGTCTTATAATTCGATGGAGCCGACTGCACGCACGAAAAAACATGACTCATGCGTTACCAAGTACTGTTACCAAGTACCGTTACCAAGTACCAGCGTTACCTCGCATTTTATTATTATTATTCTTGTTGTTGTTATTGTTGTTGACGTTCTTACGTTCAACTATCGTCAGTAAACCGACTTTACAGACAACTGACATTTTTAACCAAAAAATTAGACCGACATCCGATGTTAAAATGCACAAAAAGTATGAAATAAAACTTATTTTCTAAATAATACCCCTTTTAAATTTGGCTGAAATTTTAACTATTTCTCTACTCAATCATCATAATTTTGAAGTCGGCACCAGCCGTTTAAAATAAACGATCGAATTTACAATTGTTAAGGATATAAGGTGTAGTTTACGTATTTTATATCATGAGAGAAAGAAAATAAATTTGTATGGAAGTCGATGGAAGTGATGAAAAGAAATGAGCTTTACTTTAAAAATTATATGTACTGTATATATGTGATTGTTAAATTCCGATGCTCCGACACCTACTTCGATGTTACCACGTATGAAAACATAAGGGAAATAATTTTTTTTTATTGTGTTATTAATTAAAACTAACATTTGCTCCGCGCACGTTAATACATTAGCCCAAGGGAAAGCTGTTCTTTTTCGGGATAAAAAGTAAGCCTATGTATATTTTATCCAGAGCCTAAACTACCATACCAAATTTCATTAGAATGCATTTAGTAGTTTTTGCGTGAAAAAGTAATAAACATCCATCCTTTCATCGCAGTCATAAACTTTCACATTTATAAAAGTAGTAGGATGTTTAACTAAAATTAACTTTTTCGAGTTTATCGTTCCTTTTTATAACGCCTTGTAGATGAAATAAGAAACGTACAATACCTACTTTGTTTACCTTCCAACAGGAGGTTAAAACAATAATAACATATAACACATGGGTCATAGAACAATAAAATATAGGAGTCATACAAAAAGTTCACCCCAAAATAAGTATATTAATAATATTATAGTCTTTGGAAATTTTATAATATATTTATAATATAATACATTATATATCTACTGCCCTATTCTATACCTACTTCTTCAAAAATTACATACAGAGTGAGTTGAAAACTACTACAGTATTCCTAATAATAAGTGTCATAACATTTGCCAATTTTTATATTCGACATATCTGCAGTTTTTTTATATTTATATTGTGTAATATGTCTATCTATAACATTAAAATTATGACCTACATTTTTGTCAAGATTTTATTGTGCAACCACTTCAGAATCAGAAGAGCAACAAATCGTTATAAGTTATTGCTATGTATTTTATGAGCGCTAATTTAAATGGAAATTTTAACAATTCAGATGTTGTAAGCACAAAACGTTGTTATTAAACGCATCCTATTTATTGCAAATTGCAGATAGTTTAAAGAATGTATTTTATAATTCAATAATAACTATTATCGTATTTGCCCAATCCGTATGTAAATGGTACTGTCTAAATGGGACGACACATTTGAATACAAAGTCATTGCGTTACACAGAAAAGACGCCGAAGTTTTGAAAAATCATTTAATTACTAAAACCTGTAAGAGCTCTTATGCCGATATTCATTAGCTCTATTATAGCGTGTACCAGTGTGATATATAATTTAGATTGAGAAATGCTTTTACTTGTAAGTAGTATATAACCAGGATTAGCTCAGAATATTCAGATACACCAATGTGCTGTGATGTTACTAAGTTGAAGTCAATATTATGGAGTCCCAATATGATGATATTGTGGAAAACCTTTACGATACAAAGTCAGGTAAGTACATTATTAGTTTGACGAATATTCCGTGCATCTTGAATAACACGAGGTAAATCAGTGTTTGAAACCTCAAAGTGCAAAAACTTTAGTATCTGTTCCGTGTACATAATAATTTATTCCAATCTTGATCTTTATAAGTTTGTACCGCAACATTGTGATATTAACTATAAAATAATACAAGTGCCTGTGTAAATAAAATAGCTACTTTCAAAACTAATATTGGTGCTAAATAACTGATGACATATAATATTTTTTTAAGATTCAATAAGAACATGGTCGTTCTATGAGACTTTTACAAGTGTTGGGTCGGTGGTAGCACTTTACCTACTACTAGTTCTACGGCTTCTCCCAGAGTTTATGAGAAATAGAAAACCATACAGTCTAAGCCGACTACTGCGTGTGTACAACGCTTTCCAAGTGTTATTCTCTTTATATGCTGTGATATTGGTAAGTGTCTTAACATTATCTAAAAACATTAATTTTAATATTCTCAATCATGAAGATGAGTTGAATTGCTGTGATTTTGAATTTTTAACCCCCGATACAAAAAGAGGGGGGTGTTATAAGTTTGACGTGTTTGTCTGTCTATCTGTGTGTCTGTCCGTAGCATCGTAGCTCCTAAACAAAAGGTCTGATTTCAATGCAGTTTTTTTGTTTGAAAGCTGACGTGATCGAGAAATTCTTAGATATAATTCATTATCATCACTGGTTGATGATTCGGGGGCTACTTAAAATACTTAAGTGTGTTTATTATTTATTTAAGTATGTAATTAGTCAAGTCTATTAATCTTATAACTGAGGCACATTTTTTATTCCTGTCTTATTTAAATTATTCTTATTATTTTTAACAGTACACTAGATATATTTTCCAACATGGTATTATCACCAAAAGATGTCCAAAGGGACCGGATCTAGAAAAGGTAAGCGTTGAAAATATAGTTTACCAAGTTTTACTTTCGATTAGTAATTTTATAGTGCTTGATGACATCTTTTTAGAGTTCCGTACCCAAAAGGTAAATACGGGACTAGACTTCGCTGTACGTCTGTCTGTCTGTCTGTCCGTCTGTCACCAGGCTGTGTCTCCTTAACCATGATAGCTAGACAGTTGAATTTTTTACAGATGATGTATTTCTGTTGCCGCTATTACAACAAATACTAAAAACAGAATGAAATAAATATTCAAGCTGGGCTCCAAATTCCGATACAGCATGCATTCTATTTTTGTGCGCAAGTCCAAAGACTCAACTTGACGATACTATTACTTGTTTGATAGCAATTCCATGACCTTAAATTCAGCAGTGGCAGGCAGCGGGCAGGCTATAAAAGTAATAATAATACTTGAATTTTATTTTTCTATTTTGTTCCAATGAGGGTTTGTAAATTCATGACAACTGACAGTTTTTTGACACGACAAGGACCGTCGGGCCACATAGCGCTACCTGGCGACAGAAAAATAATCGAAAATTCTTATTGACCGTTTTTGATACCACTCACGCCACCAGATGACGCATTGTCTGCCCCCTAGCGGCAGAAAAAATATCAAACACTCCTCATTATTGAAAGAGTTTGGGGCCGCGGTCATTACCAAATTTTCAGTAGTAAGTTTACGTGTACCATATAATAGCTATTATCTTGATGACGAAATCCTGTCAAACCTTGAAGTCCTCATATATTGAAACCTTATGGAATCTATTGTTTTGAAACATTACTTCCTGCTTCCTCAATTGTTATATTCTTCGATGTTTCTGAGTCGAATCGATCAGACTTATAATGAATTAGCAATAATTAATGACATGCTGATGAAATGATTTACTTCATAGAATAGCAATCAATAGTTTATTAGTCTATAATAATAATTATAACTTCCTAATTATTTTAATACTATAATACCTAATTAATTATATTTTTACGAATAATTATAAAAGTGATTGTATTATTCGCACGCTCATAGCACAGAGTAGGAAATATTATTATACACTTACGTATAGAGAAACAGCTTTCATAGAACGAACCAACTCGATCCAAATTTCAACATTTTGACGGCCCCTCAAACGGCCCACAACTTCTCCACACAGTCGTGGGCACACCGTATGCTTGTAGTAGAGCAATCAAATCGAAAACCAACTATACAGCTGTTTATCTGTTCCTCTTTCTTAAACCTGTGCTCAAATTAAAGAAAGAATAATAGTTATAGCCTGTACGCAGTCAACATGCGATTGAAGTAAAACCTTCGATTTAAGTTCTCAACATCGACTTTTTGCTACAGTCTACATAATGACTTTTCTTCTTCTTACTTGTTTCAACAGATGCCGGTCTCAAACAGATTTAAAGCAATATTAAGCAGTTCTTACACTCCATGCACAGATTGGTGTTTCACACACCGAAATAAAACTGGAGAGTCGTTCACTTCAAAATGGTATAATTTAACTTTCAGGTAATCGAAGAAATTTGGCCGTACTTCATAGCGAAACACGTAGATTTGTTAGACACGGTGTTTTTCGTGCTACGCAAAAAGGAAAACCAGATTACCTTCCTCCATGTGTACCATCACACCGCCATGGTCGCGTGGACCTGGTTCCACCTGATGTACCACCCCACGGACCACTTCAACGTGGTGGGGCTGATAAACAGCTTGGTGCATATTATCATGTATACGTATTATGGTCTAGCGTCCATGGGACCAGAATATGCCAAGTATATTTGGTGGAAAAAACATGTAACTAAGATACAATTGGTAAGGAAACTTTGTATTGATTTTGTGATTACCATGTCAGCCTTAGCTAGACATTTATTTTATTTGATGCATACATCTCCATGTCGATTGTAATTATGCAATATAAATTTTCCTATTGAACCATTGCGAGGTCTGTCATATCTTTTAAAGTTATGATTCTTTACAAATATGTGACTGCAAAAATGCGTTAAAAGTTAGCTGATAATTTAAATATTTGGGCTACTAAACAGGGGGTCTAGCAGGAACATTTGACAGCAGCGTAAACGACAGGTTATCGAATGAAATTTTTATGTGTGTCATGATTTTGACATACTCGTATTTTCATACAATTCTCATTCAATAACATTATGTTTATGCCGCTGTCAAATGTTCCTGATAACAGAATAAAAAATAACTTTTTACGTGCTTACTTACGCACACAGTACTCTTTTTTCAGGTCCAGTTCATCCTTGTACTATCTAATCTGCATTACCAGCAAGCTCTGTCGCCGTGCCCCATACCTTCAAGCTTCCACCACTTCTGTGTGTTCAGCATAACTTCCTTCTTCTTTTTGTTTATGAACTTCTACCTGCGAAGCTACAAAAAAAAGACTGAAAATCATGAAAAATTTACAGAAAACAGTGTTGTGAACACAAAAAGTGATGAAAATTTAAAAATTAAATAGTATTAGACTGTATACTGTGTTTTAATATAATTAGGTTACAAAATACAAAATTAATATACTTATTTTAAGATTAATAAATGATGGTTATTGTTTGGGAATTTTGAATGTTTGCAAATTGTTATCTTGAATAGTTTAAACGAGACATTCTTGTCGGAAAAACGAAAGCCAGTTTCGTTTGAGTAATTGTATAATTTTAGCTGTGTTCGTAAATTCGGAATATGATAGGTTCGGATCCTGGTCAGATATTTTTTTGTGATTGTTTTTTTTTTTAAGTTATCAGAACTTCGAGCGATGCTCGGTTTCTCAGCTACGAACATTATTAATTAACCTATTTTTTGTATCTATGGACGCTTTCCACAGCACGGCAATCTGGTCCCGTGGTAAGTTCTCGAAGGACTTGCGTTACGGGTACCGGACAACGGAAATATATTTAATAATATTTTTTTATACCTACTATAATTATTTTTAAGATTTTTATTATATAATACATAATATATTTAATACACATCCATGACCCAGGAACACAGAATATTTTTTGTTCCCTGGCGGGATTCGAACACACACCTAGGTACATAACATTTTGTTTAACCTTTCCTCATTTACAACCAGTGATTTATATTTTCAAGGGTAAACTTTTGTTTTTAACACTTTTATTAGACTTGGCTTATTAAAGTTGCGTTGTAGTATGTTGTGCGTGACAGTTGTCATATTCCAGGCTACGCAAACGTTTTGCAAGTAAAAAAAGTAATCGAAATAAATATAATTAACTACTTGCTATGACAACTTGTCTAAATAAATGTCTATTCGAAAATTACAAATTTAACTATTAATATTATTTTAATGTACTGTACTCTATTATTATTAAATGTAAATTATTGAATGGAAATTAAATAAAAAACATGTGAAGTTAAAAATGTCAAATGCATGGAATGGAACCACTGTCAATAGAGATTGACACTGCTGATTCGATATCAAATCGATGAATACGAACGATCATCTTGTAGTCGTAGTTCCTATGTAAAAATCGGTAATTCCGATTGTATTTCCTTTGTCAACTGATTAGATACTTCGTTTAGAATCGATTAAGTTTCATTATGTAACTTCGCTTAGGGTTATCAAATAATACCTGTCACGCATATCATCATACATGATACAACCGCGTTGACTATTATAGTAGTCGAAAGTACCCACGAGAGTATTTTTGTGGTCTGCAAAATCTGCACTATAAATGATCAAAATGTGATTTGACCTAGTTGTCGCGTTTACAACTAGGTGGCGCTGTACAGATTAATAAAATAAAACTCACACTTAGCACTCTGTGCGCTAAAGCAATAAAACAATAAATCGTGTAGAGTTGTCAAATCTGACTTTTGACACATGTCACTTCGATTTTCAGATCTATTGTATTAGAGCAGTGTTCTATTTGCGGTGCAGTTTTTTCTGTCGTGACCACAAAAAAACTCTGTCGCGGTGCACTGTTCCTTACCACGAGGTTTCGGCTACTTTCCAGCAGCCGTGCTCACGGGTGGACTGAGGTGGCAGTAGTCCTATTTGTTGAAGTTGATCAAACTACCCGAAGATTCCCGCTAGGCAAGTACAAACCAATATACTATTAAATGATGAGAAAATGAATTTAGTGGCCACCACTGTGTTTCTAGGTAGATAGATAGTAAATTACAGTATTGATAATATTGAAGATAGCCTCAGTTCTGCAGCATATGCAGTCAGGAAATTTAGGGAAATTTCTGTCAAAGATACGGCGCGACTTGTTTATTTCAGTTATTTTCATAGTAGAATTTCTTACGGCATTCTTTTATGGGGAAATGCCGCCGACATTAATACAATATTTATGCTGCAGAAGCGAGTAATACTTTTGATTTACAAAATGTCCTGTTTTGAATCTCTGAGAGAAAAGTTTAAAGAAATAGGGATTCTGACCGTCGCTTCTCAATACATATTTCATAATTATATGTTAGAAAAAATATTAGTAATTTTAAAACTGAAAGCGACAATCACTGTAGAAACACTAGAAATAAACACAAGCTAGATATACCGGTGATCAGACTAAGTAAAGTAAGCAAATCCTTCAAAGGTCAATGTATAGGTACGTCTACAATAGAATCCCAGAAAACGTTCAAAAATTTTCCATTAATAAATTTAAAAAAGTAGTTAAAGAACTTTTTTGTGTGCTAAAGCCTAAGCTTAAATAAAATCATTGACCCTATACTAAATAGGGTCAATGATTTTATTGACGATCGCACACTATGGGAATAGGATGGCCACCTGCAAGGCTACTGTATTGTACTATATACTATATGTACTATGTACTATATGTATCTGACTTTTGTTAATATTAGGTCATTACAATATATGAAATTGGCATTTTGTAAACGAGGAACATAAAGTCGATTTTTTGAAACATAATATATTTATTTAATCAAAGTATATACCATTGATATCTATGCACCTTTGCCATCTCATAGGTAGTTCATTGGTTCCATTACTAAAAATACATCCATATAAATAAATCAATAAAATATTTGAAGGCGCTTTGGACTGCCCTATCGGAGTTGAATTTTTTCCTTGCAAGAAGTTATCCAAATTTCGAAAAAAATGGTAATCTGTGACGCTCCTCTAATTTGGTAGCCGTCTGTTGTGCAGTGTGTGGTCTAGTGTTGTCCTGAAGCAGCAGTGGCCTAGAGCGAATGACCAACCTCGGTTGTCTAGCAGCTAGCTTTTCCATCATGATTTGCAGTTGCTGGCAATAGACATCTGCCGTAATCGTCTGGCCAGATTTAAGAAAGCTGTAGTCAACGACACCGGCACTAGTCCACAAAACGCTCACAAGTAACTTTTTTTGAGTCAATTTTCGCTTGGGGCAGGCTGGTTCGCCAGGGTTCAACCATTGCGATGAGCGTTTCCGATTATCGTACAGGATCCGATTTTCATGACAGGTAATGATTCGATTTAAAATCCCTTAATTATTGTGCCGATTGAGTAATTTAACGCAGCAGTCGACGCGCGTTTGTCGGTTTGCTGTACTCAATTCATGAGGTGGAATCCATGAGGGAAGGTGAAAAAACTTGTATGGGGTACCATTCAAGTTTTTTCAACTTCCCAATTTGCTTCAAGTGGAATAAAACAGTTTTATTACTAATACCGCAGCCTGCAGCTAACTCGGACGTGGTTTGCGAAGGATCCGCTTCCACTGTAGCCTTCAATTCCTCATTATCAACTTTGGTCTCCGGCCGTCCACGGGGCTTATTCTGCAGGTCAAAATTTCCAGAACGAAATCGTTGGAACCCAAAACGCACTGTGTTTTCTTTTGCGACACCGCCGCCATACACATAATTAATCTTTCGAGCCGTTTCTGCAGGACTGGTGTCACGGTGGAACTCGTACTCGAAAATATTACGATATTTCAAGTATTCCATTTTGTAAACAGTGATGCAAAGAAAAAAACCAAAAGAGGACACAACAAATGAATTACGGTTTTCGAAACACAAATGCATGAGTAAATAGCGGTATAAATTTGAAATTGGAATTCCTAACCAAAGAAGAAGAGATCAAAGTGGCCAGTACGACAAAACGCCAATTTCATATGTAAGGACCAATATTATATCCTTACTTATATATAATATTATAAATGTGAAAGCGTGGATGTTTTTTACTCTTTCACGCAAAAACTACTGAACAGATTTCGATGAAATTCGGTATGGTAGTAGTTTAGACTCTGGATTAAAACATAGGCTACTTTTTATCCCGAAAAAGTAGTGTTCCCGAGGGATACTATAGTTACGCGGGCGGAGCCGCGAGCAACAGCTAGTAGACTATAAGTTTTCATATTGTATTTTTGTTTTTAAAATAACAATTTTCCATCTTTTTGCTAAGAGATGGTCCCGTGCGAGTTTCTTACGCCGGGATATTACCCGAACCGGTGCCGCGGTGGTAGCCATCACGTACGCGTAGGGACCATTCCGTAAGCAAGGAGTAGTAGTAGTATTCCTAGTTATCTATATGGAAATAAAACTTTTTTGTTTTTTTTATGCTATTGCATAGCTTTTATCGCGGGCTTTGAGCGCGGGGACCGAATCAAGAAATTCCGTAACGAAAATAAACCTAACACCCCCCACTCCGACCGGCACAGCGGTGCGGCGTTGAAAGCCGTGCATCGTCTAACGTCGTTTCAGTTCGGCAGACTTCGGCACGGTGTTTGTGTGCATGCGACTAGACGTATGCGTGTAGACTTACTATGCAATTAGCTTTACCGCGGCAGTCCCCGAGTGCCACACGTTTTTTTTTTGACTTAAGGAACCCTTCTAGTTTTGCTCTGTCCGTCCATCTGTCCGTCTGTCTGTCCGCAAAAAAAGCTTCTGTAATTACGAATATAAATGGAGGAAATTTGGTATTGTCAAAGACTATGTATAGATATCGGTTTTGGTATGGTAAAATAATAAGAATTTTACATTTTAGGGTGGGCTCTCCATACATGTGAAGTGGGGATGAAGGGGATGAAAAATATTTTTTCATTCTACCCCATAGTGTTGAATGATATAAATAGTAAATGGCCATATCTTATAGTTGAATTGGTCTTTTAAAATAAACGTATGGTTTCATACCTGACTTTTTTACAAAATCAACCATTTTCGAGTAATCGGCCTCCAAAGTGGTTTATAAATTGGTCCCCCCCTGGCATTTCTAAACTATGAGACTCAGAAACTTGAAATTTTCCATGCTGATAGACTATGCTTAAAACTATTTAGGAAAAATGTTTTGAGCGAAATCAGTCAACAACTTTTAAAGTTATTCAAAGAAAACCTATTGCACGTTGATAGTTACGGAACAATGATCTTGGTTAGGCTATTTTCAAATAACTTCACTAGTTACCGTCCGATTTCGACCAAATTATTTTCCTTGTGAGCATTTAGCATCACCTGTCAGTACGGAAAGTATGTTCATTAACTATTTTATTTAGTATAGGTATATATTCGGAAATATTGAGGTATCATAACTTGATAAATGTAAATACTTTATATGTAGTTTTGTAAGAGTAAGAGTACTATTCATTTAAGCAATAAAGAATCAGCGTTACTCGAAGCCGGCTGAGCCGGCCCATCCGTGTCGAGGCATGGTTCTCCTACGGTTAAAATATGGTTACTTATAGTAAATTAATTTACCTAGTGAAAGTGAACTGTAAAATTGCGAGATTTTACTTTGTCTCAAGTTGCAACTACACAATTTGCATCATATTTTCCTAAATGTAAAAAATTATGTTTTTATAAATGAAGAGATAATTAAGTATTACGATTTACAACTTGATGAAAGTAAAAAGAATAAGGAATTTATGTTCAGTTTTGTAAAAAGTTGAAATCTTTTTTTACAACATTAGTGTAAAAAAACCTACATAATTGGCTTACTTACATCAAATACAAAAATTGACTACGGCATGTATGAACGCGCAAACTTCGGAGATACCAGACATTTTGTGCATATGGCCATACATTTCGTAGCAACATTACTAGCGTGTGACGTCACCTATTTGTACGACTTTTATATGGGGCGTTTTCAGGAGACTCTCAAAAGTGCTTCAAACAATCCGCAATATCTTTGAAAATATTGATTTTTAGTATACTATTCCTTTTTTAAACTGTCTTCTTTTTCAGAGCACTATTAATTTAAGTAGATAATAAAAAAATACAGGAAATTTCCGTATTAATGTTTGATTAATGTAATTACTCATCTACGTCACCAGAATGAACACGAGGCGCCAATTATTTACCTACCTGCTGCAAAATATAGTAACAGTAGATACACAAGAGTGTATTTAAATCCGAATTAAATCGAAACCGAATAAAATATATTGGTTTAAATATTTAATTCAACATTACATAAATAATTCAAATTCAAAAATTCTTTATTTTCTTTACAATATATAAGTATAGTAGTACATAGTGTGGAGACCTCCTTTTAAGTTAAATACTTGTGTTAGGAGAATCCCGCTCCTTCTTTCGACAATTATTAGTATATATTTTTGGTGGTGCCACGCAGGTGCTGCGTAGGTGGGGCGGGACCTTATGTACGTCTTGTACAAGGCCGTCCGCATGTTGAGGGGGATCTGCGGAGATGAGAAGGCGGAGCGTAATTGCGCAGTGGCCGATTTGGCCTTTGCCACGGCTGACTGGCGCTGGGCGACCATGGAGAGACGGCGGTCTATGACGACACCTAGATACTTCGCCGTTCTCCCCCATGGTATTTCGGCGTCTCCGATCTTCAGAGGAGCTGGAAACCCCCTTCTCGCAGTGACGGCGAGCGCTTGGGACTTACCTGCGTTTACAGATAGTCGCCAGTTGCTCAGCCAGTCAGGGAGAAGATCCAGGGTCCTCTGAAGCTTCAAGGCGGCGTGATCGGAAGTCAGCTAACTGGCTATAAACGCCGTGTTGTCGGCGTATAACGCTGCGGTGGTGCCAGGGTCTTTAGGGACGTCGCTGGCATAAAAATTGTACAGCCCCGGAGTGAGCACGCTGCCTTGAGGAACACCGGCGGTGATGAGGCGCTCTCCGGAGAAGACACCGTCGACACGCACCTTGAAGGTGCGTTCGGAGAGAATAGATGCCAAAAGCCTTACCAGAGGGGGTGGGACGTTGGCTTGGATGAGCTTGAAGAGCAGACCTTCATGCCAAACACAGTCGAACGCCTTCTCCATATCAAGGAAGACTGCGACCGAAGCTTCCTTCTTGTTCGCTGCAACGGAGAGATGGTGTATTACTCTTACCGGTTGGAGAGTGGTGCTGAGCTCCGACGTAAGCCCGAATTGGTCCTCACGAGGAGGGAGGTGGGGAGCAAGGTGCTTAAGGAAAAGGAGTTCAAAGGTTTTGGAGAGGGTTGAGAGGAGGGTTATGGGGCGGTAGCCCTCTGCCCTTCTCAAATTTTTGTTGGGCTTGGGGATAGTTGTAATTATTCAAACTTCCAGGGAGTGGGAAAGTGGCCGGTCCTGACGATTCCATTGTACAGGCGGGTAAGGGCGGCCACCGTCCTGAAAGGTAGGTGTCGAAGGACAGAGTTGAGAATGCCGTCTGCTTCGGGGGCCTTCTTAGGTTTGAGGCGCGATATGGTTATCTGGACCTCCCTCGGAGAGAAGGAGAAGAAAGGGGGGAGGAGGGAGAACGTAGGAACACCTTTACCTCCTCGGAGACCATACGGGCGTGGTCCGTTGCGGTCGTTGGCAGTGGTGAAAACTGGCGTTCGAGGTGTTCAGCATGAATTTCTGCTCTGTCCTCTGCACGGTACCTTAAATTACCATCGGGGTGGAGCAGGGGGTAAACGGGGGCAGTGGCTCTGGAAAGGCTGCGGCAAAAGCGGTGAAAAGAGGGCCAGTCCTCTCCCGCCTCCTGGATGCGTCGGGTCCAGTTTTCCGCGTTGATGAGCTCTAAATGAGATCTTACCTCTGCGGTGAGGTCGTTGAGCTGCGTTTTTATTGCTGGGCATCGAGTGAGCTGCCATCGTCGTCGGAGGCGCTTCTTGTCGGCGATCAGGTCAGTTAAGTGGCGAGGTAGGGGGGGCTGCTTGTGTTGGCGGCGGGTGGGCGGCTGGGTAACCGCGTCCATTGCAGCTGCAATCGCCCCGGTAAGCTGCACCGTCATGGCTTCGATGGCTTCTGAAGAGTTCACCGGAAAGTTTGGCGTGTTCTCGTGCAGCTGCAAAGAAAAGGCGTTCCAGTCTCGGACTGGGTAGGAGGGGAGGGGGGAGGGGGTACACTAATCGGGGAGGAACGGATGATGGCCAAGACCGGGAGATGGTCTGAGCCATGGGCCACGTCGAGTACCTCCTGGTGAAGGTCGCCTACGATGCGATGGGTGATGGCGACGTCTAAGACGTCTGGCGAGTACGAGAGGTAATGGGTGGGGGTGTATGTTCCCACCACCGTGTACCCTACTTGCTCGGAGTCAGCGAGCAGACGTCTGCCGTCCGCATTTGGCGTGCGGGAGCCCCACTCGGGGTGCTTACAATTTAAATCTCCGGCAATCACTGTCGGCTCATGTGATATGAGCCTGTGGATGTCGGAGATATCAAATTTTAACCCGGGTTCTTATAGCACGCGAATATGCGAGTGCGGTGGGTGCCGAGTGCCACTTCAATGCCCAGCGCATAAAGGGAAGACACCGAGGGGGTTGGGAGGAGTTGGTGGAGGAGCCTCCTGCCGAACAAGACAGCGAGGCCTCTGCACGCTTGTTCTTATCCTAGGTAGTCCTGGCGGTATGTGATGTACCCAGGAACATGAAAACGGTCCGAGGGGGAGAGATGGGTTTCGCTTAGGAGACCGATGTCAATCTCGTACTCCCAAAGAGATGACGAATCGGGGCCACTTTTCTGCGAACCCCTCGGACGTTCCAATGGACGATTTTTAGTGAGGTTGGGGCGTGGGAAGCCATTTGGATGTCAATTTTGTAGCGAGGGAGGCCCCTTCAGGGAGAGCCGACAAGAGGGTTTTAAAAATGTCTTCCCCGGCCTGGATTTTGGAGAAAATATTCATGGCCAGGGAGAAGAGAGCATAAATCAACTCAGCGGTAGATTCGATGGCCTCGTGGCCCTCCCTCCTGGTGCGACGCTGAGATGGCGGTGGAGCGATAGCTGGTAAGGTGGTGGCAGCTGCTGCTGGATTTGCAGGCTCGGTGGCAACCTCGGCCACTTCGGTAGTTGTAGTGGCCGACGGGACAGTTCGCGCTGCACGTGAAGTGCGCGGGGTGCGCTGGGGTAAAGGGGGCCGACAGAACGGCTTCAGCACTAGGGAGAGGGAGTGCAAGGTGCTCAAATTCGGAGTCCGTTGCTGCCGCAGAAGTGGCTCCGGATTTGGGGCCCTTCTTCTTCGTTCTCTTCCTAATTCGCTGTTTCCGCAGTGAGGGGGCGCGGACAGCGGAAGACGAGGGACGAGGGGTGGGGTCATTAGCCTCGGCCATAAGGGATGTGGCCGTAGGCGGTGGTGGGGGACCTCTTTCTCTGTAATGGGTGGGTCCCGACTTACCCGGTTGGATGCGCGATTTGTGCGGGCAATGGGGCCCGCACGGCGGTTTCGGGCTTCCCGTTTGAAGACCGGGCAGTGCTTACTATTAGCTGGGTGGGCCCCCTTGCAATTAAAGCAGGTGGGCTGTTCGGTGGTCGGGCGGGGGCAATCAGTTTCGATGTGCTCTTCGCCACACCTGACGCACGCCAGCCTACGGTGGCAGTTCCGGCTGGAGAGCCGGAACTGCTGGCAGCGATGACATTGGGCGGGGTCGTCCTTCCACTTTGATGCCTGGCATGTTCAGTAGCTCCGTCAGCTGGTATATGCCGGGGACCAGGTGCGGGGTGCGTTTTAGCAGCATGAAGTACGAACACCCGGGGAAATCCTTCCTGGCCAGGATGCGGGAAACGTGCTCCACTTCGTATCCCTTCCTGGCGAGTGCAGCGGCAATTGCGTCTGTGGGGGTATTCACCGGTAGGCCGTGGATACCTACCTTGAGTCCACGGCCCTGCAGGAGCGCGTAAGAGAACCAATTAACGCGCTCGGTCTTGCTCAGCTCGTCCAGATATTTTTGGACGCAGCGGTACTCCTTCTCTCCTTTCGGGGTAAATTTGACCCCTTGGACCAGCGGCTTCGCGTTGGGAGGGTGGCCAAAGAGCTCCTCTCCCACGAATAGAATTTAAGCATTTTATAAGTGATGAAAATTTAAGGTAAGGAAGCGGTTCAGTACGTGCGTGGCAAGGCTAACACTTATCTGATTACACGTATGAATTAAAAATTAATCCTAGAAATGATTTCCTAATGATTCCGCAAATCACGCCTTGGCCTTTAAACTTTAACACTGACGTACGTATGACATACGTCATTGAGTCTAAGTGCTCTGAAATGATTTTTCTCCAACATCCAAGTCTGAAATATTTACTTGATTTTATCTGTTACTAATTATTATTAATAATATATACTTTTTTTGTTAGGTATGTGAAGGTATCTCTAGTGAATATTATAATAACATCAGAAAGTTTAATTTTTTTTTACAATGAATCATAAGTTCATTTCTATTAAATAAATAATATTTGTATAATAGAAATGAACTTGCTTCAAAAAAATCACCAAAAGTAAAATAATGATCATAGTAACGGTCAGTTCACACCGAAACGACACGATACGCGACGCGGGGCTGATTTTATAAGATGGCTATTCAAAATTGAACATTATTCACCACCTACACAAGAATTCACACCTACATTGAATGGCAAGTTGCACCGGGAAGCACAGTACATAAGCAGTGTATGACTGATGTCATATGAAATGCAGTTAATGAAGTTAAATTCTGAATAGCTGTCATAAAAATACAGCGCCGCGTCGCGTTCAGTACCTATCCTCGCGGTGTGAACTAACCATAATTCCTCATTTCTTTTCTTATTACACGTAAAACAATACTGATATGATCATTTTAGTATAATTATTAGCATTTTTATGAAAAGTCTTATATCTAATGAGTTTTTCACAGCTACTGAACGTCATTTTTCCATACAATTAATAATATAAATTTGTGGTGTCGAGTTACTTTTCTTCGTTACTAAACTAATTTACACATATCTCCACGAAATATAGATAATATAAAAATACATTTTAAAAAATTGGCCGTGGAAAATTTTGATATTTTAACAAATTTATAAATTACCAATTGCTATTAGGCAAAAAACTTACACTAACACCGACAATACGTACCACATCAAATTGACCAATATAAATGCGTTGCACACTCGATATATCTCCTGCTCAGCAGCATCTCTGGTAGTTAGAAAGGTAACAAGAATGTCCGCGTCCGTCCGTAGAAGGTATATGCGTTTGGGGTGAAAGATTACGGTGGACTAGGTGTATGTTCATACATCGTCTGTTATTTCCGTGGAGACACGAAGATTGCCCAGCACTATTATCAATTTGGTTTTACTGTACGTCCCGTTTATTATATAAAGGAAGTCGGAAGTAAGAAGTAAGAAAGAAGTTACTTTGTACTGTACTAATATACATATTTTTTGTAAACATTACAAAACAGAAACATGAGAAGAAGAATAATATTGGTACAAAATACCATCCCACATACATATAATAGTAATAATATATCTATAACAGTACTACAGTGATGTTCAGAGTAAGGTCATGAGTAAGCAAATTATATTTAAACCTCTTTATTTTCTGATTTCGCAGTGGAAAGGCTTTTTGCCCGCGACCGGCCGGTCTCTGTCCTGAAGGGACCGGACTTCCACCAAAATTATGGGCCACTCTGGCAAACTGGAGCGTCCCCCTCGGACTAGCTAAGCCGGAAAGGTTCCCATCCACTCCCGGAGCCTAGAAATGATATTTAACCTAACCTAACCCAATAATTATTATATTTGAAAGTGTTGATCCAATTTAATTTTTTTGTTTTGTTTATTAATTTGTTGTAACAAAAATATTGGATTCGACAATCATTAAAGTGTCAATTGAAATGATAGCATCTTACATATCTTAAAGTGAGCTAATATAATATTAGGTCTTTACCTATGAAATTGCCGTTTTGTATGAAAAAATTTAAACGATTTTTTTTCATATATTTTTTATTTGTACTAATGGAAGTAATCACCCATGCAATTAATGCATCTTTGCCAATGCAGTGGCAGTTTATTGATGCCCTTCTTAAAGAAATCAGCTGGACGGGAGGAAACAAATTCTTCAAAGGCATTTTTGTACTGCCTCTCGGGTATTGAATGTTTTTCCCGCCAAGAAGTTATACAAATTCTGGAAAAAGAAATAGTCTGTAGGCGTAAGGTCTTGTGAGTAGGGCGGATGACGGAGAGCTTCCAACCCCAGTGTTTGCAACTTGGAGACCGTGTGCTGTGCAGTATGATGTCGCGCGTTGTCGTGCAGGAGCAGCGGAGACGAGCGATTGATTAATGCTGGTTGGAGAGGTGCCAGCTTCTCCATCATTGTGTTCAGTTCTTAACAGTACACATCTGCAGTAATGCTCACCCCGTTTGGTAAGAAGCTGTGATGAATCACACCGGCGCTAGACCACCAAACAGTGACCATCACATTTCTAGGGGTAAGTTTTCGTTTAGGACATTGTTTAGGTGCTGAACTAGGATTCAACCAACTTGCTGTGCACTTACGGTTATCAAACAGAATCCATTTTTTATCGCAGGTAGCAATGCGGTTCAAAATTCCTTGATTTGTGTGTCTGTTGAGCAGTGCAGTGCCTTGCGCACGTCTCGACGCGTACTTCGCGCTGGCGATCTTTGAGTTCGTGGGGCACCCATTTGTCAAGCTTTTATACCTTGCCAATTTGACGCAAATGGACCAATATTGTTTTGACGCTAACGTCGAAAGCTGCTGCTAATTCAGCCGTAGATTGTGTATCATCAGCTTCCACAATCGCCTTTAATTCGTCATTGTCGACCAAAGTCTTCGGACGACCGCGAGGTTCATTTTTCAGGTCGAAATTTCCAGAACAGAAGCGAGAAAACCAATAACAGGTGGTGCGTTGGTTTGTAGTGTTAGCTCTGTAAACGTCGTTCATGTTGCGGGCCGCTTGTGCCGCGTTGCTGCCACAACGGTACCTACCTACTCATATTCCATAATTACTCGATTTTTTAACGTATCCATGATGACGAAAAAGATTGAAATGCGATGAAAATGTAACACTAATCAAAAAACAAATGACTACTTTTGGAAGAAGAATTCCATTTTTTAAAATAAAATTAATTTGAAATTAGAATTCTTAGCCAAACAAAAATTATTTTGAATTGAAATGGCCAGTACTGCAGAACGTCAATTTCATAGGTATGACCTTTCATAGACCTATTAATTGGATGCGAACGGAAACACTACAAATTTTTTATAAGTATCTCAAAAACTTTTATAGTTTCTTAAACATTAAATTAGTATTAAAATAATCCTTAGTTATCTGTCTAATAATATAGCATATAACTAGGATAAAGTATGAACATTAGATAAATAAATAAGTCGTAATATTGCAAAATGTAAGAAAAGGGAAATCTCCACATCTTGCATCTTCTCCCACGGGGGTTAGATGGGGTACGCCTTAAATTAGATAGATGTGGGATTCATCTTAGTGCTTTTTTTTCAATGATATTCTTTTCAGCTTAAAAGCTAAAAATATAGCTATGATAAATCATATTACCACATCATTCTTTTGTTTTTGACGTCTATGCTTCCTTGTCCCTTAGCAATATTATATAATATGCTTCGTATACACCCCCTCATGACCCATTGTCTCTATTAAAAAATTAAATTAAAAAAAAAGTAATCAATTTGATATGATACAAATTTTTGCCTGTTTCAGTTAGTCTGTGATACGTGAAAATTACTAGTAGGATATTTTAAATTGATGATTTTTAAAACACTTTTAACACTCCATTTTCATAAAATTTTAAGAGTATAGATTTAAAAAACCTTTTTCTCAATAATTTATGCATAATATGAGGTCGGGTTTCTTAAAACTCGTATGACTGACGACTGTCACGAGTCACGACAATCGAGCGTTAGGTACTAAAATGTGAAAAGCCTTGTATCCCGTTTTACCCCTCACATCATCTTGCCCCACCTTCCCCTACATACCAAGTAGATAGCTACGTCGTGTAAGCAGTCGCTGACCGATGGCGATGCTACAATAATCATGCGTGTCCATGTTACACGAAGGTCGCTTTCCTATCCGCCGTGGCCACACATCCGACCCTTGCACACGTCCGCGCCGCTGTCACCGTTACAATATCATGTGTGCCCATGAATGCGGCGCGGCGTTTAGCGGAAGCGTGTCTAAATAGAATTGCATACAATTTGTAAATGCGTACGTTTCTATAGTAGCGGTGTGGCCATTAAGGACGCGTTTACGAAAAGTTGTTTTTGACAGGTTTCCGAGTTTCGAGAGCAAATATATTAGAAATGATTTGTGTGTCAAACCTACAAAGACAGTGACCAAATAAAATAATCAAAACACGTGAAAATATTATTGAGGAGACTTTTTATGCATTTTTCCAAAACAATCTTTAATACTGTTGGATTATTTTTGAATCGAATTTTAGGTGACTACATCTGCTCATATTTGGGTATTTTTGAACAACCAAAATAAACTACATAAGTGCAGAAAAATTATCCTAAACTAGACCGCTTTTTGTAATTTTTGGGTGATGAGGTTTTGGTATTAATTTTTTTAAAAACTAAAAATCATAATACAAACAAACAAAAAAAAAACATTTTACCTATTTTTAGATAAAGAAGTATTCCATTTGTGACAATTTTAAGTTTTGTAGGATATGGTTTCATTCGGTCGCAAAATTTACCGAAAAAAAGCAAACAAATTATGTCAAATTCGTAAACGCGATTAGCGGCAGCGCGTACAAATGGAGCAATACCATTATATGAATAGCTAACGCCCGGAATTAATAATCAATCTTAATCTCATTTCAGCTATCTGAGATCAAGATTTCAATACATTTCAACGGTCCTAGGATTAACTTCACGTCAATTTACGACAATTTTTGTTTAAGAATCTAAGATTGAAGTCAATCTAAGATTTTAGATACGTTATTAATTTCGGGCGTAAATCTATACTCTGATTTTTATGTCACTCACTTCGAAACATAACTGTCTCTACTAAATACTAACTTACAAATAAAGCGGCATGAAGTGAATAGAAATGTGAGTTTATCGACTGTGATTCTCCAGAGTAAGATTTTTCTTTATTTATTGAATACTACTAAAGATATTCTCACAACATTTCTGATCTATTATAAAATGTTTAACTTATCTTCATAAACCTAAAATGTTGAAAATAAAAAGTGCAGAATATCGCACTCTCAGTGATATTATGCTAGTAGCTAGCAACTGCCGCTTGTACGTGCCAACATCATACAAACACATTAACACACTCACATTTTCTCACGACTTACCTATATCAATTGTGATGTTTCTTATCGCATTTGATCATTTATTACATTATTGAATATTATTTATCGAATCACGTCGATTCTAATCATAATAATTAATGATTAAATTTAATATTTGTTTTTAAGTCATCATAACATAATATTTTATGGAATTATATACAACATTTTTTTTTTCGTTTCAGGGTTTGTTTTGAGTACTAGCGGGTGCCGTTATCATAAAAATAGGTATCTAAGCACACGTACGTGTCGGCATTATTTATGTGAAGTTTTAACGAAAACTGTTCAGTGGTTTGAGCCAAAGACGAATGTGTTGTTCATTCTGTAACGGACGCCTTTCAGAAATGAATAAACATTTTTTGTATAAAAAACTTTATCCACCACTTTATTACCAGAAGAGTTACCAATGTAACTCCATGTCCATGAGCGATGGTATCACTTATCATCACAACATCAAAAAAATCAACATTTTTTATAGGCAAAAAAGGCAATACGCATTTTGTGGTAGAGCCTGTGAGGCAAAGTTTTTTGGCAAACAATTTCGTCGTTCCATATCTGCCGGGAACTTTGTGATGGCTAATTGTGTAATTTAATACAGGAAATGGTCTATAATTTTCCAAAACCGGACAAGAACCTTCGACCGTTGAATCGTCCAAATCTTAAAATCCACTTTCATTGATTAAAACTAAGGCCTTTTCATCCGTTATTGGATGATTTATACAGCTCTTTAAATACTGTAGTGCCTGGGAGAGTTGGTTTTTAAATATCGTATGGTTGCCCAAGCGGCATTCTCGCAACATAATCAGCC
This sequence comes from Phengaris arion, assembly GCA_963565745.1. Classification (NCBI taxonomy): domain Eukaryota; kingdom Metazoa; phylum Arthropoda; class Insecta; order Lepidoptera; family Lycaenidae; genus Phengaris; species Phengaris arion. Next base: position 3,832,549 of record OY751439.1, on the reverse strand, counting down.
TAGTCCAGAGGAATGATACCGATACGTCTGGGGCCAACCATGTGCGGATTTCCTCACGATGTTTTCCTTCACCGTTAGAACGTCCGTATAATGTATTTGAGATCTGAAAAATTCTCATTGGTACACGCCACAACCTTAGAACCGAACCTGCACTCTCTCGAGCGCGAATCAAACGGTCTACCCACTAGGCCACGGAGATTTCATTGATTATTATATTGCATAACGCCGTCCGTAGTTCCGCAACCTGCGCAAGAGCCTCAGTGGCAAGCGAGCCTTTGCGGTGGAAACGTGTGTAGTGATCATAGGAAAGGAGGTCAGTTGTTTTTGTTTTTATTTTTTTTATCGATACTTACTTTTTTAACGAAAGTTTTTGCCTGTGTTCGTTTTTAACTTTTTTATTTTATCAACGGAATTTTTCTTTACAAAAACGGAGTTCAATTGATTTTATAGTTTATATCAGCAATTAAAACTGCCATAGTTGCACAATCGATTTACTACTACTGAAAACTAACTGCTAGGAAAATAAAAACACGATCTATGGAAACTAATGAAGGCTGCAAGTTAAAGAGCCTTATATAAACCTAACAATCTAGTTTACTTAAGGCTCTTTAACTTGCAGCCTTTCATTTCAAATATTAAAGTAAAATTGTCATCTGAATAATATTTTAGAAAAATGAAAAAACCTGGAAAATAAAGTGAAAACTAAAAAATAAATTCATTAAAAAAACCCGACTGCGTCAAATAATTTTGACATACCCAGTCTCACTCTCACAATTAAGACGAATCTAATGATACCTCTCAAGCTCAAATACGAGAAGCCGTTTAGCCTCTAGGGCGTGCAAATGAAATATACATACATACATACACTCGAAAATCTTACCTTTTTGATCTAATAACAGTAATAACTTCTCAGCCTAAGCTAACCAACACATTTCATATCACTGACGATTTTGTATGATGATACGATCGAAGAAATTAAATGTTTAGCTATTTGACGTATATCTGAAATTGGTCATGTTACTGCATAAAATTTCCCGGCCGCAGTAAGCGGCTCAAAGCGACACCATACATACAAAAAAAATCACAGATTTCGTGCCTCACACGACTATCCAGCACATTGGAAATGTATCTTATCTACGGAATTCGAAAAAACTTGACTTTTTTCAAAAAGGTTCTACTACAGGGCAAACCCTTAACCCGGTCGTCTTTGTTTTAGGCCTAAATTGTAGCTCACTAAATTGTCCAGAGGAATTTTTCTCAAATTTTCTTTCTCTAAAAAATCTTTCTTTTTTTTCAAAATATCGAGCGGCCAAATCAAAAATTCGGAAAAAATTACCTATTTTTCACTATTTCGGCCATAACTTTTTTAGTTTTTGACTTTCTCGAATTGCACCTTACAGCTCTCATAAAAACACGTCTTTTGAGCCTTTTCTAAGAGATATAAGAGGATTGCTTTTTCGTGAAATCGGAGCCTACACATCGGAGCGACCGAAAAGACATATTATCCAATGTCAAAATTATATGGTCTATCACCGCTAAACATTCATTTTCCTCTACTGTACTTATATGGTTTTGAGCTATAAAAACTCCCAAATTTGTAAATAACGCACCGCAATATGGTAAAAGATATTGCCTACTTTCGTTTTCACAGTACAATGTATTCACCAACTTTGACTAGTATTACCCGACTATGGCGAAGCCAAAAGGAAGGGTAATGATTTTGGCAGTCTATGTATGTATGTATGTCTGTTCCCTCGTAGCGTCTAAACTACTGGTCCGATTTCAATAAATGAGGAGTCAATAGATTTGCAATGAAGCCGCGGGTAACATAGGCTATATAATTTTTTTCTAAATTATATAGCTAAGAACACTCTCGAACATGTCAGCTTTCAAACAAAAAGATCTAGATTAAAATCGGTTATTTGGTTCATCCGTTTTTAATTAAAACATACAGATGAAATAATTAAATTATTAGGACTTTTATTACTACGTTCGGTAGATGTCACTATACGGGTCTTATATATTTCTGAATCGCAGTATCCTTATGTGTGATGTGAGCATATTATATTCGATTACATAATATTATACGAGGAATATCTAATAAGTGAAGTGGCCTATTACCGGTGAATAAACTCTTATGCGATTTTTGATTATCTTATTTTTATAATTTACATTTTTATCGTTTTTTAAATCTAGAAAAAAAAATAGGCGCTCGTGAAGAAGATATTTTTAATTTCAAGTGCTTTGATTACTTATTAATTTTATCCCAAAAATATGTTCGATTGGTAAACGGAAAAATACGAAATAAAAAAAAAATATGTTAAAAAAACTATAACCCGACTACGTAAAAAAGGGGTCAAAAAAGGCCGAAACAAGAAAATAATTCAGATAGAAATCCAGAAATGCATAGGTACAAAAATGGTCAAGGTAGAGCCGTGGTCGCACCTACTTCATAAGGTTTGGAACAGTCGATGTCAAATCGCAGCCGTCCGTATCTATTCTTAGGGTATGCATGTGTATGACGAATATACACATTTTCTAGAAACTTCTCTAGGCCTTAGGGTCAGCTCACTCCTAGACACGACGCATCTCGGTGCGTTTAGATGCCATTAGTAGGTACGACCACGTACTCCACGGCTCTACCTTGACCATTTTTGTAACTATGCATTTCTGGATTTCTATCTGAATTATTTTCTTGTTTCGGCCTTTTTAGACCCCTTTTTACGTAGTCGAGTCATAGTTTTTATCTTATTTTTTTTTCATTTTAGCACAGAATGAATAACAATTAAATTAAATTTCACTTATTAGTAGTTTTCTACCAATCATAGTATACACTGTTCAGATCCAAAAAAATTTTTTTTACCCGACTACGTCGAAGCCAAAAGCATGGGTCATGATGTTAATCTGATGAAGACGTAAAATCCTGCTTAACCTAATTATATATTAATTATAAATGTGAAACTTTTCCCGTCACGCAAAAACCACTAAACGGATTTTGATCAAATTTGGTGGTAGTAGTTTGAGCTTTGGATTATCACTTAGGCTGCTTTTTGTCCCGAAAAAAATCAGTTTACCAGTGGGATACTGTATTTACGAGGGAGGAAGAATATATAGAAGAATACATAGAAGGTTTTTATTCGAACAATATCAATGTTAGTAATTTGGATTTTGTGGATGTGTGTCTTTATTATTTAAACTAAATTAAAAAAAAAATTAAATTTAAGTTCGGAAATTTTAAAAAGTGAAAAGAACTTGAAATGCATTCTTATATACTTATGCTATATTATAACCATAGGAGTCCCGATATCGAAAATTCTTGCAAAAAAAGGTTTTGTATTAGCTCTGGCTTGTATGTAAAATATTTGTATAATTATTATATTTTTGACCCAGCTTGTAAAAATTGCACATTCTAGATTAACCGCTTCTTTTATACTCGGACGAGTAAAATATATTTCTGTGATTGTATTTAGAAGGAGATTTCTCCACTGACTGACTGACATAGAGACGTACGCACAGCTGTAGCACAGATTAAAGAAAGATGAACAGCTACATACATCTTTCGATTCTATTGCACTTGTGTGTTCACGATTATGTTGAAAAATTGTGGGCTATTACTATAGATATTGAAAGGGATGTCAAAGGAGGGAACGGGAGGGAAAGGGAGGACAGTTGCTTTATTTATAACGTGGACGCACACTAAGTAGGGGTTTTGAAAAATTCTATCCCTAAAGGGTCAAATATGGTTGAAAGTTTGTGTGGAAAATCTTTAAATACGCACCGATTTAGTTGAAAATTGTGATGTATGGCTCTTAAATACATTCCATTAAAAACGTTTTTCGAGGTTTATTTTGAGGAATTTAACGGTGTGTTATTAAGGGTTGAAAGTTTGTCTGGAAAATGTTTAAAATATGTCCCGATTTCCATAAAATTTAATATAAAAGCTAATAAGTACAAATCATTCAGTATTTATTTTATAGTTTTTCGTCCCCTAAAGGGGTGAAATGAGAGGGTACAAATTGGTGTGAAGCGTCTATTTATTAAATAGATACTAAAGATTGCCCTGTGGTCGAAATTCGACCATAATTCATATTTAAATTTTTATGGTTCTTATGTCTCTTAGATAAGCAATAAATGTGTAAATTTTGTCTATGATACTCGTATTTACAATGCTGGATTCATACATTTGCCGCCCATTGGCTTTTCAGTTTTTACCCCTCCTCCCGACACTTCCTTCTCAAAATTACTCTTCTTATATTAATCAAGAGTACAATAATCGCTGCTTCAATTGAAAACTACCACAAATCAAAATTACCCTTTTTTACAGGAGAGCCAATCAAAGAATAAGAAAACTATTTACTGTCGAATATTTTCTTATTCTATAATATATAATATATATGTATCTTATTTTATATTATCTAATATATACATATTATACATGATTGGAAGCGTATTTTTAAGCACCATTAAATGTTGAAGGTACTAAGGCGGGTCAATAAGTCCGTGACTTTTTGAATTTCTAACCTCCTTACTGAAAAAGCAACACTACTCCTGTCAACATGCATCTGTCAGTTGACTTCTATCAAAATTTGAACTTGCTGCGTCAGTTAGTTTGTGTTTTACAGCTATCATTATCAGACTATCCAGTAACTTAAGGAAACAATGGAAAAAAGTGAATTTCGTGTGCTTATTAAGCATTATTTTTTGCGAAAAAAAACCATTACCGAGACCAAGGCTAAGCTTGATAAATACTATGGGGACTCTGCACCATCGATTTCAAAAAGTGGTTTACTGAATTTCGTTGTGGCCGTACAAGCATTGAAGATGCCGAACGTCCTGGACGCCCAGTTGAGGTCTCTACACCCGAAACAATCGAAAAAATTCACGATATGGTGTTGGCCGACCGAAGATTGAAAGTGCAAGAGATTGTGGAAGCCATAGGCATCTCGCATGGCTCAGTGGTTTCAATTTTAAATGATCACTTGGGCATGAGAAAGCTTTCCGCAAGTCGACCACAAACGCAATCGTGTAACAACTTCACAGGAAGGTTTGGCGTTGTTTAATCACAATATGGAGGAGTTTTTGCGCCGTTTTGTAACCGTGGACGAAACATGGATCCATCACAACACACCAGAGACCAAACAACAGTCAAAACAGTGGGTTTCTAAGGGTGAATCGGCGCCAAAGAAGGCCAAGGTGGGTTTGTCAGCCAATAAAGTTATGGCTGACGAGGTTATGGTTATAAGGAAGAACAATGAATGGGGAATATTATGCCAACTTATTGGACCGCTTCAATGAGGATTTGAAAAAAAACCGACCTCATTTGGCCAAGAAAAAAGTTCTTTTTCACCAAGACAATGCAAGGGTGCACACATGTGCAGTTGCCATGGCACAAATCCATGAATTGGGCTATGAATTGCTCCCACATCCACCCTATTCTCCAGATTTGGCTCCGAGTGACTACTTCTTGTTCCCAAACCTGAAAGAATGGCTCGGTGGAAAAAGATTTGACTCCAATGATGAAGTCATCTCGCAAACAAAGGCCTATTTTGAGGACCTCGACAAATCATATTTTTTGGAAGGGATAAAAAAATTGGAGAAGCGTTGGACAAAGTGTATAGAGCTCAAGGGGGACTACGTTGAAAAATAAAATGATTTATTTATCAAAAAATCTGTGTTTTATTCCAAAAGTCACGGACTTATTGACCCGCCCTCGTAGTAATATAATAAACTTAATACCAGAGGAGGTATAAGCAAATAAGTTAGTTTTGAATATCAAAAATATGCTCGAATTATACTAAATGTGGAATAAAACCGCCATAAGTAAATAAAATAATTGTATTAATCATGTTTTTTAAGTAACACGGTAAAAATCGCCATGTAGTATAATAAAATAATTGATTTTCTGTCTTAAACTTAAATCAAATTAAAGTTTACTACAATTTTACAAATAAAAATCTTCGAAATTGTATCAAAATAATCATTATAGTGTTTTAAGTTCTTTTAAAACAATAAAAAAGGAACGTATTATAATGTTATCTTATAATTATTACTATACAAATATAAAATTATATGTAATAAGGAACACTTAAGAGATCACTAAATTTTAATATAAAAATGAATAATAATATGTTAATATATAATAAAAAAATATATATAAAATGTAATAAATAATTAGGAACACGTCTTATGAGATCACAACATACAACAATTTCAAATGTAAACTTTGTTAAAACGTTTGTTAATTAAACTAAGTACTCACTTCGTTTCTCTTAATTATATATTTTATAATAAAAATAACATACTCACAAATTTTAAAAAAACGAATCATAATATTTTGGAACAATATTTTTACTAATGAGATCAATAATACCCTGTTTCTTAGCTTGCGTAACATTTGGTTTTTGTGTATAAAGTATCTTTGGTTGACTTATATTTTCAGATCGGTTCGTTCTCTGCTGCCTGCCTTTATTTAGTGTAGACACTGATTTAAATTCATTGTCTCGATATGAAGTTTTATATACGAACTTGTACTTTTTATATTTCATTATCATATCAGACCATTTAATTTTTTCTCTATCGTCATTAGCAGTATAGTTACCGCAAGCCAAAGGTTTTAAATCAACAAAACTATCATGAGCGAGTTCGTTAAATAGTTAGTCTTATAAAGATAAGGCGGCTTTTTATTTTTGCAGTTTTAATTAGCGTGACATATTGATCAGGTACATAAATGGGCGATGATTTTGAAGCTCGAGCTTTATTTTTTTTATAGTGGAATGAATGGCATCTCCTTCATTTTGTATGTGTCCCTTAGTTAAAAACTTATGCTTAACGCTTCTAAGTTTCTCTCGTCCTCTCAAGGTTTTCATTTGCAACACAAGGAGAGGTCGTTTAAACTAGTGTTTAAACGACCTCTCCTTACGTGTTTCTCTCCTGCGTGTTTCGGTGTTTAACTGTAAGTCAGTGGGTTGACCATCAATATTTTCAGATTCAAAAATGTCTGCTAACGGATTAGTACGCCAGATTCTGCAATCTCTTAATTTAAATAAGAGGGTCCAGGTTCAGAAGATAATTGTTGTAAGCGGTTTTATCTTCCGATCTTTATCCGAGTCTGAATCACTAAAAGCTAAGTCTTGCCTAATTTGGAAATTCGGATCTTGAACACTATCGTGTAGATAGTGTTCAAGATAGATGATAGATAGATAGAAGAAGATGATCATCCGAAGAGAAATCTGAACTAGATATAGTGGAACTTGTAGACACAGAACTGTCGCTATCATAATCGCTTTCTGGAATAACTACGTTTGGTTTTCCTTTTAAAAATGTTGAGACATCATATCATCATCAAGTAGAGACAAACTGTGCTGACTGCCAGGAATAGAATCACTAACAAAAGACTCATTCATAGACACATCTGATTTTTCTAACATTGGATAGTCAGTTTTCGGATATTTTTCAAAATCTTGATCATGATTATTTCTACTACTACTATTTTCTTCTACCGTGTTGAGTATTCTGTGTACTCCTATTAATATTCTGTAAAAAAATATAAGGTCAAGTCAGAAGTTTTTGTGTGTAGAGTATATAATACTATATAACTATATAATATTACATATATTTATACATCCTTAAATTCATACATCCATATATCCATAAGTCCACACATCCATACATCCGCACATCCATACGTCCATTATTTTATACATACATCCATTATGATATCCATATATCCATTCATCCCCACATCCATACATCCGTACAACCACACATCCATTATTATAATTATACATCCATACATACAAACTTTCGCGTTTATAATATTAGTAAGGACAAAAAGACATAGTACAAATTTTGTAATTACCTACTTTGATTACAATGCACAAAAAAAAAATGATAAGTATATAATGTAGGCATATTTTCAAAAGATGACCTTCTCGATTATGCTTTGAATTAAAACAAAACTGTTTTAAAATTCAAAACGAGTGTATTCCTAAATAAGGTCATTTTAATTTGAAGTGATTGAATAATGGAAATATTTTTTTTTATATTCAAAATTAACTATTTTTAATTATGGTACCTCATAATAAATAACTTAAATGCAAAACTAACATATTGTCTCATAAGTTTAATTTGATTAAAAAAAAGTTAATTTAATTATATTTTCTGTGCAAAACAACCCGTTTGGTAATATGGTTCTTTTGATTTAATAATAGAATCTTACTTACGTGAATCCTTTCTTCAAAACAGAAGTATTACAAAATGTGGTTGTTTTCTATATAAAATTATTCAGAAACACTGATCAAATTTTGAGTTAGGGTACTTTTGCACATACGAAACGTGCTTTCAGCTCGGCTGTCGACACGCAAATCACAATATCGCGGTTCAGAAATAGCGCACGTTAAAAACAATAATTCAAAAAAAACTTTTGTGTTGTTTATGCGTGTTGAAATGCAAAATCAACGAGTGTCTCTTTGAGTATAAAAATATGAACTATTACAATTACGAGTATTGTATTTGTGCAATAAAAACATTTTAATTTTTTTTTTAATTGTGGTACTTTTTGTCGACGCGCAAATCACAATATGGTGGTTTAGAATATACTTCGCACGTTAAAAACAATAATTAAAAAAAAAAACTTTTGTTATTATGTTTTTTACGTTGGGAGCGAGCGAGTGGAGCAAGCGAACAAAAATTTTACTAATTTTCTTGCAGGATAAAATTGTTTTTTTTTTTTCAATTAGGTATTTAGGTATTTAGGTATTTCTTACAAATTAAACCAGTAGGGGAGACCGGGGATGGTTGACCAACTTTTTACTTCAGCTTGAATATTTCCGATGTTTAACTTGATATAAAAAAAACAAAAGTTGATACAGATAGAATAACTATTCAGGTACCTAAAATACTAACCTATAAACTATATATTTCTCGTAATTATACTTATTTAGTTGATTTTCTAAACCCCTGACATTTGGTCAACCTACCCCATATCCGGGGCAGGTTGGCCAGTAGCATGGGGTAGGTTGACCTAAGCAGTAATTAGTATGAATAAAGAGGATTAGTATAAAATAAAACATCAAAATGTACTAAATGATAGAAAATTTTTATTTAATTATTAACAAACTTAAATTTGAGATCCTTCTCCATTAATAAAGAACTTTCATAAAGGTAACAGTCTCTTAATTCTTATTAAACTATTAAAAACCTAACTTGACAATAAGTAACATACATTTTTGTACTTTCTGTTTGAACCTTAATTGTAACTTGAATTATTCTAATAAATCACTAATAAAGATCACGTTACTATTATAAAAATATTATTCAACATGCATAAACTTGTGTGTATCTGATGTTTTATCTATAAAAACAAAAAACTTCTTTTCTTAAAACTATCTTATTTATAAAATTATAACAATCAGTCTCATAATTATTAAGAGTTTTTAAACATATTATCTCCTAGCAAAAAATATCGCCTTTGAAATAATAATTACACTTTAAACATTAATCAAAACAAAAGATTTTTTTTTAAACTTAACCTAGGTATGAATCTTATCTAGTGTAAGTAGATATCTATAAAAAATCAGACCATGATATCAGTCTTCTAAATCAGAACTACAATTTTTACATTCATACATTAGCAAACTGCCTTTTGCACAATGAGAATGAGCCCATAACTTACACGTAATGCACTGGATCCACTCTTCACCAGGCTTACTGGCTGAATAGGATTCGGTACATTCCAGACAAACTGCATCATCGTCGTCACTTACATCTGAAAGATCATCGTTACTCTTAGCTTTTTTTCCCTTACCCTTTCCTTTACCTTTTCCCTTGCCTGTTCTCTTTTTTGCTTTTGTGTTTGGAGTAGATTTTTCTTTTTTCATCTTTTTTAAAGTTTCTTTCCGTATTTGCTTCATTTTTATTTCAAGTAGATTTTCTTTCTCAGGAGTGTCTGTATATATAGTGCTTTTACGTTTTCGTATATTTATTCTAGTTCCTAGTCGTGGCGCTGCTTTTGGAAAAGGTTTAATCTCTTCAGGTGAAAGAAAACTTTTTTTTTCAGATTCAGGTGGAGGTGGTGTTACACATGGTTGCGGTTGGATTTGTGGAAGTATATCTTGATTAAATTCTGGTGGTGGTGTTTTAAATGGACGGGCATCAATAACTGACTGATGTCTAATTTCCATTTCTGGTTCTTCTTGTTCGTGTTCTTCATAAAGAATAGATGGTGATTCGCAAACGGTACTAGATGAATTTGATCTTTCTGGCAATATAGGAAGCATCAAATTATCAGAACCTCCGCCTGAATTTGATGGAAGTTCTACAAGTTCAGGTAAAGTAACTGACGGATTTGTTTGGGAGGTTGATGGAACAGGAACTGTACATCCAAGGTCTGCATTATTTGATGAACCTGCTACCGCATTACCAGTAGTAAAGGATGTAGCGTTATCTTGTGCATCTGGTAATGGCCTATCAGTCACAAAGGCTCCACTAAATTCAGACTCCGGAAATATGTTTTCATTAAACGGTGAAATTCCGGTGACTCTGAATCCAGACTGTATATTGTCGACTGTAGCCGCCATTGGTAAAGATGTTTTTAACAATTCCGGGATATCGTAAATTGTGATTGTTTTTCCTGGGTGACTAGCTAGCCAATTGTCGCTGGCTCTATTGAAATATTTCTTGAGTGGGCCGTAAACACTTCTGTCAAGTGGTTGTAGTTTGTGGCTACAATGAGGAGGGAACGACAAAACTGTTACGCCGTTATTTTTGAAATAATCGAGTATCTCGATAGACAGATGTGAGTCGTGGTTGTCCAAGAGCAGAAGAATAGGCTTTTCTTTACTTGGTTTAACGTTCTTCACAAAATGCTTAGCGTATTTTATAAAATTCTGTTCTTTCATCCACCCAGACGGGTTGGCGTCACCGTCTGAACCCACAGGACTCGCCTTAAGAAAATGGTCCTTGAAGTGAACTCTTGGGAATACAAAAAACGGGGGAACCATGTTGCCGAGAGCTGAAACTGCTACTGCAATTGTCACTAAAGTGCCTCTTTCAGCCGAAGTCATTTTTCCTAAGTTTTTAATACCCCGGCGAGCTATAACTCTATTAGGCACATGAACTGTTGTAAGTCCCGTCTCATCCACATTCCAAATATCACCTGGGCTCAGGTTTAATCGTTCGTAAACAGTTTTCAAGTTAACAAAGAACTCACTTACATTTTTTTTGTTGAACGACGTTGCTCTTGACAGACTTGTAGCTTGAGGTGATCTAATTGACAACGAGGGATGACGTTTAAAAAAAGCTCCAAGCCAATCTTCGCCAGCCATTAATTTTGTATCCCAGGATTTAGGCACAGTTTTATTATTCTTTTTTGCGTATTCGTATGCAAACTTGCGTGTCTCATACGGTGTTAATCCATAATAAATGTCAGCAGCCGTCTTCAAATAAGCTTCCAGCATATTTTCTTCGTCATCGCTAAATATCTGCCTATTTTTTATGTACCCCACCGTGTCCAGAGTTAAATCAGCTCTCCTGAGATTGGGATTACTTTCTAATTTTTGTTTCATTTTAGTGACATATCGATGCAACGTTTTGTATGGAATTTGGTATTCCTTTGATGTGGCATTTATGCTGTTATTATCAAAGATTACTGCGTGACAAGCTCGTTCTATGATATCTTTTGGTACATCACCCCTGTCAGATTTTCTTTTGTATGTCCTCATTTTCTGAAAAAATACAAAACTATGATTTAGTATGTAAGGGAAAGCCATAATAGTGTTTACATTAATGATACACATAAACAATTAGGTAGCCCACATACTTCTTTAAAATACGTATAAAATTTACATTATAAGTACTTCTATTAAAGGGGTTGGTTGACTAATTAGTCTACCTACCCCGAAGAAAAATTGTCAACCAACCCCGGACGCCATTTTGAATTTTAACTCGATATCGTATGCAAACTGTGACACTAACATGGAAGCAATACTGTTTGATATATAATAAAACTATCATATTTACATTTGGCATAACAAAAAAAGTGTTTCAAACTGATCTATGGGCACAATAACAAAAAACAATACGAACAAAAACATTACTTACCGAGACCAAAAACACAACATGTGATGCCACTCACGAACGCCGCGCGACTGCGGCGCCTCACTTCACACAAGTTAGCGGGCCGCGGGAAGGCATCGTCGCTCGTGATTGGTTGATAAAAATCACGTGATGGTGGCGCGTTATTGTCGCCTAGTCTACCTGCCCCTATAGCCAACCATCCCCGGTCTCCCCTACGGTTTAATTTGTAAGAAATACCTATCTGAAAAGGTTTATTCTTTGGTGTAATCAACAGCCCAAAATAGTCCATATAATACTAAATATTAGAAATAACATTATTATGTTCTGTACCTGCGGAGCGAGCGAGCAAAAATCACAATATTGTAGGTTTCTATTTGATAAATTATCCCTATGGACCAAAACAAATGACACACAGTAACACACTGTCAACATCTTCAGAGTCGCATATCTTCTCAATACCAAAAGAATCCGCCGCCGCCCGTCGATCTCATCTAAAAAATATTTAATCTAAATTGTATTTTATAATATTAAAACGCTTTTAGAATAGTTTTTTATATTTCTGTAAGAAAAAAAAATATTTAGGCCACATTTGTCGCCCCCTAAAATTAGCTGCCCTAGGTTTCAGCCCTCTCAGCCTTTTGGTAAATCCGCCTGTATATTTACTGTTAACAGATAAAAATATATAAGCAAATTATTTACAGGGATGGATGGATGGATGGACCCATAAAATAGGTCCGAAACCGTGAAATCGTGATTTTTGCTTCTCGTATTAGAGCATTTTCACATGATGCGATACGATGTCGCTTATCGCGCACGATAATGTGAGAGACAGCTATTAAATTTTTTATATTGAAACATATACTCTTATTTATTGTTTTGCCTCTTAGATAGAAAAAAGTAAAAAATGTCATGACAGATTGACAAAAGTCAACTTATAATAAAATTATGTCAAACGCACGGTAGGTAGTGTGAGCTAACTGAGGTAGCGATAATAAAGCTAAATAGCTAAATAAGGTAGAGATAACTATAATAATTAAAATAATATCAGTAGAGTTCTATTAAAATTACCAAAACTTAAATTTCAGTCATATTTTCAGGATGAAACCGAACTTCAAAACTCATAGGTATTGACAATAATGAACTGAATGAATACACGTTTTTGTTCGACAGCGATTCGAAAATCGATTTGGTTTCAACTCTATTAACTTTCTCGGTGGTACAACAACATCGATTAAACTTCATAAAGTTCCAACACTACAAATTTCAAACAAAATGTATCCAAACTGTCTTTAGTTTATAAACACACTACATGTGTAAACCAATCATGGTAGTGTGTGTTGCTGATACTCTCATTAATTTAATGTAAATATAAGCATTATTTAAAAAAAAAATAAGCTTTTCGTACTCCTTCCTCAGCATAAACTTTAATTGAGCCAAATTTCACTCTCATCCGTACGCACAATTCTCGTGAAACTGTACTTGAAATTTTCGCTTCACGTAATAATATATAGATTACATATAGTGAAATATTAAAAACTGATTGATTTGAATCTTGTTATGTAGATAGTTATTATAACGTAGGAATATTTCAAAATTCATCTCCCACGGGGGCGCAATGGCGCAATCCACGCGGACAAAGCCGCGCGCAAAAGTTAGTGTACCTATGAAAGTATTTATTTTAGTAGTGACGACTGCTGTTAATTGTCGTAGTCGCTTGGCCCACAAATGTGGACACAACGGGACTTCTGAGTTCCGATACGCTCGGCTACTCTTGACGCACAATTCGAGTTTGAAAAAATCGATGTAGAATTATACAGATAATCCATCTATATATACCTAGTCTTGCCATAAATACTGAAACAAAGAAGCAGAAAAAAATGTCTATTGCAAATAACATTTATTACTTTTACAGTGTGTTTAGTTTAATACATAAATATAAAACAATTTAAAATATAAAAAGCTTATTCGAAGTGGTCTCCATTGGCTGCAATACAGTCCTTTAAACGTTGAGGCCAGTTATCAATAGAAGCACGCACTCTTTCCAGTGGAAAATTCTTCGCTGCCAATCGTACGGATTGTTTTAGGGACTCCAAATTATCATGGCGTTTAGAGCAAGCCGTACTCTCTAAAACTGACCATAAATCATAAGCCAGGATTAAGATCGGGACTAGACGACGGCCAGTCTTCAGCTCTGATGAAGTCCGAAACGTTCGTTTATATATAACAGACCTCAAAAACATAGCCAGTCAGTGTGAATTTAAGAATCAAGATGACATTCTCCGTGATACGAGGGCGGGTCAATAAGTCCGTGACTTTTGGAATAAAACACAGATTTTTTGATAAATAAATCATTTTATTTTTCAACGTAGTCCCCCTTGAGCTCTATACACTTTGTCCAACGCTTCTCCAATTTTTTTAACCCTTCCAAAAAATATGATTTGTCGAGGTCCTCAAAATATGCCTTTGTTTGCGAGATGACTTCATCATTGGAGTCAAATCTTTTTCCACCGAGCCATTTTTTCAGGTTTGAGAACAAGAAGTAGTCACTCGGAGCCAAATCTGGAGAATAGGGTGGATGTGGGAGCAATTCATAGCCCAATTCATGGATTTTTGCCATGGCAACTGCACATGTGTGCACCCTTGCATTGTCTTTGTGAAAAAGAACTTTTTTCTTGGCCAAATGAGGTCGGTTTTTTTTCAAATCCTCATTGAAGCGGTCCAATAAGTTGGCATAATATTCCCCATTAATTGTTCTTCCCTTTTGAAGATAGTCAATGTGGATTATCCCACGTGCATCCCAAAAAACAGTCGCCATAACTTTATTGGCTGACAAACCCACCTTGGCCTTCTTTGGCGCCGATTCACCCTTAGAAACACACTGTTTTGACTGTTGTTTGGTCTCTGGTGTGTTTTGATGGATCCATGTTTCGTCCACGGTTAAAAAACTCCTCCATATTGTGATTAAACAACGCCAAACCATCCTGTGAAGTTGTTACACGATTGCGTTTGTGGTCGACTGTGAGCAAACGCGGCACCCATCTTGCGGAAAGCTTTCTCATGCCCAAGTGATCATTCAAAATTGAAACCACTGAGCCATGCGAGATGCCTATGGCTTCCACAATCTCTTGCACTTTCAATCTTCGGTCGGCCAACACCATATCGTGAATTTTTTCGATTGTTTCGGGTGTAGAGACCTCAACTGGGCGTCCAGGACGTTCGGCATCTTCAGTGCTTGTAAGGCCACAACGAAATTCAGTAAACCACTTTTTTACCATTGAAATCGATGGTGCAGAGTCCCCATAGTATTTATCAAGCTTAGCCTTGGTCTCGGTAATGGTTTTTTTTCGCAAAAAATAATGCTTAATAAGCACACGAAATTCACTTTTTTCCATTGTTTCCTTAAGTTACTGGATAGTCTGATAAAGATAGCTGTAAAACACAAACTAACTAACGCAGCAAGTTCAAATTTTGATAGGAGTCAACTGACAGATGCCTGTTGACAGGAGTAGTGTTGCTTTTTCAGTAAGGAGGTTAGAAATTCAAAAAGTCACGGACTTATTGACCCGCCTTAGTATTTTTAGTTGGAACCTCAATGCAAATAACCAGTTTATAAAAGAGAGAATTCTTCAAGAAAAGCCACAGACACTAGATAAAGCAATCGAAATAGCGAAGCTATATGTAAAATGCCAAGACCACAGTCAGTCACAGAGCTTCAGAGATTTCTAGGTATGATTAACTATTTAGGCTCTTTCATAAAAAAATTGTCACAGGAAACAACTGAATTGAGAAAATTATTGAAAAAAGATACTATCTGGTACTGGTCAGAACAACATGAAAATGAATTTACTAACTTAAAGAAAATGATAAGCTCTGCACCAGTCTTAACTTACTATGACCCTAATAAACCTTTGCTTTTATCTGTAGATGCATCCAAAGAAGCTTTGGGAGCAGTATTGTCATATGGCAGTCAGCCAATAGCCTATGCTTCTGCATCTCTCACAAAGTGCCAACAAAACTACAGTCAAATTGAGAAGGAACTACTAGCAGTTCTCTTTAGATGCACCAAATATCATCACTATATATATGGTAGACAGGTGACTGTGGAAACTGACCACAAACCCCTCATTACACTATACAAAAAAGCATTATATGACATACCCCCCCCCCCCCCCCCCCCTTCAAAGAATAATGCTCAGACTACAGCCATATGATTTACTCGTAGTATACAAACCTGGTAAATACTTATACATAAACCTAGTAATGTCAACTTTGTCAGTAACTCCAGATAAGCTTAAAGAGATAGAAGAAGCTACACTTAAAGATCAAACTCTTAGTCAGATTATTTATACAAATATGAAATTCATGTAATTAATAACACAGTCTTTAAGTCAGATAGCATTATTATTCCAGAGACATTGAGAGAAAATATTTTGAAAATCAAATCAAATCAAATCAAATCAAAAATTTTTTATTCAAAATTGGTATTTTTAAATACTCTTTTTGAACGTCGTTACTACGTGATGCCTACCACCGGTTCGGGAACTAACCCAGCGAGAAGAGCCGGCAAGAAACTCGTCTGGGACCATCTTTTACCAAAAAGATGAAAAATTATTCTTTTAAAATCAAAATTATTACAATGTTTGCTTATGTCTATGTAACAAATAATAACAAGATAAGGAGCCACCTTATTCCCAAGGTGTGCCGTCTTGAATGAAGTCATTAATTTTATAATACGCTTTGGCACACAAACGTTCTTTAACTACTTTTTTAAACTTATTAATGGGAAGGTTTTGAACCTTTTCTGGGATTATATTGTATAAGCGTATACATTGGCCTTTAAAGGATTTACTAACTTTGCTTAGTCTGAACACTGGCATATCTAACTTGTTCTTATTTCTAGTGTTTACACAATGATTATCACATTTCTTTTTGAAGTTGTTTAGATTCTTTCTTACGTATAACACATTTTCCAAAATGTATTGAGATGCGACGGTCAGAACTTTTATTTCTTTAAACTTTTCCCTTAGAGATTCAAAAGTCGACATCTTATAAATAGAACGTATAGCACGTTTCTGCAGCACAAATATTGTATTAATAATCATTCTTGAAGGTCACCAAGGCATAAATAGTTGTATTAGATTAGCAAAAAATAAAGTTTTTTGGCCAAACATTAATTTAGATATTGAAAAATACATAAATCAATGTAATATTTGTCTTACTTACCTGAGAAATAATTCTAAAGAACCTATAATTTATCATGACTATAAGCTAATTCCTTGGTATAAAATAGGTATGGATCTCTTTGAATTTGATAATAGTAAATACCTATTATTAGTAGATTATTTTTTTTAATATATTGAAATTGTATTGTTACAGTCAGGATCAAATTCTAATATTGTTATTACACATCTTAAGTCGATATTTGCTAGACATGGTATTCCGTTAATACTTGTATCAGACAATAGCCCGCCTTTCAACAGCCAGGAATTCAGAAACTTTACATTACAATGGGATATTGAACATGTCACATCTAGCCCATATTTAAGCAGGTTGAATGGTATGGCAGAAAGATCAGTAGGAATTATAAAGAATATGTTAAATAAATGTAAATCTGAGAAAACAGACCCATACTTAGCATTACTTAATTACAGAAACACACCTAAAGCAACAGGTTATTCACCTACACAATTATGCATGAATAGGAGTCTACGTACACGATTCCAGTCACAGACAATCACTTAAAATCAGACACTATTAACTCTAATAAAATTAAGAATATAATTGAAACACAAAAGTCAAAATCTAGTATTTATTATAATCAACACACAAGACAACTTAAACCACTAAACATTGGAGATAAAGTATACTATAAAAAGGTACCAACAAGTACATGGACACCTGGTATTATATCACAGTTAGGTCCACAGCCACGTAGTTATACTATCCAGTCACCCGAAGGAATCTTCCGTCGTAACAGGCAACATATCCTAAAACCGAAACAGTCTGTATCTGTGTCACTTCCTTCCAGTCCAATTCCAGTCCTTGATCAACCGCAGTCCAATTATTCAGCAACAAAGCCTCATTCTTCTTCTAGTTCAGCTCACCAATCTGAAACAAAAACTAACACTGATCAACATAACACAAACACTACAACAAACATTAAATACTCTTCATATGGGCGACCTATTATTAAACCCCGTCGATATTGTCAATAAATTAATCTTAAATTGTTTAAATTGTTACTTGTTAAAAACAAATGTCACTTTATTTTAAGCTGAGTTCATGTCATTGTAAAAATCATAGATTAAATATGTACTTACGCTACGTGCCATTTCATGCAACTTGAAAACATTGTAAAACATGGTCTTTTTTTAATTTGCAAAGGGAGATGTTACATAATATTTTATAAGTGGCAACATCATTGTCTTCACTCTCTTCCGCCGCTCCGCATCTAAGCTATGACTGTCATATTTAACTATTAAAGTAACTAACAAGCAAGCCCACGCTCTTATTATCACACCAACACACACACAAAATATGCGACATGGTTCTAGGTGCTATCTTCATCTCCCGAGATAAAATCTTTTGCTTTCGGAAAGGATTTCTTCGAATTCTTTCCCTTACTGCTTTGACCACCTTTTTTGTACGAACACTACGTGGACGGCCAGATCTTTTTCTGTCATAAGCAGAGGAGGTCTCATTGTACCTACTAATAGCCTGGTACACAAACATTTTACTTATACCAAGCGTATGGAGCGTTTCAAAAATTGCATTTGGCTCCATACCTACTATGAGTAATGCAATCACAGCGATTCGATTCTCTTTATCACCCCACTCCATTTTAATATCGCAAAAAAAAAATATATCAATAGAAGGCTACGTTATTTGTGAGTGACATAAGATATAATTATATTATCCCGGAAAATTATAAGACTTTTTCGCGGTAGCCAGTGGTAGGATTTGCAAAGTCAGTTGGAGAAAAAACGGTTGAACGAAAACGTTTTTTTCGAACGCTGCTTTACCGATGGGAGATATAATATATTTAATATAATACAATAAGTCTTCGGGAAAAGCTGTAGAGCTTGATAATGTCTACAAAAAGTTAGCTACATATGTCTAACGAATCTATTGTATTACGAATATACGAATATATGTCATTATAAAAAAGGCAAAGCTGATTGACTGTTGTATCAACGCACAGGCCAAACCCTTAAGGCGTCTAAGAAACATTGGCTTTGCATATTATTCTGTTTTTATACTAGTAATTATAACTTGTATCTGCATGAGGTACCCATGAAGTCATTGCATGAGCCATTCCCTGCACTGTACGCCATCAGCTTTTCACTGAACATCTGCTGCATCACTCTGACGCTGGCAACTCCTATTACAAGGAAGGCTATGACAAAAGAAGATGAAAAAGAACCCTTAAGGTTTGAAATTTGAAATTTTGCACACATATTTCTCATGTGACGTAGGCATCTAGTAAGGAAGGATTCTTCAAAATTTAACTCCCAAGGAGATAAAATTGAGGATAGGAACATAAACTTGAAGTTTGTATGAAACTTTTAATTCCTTGGACATATTTTCATGAAATTGCGAATGAATTGAGTTCAAAAAAGTAATGCGTTATATATTTCAGCGTTTTTTTAATATTTAACCCCTAAAACTTCATGACAAACTACCACACACACAAACAAAGTCACAAAATACATAGACTTGTCGATAGAGCTGTAATCACAGTGGAAAGTAACACAGTTACAACCATACCAATAATAATATCAAGTACAGGCATAATTCCAAAAACATTACATACTAGTCTTCACACTTCACACTCAACATTCACCCACTTACTTAAGTATACTAAGGCGGGTCAATAAGTCCGTGACTTTTGGAATTTCTAACTTCCTTACTGAAAAAGCAACACTACTCCTGTCAACAGGCATCTGTCAGTTGACTCCTATCAAAATTTGAACTTGCTGCGTCAGTTAGTTTGTGTTTTACAGCTATCTTTATCAGACTATCCAGTAACTTAAGGAAACAATGGAAAAAAGTGAATTTCGTGTGCTTATTAATCATTATTTTTTGCGAAAAAAAACCATTACCGAGACCAAGGCTAAGCTTGATAAATACTATGGGGACTCTGCACCATCGATTTCAATGGTAAAAAAGTGGTTTACTGAATTTCGTTGTGGCCGTACAAGCACTGAAGATGCCGAACGTCCTGGACGCCCAGTTGAGGTCTCTACACCCGAAACAATCGAAAAAATTCACGATATGGTGTTGGCCGACCGAAGATTGAAAGTGCAAGAGATTTTGGAAGCCATAGGCATCTCGCATGGCTCAGTGGTTTCAATTTTAAATGATCACTTGGGCATGAGAAAGCTTTCCGCAAGTCGACCACAAACGCAATCGTGTAACAACTTCACAGGAAGGTTTGGCGTTGTTTAATCACAATATGGAGGAGTTTTTGCGCCGTTTTGTAACCGTGGACGAAACATGGATCCATCACAATACACCAGAGACCAAACAACAGTCAAAACAGTGTGTTTCTAAGGGTGAATCGGCGCCAAAGAAGGCCAAGGTGGGTTTGTCAGCCAATAAAGTTATGGCGACTGTTTTTTGGGATGCACGTGGGATAATCCACATTGACTATCTTCAAAAGGGATGAACAATTAATGGGGAATATTATGCCAACTTATTGAACCGCTTCAATGAGGATTTGAAAAAAAACCGACCTCATTTGGCCAAGAAAAAAGTTCTTTTTCACTAAGACAATGCAAGGGTGCACACATGTGCAGTTGCCATGGCAAAAATCCATGAATTGGGCTATGAATTGCTCCCACTTCCACCCTATTCTCAAGATTTGGCTCCGAGTGCTTACTTCTTGTTCCCAAACCTGAAAAAATGGCTCGGTGGAAAAAGATTTGACTCCAATGATGAAGTCATCTCGCAAACAAAGGCCTATTTTGAGGACCTCGACAAATCATATTTTTTGGAAGGGATAAAAAAATTGGAGAAGCGTTGGACAAAGTGTATAGAGCTCAAGGGGGACTACGTTGAAAAATAAAATGATTTATTTATCAAAAAATCTGTGTTTTATTCCAAAAGTCACGGACTTATTGACCCGCCCTCGTATTACAAAAAGCTGTAATTCTAAATACGTGTCGAATTGTTATATATGAAATATATTTAATACTTTTTATACTATACATATATTTAAGATGTTTATTATATTATACACATATTTGAGCCACAAATGTCGTTGGCTATGTGGCTGTACTACGCCTTTTAATCTCAGTCGGTATAAAATAACATTTCTATATTTTTATTCTTATTTTCTTTGTTGCGGAGACTGAATGATGGCTGTTATTTTGCTGACTGGCATTATATTATATCAGGTGGTACGAATTTGCTAATCACAAAGGATCTATTTTGGTATTAGGTACTCAACATGTTTAAGTTTCTGCGATAACGGATTAATGTTACAACAGCACCTTACAATATACTGTCCGACTGTACGTCTATACAACTGTATGCAGCAGCATTGGACGAACCTTTAACGGTTTTAAATGATGTTTAAATTGTAGTTAATTTGTATCTTTTTTTAGTTTTGGCAAATAAAAGAAAAATCTAATAAATATATTTAATACAATTCTGTTACAAATAGCTCTTTCTCCCTGTGGTCGAAACTCGCTCAAAACCTACGGCTACAAGCGCTGGTACGCCCATTGAAATTCCGAGAGTGATTTGCGCGAAAAATTGTCACAACATCAGCACTCCTTGGTCCTCACAGACTCATGCGTTTATCAGGGTTCCGTGGTTATACAAGGAACCCTTATAGTTTCTTTCCGACCGTCTGTCCGTCTGTCCGACGCTACTTATTACAATTTGTTTAAATTTAGTACACTAGATTGTGTGTATACTTTACTTTTGGCAGCATATTAAAATTAATTAAAAAATGTAACCGTTAGATAGATCTTTAAAAAAATGGAAATCATTTTGAAAAAAATGGAGAAGAGAGAAAAAAGTCATTCTAGTCATTTTTAATAAAAAAACTTTTAAAGTAAAAAATCTCGTAAAATATTATTTTGGATATGGCTTGCATTGTAGAAAAAATTAGGAATGATGGGCAGTACATTGTCTTGAAGGATCAACATGTATAATCGTATAATCGTAAATAATCTTTTTTGTGACATTTGACCCCGAGTAACTTTTTAGCGGCACACAGAACAATGGGACTTTTGGGATTTTGTTTAGAACAATTAAAGGAAGGTTCGCGCAAACATACAGCTTTTCCCGAATTTTCTCGAAGTTCGTTTTTTTGTCTCTATTTTTTCTGTATTTTAATAGAAATATCTATGGACGCCACGTCAAAACTTGTCCCTTGGTTACTTTTAACCCGACAATACGGATACCTACTAGACAACACATCCATGCCCAAGAACACAAAAATGCCTTTTGGATCACTGATGGTATTCGAACCCGCGACTTTCGACTTAGGCGCCTAAGGCTAGCCACCGAGTCACATAGGTCTTCCACCTAATATTAGTAAGATAAAATAATTAATTGAGTTAAATAAATTGAATTTAATATAACATGTAATGTATATAATTGTAAAGGAAAATCCAACTGACGTAATAACGATCTGTTTTCCTCTTTAAACATCCTTCGTTAACACTATCTAGTGATAAACACAATGATTTCAAAACTAATAATGAGTCATGAACTAATGACGTACATTTGACAGAAAAAAAGTCATAAAAGAAAAATTTACGCCATGTTGATTTCAGTGTGCTGAGTGAAAGTTTTTGTCACTGCTCGCCGTGAAGAAGTTAAGTACAATTTGTATGGCATCATTGTTTTTCACTAGGGGCGTTGTTTTGATGCCGTACAAATTGTACTTAACTTCTTCACGGCGAGCAGTGACAAAAACTGGGACTCAATAATACACATCAATTTTGGTGGAAAGATACGCTCACAGAACCCCAAGTCAAATAAAACGACACAGCCAAGCTCATGTGGGAGATGCCAGTGCAGACATACGTACAAGTCAATCACAATAGACCGGATATAATATACATAGAGAAAAAACAAAGAAATGGAAAAAAATACTAAATTCCACCTACTGAAAAAAGAAATAACTAGACTTTGGAAAACGAAGACTGTAATTATACCAATAGATATTGTGACATACTAGACGCTAAATAAGATATAACAATAATGCAAAAACAAAAAGCCATTCACACATCGACAATAGTTTCTAAAGTTTTGGGGGAAAATATTTTAATAGACCAAAATGAATCCGCAGTACCCTCTGAAGCCTTCAGGGCGGAACTCGGATATATACCAGCATGAGATATTATTTCCAGGAAATAAAAATACTAGTTGACTGTATTTTTATCATCTCATTATAAATGAGATATAAATAATATCTCATTATGCAAAGAAAAAATGATTAAAATTTAAACATATTTGCGCCAAAATGGCAGCCACCATTATAGTGTCGTCATAAGAATAAGAAAATAAAAAATAAATGTCATATGTGCGCGTGTAGTCCATGAATTTTAGATTTGACTTTCGCTGTTGTTTATTCGATTTGATTATGTTCTTATGACGTCACTTACAAGAAAATATGGCGGCTGGTGTTTTCAGTCACGTGACATACAGATAATAAAACCAGAGTTTTATTTTCGAAATTATAAATAAGTCGCATATTTATATAACAAAATAGTGTTGTATTCGTATTCCTTATGATTGAAACTATTTAAATAACAAATTTATATTTGATAGACGAAACTAGTCTATTGCTGAGCAAACAAAAGGTTTACTCACAAAGGTCTACTAGTTTGGCCTGCGGTAAATACAGTATCACACCAGTATCCTACGCGGAACGGTGTACTTTTTCGGGATTAAAAGTAGCCTATGTGTTAATCCAGAGCTTAAGTTACTACCATACCAAATTTTATCGAAATCCGTTCAGTAGTTTTTGCGTGAAAGAGTAACAAACATCCATCCATCCTCATAAATTTTCACATTTATAATAGTAAACAGTAGGATGGATAAACGATAAAGCTGATGTAAAAATCTATCGTTTGTAAATACACGCCATAACGACAATGGCGGTCACAACACACAAATTACAGGGAAAAATCTTTATACGGCAAAGATTTCAAAACTAAAGATAGGCTATGACGTACATTTGACAGAACAAATCTTTATACGAGAAAAAGTTCGGGGAACAGCGCATTTTTTAGCGTCAAAGCGTTAAAAATGTGCCATTTCTAATACGCTTATGATCACGATATACATCAATTATGAATCTTGTTACATAACCAATCTTCGTGTTATATTCGGCCCTTCATGTAAGAAGCGATTAGATTGGATTGTTACGTTTCTTAATGATCTTGTGGTCTTCGCGGTTATCATAATAATGGCAAAAAAAATATCCAACATCAGCAAAAGTGTGTCAAATCAGCAAGCTGCAGTTTGTGATGCTCATATTAATTGCGTAGTATCTTTTAATTTAAACGAGAAAATATTGTATATTTATAATTAATCGGTTCCTCGAAAACGTCCGCAAGTATTAACATGAAATTTGGTACGCAGGGAGTTTTGGGAGAGAAAAATCGATCGATCTAGGTCTTATTCCTGAGAAACTAAGTTTCAGAAATTAGCCGGAACGGATCGATAAAATTTTAAAATATATTTTTTTGTCTAGGTTCCGTATCTATACTGTCGTATGCATTTAGTTCAGAGCTGTTGATTTGAAATTACAAACAGACACTTCAATTTTATTAATTTGTATATATATATATATATATATATATATATATATATATATTATAACTTTTGGACAGGCTCCAAAACTACTGGGCTGATTTTGATGGGTTCAGTACAGATATTATAGATGAGACCACAGGGAAGGACATACTTTGTATCGCGTCAAAATGTACGGTTCCAGCGAGATTTCCTTTAGCGCGCAACATCTGTTTTTATAAAACTGATCGGCTGTAATGTATTATAAAAATTATAAAAATATTTAATTATAAAATCATTTAATCATTTAATTTTGAACCTTTAGAGACCTGGAGACCAGAGGTTTGCTCGGATTTTTAGTAGAACGATAAAATAATTTAAAAAAATATATAAAAGAAAAAGAAATAATAAGAATCACAAAGGCATCTCACCGCGATTCGAACCCACCACATACCGAATTACCAATCCAAACAATAATAGTTATACGTAGGTACGCATACCGGGCTGCCAATAAGACTGACGTAAGAGAGTCGAAATTATTTATATATTTTTGCACGGCGAAAGAAAAAAATCATATTGTATTGCTTGAAAATGCGCAGTTTCTAAGGAATAAATACCTAGCTAGATCGTTTCTGCTCCCCCGAAATCTCCCTGCATACATTTCACGGTAATACTTGTTGTCGAGATACCGATCATATATAAGGTTTGGTGAAATCAATTACGGATACTTTGGGCATATGATCTAATGCTTATGTAAAGAAGTTTAAGCGGAAAAATAATTGTCAAACTCGAAAAAAAAAACTTTATATGGGCGACTTTGCATTTTGCGGAGAGTACGAGGGCGGCACTGAAAATTTCGGGAATCAAGGAAGTGACACAACATTACTATTTAAAAATGTATTTATTGCTTTTCGAAGTATTCTCCACGAAATTTGACATATTTTTCCATACGATGGAACCAATCATTGAAGCAACCATTCCATGCGGAAGTTGGGGTCTTCAAAATGGCCGTTTTGTAGGCGTCCACAGCTTCTTCAGGTGATGAAAATCTCTGACCACGCAATTTATTCTTTATTTTAGGGAAAGTATAGAAATCATTAGGGCTTAGGTCGGGGCTGTACGGCGGATGGTCTAATAATTCTATGATTTCTTGCTCTAAAAACTCTTTTGTTCTGTGCGCGGTGTGAGAACTCGCATTGTCGTGATGAAGGATGATGCGGCGGTTGCAGTTCTCTTTACGGAGTTCAGAAACGACCTGTGGCAAACAAATGTTAGCATACCATTCTGCATTAACCGTTCTTTGTCCCTCAAGAGGAATAGTCGCAACATGGCCGGTTTTGGAGACAAACGTGGCCACCATTTTTTTTGCAACATTTCGTGAACGAACAATTTTTGTTGGCTTTAACTCATTTTCGAACACCCAAACTCGTGACTGGTTTTTTTTGATCCTGCGTGGAATCTTTCGAGAGTTCTGACGCACCAAGTAACGCGAGCCGCTTTTTGCTCAAAGCAAATGCGGTATCCATCGGGAAAACAACTTTTTTACACCTAATTGTTCATGCAAGATTATTTGTATTTGACTCATGCCAATGTCTAAAGTTGCCTGAATTTCGCGGTATATTATATGCCGATCTTCCTCAATCAGCTTACGCACAGCATCAACGTTTTCCTTGGTGACTGCAGTTTTTGGACGACCTTGACGGGGATCATCACTGAGCTTGACACGTCCACGTTGAAATTCAGCAAACCAGCGATAAATTGTGGTTTTGGATGGGGTTTCAGCACCAAATGCAGAAATCATCCGGTCAACACACTGTTTTTGTGTTAAACCACATCGAAAGTCATAATAAATCATCGCTCTAGAATTTTCTCGAGTCAATTCCATTTTCTCAACGACTAAACAAGTTTGACAAGACCTTGTGACAAGACCGAGAATCTTTTTTTAAATAAATAAACGGTATTCGATTTTTAAAACCAAGGAGTTTTAAATTAAAAAGATTTTAATATGACAGGAACAGTGGAAATATTCCATTCCCGATACTTTTAGTGCAGCCTATGTACCTACATGAGACCCATACATGAGATGATTTTTTTAGTTTGAGTATGACAAATATTTTTCTGCCTGAACCTCTTTAAGCAGTGGATCATGTGCCTGAAGTCTCCGTACTTAATTGATTTTCGGAGACCTTATTTGTCGTCTCGTCTAAAGTATAAGATTAAATATTGACAACTAGTACATTAGCTTCTAGAAAAATAAATCAATAAATCAAAACCAAATAACAAAACATACAAAATTACATGAATTAATTTTGATATTATAAGTTAAATGATATTGTATTACGAGGGCGGGTCAATAAGTCCGTGACTTTTGGAATAAAACACAGATTTTTTGATAAATAAATCATTTTATTTTTCAACGTAGTCCCCCTTGAGCTCTATACACTTTGTCCAACGCTTCTCCAATTTTTTTATCCCTTCCAAAAATATGATTTGTCGAGGTCCTCAAAATAGGCCTTTGTTTGCGAGATGACTTTTGGAGTGAAATCTTTTTCCACCGAGCCATTTTTTCAGGTTTGGGAACAAGAAGTAGTCACTCGGAGCCAAATCTGGAGAATAGGGTGGATGTGGGAGCAATTCATAGCCCAATTCATGGATTTTTGCCATGGCAACTGCACATGTGTGCACCCTTGCATTGTCTTGGTGAAAAAGAAATTTTTTCTTGGCCAAATGAGGTCGGTTTTTTTTCAAATCCTCATTGAAGCGGTCCAATAAGTTGGCATAATATTCCCCATTAATTGTTCTTCCCTTTTGAAGATAGTCAATGTGGATTATCCCACGTGCATCCCAAAAAACAGTCGCCATAACTTTATTGGCTGACAAACCCACCTTGGTCTTCTTTGGCGCCGATTCACCCTTAGAAACCCACTGTTTTGACTGTTGTTTGGTCTCTGGTGTGTTGTGATGGATCCATGTTTCGTCCACGGTTACAAAACGGCGCAAAATCTCCTCCATATTGTGATTAAACAACGCCAAACCTTCCTGTGAAGTTGTTACACGATTGCGCTTGTGGTCGACTGTGAGCAAACGCGGCACTCATCTTGCGGAAAGCTTTCTCATGCCCAAGTGATCATTCAAAATTGAAACCACTGAGCCATGCGAGATGCCTATGGCTTCCACAATCTCTTGCACTTTCAATCTTCGGTCGGCCAACACCATATCGTGAATTTTTTCGATTGTTTCGGGTGTAGAGACCTCAACTGGGCGTCCAGGACGTTCGGCATCTTCAGTGCTTGTACGGCCACAACGAAATACAGTAAACCACTTTTTTACCATTGAAATCGATGGTGCACTTTTTTTTTTTTTACACACAATTATCAAGTATTTATCAATACCCCATAGTATTTATCAAGCTTAGCCTTGGTCTCGGTAATGGTTTTTTTTCGCAAAAAATAATGCTTAATAAGCACACGAAATTCACTTTTTTCCATTGTTTCCTTAAGTTACTGGATAGTCTGATAAAGATAGCTGTAAAACACAAACTAACTGACGCAGCAAGTTCAAATTTTTATAGGAGTCAACTGACAGATGCCTGTTGACAGGAGTAGTGTTGCTTTTTCAGTAAGGAGGTTAGAAATTCAAAAAGTCACGGACTTATTGACCCGCCCTCGTATTATAAATTGGCATATTTTTGTACCTCAGAACACCTTTCAAATGACATTGTTACTAAATAAATTATCTACATAATATATACAAATAAATAAAATTGAAGTTCCCGTTTGTAATTATTACAATTGAATATCTGTGCAGTGAATGCTTATTATATAGTATATACGGTACCTACACAGTTTACAGTTTTTAGTGTTTTTTCCGGATAGTCTCTCAAATGGCCGGACCGATTTTGACTTGACTTTCACTGGCGGATAGCTGATGTTATAACATAGAGTACTTTTATCTTAGGGTCGTGTTTAAACAAATTGCGTTCCGTTTCCATTAATAGTTTCACGCATGTTAATAATATAAAATCGAATGAAACATCAATACGTTATTTTATTATAATAATTCAAATTACTATATATTATTCCAAAGACAGGAAAGATAATTATTTCGTTAAATAAACACTATACAATATAAATAAACATAAAAAGGAAAAACACAAGTAATTGTACCAAATTGGTTAAATAGAAGTTGTAGTATAGAGCTAAGATATCAATAATCATAATATTTTTTTAAATTATTATGATTGTCCGTTGTGTTTATCCTCCTTCCTAGTTGAATTTTATTATTCGACAAGTTGTAGCATAAATAATTTTTTAAAATAAAAAATCAAAAAAATTGTTCACAAATAATTTAACATCTTTAATAATAATTGAGCGATCATTTGCTATAGTCTATTTGCGTAAAGGAAGTCAGTGAATCGTACGTACAAATGTCAAAACTGGCCAATGATGCATGAGCCGTGCTTATACGAATTAAAATAAAGCTATTTTATCACATTTAGGCATAAAAAACCTTAGTAGAAAACTATTTGTACTCGTCGATTACACCAGAGGCTGTGTATTTTCGGGAGTCTTTTGTTCACTAACGCCACAGGGGCGACACTCTCTACAAATGGCAGCTCGAGCACCGGCGAATGTCAGCCTAGCTAGCCAGCCAAAATAGTTTTAAACGTCGCGTCAGACAAATTTATAGTAAATATTATGGAATTATATTGTCACTTATGTCGAAGCAAGAAACGGCCAGCCTCGTGAACGTAAGTCCTGACTTGAAAAAACGCACGTCCCGCTCGCCGCGCGCACTTCCCGCATATGTCTAGCCTCTCACATATAGCCGCGAGCTCATTCGTGTGAGTCTAATAAAGGACGGTTTTTTTTTGTAAGCATTACTTGCTCATGCGACGGTTTACAATAGATTAAAGCCATTAGCCAGAGACTCTTCATATAATATGAAGATAAGAATATGCCTTTTACGTTTGTTCTTTAAAAAACTTAATTAACATCTGTTACCAGTGTATCCCAACCTAAGCTTACTCAACAGATACATATTTTAGCTTTTATATTTACGTCATACAAGTTATGATTTTTTTTTGTATTGTACAAATAAAATAATATATTCTTGGTAATTTCCTTCAAACCACTTTTTTATGATACCTACTAACTTGTTATAGATCAGTGTTTCCCAACTGCCAGGTCGCGACCCGCTACCGGGCCATCAAGATATACACACCGGCATATTTAGCGGAACATAAAATAAAGGTTTGATATCAGTATCACATAAGGTTGCTGGCTGATTTATACGTCATTTAATTTAAAAAGAAATATTTTCAAATTAAGAAAACAACTGAACATCACATTTTATGCAATTGTTTTAACTTATTCAAATACACCTTATCTGGAGCGAACTTCGAGTATTTCTTCCTTCTGAGTTTGATTTAAAATTTCATTGAAATACTGTTTATTGTTAGTTTTTTTTAATCGCGTATCTTTTTGGAGTTGAGGACTGAATAATGCCTGACTTAGCCCCAACGTAGATTGCCAGGGCACTCGAAATGCGAAGAAATTGTCAAACCTACAGAGTGATATCCAGAGATCTTCGTCGACCAGTTTCAACAATCCATCGCAGTATCCAACGGTTCAGGGAGACCGGTACTTATGTGAAAAGAGCAGGACAAGGCAGAAAAAGACGCACTTCGAGTAGGGATGATCGTTTCATTCGGCTTCGTGTACAAAGGAACCCCCGTTTGACGGCCGTCCAAGCCCGACATGAGATAGAAGGGTGTAACCGTAAGTGAGGGTACGGTACGAAGAAGGTTCGAATAAGCTGGTTTGGGTTCATTTGTGCCCGCCAAGGCTCCAAGGTTCGAGGTAAATCATCGTAGAAACAGGTTAACTTTTGCTCAGGAACATCGACTTTGGAACGCGGACCAATGGAGTAAGGTATTGTTTAGTGATGAGTGCAGAATTCTCTTAAATCAAATTGACGGCAGGCTAAGAATATACAGACGCAAAGGAGAACGATACATTCAGACAAATTTTGAAACTACAGATGCATACGGTGGTGGATCAATAATGGTTTGGGCGGGCATTTGTTTGGGAGCTCGCACAGACTTGGTAGTGATTGACAGAGGCAGTCTGACTGCAGACCGCTATATCAGAGAAGTTTTAGAAGAAAATGTCGTACCGTTTACCATATATATCGGTGACAATTTTGTTTTTATGCAGGATAATGCTCGGCTGCATACCGCTCGGGTAACTCAAGCTTATCTTAATGATATGAATATCACTGTTATGGAGTGGCCGGCGAAATCACCGGATATGAACCCAATAGAGCACGTTTAGGACTTGCTGAAAAGAAAAGTTAAGTCCAGAATTCCAGCTCCTGCCAAGGTGGGTGAACTGCGAATCGCTGTAGTTGAGGAATGGCGGAGACTATCCCAGGAGACCATCGATAACATCATTCTCAGTATGCCTAGACGGGTAGAAACTTTAATAATAGCACGTGGAGGAAATACGCGATAATAATCACCATTTTTATAATTGAATTAATTGTTATTTTAATATTAATTTTCACTTTTCCCGGTTACATGAAAAGTTCAAAAATGTACCATTTTTCACAAATAGCCTTTACTCGCATAATCTGTTCTTAATGTGATCTCATTTTAAGTAAAACAAATGAAACTTTAAATAACAAAAGAAGTATAGTAAGTAGATTTTAAAATAAAACTATATTTTTTTTAATTATGGACCTTTTTTTTTGTGTTCCGCTAAATATGTCGGTGTGTTTAGAATACCGGGTCGCAACATTCCCGCCTCGTTTTGAAAACAATACCTTCTATCAATCGTGCGGTAAGGCGATACCAAAATATGTAGTATTAATAAAACATTTTTACTATTAAATAAATTTGTAATATTTGCTTTGCTATTATGTTTAAAAGTATTAAGTGGGCCATGGCGGAACGATGTTTGGAAAACACACCAGTGTTTGTATAGACTGTTTCCAGCG
The DNA here is from genome assembly GCA_963565745.1 of Phengaris arion. Classification (NCBI taxonomy): domain Eukaryota; kingdom Metazoa; phylum Arthropoda; class Insecta; order Lepidoptera; family Lycaenidae; genus Phengaris; species Phengaris arion. Next base: position 3,800,719 of record OY751439.1, on the reverse strand, counting down.
AACTTTGAAATAAAATCAATCGAATCATAAATGTATGGCATATAAGTCATCGTTAAGTGACATGTCGCTTCTAAGGCCATAAGTCAAATCACATACATGTTGTTTTCGAACTTCGCCGTTGAAATTTCGAATGCATCTTAACTAAAGGCCCTGGTGTTTCTACAAATAATATATTATCTACTATTTTTAATACCAATATTTTATAACATCATAATAATTGAAAGACTGATTATTTTAGTAAAACGTTGTAAATGTTTTAGAACGTTTTAAGTAAAAACGTTGACAATGGGTTTTAAATAATTAATATTTTATCATTTATAGGCATCATGTATCCGAAAGGTAATAATTATAAATAATTTTTACTAATAAATAAATAAAAAAATGTGTAATATGTAATTTTCTATTTGCAAAATTGTAAGTTCCCGTAATTAATCAAACTATAAGCTAGTTCTTCTATAAGACTAAGCTGCGGCAAAGCGCTTATATTAAATATCTCTTATGGTGTTACGGTTGTGTAGCGACGACATCTTACCATCAGGTGATCAAACTGCTCGTTTACTAGCTTGCTCCATAAACTTATGTCGCTGGTATATCACAAGGTGCTTATGACTGCAACACAAGTGGGTAATCAGGTTGTATGAGGAAAGACGAGCGTCGGTTCACTTCACACCGAGACGCCACGCGGCCCGCATTCAAAATTGAACTTTATTCACTACAAGAAGATACACGATTCATTAGAAAAGCTCGAATTTCGAACAGCACCGCACTGCACAGCGCGTCGCGCGCCGCTCTTGCAATGAAACGTTTATATTTTCGTGTAGCGAGTGAATAAAGTTAAATTTTTTAATGTATTCATTAATAACTGTAAAATAAATGAAGTGAATGAAACAAAACTATTGGGACTTACCTTTGATCCTACATTAAATTGGGTTTCACACATTAAAAAAGTTTAATCTGATTGATATAGTAGAATGAATATTATAAATTTTTTGTCATCAAATAGTTAGGGATCTATATATAGTAAATGTATTAAGAATCCCTACAAAGCCTCGATGAGGCAAAAAAATTAATCACGGTTCGATATTGTATGACTCAGTTTCAAATAATATTTAAAAAAATTTAGAAAGTATCCATAATACGTGTCTAGGTTAAGTTTAGGAGCCTTTCGAACAAGTCCAGTTGACAGTATTCTTGTTGAGTGTGATGGAATGCCCTTAAAATATGGAAGGAAGGAGCTATGCCTTACGTATGCAGCCAAACATATTGTTAATAATATAGATTCTCTCTTTTTAAAACCAACATTATTGTCTGGTTTAGAATACAGCTTACGATCATCTCTTTCTTTTTCTATTAGAGTCAGAGTTAAAACTATTTGAATGGAATTGAATTTGATCTACCTCCATTATTTTGTCGTCGTTTTCCTTATAAGCTCTTACCTTGGAAGAAAATTAAATATAGATATAGCTAGCAAATGTCCCCGAGAATCTACTCCTGACTATATTTATAGAAATTATTTTTATGAACTCACAGAACAATTATTTTCGGATTATAAACTGTATTTTACTGATGGATCTATTTACAATGATAGAACGGGTTGTGCAATTGTTTCAGAAAATTATAGTTGCAAGTACAGATTACCGGACTATACATCTATATTCACAAGCGAGAGCTATGGCCATTTTGAAATGTTTGGAGTTCATGAAAAATAATTCTACGACTACGACTGCTTGACTTGTTTGACTGCTTTATCGAATAATAAAAATATAGATCCTTTAATTAATATTATAAAATAAAATGTAACAAATCTAATCGATAATAACTTTTCTATTGAAATTATTTGGATTCCTAGTCTCATGTCCCTAGTGTCAATACCAAGGCATCCCGGGAAATGAAAAAGCAGATGTTCCAGCTAAGGAAGCTACAAATTTAAATGAATATAATTTGACGATTTCTAATATTTCTGATCTTAAAAAACACCTAAAGTTGAATATTAAAAAAAACTATGGAACAGCTAGTGGGTTAGAAATAATGAGAGTTCATAGTGTGATATTAGGAAATCAGTTTTTGAAAAATGTAATATTAAATTTAACAACAGAAGAGATGAAATAGTTATAAATAGACTAAGAATAGGTCATTGTAATATTACACACATTCACCTTATTAACCAAGTACCTAAGGACAAATGTTCTAGATGTGATGGTGACTTGACTATAAAACATTTATTAATAGATTGCCCAATGTTCAATTCAGAAAGAAGTAAAGAAAAGCTATTTTATATATTGTATCACGGGGAGTGCTCTGAGGAATTGTTCGGAATCATACCACCTGCAACTTTTCGCCATCGTCCCACACGAAAAACATACCATCCTCATCACCTTGATGAGTGGCAGTCTTCCACCGTGCGCTTTTCGCGTAACTATCTGCCGCGCACTGTTAAACTCTGGAACGAACTGTCACCAGCAGTATTTCCGGACCTATACGACCTGCAAACCTTCAAGAAGAGAGCGTATTCCCCCTTAAAAGGCCGGCAACGCACCTGCAGCTCTTCTGATGTTGCGAGTGTCCATGGGCGACGTTAGTTGCTTATCATCAGGTGACCCGTTTGCTCGTTTGCCCCCTTATTTAATAAAAAAAAAAAGCTTCATAACACATTAAAATATTGTTTATCATTTTATGAAAACACTGTTAAATTCTTAAGACTGACTATTATTCTTTGATTTGATATGTAATTATATATTATCTGTAATGCTTGTGGTCGCTAATGACCGTAGATGTTGAAAGCGACCTTAAAAAATAAATAAAAGTTCATGTTTGAATCACTATCGTAAAAATGCCGCTCCGCGTCACGTCTCGGTCTGAGCTGACCCTAAGTTACTAACGCATGTTAGCTGTACTTCGCAATCGCAGAATTTACTTGTTTGGCTGGATTTGTTAATGTACAGTCACGACGCTAACATTATTTATTATTTACACATATGAGTATTAAATGTTTTAAATTAAATTGTTCATCTGCATAACAAAGTGCGTCAGTCATAATAATATGACAAATCACGTTAAAAACGGAGTAGCTTTTGCATATATTCGGCGCATAATGTATGTCTACCTGGAACGAAAATCGTAGGTAATTAATTTTCTTAATATTAAAAACAAATGTATTTATTTTTTCTAGATATTTCCCGCGCCTTCGTGCGTGCGAAATCCCTTACGAATCGTTCATTTTTCCGCGATAAAAAGTAGCATATGCCCTCCCTCGCGGTCTACTCTATATTTGTGCCAAATTTCATCAAAATTGGTGCAGTAGTTTCAGAGCCTATTCAATGCAAACAGACAAACTTTGCTTTTGCCTACTACTAAAAGAAAATAGCTCGCGAATAGTGCATTTTGTCACGGTAAAAGTAGCCTATGTCCTTGCCCGTTGTCTAATTTCAACACTTTTTGTCCTTCCAAAACGGGAATCGAACCCACGACCCTGGAGTCGAGAGTCAAACTTTAAACCACTGGACCAGACGGACCAAAAATGTTATCTACAGGAGGTATCTAAACTCTCTATCTTTTATAAAAATTTTACTTTTAAATATTCCGATCATGTCTTTTTTTAATAAAAAATAATTTGTTTATAACTCAATCAAACGTTACCTTGACATAAAAATCTAAATGTAATATTATTACATAATTCTTCAAAGTCGAGCTTCTAAAAATCGAAAGTAATATTTTTCATTTTATAATTTTCTAGATCTATTCCTAAATGTCACGGCAAGAGAGGTTAGGTTAGGTTAGTTTTACACAATAAAATAATATAGTGTATATTAATTAATACTAAAGGTCGCCCATGTGGTCCAAATTTTCCCATAGTAATTAACATGATTTTTTTTACATTAGGGTACCGTAATAATCAAGGAACCCTTACAGTTTCGGTCTGTCCGTCTGGATTTGATGAAATTGATGAAATTTGGTAAAGTTAAAGATTGTATATAGATCTCGGTTCCGGCATCATAAAATAATAATAATTTACATATAAGGGGTGGTTCTCCATCATGTATGGATGAAGTGGGGATAAAAAATATTTGTTGTTCTACCCCGTCGTGTGGGATATCGTTGAATAGGTATTTTAAAATAAAGGCAAGGTTTTGTAAATGATTTTTTTTACAAAGATAACCATTTTCGAGTATTCGGCCTCCAAAGTGGTTTATAAGTTGGTCCCCCCCCTGGCATTTCTAAACTATAGGAGATAGAAACCTGTAAGTTTCCATTGTTATAGATCATACTAAAAAGTCTTTAGGAAAATTATATTGAACGAAATCGGACAATAACTTTTGAAGTCATTTAAAGGAAACCTATTGCGCGTTGATAGTTACGGAATTCTCATTAGACATGTCTTGGCATGCTCTTGGTTAGCTTTATTAAGTTTGAAATTTATAAGGGTCTTTTTGCCTCTCACATAGTAAAAATTAAAAAAATTGCATCTATCAAATGCACGGTAGTGTGCGTTAATATCTGAGGTAGTGTGTGTGTTGTTGTTATTTTATTAATTTTCTGTATTTCTAGGCATTATTTTTAAAAATATTAACTTTCTCCACACCTTCCTCCACATAACCTTTAATTTGCCGGGCAAATTTCATACTCCTCCCTCCAGTTGCACAGTTCTCGTAAAACTATACTGATAGTTTTTACTTGTTAAGTATTCATCTTATTCATAATAAAAATGAATTGTAATTCCAATGTCTCGCTAAAACTAGCTGGTCTTGAAGTAAATGTGGAAGTTCAGGGAAAGGTTTAAACGGTGAGAAATACTGTAGGTGTAGGTTGTAGGTGTAGGAGTAGGCGTAGTTTTTTATTTATTGCAGTTCATAGTTGATACAGCAAGTAGAATAATAATATTTTCGTGACTGTACTATTAGTTGTGTCCATTGACCCACACATAATGCCTCAAACCGCGGTGTCAAATCAAAAATTATACATGTAGGTCAATAACATAATTCAGGTATTATTTTAACCGCTGACTAGTTATGTTTAGTACTCAACCACAAGTTCAAATGTACCACTTGGCCGCGTTTTGAAACACCGATGTTTGCGTTAAGATTTTTACGACTAAGCACTTCTGTTTTATTTGAAACACGACTAAAGTTTTGATGAGGAAATTTAGATTTTTCATAAATCATTGTATTTACAATCATAATCTTTATTTGCATTTAATATGGTACAATTTGATGTTAACAATTAACATATAAGTTTCATCACATTCTGCTTAATTACGCGTACAAATATTGTTGAACCTAAGTAGTAACATGATATCAGTTTTAAGCTACAAAGAAAGTCACCATGTCAGAAATTAGTATTAAGGTTAATATAGGATAGAAAATGATAGAAATTAAAGTGTTGATAATAATAACAATGTCAATAATAATTAAAATAAAATGTCTAATGTTACAATTTATTTTATTATTACGTATAATTATTATTGAATTCTTAAATTCTAAAATATTATGTTTTAAGTTCATGAGTCTTAGTGTTTCATTTGTTATTTAAATAATCCTTCACATCATATTTTTTGCCTCACTCCAGTCAGTAACTCGGTTATTTCTAGTTAATCCAAGATAGTAATATACATTTTTCTTAATATAAACTCTTTTTCTTATATCTCAACATACCTTGTTTTTTTACGGCTTTCACAGACTGAGATTAAAAATCAGAGTATAAATGGAATTTGTCTTACTTTTTTTTAACTACCTTTTGCCCGCAGTTTCGCTTGCGTAAGTTAAGTATCCCACGCGAACACTGTAGTTTATCCGGTTGAAAAGTAGCCTATGTTATCCAGAGCCTAAATAATTACTACCATACCAAACTTCATCAAAATCTGTTTAGTAGTTTTTGCGTCAAAGAGTAACAAAATCCATCCATGTATAATCAATACATCTATCCTCATAAACTTTCACATTTGTAGTAGTAGTAGGATTTTTGGAAAGGTAATATTAAAATTATATTAAAAAATTGCGCAATAACATCTTGTTTAGTTATATATGATAATATCATAATATCATAATTTGTGAAAGGTTTAACGTATGTTCAAAGAATGGATGAAATTGTGAATAACACATTTTTACAAATAACGTTTTGAAATTGTTAAACTTTCTCTGAAACATAAATCGAAAAGAAATAAGTATTTAGGTTGATGCGATTAAAAATTATAAGCAAAATTATAAAAAATATTGCCCATCACTTTCTCGCGAAATTATTTGTAACGTCAGAAGCTGCTACCGCCATACTTTTTAATGACAAATGTAGGAGAGCAACTCGTGACGTCACAGGCCGATATATCCATCTTTGTTATTTTTTAAGATTATATAGGAAAAAAGGTTCTAGATTGTTAATTAACATGTCATCTTACATTGAATAGACGAAAAAAAAATTTTGGCAACATGCCTATTACAGATTTAATAATAATTTCACTTTTGCGTCATAAAATAGCAATAATTTTATATTTGAAAGGTTGGAAGACATGACATGATACATGAGAATTAGGGATGAGTTTTTTTTTCATTCAACCCTACCGTGCAGGGTATGGTCGAAGTAAGGTATTTTATAATTATGGCGTTGTTTTATACAAGACAATTTTTATTAAATGAACCCTTTTCGAGTAATCGGCCTTCAAAGTGATTATAAGTTGGTCACAGGCATTTCTAATTATAGGACATAGAAACTTGTAAGTTTCCATGCTGAAGTCCCGCTAAATACTCTATTAGTTAATGTTTTTATATTTATGTTTTGTTTTTAAATTAGTTATATTTTTAACGATTAGTTTTTTTTCTGGATATAATAACGTCGCCTGACAGTCACCTTAACTAATTTTTATTTTTAAAATTAGAGAACGTTAAGGTAAATTTTTTAACTCATCGTTAAACCATTCAACTATCACTTACGTGAATTACTAGATTTAATTGACTCATATATAATTTCATCCATGATTATAACATAATATGTACCTAATGAATTGTATCTATAACATAATAAACTATATAATTATAAAAAAGAAGACTTATCTACAAATATGACTAAATATGACTAAAAATGAGCAATAAATAGAAAAACTTTCCCAGGTCGTCCCCATCTGGCAGAGTACCTAGCAAACTGATAGCATTGCCTCGTTGGATAGCAATGGCTTTCCGTTCAAGTAGTTCCCGGCTCTAGGGTCTCGGGTGGCTTCAGTAAGCTATTTTGATATTTCTTTAAAAAGCTTATGTGAGCCCGGACCTCCTGCATCTAGTGTTTCTACCCCAAACGGTTCAAATATAAGGTCTCCGCTAAGGTTCTCATATTTGCGCCGTTTGAGGTTCTCTGCTTGGTTTGCAGCCGCGCCCGCACAGTTCGAGGTGCCTTGGACATGGGACGGAGCAAGAGTATCGACACAAGTTTTTTTTTCCATCAGGTCTTTTGCCATTGTCGCGCGGCAGACCGGAGGGCTCCAGTATAGCTGGCATACCAGCGGTGACAAGAGCCCAACGAATGAGGTGATTCAGGCTGTGATGCCGGGGAATGCGTCCAGCGCTTCGTGAACAGCACAGCCCGTGGTGACCGTGGCTGTCTACGTTCGCGCCGCAAACACATTGATGAGGGATGACATGGGGGGAACAAAGACGCAGGGCAGTGGCTAGCCGAAATGTATTGCGGCCCAGCAATGGTTCAGTACTGGCTCACGCCTGACTCCCACTTCTCCAAAGACAAAAGATTGCAGGACTGGAAGACATGTTAAAAAGTCTATTCCGTACCAGTCTGCAGATGGGCTTGTCCCAAAGCCTTTGGGAAAATGTGTTCTCGGGCACTTTGCTGCCGGCATGGCACTAGCAATGCCCCATGCGTCCTTGGCCTCGTCCGCAAAAGGGATAATTAAGGGGCAGGATGAGCGCTCTAATATTTTCGAAATCACTGCGTGGTTTGCGTGGACTGAGGACAAGAACGCTGGTAAAGGTACGTCAGACGTTTGACGAATGCTCAGGCCACTGAACCTTACCGGAAGCGTTGCTTAAGTCCATGAGCGGTGGTCAAAATTTATATTCAGAATGGAAGAAAGCGTATGTTTTATCGTGTCGTCTAAATGTTTGAGGAGTTGGGTGACTCCAAAAGTTGGCAACACCGCAAGACATACGTACATTTTGGGACAAATAAGCAATATCGAATAAAGCTAAAAGCCATGTGACAGTTAATTTGGAGAAATGTGGAGAGATTTGGAGAGATTTAATTATATTTTAACATTAATTATACACTTTGCATTTCTTGATTGAACTATGAAGCACAATAATTACAATTTTTATACTTATTAACAGACGTACGGATTTGGTCCGGAGCAGACCACGGATTTGGTTGCCAACATAGGGGTTTCTCCCTAAAATTAGGGAAAAAATCCTCCAGGGGGAGATTTTTTAAGTTTATTTTTAGAGGTTTGTGTTTACTTGTTTTTAATTATAATAAGCTATTGATAGAAGTAACATTGACAAGCGATTTGAAAAGTCAACCTGTAAAAGTTTCTTACTTTTGAAAGTATATTTTAATGTAAAAGGGACAGAATAATGTTACAGAACATATTCTTTTTTTTTTTTAACAGTTTATTTAAGTTTGGGGAGAAATATTTTTGAGAGTTGGAACACTGCACAAAAATCGGAATGCACTGTAAATGGTACTCTGTGCGAATACAATAGAGCTGAAGAAAAAAAAAACACAAGTATCGTTCTGTCATACTGGTCCACTCCACGTGTGTAAGCAACATAACAATTGATATTTAAACATTCTTCTTCTTCTTCTTTTGGCATAGCCTTCCCTGTAATAGGAGTTGCCAACGTCAGATGCAGCAGATGTTGAGTGAAAAGCTGATGGCGTACAGTGCAGGGAATGGCTCATGCATTGACTTCATGGGTATCGCATGCAAATACAAGTTATAATTACTAGTATAAAAACAGAATAGCAAAGCCAATGTTTCTTAGCCCTTTTTTTAATTGTCACATTGTTTTTGGTGCCAAAGAAATTAGTAGATCTACAAAAACGCTGTCTCACCATCGAGTTGTGTTATTTAAATTTAAAAAAACCCGATACCTAAAGGGCCATCCTCACGGACTAGCATGTAAATCCAGCAGCCTGTTAATACAGGCAGAATTTGAATTCAAGCCCTTATGGCCTTGTTGGATTATGAGGGTTTTATGATGTTCAAACTTAAATATTATATGAATTATTATGGGAGAATATCGATCACAGGGCCTCCTCCCTGTAGTAGCAATAATAACATACTAAGTCTAAGAGATAGATCACATTTCCGAGTGACATAAAAACTTAACGACAATATAACTAGCAGTTTCTCTTTCACCGTATTACAACATTCTGCTATCATCGGATCACCACCGGAAAATAATCGTAACATTATACTCATACACAATATTTTATTTTACTAAGCTTTGGTGATATTTTTAACCCCCGGTGACAGTGGGTTGTTATGTTTGACGTGTCTCTCTGTATGTGTGTGTCTGTTCGTGGCGTCGTAGCTCCCAAACAGGCTGTAGCGTGGCGTAAGAGCGGCGCCGCGCTGCGCAGCCTGGGGCAGATCGAAATCCGTTGTCTTGCAACGAAACGTGTTTTTTCTTGTGTAGTAAATAAAATGAAATTTTGAACCGCAATCTTGAAAATTCAGCACCGCGTCGTGTCGCGTGTCGGCGACTGCTGACACTTACTTAAAAGAACTCACGAGCTTAATAAATTTAGCATAGATAGATCCTCCATAAGCTGTTAATTCATGTGCTCAGCCTATATTATAATGTGGGTAAGACTAATTTTAATTAGTAAGAACTAGAAAATATGATCTTAAGGATTATGCAATAGAAAATTACACATCGTATGTTTGTTGGTTGTTACATATCGCGTAAGAATTGCCGAACCGCGGTGAAACATATCCATATAAAACACTTGAGATTTTCTTGAGATACCTACATGGTTATAATCTGACTTGTAATCTTGGTCAATGAAATGACACACTATGAATTTTTTTCCTTCTGTGCCAGTTACGTACGGTAGAATTATGAAACGCCGATCAAAATTAAGAGCCCTCCTATTCACAGGCTGTCGCTGTCTCTCTTAGCCGAAATGACAAGGACAGAATGTAACTTGAGAGTAACTTAATTTAACTATCGATCCAGTATTCGATCGTTATACCTAGTAGTAGAGACAGAATTATGTTTTAACGATATTTATAACTACGCATATTTATTTGAAAACAATCATACTTAAATACAAAAAAAATATAACGTCCAAAAATACTCTTAGCGTGCTTAAATAACATCACTTGAAAAAATTTAAGTGAAAATAAATAAAAATTTGTACACCTAACGCCATTTGTGTGTGGAGCCGCACTTATAAAGTTGAGATGTTATGTAAGAAGTATAAGTAGCTTCCGACAGATGATATTATATATCCAAAATCGTGTCGTGACGTGACGCGACAGTGAAATTAAAGTTTAAACGCTGCTAGAGAAGTTCACTTCGAAAATATTGAGTTTTAATATTATTATTTTTTCTTTCTTAGCACCCAGTCACCACTATCATCTCGAGAAGACATGGGTCTTCGTCTCTTATTCTAGAATTAGGTTGTTATCTACTTAGGTTTCCCAAACATTATGGGCCTTCCCACCCATACCACAACCACACCACACCGACGCGACAAAATGTGGTCAAGCTGTGCACCACATCGCAACCACTTCGCAACTTGTGGTATTGTGGCAACCACCAGCGAAGCCGAGTATAGGTACACGGTTTATTCATAACAAACATCGACGAGTTTTGTCGGTACCATATCGTAACCACAGGTTGTGGTAGGTACATGTGGGAAGGCTCATAAGATAACGAAGCACTAACCGAAGTGATTACATGTCACCACCGAAAAATCAAAACGTAAGAAGAATTCCTTTTGAGAAAAAAAATGTAATATTATAGGTATAAGTTAATTGAAGCACATTACATTACTCTTTTAGCTCAAAGTTTTGGAAGTCTGTGGTCTACTACATAAGCCCACTGCGGGCAGGAACAGGTGGCCAAGTAGGGCTCGAAGGGCTGTTGTAACAACTAACAAGTGAGAGTGGGAGTGGGTACTCTGTGGAGCGCGGTATTTGGCACACGCAGCGGACCGCAGCGTGTCGAAACGTCAAGCCAATATAGTCTTTATTACCACACACTAGACTCTAGAGCATGTGTTTACGCTTAGAGGCGATGACAGCTATGCTCAACCAATTTGTTGTAGGGCCCGCAGGAATGAAAACTCTAGGAGTAAAACTAATTAGGTTACAAAATTAATATAGATCGTTAAGGTTTAATATGTAGGTATTATAGAGAGACGCAATATTACGCTGTAATCAAAATAATAGTCGCAAAAATATTTCCGCAGCATAAAAATATGAGACAGATTGCATGTCATTGATATGTAATATTATTATTACAAAATATTTGTTATTAGGCACTAAATATGGTATTGATTAATTCCTTTCAATTACGTGAATAAGTATAAGTAGAACTCAAGTAGCATTAATTGTTTAATATTAATAAAATTAATTTAAAAAGCATACAAAAAACCCAACCAGTCATAAAAAACCCTCGACCCGCAAGTTGAGTAGTTATTCCATACAGAGCCGTATACTGTTCAGTATTTAGTGGGGCTGACATGAATGAGAGAAAGGCATAGTAAGAGTTGCGTGAGACGTCAGGTTCACGGTCAGACAGGTGATAATTGACAAATCTGACACGTGCTAAGAGGAATTACTGACGTGTCTCCAAATATTTGCCATGGCAATGGATTGGCAAATACGTTTTTTGTGTGCAAAATTAACGTATAGACAGAAAATCTGCAATGATGCCTAAATATGTCTGATATTATATCTATGTATTTCAAGCAATTTAATAAAATCGTTTATCGTGTTCAGCTTATTTGTTATTCAAATAAAGCATTTTAATATTATATTATGTTGATTTTTTTTATGCAAAAATTGTATCTACATAATATTATTATTGTAAAAATAATACCCAGCCATATTAAAGCGACATACGATTCAGTCCGAGAAACGATATTGTAATTATTTTTTTACTTAATAATCTAGTTAATTTAATCCGCTGACCGCCACGGTCAGCGGACTAAATTATTTATCGTATGTTTTGGAGAGTTAAAGTCATTATCATTACATTTACATCATTTACATTACATTTACATCAAAAGTATTGGAACCAATTGGAAATAAATAGATATTATGATTAAATTTTAACTTTTCGTTATAACTTATTCAGCTGTATACTATTATGTATTCTGTGGTACAAGTATTATTATGAACTTAGTCGCTCATATCGCGTCAATATGCCGCCTTTTTGATTCTGTTAGTTTGGAGTTAAATTCATAGACGCACATATTATAGACGAGGCATGTTGAGGTAAAAACTGTCTTAACTTAGAAATACATGAAATTAATTAAAATATCCGCAACATACACAACCATGGATTTGGTTCCCACATATACACACGTAGTGTATTCATTAATGTCAAAGCCTATGAGTTGTCAAGTTCGGTTTCATCCTGAAAAACATGAATGTAATTTTATTTTTCGTAATTTTAATGGAACTGGACTGATATTCTTTTAATTATTACATTAATTATGGTTTATAATTATTATCACTACCACAGTTAGCTCACACTACCTACCGTGCGTTTGATATCATTTTATTACGCGTTGACGTCAATGTCAATCTGTCACAACATTTTGTTTTACTTAGGTATATCTATTTACGAGGCAAAATAATAAACAAAAATGTAAGCATCTCTTACGTAATCTCTTTGTATTTAAAGAATAAACACTTTCGAATAGCTATTTGGTACAACATTCAACCAGGACAATCATAAATAAAAAAAAAACTAAAATCCGACTACGTAATAAAATAGGGGTCTAAAATGGCCGAAACAAGAAAATAATTCAGATAGAAATCCAGAATTGCATAGGTACAACAATGGTCAAGCTACAGCCGTGGTCGCACCCACTAATGGCATCTTGGCGTCAGTTCACACCGAGATGCGTCACATGCACATCTAGCTGTGAGCTGACCCGGCCTAGCTATAGGTATTCACAAACCGGGGAAACCCCGGAGGGCACCTGGTAGCTACCGACCAATTAGTCTCATTGGATTGGATCGCTTAACGGAGTACATAATTGCTAGCAAGAACGACAGGAAGACGTCATGCGCCGTATTTTTTGATATAGCAAAAGCTTGAAATAACGGATTGTTATACAAACTTTGTTAAATGGGCATACCCGATAAACTTGTTTTATTAATCAGTAACTTTTTAATAGACCGCAAATTTCATTTCCGCGTAGAAGGCGCACTGTCTTCGCCAATATATATGGAGGCGGGAGTACCGCAGGGCTCGATCCACTTGCCTTCCCTATATAACCTGTATACTTGCGATATCCCCAAACACGCTAGGGTGCAATTAGCCATGTTCGCGGACGATACAGCCCTGTACTATTCGCACATCCGACCTTGTGCCGCTTCTAAAGCCCTCCAAGTGTCAGTTACCAAACTCAATAAATGGTTCTCCAAATGAAGAATAGAAGTAAACCCAGACAAAAGTCACGCCATCCAATTTGACAAAAAATCATATCAAATAAAAACGCAAAAACTCCCGTACATGTATTAGTCCTATAAGTCTGCACGTAACATAATCCAGAGGTCACTCAAGTTCAATATTTAGGTGTAGTACTAAACAAATTCGATGACGTTCTCGAGTCACATCACTAACACGTTACGAAAAGCGAAATTTGTCCTCTACAAATTACTCTACATGCATAACATCGAATTGCATAGTACTGCGAACTCGTCACTATAAAAACCTATATCAATAAACCCGTAGAGAGATTCTTTGAAAAAGGCAAAAATCACCCAAACCCTCTCATCCGTACGCATCGACCTCGATCACGACGCACAGACCTTTAGACATCCTTACAAGCGGCCTAAGAATATCTTAGCCGATCCCATAGACCCGATCACAAAATACGTAACGTACTGTATACAGTTACGTGAACACAAAACACACGCACCCGCGAGACTAGTACTGCACCGGGGTCTCACACGCACACACACACACGCACATACGTATACAGCCCGATCCAAACACGGGACCGAATCCGAACCCGAGTTCGAGTTGGCATCCTAGTAGCTTAGGTACACTACAAAAAAGTGACCGCGACCGCGATATTGATATAGATAGCTCTACCAATACTGCGAACCTCGTCGACATTAGGACTTACGCGCGGGAGTCATCCCGACTGTACGCGGAAGGGGAGAGGGACAGCACTCTTAGAACCGAAATTATTAATAACTTGAGCTCCTGTATTGCGATAACTCGCACACCGCTAGTTTTTGTTACCGCGCCATGAGCAACCTCACTTATCAGAGAGTGAGGAAGGGGTCGGACCCCTTAGCAGGGGGACCCGTGTCCCTCTCGACCTAACAATAGCTTACAACCCGTAGCTGTTCCTAATATCCGATCCGAACATCACCCGGGTGATCTTTGGGAGGGTCAAACCCTCCCATCGTCTCTCACCTAATCAACTAGCCAACAGGATAGTTATAGTCCGATGAAGCTACAGCGGTCTTAACCCGAACGTTAGCGTAGACCCATTTGAAAAAAGAAAAAACCCTACCTTGTACCATTTTTGTACCTATGCATTTCTGGATTTCTATATGAATTATTTTCTTGTTGCAGCCTTTTTAGACCCCTTTTTTACGTAGTCGGGTTATAGTTTTTTTTAACTTATTTTTTATTTCGTATTTGTTCGTTTTCGCAATCGAACATATTTTTGGAATAATATTAATAATTAATCAAAACACTTGAGATTAAAAATATATTTTTTACGAGCGCGGAGCGAGCCAATTTTTTTTCTAGATTAAATGATAATCAAGAAACGCAATTGAGACTAAATCTTAATTTAATTTATAATTATAATTAATTCAACAACAAAATTTCCCTTATTATGCAACGATACTTCGATTCAGAAAAATGTAAGACCCGTATAGTGACATTTATCGGACTAACAAGACGTAATAAAAGTGCTAATAATTTATTTCATCTGCCAATTCTATTTAATAACGGATGAACCGATTTCAATCTAGTTTTTTTTGTTTGAAAGCTGACATGATCGAGAGTGTTAAGCTTTAATTCATCATCATCATCATCAGCTCGTTCACTGCTTGACAATTCAGGGGCTATTTAATTTTTTATTTTGTTATGTATCTGCAATAAATTAAATTTATAAAATAAAATATTTTTTATGAAGGTGGAATAATATATATTATGATATATTTCTAGTCTTATATTACGTAATGTTAGAAAATAGGGTAACTGGGTTGTACGACCGCAATTTACGTATATTTATAAATTATAACGTATATTATGACGTAAACGTATATTGATATGATTTAATATAATATATATATTTTGCTTGTCAAGCACATTACATATGTGTAATGTGCTTGCCAAGACCTTTCTTTTGATACACAATACGTGATGATTATCTTGATTTAATTTTTTTAGATGTTAGAATCTATGGTCTCATTTTCGAAATACAAAATTTTGATAAAACTTATACAGTCTATGTTACCCGCGGCATCATTACAAGTCTATTGACACCTCATTTATTAAAATCGAACCATAAGTAGATTAGACGCTACGATGGAACAAACATACATACATACATACATAGACTGCCAAAATCATTACCCTTCCTTTTGGTTTCGCCGTAGTCGGGTAAAAACTACATATGTACTCGATTCCTCCTCAAAAATACTTTCCTTAGACTCGATTAGTATAAGAAAGGGAAGTTTTTGAGGACCACAAACTAAATAGCCTATGGGCGGCAAATGTGTAAATCCGGCACTGTAAGTATCATACACAAAATTTGCACATTTTTATTGCGTATCCAAGAGGCAAAATAACCCTAAATTGAAACTAATAATTTTAAATATGAATTATGGTCGCATTTCGACCACAGGGCGATCTCTAGTATTAATAATATTTCCTATTCTTTTATATATTAAAATCTTACATCCTGTTCAGCCAATGAAGTGATGAAATAGTCACTTCATTGGCTGAACAGGATGTAAGATTTTTACAATATACTTTTTTACCATACTATTTATTTTTCTAGCAATTACGTACAGGGCCACATTATTTTATTCATTTTCTTGTAGTAAGATCTAATTTTCTTCTGTTATTTTAGCCACATTAATTCTTAGATTTTCTTTTAGTAAAAACTAATTATATCTATAATAATATTAGTCATTTTACTGAATAGTTTTCCATGTAGTAATATAGCAATATAGCAGTCTGACCGGGACTCGAACCCGAGACACCAATTTGCCAACAACGCAAAAAGTACAACGCATCCACGCGCTTTAAAAATTGAAGAAATCCTACTACTAATATAAATGTGAAAGTTTATGAGGATGGATGGATGGATGTATGTATTGTTACGGGATCATGGTCCGATATTCGGAGTAAAACGCCAGTTTCTTCTGAGGGAGTTTATTCGCTACGAATTTCCACACCAACACAGGTCTGGTCTTCCAACACGCAAAACGTCCAAATCGTGAGCAGTCGTAATCGTAATTCGTAGCCGGAGTCGCAGAGAATAATCGGACTAATCACTTTAGGTATCGCTCGATATTAACTGGAAGAACACTCGTGGTTAACTGAACTGACGGCGGTCGGCGGCAGCCTCTTTATAATATACCGACGGTTAATAAATAGAAAGTTCGCGGTGTAGAAATTTCTAGATCTTTCTACACAGAACAATTTAGAACTTCCGAGTCCAGGTGAGAAGAAGAAGAAGAAGCTTATAGAACATTACACATTTGAGCGCTGCAGCCGTAACATGCTAGAACACTCTACAAATTGAAGCGCTGTAACAGTATGTATGGGGGATGGATGTTGGCTACTCTTTCACGTAACAATTACTGAAAGGATTTCGATGATAAAATTTGGTATGGTAGTAGTGGTAGTTTTAGCTGGATTTAAAACATAGGCTACTTTTTATCCTGAAAAAGTACAGTATCCCCGCAGGATACCCAATGCTATTTAATATATAATAGGTCTTTACCTATGAAATTGCCGTTCCGCAGTACTAACCATTTCAAATCAAAATAATTTGTGTTTGGCTAAGAATTCTAATTTCAAATTAATTTTATTTTAAAAATATGGAATTCTTTTTTCAAAAGTAGTCATTCGTTTATTGATTAGTGTTACTTTTTCATCGCATTTCAATCTTTTTCGTCATCATGGATACGTTAAAAATTCGAGTAATTATGGAATATGAGTACCGTCGTGGCAGCAGCGCGGCACAAGCGTCACGCTACATCAACGACGTTTATGGAGCTAACACTACAAACCAACGCACCACCTGTTATTGGTTTGCTCTCTTCCGTTCTGGAAATTTTGACATGAAAAATGAACCTCGCGGTCGTCCGAAGACTTTGGTCGACAATGACGAATTAAAGGAGATTGTGGAAGCTGATGATACACAATCTACGGCTGAATTAGCAGCAGCTTTTGACGTTAGCGTCAAAATAATATTGGTCTATTTGCGTCAAATTAGCAAGGTAAAAAAGCTTGACAAATGGGTGCCCCACGAACTCAATGATCGCCAGCGCGAAGTACCCGTCGAGACGTGCCTTGCACTGCGAAACAGACACGCAAATGAAGGAATTTTGAACCGCATTGTTACCTGCGATGAAAAATGGATTTTGTTTGATAACCGCAAGCGCCAGCCACCAGGATCCAACCAACTTGCTGAAAGTTGGTTGGATCCTGATTCAGCACCTAAACAATGCCTAAACTAAAACTTACCCCTAGAAAAGTGATGGTCACTGTTTGGCGGTCTAGCGCCGGTGTGATTCATCACAGCTTCTTACCAAACGGGGTGAGCATTACTGCAGATGTGTACTGTAAGGAACTGAACACAATGATGGAGAAGCTGGCACATCTCCAACCAGCATTGGTCAATCGCTCGTCTCCGCTGCTCCTGCACGACAACGCGCGACCTCATACTGCACAGCAGACGGTCTCCAAGTTGCAAGAACTGGGGTTGGAAGCTCTCCGTCATCCGCTCTACTCACCAGACCTTGCGCCTACAGACTACTACTTTTTCCAGAATTTCGATAACTTCTTGGCGGGAAAAAAATTCAATACACGAGCAGCAGTACAAAATGCCTTTAAAGAATTTGTTGCCTCCCGTCCAGCTGATTTCTTTAAGAAGGGCATCAATAAACTGCCACTGCGTTGGCAAAGATGCATTGATTGCATGGGTGATTGCTTCGATTAATACAAATAAAAAACATGGAAAATTCGTTTACATTTTTTCATACAAAACGGCAATTTCATAGGTAAAGACCTTGTATTTACTCATATTATCTTATTACCTAAACTACGCAACGAAAGGAAAAATATATAAAAACTCAAAAATTCGCGTTTTTCCCTGGGATATGACCTAGCTAGATCGACCCCCAAAACTCTCTGCGATTCATGGAAATTGTTGAAGCCGTTTCCGAGGTTCTGAATATATATTCTATATTCAAGAATTTCTCGTTTAAAGTTTAAAAGATTGATAAAGATGCAGTGACGCTTCAGTCTCGAGTGCGATTGTGCTTTGTGTTCTATGGGCCACGGTAATCACTACCATCAGCCGAATCGCCTGCTCATTTACTGGTCTTATTCCATTGCAAGGAACCTCGATATCACGAGGCAAGGTTAGGATCCGCTGTGCGTGTTGGTGTTGCGAGACGGTCGGTCGCATCCGATGATTACAGTTGCGGTATATACGTTTTGTAAGTCACTATGATCCGGTCGAGGAAGTTGGTTTCAATACATTTTCTATGTTATAATCTAGTGCAGTTATACATAATTATTAATATTACTCGGATTATAAATAATTCTTACAAGCCTTATTGCATGTTTGATTGCCATAAACACATTTTAATTGATATTTATAAATTACATTATACAATAGCGACTGACAAGGCATTTATTAATATTTGTTATAAAGAAGCCTATGGTTAAAAAAAAACAATTTGTTAAATGTTAATTATAGAAAAAATCTTCGCCTTTGATATTTATGTGTAAAGTTAAGAGAGAAGACGTAGAGAAAAGACAGCAGTCAAGTCGCGCTAACCTTTGATTGTGAAAGCTTCATTGAATATAATATAAGCTTTGTACAGCTTTAAATATTTATTAACTGCTTTAAAACAACAATCGCAAAATTAGCTATAAATAAACCTGCCTATTTTCAAAACAATTAGTAGTAAGTTTAATTAGTTAAATTACCTATTATTAGTTTTGTAGTTCTCATTTTCAATTTAATTACACAATCGCAAAACAGTAAAAATATAATATTTTACACCTTAATAGCAAGGCACAAGCTTTTGCACGCGGCTTCGCCCGCGTGGAATAGTGTTATTGGAGAAAAAACTGCTTCAGCAAATAACTCTACTGACTGTAATATACTTCTGTATACAATATTGAAAATGTTTTTAGGGTTTCGTACCCAATGGGTAAAAACGGGACCCTGTCACCTCGACGCGACGCGACGTGCGAGACCGCTTGATTTTTTTATTTTTTTTTATTTTTTTATTTAACAATTTATTGTACACAAGAAACATTTAAAACATTACACTTTACATGGAAAAATGACACAAAGGCTTGATATTCGCACGTTCAAAACCAAACCGTCACTAAACAAAAAACACAATTTTTCAGTAGGGGCGCTCAAATTCACCACATAAAAGATCATTGCAAAAATGTATTAAAAGTAACAGAATCATTGTTTTTTCAGATCCATAAGATTGATATCCAGCCTGGCTTCCATGTGAATGCTAAAAAATATAAATAATGTATTAACTTACGTAAATATTTTTATTTTTTTTACAAAATAGTGTCACTTTTCCATTTAATATTTAAAGGTGTCATTTTTTTAATAAAAAACCTGCAAGTGTATGAAATTATTCATGCTTAAGTGACACTATATTAATATAATTTTTAGTGTTGGAAAATTAAAATACAAAACTATCAAAAAGAAAGATATATAATAATGAATATTATATACTGTAACAATCTACCAAAGTAAAAATTTTTATACCTCATCCTGAGGTTACTTTAACAATGAAAAATATGGGCACTAAAGTTATAACAGTAACTTGCGTAATATTTTTAGACAATCAGTCTATTACATAGTCAGTCTACTTATTACATAATCAGACTTTATGTTGAGGTAGGTAGGTATACTTATTGTTAATTTACTTAGATTAGTAGTCATAAACTAGTGTAAATGATAGAAAATTAAACAAAACTTCAAAATATCTTAATTAATTAAAACCTCTAAAAATACTCAACTTTAGAAAATAAAACAAACTTTAAAATTGTAACAATCTACCAAAGTAAAATATTTTATACCTCATTCTGAGGTAACTTTAACAATAAAAATATGGGCACTCAAGTTGTAACAGTTAAATTTGCGTAATATTTATAAACAATTAACTTAAATTAAAAATCAGTCTATTGCATAGTCAGTCTCCTTAAAACATAACCAGACTTTATGTTCAGGTACCTAGGTATACTTATTATTAATTTACTTAGATTAGTAGTCAGAAACTATTGTAAATGATAAAAAATTAAACAAAACTTAAAAATATCTTAGGTAATTAATTAAAACCTCTAAAAATACTCAACTTTAGAAAAAAAAAACTTTAGAATTGTACTTTGGAATCAACTGAGTTACAAAATATGATTGTAAAAAGATGATGCGTAGTAAGGAGGAATTGCGTTTTTTCTTTCGAGGTCTCTAAGGTCTTGTTTTTTCTTATCTGAAAGTGGTAACTTGTCTGTATACAAAGGTACTAATTGGTGTATTGCTCGACGAATCTTGCCTAATTTTATTTCCTTGTAATTTTCTTCCATATAAGATTTTTTGTATAAAACTTTTTCATCTGAATCTGATTTTTCTACTCTCAAAATTCTTATTTCTCCTACTTTGACAGTCGCTCCCTCTGTGTCTTTAATGAATTTATACTCTAGAAGCTTTTTAATATTATAAAATTCCTTGTGTGACAATTCTGTTATATTATATTTATTGCCTCTTTTCTTCGCCTCTCGAATAGCATCTATATATTGATTAGGGACGTAAATGGGCCTAGATCTTATCATTTTTTTTAATTTGCCTCTCAATAGTTGAATGTACTGAATCTCCTTCATTCTGAGTATGACCTTTTACCATAAACTTGTGAGTTATTGTGAGTTAATATGACTTTTTATTGCAACTATCAATTCCGATGGAACTTTAGTTCCATGGTTTTCATTTTTTCCACGCATCTCTGGCTCTACGATGCCACTAGAATTTATTTTATCAATTACAGTTTGAATGGGTCTGTCGTTAATGCCTAAAGTATTCTTAAAAAATATCTTACACACTCTCTTTTTCTCACCATTAACAGTGAAATAAAATGCGTTTGGGTTTTCGATTGTTATTATATTTTTTATACTGGTACTTGGGTTTCACTTCGGTTATATGTTTAGAAATAAAATCTCTTTGTATAATGCTCCCATATTCCAGTAGTTTTTAAAAAATTCGGCACGATCTGCCTCGGAAATATTAAGAGAACACTTTAATCTGCAACGACAATTACAAGGATTCTCAATTTTTCTTTCAGGAATAACTCTATGTTTGGATGATGACGATATATACTGCAACCCAATATTTCGCAATGTTTTTGCTAGAGCTTTTTTACTACCTCGCTTTCGTTTTCGAGTTTCTGCGTTAGAAATATTATTTAGGCTCTCGATTTCAGGCACCACTGCCGGAATCGCTCTTTGGGATGTGCAATTCAAAGTTTCTAGCGCAATACTTACCAAAGACGGTGGATTATTAAGATGAGAATTTAGTTCTTGAGCAAACTCAAAGTCAATCAGGTCTGAATATGTATTATCAGGTAAAAAAGATGGGCTTGCTGAATTTATTTGTTCATGTCTTAAGCCAGAATCCGTAATAGTCTCAGCGATTTGACCATGGTGGTCAGTATTCGAATGAGTGTCATCAAGTGTATGCATTTTATATGAATCATTACTGAATTCAAAATTGTTTTTATTGTTACCATCATCTTCACACGAGGAAACATTGCCGTATTCTAAAGATATTTGTTGTAAACCAGTCAAATATTTATTAGACTCCTTGACAACAGTTTCAATAATCATCCGCGATTTCACACTTATACAATATTTATCTGAATCTGAATCATTAGAGTCTGAGCTGAAAGAGGATTCAGATGAACTTGTTGACGATGTTCATGCACTAGATTATCCTGGGGAACTGGAAGGTCTTGAAGAATTAGATGATTTTGATGAATTAATAATTGCAGATATCATTTCTAACTCCGAACAATTTGCAGGATGTAGCCTTGAAGTAGAGGCATCATTCAAAGTTGTATTTTGGCATCGTCTTTTCTTTGGTAATGTAATCTGAATAGATTCATCAGAGCTAGATGAGGATAAATTGTCAAGAGAAGTAGGTTTATACTCTCGATCAAAATCAGAAGCAGGTGAGTAATCTCGAACAGAATGATGGCTAGAAGAAGATGAGTCTGACAGACTTCTAACGTGTTGCTTTTTTTGTATTCCAGGTACATTAGAGCTTGGGCCTGCTGTTGGTTCAAAATTATTTTCATTCGTTCTTTCCAATTCTACAAAATCATTAGCATTAACTGTTGAGATGTTATTACTATATTTTAATTAATTTCTTTTACAAATTCTTTTAATTTTCTAGTTCTTGGGTTAACAGGAGGCATAATAAACGGCTGCTATAAAAAAATCGTATGTAGATACTAGGGTTTTTCAAATAATATAATACACGGTCTACAATAATTTATGAGTACAAATAAGAATAAAGTTATGATAATAGCTATTAAAATACAATTTTAAGTGAATCGCAATAGCAGGATTCCTATTACGCAATGTTTTCATAGTTAATGCCTCAAAATACTAAACAACAGGTAGCAATCGGAACAAAAACTATTATTACTTAGGGGCATTAACTCAAAATATGCAAAACGATCATGGGATAAAATGGCACTTTTTCGTTAATGTCAATAATATAATACGATTATAATATATTAAAATCATTAATTTTATTAGAATAATATCACAATACTTAAAGCGACACTAAACATTTTAATATATTTTGTGAACATTAGCTAAACGTAACAGTAAAACTGACACTTTCCTATTAAATACATTATTCTTTTCAACAGTCATCTTTTAAAGAAGTAAAAATATTGTTCAAAACCGTCACTTTATGCATAACGACATTATTCGTTAAATAATAGTCATACACGTACATATTAATAAAAGGAAGACTGTCAGATTAAGTTTAAGTGCAGTATTCGTGCAAATAATGGTCTTACATACCTTAAAATTTCACAGCAATTTGTCTTTAAATAAAAAATGACACTATTCTGCACAGAGTTCACGTGTAAGCCACGGCGTCCATGTCGCTAATGAAAAAATGTCAATGTCATTGTCACTGGCTGATGCCAGCCCCACCAAAACGCATAACGACACTTCCGACATCTATGATCGTATTAGGGCTAAAACTATTGATGTTTTTGCATTATGTATTTCTGACAAAGTGTCACTAGATGGCGGCAATAGCTCAAACTTCGCATATTTTGTTTAGTAACGGTTTGATTTTCAACGTGCGATTATATATTTTTGAGCTTGAATATAAATTTTACGATAACTTCTGAATATAAGGTATTAATTTTAACTGTATGGTTTCAAGGGCTACTATAATGTGTATAAAATGCTTAAAGTGAGTAATTTGATAATGATCATACTGTATCCGTCTTAATAGCTTCTGAAAATACCATACTTAATAATAAGTATGAACTGGGCACGGGCAGCTAGGCAGTAGGCACACGCCACCGGAATACCAATAGACGCTTTCACACCACGTCAATCTGGTCCTGTACTACGTATCCGAAGCACTTGTATCGCAGGTACCAGGCAACGAAAATGGACGTGGGAGTCTGTAACAGCTCTCTGACAGATCCTATGTCCGATTTGGCCAGGGAACTGTACAAACTTTTGTTAATCAAGCGCTATTGATTGTGTTTATTTTATTGATTTTTACTTTCATTGTATAATTTATATTGTGTTAATTATGTATGTTTATGACCGCGGGTGTCATAATCGCTTTGCGATAAAACCCAAAAAAAAAGAAAAATAAAATATATTTAATACGATACCTACACATATTTAAGATTTGTATTATACTATATACATCCAAGACCCAGGAACACAGGCAAAACTTTTTGTCCCTTAGGCGGGATTCGAACCCGCACCTCCGCCTTAAGTGCCGACGCGCTAACCACTGAGCCACAGAGGTCGACAACTAACAAATAATATTCTGTGTATAAGTGCATTTGCCGAACAATAATACATATCTAAGATAGCCCATGACCTTCAGTTGCGTGTAACATTTTCCTAATAAAACAGAAAGAAGATTTTGTTCCTTAAAAGTTTTTCTGCATACTTAGATCAATCCTACTACTATTATAATGTTAAAGTTTGTGAGGATGAATGGATAGATGGATGTTTGTTACTCTTTCACGCAAAAACTACTGAAGGTATTTCATTGAAATTTAATATGATAGTAGTTTAAGTTCTGGATTAACACATCGGCATTTATCCCAAAAAAGAACAGGGTTCCCGTGGGCTACCTACTGTATTTACTCGGATGGAGCTGCGGGAAAAAGCTTGTAATGGTATAAAAACTAGAAAGGCTCATTTATTATATATATACTAGGGCGGGTCAATAAGTCCGTGACTTTTTGAATTTCTAACCTCCTTACTGAAAAAGCAACACTACTCCTGTCAACAGGCATCTGTCAGTTGACTCCTATCAAAATTTGAACTTGCTGCGTCAGTTAGTTTGTGTTTTACAGCTATCTTTATCAGACTATCCAGTAACTTAAGGAAACAATGGAAAAAAGTGAATTTCGTGTGCTTATTAAGCATTATTTTTTGCGAAAAAAAACCATTACCGAGACCAAGGCTAAGCTTGATAAATACTATGGGGATTCTGCACCATCGATTTCAATGGTAAAAAAGTGGTTTACTGAATTTCGTTGTGGCCGTACAAGCACTGAAGATGCCGAACGTCCTGGACGCCCAGTTGAGGTCTCTACACCCGAAACAATCGAAAAAATTCACGATATGGTGTTGGCCGACCGAAGATTGAAAGTGCAAGAGATTGTGGAAGCCATAGGCATCTCGCATGGCTCAGTGGTTTCAATTTTGAATGATCACTTGGGCATGAGAAAGCTTTCCGCAAGTCGACCACAAACGCAATCGTGTAACAACTTCACAGGAAGGTTTGGCGTTGTTTAATCACAATATGGAGGAGTTTTTGCGCAGTTTTGTAACCGTGGGCGAAACATGGATCCATCACAACACACCAGAGACCAAACAACAGTCAAAACAGTGGGTTTCTAAGGGTGAATCGGCGCCAAAGAAGGCCAAGGTGGGTTTGTCAGCCAATAAAGTTATGGCGACTGTTTTTTGGGATGCACGTGGGATAATCCACATTGACTATCTTCAAAAGGGAAGAACAATTAATGGGAAATATTATGCCAACTTATTGGACCGCTTCAATGAGGATTTGAAAAAAAACCGACCTCATTTGGCCAAGAAAAAAGTTCTTTTTCACCAAGACAATGCAAGGGTGCACACATGTGCAGTTGCCATGGCAAAAATCCATGAATTGGGCTATGAATTGCTCCCACATCCACCCTATTCTCCAGATTTGGCTCCGAGTGACTACTTCTTGTTCCCAAACCTGAAAGAATGGCTCGGTGGAAAAAGATTTGACTCCAATGATGAAGTCATCTCGCAAACAAAGGCCTATTTTGAGGACCTCGACAAATCATATTTTTTGGAAGGGATAAAAAAATTGGAGAAGCGTTGGACAAAGTGTATAGAGCTCAAGGGGGACTACGTTGAAAAATAAAATGATTTATTTATCAAAAAATCTGTGTTTTATTCCAAAAGTCACGGACTTATTGACCCGCCCTCGTAGAAATAGAACACATAATGTTGAGCATAAACTTGAAAATATACAAGTTTTTCGCATGTTAAGTTGGAGGCGAAAGTGACGCAGCTCTAGTTTGTTTGTGTGTCAGAGAGGTTCTGCTGAGACCGAGATTATATCACACTAGCACGGTCAGACCGACAGACCGACTACACGAACGAGGTCAAACAAAAATGCCAGAACAGCAGCACACCTACATTACTAAACAGACAACAACTAGATTCTTTAATATTAATAATAATAAAAAAAATATACGCATTATAAATAATTCATGCCTGCAATCATAGGGGTGATGAGTACATGTAAAATATTTAGTTCAATTTGGATATTCAGAAATATTGAGATATTAATAAATTGCTTGATAAATGAAACAAATATTGTGTAATTTTGTAATGTATATTTAAAAATGGAAAAAAAATCAGAATGTTTTGCTATAATGGTAAAAATAATAGTAAAAACTTAAACGCATAAATTTCGGAGAGTTTTTGCGACCCTAATATTTCATTTATTATAACAACTTTAGGAACGCGTGACGTCAAAGTTCGACGAATTTTGTATGGAGTTAGGAGGTGACTTGCGAAATTCTGTAAGAAAATCGCTGTACCTCTGAAAATATAGATTTTTCTATTTTAATATACTTTTTCTTCTAAAAAACTTACTATTCACATAGGCAATAAAAAAATCAGTCAACAAGCATAATATTTTGTACGGTCGCCGACAGGTCCGACCATATTTCAATCTTATTACTATGGCGATAAGGACCAAAAGAGCACACCGGGTTTATCCGTGACGTGACAGGTATCTACCTGATATTGTTTTTATTTGTAGCATTTTTCTTGTAGCAGGCCCCTATTGTTTAGTTTTATGAACTTTCAAATTGACTGATTCGAAGATTTTTTGCTGTTTTATGTAATAATTTTCCGTAGTGTAATTTAACATTATATTGTAGATAGCTATTGTAAAATATTTTTGCGCATTTCCAACTAAAACAAAATGTTAAATCAAAAAATCTGATATTTATTTATTTAGATACAAAGAAACAGCATTTAGAAAGTTTTAAAGAGAAATCCAATATTAGGTTTTAATGAGAAAAGAGTGATATTTTATTGTCAAAAAATATTTGTTTATAATTAACATTTACGTCAATATCGTTCCGAACATTACCGGTTAGAATAATGATAAAAAGGTAGATAATTTTTGTACTGGTACATTATTTTATTAAACACAAAAATATAATCTTTGTTTATTACATTCCAAATTTTGGGACCTATATTCGTAAAATATTTTAGTCGTTAATTGAAGTAAATAATAATAACAGACTCCCTTAATACATTAGGGGCTGCATTTTCCAAAATGGCCGCCGCTCCCCTCGCGTGTGCTAAAGCTCCATTAGTTGCGTCACAGAGGAGCTTCCGAACGAAAGTGCTATGTGTAAATAGAAAATTTTAATTTAGTGTGTATTTTAGTGTCTGCATTGTGTGGAATGTATTTTTGTGTTTAGGTGAGTGTTTTATGTTAAATGTACAAAACTGTAGCATGGTTGAAATGTTTGTGTTAGTAAATAATAAGTAGATAATTGGTTAGATGCGTTAATATGTGATTTTTCCACAGTATTTTTAATCATAACTATAAAACAAAATTATTCTATCACCAAATATATATATATCTTCAAATAAGAAAACTCTTGCACATTTGATTTCATTACTTTTTACGTTAATAAGGCTGGAAAAAATACTTTGTATAATAATAATAAAAAAAAAAGGATTTCCTAACGGTACTTTATTTTTTCTTATTATAAAAACGTTATTAATTAACATAATTAATTAGCACGTTCCAGTCGCCGTACTTGACTCTGAAATTCTTTACTATGTATCTAAATAATCTATTACTTCAGTACCTACTGCATACATAAAAATAAATATTCAGATTTGTATTCATTTGCACCTATTAGGTTGTACATCCGTTATATGCAAAATACTATCTTTTTGTCCTTCTTATTAGATATCTTATTGACACAAATTTTTATTAGCATAAATAAACATAAAAAAATAATTCTCTATAACATGTTTTTTTTTCGTCTTAAAAATAGTATATTACAGAGACGTACACCGGATTTTGATACTGCTAGATTTTATACTACTAGACTTAGATAATAGATTTTAAGATCTAACTCACAATAAAACAGGTTAACAAAAAAAGAAAAAAATAATTACAAAGCAAAATACATCGATTTGAATACATTTACATTTACAAATACATTTGAATTGTAATTATTTTAACATTGACCCGCGTATGCCACATACCTTAGGTATATTAAGTTATAGTGTCAAGGCGCAATAGATGTAATGGCAGTGTTATTGTAATATTATTAACATAAAAATATTATTAGTGCATTGATACATAGGGCACATATTATATACAGTCAATATAAATCGAAAACTAAACGCGTTAGAAGATCCGTCCGCCACACCCACACATAGGAAGGTATCACTCCCTACACGCACACTAGCGTGGAGCAACGTTCACTCAACGTTTAGCACTCGGCACGCTTAAGCCAGGGCCCTAAGTCAAGATGCATTCGATAAATTCGAAGGCGAAGTTCAAAATCAAAAATATATAGGATTTGACATAAGTCATCACTAAGTGACATGTCGCTTGGGACGCCTTACGTCAAATCCCATACATTTTTTTTTCGAATTTCGCCGCCGAAATTATCGAATGCATCTTGACTAAAGGCCCTGTTTCTGACGTTCTCAACAAAAATTTCATAGTTTCCTTTCGGATGTGATTGCTGTAATATATTTAGTGATACCTGTCATATATTAAGATATTCGGTAAGTACATATTATGTGTCATTACATTATGTAGACTTCAAGTTTTTTTATTATTAATGGCTTTAATTTTATAAATGACTTATTCACGTTCTTCACTTATTCAGGTTCGAACATTGAAACACAAAACGGAGAGAACTTTCGTCAGTGAAGTTGAGGAATGATTATATCTTATTGTTTAAGTATTTTTCATGCCATAGTTAATAGTTTGGATTTACTTATTCTATTTTATACAAAAAAAGCGTATTTATTTCAATTAGTACTAGATTAAACCTGAGTACTTATGTTAGTATTTAATAAATAAATGTTATAAAATCAATAAAACTTGTTTAATTTATATAAATGTTTCTATGTATCAATGTACCCCACGCATAGGGTTTTCAAATTTTAGTAATTAGGCTATAATATTTCTTATGATTAAATCTAACGGTTAATTTGACTTTGAAAAGTTAGTTGAATATGTATTTAATAGATTATAATTCTAAAATTGGATGTTACCATTACGAGTTCGTCTTTTATTGGGTCTAAGTAAAAATCGTATCAAGATGCCCCAACTTCCCCTATATGTTAAGCAATCCTCATTCGAATCTATCTGTATAATTTTGCTAGATTTTAGGTGCAAATATCCTTTGGTTCAATGTTTCCTATTTCGTAAAGAAGATCGCCAGGCCGCCATACATTTACCATCTTATTCTAAAAACAAGCGTTCCATAAAAGATGGTTATTGTCATTTGTACCTTATGATTATAGTAAAAAAAAACATTAATATTATCCATTAAAGTCGGGGGATAAAAGATATTTGATTCAACATAATACCTATATTTTTCAGTCCACATAATATTATGTTTGTTAAAGGCAATGTATGTAATACATCATTGTTTGAAATTCCTAGGAAATATATACAATACCTACTAAAATCACTAGGGAATATGTGAAAATAATAGGCTACTTGACTCATATTTAATTTCATAAATTGAAGTAGTATTCAAGCGATATCATAAATTAAAAACTTAAGATTGATAAATAAAGTTAATTTAAAAATATGTATTTTTATTTTTTAATTTCTACTGATGAAAACACCTCGAAGTAACTTCCAGCAAGGATGTGACGACACAAACATAGTTAAACACGTGCGTAGTAGTGAATTGGAACGTGTTTCTGTAAATAAATAGTTCATGACATCTTATAAAGTCATTTATGTCAAAACGTCAAACGGAACGTCACACTGCCATTTTGTATGAGCGGACTATAGCACAGATTACAAATAGTACTAGTATGACGTCACATCACAGATAATCTATCAACCAACATGGCGAATAGTGTTTTCGACGGTTTTTAAAAAGTGTATTTTTAAAATATTTTTTTTGTAGGTTTTTATGTTTAAAATAACACACATTTTCATTTTTATAAAAACGAAAGTTGAGTTTTTGCGTCTTTGTGCTCATTTTGTATAATATAATATTTAAACTAATGTCGATTGTCATACATTGCCTAATATGGTCAATCAAATTGTCAATGACTTTTGAATGTTAAAGTTTAATTTGTTTAATTGCCTGTAATATGGGTAATATTGTATTCAGAGTTTATAGAAAACGTAATGTCAGTAGTTAAGAGAAAGGTAATGTCAGTCAGTTACTGCCTGCTGAAAAATATTATGTTATAGGAAATTGATGAAATTTAGGGATTGTATATAATTCATAGAAAATGTATACAATAAATTAAATCGCCCGGAAATGTGAAAAATACATTACATTAGACACATTTCAGAGCATTAGGAAATATAATACGCCAAAAATATCAATTAATATACGAGGATAGAGAAGCAAGGATGGTATTGCGTTATCCAATTGGGCGATGATAAAGCAATAAAAATATACGCTATACTAATCAAATGAAAGTTTTAAAAGAAAAATAATATAGTATTATGTAGTAAGTAGTTTATAATCGAAAGACTTTAAGTTTTATATTTTGACGTGAATTAACTCCTATTTACTGATAGATTACCTACTTTATATTTACCAAATGAGACAAAGACTTGCTTTGTTATCCCCGCCCTATTGGTCTTATCACATTTCAACATTTCCTACTACTGCTCTTTAGGCATTGTATAGATTTACTGAAAAATGTGTTTAATGTAAAAGGCTACTTGACCTTGTTTTTATTTATGTCCTAAACGCTCATAATTGTTTCGCTACACAAAAAAAAAATACATTATTAAAATATCATTTTTTTGGTATCTTAATAATTAATGTCGCTTTTCAGCGTTAGCGTTTTTAGAAACTTTCAGAACTGATTTAAACTAACCTAACGGAGGATTTGGTTTTGTGATTTTATATGTATCTACTTATTAACATATTCTTTTTCTTAACGTCAAGGAACGTCGCCGGTAATTTTACCGTTTATTTCCAAGAAATATTATTTTCGTATAGAGACAAATTATAAACTAAAAATGAATATTAAAAAAGACGACTTATCTAGAAATATGACTATATCTAAAAATATATATAAATAGAAAAACTTCCCCAGGTCGTCCCCATCTGGAAGAGTACCTAGCAAACTGATAGCATTGCCTCGTTGGATAGCAATGGCTATCCGTTGTGCCAGGTAGTTCCCGGCTCTGGGGTCGGCAAAGTTAAATGACGAGGTTACGGCCGTGTTTATAAATTGTGCATATTTTCGTTTGTTAAACATTTTCCTATCTCTATTTCCAGGAATAAAAGAAAAGGATAGCCCTATATAAAATGCAGGAGAGCCTCTCATGACACACGCTCTACGATACTGAAGATACAGAAGGAGAAAGAAGATGGCGCTTTCTAACAATTCCGTCGCTAGAATCTACAATAGGTTATTCGTAGAATTGGCCGGTATGTCCTTTTTTATTTAGTACTTACTTCTTTAGAAAGTATTTGATCTAAACGTTAATACCTAAAGAGAACAATAGCGCCCAATAATCCTAACAATTTTGAACGTAAACAAGTGAATTTATCTTTACAAATATTATAAAGAGGAAAGATTTGTTTGTTTGTTTGCATCGAATAGGCTCCGAAACTACCTACTGGACCGATTGCCATGAATTTGGCACAGACATAGAGTAGACCACGGGCAAGGACATAGGCTACTTTTTATCGCAGCAAAATGCATGGTTTCCCGCAGAAAATCGCGGGCAACATCTGGTCGTACAATAAAGAAAAAAAAATAGCATTTAATAATTTAGTCGAATTTAATATTTTTGTATACTATAGGATTTAAATAAAAAAAGCTTTAATATGTAGATACATTTTCGTTTTATAGTTATCCTATCCCTATTTGTATGTTTGTCTAATGCCTTTTTTCGTTGTGTGTAAGTAAATCATTTTGTAGTTGAGCTTAGACCTCGTCTTAACAGAAATCTGTTTAAATATTAAACCGATGGAATCATTTAGGTTGGCAACGGACAACAATAAAACATGTAGTATGTTAATAAAACATAATATGTTAATAAAACATAATTTGTATTATGAGTTATGACAAATAATTGACCTTCGCGTCGCAGAAAGTTGCAGCCAAAAACGACAATAACATTTTTAGGGTAACGTAGGATAAAAACGGGAACCTATTACTGAGACTTCGCTATATATCTGTTTGTCCGTCCGTCCGTCTGTCACCAGGCTCTGTATCTCGAGAACCGTTGAAACAGTTGAAATTTTCACTTGTATATCTGTTGCTGCTAAAACAACAAATACTAAAAACATAATAAAATTAATAATTATTTATTTCTCATTTAATAAACATGTTTTTTTTGCCGTTTTGTACATGCCGTTGTGCCGTTGGGTACGGAACCCGTCGTGCGTTAGTCCGAATTGAAACTGGCCGGTTTTTATACGAATTTGCATTGGTTTACAAAACAAACATGTTTTAGGTGACCTTTTTGGCTGGAAAATTATGGAATTATAAATGACACCAATGCATTTCAACCTAACCAACACATTTGTATTTTTTTTACAGATCCAAGAACCAATAACTGGTTCTTAATCAAGAGTCCTGTACCTGGACTGACGATACTAGGTCTGTACCTGTACTTCACGCTGAAATGGGGCCCACGGTACATGGTAGACAAGAAGCCCTTCCAGCTCCAGAAGACGCTTATAGTTTACAACTTCATACAAGTTTTAGTCAGCTGTTATTTGTTTTATGAGGTAAATGTTGTTTATTTACAGACCGTTTCAATAACCTATCTACCAATAACTATTTGTTAAAAACGTCACATTCGGTATCGTTAGGTTTTTGCGTTTACTACCTAACTTTTTTGATTGTGAACCTCGCTGTCAGCGATCACGCTGTCACATTTAAGAAATAGTTCTTGGTATGTAAGTTAATGAAACCGGTCGTTAGTAAGTAAGCGGGTAACCGAGAATTGCTCGGAGATAGTAAAAAGTAAAAATAATCCCAAAAATATCTTTTGATATTTCTAATAGATATTTTTGAGTTTATTATATTATTTTTAGAGTA
Organism: Phengaris arion; assembly: GCA_963565745.1. Lineage (NCBI taxonomy): Eukaryota > Metazoa > Arthropoda > Insecta > Lepidoptera > Lycaenidae > Phengaris > Phengaris arion. The sequence continues at coordinate 3,767,210 of OY751439.1, read as the reverse complement.
CATTATAATTTAACATTATAATTTATTGGTGTGCGTTTATACCAAACTGTCAATTGGACTGACATGTTAGTCCAAATTATTAATATATTGTTGTACGACGAAAGTAAAAATATATATAGCTTAAAAATGCGCAGTACCCCAGGGATGTAATCTAGATACAGCTAGATCAATTTTTCTCCCTCAAAACTAGCTGCATACTAAATTTTATGGTAATACTTGCAACCATTTTTGAGAAACCGATTATATATAAGTATACAAGATTGTCGTGTTTAAAGTGTAAGATAAGTATTATTTTTGATTTTTGAGTAAAAAATTGTAAGCGCCAGGACCTAACGCGACTTTGAGCTGAGGAAGGCAGGCACGTAGGTTCACGTGAGCTGGAGACAACTGGGACTGACCTTTTTGCTGAGCTGGGCGGAGGTTTCTTCTCACTATACTACACAGCTGAGCGGAGATTATCGATAGATTTGTCGCGATTCGCCGGCGAATTTGGTTTACTATTGACAATACTAAAGCACAAAAAAATATGCGCACACGCGTTCGCATTCAATAAGAATTCGGGATGAGCTGAAAAACGTCCTGCGTGCGAGATGTTCAATCGGCAAGTCCTTACGTTATCTCTTACAGAGCCTTCTAATCTGTCGGCCATACTCGCACGTGAATGGCTGATTTGAATACCCTTTATTCTATAGTCGCGCGGTCTGACGTAAACAGATTGTATATAAATAGAACATTTTACCCCATTTGAAAATGTAGAAAATCAAGCTAAAGGTAGCATTCCGATCGACCCGCGACTGTGACCGGGTCGCGCGACCAGTGGGCGTGGCCGGAAAACCTGATTCGCGAGTTTGCTGGTGGCGGTCGTGTTTCGCGGTCGCTAAGATCGGAATGCTACCTTTGGAGAGTATTTAGTGCCATAAATATATACTATATAACAGGGCATGTCCATTGTTTAGGCGGTAGACTGAAGAGGTTTGTATGGTGATAATAAAAATAATATAACTATTGTATTGATATGAGAAATGATCATCGTGTTTTTTTTTGTTCTTTTAGGTTCACACTACTACAATAACTCGATACATGTAATTTTAGCTATAAAATATTATGTAAGGAGTTACGTATTTGGGTAAAATAATCATAAACTGTGCTATCCAGGGCCTGGCTGCTGGATGGATGACGAAGTACAGCTGGAAATGTCAACCCGTCGACTTCTCCGATGCGCCGGATGCTATGAGGGTAATTTTCATAACTTATTTTATCATCATCACCATCAGCCTATCGCTGTCCACTACTGTGGCGGTATATGTAAGTCTGATATAATAATGCTTGTATTAGGTTTAATGAGACAATAATAAACGTAACTTCAATCGGGAATGTAGTCTAATAATGTCCCATCCTCACATGGCGACCCTGAAAGTCGAGCCGCGACGGTTCACTTTACAGTTTACAATCGCGCGCCGCGAAATCCGAGTAAAGAAAAATTGACTTTTTAATTTCTTTATTTGATCAAAAAAAAAATTTATTTTAAAATGGGTAAAATTCAATCGAAGGAAACAATCATTATAACCTAAAATGCCGCGGGTGGTGTAAATTCTGCCGATATAGAACTCATACACAAAAACTTATGTGGAAACAATGCCCATATTGACTGTGATTTTGGTGGTTCTGGTGTTGGTTGTGATAGCTGGACTTTACGTTTTATACAAGAAGTACCACGTCGAATGGATTAGACAAGAGCTGGCGAGGAGTGTACTTCGGAAGTCATGAGTCAGGCGCCCAGGTCGAGTGGATGAGCTCAAGGAGGTCGGAGTGTGACGGGACTACAGGCGCAGGGTGCCACCGAGCCACAAGGAGGACACCGAAATGTTGGAATATGGACTGAAGACTATCATCTAATAAGAATTTTGGACTACGTGTTTATAATTAATAGGGTAATATTTTTCTTTTCGCTCTATAAATTTTGATACGTAGATAAAATAAATATAGTAATGTAATATATTAACGTAGTTCATACTTCAAACGAAATTAGTTCATATTATTTTTATATAATATAATATTTTAAATATATATATTTTAAAGAGTAGATAGGTACTTTTACCTTTAAGCGTTTTTTTTTTTGTTTAGTAAATGGAAATTATTAACATTTGCGAGGAAATAAAAAGTATTAGAGTAAATTTGGTTAAGCTAAGTAAAGTAAGAAGAACAAATATACTGTTAGAACATAAGTTGCAACACTCTCATAAGTTCAACAAACTCATGTTTTATACGAGGAATATATTTTAAAATGTAAGGAGTTAGAAATAAGTATTGTAAAAGGTGACATTAAGCAGGATGAAAGTTTAAAATTATTAAAAAATTGTGAAAATATAGAAAGGAATAATTGTGAACAAATTGTTGACTTTTGTATTGTGAATATTATTACAGTAACCATATCTGAGTTTGACATGAAAATGGCTGCTCCTCTTCTCCCTGTTATGACAGGAGAAGAAAACGTCACCAAAAAATTAATTGACGCACTAGAATTTTATAGGCAGACCTTGGATGGTGCATTTATTTATGACATGAAAAAACATCTTCTAACTAAGCAGTCAGCAACTGCCCTACAGGTAGAGATGATGAAAACTAGCCAAGGTTGTCATATTATCGAGGAATTCGGTAAAAAGTTAGAAGATATTTTTGTTAAGTTGACGATTTCTCAAGCTGGAAGCGATGAAACAGCCTATCAAATATTGCGACCGTTAAACGAACAATTGGTGGTAAAAAGATTTACTGAAGGCTTGTGAAATAGTCGACTTAGCACTATTTTAGCGGACCGAGATTACACGCAGCCAAAGGATGTAATCGGAGCGGCGAAGGACGAAGAGTGCTTTCGAGCGGCAGAATCCAGTGCTGTGGACCAGGGAGTTGGTTCTAGTGTTGGTATAATTAGCATTCGCAATAATAATTAATTGCTAAATGCCCATTAGCAATCATTAAATTAATCTTAGTTGCTAAAAAAAACGATTGCTTAAATTATCGTGCGCACCAATCTTCTGCGTTCATGAAAAAAATATGTGACCGCGCTACTTCGCACCGCGGCGCTAACTGGCTATCGTACTATAAACTATTGCTATTTGCTAATGCTAAAATCATTCGATGCGAAATAATTTTGACTCGACGAGCGACGCGACCCGAGAGTTAACGATGCCGCGATGTTCCACGTATTAATACGAGTGAGTGAAAAGAGAAAATATATTACCGGCACGGCCGTCTAATTTTTTCAAAATAAAGTTAATTGCATGCGTTTAGGGTCCATTGTTCAATAGTTGTTTTTTTTAATTAATGTTTTCGTATTTTGTCGTTTAGGTCGTAGGTCAGTTTTTTTAGTCAGGTGAAATAATTGCGTTGATTAACATCGATCGTGTGATCAATTCAACCTACTTATATAAAGATATAAAATTTGATTTTAACGTGTTAAGAAATAATATAATATGCTTTACAATAATTTACATCTTACTTTAGCGCAGACCAGAAATCGCTAATCTTAAAAATAATATTGTATGTTAATACTTAATAGGCGACGCGACGTAATGAAAAAACATTAGCATTTCACAAAACACAGCTATTTATGATCATTAAAAATCGATTTTAGCATATAGCATAGCAATAGCACGTAGCATTCTAAGACATGAAAATTAGCATGCTAATGAAATTAATGAAAAATAGCATTAATTTCCATTACTAGTTGGTCCTATCTGCACGAGCCAACACAATAGAGGTAAGTTTTTAAACTTCTATAGGCAGCGAGGTTCATACTTTGCCCGAGCCCGTGGGCGAGCCCGAAATATGATGCCACCGCGGGCAAATCAGTGGCAAGGGACAGTAAGGCCTCCCCGATGGGCTCTAGACAAGGCCCCGTGTCTTCTTTTAGAGGTCGAAATTATAATGTACAGGGTAAGGAGTACTTTACGCCAGTTTTTTCGTGGCTAAAATTATAATGATAGCTATAGTAATAATATAATATTAGCTAGTAATTTTGATAATTTTATAGATTTAGTCGTAAAAGGTAATAATAGTAATAGTAATAGTAATAGTAACACATAGATAGATGGCTTCTATCATTCATCAAGATCCTGTGGAAGCATGGTTGTTAGCAGTAAAATTTTAAACTTTAGAGGACTTGAACATTCCCTCCCATGCATAAAGAAAGCATAAGCATAAATGGAATAGGCGGACAATTAAAAAGCGAGGCATATGCTTACATTTCGCTTACAATCTGTGGGAATGAAGTATTATACAAGTTTTATGTTTTAAGGAATTTATCGTGTGAACATACACGTAATGTTCATTTCATCAATGCAAACATTATTGGCCAAGATTATTTTTGTTGAATATAATTTTTTAAATTACGAAAAGAATACTTTATCTTTAAATTTATTTAGTAATCCATTAAGTGTAAAGGAAAGTTAGGTTTTAATAACTTTATATCGGTGCCAGCTAGATGTGAAAAAATATTTGAAATAAGTGTGAGTCAGAATGATAAATGTGTAATGTTGCCAGAGGATGTTGCCAACGGGGCTAAAGACGAGTTCGAGCGCATTTTCTCGTATGATGACTGTTGCTATGGCGGGTCTCAATTACGATAAATGTTTTATTTATTTGGATAATTTAGTATGTTTTGGTCTTGATGATGTAGATGATGTAGCTTAGATATTCACAACAAAAATTTAATTAATGTTTTATCTAGATTACGCAAAGTAAACCTTAAATTATCAAGCCAGTTTATAATTTCGATAGTTATCCAATAGAATTAAAATATCGCATACAAAAGTCACAATTAGAAGCAAGAAATAATTTGTATAATAGTAAAGTTATAAAGACATAATATGATGGCTATGTGAATCCTATTATCTATAAACCAGGAGATTTAATTCTAATAAAAAATGAAAACTGTAACAAATTAGATGCTTTGTATTTGGGACCTTTCAAATCCTTTCAAAATGTAAAATTAATTTCACCTAACGTTGTTATCATAGTAGATGGTAAAGAAAAAAACATTCGTAAAAATAGAAGTAGATTATAATATTATAATATTTAATATATAAGTTTCAAATAATAAGACTTTTCTTTGTGACTGTACTGGTAGTAATAAGAACTAAGTAGTATGAGAAAACAATGAGTGTTTTGTAGTAGTGATACCTACTATTACTATTAGAAATGTAAGCAAGTTATTGCTCTTCTTTTATTATGTGATGAATTTAATTTTTTTTATGTTGTTATTAAAAATAAACATTGTGTTGATTTTTATTTTTTATTTTGGTAGTATTTTTTTATTTTTTATGTGGTGTAATAAAAAAAAAAAACTCGAAATCTCTACACTCCTACTTACCTATATTTTTTTTACTTGGAGTCGCTTATAATAACTTTAATCGTCTTATCCAACCGGTAATATTGAAGTGAATCACGCCTCGGGCATATCATTAATGGCTGCCACAGACATAATAGAATATAGTTTCTATTTGTCCCAATAGCTTACTTATTGTATATTCCATCAAACCGTTTGAACGTGTGATTTTGGATTTAAGATGAATACTTTACACCTTATGACGCACTGACTTACCCGCTTACGAATAAAAATATTTACACAGCTGGTAAGTAATAGAACGGCGCGAGTTTTGCCGGGGAGTTCAATGGGTGACGTTGTGGATTTTATATGTCTTCATAAATTTGTGTTATTTAGGTTCTTTATGTGTAATATTAGTAGAATATTAACCATTAAATGTTCGTCTTCTTCTAAAAACTTCTAAAAACGTGCTATTTTGTGTTCCCGCTAAAACAGAAGCGGAACAGAAGGCAAGACAGTCCATGAGTCATGTCAGTCGATTCAGTAAAGTAGTAGAAGCTTTACTGAAAGTTCCTAGGGAGTATTAGCGGGAAACACAAAATAGCACGTTTTTAGAAGTTGTACCACTTGCCCACTTTTGTGTACGTTAACGAATATTTAATGATTAATATTCTACCAATATTACACATTAAGAACCGAAATAACACAAATTTATGAAGAAATACGAATTCCACAACGTCACCCATTGTACTCCCCGGCAAAACTCCGACAGCAACGTTGTATTAGCTTGTATTCCTAATCTAAAGCCAGGTCGCTATTTTGTACTGCTCATTTTGTACCGGACTGCAGTGTTACCAAAGTAGTAAATTTACAAATAAGTTTACTCGTTTTTTTACCCTCCATTGGTTGCTTTTAGTTTTTAGTAGTTTTTTTAGTAGGAAACAGTCTCCAGCCCCCAGACAGAAATCCTATGAAAAATGGCCTATATTAGGCACGAAAAAAAATTATACACCTGTCGGTATATAACTTGTTAACACATAGCACGCTCCCGTAAGTCGCGTAAAACTAGCCGTTTTATTTCTATATACGTAACTTTACCCACGAATTATCTTTTTTTTTCTAATAAAATTATTATATATAAAATTATTATTATATTTACGACATAGTGGAATCGGAGAAGTACCGTATGGTTACTTTTGATCTCTTTTAGTAGTTTTTTTAGTAGGAAACGACGCGAGACTAGTAGTAGAAATATCACTAGCCCTATGGTTTTGTAGTAGGAAACGACGTGAGATTAGTAGTAGAAACATGACTGGCCCTGTGGTTTTGTAGTAGGAAACGACGCGGGATTAGTAGTAGGAACACTACTGGCCCTGTGGTTTTGTAGTAGGAAACGACGCGGGATTAGTAGTAGGAACACCACTGGCCCTATGGTTTTGGCACGCGACAACAGTATTAGTGTGACAGCTAGTGGCTACCGAGACGTCAGATTGCACTGGCTAGTATACTGGCGTTAAGACTTTAAAGTTTAAATTAGGAACACAAGCTAAGTTATCCCGTGTGCAAACATTTTTATTCGTAAGGGGAAATGCCGTTATTTCTGACCATAAACTATCCAGTTAGTGATAAATGGTCATTGTCAGTAAAAAAACTCAACCAATTTTCATTAACGGTGTATCTTTTTACGTCAAGCAAGTTACGTCGAGTAATGGTGACGATGTACTTTACAGGTGGCACGAGGCGTCTACATATACTTCTTAGCGAAGATATCTGAGCTTCTTGACACGATTTTCTTCGTGATTCGAAAGAAGGACAGGCAGATTACCTTCCTCCATATGTATCACCATACTGTAATGCCCATGATATCGTGGGGCGCCACCAAATACTACCCTGGAGGCCACGGAACGCTGATCGGAGTGATCAACTCCTTTGTACATATTATCATGTACACTTACTACATGCTGGCTGCCATGGGACCCCAGTACCAGAAGTTCCTTGGATGGAAGAGGCATATAACTACCCTGCAAATGGTTAGTGTGACATTTATATTAGGCTAGATGACAGATTTTTTATTGCATAAATAAATAGTACTCTTAAAAATGAGTAACTTCTCAAAAGAAGCAGTATATCAAAAGTCAATATTTTCAAAGGTACAGTGATTTGTATACAAAATTTTGCAAGTCTCGTGAAAACGCTCCATACTAAAGTCGTACCTAGCTGTGACGTCACGCCTAGCTAAGTGTATGAAGTATAAGGCCGCAGGATATATTTTGTGCGTTTAAGTTCATACTTACCATAATTAATGTTTTTTTATATGATGTAAGTAAACTAATGATGTAGGTTTTGTTTACTAATTTAGCAAAAAAAACTTTTTTTGTACTTTTTGTTACACATATATCTCCTCTGGTGTTGCGACTTGCGTTGCCATTCCTTAAAATCCCCAACACAACGCAAGCGTTATTTCACGCCGGTTTTCTGTGAGGCTGTGGTATTTACCCGGTCGAGCCGGCCCATTCATGCCCCGTCATGCGGACGGTTCAAGCGTGGATCTCCCACAGTTGAATCAGCATGAAAAATGTACATAAGTACTAACTGATGTTTCATAATTATTGGATACCGAAATGAAAAGTAAAACATCACATTGCTAGTGAAAAGAAAAATAAATAGTTGCAGTGTACTAAATTTTGTCTTACATAAATATTATAATCTAGACATACCACAATTTCTAGTCACAAAAAAAGTGAAAATAAAAGAATGATTAGCGATGTTACGAAATGTCTCGACTACTACTACTAGTATTACGTACGAGTTTTAGAAAGTTATAATGTTTTATCTTTTTTGGTGCTTGGTGATACTTTATTCTAATACTATTTTATGTTCAAGTATACATATTGAATGAAACGCACGGAGCGTTAGTTAATAGAATAAGGCGTTACTTGGCGGAAATCCATAGCATACAATTAAGCAAATTAATTTGAAGGTTCTATTACTGATAATGGAACCGGTTGCTCCATAAATTCTGATTCGGATCCTACCGTAATAAGATTATCCATTCAATATTCTATTTTTCTATGTGACGCTTATGCAATCTATCGTTCTTTAAAAATGGTTCTAACAAACCCCACCTATAAATTTTATGCTATTTTAAGCGATTCCAAATCATCCCCATTTAGCTATTCGAAATAGATTTTCTGAAAACCCTCTTATACAATTAATACACTCTGTCGTTTCCTAATTAAAATAATTATCAGTTGATGTAGTATTTATATGGATACCTTCTCACCAAGAAATAGATAGCAACGAACAAGCTGACCAGATGTCTAGGGAAGCTAGTTCAATGTCATATAACTACTAGTAACGACATTGTCATCATACTTTGCGACGCTAAACGAGAATTATCTAACACAATTAATCTTATGTGGAATCAAACTTGGATTACTGACTCTTCCAAATTACATCTTTTCAGGAGAGACGTTCTAAAGGGTAAAACTATTTTTTTTTAACATAAAAGAAAAGACCAATGTCAACAAACACGGCTGAGAATAGGCCACACCAACGCATCTCACTCGCATTTTTTCGCGAAAAGCACTCCTCGGAATTGTCTTAGATGTAGCTCACCATTTACTGTTAGTCATGTTTCAATAGATTGTAATAGTTATGATTCCGAAAGACAATTGTTTAGCTTGACCAATGACAGATATTTATTATTAACTGATCCTGATATGTGTGATAAGGTTCTAAAATTCCTCAAGTATTGTAATATATATGGTTTAATTTAAATAATGTAATAGTGGTCGCTGATAACCTATGTAGTTCCAAGCGACCTTAAATAATGATAGAAAAAGAATGTGTATGTACACATTTACGCATACGTAATATGCGCTCACACATTTGCTTTCAGGTTGTGGGTATTTTTTAGCAAGATATTGCAAGATAAATATATATGCTTTTAATAAAATTGTACACACCTAATTTTCAAAGATGTCTAACAAGATAAAATCCATTATTATCATGTAAATATTTTTTTTCATGCCCATCAATGTTATTGCGTTGGATTGAGCCAAATATACCGATCTGTCTATTAACTATCCTAACCTAACCCAATCCTTTTCTACAACTTGACAAATTTAATTAAAAATAGAATTAAGGAACATGACCAGCAAACAAGACCAAGTGGATGAAATGCCTGATCGTTATTGACTACCGCAGCTGTCTATAGACATTAACTAAAATAATAATAATAATATCTAATGGAAACTTTAACACCACGTCAATCTGATGCCGTGGTAAGTTCTAGAAGAACTTGTGTTACGGGTACTAGACAACGGAAACATATTTAATACTTTTTATACTGTACATATATTTAAGACTTTTATTATATTATACACATATTTAACACACATCCATGACCCAGGAACACATAAAACTTTTTGTTCCTTCGGCGAGATCGGAATCGGCGAGATTGGTTTCCGCGAGATTGGATCGAGCGTGTTGGTACTTTAAGCCGCTTTAAGGCTTAAAGTACCAACACACTCAATCACTGAGTAGTCGTCTGTAGTTCAGTGAATACCGTGGCGTAGTGGTCAACTAACATAAACATGTTCTTTTGCCGATATTTTTAAATTCCCTTTGGACTTTTTTACTCGAGTATATTAACGTGGCAGTAACTAGTGCTATAACCTTGTATTAATTTTATTTCAGCTCCAGTTCTGCATCGCGTTCCTGCATTCTTCCCAACTTCTGTTCTACGACTGCGGCTACCCGCGCTGGTCGGTAGTCTTCACGCTACCCAATTCGATTTTCTTCTATTACCTATTCTACGACTTCTACTACAAGGCTTACGGAAAACCTGGCGATCAGAAGAGCAAAGACAAACCAGAACCAAAAACAAATGGCGTGAACGGGCATAGCAATAAGAATGGCAAAGTACATAACAGGGAAAGAAAAAAGTCGAAATAAATGCCATTTGTAAATAATATAGTCGTATGTAAATAGTTTGTATTATATATATTATGTTATCGAGGTTATATCCAATGTGATACGTCGTCAAAGTGAATCGGCGCCGGGTCGTGGCGCCGATTCACTTTATCTATACTATTATTATATATACTATATGTACCTCAGTTCACACCGCGATGACACATGACTCAACATGGGGCTACATTTATAAGATAGCCATGCAAAATTGAACTTCATTCACTACACAAGAAAATACACGTATACAAATGCATTCATTGCAAGAATTCGAATATCGACACAATCAAAATCATTGTCCAAGGCGATTGCAATGAAACGTATATCTTTTTTGTAGTAAATAAAGTTCAATTTTAGATAGCTGACCTAAATATGTAGCTCCGCGTCACGTCGCGTATCATCTCGGTGTGAATTGACCCTTAAACGTACTATGCCTATTATATACCTAGTAAGACGGTAAGCCTTGGTAAGAGTATGCGGTGAATTTTAGTAGGATTACTAAAATGATGTTACCAATTTAGATGAAAACGATTTGGTGAATTATAACTGTCATGCTATATTTCATCATGCCGTTGAACTCCGGATAAGTTTAAATAATACTGTTTTTATGTCGGTGCTGAAACTATTTTATCCATGACTCAAATCGAACTGACTGCGAGAAATTATAAAAATACGAAAATTATAATGGACACTTGAATGACACGAAAGTTAAGTGTAAAAATATATTTTGGTAGATACAAACATTAACACAGACTGGCGGCAAACTTTCAACGAAATGTGTACGACGAAAAGGTATAAGTTTTTCTTGATTGATAAAAATATATACATTATGACGTAATTTCTTCTAAAGTTTGTTGTTTGCACCTAATTTGGTGAAAGTTAAATGCGAATTTTAAAAACCTAGGAAAATACTTAAATAATTAAAGATATGAATTGTATCTTAATGTAACCAGTTATGAAATATAAATAACTGTTACATTAGATTGTGTTGTACATAATTTTAAGTGGAACATAAAATTTAACATTTTATACGATTTAGGTGTTGGAATAAAGTATATTTCATTTGTTACATATTTTAGTAAATTATATTGCCATTACGTTACCTTTTTTTTTTTTTTTTAAATAAGTACAATTTACTAGATTTAAAAAAAAAACTTCGTAGTCTTGTGCTGGGTATATTGAAAACAGTTACTTAAATGTTCATTCGACCGAAAAGGGAGGAGTTCAACCGTTTAAAGTCTAAGGCTGGGACCATATTGTCCGGACTCCGGGATCCGTAAGGCCGGGGAAAATTTAGAGAACTGAAAAAAGAACCCTGCGCCAATACAATAGAACTGAAAATCGAACACAAGTGTCAAGTCGAATGTTAATGTCATTTAAGACAGCTCGACACTCGACACTTCGATCTTCAACTCAATTGTATTAGCCCAGGGTTCTATTTTCAGTGCTCTGAATTTTCCTGGGCCCACCAGATTCGAATATAGCCCAGATATATGATTGAAATAACACTCCAATTCAAAGATAGATCCAATAGTCATAGAGCCGACACTTTGACCTCTGGGTCAATGGATGGTCGTGGTCTCCTGAGGTAGTTCGGTCAAATTAGACCCTAATAATTTTAACTCAAAATTTATGTCAACTAAATACTCGCAAGTTCATGTCTTCCCTCTGTCTTCGCACAAGAAATATTTACACTTGTTCATATTAAAACATTTCCAATGTACAGTTCAATATAAAATAAAAATTACAGTACTTACTAATCAGTATTCTATTAAGTATTCCATCCTAATCCCACTACTATTTTAAATGTGAAGGTTTGTGAGAATGGGTGTATGGATGTTTGGATAGATGACTGTTACTCATTCAGGCAAAAACTACTGAACAGTTTTTGATGAAAATTGGTAGCTAAGGCTCTGGATTAAAACATAGGCTACTTTTTATCACAAAAAAGTGTCTGTGGGACACAGGACACTTTATTTAGCGGAGAGCGGGGCCGCGGGAAAATTTTATATATTGAATTAATGAACCTATAACTGTTGGTTCTCGATGGAGATTCATGTTTACGAAATGAACCTTTAATGAATGATTGAAACTAGGTTTTTGTTTTTAATTCAAATCATGCATTCGGTCTTTGCGACTATGGTCATAGTCGCAGTGTTAAATCGTCTTTAATTTTTTTTTTTATTTTAAGACACAGAAATGATAATATACTAACGTCTCTTTTTTATGTAAGAAGTAAAATCTCTTAAAACTGCTATATGATGAAATCATTTGCATAGCGGTGTCCTAGAGAAAAAACCACGCATACTTGTTAATACGTTACGTGATATTATTCTGTGGCAGGAATACTTTAATCAAAATCAAAAAAAAAATTATTAAAAATTGGTATTTTTAAATACTCTTTTTTAACGTCGATACTACGTGATGCCTACCACCGGTTCGGGAACTAACCCAGCGAAAAGAGCCGGCAAGAAACTCGTCTGGGGCCATCTTTTACCAAAAAGATGGAAAATTATTCTTTTAAAATCAAAATTATTACAATGTTTACTTATGTCTATGTAACAAATAATAAGATAAGATAAGGAGCCACCTTATTCCCAAGGTGTGCCGTCTTGAATGAAGTCATTAATTTTATAATTCGCTTTGGCACACAAACGTTCTTTAACTACTTTTTTAAACTTATTAATGGGAAGGTTTTGAACCTTTTCTGGGATTATATTGAATAAGCGTATACATTGGCCTTTAAAGGATTTACTAACTTCTGTACGTAATACTGAGTTCTGACGCACCAAGTAACGCGAACCGCTTTTTGCTCTTCACAGAGCAAATGCGGTATCCATCGGGAAAACAACTTTTTTACACCTGATTGTTCATGCAAGATTATTTGTATTTGACTCATGCCAATGTCTAAAGTTGCCTGAATTTCTCGGTATGTCACATGTCGATCTTCCTCAATCAGCTTACGCACAGCATCAACGTTTTCTTGGGTGACTGCAGTTTTTGGACGATCTTGACGGGGATCATCACTGAGCTTGACACGTCCATGTTGAAATTCAGCAAACCAGCGATAAATTGTGGTTTTGGATGGAGCTTCATCACCAAATGCAGAAATCATCCGGTCAACACACTGTTTTTGTGTTAAACCACTTCGAAAGTCATAATAAATCATCGCTCTAGAATTTTCTCGAGTCAATTCCATTTTCTCAACGACTAAACAAGTTTGACAAGACCTTGTGACAAGACCTTGTGACAAGACCGAGAATCTTTTTTTAAAATAAATAAACGGTATTCGATTTTTAAAACCAAGGAGTTTTAAATTAAAAAGATTTTAATATGACAGGAACAGTGGAAATATTAATATATATAATATTCCATTCCCGATACTTTTAGTGCAGCCCTCGTATAACACATTTTCCAAAATGTATTGAGATGCGACGGTCAGAACTTTTATTTCTTTAAACTTTTCCCTTAGAGATTCAAAAGTCGACATCTTATATATAGAACGTATAGCACGTTTCTGCAGCACAAATATTGTATTAATGTCCGCAGCGTTTCCCCACAAGAGGATGCCGTACGACATTCCTTGTGGATGAAATCAAAGCGTCATCAAACCATTATTTTAGAAAAAAAAGTCTATTAAATATCTACAAACTACTAAAGTCAGCGAGAACTGTTGAAGTTTACAATAAAATTGGGTGCCTGTTTATAGTTATTAGCAATAGCGAGATACATTCGATGCATTTAAAATGTTTAAGAATAGAAATGATGCTTAGTAGCAAAATGTTTAAAAAGTACCTGCATAACTTTAAATTAGGTCATTACATATGAAATTGGCGTTTTGTAAAGGAGGAACATAAAGTCGTTTTTTTTAAACATAATATTATATTTATTTAATCAAAGTATATACAATTGCTATCTATGTACTTTTGCCATCTCATAGGTAGTTCATTGATTCCTTAACTAAAAAAAACCATTCGGATAGGAATCAATAAAATCTTTGAAGGCGCTTTGGACTGCCCCATCGGAGTTGAATTTTTTCCCTTGCAAGAAGTTATCCAAATTTCGAAGAAAATGGTAATCTGTTGGAGCAAGGTCCGGAGAGTACGACGGATGTCTTAGACATTGCAATTGAAGCTCCTCTAATTTGGTACCCGTCTGTTGTGTAGTTTGTGGTCCAGCGTTGTCCTGAAGCAGCAGTAGCCTAGAGCGAATGACCAACCTCGGTTGTTTAGTAGCTAGCTTTTCCATCATGATTTGCAGTTGCTGGCAAGAAAAACACATTTCCCGTAGTCATCTGGCCAGATTTAAGAAAGCTGTAGTGAACGTCACCGGAACCAAACGCTCACAAGTAACTTTTTTTGAGTCAATTTTCGCTTGGGTCAAGCTTTGGCTGGTTCGCCAGGGTTCAGTCCTTGTGATGAGCATTTCCGATTATCGTACAGGATCCACTTATCATCACAGGTAATGATTCGAATTAAAATCCCTTCATTATTGTGCCGGTTGACTAATGTAACGCAGCAGTCGACGCGCGTTTGTCGGTTTGCTACACTCAATTCATGAGGTGCCAACCTTTCAAGCTTTTTCACCTTCCCAATTTGTTTCAAGTGTATTAAAATAGTTTTATCACTAATAATGCAGCCTGCAGCTAACTCGGACGTGACTTGCGATGGATCCGCTTCCACAATAGCCTTCAATTCTTCATTATCAAATTTGGTCTCCAGCCGAAAATAATACGATATTTCATGTTTTCCATTTTGTAAACAGAGTGACGCAAAGAAAAAACCAAAAGAGGAAAAAACAAATGAATTACGGTTTTCGAAACAAAAATGCATGAGTAAATAGCGGTATAAATTTGATATTGGAATTCCTTACCAAAGAAGATATATTTCAACAAAACAAAACAGTATTTCAACAGTTCAACAAAACGCCAATTTCAAAGTCGATTATTTTAGGTCCTTACATAATATGTATGTAATGACCTAAAATAATCGACTAGCTGTTAATTTTGATATCATCATCATCACTCCCCGCCACTCCGTATCACGCCAGCCAGCTTCAGCCTCACCGGGTACCTCGAACACCAGCCTCAACACCTTGACCTTAAAAATGAAAGATCACCAAAAGTTGCAAGATGGGTATTTATGTTAGATGAGTATGACTACGAGATGAGTATGACTCTTAGCAGAAACCCATATGTGGCAGCAGTAGTGAGTCTACAAGAAGAGAGAAAACGGAGACAAGAAACTTACGAAGAACTTAATGCTATCAGACAATTGATATTAAAAGACTGACACTATAATGACTTTTGGATTGACAATGGTATTCTGTACAAAGGTGAAGAAAGAAAATGAGTAGTTTCTAGACTAATGAAAAAAGAAATAATTAAGAAAGTACATCAGAAAGGTCAAAAAGTACATCAGAAAGGAGAACACTCATACAACTATTACTGAGAAATGTTGTATAGTCATAGAACCTTATTGTCAATGCTAAACCCTAATTATAATCCTAAGTCTGTTAACAAGTATCCAAAGTCTTCAACTTTTAATGAAAATGATCATATTTTAATTTGCATGGGGAAAAATTGAGTTATTAATAAGGGTATAGTATTAAAGAGTTTAAGTCCAGTTATGTTTCTAGTTTCAGTCAATGGTGTAGTTAAGAAAGTAGGTTTAAATCAAATGTGTCATGCACCGTTTCCTTCTGAAATGCGGACATTTGAGAGACATTTGGAGGCGGAGCCTCATGTCATCCTAATAGTCCATATTATAGTGAGAATCCGAATGTAGTATGTCAATCAAGTTCCACTCCCAGTCCTGTCCATACTAGTCCAGTTATATACAGTCAGTTACAACCTAGTCCTGTCCAACTCAGTCCTATTCAACCCAGTCCTATTAGACGAAGTCCTATTCGTCAAATACCTATTTTTTCAAAGACCTATTCATCAAAGTTCAGTTCAGTCAAGTCTTATTGCTGTCCCAGAATTACGTAGGCCTAAGAGAGTCTTCCACCCACCTCTTAAACTTAATTTGTAAGGGAAGGATGTCGCGTATGTAAGTTATCCCTACAGTCTGCCAATGTTTTGAGATTGGCAACAAAATACATAATCTGTGAGACATTCTCATGTCTCGATGGTCGTGCATTAAGATTGTACTAAGGATGATTGTAATAAAGATGTTTTGTGCTGAATACCAAAAAAAAAAGTCTGTCTACAAGTATGGTCGTTTCTTAGTCTTCCTGCACATCCACAACTCTACTCCGTGATCACCCTGGAACCCTGGTCACCTCGCCCAACAATAAACATCAAAGTTGGCTATACAAAATTTGTATTATTAATTTAGTATGTATTTTTAAGACTGGTCCTTAATAAAAAAAATATCGGTTGTCTGTAAAGTCAGTTTACTGATAATAGTAGAACGTGACAACGTCAGTAACAACAACAAGAACAACAATAATAATAATAATAATAATAATAAAATGCGAGGTAACGCTGGTACTTGGTAACGGTAATAGGGAACGGTACTTGGTAACGCATGAGTCATGTTTTTTCGTGCGTGCAGCCGGCTCCATCGAATTATAAGACGTTATCACGTCAATAGTGGGCAGATATACCTCATAGTGTAGGCAAGTGACATATCACTTAACGATGACGATGTCAAATCTCATACATTTTTGATTTCGAAGTTCGCCGTCGAAATTATTGAATGCATCTTGACTAGAGGCCCAGGAAGTGAGGAAATATATATTTAAAGATGGCGAAAAGGTGTGCGTGTGCGGTGATGGGGAAATAATTATACAAACTTAATTAAAAGGTGTTAAGTTTATCACGCACTTTAATTTTCAATCCCGAATCTATATATTAATCTAATATATTTTAAATTATAGTAATTGTCTAGGTTCAGGAAAGGTTTTAACGCTGAGAAATATTGGATAAATTGTGGGGAAACTACTACAAAAACGATTTTATTTTTCCGTTTGACTGTCAAATATTTGTAAGTGCGTTCAGTTTACCTGTTTGGTTTATTTTTTAAAAATCGGCCTGCCTTTGATGTAGGTGTAGGTTGTAGTTGTAGATGTTAGTGTAGGTTGTAGGTGTAGTTGTAGGTGTAATTGCAGGTGTAGCTGTAGGTGTTGATGTAGGTGTAGGTTGTAGTTGTAGATGTTAGTATAGGTTGTAGGTGTAGTTGTAGGTGTAATTGCAGGTGTAGGTTTAGGTTTTAGTTGTAGGTAGTAAGTGGATATTAGTTTAACCTGTAGGTGTAGATGTAGTTATTTGTTTATTCCTGTTTATAGATAAGACATAACAACGTGTGTTGTCTTGTCTGACATTTTCTATATATCAAAATAAACAGCTAGTCGATTATTTTAGGTCCTTACATAATATGTATGTATGTAACAACGTGTGTTGTCTTGTCTGACATTTTCTATATATCAAAATTAACAGCTAGTCGATTATTTTAGGTCCTTATCATCCTCATCCTCATCATCCTGAGTCGGAGTGCTGCCGTGCGGGGCCGATGCTACGTGCTGACCAGGAGAGATGTGCTCTGCTTGCTGACTGATCGTTGTAGTGAGAGTGCCCGTTAAAGCCGATGTGGGTCGACCAGGCCGCGGTGTGTTGAGGCTGGTGTTCGAGGTACCCGGTGAGGCTGAAGCTGGCTGGCGTGATACGGAGTGGCGGGGAGTGATGATGATGATGTCCAGCCTTAAGGATGCGTGTTCTGTCGAGGGTCACCAGTGTGGGAATATGGTGGCAAGCCCCAAAGGGAGATCTCCGACCGAAGGAGGTGGTATGCTTGGTCAGGCCGAAGCCCACTTGTATGAATTTCAGATGTCGTACATATAGTACCGATCTTTGAAAACTTCGATAGTGCGATTCAGGATTGTGGCGCTTATTGTTCCGCCATAGGTCTGTTACAGTCAATTCATATCTTGAAATGTATCCCAAATAAATAATGTCTAAATTTTCTCACTGTCTCTACTATCGCCAGAGCTTCCAGCTCATAGCTAGAGTATTTACTCTGCAGTTCTGTTGTTTTATGACTCATATCATTAGAATATTCATAGCATCACATACGATCGACAATAAATAATTATTTACTATTGTGGCGGACCAATTAGTGCCACAATCCTGAATCGCGCTATCGAAGTTTTCTAAGATTGACGGTATATATACAACACCTGAAATTACTACAAGTGGGCTTTGGCCTGACCGAGCATAGCACCTCGCTCGGTCGGATATCTCCCACTGGGTCTTTCCACCACATTTGTGACCCTCGACAGAACACGCCACCTTCTGGACATCATCATCATCACTCCCTACCCCTCCGCACCACGCCAGCCAGCTTCAGCCTCACCGGGTACCTCGACCACCAGCTTCAACGCACCGCGGTCTGGTCGAACCCTCATCGGCTTCAACGGGCACTCTCACTACAACGGACCGGTCAGCAAGCAGAGCACATCTCTCCTGGTCAGCACGTAGCATAGCCCCGCACGGCAGCACTCCGACTCACTGGAGCCCGTGCAGCAGCAGCACAGTTCCGACTCACTGGGACTCTCTGGCACTGGCGACTCAAGCAGAAGACTCAAGATTCGACCTCCGGTCTTCGAGGGGGAGTGATGTGGCGGACCAATTAGTGCCACAATCCTGAATCGCGCTATCGAAGTTTTCTAAGATTGACGGTATATATACAACACCTGAAATTGCTACAAGTGGGCTTTGGCCTGACCGAGCATAGCACCTTGCTCGGTCGGAGATCTCCCACTGGGGCTTGCCACCACACTATATTATTTCATTAGAATGTCAGCTTATCTTATAAAAAATGTCTAATACTTTAATAACATTTATTCAATAACAAATCATATAATCGCTTTTTATATAACGTCAAATCAATTTTATAAGATTTCGAGGTAAATAACATTTTTCTTGAATATTTCCAAATTTATTTAGGTAGGCGCAGTCTATCTTTATGTCTAGATCGGCTATAAGCATTATCTCGAAACTTTCAAAATATTGTGGGTGCTTTTCTACAAAGATACATATTTCGAGAATGCACAGGCGAAGTAATGGTAATATTTTGTGCTATTAAATAGTGGTTCGCTAGCTATCTAAGATGTTAGCGCCACATAGCGCTCTAAAATATTTTTTCTGAGCTTTGAAAGCTCTATCTTCCTCAACCGAATTACCCTAGATAATTACGCCATATCTTAATATTGATGATATGTAAGTATGATAGGCTTAACAGCCTCCGTGGTCTAGTGGTTAGAGCTTGGCTCTCGACTCGGAGGTCGTGGGTTCAATTCCCGCATTGGAACAAAAAAAATGTTGTTTCCAAGTTTGGTTAGGACAATTCAGGCTGATCACCTGATTGTCTGACAAGAAAGATGATCCATGCGTCGGATGGGCATGTAAAAAGTCGGACCTGCGCCTAATCTCTCGCCAGTCGTGTCGGTTATCCGTCACACTGGGTTACGAGAGTAAAGGAGGAGAGAGTGCTCTTGTGTACTGCGCACACACTTGGGCACTATAAAATAACTCCTGCGTAGCTGGCCTGGTTTCAATGAAACAGGCCACCGTCACCGAAATCGGTGTGGGAGCTACTACTACTACTATGATAGGCTAACAATGCGGTGTATATATTAACAATTTGCCTAATTTTCCTTAAAACATAGACAAACCGATCTTTTTTATTTACAATTTTCTCTATATGTTGTTTCCAACTGCGGTGTTTGTCCACGGTTATACCCAAAAATACACAATCATTAACGTTTGAAAGTTTGCTATTTTTATAATAAATTTTTAATTCGGTTCTGTTTGAGTGTGATGTCTGAAATATAATAATGTTCATTTTTGTCATATTTATTCTAAGATTATTTTGTTCAAGCCAGTTAATGGCGTTATCAAGAGTATTAGTAATTTCGTTCTTTAATTGTGCTATAATTTCGCTTTTAATTATGAATGTAGTATCATCAGCAAATAGTATAGAGAATTTATATATTGCATCAGGAAGGCCATTAATGTATATGTGGAATAGGAATGGGGCCGATATACTTCCCTGTGGTGTGCCACAGGGAAGTATGATTGAAGAAGACACGGACAAAATGATTTGTCTGAAATCGGATCTGTAAATTTTATATTCATAATCACATTTTCTTGTAATTTCAACACATTGACACAACACAACACATAAGGAAAGTCCTTCGACTTTGTCTGTCAAAGGCTTGTGTCATGTCAAGGAATACACCACATACTTACTTCTACGGTTAAGACTTTCAGTTATTTGTTTTACTAGCAAAAAGCATGCTAAAACGATCGAGCTGTTTTTCCTGAATCCGATTTGTGGGATTTTGAGAATGTTACACGATGTTAAAAAGCGTAAGTTTCTCAGAGAGATTGGATATTACGGTACCTAGTGTTATCGGACGATAGTTGGACATCTCCGTTTTGACCCCTTTTCACAGAAGGAGGTTATCAATTCGTGTATGGTTTTTTTTGTATGTATGTTACGCGATTACTCCACTGTTTGTGGACTGATTTTCGATTATTATTTTATTTTTAAAAGTTGACTCCCATATTGGTCCCATTATCACCAAATTATAGACCTAGTGATGGAGGAGGATCCATGAGGAATAAAAGAAATCCTAAAAATTTATAGAGATACCTATAGTGATTTTGACTTTTCTTTAAGTAACTCGAGCATATGCTACCAAAAAGATCCCTGGATGATGGATCCAAAAACACTGAATTACACTCTTCAGTCTTTGAAGACACATGTTTGAAAATTTCAGCATTGCTTATAAAACTGCAAGCATATGTCACTATTAAATAATCATCATCACCACCATCATCACACCATACATAATGATATTACGTTGATATAGGCCTACTAAAAAGTGAAATATTGTGCCAAGCTAAACCCTGGATACGAAAGGGCTAAACAGAACTCCTCTGTTGTAAACTGCGACGTCTTGGTTCTTACAGATCCTTTCTTATGCTTGAGTGGTGATAATAATGATACACTAATAATTATTGTGATATTCTTCTTTATTCGTACATATGAGAGAGATGCTTAACACATATTCGTCTACACTATACATAGCTTTTTGGATAACTAAAATAATCTATCTAAATAGGCTGTGCTTGTGACATCTGTCAATAAGACATTGACATTGCTACTTTTTATTACTACTTTATGCAATATCCTCAGTCTTTAAAGATAAACGTTTGGAAATTACAGCATTGTTTAAAGAGCTGCAAGCATATGTTACTATTAATTAATAATCATCACCACCACCATCATCACACCATACATAATCATATGATGAAATAGATCTTTTACACCAATATCGATGGCTTTGAACAATCGCTAGTTACATCATTATCATCATTATAAATATGTGATAACTGTTAGATCATTTCCACCGACAGCTTAATTTTTAGGTAACCTATGCATATTATGTTACCAAAAAGTGGCATTATGTCAAGGTATACCCTGGTTCCAAAGGCACAGAATGGAACTTGTCAGTCTTTAAAGATACACGCTTGAAAATTTTGGAATTGCTTAAAGAACTGTTGTGAAGATGTATTCGAAAGGTATGCAATGTCAGACGTCTTCTTCGAAAGTCTTATTGGATAGTATTTAAAGTCTAAACGTCCAACGGAGAGACCTTTTTAAAAAAGTTTGCGCAGCTCTGGAAAGTGATTTGCAGGAACAAGAAAGCCAATCATTGTTATTCATCACCCGTGGTGCAGGAAGTGGAAAGTCCTTCGTCTTGAAGTTACTCGTGGAACAAATCAAATGGTGTTATGCACCTACTGTTGACAATATCTCAATGCTAGATTTGTTGAGGTGGAATATTTAATAGGAGTAGCTGCATGTCAAATATCTGGCAAATACAAAACAAAAAAAAAGATAATAGACAAAATTTATGTGGTTTCACTTGAAAATTTAAGAATTATACACCTGCGTCTCCAAGAATACAAAAAAGATGATGATAAGATCCATAAGGAATCGAGGAAACTCTTATTAGAAAAGTTAATAATGCTCGTTAAGTTAAGTTACACATTTTTGATTTCCATGCAACTTTTCCTGTCAACACAACACCATATAAAATATTTCTGAAAAGTGATCCAGCAGTTCATGCAATGAATGACTAAGGGAAAAGGGGATTAATTTTTATTTAAATATAGAAGATAATTACTGACTACGAACCAATCTGAGACACGGGGCCCGCCGATTCAACATTAGGCACTTTTAACTAAAGATTTCATTTTTGAAATCGTGATTGTGGGACCTCTTGCTCCAACTAACTTCATGGAGGTATTTTTGTATAAGTGCATCAAATCGACATTGGAAACAAATGTTTATATTATACTAGTCGTTGACCGCGATTTCGTGCGCGCAAAAGGAAATCTCACGGGAACCGTACATTTCGATAAAAAATACATTGCGATAAAAGTAGCCTCAACTGCATAGTAGAATTGTAATTTGTGCGTTGTTTAGAAATTGATCTCGGGTTCGAATCGCGGTCAGATTAATGTCAGATTAATTGTGATTCTTTTTATTTTATTTCTCTTATACCTATTTTTACCTATTTTTATTTATTTTTAAATATTTTATCGTCCAACTAAAACTCCGAGCAAATCCTTCAATTTAATAGGTGCCTTCCTCATTTGAACTGGATTGTAGTTTTCAATACATTGTAAAATATTTTCTTCATTTTCTCACAAATTATCTGAAATATGATTAAGGTCAACTGGGTAATCTGAAAAACAATACAATTTAGACATCTATTTTTATAAATGGATGTCTAAGTTGTACTGTTTTATAAAAGATTATTCTTCGCACAAAAACTTACTTTGTTCTCATTCAATTACTTATTAATGATTCGGAACAAAGTAAGATAAGGTTAATTTTTGCAACTTTGCAACAACAACTGTTGAAATTAAATTACATGAATTCATGTAATTTACAATATGAAACATTTTGATAATTTATGTCGTTGATAATAATGTTTACAAACAAATTACAGGAGATCGCTGACGCTGCTGCACGTGTCTGGTTAACGTCCCGGCTTCGAGGAATCATTCTGCTGTTCCAGCAATTTACCGCATTTTGCAATTTTAAATAATTATATTATTTTATTCATTCTATTCTGATCTAGCATCGATCACGGATATAATTTTGTAATTTAATTATAAGTTAATTAATAAAGTTTCAGATAATTTTTGTTTTTTTTTGGGAGTCCGGGCTGCCGAAATCGTTATTGGCGCAGTCTACGGATAATTTCGGGGCTACGGCGATTGCAAAAAGGAAGATTTCCGGGGTCTAGATTCGACACCGCGCGCAGTCGTTCTAGCTGTCGCTCTCAAGCGTTCACCAAAACATCGAACATCACTAGGAAGCAGCCGGGGCGCACTCAAACTTCAGTGCAGTTCAAAGAAAACCAGGGAAGTCGACGAGTTATGTGAGTACATTGATTTATTTTCCATCAGTGTTGCTTTCTCCTCGTCACAATTTTCCGTCCTATGAAAAATAGTCCTGCCTCCTCCAGGCTTAAAATTCATAGGGATAGTTTAGTAGACTCGAATCGTCAATTAAGTAAAGGCTCGAATTGCCCTCCAGTAGATTTAAATAATTCAGATTTATTAGCTATACATTTAAATAATTTTCCTGAGAGCTCGAATTGCCCTCCAAGTTTAGATAGTAGTATTGAATTTAAATTGTAGCAACTTAGATTATAAAATGGATCCTGATACAGTATATAAGGCCCTTCGCCCAGTTCCTGAATTTGACGGGAACCCAGATTCTTCCTAGATTTATTATAATTTGTGATCAGATAGTAATTCAATGTGTGAAAGATGAGACAGGCTACGAATTATCGAACTTATGCGTAATTAATGGCATCTTAAATAAAATCACTGGTCCAGCAGCTCGTACAATAAATTCAAACGGCATTCCTGAAAATTGATTAGGGATTAGGAATACTTTGATTAACAAATTTCTGACCAAAGGGACGAGACCGCTCTTTACAATGACTTAGCATTAGCGATACAATGTAATGAGACACCGCAAGAATTTTATGACAAATGCCAAAACCTTTTTAGCACTATAATGTCTTATGTATCGTTGAATGAGACACTAGAGACAACCGTGGAAGCTAAAAGAATTTTATATCGTAAATTAACTTTACAAGCTTTGTAAAAGGTTTAAAAGATCCTCTCGGGTCCCGTATAAGGTGTATGAGACCTGAAACTATTGAGAAGGCTTTGGAATTTGTCCAAGATGAACTTAATGTCATGTATTTGCAGCAGCGAAATAATTTAGCAACAGATCAGAGAAAATCATCATCATCATCAACACCACACAACTCACACCAACAATTTATACAGCCTAAATTTCCTTCTATGAATAATAACTTTAATCTTCCTAAATTTTCACCTGGACCTAGCTGGCAAAAACCTAATTTTAATCCCCAATTTAATAATCCCATTAATAAGTTATTCCCATTAATAAGTTTAAAAAAGTAGTTAAAGAACGTTTGTGTGCCAAAGCGTATTATAAAATTAATGACTTCATTCAAGACGGCACACCTTGGGAATAGGGTGGCTACTTATCTTATCTTATTATTTGTTACATAGACATAAGTAAACATTGTAATAATTTTGATTTTAAAAGAATAATTTTCCATCTTTTTGGTAAAAGATGGCCCCAGACGAGTTTCTTGCCGGCTCTTCTCGTTGGGTTAGTTCCCGAACCGGTGGTAGGCATCACGTAGTATCGACGTTCAAAAAGAGTATTTAAAATACCAATTTTGAATAAAAAATTTTTTGATTTTTGATTTTGATTTTGAATCAGCAGCGCATGTCTATGCAACCATCACGTACTCAGCAAATATTCCGAGCACCGTTGTCTAACTATAATAGCAGTATTAGGATACCTAACAGGAATCCTCCACAGAATAATTTTGGCCCCAAGCCTATGAGTGACGTGAGTCATTTTGTGACAAAACCTTTACCGCCTAAAATTCATGGTCATGATTGGCAAAAATTTGGCAATCCTCCTCCATCTGTCCACGCCGAAATGCACAATTATTGTTGTTTAATTTAATTACTTGCCGTATTTACTTAAATAAAGATTGCTAACCTTGTAAACGTAGTTGGTGATATATTAGTAATGGCCGTCTGCCCGGCAGGCAGCCGGCGCGAGCGCGTCATTGCGCCCTTTTCCGCTTCCGTATATCATAGACAAGACGGAAGCATAGACATCCTGGGGGGCCGTTGGAGACTGGGCTCCAACACTTCTTCTGCTGACACGGGAATGACGCACATTTTTTGAACTGCCCTCTTGACGGTGCCCTTTGTGGTATGAACGTCAGCAACTCTGCAAATACTGTCTGTGCCTTCATACAGTTTGGTGACGCGACCCATCCTCCAGTGTAAGGGAGGCAGATTTTCTTCCTTTAGCAGCACGAGATCTCCTACTCGTACAGACGGTCGATCCTTTGCCCATTTGGTTCGGGTTTGCAACTCCGAAAGGAAATCACGTCTCCATCGGTCCCAAAAATGTTGACGGATTCTCTCGATTAGCTGATATCGATTGGGTCTCGAGGGTGCAGTAGGCGGTGTCGGTACAGACATCAACGGGCGGCCAATTAAAAAATGCCCAGGAGTTAAAGGATTAAGGTCAGTAGGATCTGACGATAAAGCAGATATAGGTCGGGAGTTAAGGATTGCCTCTATCTGTGCAAACAAAGTGGTTAACTCCTCAAAAGTTAAAGAAGCATTTCCTGCTATACGTTTTAAATGATATTTGGCGCAACGAACGCCTGATTCCCAAATCCCACCAAAGTGAGGGGCATAAGGGGGTGAAAACATAAACTTTATGCCTTCGTTGGTTGCATAAGTGTGAATCGAATGTCGACTGGATCGCATAACTTTACCTAACTCATTATTAGCGCCTACGAAGTTTTTCCTATTGTCGCAGTATATTACTGCCGGTTTTCCGCGTCTCGATACGAACCTGCGTAGGCATGAAAGGAAAGCATCAGTACTAAGGTCGCTAACGACTTCTAAATGAATAGCCTTGGTTACAAGGCATACAAACACGCATAAATATGCCTTGGTTATACGGTTACCACGTCCCTTTTTAGAAGAAATCATAAAGGGCCCGGCAAAATCGACACCACATTGATTAAAAGGAAAATCTGGACAAGTTCTTACTACAGGTAAATCTCCCATTTTAGGTTGTAAGGTCTGGCCACGCAAACGACAACAGACCACACATTTTCTATAAATGGAACGAGCCAAAACTCTGCCCCCGATGGGCCAATATTGTTCACGAATAGATGAAAGTAGCAATTGCGGACCCGCATGATACAAACGTAAATGTTCGTGTTGGAAAATAATTTTAGTTAAATGATGCTTAGCGTCAAGTAAGACAGGATGTTTTTTTTAATATTCCGAGTCGGAATGAGATAGTCTACCTCCTACTCTCAATAAATCATCGTTATCTAAGAAAGGATTAAGAGGTAGTAGTTTGCTTTTGTGATGCAAGGTTTTATTGTTTTGTAAAAGCTGTTTATCAGAAAAGAAAGTCTCTAATTGGCTTTGTTTTAATAAAAGTCTCAAGGAATTTTCAAGTTCATCAACCTGCAATGGACCAGTGAGTTTAGATTTATTAACTTGACAATTGTTAACAAAACGTAATACATATACATAGCTACGTTTTAATTTTGAAACGTTTGAATGATCAGAAAAATTATAAATGACTCGTATACATTATTGTTGTGACAAACCAAGCTCTTAATCTCAGGTAAATTTGTAGGTGATCCTGGGAACAAGCAACCATATCTTTGAGTGATATGGAAGAAGACCCGGAATTATTATCTTGATGCGATACTTCGGAGTAGAAATTTAAAGGAGTGTACCCAGAAGTATCTAAAAGTGATACTTCGGAATAAGGTTTGACATCTCTAAGTGACACCAATAATGACTCCGAGGCATCTTGAAGTGATACCCGAGAACAAGCAACTATATCTTTACGTGATATGGAAGAAGACCCGGAAGTATCTTGAAGTGACACCTCAGAATCAGGAATGATATCACGCAAAGCTTGTCCTAGTGATGTTGAAGGGTTAGACCCGGAATTATCTTGTATTGGTTTGAAATGGGGGAATCTAGACTTATCTTCACATGACACTTCAGGACAAAGTGTAAGATTGGGGGACCTATGAGCATCTTCACCTGACACTTCAGGACAAAGTGGGAACTTGGGGGATCTATAAACATCTTCACCTGACACTTCAGGACAAAGTGTAAAATTGGGGGACCTATAAACATCTTCACCTGACACTTCAGGACAAAGTGTAAACTTGGGGGATCTATAAACATCTTCACCTGACACTTCAGGACAAAGTGGGACATTGGGGAACCTAGAAGCATCTTCACATGACACTTCAGGACATAGTGGGACATTGGGGGACCTAGAAGCATCTTCACATGACACTTCAGGACATAGTGGGACATTGGGGGACCTAGAAGCATCCTTAAGTGATACCTCAAGGGAATGATGGGACCTAGAAGTATCTTGAAGTGATACTTCATTCGGTAGATTGATGTCTTGAAGTGACATCAAAGAATTGGAGCCAGAAGTATCTTGAAGTGATACTTCATGGGGTAGGTTGACGTCTTGAAGTGACATCAAAGAATTGGAGCCAGAAGTATCTTGAAGTGATACTTCATGGGGTAGGTTGACGACTTGAAGTGACATCAAAGAATTGGAGCCAGAAGTATCTTGAAGTGATACTTCATGGGGAAGGTTGACGTCTTGAAGTGACATCAAAGAATTGGAGCCAGAAGTATCTTGAAGTGATACTTCATGGGGTAGGTTGACGTCTTGAAGTGACATCAAAGAATTGGAGCCAGAAGTATCTTGAAGTGATACTTCATGGGGTAGGTTGACGTCTTGAAGTGACATCAAAGAATGGGCATCCGCATCTTGAAGCAATAGCTGAGAACAAACATCACTGTTTGCCTTTGGCTGGTTAGCAGACCCAGCTGTTAAAAGGATGGATGGGACAGAATTATTATTATCTTGAACAGTAGGGCCAGCTACTATCCATCCTCATTTAGTTTCTTGAAGAATAGGTTTATTTGGACCTAATTTAATTTTATTGGGACAAAGAATGTCAAAGAATATGTCTGCACCTAACAAAATATCTATTTTGGAGGGTTCATGAAATGAAGGGTCAGCAAGTTCTAGATTACCGGGTAGATTTAAATTTTGAATGTCGACTTTGGTTTTTGGAATAGTACCCGTTATCTTAGGTATAACTAAATAATTAATGTTTACACTGAAAGGTCTTACACATGACTTTACTAAAATACTACATCTTTCAGACACTGGACATGTAATATTACTTATACCAAAAATATTGAAATTACCATTTTTTTTTTAAACTACTCCTAATTTTCGTTTTAGGTCACCAGTGATAAAAGACACCTGGCTTCCCGTGTCTAACAGCGCGCGAGCAAGATAAGTGCGATTGGTTTCTTTGTTAATAATTTTGACTCGAGCTGTACACAGTATGACTTGGCCTGGTGATGTCGCTGGTAGACTTACTGGATTAATACAAGTTAATGTTGTGTTCTCAACAACCCTATTGTTAACTGTATTTTTGTTTTTATGTAAATATGTATTATGTTTTTCTTGACAGATGCGGCATCAACCTTTCAAGGGGCATTCTGCTACCGTGTGACCAAAACGTAAACAGTTGATACATAAATGAAGTTTTGAAACTACAGAAATTCTATCGTCTACACTCATTGTTTTGAACTTGTGACATTGATGGACAAAATGGTTTAATTTATTACAAACAAGACAGGAACCTTTTTTGGAAACCTCCGAAACGAGAAATGATTTTATGTTTTTATTAAAATTGCCATTGCCTTTATTGTTATTATTTTTATTGTCATAATAATTATTGGTTGTACTTCTAATTTCTAATGTATTCGCTCTATTTTGAATAAATGTTTTAAAATCTTTAAGTGTGGCCATTTGTGAAATATGTCCTTTATAGTCTTCCCACTTGACACTGCTTACGGGATCTAATTTGGCTGAGACTAAGAATAAAACTAAAGGGTCCCACCCCGTCGTGGAAATATCAAGACTATTAAGCGCGCTTAAATTTTTAAAAACTTGATCACCTAAATACCTAAGGGCACTGAATGATTCCTTCTGAATTGGGTTCAAATTTACAATCGCCTTCAAGTGATTATTTACTAAAATGTTTTTATTGTTGTATCTTTCACATAAATTAATCCACGCAAGCTCATAATTATTAGCGGAAAAATCTATAGATTTAATAGTTACAGAGGCGCTTCCTTGTAACGAATGCCTTAAATAATGAAATTTGTTTATCGGTGAAATCGCATCATTCTCATGTATTAATGACTTGAACGAGTCACGGAACTCTAACCACTTTGTATAATTACCATCAAAGGTAGGTAGATTAATAGTCGGTAGCCGTACTGGCATACTTCTACCACTCACATGACAACAATTAGACTGATGCGACTTCTCAGATCCATGTTCAGAATTTTTATCGTTTGATGAAAATGTGTCAATTATTAACTGTGCATAAGCTATTTGAGTAACAAATTCCTTCTCGGTAATTTCACGCTGAATTATTTGTTCCTCAAAATTATCTGAAAGCTCCTCTATTTCGGTTTGTATTATATCGAAGTTTGAAAATAATTCCTGAACTTGAGCTAATCTTAAACTCAATTCCTTTATTTGTAAATTTGAATAAGTAGTTGAGGTGTTAAAAACTTGTACGTAATTTTTAAAATTAGTCAACCTAGCTCGAACAATTCCACGTTTTCATATTGCAAATGCGTATAGAAATAGGTTGAAGTGTTTTCGCTGCAATAAGTTTGGACACATCGGCATCCATTGTCCGGAAGCGGCGGCCATAGCGACGTCAGTAAAACAGCACCCAATAGTTTCAAAGGCATTGCCTGCAGGTAACGCAAGCAGTGTGACTCAATCGGTAATACAGCGTTCCTTAAAATTTATGACGATAGAGACAAGTGACAGCTGTCACGGTCACGCATCGGATGTAAACAAAAATTATTATAATAATATATGTATAACTTATTTTCATTAATTTTTATTATATTTATATATGTTCTGTATATCATTTTTTAATAACAAATAAAAAAAAAGGGCTAAGAAACATTGGCTTTGCATATCATTCTGTTTTTATACTAGTAACTATAACTTGTATCTGCATGAGGTACACATGAAGTCATTGCATGAGCCATTCCCTGCACTGTACGCCATCAGCTTTCCACTGGACATCTGCTGCATCACTCTGACGCTGGCAACTGCTATTACAAGGAAGGCTATGCCAAAAGATTTCATCCAGAGTATCATCATCCATCAATCTTTAGACAAGTCATGCAGCCCCACTGAAGTCTCCATCACTAGTCAAGCTATGGAACAACTGGACGATAGACACTATACTATCGTCTTCCCAAAGCCTACGAAAGTCGAACTCCAATGCGAACGGCAGGAATATGTATCCCTATCTGGCAGCTACTTAGCAACAATTCCCCATGAATGTTCTCTACGAACAGATACCTTTAAGATAACCAATAGTGAAGATGAAATCAAGGGACAGCCTCTGAAGATCACCGAGATACGAAGTCACTTCACTGAAGCTGAAAATAACGAGATCCCACATATCACTCTAAATTCCTTGAAGCCTGCATCACCTGGAAAATAGAATTTTACTACAGATCCCGGTTAATCTTGCCCATTTTGATTCTTTACTGTACCTTACAACGTTGCCTCTCTATGCACTTGTATCTGGTATAGTTATAACTTTCCTCGTCTTTTCTCTTCGACGATACCTGCGGAAGAACCCTGATACGCCAGAAGAAGAACCAAGAAGCAACCCTATATATGCTGTTCCTGATGACTCTAAAAACCATGGAATACCAGCAACATTTTCCCTCAAGGTACTCAAATAGTTGCTGCTCTGAGGGTGGAGGAATTACATACGGTACCCTAAAGGAGATCGCTGACGCTGCGGCACGTGTCTGGTCAACGTCCCGGCTTCGAGGAATCATTCTGCTGTTCCAGCAATTTACCGCATTTTGCAATTTTAAATAATTATATTATTTTATTCATTCTATTCTGATCTATCATCGATCACGGATATAATTTTGTAATTTAATTATAAGTTAATTAATAAAGTTTAAGATAATTTTTGTTTCTTTTTGGGAAACGGACTGCCGAAATCGTTATTAACACATTTCCTAAGGGAAACACATTTCCCTATGATGACATAATCATCATCGATCGATCGATTTCTACAAAAAACTACTAAAAGAATACTGAAAACTATCAAAAAAGCTACTCAACTTATGAATCTCTAAAGCTCCCAATAAACCACTGCATTTTATGTTTTGTTAAAATATTATTATTTTTTAAATTATAATATTATAAAATTTTGTCGTTCAATTAAAATATACTAGGTAAAATTACGTATACAGTAATTAAACATGTAGTTTTTAATTTTTAATTACGGACGAATGCTACGATTAATTATTATG
The DNA here is from genome assembly GCA_963565745.1 of Phengaris arion. Lineage (NCBI taxonomy): Eukaryota > Metazoa > Arthropoda > Insecta > Lepidoptera > Lycaenidae > Phengaris > Phengaris arion. The sequence continues at coordinate 3,735,294 of OY751439.1, read as the reverse complement.
ATAAGGTGTAACAAAATATATTTTTTTGTGCCTAACCTTGGAAGTTTGCATATGATTACTGACTAGCTCTTAGCTAGCTAGCTTAGCTAGCTCCTGCTAAAACACTACTAACAACTAAATTCCAACTAAGGAGGGAATAAAATACTTAATTTAGTAGTAAAACTTTGTAAAATAACTAAGTTGGCAATATTAATTCTGGACTGAACTGAATTAATATTGCCAACTGGACTGGACCATGTGTGTCAAATCGCTTCAGTTCTCGCCAGAGCCGCGACCGTGCGGGCGTGTATAGTGTACAAGCGTAGTGAATTTACATTTAATAAACATGACCGTAACCCGCGGCAAACCAGAACGAACTGATGCGATTTTTTCGTTTGTGTGCTCTAATCCGTTCAGGCCGAATTAACGTCAGTTCTAACTGAAACGATGGGCCTCTCGTCTATCCTTTACACACACCTTTAGGAATGCACCTTCATACGTCCGAGTCCCGTTAAACACAATTTATCGTCGTATTTTTCAGTTTCAATCGCAGCAAAACACTCGCTCGTTAACGTCGCTACTGGAGTCAATTAACGCTAAAAGCGTTAATTAACTCCAGTATCTCCTTCTAATTGCTTGATCTTCACCGTGATCATCGGCTTTGTCGAATATTTTTAGAGTTTGTTAAGAATTTTTGTTTCTACTTCTTCTTCTTCTTTTGGCATAGCCTTCCTTGTAATAGGAGTTGCCAGCGTCAGAGTGATGCAGCAGATGTCCAGTGGAAAGCTGATGGCGTACAGTGCAGGGAATGGCTCATGCAATGACTTCATGGGTACCTCATGCAGATACAAGTTATAGTTACTAGTATAAAAACAGAATGATATGCAAAGCCAATGTTTCTTAGCCCTTTTTTTTATTTGTTATTAAAAAATGATATACAGAACATATATAAATATAATAAAAATTAATGAAAATAAGTTATACATATATTATTATAATAATTTTTGTTTACATCCGATGCGTGACCGTGACAGCTGTCACTTGTCTCTATCGTCATAAATTTTAAGGAACGCTGTATTACCGATTGAGTCACACTGCTTGCGTTACCTGCAGGCAATGCCTTTGAAACTATTGGGTGCTGTTTTAATGACGTCGCTATGGCCGCCGCTTCCGGACAATGGATGCCGATGTGTCCAAACTTATTGCAGCGAAAACACTTCAACCTATTTCTATACGCATTTGCAATATGATTAAAATATCCACAATTGAACATCGTACTTGACTCTTCTTTCCCTTACATGTCGATTTTCACTCATATTATTATTATTATTCGTCTTGATCTTGCTTTTGATTTTTTCATACAATGCTAGCTTTACTTTTAATGAAGTATAAGTAGTAGCTCCGTATAAAATGGATTTGTTAGGTTTGTAGTCACTTTTCTCGTCGATGATGTACGGAAACATATTTGGGAAACTTCGCCTTGCGACCCAACTCCTTTATAATCAACATACACTCGTAATAAGTTTCGTTCGCTCATTTCTTTCGATTGGACATAATTTCATGCATTTCTTTAATATTTCCAGTGTCGGGAAATTCTTTTTGTAAAGCCGTCTTCAATTCATCGTAGATTTTTAATGTCTTCTTACTTTTCAGTCACAATTCTGCGGTGCCCATCAATGATTTACGTGTGAAGACGAGTTTTTGCTGTTGCGTCCAGCTAAATATGTTGCCGTTATTGTCTAAATCTTGGGCCCATTTAGTGGATGACACCGACTTATCGTCACCGCTAAACTTTGTTATTCCGTTGAGAAAAAGTGCTGCCATTGTTGCTGGTTCACTCGTCGTTGATTTGCTCCCCTCAGCTCCGGAAGCCAACGTCGTCGTCGTTAATATTATACGTCTTAAAAATGTTTTAAAAGAACCATCCTTAAACGCGCCTCGAAAACGTTTTTTCTTTTTCTCACACCTAGTATCCTTTTGCCGGATCACGTCGTAAATAGTCGTAGCACTAACTTTATTTGAAATTTCAATCCCGGACGAGCCCCCAAAATGTGGGATAAAAAATTAAAGTCCGTGATAAACTTAACACATTTTATTTAAGTTTTTATAATTATTAGGTCCTTACATATGAAATTGGCGTTTTGTCGTACTGGCCACTTTGATCTCAAATATACATATATTATTTGGTTAGGAATTCCAAATTTATACCGCCATTTACTCATGCATTTGTTTTTCGAAAACCGTTATTCGTTTGTTTTTTCTTTGCGTCACTCTGTTTACAAAATGGAAAACTTTAAATATTGTATTATTTTCGAGTACGAGTTCCACCACGGCAACAGTGCTGCAGAAATGTCTCGAAGGAGTAATGTTGTGTATGGCGGCAGTGTCGCAAAAGAAAACACAGTTCGTTTTTGGCTGTTGTTATAGTTGTTCTGGAAATTTCGACCTGCAAAACGAGCCCCGTGGACGGCCGGAGACCAAAGTTGATAATGAAGAATTGAAGGCTATTGTGGCAGCGGATCCATCGCAAACCACGTCCGAGTTAGCTGCAGGCTGCGGTGTTAGCGATAAAACTGTTTTAATCCATTTGAAGCAAATTGGGAAGTTGAAAAAGCTTAAAAAAACTCATGAATTGAGTGCAGCAAACCGACAAACGCGCGTCGACTGCTGCGTTACATTACTCAACCGCTACAATAATGAAGGGATTTTAAATCGAATCATTACCTGTGATGAAAAGTGGATCCTGTGTGATAATCGGAAACGCTCATCGCAATGGCTGAACCCTGGCGAACCAGTCAAAGCCTGCCCCAAGCGAAAATTGACTCAAAAAAAGTTACATGTGAGCCTTTGGTGGACTAGTGCCGATGTCGTTCACTACAGCTTTCTTAAATATGGCCAGATGATTACGGCAGATGTCTATTGACAGCCAATGCAAATCATGATGGAAAAGCTAACTGCTAAACAACCGAGGTTGGTCTTTCGCCTTAGGCGAAATACCAACCTCACTTACCCCAGGTAGGTAAGCAGCACTTCAGGACAACGCTAGACCACACACTGCACAACAGACGGCTACCAAATTAGAGGAGCTTAAATTGCAATGTCTAAGACATCCACCGTACTTACCCAATAGATTACCATTTTTTTCGAAATTTGGATAACTTCTTGCAAGGGAAAAAATTCAACCCCGATGTCAAGTCAATTCAAGTCCAAAGCGCCTTCAAAAATTTTATTGATTCCTGTCCGAATGGTTTTTTTAGTAAAGGAATCAATGAACTACCTACGAGATGGCAAAAGTACATAGATAGGAATGATATTTGATTATATAAATATATTATGTTTAAAAAAAACGACTTTACGTTCCTCCTGTACAAAACCCCAATTTCATATGTAATGACTGTAGCGGGCTGCGACCTCTTGATATGTATGTCCTTCTTACTCTTGAGTGGTGATGATAATAATACAGCAACATTTCTTCATTATCATATCATTCTTATATTCTCCTTTATTCGTGCTTACACAGATACGTATTACAAATGAGATATGTCTAACACAAATATACGTCTACACTATGTATAGCCTTTTGGCCAACTAAAATAAACTAGATAGGGTTTACTTCATGACATCTGTCAATGTCAATAATGTTTGTCATTATGTAACAATGACCTAATATTTACCCATCACCACACAACTTTTTGAAATCTTTTAATCTACTTTCCCTCTCAGTTCCTGTTCCTTTTTCTTTCACTCATTCTTAAGTTTCATTTCACACACTTATTACTAATATTAACATAACTTTGCCCTGTTAGATTCCCTGGTAATTCAAAAGGTTCAATTATTATTCCGTTAAGTATTCCAGTCCAATAGTTAATTTTAAATTGGCATTGTGATCTGTCTTCACGCATAATATGGGGATTTTCTAGTTACCAACTGTGTAAATTGTGAGGGTTGTTACATTAGTACATTTTTCTCCATTTCTACATTAATAGCAATAATTCACTATTCATGGTAGATACAATGATGAATTGTACCATTATAAAATCTACTTGAGACCGACATTATTTAAAAAATATTGGTCACTCATGCCTTCATACATTTTTTTTAAACCCAAAATGTTTAAATTTCGATTAAAAAATAAATTATGCAATTTATTCTATAATAAATGAACTTGCATGTTAAAAAAAAGTGCAATAGCTAGTCGTATTATTTACTGTCAAAACAATAAAAAACCGATGTAATTCATTCATTTCTGGTCATAGTGTTCAAGAAACTAATATAAACTAAAAAAATAGACTTTTCTTGAAATAAAACTTATCATAGGTACTACTTATGATAGTTTTTTCTTGTATATTTTTTTAAAGCCATAAGTTCTACTATAAGATATTTCAGGGTTATCCATTAATTACCGGACACCTTGTATATTGAAGACGAGGCATGTCGAGTCAAAAAATTGTCCCCACTAAAATGGTGGGACATTTTAGTGGGTTTTAGGGTTGTTTGTGGCAATTTGTTCTTAGTTTTGAAATCATTGCTAAAAACAGAAAAAAATAAATATTTATGTGGGGCTCCATACAACAAAAATGTTTTTTTTTTTCCGTGTTGTACCCTACCTTGTTGGAACCCTTCGTGCGCAAGTCTGACTCATACTTAGCCGGTTTCGTAATATCTACTTACCTACCTACTAATACCTACTTGCACACCAAATCTATCTGTGCGTCGCATCGCCTCTTCGACACTTGTGCCAAAGGATCCATATTCCATTCTGCTACAGGGGCCACAAGCTTCAGTCCAATTGATAGCTAAATTGTTCTTCAAAACCAGTAAACGGAACCCTAAAACATACAATAAAAGAATTGTCAGTCAGATGTCCATTGTTGTCGGACTATTAGATTATGAATAGTTTTAAATAAATTGTAAATTAGCATTTTATAATGGGAAGGTTATCGTGAATAATGTATATATAAATATAGTATTGTATTCCAAGTAGGTGTAGGTATACCACGTGCAGACTAGATAATCTAGATACGCAAAGTATTTTAGATCAGCAGCCTCGATGCTTAAGCTAAGCTCTGAGATTGGGCGGGTGACGGGTCACAACCTCTGCAATTTGCATACACCCCGAACAATGGGCAATATCTAGAATTTTATAATCAAATCAAAAACATTTATTCACATAGGCCACACAGTATCACTTGTGAACGTCAAGATTATTAGAATTAAATAAAATTAACAAATTACAACATTATATCGATATTACAAAACAAATATAGATATTACAAACCAATTTAACAGTTCAAATCATGTTAAAATTATATTATTTAAACATTTTATTTTCTTATTAAATACTATAATAGTTGAATTGTCGTCTTATATATTAAGTGTAGTTTGTCAGTTTTATACAATTTACTATCATACTTTAAACATAAAAAATTGTTATTTAAATTCAATATATTATGTCAATTTTAATTTACTAAATGTTATTAATATTATTACTTCCATAGTTGAATGCCATTAAAATAATCATTACTATAAAAAAAAACTATAACCCGAATACGTAAATTGTATATGCCTATGTTATCCGAGATATCATTACGAATCGATTGACACCTCATTTATTAAAATCGGACCAGTAGTTTGGGTACTACGGTGGAACAAACATACATACATACATATTATATAAACTGCCAAAATCATTACCCTCCCTATATCAAATACCGGGAGGAGCTTACCCTGGCGTAAGGGGCATTCACCGCATCACAGACGGCAAAGATACTATATTATATAATATATTATCATATTACAGTAAAATGTACTAGCATATTAAGATAAAATATTAAAGTATCTTAAGGTAGCATAGGCCAAATAAAATAAAAGTTTATCTAAAACTATGAAACAAAAAAACAAAACTTTCCCTAATACAGATAATTTGTTGAAAAATTTTTTGCGCGTTTCCATTGCGTGTAGGTATAAACAGTGGAAAACCTGCGGTCAAAAAATAGAGCGCAACAGACAAAATTTTGTAACGCACAACAATCGAACAGCATTGACTCCCGGGTGACGGAGCCGGGTAACGAGTGACGACACCACAGGGGCCGAGGTCATTAACAACACTAAGGGCTCCTACATCATTGCGAATTCGCATCGCATCGCGAATAATATCTGCTAGCTCGTATATGGGCCCAAGACGAGCTCGCCGATGAGATGCGAATTCATGCGTATTCGCAATTATGTGTGGGAGCCCTATGGGTCAATTCACATCGAAACGAAACGATACGCGACATGGCGCTGATAGCTATTCAAAATTGAACTTTATTAATTACAAAAGAAGATACACATTGTAAAAGTTCGAATGTAATATTGCTACGCGATGCACAGCGCATGTGCAGTGTATGACTTACGTCATATGAAACGTGTATAGTTTTGTGTAGTGAATAAAGTTTATTTTCAATAGTTTCCTTAAAAATGCAGCGAATCCTCGCGGTCCGAACTGACCCTTATGGAACGTACATACTAGTAACATACTACGTGACCACTTATTACCCATTTTTAACCCCCTCGGATCCGGTGATCATCGGTATATGGCGATTGCCGAGATATCCCCCTAACTTTTCACATAGTACCTATTAAAGGCAGTCGCGTGAGGTTTTCCTAGAAGATGTTAACTGCGTAACAAAAACCTACACTCCCTCCCCCACCCGATGACCTAGCATAACACCTAACATCTAATTCGCGCCCTTTTAACGCACATATTCAATATTTGCCTCGATACTGGTACATTGCCTTCCTATTTTGAAACGGCTACAACTTATCCCGTTCATAGGGTAGAAATTGAGACTGTGTCACTATTCTGTCGTCCTATTGCAGTTTGAAGTGCTATATCCAAAATTTGAAACAAATAATTAATAAACGCCTCATATTTAATTATGTCGAGGGAGTAAAACATATTGTCTCTTAAGTCATAATGAATATGGATTTCGACGTAATAAATCCACTTGTAAGGCTGATTTAGAACAAAAACTCTTTCTTCACTCCAAATCCTAGCTTGGTATCGGCTTTGTACATTCATAATATGAAATGAAAATCTTACCGTTAATTGCACATTCACATGAAGCAGCTACGTAAGCGTACGCCAAAACTCAAATGTTATTATTACCTGACGTACGTTTCTGTATTAGAAGTGTCAAATGTGACATGTTAAATTGGACATACATTAAATGCATGGTAATCGTTATGCTAATTGCACTAAAAATACGTCAGTGAAAATAAAATATGGACCAATGCATAATTTACGATTAGGTTGGTTTCGTACCGGTTTGGGCCGGAGGAAGACAAAAGGAAAAACCGGCCAAGTGCGAGTCGGACGTAGGGTTCCGATTATTAGTTAGGTAGGTAGTTCCGGATCGTAAAAATAACGAAATAATGACTAAACATATTAGGTCTTTACCTATGAAATTGCCGTTTAGTATGAAAAAAATTAAACGAATTTTTTTCGTGTATTTTTTATTTGTATTAATCGAAGTAATCACCCATGCAATCAATGCATCTTTGCCAACGCAGTGGCAGTTTATTGATGCCCCTCTTAAAGAAATTAGCTGGACGGGAGGCAACAAATTCTTCAAAGGCATTTTGCACTGCCTCTCGGGTATTGAATTTTTTTCCCGCCAAGAAGTTATCCAAATTCTGCAAAAAGTAGTAGTCTGTAAGCGCAAGGTATGATGAGTGAGTATGGATAACGGAGAGATTCCAACCCAAGTTCTTGCAACTTGGAGACCGTCTGCTGTGCAGTATGAGGTCGCGCGTTGTCGTGCAGGAGCAGCGGAGACGAGCGATTGACCAATGCTGGTTGGAGATGTGCCAGCTTCTCCATCAGTTCTTCACAGTACACATCTGCAGTAATGCTCACCCGTTCGTTCATTCGTTTAGGGCATTGTTTAGGTGCTCCGTGCTGAACCAGGATCCAATCAACTTGCTGAGCGCTTGCGGTTATCAAACAGAATCCATTTTTCATCGCAGGTAACAATTCGGTTCAAAATTCCTTCATTTGTGTGTCTGTTGAGCAGTGCAAAGCACATCTCGACGCGTACTTCACGCTGGCGATCATTGAGTTTGTGGGGCACCCGTTTATCAAGCTTTTTACCTTGCCAATTTGACGCAAATGGATCAATATTGTTTTAACGCCAACGTCGAAAGCTGCTGCTAATTCAGCCGTAGATTGTGTATCATCAGCTTTGTCAGGTGATTGTCACCTTTAATTCATCATTGTCGACCAAAGTCTTCAGACGACCGCGAGGCTCATTTTTCAGGTCGAAATTTCCAGAACGGAAGCGAGCAAACCAATAACAGGTGGTGCGTTGGTTTGTAGTGTTAGCTCCGTAAACGTCGTTGATGTTGCGTGCCGCTTGTGCCGCGTTGCTGCCACGACGGTACTCATATTCCATAATTACTCGAATTTTTAACGTATCCATGATGTCGAAAAAGATTGAAATGCGATGAAAATGTAACACTAATCAATAAACAAATGACTACTTTTGGAAAAAAAAAAATTTTGATTTGAAATGGCCAATACTGCAGAACGGCAATTTAAAAGGTAAAGACCTATTATTAAAATAGACAAATTCCGATAAATACCAATAAAAGTTTTAAGAATTCTTAAATTGTATGGGAAATAATAAATAGGGTCATAGGTAAAATGAAAAATTGTATTGACGATATACTCATAAAAAACTTTTCAATTGATCCGGATTTATTGGAAAATAATTTTGCCGTGGCGTTTAAAAATAACACAAACAATATTTGCATTTTTTTCGATTTTTTATGATAGATGATAGATAGAGAATAGAAGATGAGATTGCATTTTTATGATAGATCGCTTCGAGTGCAGCGCGCATGAGAATAATCTATTAATTATATTATAAAAAAATGAATGGCAAAAAAAGTCCTGGGTACGACTGTATTAGGGCAAAGGACAGAGTATTTTCGATCATCTTGTCCCTGTAACTCATCTTATTAACCGTTGTCTAGTAACCTTGATTTATCCTGATGTACTCAAAATTGAAGTCATTAGACCCATATAGATAAAAAAGGTAAAGTCAATGATTATAATATCTAACATCCAATTACAATCCTGTCCATTTTAGACAAAATAATAGAAAGATACTGAGGCGATCAATTAAACAAATATCTTCTTACAAATAGTATTATCATCAAAAATCAATATGGGTTTCAAAAACATAAAAATACTGTACAACTCTTGAGTAATATTAATTAAATATAAATAAAATTGTAAATAAAATAATATATTTGTAATAATTACTAGTATATCTAATGTACTTAGGTATGCTCCTTTACTCCGACTTGTCTCTAATGCCGGAGAGTGTATGATCCGGAATCCGGCGGACCCTGGAAAACTCAGAGCTCTGAATATTATAGATCTCTGTGCTAATACAATAGAGTTGAAAATCAAAGTGTTGAGTGTCAAGCTGTCATTTATATGACATTGACATTTGACTCGATACTCGTCACTGTATGTGTGAAATGAAAATCATAAAACTTTTTATATTTCAAGGAAAATCGCGTAGCGCAAAGTGTAATTAAGTACAACATTAGGTTTTTTAAACAAGCAAAAACAAGCAGGCTTAGAATATTGTGGCAGTTTGTTATATTTTGCATCTACAGAGGTTGAACACAGAAAGGTTAACTAAGGCTCCGTTCGGAAATCGCGGGCTCGGGCGCGCTAAAATCACGCAAGTTTATTCAAGGTATTATTCATGTACGTATCTACTCGTAAGGTAGGTAGTTAGCAAAATACTCGTATAAGCTGAAATAGAAGATATTGCTTCAACATAAAACTATTCTCGTTATATATAATATATCTTTATATATCTTTATAAATTGGTTTGTCCAGTAGCCCAATTCTCATAATTATTTCTGTTAAATAATAAGTTGCTACGAAATGTATGGTCATATGAACAAAATTTCTGATATCTCGTAATTTTGCGCGTTTATATATACATACCATAGTAAATATTTTTGTAATTGATGTAAGTAAACTAATTATGTAGGTAATGTTTTAAAAATATATTTGGTCCTCACATATGTAATTGGCGTTTTGTCGTACTGGCCACATGGATCTCAAATATATCTTCTTTGGTTAGGAATTCCAATCTCAAATTTATACCGCTATTTACAAATGCATTTGTGTTTCAAAAACCGTAATTCATTTGTTTTTTCCTCTTTTGGTTTCTTCTTTGCGTCACTCCGTTTACAAAATGGAAGACTTGAAATATCGTATACTTTTCGAGTACGAGTTCCACCGTGGCACCAGTGCTGCAGAAACGTCTCGAAGGATTAATGATGTATATGGCGGCGGTGTTGTAAAAGAAAACACAGTGCGTTTTTGGTTCCAACGTTTTCGTTCGGGAAAGTTCGACCGGCAGAACAAGCCCCGTGGACGGCCGGAGACCAAAGTTGATAATGAAGAATTGAAGGCTATTGTGGAACCGGATCCATCGAAAACCACGTCTGAGTTAGCTGCAGGCTGCGTGCGGTGTTAGTGATAAAACTGTCTTAATCCACTTAAAGCAACTTGGGGAGGTGAAAAAGCTTGAAAGGTTTCCCACCTTTCAAGCTTTTTCACCTTCCTTTTTTTTTCTTTTTTTTACCTCATGAATTGAGTGCAACAAACCGACAAACGCGCGTTGACTGCTGCGTTACATTACTCAACCGGCAAAATAATGAAGGGATTTTAAGTCGAATCATTACCTGTGACGAAAAGTGGATCCTGTACGATAATGGGAAATGCTCATCGAAATGGCTGAACCCTGGTGAAACAGCCAAAGCCTACCCCAAGCAAAAATTGACTCAAAAAAAGTTACTTGTGAGCGTTTGGAGGACTAGTGCCGGTGTCGTTCACTACAGCTTTCTTATATCTGGCCAGACGATTACGGCAGATGTCTATTGCCAGCAACTGAAAATCATGATGGAAAAGCTAGCTGCTAAACAACCAAGGTTGATCATTCGCTCTAGGCCACTGCTGCTTCAGGACAACGCTAGACCACACACTGCACACCAGACGGCTACCAAATTAGAGCAGCTTCAATTGGAATGTCTAAGACATCCACAGTACTTCTCGGACCTTGCTCCAACAGATTACCATTTTTTCGAAATTTGGATAACTTCTTGCAAGGAAAAAAATTCCAAAACAAAAAGTCCAAAGCGCCTTCAAAGATTTTATTGATTCCTGTCCGTATGGTTTTTTTAGTAAAATAATCAATGAGATGGCAAAAGTGCATAGATAGCATTATTTTTTATACTTTGATTAAATAACTATATTATGTTTAAAAAAAAACGACTTTATGTTCCTCCTTTACAAAACGCCAATTTCATATGTACAGGTAGCGGCACGAAACTCTAGCGCTGACCGTTATTGCGCAGAAGTCAAAAATTAGGTCTCTCAGGGGGGCTAGAGGGACGAAGGGTGCTCGTGCGTAGCGCCGATTGGCTAGCCAGTCGTACTCCGTCCCCCGCCGTGATGCGACGCTCCGCGGTCTTCTGACTGTACAGTCGCGTTCTAAAATCTATTGTTATTGCCGTTCATTGTTATTGTTTTTGTTAAGTTTGAATTCGATTGTTATTGTTGGTTTTTATTATTAAATTTGTTTGTGACTTTAAACAGTGAACATGCCTAGAAGAAATACTGTTTTGAAAAGACAGGCATGAAAAATGGTGTATGACGTGCATTGTTTTGTTAAAAAAGAAACCAATGAATTGATTGGTTCTTTAAAGCAAATAAAAAGTGAGATTGACGAAGCAACGAGTATTTTGCTCAGTCATTCGAATGACAGTACGATAAGACAAACTTCAGACGTTATTAAGACGGGGAACATGAAAATAAATGATATAATCAGTTGTTTGGGTAAAACCCAAAAGCAAAAGGCTAAATAATGGCTTCCCACAATCGGCAAGCTAAAACAAAAGCTAGAAGAAGACATAAACTTCAAAGGCTCAGAACGAAGTCTTCGAAGAATAATCAAGAGTTTGGGGTTTCGATGGAAAAAAACTGAAAACAATCGAAAAGTGCTGATTGAGACTTCAAATATACGTTTGCAACGTATTGAATATTTACAAAAAATTAAGAAATATCGCCAAGAGGGACGGCCTATTATCTATACGGACGAATCGTACGTAGATTTATCGCACTCTACGCCAAAAACCTGGACTGGTAGTACAAAGGGCCTAACACCCATTTCAAAAGGACAGCGAGTTGTAATTGTCCACACAGGGTCTGAGACTGGGTTTATACCAAATGCGTTACTGACTTTTAAAGCGGGTACCAAATCAGGCGACTACCACGATAGCATGAATTTTGAGAATTATGAAAAATGGCTCAGAACTCAATTGATGCCCAATTTACCAACTAATTCCGTCGTGGTAGTCGACAACGCGTCCTATCACAATAAACAGTGGGATCGCGCACCAAGCTCAAATTCCAAGAAAGCTGACATGCAGGCATGGCTGACCGAAAAAGGCATACATTACGATGAAACGCTACTGAAACCTCAGTTATACAATTTGATCACGGCAAACAAGGAAAGATTCAAAACATTTTCGATTGACCGAATCCTAGCCGAACAAGGCCATGAAGTTCTGATATTACCACCATACCACCCAGATCTCAATCCAATCGAGATGACATGGTCTGATATAAAACAATATGTAGCCAGCAAAAATGTGAAATGGAATGTTACTAAATGTATAGACCTAATTCAAGAAAAAGTTTTACTGATGGGTGCATGGGATTGGCAACAGTTATGCAAAAAAGTGAAGGATATAGAAGAGGAATATGCAAAGAGTGACCATGTCGTGGATATGGTAACAGAAGAGTTCATTATTCGCGTTGACGCAGATAGCTCAGAGGATGACCTTGGAGATTCTGATGATGATGACGCTGCTAGTGACGATGACCGGAGCAGCCCTGAGTCCGGGCCTTCAAGGAGCAAAAGGCTCTGTCGAGACAGCTCGATTGTGACACACGATGATTTAATAATGGAAGGCGTGACACCATTATCTAATTCAGACTAAAGATGGGCGGCATAAACAAATGTGTATAAATTTTATTGTCTTGTTCAGAAAACTTGTTTTATTAATTATTATATTAAATAAAAATTGTCAAATTCGATTATATATATTTTTCTACTCCCCATAAACTCGGTAGTGTACAAAGAGTACATTTAAATATGTTCTTAAAATTATTTTATTAAAGTTATAATTGTATTGCGTGCGCGACTGTACCCATGCGCAGCTATCCTCTCTACATGTCGCTCAGCGCTAAACTTACGTGCCGCTACTTTTAATGACCTAAATTTCAACTTTTTTGTGACTTCGAAAAGCATATAATTACAAAACTACTTATAAAATCCCAATTCTATTTACTTTTATCAAATTGTAATACCTAATTATTTCTTGATATTCATTTTAAAAAAACTAAATTTTTACATGTTGTCAAATACCCAATTCCTTCCACAATAATAACGGAAAAATATAGACATTTAGTAAAGATAGGAACTATTTAATATTTATACTTTGTATGTAAAACCCCGCGGTTTCTTAGTATTACAACGTCACAGTGTTGTCGTAGCCTTAAACGATTTTCAATTATGCAAGAAAATACAAAAGAATAATAGGAGCGCCTCGTGTGTAAAGCCGTCAGTCTGAATTCGATGTACACTGAGCGAAACGCGAAAAATGAGGTCCGATTACTTCGAACACCTTTTCCCTGAAAGAGACATCTATAAGAGTCAATGTAAGTTTATATTTGTTCATAAATAATTTAAAGCTTAAATAGATAAATGAATAAATATAGAAACATTAAAGCTTACTAAGTTTTACTCTTAAGTTATTTTCTGGAATAAATTTAGGGATTAAAATTTATTATAAATAAATAATAATAAGAAAAGTTTTTGCTAAGTTCCATTTATATATTTTTATCAGGATGCATTGCATGTTTTCATATTCAAAAATACTTAATTCAAAAAGCTCTTCTTCAAACAGTAAATAAAAACTGATTTACAAAAAATTTTACAAAAATAACAGTAGACCCTCTATTTAATCGAAATTTTAGTCGACATGAGTGTCGACTAAAATTTCGACGTTCGAAGGGTCTACTGTTATTTTTGTAGAAAATTCAAGAATTTTATTATTTTATGAAAAAATTTATTATCAAAAACTGTAGTCATCTCTAAAAGTTTCGCAAAATATTTTACTGTAGCCACTAAAATATTTTTAATAACGCTAATATTAAAACACTCGTAATCTAAAACATTATGATAAAACTAATTGGAAAACTAATAAAGCCATAGCTACTAAAATATATCATAAAAATGGCACCTGAAGGTTTTAACGTAGTTAAAGATGACCTCTGTGGTAAGAGGTTAAGCGTGTCGGTGCTCAAGCTGGAGATCGCAGGTGCGAATCCCGCCAAAGGAACACGCGTTCTGTTTCGGGCTATATATTGTGTAGTATTTATTAAAGTATCCGTCCATAGATATTATAGATAATATTATTTATTTAAACAACCTCCGTGGTCTAGTGGTTAGAGCTTGGCTCTCGACTCGGAGATCGTGGGTTCGATTCCGTCATTGGAACAACAAAAATGTTGGTTCCAAGTTTGGTAAGGACAATGCAGGCTGATCACCTGATTGTATGACAAGAAAGATTATGCACGCGTCGGATGGGCATGTAAAAAGTCAGACCTGCGCCTGATCTCTCTCCAGTCGTGTCGGTTATTCGTCCCACTGGGTTATGATAGTAAAAGAATAGAGAGTGCTCTTGTGTACTGCGCACACACTTGGCCACTTCGTAACTGGCCTGGTTTCAATGAAACCGAAATCGGTGTGAGGGAGTTATATTTTTTAGTTATAATGTAAAAAAAATATAAATGAGTATTTACAGCTGTAAGGATGTTAATACTAATAAGTATTTAAACGGTATTTCTCCAGAATTTTCCATATCTGGGTATATCTATATAACCACCAACCAATAAATAAAACTGGCAATAAAACTATTAAAAAATATATGGTTTAGCCATAAGCCTAAATATGAAAAATTATATTTTTTTATATAATTGCGCTCTAGTTATAAAGTTAAAATTATTAAAGTCAGTTCTCCTGAGTCACCTGGGACGTCCGATAACTATTCCTTCCCATGAATAAATCATCATGCTATACTTTTAATTAATTAACTTATTCAAGATATATATAAGCTAGCACTCAGATAAGCCTTCCTTGCCCACCCCCATGGGTTTACCCCGCGTTCTGCCGCGGGGGGTCTTCCCCCAAAACATAGAGACTCATGCGACCAGTACTAGTACTGGGCGCGTCTTCCCACCTCAATTAGAGGGGCTTAGCCCCTGGTTTTGATTAGGTCCGCCGTAAGGCCCTTTTCAGGGGCCCGGCGTCGAGCCGAGAAGAGTCTCCTTCTCTAACTAGCCTTCCTTATCTAACTTACACACTACTTCCGCACAAAATTAAAAAGTAGGTAAATCGAAATAGTCCGAATATTAGTTTCTTACCTTGGTAAGATCGTGTGAACATTGAAACGAATACAAATTTTTAATTTAAACGATCTTAATCAAATTATTTACGCAAACGCGAACTTTGCAATTTTTTTTTAAATAACTCATTAAATACTTTTAACTTTCAAATAGTACACTTAATTATACCTTCAGCATTTAACAATTATAATAAAAAAATACATAAATTCATTTAATATTTATAAAATAAAATATACACACAATAGCAACAAAATTATAATACGGAGAAAATAATAATAATTAATGTGTTAAGCTCCTAAATCGTAGGACTCGCATAACATGTATGTCATACGTTAAAAGTTGGAAATAAATAACAAATTATTAAAATAAAAATAATTAAGGTGCCTTATAAAGAACGATAAGAATTGTAATCCAGTAATAATTATTATCTATGTTACTGAGTGATCAATTGATGTAGAATAATAATAAATATAATAATTATTATCTATGTTACTGAGTGATTAATTGATGTAGAATAATAATAAATATAATAATTATTATCTATGTTACTGAGTGATCAATTGATGTAGAATAATAATAAATATAATAATTATTATCTATGTTACTGAGTGATTAATTGATGTAGAATAATAATAAATATAATAATTATTATCTATGTTACTGAGTGATCAATTGATGTAGAATAATAATAAATATAATAATTATTATCTATGTTACTGAGTGATCAATTGATGTAGAATAATAATAAATATAATAATTATTATCTATGTTACTGAGTGATCAATTGATGTAGAATAATAATAAATATAATAATTATTATCTATGTTACTGAGTGATCAATTGATGTAGAATAATAATAAATATAATAATTATTATCTATGTTACTGAGTGATCAATTGATGTAGAATAATAATAAATATAATAATTATTATCTATGTTACTGAGTGATCAATTGATGTAGAATAATAATAAATATAATAATTATTATCTATGTTACTGAGTGATCAATTGATGTAGAGTAATAATAAATATAATAATTATTATCTATGTTACTGAGTGATCAATTGATGTAGAATAATAATAAATATAATAATTATTATCTATGTTACTGAGTGATCAATTGATGTAGAATAATAATAAATATAATAATTATTATCTATGTTACTGAGTGATCAATTGATGTAGAATAATAATAAATATAATAATTATTATCTATGTTACTGAGTGATCAATTGATGTAGAATAATAATAAATATAATAATTATTATATATGTTACTGAGTGATCAATTGATGTAGAATAATAATAAATATAATAATTATTATCTATGTTACTGAGTGATCAATTGATGTAGAATAATAATAAATATAATCATATATGCCAGGAACACCCATTCTACATTCCAAACCTTTGAATTCGTAAACTTAACGTTGAAGCATTATAATAAACAGGTTTCCTGGTATGTATTGCAATACACAATATATCTTTTAAAGTTAGTACTTAAATAATTAAATACACAAAGTAATAAAACAATCTTGAAACTCATGTAGAAACCGCTCTTTTATTTACATGAGCAAGTCCTCATTGATAAAATTATACCTGCATGAAAATTGGTAATAATAGCAAATGAGTAATGAAAATAATAAAATCTAATATTATGTCATGTATAATTAGTACACATCTAATAATGAATAAAAAATTACTTTTAATTACATAAGTAAGTACTTACAATATTTAAAATATGTACATAAAATAAATAATATTATTTCATTAAAAAAAATATTTAATATTATGTTGTGTGTAACAACGGCCTCGAACAGAAATATTTTACAATGCCGGTGTAAAATACAGAGCCCCGAGCTCAGGTTCGGCTGGCTGTTCCCCGATACTCGCTAATATGCATTCTAGACATACCTGCACCTCGTTGTGTTCTAACTCAACTCTGCTCTACCTTTACTGTCCAAGGAGACATCCTCGCGCTATGCGAATTACATACAGCCTCTTGCAACTAGCGCGGATTCGGACTAATTATTATTACCCCTTGGCCATTTGGAAGCAGTTATAAAACAATCCTGAATACAATGAGTTTTCATTTAAAACTTTAAATTTAAATTAATCAATAGTAATAAATACAGACTTACTCTGACACCAAATTCAATATCTACAATCAATTTGAAATGTACACAAGTGTTAAGAATAATAATAATCTATGTTCAATTTATTAGGTCATTACGTATGAAATTGGCGTTTTGTAAAGGAGGAACATAAAGTCGATTTTTTTAAACATAATATATTTATTTAATCAAAGTATCTATTCACCATTTACCATACCACACACATACCATTGCTATCTATGCACTTTTTCCATCTCATAGGCAGTTCATTGATTCCTTTACTAAAAAAACCATTCGGACAGGAATCAATAAAATCTTTGAAGGCGCTTTGGACTGCCCCATCGGAGTTGAATTTTTTCCTTTGCAAGAAGTTATCCAAATTTCGAAAAAAAAAATTAATCTCTTGTAGCAAGGTCCGGGGAGTACAGTGGATGTATTAGACATTCCAATTAAACTCTCCTCCTAATTTGGTAGCCGTCTGTTGTGCAGTGTGTGGTCTAGCGTTGTCCTGAAGCAGCAGTGGCCTAAAGCGAACCTCGGTTGTTTAGCAGCTAGCTTTTCCATCATGATTTGCAGTTGCTGGCAATAGATATCTGCCGTAATCGTCTGGCCAGATTTAAGAAAGCTGTATTGATCGACACCAGCAGCTGTAGTCCACCAAACGCTCACAAGTAACTTTCTTTGAGTCAATTTCGCTTGGGGCAGGCTTTGGCTGGTTATCCAGGGTTCAGTCATTGCGATGAGCGTTTCCGATTATCGTACAGGATCCACTTTTCATTCATTCATTCTTTCTTCTCTTGTTCTCTTTCTTTCGTTACTGAACACGCGTGTACTTAAGTTTTCGTGTAAAATAAAGGTTAAATGTTTGTATGACAGATATTTAAAATTTAATATCCGAGGTAATATATAGAAATTATTGAGAACATTTTATAGTTTTCTGAAATTCGTCCCCTAAAAGCGAGAAATGGTGGTCCAAAGTTTCTATAGTGAAATATCAACAACTGGCGTTGAATTTTGGCACGCACATAGGTAGCTGTTATTATGATATAGAAATCCGTTAAAATGGATTTTTCGAAATACATACCCCATGGGGATCCACGCAGACCGAGTCGCGCGCAAAAGATAGTAGACGTATAAAACTTGTTCTATGTTGAATTACATAAAATTCATAGTAATAAAGCAATATCTCTCCTTGCATAATTTTCTACACTAATATTATAACTATTTGCTTACTTCTAATCATTTACGCCCAAATTCCCTAACATATATCTATAAGGACTCAGGAATTCTGTTCAGTACTTTTGTATCCAGGTCAATACCTTGGTGCAAAATCTTACTTTTTGGTAGCATATGCCTGGGTTACTTCAGAAAAAGTCGAAATCACTATATGTGTCCATATAAATTTCGAGGAGTGCCCTCGATTCCTCATGGATCCCATCATCAGGATTTGACATAAGTTATCGCTAAGTGACTTGTCGCTTGCCATGCCTTATGTCAAATCCCATGCATTTTGTTCTAGAACTTCGCCGTCGAATTTATCGAATACGTCATCTTAACTAAAGGCCCAGGATCTTAATACTCGTAATAGGTCTTTTCCTATGAAATTGCCGTTCTGCAGTACTGGCCATTTCAAATCAAAATAATTTTTGTTTGGCTAAGAATTCTAATTTCAAATTAATTTTATTTTAAAAACATGGAATTCTTTTTTCAAAAGTAGTCATTTGTTTATTGATTAATGTTACATTTTTATCGCATTTCAATCTTTTTCGTCATCATGGATACGTTAAAAATTCGAGTTATTATGGAATATGAGTACCGTCGTGGCAGCAACGCTCCACAAGCGGCACGCAACATCTACGACGTTTACGGAGCTAACACTACAAACCAACGCACCACCTATTATTGGTTTGCTCGCTTCCGTTCTGGAAATATCAACCTGAAAAATGAAAGCTCGCGGTCGCGGTCGCGGCGCGATTAGTACAAATAAAAAATACATGAAAAAAATTCGTTTAAATTTTTTCATACAAAACGGCAATTTCATAGGTAAAGACCTAATATAATTGACACTGTTCAATTCGGCAGGTAGAAGCAAGGCCTAGTTGGTTTTTACAGTGCCATTGAATGCAGGTTAGATGTAGGAATATCCGTTGTCCGTAAGGGTCGTCAGCTATATATGAAGAAGTGTCTGCCAAAGCCTCTTGCAGTGCTCTACCTCCACAGAAAGTTAGTGAAGTAGATTTATATAATATTAAATTCTCACAATAATTAGAGGTAAATAATTCGATGACTAATAATAACGTAAAACATACGGCATGATCAATTGATCACGTACTTGGGCGTTGGCCATCGGCAGTGAGCGTAGAGTATGTGTTAAAATTGTAAATATCATTGTCTGCCGTAAATAGATCAGTAATGACTTCTTGTGAGTTGTATTTCATTAGTCAAGAGCAGTGGCGGGTTTGACCTACGCCATGTCGTCAGTTACAGGTTAGGTTTTTAATCACGCAATCGAAAAATACGTTAGTGGTTTTGTGATGAAATTTTTGTGGTTTTTTGTGACAATTAATGTTAATTAATGATACCTTTCTCGAAAATTACGTGTCTGTATAACTTTTGTACGCGTCACGACTAGACATGAACTCTAATAAGCATTTGGACTGGGATCTAAACAAAAGT
The DNA here is from genome assembly GCA_963565745.1 of Phengaris arion. Classification (NCBI taxonomy): domain Eukaryota; kingdom Metazoa; phylum Arthropoda; class Insecta; order Lepidoptera; family Lycaenidae; genus Phengaris; species Phengaris arion. The sequence goes on along the minus strand of OY751439.1, from coordinate 3,714,979 downwards.
TACCGTAAGTACCTTTTCTTTAAGATTCCAGTACCTAGGATGTATACATAACGTGATAAATATTATAAAGTTATTAACAAAATTTATCCATGAAGCGATGTTACCAATTTTTTTCCTTTTTTTTTAAATTTTATTCAGTAATTGATTATTTTTGATCGTAAATGTTGCTAACCAATTGATCGCTCAATATTTGGGGGTTTGTTCAGTTTTGGGGGTTCCGTGGTAACTACAGACAGAGCGAAACTATAATGGTTCCGTCCGTCCCGCATCCGTATGTCCTCCCTTGATAACTTGGGTAATCCTCACAAACTTTCATATTTATAATATTTGTAATATTATAAATGTGAAAGTTTGTGAGGATGGATGGATATATGGATGGATGTTTGTTCCTCTTTCACGCAAAAACTACTGAACAGATTTTGATGAAGTTTGGTGTGGTAAACTAATATAGTTTTAACATAATGCTTTGGATTAAAACATAGGAAAAATTTCATTCCGAAAAAGTAGTGTTCCCATGGGATACTGTGTTTACGCGGGCGGAGCCACGGGCAACAGCTAGTTATGAATATAAATTGACGAAATTTTGTATAGTTTATTGTCTTTATTTTTGGTATCATGTCTTTATTTTTTGGGAGAGGCTAAAATATAAAATGTGAATGGCGGGTGATTTTTATTTTTTCATTTTACCCCATCGCGTCCACGCGATTACATTAGAAAAAAAGAATGGATTGTGTGGTTTTATGAAACCACGGTAAAAGTGAAACTTTTTTTCACATTATAGACATTTAACTAAAAAATTTCGGAATAATATTCCATTAAGGGTATAAAAATCACTTCATCAATCTTAATTTTATAGCACTGGCACAAATGAGTACTAGTCTATACACTACACGGTCAGCTGATGCGAACTATAGGCGCCGCCATATTGGCCTCGGTTGCTCTGACGAGCGCCTTTCACTTTATCCCTACTCCGCGGCCGACCGTCACGCGATATGCAACACACAGACGAAAAAGTTTGAGAAACAAAAAATATTGAGAAATTAATGATTAGGTCTTCTCAAATAAATGCGAGGATTCACACATGGCTTTTTTCTAATGTAAGCCGTTTTCGAGTAATTGACCTTCAAAGTGCTTTACAAGTTGCCTCCCACTCTAAAATTTAGAAACTATCGTCGTTTCAGCCTTGTGACGTCCACTGCTACAGGACATAAGCCTCCCCCATAAATTTCCAGTGCGATCGGTCGCTCGCGGCGTCTGTCCACCGGCTCGCTGCGACTTTTCTCATGTCGTCTGTCCTGACCTGGTCGGTCGTCCTACATTTCGAAGCCCAGTTCGTGATTTCCAGTCGCGACTGGAAATCCTTGCCAATCCAGGGCCTTTAGTGGTTTCCAGTCGCAATAATTGACATTGATCCCAAGTCCTTGCCAGTCCAGGGCCTTTAGTCAAGATGCATTCGATAATTTCGACGGCAAAGTTCGAAATCAGAAATGTATGGGATTTGACATAAGTCATTGCTATGTGACCTGTCGCTTGCGATGCCTTATGTCAAATCCCATATAAATATATTTATATATATTTTAAATATATGGCATCGGCTTATAACCATTTGCCAGTGTCAAGTAAAAAAGGCTGGAAACTAGAACTAGAACTTTTGTTTCAATTTTCAACACCCTATTCCTAAATCGTCTATCTATAATCGTCAAAAGTCTAAAGCCTAGTCAAAGTCAAAATAAATTGTCAGTGCAGTCAATGAGTCATGTCAGTGGATTCAGTAAAGTGGTAGAAGCTTTACTGAGAGTTCCTAGGGAGTTTTGGAGGGAATCATAAATAGCACGTTTTTATAAGTTGTACCACTTGCCCACACTTGTGCACGTTAACAAATATTTAATGGTTAATATTCTACCAATATTACACATTAAGAACCGAAATAACACAAATTTATGCAGAAATACAAAATCCACAACGTCCCCATTGAATTCCCCGGCAAAACTGAATTGAATTCTCCATTGAATTCTCCCCAAACCCGGAAATAATCGAATGCATCTTGACTAAAGGCTCTGGAGTTTGAACGCATCCGTCTATACAGCGCATCCTCCAATGCAGCGGAAAACGGTTGGGGAAAGATGACGTTTCCCTGTCTGACATCGCGCTGCAATGGGATGGCCTTTGTTCTATGCTCTCGTACTCGGACTGACATGGTGACTTATGCCGTTGTAATATAGGTGTAATTACACTTACATTAAACCTTATTTTATTTTTGATTACCGTAGATAATAATTATTGTTCCGTAGTAAAATACCCAATGTTCTTTTACTGATAACAAAATTAGAATAACAAATATTTTTATATTAAAAAAAAAATATTTAAACGTTTTATACCTTTCTGATACCACAGACAAAATATAACGTTTAATATATCATAAATGTCTATCAGCTTGTCTATCAGCGTAATGAACTGAACTACCTAACCTTAATTGTTTTATTAAAATTTATTACATAAGAAACAAAAAACTATTCATTGTTGGTTTTATCGGTTTTGATATTTTTTACTCATTGCAATTTTTATTTCACAATATATTTATCTGCTATAATGAAACCATATAATTATCCATTATTTACAATTCAAACAAATATTTTAGTTATTTTTGAAGGTAAAGTTTGCGAATTGTAATATTATTTAGTTTGCTAGATACTGAATATTAAAACTAAATTCACAAAATCTATCTATGAGAGTAAAAGTGAGCCGAAGTGGCCAAGTCTTACAGTTATTGACGTGATAACGTCTCATAAATCAATAAACGCCGGCTGCACGCACGTAAAATTGTCACGTGCCGCCTGAGCCGAGCGTGCAAGCGAGAGCGCCGAACAAGCGATAGAGAGGCACGATCGGCCTAAGTGTTCGGCTTGTGATGACGTTATCACGTGAAATTATCGTCCGTAAACCGACTTAGCAGTCGATCATTTCTTTCTAATTTTGTTTCTGTCTAATATCTTAGCTATCCAGACTTCTAAATGTGCCAAAATCGATGAGACTACTGAAGTTTAACGGGAAATTTACACCGAAACGAAACGATGCGTAATAATTATTTAAATCGGACCAAAAATGACGAAGATACAGCAATTTTAGTGTATTAGTTCCAAAAACGCGCCCGAGAATGAAGCAAGTCGCTGTTACGTCATCAGTCGTCGTCACCTCCCCTCTAAACATAGCTAAAATATTTAACGTAAACAAAAAAAATGCAAGCGAGGCAAAAGGGTCAAGAATCGGAAAATGAATACTTAAGCAATACCTAGTATGAGTACAATCAAGCCGTTGTCGCACGGATCCCGACAGATGACGTCATCGTAACCAATTCAGCGGAAGCGCGCATTTCAAACTAGCCGTTCAGAAGAACTTTAATGAATCCACCATTTCTTGACTGATTTTAATAATTATCCTCAATAATAATAATAATATCTATGGACGCTTCCACACCACGTCAATCTGGTACTGTACTAAGTATCCGAAGAACTTGTATCACAAGCACCGGACAACGGAAATATACTTAGGTAATACTTTTATACGATACACGTTACACATAATTAAGATTTTTATTATACTACACATAATATAATATATTTAATACACATTCGAAATCCTGGAACACTGAAAAACTTTTTGTCCCTTAGCTTCAGCGGGATTCGAACCCGCGACCTCCGACTTAAGCGCCGACGCACTGAGCCACATAGGTCGTCTGTGGCTTTATGTGATATCTTTCATATCTTCTTATTCTTTCTATTTTTTATTCTTAATCATACTAGGTAATTTATGTTATCACTCTATTAAGGCAGTAGGAAATTAAGTACGTACTAAGTATTACTCGAAAAACCTTTGGTATGGAAGATGGAACGTATACTCTGGGGATAGTTTGTTATATTTAACAATGAATTAAAATTGAATTAAAAATAATTGTTGCTCCATAATTGTTATATAATATTGATTAATTATATTATTGCTATCACTTAACAAGTTTGACCACAAAACAATTTGTTAAAGAACTTCAAGAGGTCTTGGTATGTACACGGGTGCTATTACATCGGTGGTACTACATGGGTAGAACACTTAATATTAGTTTTATTATTATGTAATACAATTATCAATAATAATCGCCAAAATAGAAAACTGAATCTTTTGGATTAGCTGATAGTTAAAAATAATACTGTTCTCCGTCCCTTGTTTAAAATGGTGCGAAAATAATAATAAAACTAATAATAAATCTTTCAAATTTTATTATATTTCGTCATTGTATGTTACTTTCAGAGAATGGTTGTGTAATATTGACAAGAAACTATTTTCTAAATTGGAATGAACTGGGGTAAAAGTCGGAGAGTCGCCTTGATATGATACTTACCTCGGTTTCGAATTCGCAATGTTAGAGATGCTTATGTGTTAGAGCTTGTTTATGATATATACTCATATTATAATTATATAGATATATAATATGAGTTGAATAAAATGTATGAAACACCTAAAGTGACCTTTTAGACCCCCTGTGTTTTCTTCTAGATTCTGCATCTGCAATCGCTATACTATATATATATAATACTGCGAGTGCTTACGTCTTCCTCATCGGAACTCATGATCTTGTCTACACAAAATGTTTTGTTTCAATCAAAAACATTTTCTATAGCTGGGGACAGAAAACATAAAACATAAACATTTGTTTTCATACACAAGCTGTGTATGAAAACAAATGTTTATGTTTCATGTTTTTTGTGTAATGTTTCGAAAAAACTTGAGCAGGAGACGCGCCTTAAGAGATTAAGTCACTCTGTTTCTCATTGTCTATTGATGAAAAGTTTGTTGTTCTTTATAAATAGAAAAGAAATATCCGTGTCAAGAAGTACAGTCGTTTAGCGCAATTTTACTAACACAAGAGTTTTTTAAAAAGTCAACTGTCCGGCTTTTCCCCTTGGCCTATTGACCTGCAACGGTAATTATTTAGTCTGTTTTTCCTTTTATTAACTTTTGACCTGCTAAATACTATGATTATTGGATAATAATATGAAACTGATCCTGCCCTTTACACTTGCAATGCATTTCCTTAAATTGACAACAATTGTGTGAAACTTTGTACATAACAACAAATACAGCAATTTTAAATTTCCAAGTGGCAACTTAACCCTCTTATCAAATAATGTATCGCCTTTATATTACTATTTAATCAGCCTCTGTGGTCGAGTGGTTAGGAGCTCGGCTCTCGACTCGAAGAAGGCCCGCATTGGAAGAACAAAAAATGTTGCTTTCAAGTTTGGTTAGGTAAATGCAGACTGATCACCTGATTGTCTCAAGTCTGACAAGAAAGATGATCCATGCGTCGGATGGGCATAAAAAGTCGGACCTGCGCCGGATCTCTCGCCAATAGTATCGGTTATCCATCGCACTGGGTTATGAGTATAAAGGACGAGAGAGTGCTCTCTTGTGTACTGCGCACACACTTGGGCGCTATAATCCTATTATACTCTATATTACTCACACACTTGGGCACTATATATGCTACACTATATACCAGGTTTCAATTAAAGCAGCCGCTGTCATCGAAATCGGTGTGGGGGAGTTATATTATTTAAAGTATTTTACTTAATTTTACTTAGTTATGAATATGTATTTTGCTATAGATAATTGGTAATCGTTGCGTTTAATTTGTTAAATTCATTCAAGATATAACTAAAACAAACAATATATGAATAAAACATCGCAAGAGAGTAATTCAGAAGGAAATTTATTGAAGAATAAAGAAGAAGAAATTAAAAACAAAAACATTTATTTTTTAATATAACATTTTGTTGCAGATGAAGAAACCGACGAGCTACCGCTGATGTCCACACCAGGGCCGGTGCTGATAATCCTGGCGGTCTACCTGCTGTTCGTGCTGAAGATGGGGCCAGCGCTCATGATGAAAAGGGAGCCCTTTAAACTGACAGGAGTTCTGTTGCTCTACAATTGCGTACAAGTCGCGCTCTCTATGTATATGGTGCAGAAGGTAGGTGAAATTTTTTGTATCGAATTAAAAGTAAACAACAGAGAAGCAACTACTTTTCATCCCTTGATTATTGTGCCGGTTGAGTAATGTAACGCAGCAGTCGACGCGCGTTTGTTGGTTTGCTGTACCCAATTCATGAGGTACCCACCTTTCAAGGTTTTTCACCTTCCCAATTCGCTTCAAGTGGATTAAAACAGTTTTATCACTAACACCGCAGCCTGTAGCGGACAACTCGGACGTGGTTTGCGATGGATCCGCTTCCACAATAGCCTTAAATTCTTCATTATCAACTTTGGTCTCCGGCAGTCCACGGGGCTGCTGTCTGCAGGTCGAAATTTCCAGAACAAAAATTTTGGAACCAAAACCGCTTTGTGTTTTCTTTTGCAACACCGCTGCTATACACATCATTAATCGTTCGAGCCGTTTCTGCAGCACTGGTGCTGCGGTGGAACTCGTACTCGAAAGTAATACGATATTTGAAGTTTTCTATTTTGTAAACAGAGTGATGCAAAGAAAAAACAAAAGAGGAAAAAACAAATGAATTACGGATTTCGAAACACAAATAGCGGTATAAATTTAAATTCGAATTTCTAACCAAAGAAGATATATTTAAGATCAAAGTGGCGTGTACGACAAAACGCCATTTTCATATGGAAGGACCTAATATAATAGATAAATTATATCTTTGTAAAGGAAGTCAAACTGAATAATTAAAAATATTATTCAGTTTGACTTTCTCTACTTGACAACAGGGCCCTAACTTGTAACCATACACTTGTCCCTATAAAGGAGACTGCGCACGCTGGTGAGTGCGCCGTCTCCGTGATTTTGTCAGAGTAATTTCGACTGTAACTCAACCATAATATTATGACCTGGATCCTAAAGCACTGAAAAGAACTCCACAGTCTTTAAAGATACACGTTTCGGAATTTCGACATAGTTAAAAGAACTGCAAGCATATGCCATTATGTAATTTATAATAATCATCATCATCACCACCATCATCTTACATAGTCACTCATACATATATGTTATGTTTGTGCAGGTATTCACTTAAAAAAATAAGAGATTAAACTCACTTAAAAAAATTTAACTTAGGTTATGCTGACTGGTATAAAGAAAAACAAATATATGTACGTCAACATTTTTTTAATAATGAAAGTTAAATTAATACAGCCTTGCACACGTTTTCTTATAAACTAATGATAACAAAATCACAAAATATCTTACATAAATGAAAACTCGAAATAATATGTTGAAATATTTCAACATTTTATAGTAAATTCTCTTTCTAAATAACTATTAATCAGTCTTAAAGTGGTCATAATTTTATATTTAAACAAGACAAATTATTTAAACAACGTCATACGATGAGGTAAAAAATGGAATATTTTTTTATCCTAAAAGCTAGGTTGTGAGTCTGTAATAAACATCTTCTTTACACTTAGCATCATCTTTAGACTTAAACAAGGCGTATAAAATGTAGTTTAATAGTAAATCAACAAAAATATCAAGCATAGGAACTATATTAGATACCTACGAACTAAAAGATTATCTATTTATATTCATCATCTGAATTACAATTTAAACAACAGAATGATGCGGTATCCCCTTTGATACATCCGGCTTGGGCCCAGTCCTTACAAAAGATACATTGGATCCATACACGACCTGATGGATCTTTATTTTAGGAGGCCTCGCAGATGATACAAAAACAGTCATCCTCATCGTCAGAGCTATTGCTTTCATTTAATATTATTTTCTTTACTTTTTCGACTTTATTTATATTCCCTTATTCTAAATTTAGTGACAGATTATCAATATCAACATCATTATTAACAGGGTTTTTCAGAGACTAGTGATTAGTTTGCCAGATGTCAGACTTATAAAAGCGTTGATAATATTCATTGGGCTTAAAGCCAACGGAAGCGCTTCTTTAACAATTCCTGGGAGGTCATAAAATGACATTGTTTTTCCCGAGTTACTGGTCATCTAAGAAGTCTGTGCTCGTTTGTGTCTCTGTGATGCGAACAATGCGGCGGAAATGACGACAAAAGAATATTGTTATTCTTGGCTTTGTTGACCACTACCACATTAACATGTGAGGTATGGTTATCTAATAAGAGTAAAACATCCTCCTCTTTTAAGAACTTCACGTGATGAATAAAATGATCGGTCCGTTTTACAAACTCCTTTTGAATCTCCTGATTTGTTGCCAATGCCAATATCTCAGACGAGGGAAGATAAACATACAATGTATGGAGTTGCCAACAGCATTTGTTGCAACTGCAAGTGTAACCAGTACACCTCTTTCACCAGATGTCACAGCACCGACCTGATTTATCTCTCTTCCTCAACTCTTCCTGCAACAATTTTTTTCGGCTTTTAAACAATGGTGACACCTGTATAAATTATAAAATATACAGGTATCTAGTTAAAGTATAAAAGTATACAAATAATAGAACTGTAGGTATGTATACGAATAAAAAACAGAGTGATTAATATTAATATTTTATCAATGCTTAAAATCCGGGATGGTCGAAATCCGTATATTTCTAGCACCGACCTTTTTTTTCAAAAAAGATTTGGACATTTGTTCTGTTGAAGGAAGTAGCTCTACTTAAACTTGTGGCTTCAGGGCTTCGTATCGACAACCTCGGATTTCTCTTCATGAAGCCCGTAAACCAATCATTGCCCGCCATCTCATTAGTTTTCCAGGATTCAGGTACCTTCCCAATATTGTAAAACATAGCACACTAATATGCCAATTTTTTCACATCAGTGGGAAGCAACCCCAAAATATATATTTGCACACTTTAATAAATACTCTGTTATTATTGATACTTGTTCAGAATTGAAGACTCACCGGGCTTTTTTGGTACCCATTTCGTATGTGTACACGTTTTCTTCTTTTTTACAAAATTATAAAGAGCAACATAACAGAGGTCAAATTATTTTGATACATCCTTGTAATTTCTTTCCTTCTCAATAATCTCTAGCGCAGCTAGCTCGTTAATCTCTGTTGATATGGTACCACGCGTAGTTTTTCGTTTATAAGTTCTCATGCTGTCATAAAAAAGTTTAAAATAAAATATTGTAATAAAATATTGATCAATATTTATGTCAAATATGAAACGTAAAATTGTTATGTATAAAATATGCTACTAAGAAAACAAAAAATGTAATCATTACACTTTATAATTCTTGCGCTAATCAAAAAATCGTGAACTGTAAAATGATCATTACCTGCTTAAAAATATCGACGGGAACACAACTCACTCAAATGATGCGCGGAATGCAACTGACCGGTACTGTGCCATGCGGCGCGATCTAATTGACATATTAAGACACGCAGTGGACATGTAGTAGGTATAGTTCTAGAGAAATTGGCTTGTTAATACTTACCTTAGTTAATTGTAGCCCTGCTCTCCCTTAATACAATAACATTTTTTTTGAGTAACTAGTACACGTAAAGTGGTGGGATTAATTTTTTTTCTCGCGTCTTCCCCATAGTACTAGTACATAGCAGTGGCGAAGGGTGGTTTTACTTCAGACTTCAGAGGGAAGCCCTAGTCCCTAGACATGAGTTGTGCAAGTTTTTTTGAAAGGAAATCCAGCACCATATTATGAATGATGGTCAAGGTCGTTACATGCGTGTAGTGTGGTGTCGTGTCCGAGAGAAATTGTAAATACTTAGGTAACCTACAATTAGGTATATTTCAAAGTACAAAATAGGTACTTAATAATAAATCGTTTTTCTATGTATTAAATAACTATTGTAAGATAATCATAATATTAAAATACTTCCACAGTACTACCGCCTATTAAATAATAATGTATAATATTATGATCGTCTATTAATATGATAACTACAAATTACAATTGATAGTAGGTACGTATCCGTAACTTTCCGCTTACCGTAAAAGTCAATTTATTCAAAAGATTTATCACCAACAATAAACACAACACAATTGTCAAGTAGAGTCACATTCAGTAGTCACATATAAGTACATAAACACGTATTAGTTTAAACTTTAAGACGAATTATATTTATCATATCTCACTGCTGAATATAATTTTAAAAAGAATAGCTGAACAATAATTATTATTAATATAATAACATGATTTTACACCCAAGGACGCGCAGCTGAGGTACCATCGAGCTACATTTCAAAATTTCGTGCACGTGATATTACAACAAATCATATTAATAATATTATTCTTTAGTTGGCCAGCCGGCTATTAATCCGTAAGAAGGCGCGCTATGAGCGCTATTTTGCTCATGAAAAAATTTGTTGCAGTTTATTTTGATTACTTAAGCTCGGGCACTATAAGCTTCACAGTACCTTCCTAATTATTCACCCCACTGCGTGCGCGTAGTGAGGTGTTCGTGCGCAGTGCATCGTGAAGTGCGGCATTTCGCTCATTGCGCGCCTACTTGTGTAAGTGTTTTTTTAGTAAATGAAAAATATTTTTATACTTATTCTAATTTTTCATACATAAATATTACCAAATTTATTGGATTTATTGTTTTAATATTTTGTTTGCTATTTTCAGCATACAAAGTCTAAAATGGATGATCGACAAACCTCTAAAATTTGTGCTTGGCTAGAAGAGCCCGATTCTGAAGAAGGGCAGTCAATAGATCCTGACGATACGGTCCAGAATCGAGTAGATAACGTAGAAAGCGACTGTTCAGTCACTTACAGCCCCCACGAAACCGACACTGAACAGTGTTCCGATGAAATAGAAAATAACAGTTTACACTAACTAAGAGTCCTACCTCTTAGTTCGTGTAAACTGTCATTTTCCATCCATATTGGAAAAGATAGGTGTACAAAGTGGCTTATGTATAAGCCTCCTCGTAATGTACGCACCAGGAGTTGTAATATCGTCAAACATTTACCAGGAGTCAAACAAAGAGCTAAAAGTGCTAAAACTCCTTTGGAGTGCATTTATTTGTTTTTAGATGACAAATGATAGATAAAATAGTCACTTACACGAATATAGTTGGTAAAACCACATATTGCGCGACGAATCTGTATGCAAAATGTGTCAACAGATCTCAAGTTCATAATGAAGCGATTTGTGCCTAACCTAATGTGGAAATCGAGCCATGGACAAATGGTTTTCGTGAACTATATTGTCCCAGGAGGAAAAATAGGTGCTCCAAAAAAGCATGCACTTTGTGCAGTAAATTACTCTACACCGAGCATGTGATGTTTATGTGCCGTATATGTTATGAGAGACGCATATCTAAGATATCATGGAAGAATAAAACGTTTCAATTTTTGTTGTAATTTTTTTTGGTCTATTTTCTAAATATTAGCCAAACATTGAGGCCAAAGTTTATAAGAAATTTAGTTTGTTTATAAGTTTTCATTTTTGTTATGTAATTGTATTAAAACATTCTATTTTATTAAAATAAGTCTTTTAATTTATTATAATGGCAAAAGTTGTAATATAATTCCTTTTTTTCCCCACGAAAAAGTAATTTGAAGGACGTGAGCATTTTGCTATACGTGCGTGTAACTTTTTGGGCGCGGCTTCTCACGGGTTAAAAACAAGTTTGAATTTCAACTTTATTATTAACAAAATAAGCCTCTTATGATCTCCCATAACTCCGAATATATCGGCATATATCTAAGTTTGAATTTCACTTTAATTTTTAACAAAATAAGGTTCCTATGATCTCCTATAACTCCGAATATATCGGCTTATAAAGAGATCTGTGATTCAAATAATATTCGTGTCAAAGTTACAACGTGCAGCGCATAGATGTCGCTTGAGTCGGTCTACATCGCGCTATCGCTTGTCCAACCTGACTTGTTTATGATATTATTGCTTTTTATAGACTAGTTTGAATCGTGACTTCTAGTGCGTTTAGTAGTTCTCACTTCTCCCTCTTTCGTCGACCCCGCCCACTAGTGCAGTGCCCAGTGAACTCCTGATAGCGATCGGCAATTCAAACTTTATTCATTAGAATAAAGTGTGGATTGGCGCCTTCCTGGGGAGTTGCCCTGCTCTTGGCCTCCCGTTGAGTCTCATCTCAACGTTGAGGTCGCGAGGAGTCAGTCAATATATTCACCCGAAAATCCCTGTGTACTAAATTTCATGAAAATTATTGAAGCCGTTTCCGAGATTCTGATTAAATATATTTACAAGATTTAATATAATTTAAAGTAAACCCTCCTATATGCCAACATTTCTTTGCTGTCGACTCTGGGTTTTTTTGATGGATTTTCGAACATGTCCTTTTGTTTCAGTATGTCAATGATTTCATGGAGAAAGGAATACTGCCGAAGAGATGTTACATGAACGACAATTATCACCGGAAAGAGGTAAAGTACCAAATTAAGGCTTACGCCTTAAAAAAAATTATTTTGTTGCTTACCATTCCTATGAATTCGTTTTTTACCAAAGGCATATCCAAAATAACTTGAGATATTCCGCTATTCATTTAATATTTTTTGGTTTCAGATACTGACAGGAATATGGATTTATTTCATGGCAAAAGTAACGGAACTATTGGATACAGTTTTCTTTGTTTTGCGGAAGAAATACAACCAGATCACATTCCTTCATCTGTACCATCACTCGTGTATGATGATCGGTACTTGGGCTATCATCAAGTACTGGCCAACACATACGGTTTTCTTCATCGGCATGCTAAACTCCCTCGTACACGTCTTCATGTATGCCTACTACGGGTTGGCGGCGTTAGGACCGAAAGTTACGAAGTATTTATTCTGGAAAAAATACATCACAAGGTTTCAAATGGTATGTAGCAATTTAAGTTATCTTTTTTATATAAAATTAGGGGGCGAAGGAGCAAACGGATCACCTGATGGAAAGCGATTACCGTCACCCATGGACACGCGCAACATTAGATGAGTTAGTTTAGCAAGTGCGTTGCCGGCCTTTTAGAAGGGAATACGCTTCCTTCTTGAAGGTTTTCAGATCGTAATTGTCCAGAAATACCGCTGGCGATAGTTAATTCCAGAGTTTACTGTGCGCGGCAGAAGGCTACGGGTAAAGCGCACGGTGGAGGACTGCCACTTATCAAGGTGATGAGGATGATAAATATTTTGTCGCTTGGAACGGTGGCGAAAAGTTGCAACAGGTCCGAATTCCGTGGAGCACTCCCCGTAATGTAACCGATAGAGGATGCAGTGCGATGTATCTCTACGTAGCTCTAAGGCGTCAAGCCTGTTTGAAACACTATGGGAGTCGACAATTCGAGCGGCCCTTCGTTGGATACGATCCAGATGGAGAAGCTGCCTTTAGTTTTAGCTAACTACTTTGGCGCCCCTGCCTAGAGATGAGAACAATATTCCATGTGAGGCCGAACACGCGCCTTATAGAGTTTTAGGCGTGGGACCGGACTGAAATACTGCTTCGACCTGTTTAGAACACCAAGCTTCTTGTATGCTAACTTAGCCTTACCCTACAGATGATATCGGAACTGCCTCCTCGCTCGATATGTTAACATAAAGTTAATTAACGTATTGTTGGATGAGACAGTTATAGGGGTGCTTTCACAAGTAGGTCTATCGCCTTAAGAGAATATTAAGAAACCAACGAAATCTCAATTTCAGAAACTATTTCGATTCGACTCTTAATGAAGTTTTGCCAAGAAATGTTGGGCGGCCGGTATATAAAGCATCACCCGTACTGTCATCTGCATAGCAATTAATACCATTGGTTTGTAACATATCATTGATATGTCGTATGAACAGGGTAGGCACTATAGCACAATAGCACACAGCCTTGTGGGACACCAGCATCAACCGACAGAGAATCAGAGCATTCACCGTCGACTACGACCCTGAAGCCTCTGTCTGCTAGGAAACTCGTGACAGTCATGACCCACTTGCATAATTTCTTGGGGAGCCCATAGGAAGGAAGCTTCGAAAGAAGCGCATTGTACCAAACCCGATCAAAGGCTTTCGCTATATCCAAACTTATAGCCAATGCCCTTCCCTCAGACTCGATTGCCTGTACCCAACGATGAGTCAGGTATGCCAATAGATCACCAGCCGAGCTACCTTTACGGAACCCGTACTGTTTGTCATTTAGCAACTGCTGAACGTCTAAATATCGAAGGAGATGGCTATTAATAATGGACTCCAATATCTTCGAGAAGAGGGAGGTTATAGTGATTAGTCTGTAGTTGGAAGGATTGGAGCGATCACCATTTTTAGGGATCGGGTGCACCAAAACTGTCTTCCAAGATGCCGGTACTACCATATACCATAATATATATAATATACCAGGACACACTTTTTGTGGCCGGGTACCGAATCATAATAATATTATAGTCCCAGCCTTAGTTGAGTTGAATAATGTCACGATAGCATTAAAGCCGCTACCGTGGCTCCTTGTGCTTGCTGCCATGAAGACCACTAAATGGCTCCTTTAGCCTTCTCCTCTGCTTATCATCTAAACAATTAGGTCCTTACATATGAAATTGGCGTTTTGTACTGGCCACTTTAATCTCAAATATATCTTCTTTGGTTAGGAATTACAATTTCAAATTTACACTGCTATTTACTCATGCATTTGTGTTTCGAAAACCGTAATTCATTTGTTTTTTTCTCTTTTGGTTTTTTATTTGCGTCACTCTGTTTACAAAATGGAAAACTTGAAATATCGTATTATTTTCGAGTATGAGTTCCACCGTGGCAGCAGTGCTGCAGAAACGGCTCGAAAGATTAATGATGTGTATGACAGCGGTGTCGCAAAAGAAAACACAGTGCGTTTTTGGTTCCAACGTTTTCGTTCTGGAAATTTCGACCTGCAGAACAAGCCCCGTAGACGGCCGGAGACCAAAGTTGATAATGAATAATTGAAGGCTATTGTGGAAGCGGATCCATCGCAAACCACGTAAGAATTAGCTGCAGGCTGCGGTGTTAGTGATAAAACTGTTATAATCCACTTGTAAGGTGAAATGTGGTGATAAAGCTTGAAAGGTATAAAGTTTGATTAGGACAACGCAGGTTGATCATCTGATTGTCTAACAAGAAAGGTGATCCATGCGACGGATGGGCATGTAAAAAGTCGGACCTTGCCGGATCTCTTGCTAGTCGTGTCGGCCATCTATCCCACTGGGCTACGAGACTGAAAGAAGAGAGAGTACACTTGTGTACTCGGCACACACATGGGCACTATAAATAACTCCTACGTATCTGGCTTGGTTTCGATGAAACCGGCCACCGTTACCGAAACCGGTGTGGGGAGCTATTGTATACCCCTAATTTAACTAAAGACCCCTAATTTAATATTTAAGGCTTATGCATATGCATGTTTCAATTCATAAAGATAAACTATGTACATTCTAATGACGAAAACATATTTGATCACATTAAGATTTGATTTAACCCAGAAATACTAAAAGCAATGTAAATTGTTTTATTTTGTTTTCAGATACAATTCGTTAGTGTGATAATACACTACATAGCAGCAGTGAGATCATCAGACTGCCCGCCGACAAGGAACATCATCATATTCATCATTTGCAACACTGCCTTTTTCCTTTTACTGTTCTATAACTTCTACAGACAGAGTTACAGGACGGTAGACAAATGCAAACAAGTGAATGGAGGTCACAAAATTGTCGGAGCGAATAAAATCAAGGAAGATTGTAAATCTAAATAACGAATGGCGAACTCTGTATGTTGTTAGTAGTTTAATTTAATAGGAGTTTTCTTTACACTTTAGGAGTTGTATCTAATGTAACACTGGTCACCGGTCGCATGTGCTATCATGTTAAATGGATCATCTGGAATCGAGCGCTGCTTCGTTGGGTTTATAATTAAAATTTATTGAATTTTAAGGATACAGATATGCTAAATCATTTGACCATATAATGTGAATTGAAAAAATATATACCTAGTCAAGAATATTCGAGGTAGGTATACAACTTTGAACCTTATTGCTAAAATATAGTACTGTATAACCAAGTTCCGCAATGTCGTCCATTGAAAATAAACTGTTTTGTGGATTTATTTCCCTTTTTGTATTGTTGTATTGCATGGTTAAGTTATCTTTTGATCTACTTACAAAATCTCTTCTTAAATTGTGGACTTTGTATAATATAATATTAAGTAGTTAGGTTAGTTAAAAATAACCAATGTGATATAAATTTTAAAGAACATTGAGCCCTTTCATCTTTTCTTATTCTTTCATCATCACAAAAACACTTTGAAATCTGTAATGTTTAGAAATTATAATTATAGATACGTGTAATTTCCATTTAAGTATGATATATATTTCAGTATTTAAAAATAATCTTTTTTGCAGAAAATTATGTAGAAATTGTAAATACATAGCAGGTATTTTTGTTAGGTATTGAAAATTTTATAAATTTAAAAATATTATATTCTTTGTTATTATTGATTTGTGATGATAATATTAATATTACGATGAATGTGTTTTCAATAAAATAATTTAAAATTAAATTGTAAACATTTTTTTTCCTTTTTTAAAAGAATCAGTAACTACACCTAGTGATTTGTGCCCAAGAAAACTCATAAGGAGTAAAACCTAAAATTAATGTATGCGAACACCAGTGCGTTCGTCTTTAGCACCTCGGGTATAATGAAACCACACCGACTGCCTGTCTCAACCCCACCACTCATATCCTCATAACCTCATCCAACCGGTGAAGGTGACTGGATCGAAGCGGTGTTGCCAGATAAAAAAATTAAAATCACGTCAAATTAAATAAAATCATGACATTCGGCCATCCTGTAACGTGCAGCCTCCTTTCGCATGTAGATGAAGGCAGTCGGTAAGATTTATAGTTGAATAAATAATAGTTGCATACTAAATGCAAATACAGCAGAAGATTTGAAAGTAGTATTTTTTCTCAGTGTGCTAGATTATAAAAAATATTGTGAAGTTATCAACATAGTCATAGTCACCAAATAAGGATTTTTTTGTTGTCTTGGTTAATAAAAAAAAAATACAATGATTAAAAAATAATGTACTTTAATAATATTATACTACGAGCATATCATCTATACATATAATAAATTTGTAACTGGCTGTTACAAATTTATTATACTATATAATGTCTGACAATGGAAGATATATAAGAAAAACTATTACACTATCACATTACTGTAACACTATATGAACGACATAGAACCCAAAACAATGATTTTTAGAATTTTTGTCTGAGTGTCTGTACGTTTGTACGCGCTAATCTTAGAATCTACTGAACGGATTTTGATGAAATTAGGTATGGTAGTTTAGATTCTGGAATTTTATTGCGGAAAAATGCGTACGTACGGTTTCTGCGATATTTGTTATTGCGCGTACGAAGTCAACGGCTTTACCTATTTTAATGCGGTTTTCACCAATGCGTTTTGGTTACTGCACTCCACTTAAATTTTAATTAACCGACTTCCAAAAAAGGAGGATATATATTTTTAAATTTATTTTGTATGTTAAACGATTACTCCACCGCCTGTGGACCGATTTTCAAAATTCTTTTTTTTTTGCTGTAAAGGCTATAATCCCCAATTGGTCTTTTTGACACCCAAGTGGTGACCTGATGATGGCATCCACGAGGAATCGAGAGAACTCCACAAAATTATAAGGAAATTTATAGTGATTTCGACTTTTATAGTAAGTAAAATTGTGCTAAGGTGTACCCTAGATCCAAAAGCACTGAACAGAATTCCTCAGTGTTTAAAGATACATGTTTAGAAATTTCGGTATTGTTTAGGGAACTGCAAGCATATGCTACTTACAGTAATCATCATCATCACCACCATCTTACGATACACCAAGATGTGGTGACATAGGTACTCCTCATAGTTTTGTAAACCGATATCAATGTTTTTGAAATTTTGATATTGCCAAAATTATATTCATGATCATTATCATCACTACCATCTTCACAAGAAACACCAACATATTATTATCATTATATAGGACGGTACTCAATACTAATCTGAGTTTTGTTCACCGATGTCAATATGTATGAAATTTGGCTATGGCTAAAATTATATTCGTATTTCGTTATCATCATCATCACTATAATATATTTATTTAATGCTGACTGCTACATTTTTTCCGCCGACTACTACAATAGATAATAATAATTATTTAATAATATAGTGCCTCATCATTATCATCACTGGTGATTGTTTATTTGGTCTACATATCGGTAATGTTCATTTGGGGAAATACCACGGCCTCTCAGAAAACGGACATAAAAAACGCTTGATTTTGTTTTGCCGCGATAGTGAGAATACCGGAGCCTATTTTGTATTAAAAACTTTCTTAAAATGTTGTTAATAATAATAAATATAACTAAAAAGGGAAAAAATATTTTTTTAAACGAAAAATGGAAACCGACTCCCAAAGTAATAAATGCACAAAAAAGTATGAAACAAACCTTCTTTTCCAAATAACTTCCCTTTTAAATTCGGCTAAAATTTTAACTATTTCTCTACTCAATCTTAAAATTTTTGAAGTCGGTACGATGGTGTCTACAAAAAACTCTGCGATGGCATTAATATGTCTATATTATAAGGATAGGTTACTATACCCATTTTAAGTTTAAATAACCTGACCAAGAGCATGCCAGGACATGTATAAGGCGGGTTCCGTAACTATAATCGCGTATTAGGTTTTTTTCAAATTACTTCAAAAGTTACTGTCCGATTTTGTTTAAAATAATTTTCATAAAGAGTATTTAGCATGATCTTTCAGCACGGAAAATCGAAAATATTTAAGTCTAACTGATAAACCACTTTGAAGGCCGAGTACTCGAAAATGGTTGATTTTGTAAAAAAGTCATGTATACCAGACCTTTATTTTAAAAGACCTATTCAACTATTAGATATGGTTATTTATTATTTATATCATTTAACACTATGGGGTAGAATGAAAAAATATTTTTATCCCCACTTCACATGTATGGGGAGCCACCCCCTAAAATGTAAAATTATTATTATTTTATGATGCTAAAACCGAGATCTATGTACATTTTTCAACTGTACCCATATTTCATCCATTTATATTCATAATAACAGAAGCTAGAAGCGAGGACAGACAGACAGACGGAAGGACCGAGCGAAACTATAAGGGATCCTTGAGTATTACGGAACCCGAAAAAATTATCACAAATTATGTGGTATTTTCAGAAGCTATTAAGACGGATACAATATTACCTAATATTTATTTAGGAGATATATCAAAAATTAAAAAGAACTTGTGAAACCTTATTATATATATAAATTTTTACTCTGTGCTATTACTTGCAGTAAGTATATTTGCTAAACAAGTTTTTTACCACCAATACTCTCCCACGCGGGCGTAGCTGTGGGCAAAAGCTAGTAATATTATACACTTGGCAATTCAATTATTATTATTGATAAAATCGCATAGGTGGTTGTATCTATTATGTTGCAACTGCACTTAAGCACCAGACAAACTGTCCTTAAATCTAGTGCGGCTATCAGGTCATCGGTTACAAGGTCGAAAGGACCTGATATCCGCACTGGAGGAAAAAAAAATCTTCCCTGTCGGTATCAATATCACTCACATATGTAATATCAATCAGAATATTTATTGTAAAAAGTTACATTATTTAACGAGACAATTATATAACAGTAACTGTCTCTTTTCTGCTCCAAAGAAAACCGAAGATATTGGCCCCGCACCAGCGTAAAGGCTCCCATAGATGAGAGGCCGATCGTGTCAGTTAGAACTGACGTCAGTTCGGCCTGAACGGATTCGAGCGCATACACGGAAAAAAAACGCATCCGACCCAACTGACGTCATTTCGGCCTGAACGGATTCGAGCACACACACGGAAAAATCGCATCAGTTCGTTCTGGTTTGCCGCGAGCTACGGTCCTTTTTATTAATTGTAAACTCACTACGCTTGTACACGATACACGCCCAGCACGGCCTTGGCTCTGTTGAGAATTGAATCAATATCTCACACATGGGTCCGATCAGTCCATCCTTTCAGTCCAGAATTAATGTTGCCAACTTAATTATTTTACAAAGTTTTACTACTAAATTAAGTATTTTATTCCCTCCTTAATAAGGATTTAGTTGTTAGTAGTGTTTTAGGAGGAAAGAGCCAGACAGTAATCATATGCAAAATGGCCTAGGTTAGGCGAAACAAAAATAGCTAATCGTCCGTAATTTTCTTAAACCACCCGTTTAATTACTATATACGTAATATTTCCTCGTATATTTTAATTTAACGATATAATTTATAATATAATTCAATAAATAATAAAACTTAAATATAACAAAACCTAAAATGCAGTGGTTTTTGGGGGCTTTAGGGATTCCTAAGTTGAGTAGCTTTTTTTATAGTTTTCAGTATTTAGTAGTTTCGCAAGAATAGAGCTGGCAACATTGGAACGAATCGCTTCAGTCCATCTGGCCTACTGATTCGATCTCGAAATTGCACACAGATGATACGATTTTAATCCATTTAGGCTGAACTGAAGGAAAACCGGGCCCTATATGGGGCCCCTTAGGAACAGTATTTTCTAATCCGCTCCGGCGGCAAGTTCACGATCGGTTCTATTAGACCTGATAAATAATGAACGTGTAAAAGACCTTCATCATTGAAGGTATTGGAATTAAAATTGAAATAATACCACTACATTGTATGTATGTGTTATGCCATGTCAAAAATTAAACACGTGGTAAATAACAATGGCTTATCCCACAAATTATTAAATCGCAATTCATTCTGAACACGTAATAAATTTATAACTAGAATTAATTGCCCGCGGCTTCGCTCGCGTGAAATGGGGTTGTAAAATTTCATCCCCTATTTTACCCAGCTAGGGACTGAATTTTAGAAAACACTAATATACTTATAAAATTATTTTTTCCTTACTCAATTCATACGAAATATCATGCAAATGTGTCCAACGAATAAAAAGTTTCATACGAACTTTTATCACCTATTTTACCCCCCTGGGGGTTGAATTTTGAAAAATCCTTCCTTAATGGATGCCTACGTCATATAAGAAATACGTATGCAAATTTTCAAATTTCTTAAAAATCCTTCCTTAATGGATGTCTACGTCATATGAGAAATACGTATGCGAAATTTCAAATTTCTTATATATGACATACATATATTGATGTACTGTCTCTCAAACTTAAATGTGGGCTTAATGTGGGCATAGCGTGGGTAGTGTTGGTTTCAAAATGAAAAGGCAAGAAACATTGGAGGGAAAACGTGATCACCACCCCCACCAAACCGAACGCGCAAGCTCGTCAGACCGGACTCGATCAACATCAATCTGGATAACGCTAGTGTTCTCGCCAATTATACTTCCGTGCCGTTAGACCGTTCGACTGTCAGTCAATTCAACACCTAAAATATTAACCACTTCGACATATAGATATATAAATTGGATACAGAAATAAACCTTATTTTTAGTAGATATTAAAATTAACGAAACTTATTTTAACATAACAAGACCAATTTTTGTATAAATAAAAAGCCTGTATTCAGAAATTTAATTTATCTGGCTGGAGCATACACGCAACTTACGATCGCAACCGGGAGCCAGCGACAGTCTATTGACACGTATTTTTACGATTTCTTACAGTCGCTACAGGCAATGACGTCTTGCGTCAGCTCCCAATACACGCTTTCAATCAACAATACACCTTTAGCACAGATTCAAGAAAGATGAGCAGATAAACAGCTACATAGTTAGCTTTCGATTTTATTGCACTACTACCAGCATACGACGTCCACGATTATGTGGAAAAATTGTGGGCCGTTGAAGGGGACGTCAATGTTTTCAAATTTGGATCGTTCTATGAAAGCTGTTTCCCTGTACATACGTAAGTAGGTATAAATTTTCTATTTATGCTTTTATATTGATACATTTTTTACACTTCAGTCTATCCGCGTTACGTTTGCAGTCATCAGTGCGAATGTCAAACATGACCAATCACGCTTAAGCCTTATTCACATAAACCATTTAAATTGAGCCATTTTGACATTTGTGCTGACGACTCACTGCAAACCTAACGCGAATTATTACAGTTAGATACTCATTCGTGGTCGGTCTGCGCCAAACCAAAATAGTTGATTTATATTTACATACATTGCTTTTCAGTGATTTCATGATTGAATTTTTTTCTTGAATATTTTATTACGGCTTTCGTTATTTTCCTGACCAAGGCGAGATTCCTGCGCATGACACATAAATAATCAACCATCGGTAAGGTGCCTTTAATTTGACAGATTTGTTATCTGTAGTATACGAGTACGTATACGTGCGGGAAATAAACGCCGGGAAAACTACAATCAAACGAAAATGAGTTAAAGTTCATAAACACTGTTAAATTATAAAATAGGGTGCATTAATATTATAGAATAATTTTAATTATAACACGATTTTCTCAAAATGGTGATCTAGTGGGTTGACACATTATATAAGATCAAACGAACTTCTTGAAGTGAAGTTCGATCATTATTATATGAGTCGCTTCATTCGAAGATACAGTAATTAACAATGTAGTCCTTTAACCTAACAGGCATTAATCTGCACGTTTAGAGAATCAATTTTGAGGGTAATCGAAAATTTTTATTTTGCTTACCACCATGTTGCGCCAGCCGGCTTGCCTCATTCTCCTCATTCAGTCTTTTAGAGAATTGTTTTTTTTTTTCTGTTGGTTGTGGGTGGGTGGGAACTTTGTATCTTCGAATGAAGCGACTCATATAATAATGATCGAACTTCACTTCAAGAAGTTCGTTTGATCTTATATTATATTTCGTCGCTTCATTCTTCAGATACAGTAATTAACAATGTAGATGTTTAGAGTCAGTAAGATACAAAGTAGGAAAAAACTTTTTATTAATCTTATACTTAATTTAACATTATAAGTACAATTAATAATAATCAGCCTTATGTGAAAATCAACAAATATGGCACTCAAGTAGTATAACCCCACAAACGGATCGAGCATATGCTCCGTCATCGACCACAGGACGGTTGTAGAAGCGCGCGAATACGGCGGACGAGCTGGTCCAGCCGGCCGTCCTCCTGATGGTGTCGATGCAGACACCTGCGGAGGCTGCCACCGAAGTGGAGGCGTGTCGAGTGCTGTGTGCACTGAACATGGACACGTCCCGCGAGTGTCTGTTTTATCCACCTGCTGATCGTTTGTGACGTCACCTTCTTGTGAGGTTTTTTATAACTCACTAAAAGATTATCTGCTGTTTTATCATTTTTTAAATTTGATGTAGCCAGCAAATAGTCTTCCAAAGCCTTAGCCGGGCATATTTTTGGGTCACTGCTAAAGTAAGGCAAAAACAAAATAGGTTGGTCGCGATTAGCTGCCGAGGTCTTAATTATATCACTTATTAGTATTCTTATACCTGAATCTGTCCTACTTATATTAGAAATTTTAATCAATGCAAGCGTTTGCACTCTATGAGAAGTACAAATAGCTAATAAAATTGTCCATTTTTTAGTAATTTGTATCAAGTTTAAGTTATTATGTGGGTACCATGCAGATACATAATCTAGAACAATTTTTGGATCCCACGTAGAAATATATTTAGGACGAGAAGGCTTTTGTCTATAAATACCTTTGAGGATCCGTTTTATACGTTCTTCTGAACCGACATTACTCCCTAGGAGTAAAGATAGGGCAGACCGATGATTATTAAGAGTGCCATACGAGGCGCCTTTGTTAAAATTATCCACAATAAACTTAATAACTGAAGACGTTGAAGCTTCAAAGGTATTTAGAGAGTTATCGGCACAAAAAGACCACCACAATTTATATGTCACCGAGTATTGTTTCATGGTATTAATTGAAATTGAAGCTAGCATAAGATCTAGCGCTACATCTGGTGTATTTAATCTAGTGAATGCTTCCCTGAGAGCGTCGCGGCCCCCAGGAAAAGGCTGCGACGGAGCGGGTGACGGGATCTGTAATTTGAACACAAAAGCTCATCTTTAGGTTCAAATATAATTAAGTCTGATACGAGCATTCGTTTGAGGAGTGGAAACCAAGGTTGCCCAGGCCAGTACGGAAAAACCAAAATTCCGGTGGCTTTGTCACAAATAATTGTTCTTAAGCATTTTAGAATGAGACTAAAAGGAGGGAAAGCATAAAATAAAGTAGTATGCCAACTAATTATAAAAGCGTCAACTGAAACCGCATCAGGATCCGGTTTCCAGGAGACGTATTGACGACACTTGGCATTGAAGCGTGATGCGAATAGATCAATTTGTGGTTGACTCAGAGTTTGAACTATTTTTTGGAATGCTTCCTCAGATAGTTCCCACTCTGTGTCCAAATTTATTCTTCGTGATTCTTAATCTGCCTCCACATTTTCAGATGTACTAATGTAAGATGCAAATAAAAATATCTGTCGCATCTCGCACCACTGCCAAATTTCTTTTGCTAGATTATTTAAATGGGGAAACTGCGTTCCACCCATCCGGTTAATATAACATATAGCTGTCGTGTTGTCAGTCCTTAAGAGTATCGAACAATCAAAACATGAACTAGCGAAATATTTGAGTCCTAAGAAAACTGCTAACAGCTCTAAGTAATTTATATGAAAAGATAATTCATTTTCCTTCCATCCCCCGCAAGCTCGTCTTCCACCACAGAAAGCCCCCCAACCATTGAGTGACGCATCAGTAAAAATTTCTAACTTAAAATAGTTTTCAAATCTTAATATATTTTTAGTAGACAAAACGTTTTGTTTCCACCAAAATAGGTCCGGTAATATACAATGCGTTAAATTAATTTTTACGTCAAAATCCTTATATTTCTGTAATGCTAAAAATTTTTGGTATTCTAGGGTCTTTGTATAAAGCCAACCGTATTTGACCGCTGGGCAACCGGCTACGAGGATACCAATAAATTGTGAAAGTTCTCTTATAGAACATCTGGGTAATAAAATAAACTTATTTACTAACTGCAAGATTTTGTTACGTTTCGCGACTGGTAAACTTAAAGAAATTTCTTTTGTATTAAAATTAAAACCTAAGAACCGACAGACTTGACGGGATTCGAAGTTACTTTTACTTTTATTAATAACAAAACCCAGACACTGTAACAAAGTTATTGTTTCTTGCACATTGACTTTACATTCAGTGTATGTTTGTCCGATACACAATATGTCGTCGAGATATATAACCGACATAAAACCCTGATTACGTAAATAATTCATAACTTCCTTCATTAGTTTAGTCAAGACTCTAGGTGCAATACACAATCCGTACGGCATGACATTGAATTCGTATAAAACACCGTCAAAATGAAAACGTAAGTATTTTCGGTGTGATTTTATAATTGGAACCAAAAAATATGCTTCTTTTAGATCGATATTTGCCATAAAACCAGATTTGGGCATGAGCCTAGCTGCAGTTCTATGATCCTCCATTTTAAAATGAACTTTAGAAATAAAATTGTTTAAAGTTTTAAGATTTAAAATAAACCTTTTTTCCCCATTTGGTTTAGGCGCTTTTTTGGCAAGGAGAAATTGCACCTAGGTCTAGAAGTTTATGTATAGATTCTAATATATAGGGTCACTCATTAATTGGCAAATTATTATTTAATGGAATTAAAAATTGTTTTACTTCTTTACAAAATGCAATAGAAAAACCCTCTGCGACCCAATTTAGAATCTCGGAATTGTCCGTTATTTTTCGCCAACAATTAATAAAATGCTGAATTCTTCCAGCGTGTACCTCTATTGCTGAGCCGTTGCACGCGGCTGTTTGCTCTGAGCAGGTCTCTGGTGTGCTGGGACTGAAACTTGTGACTTCCGGCCCACTGGAGTTCCTCTCGTCCTCTGCCCTCCGCTCCCCCCCCTGTTCGACGGGAAGCGAGGAGGGCCGGCCCAGTTTCCCGGCTGGCGTGAGCGGCTCGTCGATGGTTGGTAAAGATAGGACGTCGATATAGACTGCGAAGGCGTCGTCTTGGGGTTTGGCGGCGTCTTTTTAATCTGCAACCCTTGTTTTTCAATGGTCTTGGAGGCCTTAATTTTTTCGGGAAGTTGATTTCCAAATAGTAAATCATCGTGTTCGACATCTTGCATTAAGCTTAAAAAGTTCTTGTCTTGTCCGGGCGTAATAAATTTTTTGCGAGAATCCGTTTCGACAAAGTGCAAGTCGCACAATATACGGCAACTGTCACTCAGAAACTTTATGGCTGAAAGCCTGTCATTTTTTTCATCTAATAACAGCTCTAATCCTTTATTGATAGCAACAATACCTTGTCCTAATTGTATTTGTACGGCTTCTACTTTTTTATCGCGGTTGCGGGTACCTTCAGAAACTGCGGCCAAAATTTCAGGGTTCAGTTTGGGTGGCTGCAACAAAGCACAATTCTCGGGTATTAAATAATCCTTAATAAGTTTTCTTTATAGTCTTTGTTTAAGCCTTTTTTCAATATCGGTAACCAAAGACATGATAGCTTTTCATGTATCTTAGGTCCGAATTTAGGAGCCTCTTCGGTGGTTTCACCAAGAGCAGTGAGGATTTCTGAGTCCAACTGTAAGGTGGCCGGTTCTAAACCAGTTACTAAATTTTGGTCGGTACCCTCAATCGCATCTTCAATAATCTGGTCGGGAGGTTCGGGCAATAATGAAACGGCCTCGGGCTCGACGTTATCATTTTTGTCTGAAAACATCAGACAAAAGAAAACCGTTAAAAAATAGCATTCTGCTTTTGCAAGAAGAAAATGTGTATGTCGGTACCCACATTTTTTTTTTGTAATCGCAGATATAATATTATATTATAATATTTTATATTATAAATGTTACACTGCCTATGTAAGGATACACGATCCTTCTCCTGGCGTGGAGCTTTATTTTATCATATTATAATGATAGGAAAATACCCACGTGCTAACACTCGGTTAACCTCTCGGGCTAGAATTGGCTTAAAGCAAATGTTTAGATATAATGTTATATCACAGAGTATAAAATTATATCAATATAATTATAATTTAAAATACCGCCCTGATTGTTCTGAATCCTCCGACATAATTATTCTTTTGTAACCTTTGTTATTACTATTTTCTTTTAACTTTCGAAGCTTGCGCTTATAGCGGCGAATTTTATCTTCATTACTCCTTTTCGGCATGTCGATATCTATAAATTAAATACTATTATTGAGTACGTGCGATCGCTGTCACACTCGGAAAAAGAATGAGGCAAGCCGTCTGGCGCAACATGGTGGTAAGCAAAATAAAAATTTTCGATTACCCTCAAAATTGATTCTCTAAACGTGCAGATTAATGCCTGTTAGGTTAAAGGACTACATTGTTAATTACTGTATCTGAAGAATGAAGCGACGAAATATAATTGCTTATAAATTGCTTATAAGTCCATTTATAAAACCATATACTTGTAAATGTTGTAAGAACTTTCTGTGTGGACCGAAAGTCCCAACAATTATGATAAATTTTAAAAGTTTTTGTAGTAGTTATACAGGGTGTCTAGTTAAAAAAAGTCCCCCCATCCTTTGTATGGCCGATATGGAACCGTTTCTGCGATATTCGCTATTCAATGTTTTCATTTCCTCCTAATATCAAAAGTGTAATTAGCTAATCTAAGTACCATAATTAAAACCTAAAAAAACATTCATTGGTCAATTATTATCTTACAAAACATCTGCATAATCTTAATTGCACTTTAAGGTACCGTGACATACATCAACAACTTCCATACCAACAACTAGACAACAATACCTTCACTACTGCCTATATGTACTATCTACACCTACAACCTACACCCACTACACTCCTACACCTGCTTGCCCCTACAACCCACTGGTGATGATTGTGTTATCGACCACTGAGGGTTGGAGATTATTACATCACTACCTAATGTCACATAAGCGATATAGCGGGATTTAGTATAAGAAGAGTGCACATTGAGGGTTATGTATTTTTAATGCCAAATAATATTAGCTCTTTACCTATGAAACGGAAATTTTACCTATGAAACGGAAATTTTTGTTTGAAAAAATTTAAACGAATTTTTTTCATGTATTTTTATTTGTATTAATCGAAGTAATCACTCATGCAATCAATGCATCTTTGCCAATACAGTGGCAGTTTATTGATGCCCTTCTTAAGGAAATCAGCTGGACGGGAGGCAACAAATTCTTCAAAGGCATTTTGTACTGCCTCTCGGGTATTGAATTTTTTTCCCGCCAAGAAGTTATCCAAATTCTGGAAATAGTAGCAGTCTGTATCTGTAAGGTCTGGTGAGTAGGGCGGATGACGGAGAGCTTCCAACCCCAGTTCTTGCAACTTGGAGACCGTCTGCTGTGCAGTATGAGGTCGCGCGTTGTCGTGCAGGAGCAGCGGAGACGAGCGATTGACCACTGCTGGTTGGAGATGTGCCAGCTTCTCCATCATTGAGTTTAGTTCTTCACAGTACACATGTGCAGTAATGCTCACCCCGTTTGATAAGAAGCTGTGATGAATCACACCAGCGCTAGACCGCCAAACAGTGACCATCACTTTCCTAGGGGTAAGTTTTCGTTTAGGGCATTGTTTAGGTGCTCCGTGCTGAACCAGGATCCAACCAACTTGCTGAGCACTTGCGGTTATCAAACAGAATCCATTTTTCATCGCAGGTAACAATGTGGTTTAAAATTCCTTCATTTGTGTGTCTGTTGAGCAGTGCAAGGCACGTCTCGATGCGTACTTCGCGCTGGCGATCATTGAGTTCGTGGGGCACTCATTTGTCAAGCTTTTTTACCTTGACAATTTGACGCAAATGGACCAATATTGTTTTGACGCTAACGTCGAAAGCTGCTGCTATTCAGCCGTAGATTGTGTATCATCAGCTTCCACAATCCCATTTAATTCGTCATTGTCGACCAAAGTCTTCGGACGACCGCCAGGTTCATTTTTCAGGTCGAAATTTCCAGAACGGAAGCGAGCAAACCAATAACAGGTGGTGCGTTGGTTTGTAGTGTTAGCTCCGTAAACGTTGATGTTGCGTGCCGCTTGTGCCGCGTTGCTGCCACGACGGTACTCATATTCCATAATTACTCGAATTTTTAACGTATCCATGATGACGAAAAAGATTAAAATGCGATGAAAATGTAACACTAATCAATAAACAAATGACTACTTTTGGAAAAAGTATTCCATGTTTTTAAAATAAAATTAATTTGAAATTAGAATTCTTAGCCAAACAAAAATTATTTTGATTTGTAATGGCCAGTACTGCAGAACGGCAATTTCATAGGTAAATACCAAAATCGAAAAAGAGAAAATCAAAAAATTAAATCGGGGCGAGCCATATATATTTTTAATGCCAAATAATATGTCAAAAAAGCTGTTGTTGTCTGTAAAGTCCGTTTACTGACGATAGTTGAACGTGACAACGTCAAAAACAACAACAACAACAACAACAACAACAACAACGAGGTAACGCTGGTACTTGGTAACAGTAACAGGTAACGGTACTTGGTAACAGTACTTGGTAACGCATGAGTCAGGTTTTTTTCTGCGTGCAGCCGGCTCCACCGAATTATAAGACGTTATCACGTCAAAAAATAAATGGGGGCGAGCCATATATATTTTTAATTCCAAATAATATATCAAAAAATTAAATGAGAGCCATATATAAATGTTTTTAATGACAAATAATATATAAAAAAAATTAAATGCGGGCGAGCCATACGTAAAGGCATCACAGACGGCGAAGATACTATAATATTGTACCTTAAGATGCCGGGAATATTTCCTGCATATGAAAATATACTATAGTATCTTCTATTAGCCGTCTGTGATAGTCCGTACAAAAAAATCACGGGACTACCTCTTTAACTGCATCGACCGTTATAGCTGGAAAATATCCTTGGACTTACGGATTTAAAGATCACTCACAACTTTACGAAATAAAAAAAAGGTAAGTCTACAACTGCTAGAAAACCAAAGATTGGAATAAAGAATAAGCCCATTAAATCGGCAAGGGCTTATTCTCAAATGGGTTTATTCTTTTATCCTATTTTATGCTAGCATAAAACACATAAAATTTATGCTACCGCATCCCGCTGAGAGAGTAAACAAACATACGGGTCAGTTGGATCACTAGTCAAGAAAAATAATAGAAGAAAGATAATGTTCCAACTACTACACAGACTGACAAACTGAACGGTGAGGTTGGTTGCTAAATTTCTTGTTGGCAGAACGGTGTCAAAACCTGTGGAAATAGCTTTGAGCTGGCTCACTACTGCTCCGTGTACCAGGCCGAAATCGTAGCTATTCTAAAGGCAACCGAAATAATTATTCAATGTTACGTACAAAACAACTCAATATACAGTGACTCTAAATCATCCCTGGAATAAATATCAAACCCAAAGTCAGAAAATCCTATAGTACCATAAAAATGCGCAGTTTCCCAGAGCTAATTAATACCTAGCTAGATCGTTTTTTTTTCATCAAAACTCCCTACATACTAAAATTCATGGAAATCTGAGCAGCTTTTTCCGAGATTCTGATTATACCTATAATACAATAAACAGATATATGCTCATTTAAAATAATATAAGATAAAAACATTTCTCTAAAATTTAAAATTTCAATTAACACAATATTACTTAATAGCATAGGTCTTACGTAAAAGTAATCATGGAATAATTAGAATGTGTACTTTGACCTGGTATTGTTTTTTGCAAAACCATGACGTGCAAAGTACATATGACGTCAAGAGACAAAGTTAGCTGTTTTTCTAATTATTTTCCTCTACTTTACCCTATATTTTACTTGCGACTTCGTTCAAGTAAACGAAAATCAGACATCGAGAACTGTACATTTTAGCGCAAGAAAGCAGTATTCAAAAGTTATGAACTATTTATTTAATTAGTAAATAATCTGTTTGATTTATTTCTAAAAAATTGGATGAACCAGGGCCGGTTGGTTGGTAGTAGTAGATGTAGTTAGTAGTGTACTTACAAGTGGGCTTCGGCCTGACCGAGCATAGCACCTCGCTCGGTCGGAGATCTCCCTTTGGGGCTTGCCACCATATCTCCACATTTCTATTATGTATTGAAAGTGTCGTGGCAGTCGAAGTGCGTGAGATCTAGATACTATTGTTATAGTTATTAAATAATTAAAAAAATACTTATAATAATATGCATTATTATCCGAGCACAAATGATCACATGCGAGTTGCGACCTTTGACAATTTATAGTAATTATACTCAGTTAAAATAAAATAATAATAATATTGGTCTATTCACTCAATGGTCCAGGGATGACAAATGACAATAGTAATTATTGTATTTGTTAATTTTGGACTTTGAACTATGGGGCATGCATGTAGAAAATTATTATAGATATGTCGTAGAATAATTGAAAAATTTGAATTATTTGATTCGGAGATATAATTTCGCCAATTTCCTAACAATTTCTTTCAGGATCTTCGCAAAAAACCCGACTGTACTAAGAATATGAGAAACTTGAGTACCGATTGGCTGTTGCAAAGAGTGGATTTAGAGCACTTTTTCAGATTGGTAAAAAATCACAAGGTATAGTTCTATAGACCTTAGACAGCCAATTAGTGCTCACGACATATAACGCTCATTTCAGACTACGCTATACTATTAGGTATACTATATTGTATAGAAAAGAAGGACCTAATGCTATACAAAACTTAAAATGCTACAAAACAAAGAAATCTCCCAGGTCGTCCCCACCAGGCAGAGTGCCTAGAAGGCTCAGAGAGTTTCCTCGCTGGATTGCGATACTTATTCTCTGGGCCAGGTAGGTGCCGGCTCTGGGGTCTCGGGTGGCCTCAATGAGTTTTTTGGAGATTTCTCTGAAAAGTTTGTGATCACCCAGACCCCATGTACCTAGGGTTTCAACCCCAAAAGGTTCAAATATGAGATCCCCACTAAGGTTTTCATATTTGCGCCGCTTGAGGTTTTCCGCCTGATTGGCGGCCGCACCTGCAGAACTCGAGGTGCCCTGGACATGGGACGGAGCAAGTGTATCGACGCAAGTAGCGTCCCATACAAGAGCCCGTCCCACTCTCCAAGGGACCAGGGTCATACCGTCTGGTCTCTTGCCATCGTCGCGCGCCAAACCAGAGGGTTCCAGCACAGCTGGCACTCCGGCGGTGACAAGAGCCCGACGGATGAGATCGTTCAGGCAGTGATGTCGGCAGATGCGGCCGGCGCTTCGTTGACAGGACAGTCCGTGGTGTCCGAGGCTGTCCACGTTTGCGCCACAAACACAGCGATGGGGGACGACGTGCGGGGTGCCAAGACGCAGGGAAGTGGCTAACCGGAAAGCTGTTCGATCCAGCAATGTGCCCGTATTGGGTGACGGTAATGCTTGCAGCCAAAGGCCCGACTCCCACTTCTCCGCAGCTCACTGGAAACTCTCTGAGCCTTCTAGGTACTCTGCCTGGTGGGGACGACCTGGGAGATTTCTTTGTTTTGTAGCATTTTAAGTTTTGGAGTAGTTATTATTGTTTTTTAGTACTTACCTACTTGTACAGTTTGTAAATATTTTATTTCCTGTATGTATTAATATGCTATACTATATAGCATGGCGTTCACATTACGCGATATTATCGCAAGCATTTATAGTATATAGCAAGCTCAGTATGGTTGTGTCGCTCGTTACGCTATAGAACAGAATGAACTCGGCGTATCGCATCATATTATAGCGTATAGTAAGCCAATAATATATAGTACATTGTGAACGTGTCCATAACAATATATGGTGCGCGATATTGTTATGCTATGAGGTATATAATATACTTATATATAATTGTTAGGAAGATGCTAAAATTTTATCACAGAACGAAATAATCCGGCTGTTTGCAATAATCCTAGTATTTTTGCAAAGATCTTAATTTTCCAATTCGGTATCCTACGACATATTCAAAAGTCGAGTAGGTTAGAGTTAACAGCGACGTGGTTCTGGTAAGGTTTCCTTCGAGAGCGAGAAGTGGGCTACAGATTTGCTCTGTGGCCTCTGTCTGTCTGTCCACAATATATGGGGCTCTGCCTTTTGACAATGGGGGATGGAAAAGAATAAATGTGTGTGTGTGTGTGTGTTTGTAAAAGCATACCTAAATCTAATTAATACTGAAATAATCCTACTAATATTATAACTGTGAAAGTTTGTGAGGAAACTATTGAAATAAATTGGTGTCGTAGTAGTTTAGGCTCTGGATTAGAACATAGGCTACTTTTTATTTTTATCCCGATAAAATGCAGTGTTCCCGTGGGATACTATATATACGCGGGTAGAGCCGCGGGAAAAAGCTAGTAATATTATAATATTGTCTAGGCAGAGGCCACAAAGCCAATCTGTAATCGACTTCATGCTGCTCCGGGAACCCTTAAGCGACGGGAGGCAAACCACGATCCAGACTTTTCTTTGTTGTTTAGTGAAATTCAAGTTCGAACAAAATTGGTGTCAAAACCTTAGTATCCATATAAAAATTCTCGATTCTCTTTTCTGTCTCGATTGTCTTTAGTGTTCTACTATTCATACCTATAAGTCGCGGGTTCTAGCGATGCTATATTGAGTGACAATCGTCATTGTATGTATAAGTGTCTGGATAAGGATATGTGTTATGCATTAATCATAATAAGGCGTTACAAGTTTCTACGTCAATGGTGTACATTCACAAACACACATACACGCATCCACGCACAACCTTACCAGATTATACAGAAGCAATATACCTTTATGTCTGGTAGAAACTGTTCGCCGCTCTTGCAAAAGAAGAGCAGTTCCTGAGGTTAGATTAAAAACATAATTATATATTATATGAATGACAATGTTTGTAACGTTTTATATAGTGACTAGCTGTCCCGACAAACGTTGTTCTGTCGCACCTTTAAATATAGTGTTCATATTATTCCCGCAATTTTTACAAAATTTCTCACCGTTTAAACCAAGCCTAAACTGATACGATTATTTTAGACCAAAATTAGCCAAATCGGTCCAGCCGTTCTCGAGTTTTAACGAGATATTCAAATTGCAATGAAACGTGGATCTAATTGTGTAGGTAGTAAAGTTCAATTTTGAATAGCTATCCAAAAATTCAGCGCCGCGTCGCGTCGCGGTGAGACCCTTAATAGCTCCCCACACCGATTAGCGATATAACTACATTTTAAACGTAGTTAATAGCTCTAATAACGACGCTCCTAGCGTCATCCATTAGCTGTTATTGCTAATTATAATAGCTTATTTATACTAGACTACTAACTACTAGCGATCTATTGGAAAACGTTTCTAACTGGAGCTTCTTCTCAAATATTTCTTTATTATGGCATATGTATTATGTCTTACCGCTAGTTGTCACCTAAAAAAAAAACAAAATGCAAGTAAGAGTATTTAAGGGCTGTCGTGAGATGACAGTTCTTTTCTTTTGCTGAATCCATATTAGTGGATAATTTATTCAAGTTTTTCTGGATACAAGTGTATCTCTTATTATTATTTAGTGTTCTCTTATTTCTTAATCCCGTTTTTACGGTGAGTTTTTTATATCTGCGTTGTGAAGTTTTATTTGGTAAATCACGCTTGTATTAAAACACATTAGTTTTTTGAGAGTTTTTCATGTAAATTATCACCTTGTAAAATTAGTTGTCAAAATTTGGTTAGCCGACCACGTGCTCTCATTCTTTCTCATCCTTCCGTTTTTGCATTCATTTATTATAGGTATACATACTTTAATTGTTCTTAATGTCCTCTTTTATTTTGCTTACCCTTTTTTTATTTTGTGATGGTCACACAGCCCGTGATTTTCATCGTTTGGGGATAATATCATGCTGGCTGTGGGACTCGCGACTCCACATGCTTGTATGGATTTTCCAGGCGCCTACACTCCGTTTAGCATGGACTTATTGCTAGTTCCACACATTCGGATATCTGAGTGTCGCTAGCTATATTCCGGACTGAACTAGTCAGTTCAGATAAAGCCAGTTGGCTTCTGACCCAGTCTGCACCACCCCTAGGACGATCTACGTCGCGGCGAGGATACCGGCCTGAACGACAGAGAGACAGAGACGCTACCGGAAGTTGGGCTCCTCGCGCCACGTGCTGTCTACATTCCCGGTTCCAGCTAAGTGCCCGTGTGGTTAAAGCCCCTCCGATTCCCACAGACAGCAAGAGGCTAAACCAGAATTCTCGGCCTTCTGCCCACGTCCCCTTTTTCTTATATAATATATTTGTCACATTGGTAATTCCTGGTTTCATTTAAATTACCCGTAACAAGACTAGCTGTCACGACATACGTTTTACTGTCTTTTTTCGCAATTTTTCCAATATTTCGTACTGTTTCAACCTTGCCTGAACTCCCACAATTATTTCAAGACCAAAATTTCTCAATTCAGTCCAGCGGTTCTGGAGTTTTAGCGAGGCATTAGAATTATTACAATCCATTTTTATAATATATAATATAAGTTCCTTCATAATAAATAAATTATAATAATAAATATCCAAGGTTATAGGTTAAGTCGATGTTAATCATATAAGGGATTGTAGTTCCAATCATTTCCAATATTTTCTACAATTAAACCCATGTTACAAAATTAATATAATAAGTAGAATATTTTGGACCTAATGCTTTTAATAAAATTACGTATTTTTCCCTCTCCTCCATTTTTTTTAAATTTAGTTTGTTTTATGTAGTTAATGCGCTGTTTTATTATTATTTATACTTTTAATGCCGCTCACTACGAAAACTTAAGTCGTATTAGAAGATTAAAAAATAAAATACTATATAACTATACATTTATTCTTTTGCAGACGTCAGAACATAATATAATATGAATTATTGTACATATGAAATGTTACATAATAGGAATTGTACTTAAAACTTGGCCCACGGTACAAACTAGCGGGTATGTACGTTCATTGTACACACTATTACTATAAAGTACAAAATTATATTAGTACATTTTATCAGTAAGAATATAAGGGTAGTCTGGCGCGCCTGGGATCTCAGTACATAAGGCCCTGACTCACAATCTGCTGATAAGTGTCAGAAAACTTATTTGCATGTTTTGTCTCAGTCGACATTTACATTCGACACTTATTTGAAAATTATAAAACAGGCCCTTAATAGGTATAGTGTTTTTTTTTTGTAAAAGACAATTCAGCCTGTTGAAGTATTATCACACTGTAGCGCGGCAAATTTACTGTACGATATTGTAGTTTCACATAATATTATAACATTTCTGTTAAGTAGTATTTCATGAATAAATAATTACAGATATTTTTATTAAACACTGACAAAAGGGCATCATCTTCATCATAAATTAATTTTGACGTACCTATGTTTATAAAATGTTCACACTCGTTGTTATTGACTCTCAACATTTTATGTATTTATATTTTTAAGGTCATTAGTAAAGCTTTTTACAACTCAAAGGGTACAGCCAGGTTTTTAATTTTCTCACTTCTCTTGATTTAAGCAGAACAACTTGAAATAATGTTAGCTCCTAGATAATTTATATAGCAATCACGCGCGTTTCTATCTTGCACACTGTTCGGGGTTGGGGTTGAGGATGAAGATAAACAAAGATTAAGAAAAGATTCACTGTATTGAGTCAGCACAGCTTAGGATAATTACGACTAAATTATGAGGTGAGATAGGAAGTGAGCCCCGCGGTAGGATGTCGCGTCGTGAACTAACGTTAATTTATTACATTATAATAAATGAAGATCATCCTTACTTTTTATAATTTATAATTTATATACATTTATATAAATTATAAATTATAAATTATAATTATATTTATTAATTATTTATAATAATTTATTAATTATATTTTATTAATTTATAATTTATAATTTATAATTAATTATAATTATAATTTATATAAATGTATATAAATTATAAAATTATAAATTATAAATTATAAATTATAAATTATAAATTATAAATTATAAATTATAAATTATAAATTATAAATTATAAATTATAAATTATAAATTATAAATTATAAATTATAAATTATAAATTATAAATTATAAATTATAAATTATAAATTATAAATTATAAATTATAAATTATAAATTATAAATTATAAATTATAAATTATAAATTATAAATTATAAATTATAAATTATAAATTATAAATTATAAATTATAAATTATAAATTATAAATTATAAATTATAAATTATAAATTATAAATTATAAATTATAAATTATAAATTATAAATTATAAATTATAAATTATAAATTATAAATTATAAATTATAAATTATAAATTATAAATTATAAATTATAAATTATAAATTATAAATTATAAATTATAAATTATAAATTATAAATTATAAATTATAAATTATAAATTATAAATTATAAATTATAAATTATAAATTATAAATTATAAATTATAAATTATAAATTATAAATTATAAATTATAAATTATAAATTATAAATTATAAATTATAAATTATAAATTATAAATTATAAATTATAAATTATAAATTATAAATTATAAATTATAAATTATAAATTATAAATTATAAATTATAAATTATAAATTATAAATTATAAATTATAAATTATAAATTATAAATTATAAATTATAAATTATAAATTATAAATTATAAATTATAAATTATAAATTATAAATTATAAAAAGTAAGGATGATCTTCATTTATTATAATGTAATAAATTAACGTTAGTTCACGACGCGACATCCTACCGCGGGGCTCACATCCTATCTTACCTCATAATTTAGTCGTAATTATCCTAAGCTGTGCTGACTCAATACAGTGAATCTTTTCTTAATCTTTGTTTATCTTCATCCTCAACCCCAACCCCGAACAGTGTGCAAGATAGAAACGCACGTGATTGCTATATAAATTATCTAGGAGCTAACATTATTTCAAGTTGTTCTGCTTAAATCAAGAGAAGTGAGAAAATTAAAAACCTGGCTGTACCCTTTGAGTTGTAAAAAGCTTTACTAATGACCTTAAAAATATAAATACATAAAATGTTGAGAGTCAATAACAACGAGTGTGAACATTTTATAAACATAGGTACGTCAAAATTAATTTATGATGAAGATGATGCCCTTTTGTCAGTGTTTAATAAAAATATCTGTAATTATTCAAGATTCGAGACACGAATCCCCAGCGCGCAAGGACCTTTGCTTCTACCATGCGAAGTTCCAGAAGAAAGCTCACAGGTGCGTCCCACCCTGCACCTGGAAGGACGAGCAGGGAAACTCTTCGTCCTGCAGCCAGCAGCGGTGGCCAGCTGCATAGGAGTGAATCACCGCTTGTTGATTAAAGATAAGTTTAGTAACGTAAGATTTTTAATAGACACTGGCGCAAATGTCTCAGTTATTCCTCGAAATAAAGTGCTAATTTTGACTGAAAATTTTAAAAATAATAATTATAATTTGTATGCCGCAAATGGAACTCTTATTAAAACTTATGGTCTAAAAACTTTAAATTTAAATTTTGGTTTGCGCAGAAATTTTAAGTGGACATTTATTGTCGCTGACGTGTGTCAGCCAATTATTGGCGCAGATTTTTTGTCTAAATATAAGTTGTTAGTGGATATAGTGTCACGTAGATTAGTAGATAAAGTTACGCACTTGAATGTTTCAGCCGAGGTTGTTCAATGTAACGAACAATCGGTTAAAACTATCGATGAGTGTCATCCCTATTATGACATACTAGTTAAGTACCCTGACATCACCAAGCCCGTTTCGTTTAAGGAACCCGCTAAGCATTCAGTATACCATTATATTGAGACAAGTGGCCCGCCCGTTCATGCAAAAGCGAGGCCATTGCCACCACATAGGTATACCAAGGTGAATGAGGAGTTTCAGCTCATGCAAGAGCTAGGGATTTGTAGACCGTCGAAAAGTGCGTGGGCTAGTCCACTTCATATTGTTCCAAAAAAGGATGGCCAGTTGCGACCATGTGGAGATTATAGAGCGCTTAACGCTATCACTAAACCCGATAGATATCCTATCCCCGTATACATGATTTTACATACATATTACAGAGCGAAAATGTATTTACGCGAATCGACATCAATCGCGCGTATCATTTTATTATGGTTGCTCCTGAAGACGTTGAAAAAACCGCTATAATTTCGGCTTATTTGAATTCCCACGAATGACATTTGGTCTTCGTAATGCCGCACAAACTTTTCAACGGTTTATGAATCATACTGTTTTGGAAGGTTTAGACTTTTTATTTACGTATATCGTGACGTCATAATAGCAAGTGAAGATTTAGTTACCCATAAGAAACATTTAAATTTAGTTTTCGAGCGATTAAATAAATTCGATCTTACTATTAACTTAAACAAATGCTCATTTGGACAGCCTAAAGTAGAATTTTTAGGTTTTGAAGTATCTGCGAAGGGGATAAGCCCGCTTAAAGAAAAAATTGCTGCAATTTGCGTTTTTCCTAGGCCTAAAACGGTCGAAGAATTGCGTAGATTTTTAGGTATGGTCAATTTTTATACAGTTACTTTACTACGAGCATTCATCACATTGATGGTGATAAAAATACCGTAGCTGATGCGTTGTCTCGCGTAGAGAGTATATCCTGTTCAGGAATTTTCGATTACTCCGCAGTTAGCCGCGCGCAGAATGACGATGATGAATTGAATAAGTTACGTCAAAATAATAAATTTAATTTTAAACAGGTAATTTTACCCGGTAGCGACATAGCCGTGTGGTGTGAAATGTCCACCGATCGAGCTAGACCTTATTTACCTAGAGCATTTAGGAAATTGGTTTTTGAGAATATTCACAACCTTAGTCACCCCGGAATTCGTACCTCGCGCAAGCTATTAAAGGGAAGATTTTTTTGGGAAAACATTAATAGTGACGTAGGTATGTGGACAAAGTCGTGTATGTCGTGTCAAAAAGCTAAAATTCATCGACATAATAAATCAGAGCTAGGACATTTTCCGTTAGCAGAACGCTTTACACATATTCACGTTGATATCATAGGCCCCTTGCCGATATCCTTGCATGACTACAGGTATCTCGTTACAATTATAGATAGAGAGACTGGATGGCCGGAAGCTTTTCCCGTTAAAGATATATCTGCTGAGACTATTTCAAAAGTAATATTCGAAGGTTGGATTGTTCGCTATGGCATCCCTCATCAACTTACAAGTGACCAAGGGAGACAATTCGAAAGCAATATTTTTCAGCAGCTCATGAAATATTTAGGAATTTAAAAGACTCGTACCACTCCCTATCAACCCCAGAGTAATGGGATGGTAGAGAGATGGCACGGACCTTTTAAAGCCGCACTTATGGCGAGATTGAATAGTAAAACTTGGGTCGAAGAATTACCTATAGTCATGTTAGGACTTCGAGCTGCGCCTAGATTCGACACCGGTGTCAGCGCAGCCGAACTTACCTGTCGGCCAACCCAACAATATGAGGGCCCCACTGTAGTTTTGCGTCTAAAGTTATACCTAAAAAGACAGCTGTATCTACTAGTTCCATACCTTTTCCATTCAATAGAACATTGGTTTCAGTTTGCATTACATTTGGCAACGTGAACTTTTTACATTTAGTTTTTTTGCTATTTAGCAAAAGATTATTAACACTAAACCAGTGTACTATTTTTGAGAGAGCATTATTTACTTCGTCATAGCCTGAGGTTTGGCGATTAATATTAAAAGTAAGTGACGTGTCATCGGCAAATAAGACTATCCCGTTTTTTCCATTAATAAGGTATGGTGGGTCATTTATATAGACCAGAAATGAAAGGGTCCTAAAATGGATCCTTGTGGGACCCCCTTCTCAATTTTGGTACCTGTGGGTGGATCTTTTTCCATTTATCTCAACCCTCTGAGTCCTATTTGATAAATAAGATTTTAAGAGGACGAGTGCTGGTCCCCTTACTCCATAGTGGCATAGTTTCCTGATCAATGTTGTGTGCTGCACGCAATCAAATGCCTTAGAGAGATCGCAAAAAACTCCTAGAGCATCCTGCGACCTCTCCCAAGCATCAAAAATATAACTAATCAGATCAACGCCAGCATCTGTTGTAGAGCGACCCTTCGTAAAACCAAATTGTTTATTATGTAAAACGTTATTATTATTATTAATATTATTGTTTATGTTATTAATATTATTAATACTGCACTTATACATATAAGTAGTTTGTAAGAAATGTTTTAATGTTATATTGGCTTAAAGGAAAAAAAATAAATTTTTGGGGGAGTACTGTAACGTGCAGCATAAGCAATTATGCACATATGTCTCTTGTATACATGTATCATGTATGTATGTTGCCCCTAGTTAGTCTTAAGAGTTAGTTCAGTAAGGAGAGTAGTTAATTAGTATCCGTAAGGGTATGTTGCCCTGCCGGCACCTATGTACACGCGCTATTAATAATATATGAAGTCTAAAAATATAAACATTTAATTTATCTCCTAATAGGGCATGACTTTACAATAATTTATAATTTATAATTTATAATTTATAATTTATAATTTATAATTTATAATTTATAATTTATAATTTATAATTTATAATTTATAATTTATAATTTATAATTTATAATTTATAATTTATAATTTATAATTTATAATTTATAATTTATAATTTATAATTTATAATTTATAATTTATAATTTATAATTTATAATTTATAATTTATAATTTATAATTTATAATTTATAATTTATAATTTATAATTTATAATTTATAATTTATAATTTATAATTTATAATTTATAATTTATAATTTATAATTTATAATTTATAATTTATAATTTATAATTTATAATTTATAATTTATAATTTATAATTTATAATTTATAATTTATAATTTATAATTTATAATTTATAATTTATAATTTATAATTTATAATTTATAATTTATAATTTATAATTTATAATTTATAATTTATAATTTATAATTTATAATTTATAATTTATAATTTATAATTTATAATTTATAATTTATAATTTATAATTTATAATTTATAATTTATAATTTATAATTTATAATTTATAATTTATAATTTATAATTTATAATTTATAATTTATAATTTATAATTTATAATTTATAATTTATAATTTATAATTTATAATTTATAATTTATAATTTATAATTTATAATTTATAATTTATAATTTATAATTTATAATTTATAATTTCGATAAGCTGCTTTGATGTCATTCATCTTGTGGTTTATAGATTTATGATGCTTGCTTATGGTGCTTTCTATTCTTTTTATAAGATTAAATTCAGCTTCTACTACTGAAGTTTGATTTTTCCAATGGTTAAATAAATGTTTGTCAATTGCTCTCAGAAGATCGATGTCCTTTTAATATTTGTCGGCAAATCGTTGGTCAAGTACACCGAACAAACTATTTGCCTACTCCGTCTATTAAGCGTCGGCACCGGCGTTTCCGCGCTTCTCCAGTTACAAATGATTCATTCATCGTGATAATATTATTATAATGACACACTGAGCCACAGACGACCTCTGTGTCTCAGTGGTTAGCGCATTGGCGCTCAAGCCGGAGGTCGCGGGTTCGAATCCTGCAAGGGATTAAAAAAAAAACTGTGTTCCTGGGTCATGGATGTTTATTAAATATGTGTATAATATAATAAAAATCTTAAATATAAGTACAGTATAAAAAGTATTAAATATATTTCCGTTGCATGGTACCCGTAACACAAGTTCTTCGGATACTTACCACGGGACCAGACTGACGTGGTGTGATGCGTCCATAGATATTATTATTATTATTATTATTATTATTATTATTATTATT
Organism: Phengaris arion; assembly: GCA_963565745.1. Classification (NCBI taxonomy): domain Eukaryota; kingdom Metazoa; phylum Arthropoda; class Insecta; order Lepidoptera; family Lycaenidae; genus Phengaris; species Phengaris arion. The sequence continues at coordinate 3,672,194 of OY751439.1, read as the reverse complement.
ATTATTATTATTATTATTATTATTATTATTATTATTATTATTATTATCATCATCATCATCATCATCATCATCATCATCATCATCATCATCATCATCATCATCATCATCATCATCATCATCATCATCATCATCATCATCATCATCATCATCATCATCATCATCATCATCATCATCATCATCATCATCATCATCATCATCATCATCATCATCATCATCATCATCATCATCATCATCATCATCATCATCATCATCATCATCATCATCATCATCATCATTATCATCATCATCATTATCATTATTATTATTATCATTATTATTATTATTATTATTATTATTATTATTATTATTATTATTATTATTATTATTATTATTATTATTATTATTATTATTATTATTATTATTATCATCATCATCATCATCATCATCATCATCATCATCATCATCATCATCATCATCATCATCATCATCATTATCATTATTATTATTATTATTATTATTATTATTATTATTATTATTATTATTATTATTATTATTATTATTATTATTATTATTATTATTATTATTATTATTATTATTATTATTATTATTATTATTATTATTATTATTATTATTATTATTATTATTATTATTATTATTATTATTATTATTATTATTATTATTATTATTATTATTATTATTATTATTATTATTATGTTTTATTTCATCGAACTCGTGCCCGAGTTGTGATATGATATGGTCGCAAGGTGTTCGATGATTTATTTTTAAACAAATTCTTTCGAGGTAATTAATATACTTTTCGAGTGACGACATGCCTTCTTTATAGGGATGAGTATCATAGTAGACAACTAATCGCCAGTCGTCTCGAATAATATGCATGTTTGAGATTTTTTTGAAATAAACACTATTGTTGACTAGAGTAAAATTGTAGGATGCTTGAGATGAGGATATTAAGGATAGCAAAAATAGCGTAAGAGATAAAGCTATTTTTGAAAACGAGATAGGCTAGGTTAGGTTAGGCTTCCTTTTCCTTGGAATCTTGTCATTTACTTCCTTGTCCGCGGGAGGGTTAGCGATTACATTTACAGGCATAACGCAAGCTTTATAATGAGCCGTTTTAATAAACCATTTTTAGTTTTTAGGGTGACGAATCTGACAAGACTGTCAGTTCAAGGATGCAGCTCCACCACTCGACCTAGAGATCTTTGAGATTGAGATACTTTTGAGATTTTTTCCATTTGACTCTTGTAGATAACTGCGTAAGGTATTCATTTTTCCACTGAGTCCAAATATCATTGTAGATTTTTTCTACTGAGTACCACCGGGTTCTAAGATCGCTTTCTGTGTCGTATATCGTCAAGTTGGGTCCGCTTGCCAAAAAGTGAGCTGTGGTTAAAATGTTTATATCTTCAGGATCCTCTGATAAAGGGCAAAGTGGTCGGGACCTCGCAAACAAGCCTCGAGTTGGGATAATAAGGTAATGTACTCTTCATAGGTCAGTTTTTGCTGTCCGACGACCCTCTTAAGATGGTGTTTAAGCTCTTAACAGCAGCTTCCCAAAGTCCGCCAGCAGATGGCCAGGACGGCGCGTTGAAATGCCACTCGATGTTCATTTTTGAGATAGCGGCGAAGTTTTTCTGGCTCGATAAGGTTCTAGAGATATAATATCTAAAATAAAGGTAATATCAATTTTCGTCATATTTTTGCTATTATGAACTTGTATTTTATAATTTAGTTGCGTCCATATATCAACTCAAATAATAATAATAACAGTTTTGTATTATAGAAACTATGAATATTTCTGGTAATATTTAACTTCTTATAATAGAATATATTATTAACGATTGTTTTACTATAATAAAATAACTAGTTAGTTTTATAAATAAATCGGAAATTAAAATAATAATACGATGTTTGCTAGTAACCGTTGTACGGTATCAGGACGCCAGGCATTTTCAAAGCAAAATGGCTGCGAAAATTTATAATATTAGTAATGAAAATACAACTATGGAGTGGCCTAAAAGTCGGTTTTATTTTCTACATATAACCCACTTTTTTATTATTATTATTATTATTATTATTATTATTATTATTATTATTATTATTATTATTATTATTATTATTATTATTATTATTATTATTATTATTATTATTATTATTATTATTATTATTATTATTATTATTATTATTATTATTATTATTATTATTATTATTATTATTATTATTATTATTATTATTATTATTATTATTATTATTATTATTATTATTATTATTATTATTATTATTATTATTATTATTATTATTATTATTATTATTATTATTATTATTATTATTATTATTATTATTATTATTATTATTATTATTATTATTATTATTATTATTATTATTATTATTATTATTATTATTATTATTATTATTATTATTATTATTATTATTATTATTATTATTATTATTATTATTATTATTATTATTATTATTATTATTATTATTATTATTATTATTATTATTTAACATATATTTGTCTCGGCTTAACCGGTAGAATGAAGCAGGTACGGGCGATTGCCAAGTATCCTGTTCATGTAGCGTGAAAGAAGTTTAATTGGTGTGAGTTGTAGGGAAGGATGAAGATGAATTAAGGAAGCGGCGGACTATAGAGCAGGTATCTATAACGATTGACTTTTGTAACTGTATATACGTGTTTTTGTGAAGGTTAAGGGATTTAAGTGCAACGGCAAGCGTTTTTGGAATAACGCCCGTTGAGGAGATGACTATCGGGATTATTTTTACTGTGTTTTGATGCCACATTTGTTTGATCTCATCTGCAAGCGGTATGTATTTTTGGATTTTTTCTGTGTGTTTCTGTTTCAGGTTGTTGGTGTTTGGAACGGCGATGTCTATAAGGTAAGTGGTTTTTTCAGATTTAATTGTGAGGGTTATGTCTGGTCTATTGCTTAGGATGGTACGGTCTGTGACGATATCGCGATCCCAGTAGAGTTTTACGGAGTCATTTTCTAGAACGTTAGATGGTTTGTATTTGTAGTACGGTGTATGTGTATCTATAAGGTTAAACTTGATTGCTATTAATTGATGTATATGTTTGGCTACGTTATCGTGACGGTGAGTATATTCTTTATTTGCTAGTGCACTGCATCCTCCGGTAATATGGTCTATTGTCTCAGTGGTTTGGTGGCATAATCTACACTTATCAGTTTCTATGGCTTCTTTGAGGATAAATTTTGAGTAATTGCGAGTTTTGATAATTTGGTCCTGTATAGCTATTAAGAACCCTTCTGTTTCACTATAAATGTTGCCCTTAGTTAACCAACTGAATGACGCGGCTTGATCGATATGGTCCTGACTTAACTGGTACGGAAATTTACCATGTAGAGCCTTACTTTTCCATTTTTCTATTTTGTTTTCATCATTAATTATTTTATTTTTAGGGTTAAATTTGTCATTATTTAACTGTAGCGGTGTTCCAGAATGAGGTAAATTTACAATGGCTTTATGAAGTGGGCTTGTGTTAGCTTTTGTCTTGAAATAATTTCGGAGGTTATCTATTTGGGTGTAATGTAGATTTTTTATGTCTATAAAACCACGCCCTCCCTGCTTCCTCTTTATTGTAAATCTTTCAACTGCTGAATGGATGTGGTGAATATTGTGTTTGTAACAAGCGGTTCTGGTTGCGGTGTTGAGGGTTTCCAAATCAGTGTCAGACCACCTGATAATTCCAAATGAATACGTTAATATAGGGATTGCATAGGTATTTACAGCTTTAATTTTGTTTCGGCCTGACAATTGCGTTTTTAAAATTGTATTTAGTCTCTGTTTGTATTTATTTTTTAATGTATTTTTTATTTCTTTATGATCTATAGCTGTATTTTGTATATAACCTAGGTACTTATATGTGTCTTTCGCTTGCATGCTGTCTATTGTTCCTTCTTGTAGTTCTAAGTTGAGTGGTTCTGTATGTGTATGTTTGCCCTTAAGAATGCAATTAATTTTACATTTATCAGTTCCGAATGTCATGTAAATATCAGCGCTAAATTTTTCCGTTAATTTTAATAGTTGTTCCAGTTGTTGCCTGTCAGGTGCGAAGAGTTTTATGTCGTCCATGTAAAGAAGGTGAGTGATTTTGATTTTATTGACTTTATCTATAATATATCCTAAGTTTGACCTATTAAGAGTTTTAGATAGAGGGTTTAAAGCTAAGCAAAACCATAAGGGGCTAAGTGAGTCGCCTTGGAAAATGCCACGCTTAATTTTGATTGGTAAGGTACTGACGGTGGTACTGACTGTTCTTAGATTGAGTTTAGTAGACCAGTTATGCATTATATATTGTAGAAAGTGAGTTAAAGTATTATGAATCTTATATATTTTTAGTACATGTATCAACCAAGAATGCGGGACACTATCAAAGGCTTTTTGGTAATCTATGTATGCGTAATAAAGGTTCTTATGATCTTTTTTAGTTTGATTATGTATTTGGGCGTCGATGATGAGTTGTTCTTTACAGCCCATTGATCCTTTAGCGCAGCCTTTTTGTTCTTCAGGGATTATTTTATTATCAGTAATGTGAGTATTTAGTTTTTGTGTGATTATTGACGTAAGTAGTTTGTAAAGAGTTGGAAGGCAGGTGATTGGACGGTATTTAGTCGGATTTTTAGTATCGTTTTTATCTTTAGGCTTTAGATATGTTATTCCTTGCATCATAAATAGCGGCACTAATTTGGGATCCTTAAGGGCTGAATTGAATGCTTTGGCGATGTAGTGATGTGTTGAAGTAAAATATTTTATCCAATAATTTTGAATTTTATCTGGCCCTGGTGCCTTCCAGTTCAAAGTCTTCTTTATGGCGTATGTGACATCGTTATCATCTATTATAACTTCAGGCATTGGATTAATATTGTGACATTCACTTATTTCGGTATCAAGCCATGAAGCGTGTACGTTGTGATGGGCTGGTTTGGACCATAGGTTTTCCCAATAGTCCTTAATTGTATCTGTACTAGGCGGTTGTATGATTTTAATATTTTCGGAGTTTAAATTTTGATAAAAGAGCTTTTGATTGTTAGTAAAAAATAAATTATCCGTTCTTCTAGAGTTACTGATTTTAAGTCGGCGGAGTCTTTTTGATTGTGCTTGTAGTTTTTGTTTCAGAGTATCTAATAATTCTACTATTTGATTTTCAGTGAGATTGTTGGGGTTTAATTTTCGTTGTTTTGTGTGGCTAAGATTTCCTTTAAGGTACTGTGTAAGTTGTCCAATTTCTTTTCGTAGTTTCTTGACTCTATTTTCAATTCGTAGTTGCCATTTTGGCATTTTCGGGTCTCCTGTTTTATTTGATATATCTTTTTCAGGGGGGTTATTTAGTTTAGTGTGTAGAGTTGTAGTTGATATTGCAGCGCAATAAATAGCACTGTGGATTTCCGTTAAATCTGGCGTTTCTTTCGCTTCGAGATGTTCTCCTATTAACTTGTTAAGTGAATTTACCGTCTTTATTATGTTGCGTGTAATCTGGAGTTTTGGTATTACCGGTCTAAGTGTTGGATCTGTATCAGCGTATTTGATTAACATTTCTGTAAATACTTGTCTAATTTTGTGATTCTGTGTTTGATCGGCATCAGTTGTGAGTATTTCAGCGTTGTTTGTCTCTGGTGCTATTCGATTTTCTACAGTTTCAGAAGAGTTTGATAGAGTTATGGGTTGATTATTATTTGTGGGTTGAATTGTAGAATGTTGTAGATTCGGGTCGTTCGTTGCATTATGTGGGATGGTAAGAATATCGCAGGGGCTAAACTGTGTGTCTATGCTACATATTGTATTGTTCTGGTCGTTGGAATAATCAAACGTATGCGCTACTGTATTTTTTATCTTGTCTCTTTCATGACTTGGTATTCTGTTATTGCGATGTATAACTCGGATTTGATCTGCTAATCGTTGCTCAGATATGTGGCTTAGTTCAGGGTAGGACTCTGTGAATTTTTTATGGAGTGATGGTCTGAATGCTGTGAGGTTAGATTCGCATGATGTTATAATGTAGTAGCAACGGAGAAGTTCTCTGTTTATTTGATCAGTCCATTTCATCCGTTGTCTACTTTTTCCAGAGAGAGTGGTTGGAGGAAGCATTTCCTGCAAAACACTTCTTACTGGAGTGTTTGTGAGATGAGGCTGCGTATGAGTATTATGATCTACGATATTCGGATTAATGTATTCAGAATTTCTCGTAGACGGACTGGTGTCAGGAATGGGCACCGGATTAGTAGCTATTGCTTCCTGTGTAACATCGTCTGACAATGGTGATAATGTGGTGGATCGTGATGAGAATGAGTTATTGAGGATGAATGACTGCGGTGAAGAGTGAAGCGATGGAAACAAGCTGACGGATGAGGTAGGTGATGAAGGATATGAGTATGTGTTGCTTATTGTTTGGATATTAGTATTCTCTGCAGCAGTACTAGACTGGGCAGTAGGATGCGATACGGTGCCCCCCCCAGAATACGAGGGACAGCCCGGGCCCGAAAGCCCGGGGCGGGATTCTCCATTGCTTTTCGCGCCGGTACCCGCCTGGGGTAGTATATTTCTATTACGTAGTCGCATTTTTCTTTTAATATATTAGAACAAAAATAGGAAGAGTTTACGAAAAAGGAAATATAGGAAGAGAAGAAATAAAGGTGGTGAAAATTAGACAAACCAAAACCAAACCAAACCAAAAAAAGATGCAAAAACAAGGGGTGATTAATAAAAAGTTGATGAAAAGATAGTGACGAGAAAGAAAGAAAGAAAGAGCCGATGATCAGCCACGTGAGTACCTCACCCCGAAGAGAGTGGGGTGGCGCACCCAAGTGTTGCCCGGGGACACCAACTAGGAGGGACCGGCTTCACCCCCTTTATTATTATTATTATTATTATTATTATTATTATTATTATTTAACATATATTTGTCTCGGCTTAACCGGTAGAATGAAGCAGGTACGGGCGATTGCCAAGTATCCTGTTCATGTAGCGTGAAAGAAGTTTAATTGGTGTGAGTTGTAGGGAAGGATGAAGATGAATTAAGGAAGCGGCGGACTATAGAGCAGGTATCTATAACGATTGACTTTTGTAACTGTATATATGTGTTTTTGTGAAGGTTAAGGGATTTAAGTGCAACGGCAAGCGTTTTTGGAATAACGCCCGTTGAGGAGATGACTATCGGGATTATTTTTACTGTGTTTTGATGCCACATTTGTTTGATCTCATCTGCAAGCGGTATGTATTTTTGGATTTTTTCTGTGTGTTTCTGTTTCAGGTTGTTGGTGTTTGGAACGGCGATGTCTATAAGGTAAGTGGTTTTTTCAGATTTAATTGTGAGGGTTATGTCTGGTCTATTGCTTAGGATGGTACGGTCTGTGACGATATCGCGATCCCAGTAGAGTTTTACGGAGTCATTTTCTAGAACGTTAGATGGTTTGTATTTGTAGTACGGTGTATGTGTATCTATAAGGTTAAACTTGATTGCTATTAATTGATGTATATGTTTGGCTACGTTATCGTGACGGTGAGTATATTCTTTATTTGCTAGTGCACTGCATCCTCCGGTAATATGGTCTATTGTCTCAGTGGTTTGGTGGCATAATCTACACTTATCAGTTTCTATGGCTTCTTTGAGGATAAATTTTGAGTAATTGCGAGTTTTGATAATTTGGTCCTGTATAGCTATTAAGAACCCTTCTGTTTCACTATAAATGTTGCCCTTAGTTAACCAACTGAATGACGCGGCTTGATCGATATGGTCCTGACTTAACTGGTACGGAAATTTACCATGTAGAGCCTTACTTTTCCATTTTTCTATTTTGTTTTCATCATTAATTATTTTATTTTTAGGGTTAAATTTGTCATTATTTAACTGTAGCGGTGTTCCAGAATGAGGTAAATTTACAATGGCTTTATGAAGTGGGCTTGTGTTAGCTTTTGTCTTGAAATAATTTCGGAGGTTATCTATTTGGGTGTAATGTAGATTTTTTATGTCTATAAAACCGCGCCCTCCCTGCTTCCTCTTTATTGTAAATCTTTCAACTGCTGAATGGATGTGGTGAATATTGTGTTTGTAACAAGCGGTTCTGGTTGCGGTGTTGAGGGTTTCCAAATCAGTGTCAGACCACCTGATAATTCCAAATGAATACGTTAATATAGGGATTGCATAGGTATTTACAGCTTTAATTTTGTTTCGGCCTGACAATTGCGTTTTTAAAATTGTATTTAGTCTCTGTTTGTATTTATTTTTTAATGTATTTTTTATTTCTTTATGATCTATAGCTGTATTTTGTATATAACCTAGGTACTTATATGTGTCTTTCGCTTGCATGCTGTCTATTGTTCCTTCTTGTAGTTCTAAGTTGAGTGGTTCTGTATGTGTATGTTTGCCCTTAAGAATGCAATTAATTTTACATTTATCAGTTCCGAATGTCATGTAAATATCAGCGCTAAATTTTTCCGTTAATTTTAATAGTTGTTCCAGTTGTTGCCTGTCAGGTGCGAAGAGTTTTATGTCGTCCATGTAAAGAAGGTGAGTGATTTTGATTTTATTGACTTTATCTATAATATATCCTAAGTTTGACCTATTAAGAGTTTTAGATAGAGGGTTTAAAGCTAAGCAAAACCATAAGGGGCTAAGTGAGTCGCCTTGGAAAATGCCACGCTTAATTTTGATTGGTAAGGTACTGACGGTGGTACTGACTGTTCTTAGATTGAGTTTAGTAGACCAGTTATGCATTATATATTGTAGAAAGTGAATTAAAGTATTATGAATCTTATATATTTTTAGTACATGTATCAACCAAGAATGCGGGACACTATCAAAGGCTTTTTGGTAATCTATGTATGCGTAATAAAGGTTCTTATGATCTTTTTTAGTTTGATTATGTATTTGGGCGTCGATGATAAGTTGTTCTTTACAGCCCATTGATCCTTTAGCGCAGCCTTTTTGTTCTTCAGGGATTATTTTATTATCAGTAATGTGAGTATTTAGTTTTTGTGTGATTATTGACGTAAGTAGTTTGTAAAGAGTTGGAAGGCAGGTGATTGGACGGTATTTAGTCGGATTTTTAGTATCGTTTTTATCTTTAGGCTTTAGATATGTTATTCCTTGCATCATAAATAGCGGCACTAATTTGGGATCCTTAAGGGCTGAATTGAATGCTTTGGTGATGTAGTGATGTGTTGAAGTAAAATATTTTATCCAATAATTTTGAATTTTATCTGGCCCTGGTGCCTTCCAGTTCAAAGTCTTCTTTATGGCGTATGTGACATCGTTATCATCTATTATAACTTCAGGCATTGGATTAATATTGTGACATTCACTTATTTCGGTATCAAGCCATGAAGCGTGTACGTTGTGATGGACTGGTTTGGACCATAGGTTTTCCCAATAGTCCTTAATTGTATCTGTACTAGGCGGTTGTATGATTTTAATATTTTCGGAGTTTAAATTTTGATAAAAGAGCTTTTGATTGTTAGTAAAAAATAAATTATCCGTTCTTCTAGAGTTACTGATTTTAAGTCGGCGGAGTCTTTTTGATTGTGCTTGTAGTTTTTGTTTCAGAGTATCTAATAATTCTACTATTTGATTTTCAGTGAGATTGTTGGGGTTTAATTTTCGTTGTTTTGTGTGGCTAAGATTTCCTTTAAGGTACTGTGTAAGTTGTCCAATTTCTTTTCGTAGTTTCTTGACTCTATTTTCAATTCGTAGTTGCCATTTTGGCATTTTCGGGTCTCCTGTTTTATTTGATATATCTTTTTCAGGGGGGTTATTTAGATTAGTGTGTAGAGTTGTAGTTGATATTGCAGCGCAATAAATAGCACTGTGGATTTCTGTTAAATCTGGCGTTTCTTTCGCTTCTAGATGTTCTCCTATTAACTTGTTAAGTGAATTTACCGTCTTTATTATGTTGCGTGTAATCTGGAGTTTTGGTATTACCGGTCTAAGTGTTGGATCTGTATCGGCGTATTTGATTAACATTTCTGTAAATACTTGTCTAATTTTGTGATTCTGTGTTTGATCGGCATCAGTTGTGAGTATTTCAGCGTTGTTTGTCTCTGGTGCTATTAGATTTTCTACAGTTTCAGAAGAGTTTGATAGAGTTATGGGTTGATTATTATTTGTGGGTTGAATTGTAGAATGTTGTAGATTCGGGTCGTTCGTTGCATTATGTGGGATGGTAAGAATATCGCAGGGGCTAAGCTGTGTGTCTATGCTACATATTGTATTGTTCTGGTCGTTGGAATAATCGAACGTATGCGCTACTGTATTTTTTATCTTGTCTCTTTCATGACTTGGTATTCTGTTATTGCGATGTATAACACGGATTTGATCTGCTAATCGTTGCTCAGATATGTGGCTTAGTTCAGGGTAGGACTCTGTGAATTTTTTATGGAGTGATGGTCTGAATGCTGTGAGGTTAGATTCGCATGATGTTATAATGTAGTAGCAACGGAGAAGTTCTCTGTTTATTTGATCAGTCCATTTCATCCGTTGTCTACTTTTTCCAGAGAGAGTGGTTGGAGGAAGCATTTCCTGCAAAACACTTCTTACTGGAGTGTTTGTGAGATGAGGCTGCGTATGAGTATTATGATCTACGATATTCGGATTAATGTATTCAGAATTTCTCGTAGACGGACTCGTGTCAGGAATGGGCACCGGATTAGTAGCTATTGCTTCCTGTGTAACATCGTCTGACAATGGTGATAATGTGGTGGATCGTGATGAGAATGAGTTATTGAGGATGAATGACTGCGGTGAAGAGTGAAGCGATGGAAACAAGCTGACGGATGAGGTAGGTGATGAAGGATATGAGTATGTGTTGCTTATTGTTTGGATATTAGTATTCTCTGCAGAAGTACTAGACTGGGCAGTAGGATGCGATACGGTGCCCCCCCCAGAATACGAGGGACAGCCCGGGCCCGAAAGCCCGGGGCGGGATTCTCCATTGCTTTTCGCGCCGGTACCCGCCTGGGGTAGTATATTTCTATTACGTAGTCGCATTATTCTTTTAATATATTAGAACAAAAATAGGAAGAGTTAACGAAAAAGGAAATATAGGAAGAGAAGAAATAAAGGTGGTGAAAATTAGACAAACCAAAACCAAACCAAACCAAACCAAAAAAAGATGCAAAAACAAGGGGTGATTAATAAAAAGGTGAAAGAAAGAAAGAAAGAGCCGATGATCAGCCACGTGAGTACCTCACCCCGAAGAGAGTGGGGTGGCGCACCCAAGTGTTGCCCGGGGACACCAACTAGGAGGGACCGGCTTCACCCCCTTATTATTATTATTATTATTATTATTATTATTATTATTATTATTATTATTATTATTATTATTATTATGTTTTATTTCATCGAACTCGTGCCCGAGTTGTGATATGATATGGTCGCAAGGTGTTCGATGATTTATTTTTAAACAAATTCTTTCGAGGTAATTAATATACTTTTCGAGTGACGACATGCCTTCTTTATAGGGATGAGTATCATAGTAGACAACTAATCGCCAGTCGTCTCGAATAATATGCATGTTTGAGATTTTTTTGAAATAAACACTATTGTTGACTAGAGTAAAATTGTAGGATGCTTGAGATGAGGATATTAAGGATAGCAAAAATAGCGTAAGAGATAAAGCTATTTTTGAAAACGAGATAGGCTAGGTTAGGTTAGGCTTCCTTTTCCTTGGAATCTTGTCATTTACTTCCTTGTCCGCGGGAGGGTTAGCGATTACATTTACAGGCATAACGCAAGCTTTATAATGAGCCGTTTTAATAAACCATTTTTAGTTTTTAGGGTGACGAATCTGACAAGACTGTCAGTTCAAGGATGCAGCTCCACCACTCGACCTAGAGATCTTTGAGATTGAGATACTTTTGAGATTTTTTCCATTTGACTCTTGTAGATAACTGCGTAAGGTATTCATTTTTCCACTGAGTCCAAATATCATTGTAGATTTTTTCTACTGAGTACCACCGGGTTCTAAGATCGCTTTCTGTGTCGTATATCGTCAAGTTGGGTCCGCTTGCCAAAAAGTGAGCTGTGGTTAAAATGTTTATATCTTCAGGATCCTCTGATAAAGGGCAAAGTGGTCGGGACCTCGCAAACAAGCCTCGAGTTGGGATAATAAGGTAATGTACTCTTCATAGGTCAGTTTTTGCTGTCCGACGACCCTCTTAAGATGGTGTTTAAGCTCTTAACAGCAGCTTCCCAAAGTCCGCCAGCAGATGGCCAGGACGGCGCGTTGAAATGCCACTCGATGTTCATTTTTGAGATAGCGGCGAAGTTTTTCTGGCTCGATAAGGTTCTAGAGATATAATATCTAAAATAAAGGTAATATCAATTTTCGTCATATTTTTGCTATTATGAACTTGTATTTTATAATTTAGTTGCGTCCATATATCAACTCAAATAATAATAATAACAGTTTTGTATTATAGTAAACTATGAATATTTCTGGTAATATTTAACTTCTTATAATAGAATATATTATTAACGATTGTTTTACTATAATAAAATAACTAGTTAGTTTTATAAATAAATCGGAAATTAAAATAATAATACGATGTTTGCTAGTAACCGTTGTACGGTATCAGGACGCCAGGCATTTTCAAAGCAAAATGGCTGCGAAAATTTATAATATTAGTAATGAAAATACAACTATGGAGTGGCCTAAAAGTCGGTTTTATTTTCTACATATAACCCACTTTTTTATTATTATTATTATTATTATTATTATTATTATTATTATTATTATTATTATTATTATTATTATTATTATTATTATTATTATTATTATTATTATTATTATTATTATTATTATTATTATTATTATTATCATTATTATTATCATTATTATCATCATCATCATCATCATCATCATCATCATCATCATCATCATCATCATCATCATCATCATCATCATCATCATCATCACCACCACCATCATCATCATCATCATCATCATCATCATCATCATCATCATCATCATCATCATCCTCCTCATCATCATCATCATCATCATCATCATCATCATCATCATCATCATCATTATCATTATTATTATCATTATCATTATTATTATCATTATTATTATTATTATTATTATTATTATTATTATTATTATTATTATTATTATTATTATTATTATTATTATTATTATTATTATTATTATTATTATTATTATTATTATTATTATTATTATTATTATTATTATTATTATTATTATTATTATTATTATTATTATTATTATTATTATTATTATTATTATTATTATTATTATTATTATTATTATTATGTTTTATTTCATCGAACTCGTGCCCGAGTTGTGATATGATATGGTCGCAAGGTGTTCGATGATTTATTTTTAAACAAATTCTTTCGAGGTAATTAATATACTTTTCGAGTGACGACATGCCTTCTTTATAGGGATGAGTATCATAGTAGACAACTAATCGCCAGTCGTCTCGAATAATATGCATGTTTGAGATTTTTTTGAAATAAACACTATTGTTGACTAGAGTAAAATTGTAGGATGCTTGAGATGAGGATATTAAGGATAGCAAAAATAGCGTAAGAGATAAAGCTATTTTTGAAAACGAGATAGGCTAGGTTAGGTTAGGCTTCCTTTTCCTTGGAATCTTGTCATTTACTTCCTTGTCCGCGGGAGGGTTAGCGATTACATTTACAGGCATAACGCAAGCTTTATAATGAGCCGTTTTAATAAACCATTTTTAGTTTTTAGGGTGACGAATCTGACAAGACTGTCAGTTCAAGGATGCAGCTCCACCACTCGACCTAGAGATCTTTGAGATTGAGATACTTTTGAGATTTTTTCCATTTGACTCTTGTAGATAACTGCGTAAGGTATTCATTTTTCCACTGAGTCCAAATATCATTGTAGATTTTTTCTACTGAGTACCACCGGGTTCTAAGATCGCTTTCTGTGTCGTATATCGTCAAGTTGGGTCCGCTTGCCAAAAAGTGAGCTGTGGTTAAAATGTTTATATCTTCAGGATCCTCTGATAAAGGGCAAAGTGGTCGGGACCTCGCAAACAAGCCTCGAGTTGGGATAATAAGGTAATGTACTCTTCATAGGTCAGTTTTTGCTGTCCGACGACCCTCTTAAGATGGTGTTTAAGCTCTTAACAGCAGCTTCCCAAAGTCCGCCAGCAGATGGCCAGGACGGCGCGTTGAAATGCCACTCGATGTTCATTTTTGAGATAGCGGCGAAGTTTTTCTGGCTCGATAAGGTTCTAGAGATATAATATCTAAAATAAAGGTAATATCAATTTTCGTCATATTTTTGCTATTATGAACTTGTATTTTATAATTTAGTTGCGTCCATATATCAACTCAAATAATAATAATAACAGTTTTGTATTATAGTAAACTATGAATATTTCTGGTAATATTTAACTTCTTATAATAGAATATATTATTAACGATTGTTTTACTATAATAAAATAACTAGTTAGTTTTATAAATAAATCGGAAATTAAAATAATAATACGATGTTTGCTAGTAACCGTTGTACGGTATCAGGACGCCAGGCATTTTCAAAGCAAAATGGCTGCGAAAATTTATAATATTAGTAATGAAAATACAACTATGGAGTGGCCTAAAAGTCGGTTTTATTTTCTACATATAACCCACTTTTTTATTTTCGTATAAAAAACATACTAAAACATAAAAACTGTATGATAGATATAACTATAAATAAATAAAATATATACTTTATATTTAAAATCTTTAATCTAATCTAAATTTTTATGTAAAATACTCTATTAAGACCATAAGATGATAAAATTAAGGCTGTAATGGAAATTTCACAACCTAAAACTATAGAGGAATTACGTAGATTTCTAGAGATGATAAATTTTTATCGTTCTCATATTCCAGATACAGTACGATATCAATCTATTTTAAAATTTTATTTACGTAACTCTAAAAGTAAAGACAAAACTCGAATTGCATGGACGAAAAGTGCAGAGGATGCATTCGCGCATCATCGTACCCGTGTTACGATGCACCATATGCACTTATGACCGACGCATCAAATTTTTCAGTAGGTGCGGTCTTGCAACAACGTGTACGGAATAGTTGGAAACCTTTGGATCATTTTTCCAAAAAGATGACTTGTACACAGCAATTGTAATCAAGTAGCAGCAAGAATTCTACATACGATCGTGAATTATTAGCGATTTATTTAGCTATAAGACACTTTCGAGGGATGATAGAGGGTCAAGTAGTTTATACTGATCATGACCACTCTTAACAACTAGTGATGGATATAGATATTTAGTTACAATGATAGATAGACGTACGAGGTGGCCGGAGGCATTTCCTCTAAAAGAGATAACAGCAGAGATAGTGGCGAAAGCAATATACGAAGGATAGATTTTAAGGTTTGGATGCCCGGTTAAGTTAACTAGCGATCAAGGCAGGTAATTCGAAAGCAGCTTGTTCGCACAACTCATGAAGATGATGGGTATTCAAAAGTCGCGAACCACTGCCTACCATCCGCAAAGCAAAAAATGGGATAGTAGAGCGGTGGCACAGATCGTTGAAAGCAGCTTTGACTGCCCGCTTGCAATCATCTTCATCATCATGGGTTGTAGAGTTACCAACTGTTATATTAGGTTTGAGAGCAGTTCCTAGGCATGATAATGGCTTTAGTACAGCGGAAATGACATACGGACACCCCATACGTTTTCCTAGCGATTTTTATAGCGCGACGAAAAATGTTAACTCAGGCGATAACGATTTTGTAGAAAATTTACGTGCTACCCTTGTCGATCTTAAGCCTATATCAAGTAAACATCCTAGTTCTAAAACTTTAGTGGTGCACCCTGATTTAAAGGAATGTAATTCATGTCTTTGTGCGAGTAGACCATGTACGTAAACCTTTACAGCCAACATACGAAGGGCCTTACCAAGTCCTTGATAGGGGTTTATAGGTCTACAAAATTAAGCAAGGTAACAGGGTAGTAAACATTTCAGTGGACAGGTTAAAGCCATTTGTTAAATGATTGTATTACTCGAAAGGAAGGTGTCGTGAGTAAAAATAATATCGAGTTTGATTCGAGTTTAGGAGACAATAGTAGCGCCAAGGTAACATTCAATAACGAGTTAGATACGAGTACAAAAAACAATAGTAACGCAAAGGTAATACGATCCCCGTTTCACAGCATAAAATAACGAGGAGTGGACGAACATTAAGACAGCCAGTTCGTTTAGAATAGTAAGTACAATTTATGTAAATCGATAACTTTTATATTATGCAGAGATACAAGCAACTAAATCTTTTTACTGTTTACATTTTTATTTTTTTAAAGCAATATACACTTTACATAATTTTTACATAATATTAATTATTATACATTAGTATACTGTTTTGTTTAGATTGTAAAATTTTTGTATTCGATGAAGTTGCAAATTGCAATTGCTTTGTAATGGTTTTGATACAATATTTTGAACATCGCGATTTCGAAATTTGTTTTTTTGGCAAACTTTAAGTAATAATGAACAGTTATTATTTCTTTATTATTAATTAAGAATTTAGATCTAATTCAGTATAATGGGCAAAGCCTTTAGCTAGGAGGAACTTATTGTGAATAATAATGGAGAACAAAGCATAGAGCATAAGCTGAATCAATTTGGAATTATGATAATTGTCATAATGGCCATGCTGACGTTTGTGGTTTTCTACGTTTTTATGAAACATTGTCGTCGGAACATACAGAGTTGGCTGCGCAGAGAGATGGGTTTCGTAACAACACAGCCGCCGCAGGTGGTTATAAAAGCACACATCCCCAGACTACTGCTACAGATACTTAAATGTAATACTGTAAATATTATGTACCTACATAAGAAGATTTTCGTTTAAGAATTTTTTAAGTATATATGTAACAAATGTTGAAATGTATGTTGTAATTGTTAGATATTTAACTTAGTTCCTGAACTTGCGGTATAGTAATTGTTATATGACAAGTAAAAATGTATCTCCCAAATTTTTTGTTTTCGGGTTTCGACATGTTATTTTTTATTTCAATTATGTTTGATTTTTGAGAAAAATTAAAAGGGGGATGATGTAAGGGTTCAGTTAGGCTACCTAGTTAGCCAGTATGTCTTAAGACGCGGTATGATACGAGGGTGGCACTAAAAATTTCGGGAATCAAGGAAGTGACACAACATTACTATTTAAAAATGTATTTATTGCTTTTCGAAGTATTCTCCGCGAAATTTGACACATTTTTCCATACGTTAGAACCAATCATTGAAGCAATCATTCCATTCGGAAGTTGGGGTCTCCAAAATGGCCGTTTTGTAGGCGTCCACAGCTTCTTCAGGTGATGAAAATCTCTGACCATGCAATTTATTCTTTATTTTAGGGAAAGTATTAGAAATCATTAGGGATTAGGTCAGGGCTGTCCGGCGGATGGTCTAAAAATTCTATGATTTCTTGCTCTAAAAACTCTTTTGTTCTGTGCGCGGTGTGAGAACTCGCATTGTCGTGATGGAGGATGATGCGGCGGTTGCAGTTCTCTTTACGGAGTTCAGAAACGACCTGTGGCAAATAAATGTTAGCATACCATTCTGCATTAACCATTCTTTGTCCCTCAAGAGGAATAGTCGCAACATGGTCGGTTTTGGAGACAAACGTGGCCACCTTTTTTTTTGCAACACTCCGTGAACGAAATTTTTGTTGGCTTTAACTCATTTTCGAACACCCAAACTCGTGACTGGTTTTTTGTTTCGGGTTCGTACGCGTATATCCAGGATTCGTCACCTGATACGATGTTGTATACAGCATTTGAAGATCCTGCGTGGAATCTTTCGTGAGTTCTGACGCACCAAGTGACGCGAGCCGCTTTTTGCTTTCACAGAGCAAATGCGGTATCCATCGGGAAAACAACTTTTTTACACCTAATTGTTCATGCAAGATTATTTGTATTTGACTCATGCCAATGTCTAAAGTTGCCTGAATTTCGCGGTACCTATGACACATGTCGATCTTCCTCAATCAGCTTACGCACAGCATTGTAGCTGCCTATTGGTCCTGCGTATCCAGATACCACCGCTTACGATCCACGCTACAGAGTGAGACGCACTGAGAAGTATTATCCGTCTCACTCGCACGATCCACGTCACCAGAGACAGAGATGCGGTGTCGTCCATCTCACTCCTACATCGCCGCGCACCTTGTCATTGGTCACAAGAATATGACATACACCAGCGTAAATCAATACCCCCTAATGTAATATATTATAAGCTCACTATTCTGAATAAATACACCACGGATCGTCCTGACTGCTGTAGTGCGCGCGCGTATCAAGTGCTCCGTATCGACTACGTCGTAGCCCTGCTCCGTAGCATACGTCGTAGCCGTGCTACGTGCCGTGCCGTCGTGCCGACCCCGCCTACTAGTGCAGTTCCAGTGATACTTCAATAGCGATCGTCAATTTACACCCTACTTCGTTAGAATAGGGTGTACATTGGCGCCTTGCTGGGAGTTGAACTGCTCTTGACCTCCCGTTGAGATTTACTCATCGCTGGGGTCACGAGGAGTCAGCCTTCACAGTGTTGTGTTTTAACCGTGCAAGTACGTACACTTTCGTGACTACTTTGACACTTAATACGTGTTCCGTGTTTAGTGTATACCTGTGTTGTGTGAGTACTTTTAATTATTAACTTTCCTTGTACATGTACATTGTTTGCTGTGCGTGTATGAATATGTGACTGTTTGTGCGTCATGTTCGTGTGTCTATAGTACAGTAGGTATTCTGTACTTCCACCATGGCCGACCGTGGTTCGCGGCCACCCAGCCGCGACCGCCCCAGCCATTCCCGCGCCAGCTCAGTCGTGTCGCGCAGCGGACCCTCATCACGGTCCAGCTCGCGCACGTCCGAGCGCGCATATCACTCTGCCTCCGAGCCCAGCTTGAGCGGAACGGATACCGCTCGCCCCGGGCCGCCTTCGGCATTCTCGCGGGGGTACTGACACCCCCCCGCCCCAATGCCCTCCGGCGGCGCCCCGCCGCGAGTCTGGGCCACCGCCCCGCCCAGCCAAAAAGGACTCGGCCTCACCACCGCGCCCCGCGCGCCCTATGACGGAGGTGTGCACCCCCCGTCACCCTCCAACAGCCGCCTCGGTGAGTACGAAACTCACCTTTACCGCCTCGCCGGCCTCACCGCCGCAAGAGGAGCGCAGTGCGGTAAGTGCACCCACCCCTAGGGCCCCTGTACCGGCCCCTGCGTCGAGCACCATGCCTCCGCCCCCTGCCCCAACTGTGCAGGTTAGTAAGCGCCAACGCCAGCAGGTAACCTCGGATATTTCCCCACCTGCCAAACGCGCCGACCGCCCGGCATCGTACGCCGCAGCGACCTCGGCCACCCCGAACAGGGCCGGATCACCACTGACCTCAACCTCGAGGGCCCCGTCGCCGATGGACCAAACCACGGCGACTACTTCTGCGTCGGCGACGAATACAACCTCGCCGCCGCCACCGCCCCCCCCCCCCGTTGTCCCCCTCTCATAGTTGAGAGACTGGACAACTGGACTAGCCACTTCCGGAATCTAAAGGATCTCCTAGGCCACGCCCCACACGCAAAGCCCTACGCCCAGGGCGTAAAGTTTAACCCGCAGGGCGAAAAGGAATACCGGGTTGTCCAGCGCTACCTGATAGACTTGAGCCAGTCGACGTCCATCAGCTGGTATTCATATGCCCTTCCACAGGAACGGGGACTGAAGGTCGGGATTCACGGCCTCCCGATGAACACCCCCATTGACGAAATTGCCGCCGACCTTAACCATCTGGGATACGAAGTTGAACACGTATCCCGGATTACAGCCAGGAAAGACCGCCCAGGTTGCAGCTACTTCGTGCTGCTCAAGCGCACACCCGATCTGGTACCCGGGATCTACCAGATCACCGAACTGCTCAACATGCCGGGCATCAAGATCGAGGCCTGGCGTGGAAAGAGTGGCCCCGCCCAGTGCCATAGATGCCAGCAGTTCAGGCACTCAAGCAAGAACTGCCACCGCAAAATTGCTTGCGTGCGGTGTGGCGATGAACACGCTGCCAGTGAGTGCCCCCGCCCCAAAACCGAAGAGCCCACCTGTGTAAACTGTAAGGGGGCCCACCCTGCAAACAGCAGGAACTGTCCGGTCTTCCGCAGGGAGGCCCGAAACCGTCAGGCGGGCCCCGCCGCCCGCACCACCCGAGCCCACCGAGTAAGCCGTGACCCCCTCATCTCGGAGAAAGAGGTCCCCCACCCCCGCCGACTGCCACTTCCCTAATGGTAGAGGCGAATGACCCCATCCCCCGTCCTACCCCCTCAGCCGCCCCCATTCCAGCCAGGAAGCACAGGAGGAGGAGGACTAAAAAGAGGTCCAAATCTGGTGCCACCTCCACAGCCGCCACCGACTCGGAGTACGAACCCCTCGCACTCCCCCTTCCCTCCACAGAAACCGCTCCGATGCCCCTTCCCCTCCCTCAGCGCCCCCCGCGCGCGCCCCGCGCCCCGCGCACGGCCCCCTCGGCCACTGCTCCCGAAGTGGCCGAGGTTTCCACCACACCTGCAAACCCAGCGGCAGTGGCCACCACCCTGCCCGCTATTGCCCCCCCCGCCCCCCACCGTCGATCCAGGAGGGAATCCCCGAAATCGACTGCCGAGCTCCTCCAAGCTCTCTTCTCCCTTGGCATGGCAACGTTCCTTAGGATCCAGGCCGGCGAAGATACCCTTAAGACCCTCCTCTCGGCCCTCCCAGAAGGTGCCACCCTCATTTCTCAACTGATCTCTAAATGGCCCCCAACGCCCCAACCTCAATAAAAGTTGTTCATTGGAACATCCGGGGGGTCCGCGGTAGGGTGGCTCCCCTACGACACCTCCTTCGGGAACACCAAGTGGACGTCGCACTGTTAAGCGAGACCCTCTTGTCCCCGCAGGACCGTCTTCGCATCCCTGGCTTCATGACGTATCGCCAGGACTATCTGGGGGGTGATCACGCGAGTAGAGGCCTCGCCGTCCTGGTCGGCTGCAGGCTACTCCACCAACTCCTCCCAGCCCCCCCGGTTACTTCCCTATATGCACTGGGCGTTGAGCTGGCACTCGGCTCCCATCGCACCCGAATATACGCGTGCTACAAACCCCCGGGATTGCATTTAGATATCTCCGACATCCACAGGCTCATATCAGATGAGCCGACGGTGATTGCCGGAGATCTAAATTGCAAGCATCCCGGGTGGGGTTCCCGCACGACCAACGCGGATGGTCGACGTCTGCACTCGGACTCCATACAGACCGGGTACTCGGTGGTGGGTACTTATACCCCCACTCACTACCCCGGATGCCCCCGGTTCTCGCCTGACGTCCTGGACGTGGCCATCACCTCCCGGCTACCAGGAGCTTTTGATCAAGAGGCCCTGGCTCGGACCACCTCCCCGTCCTGGCCTGTATCCGCGCGGCACCCGCGAGTGTCCCCCCCCCCTTCCCCCCCACCCGGTCCGCGATTGGGATATCTTTGCCGAGAAGCTGCATGTGAGCACGCCCAACTTCCCGGTTGATTCTGCAGAGGCCGTCGAACTGATGACTCTGCAAATCACCGAGGCAATTTCCGCTGCGATGGAAGCGGCCACCCTACCGCCAACCCAACGGCAGCAAACTAGGCCGCCGCTACCCCGCCACATCGCCGACCTCGTGACGAAAAAGAAGAACCTGCGCCGCCAATGGCAGCGCACCCGCTGCCCAGTGATGAAGAGCCAGCTCAACCGCCTCACTGCAAAGGTAAAGTCTCTCCTAGAAGAACAAAACGCTGCAGACTGGACCTTGCGCATCCAGGAGGCGGGTGAGGACTGGCCCTCCCTCCACCGGTTCTGCCGCACGTTAACCGGCACAGCTGCCCCCGTTAGCCCTCTACTCCACCCAGACGGCAACTTGCGCTACCGAGCTGAGGATAGAGCAGAGATTCATGCCAAGCACTTGGAACGCCAATTCCAACCGCTGCCCACGTCCGCAATGGATCACGCCCACATGGTCTCCGAGGAGGTAAAGGTCTTTCTCCTTTCCCCCCCTCCCCCTCCACCTTCTTCTTTTCCCCGAGAGAGGTTCAAAAGACCCTCTCTCGTCTCAAACCAAAAAAGGCCCCCGGCGCGGACGGTATTCCCAACGCAGCCCTCCGCCGCCTTCCCTTTAGAATGGTGGCCGCCCTCACCCGCCTGTTTAATGGCATAGTGAGGACCGGCCACTTCCCTCCCCTCTGGAAGCGAGGATTAATCATCAATATCCCAAAGCCCCATAAAAATTTGAGACGGGCCGAGGGCTACCGGCCCTTAACACTACTCTCAACCCTCTCAAAGTCCTTTGAAATCCTCCTCCTTAAATACCTCTCTCCGTACCTCCCTCCTCGTGAGGAGCAGTTCGGTTTTCGGTCCCAGCTGAGTACCACCCTCCAGCTGGTACGCGTGATTCACCACCTTTGCGTTGCGGCCAACAAAAAGAACTCGTCAGTCGCGGTCTTTTTAGATATGGAGAAGGCGTTCGATAGTGTTTGGCACGAAGGTCTCCTCTATAAGCTCATCCGTGCCGACGTTCCCCCCTCCCTGATCAGGCTCATGGCCTCATTCCTCACAGGTCGGACCTTCCAGGTCCGCGTCGACGGGACCCTGTCAGGTGAGTACCCCATCGCAGCGGGAGTCCCTCAAGGCAGCGTGCTCTCCCCGGGGCTGTACAGCTTCTTTGCCAGCGACGTGCCCAAGGACCCTGGCACCATCGCAGCGCTGTATGCGGACGATACAGCGTTTATCGCCAGCTCACTTAACCCTGACCATGCCGCCGTCAAGCTCCAGAGGACGCTGGACCTCCTCCCTGACTGGCTGAGCAAATGGAGACTCTCTGTTAACGCAGGTAAGTCCCAGGCGCTCGCCGTCACCACGAGAGCAAGTTTTCCAGCGCCCCTGAAGATTGGAGACGCCGTGATCCCATGGGGACGAACGGCGAAATACCTCGGGGTAACTATAGACCGCCGACTCTCCATGCGCGCCCAATGTCAGTCTGCGGTGGCCAAGACGGGAGCAGCCATAGCCCAGCTGAGACCAGCCTACGCGTCCCCACAGATCCCTCTTAATATGCGTTTAGCTCTGTTTAAGACATACATCAGATCCCGCCTCACGTACGCGGCACCAGCGTGGCACCACCTGCTCTCTGCGCCCCAGAGAGCGCTGCTGCAGAGAGCCCAGAACCGTGTGCTGCGCCGAGTCGCAGGTGCCCCCTGGTACGTGAGGAACGACACCATATCAAGAGACCTGAGGGTGGAGAGCGTCGAGGCTTTTGCGGCTCAGCTCTCCTCCAGACTGTTCGCGCGTGCGGATGCCTCGCGCCTGGTCGAACTAACCGACCTGGCGCCTTGGCACGCCCGCCCGCCCGACCGCCACCGCCTGCCCAGGGATGCCGTCCCACCCGGAGGACCCAGCGGAGCCCGCAGCCCGCCCCGCCGCCCCCGAAGAGGAGGAGCCCAGGCGCAATGATGCGCCATACCGAGCGCACGGATGCGCACCGGCACACCGCGCCATCACCTTCGCGGGATTGTATCCCCCCCCCCCTACCTTTTCCCTTCACCGGCAACCCAAATGCCGGTGAACCTTCTCTAACCGCGTCCGGGGCCTGACGAGTGGCAGCCCTATTGCCACCCCGTCGTCCCCGGGGCGTTTCCTTCCACCCCCGACATAAAAAGTCGGGGCCCGGAAGTCTTACCCCTTTTCCCTTTTCCCCCAGGTCGCTTGTGTCCGCGGTCCGGCAAAACGCGGCGTGTGAGGGAGTGGTCCCATACACGTTTTCTCGGCCCCCGGGTCAGGACCCCCACGCGCCGCTTGGAGCCGACCGCCGGTCTTGGTCGGGCCTGGATTGGTCAATCGTCACTCCCTCGTACATTGTCGGTTGCCCACCCCCACGGGCTTACCCCGCGTTCTGCCGCGGGGTGTCTTCCCACAAGACTTTGAGACTCATGCGCCCAGTACTAGTACTGGGCGCGTCTTCCCACCCCAATTAGAGGGGCATATGCCCCTGGTATTGGTTAGCCCGCCGTAAGGCCCTTTTCAGGGGCCCGGCGTCGAGCCGAGAAGAGTCTCCTTCTCAAACAATAAATACACACTCTGCTCTCGGACACCGTCCGATGAACAGCTCCACTCGTTACGTTCGTTGCCGTTGTTCCGCGCTCTCACATTGCGCTCTCGCTCTGTCGCGTGTGTCATTGCTCGTGATAGTGCATCCATAGGAAGAAAGAAGACAGGAAGACCGAAGACTCAAGAGTCAAGATTCAAGAATCAAGACTCAAGAGAGAAGAGGACAAGGCGTCCCCAACCGCCTTTGCCGCCCGACCCGTGCCGTACCGCGTCTCGCGCCGCGCCGCGACCGCCGCCTACCGGACGATTCGTGTGACCGCTCGCATCGTCCGTCTCGCTCTTTTGTGCGAGCCTTCTGCTCGCACACCCGCCGCGCAGATATCGCCGCGTTAGGACGAGCGTGCGACCGGTCGCATCGTCTGTCTCGTTTTTAGCGCGAGCCTTCTGCTCGCGCTCCGCCGCGCCTCGTTCGCGAACACTAGCGCCCTAGTGTTTAGCGTAACGTTAGTGAGTGAGTTCCAGCCGCCCAAGGAACAATTGTAAGTACCGTGACACGTTTAGGCACACTACACGAGAATTTTTTCCTCCCTACACACCTTCCCTCCCGGTCGCCGGGAGGGGCTGTATCCCCAATAATAATTTAGAGAGCAGAATCCCACTCCCGGGATAAACTTTCTAATTACGGCTGACGCCATGATCAGAAAGTTCCTGGAGTTCCTTAAAACCGAATCCCCCGACGTCGCGGCCAAATGGGAACGCTTCGTGCGCATGCACGTAGCTGACTCACCGGCGTCGCCCGATAGCGACGTAGTCTCTATACCGATAGAGGACCAATCATCTCCCTCAGAGATGTCTTGCTCGGAGCAAGAATCCGACCGTAGTGAAAGCGATTTCACTACAGTAAAATCGAAGAAGAGGAAGCGCCCAGAGGGCACTTCCTCTCCAGTCTTGTCATCCCCGACCAAATCGGTCCCGAAGAGCAGGAAAACCGTGCAGGCTCATGGCTCCGCGGGCCCCCGTTACGTCATCGGCCCTTCTGGCTTCCCAGGCCCCTCTGGCCTCCCAGGTCCCACGAACCTCGCAGGCCCCTCTGGCCCCCCAGGCCCTTCCGGCATCCCAGGCCCCTCAGGCCTCCCAGGCCCCTCAGTCCTCCCAGGCCCCTCAGGCCTCCCAGGCCCCTCAGGCCTCCCAGGCCCCTCAGGCCGTCCGTTCCCCTAAAATTTTATTTTATTTTTATTTTTATTTTATTTATTTTTTATGTTGTTTGGGTGGCTTACAGCTATCAATATTACAATATACTATGAGATAGAATGCAAAAAGCCAATTACAAAACTCCACAGATAGTTCAGTTATACAAACTAATTACAAAAGAAAATTAGTAAAAATAAAGTTACTAAGATTTAATTATAAACTAAATTATTATAAACTAAGTTATAAACAAAATAAAATTTGAAATATAATGACAACTAGCTACTGAAATACATCAACTAACAAACAATAAAGATACTACAAACTAAATAAAAAAGTTGGTATAGTGTTAGTAAGAGAGCCATTACATCAGCCGATCATACCTTGATACTGTTTGAGGATAGTGGTATTGATAGATGCTAGGCTGCTAGTGAACAGGTCAATACCTGGTTCGGACTTGACGAGCATATTAAACGATTTAGACGATCTAAGAAGGAAGGAATTTTGTCGATACATTGTGCGTGCATAAGGAATGTGAAGAATATTTATAAATCGAGGATGACGTGATGGAACACTTAATCTCAATTTAGTTAAAAGATCAGAACAGTCTAACCTTGATTAAGCTAATTTCATCAGGAAGCGAACATCGGCGATATTTCGTCTAGTTATAAGTGGTAGAAAATGAAAGCGATTGCATCGTTCATTGTAGCTAAGGTAGGGAATCTTGAATTTAAAGCTAAGGTACCTTGTAAATTTTTTCTGGATTTTCTCAATTCTATTTATGTAAGTTGCAAAGAAAGGATTCCAAACTTGACTACCATACTCTAGATGACTACGGACATAAGCACAATATAGTATTTTTAGTGTTTTCATTTTATTAAAGTGGTTGGTCAAAGTCAAAGTCAACAATTTTTATTCAAAATAGGTATTTTCATACACTTTCTGAACGTCGATCTACATGATGCCTACCACCGGTTCGGAAACTAGCCCGGCGAGAAGAACCGGCGTAAGAAACTCGCGCGGGGCCATCTTTTATCAAAAAGATGGAAAATTGTTCTTTTAAAATATAAAAAAGGCATATATAACAATGTTATGACTAAAACTACATAACAAGAGTACAATAATATATGTAATTTAGAAGTAGCCTTGCACGGGGTCACCTCATTCCCATGGTGTGCTATCATTCATAAAATCATTAACTTTATAATAGGCTTTAGCACACAAACGTTCTTTAACTACTTTTTTAAATTTATTGATTGAAAAATTTTGAACGCTTTCTGGGATCTTATTGTATAGGCGTATACACTGGCCTTTAAACGAGTTCTTTACTTTACTAAGTCTAGTCACTGGTACATCAACCTTATGCTTATTTCGGGTATTTCTATTGTGGTTGTCACTTTTCTTTTTGAATAGGTTTAAATTTTTTTTAACATATAATACATTTGATAGAACATACTGAGAAGCTACAGTTAAGATTCTAGTTTCTTTAAACTTCTCTCTTAATGAAGTGTTGTTGTAGATTGCCCGAACAGCTCGCTTCTGCAGCACAAATATAGTATTTATATTGGCAGCATTTCCCCACAGTAGAATGCCGTAGGACATTATACTGTGGAAGTAACTAAAATATACAAGTCTTGCTGTGTTTTCGTCTGAAAATTGTCTTATTTTACTCACTGCAAATGCTGCTGAACTGAGTCTGTCAGCCAACCCAACAATATGAGGTCCCCCACTGTAGTTTTGCGTCTAAAGTTATACCTAAAAAGACAGCTGTATCTACTAGTTCCATACCTTTTCCATTCAATAGAACATTGGTTTCAGTTTGCCTTACATTTGACAACGTGAACTTTATACATTTAGTTTTTTTGCTATTTAACAAAAGATTATTAACACTAAACCAGTGTACTATTTTTGAGAGAGCATTATTTACTTCGTCATAGCCTGAGGTTTGGCGATTAATATTAAAAGTAAGTAACGTGTCATCGGCAAATAAGACTATCCCGTTTTTTCCATTAATAAGGTATGGTAGGTCATTTATATAGACCAGAAAAAGAAAGGGTCCTAAAATGGATCCTTGTGGGACCCCCATCTCAATTTTGGTACCTGTGGATCTTTTTCCATTTATCTCAACCCTCTGAGTCCTATTTGATAAATAAGATTTTAAGAGGACGAGTGCTGGTCCTCTTACTCCATAGTGGCATAGTTTCCTGATCAATGTTGTGTGCTGCACGCAATCAAATGCCTTGGAGAGATCGCAAAAAACTCCTAGAGCATCCTGCGACCTCTCCCAAGCATCAAAAATATAACTAATCAGATCAACGCCAGCATCTGTTGTAGAGCGACTCTTCGTAAAACCAAATTGTTTATTATGTAAAATGTTATTAATATTAAAGTGTGCTAGTAACTGAGTAAGTATTATTTTTTCATATATTTTACTTAGTGTTGGCAAAATAGATATAGGTCGGAAGTTAGATGGATCCGAGTTACTACCAGACTTAAACAAAGGTAAAACTTTACTATATTTCATTAGATCAGACTCTACGCTCTACAGAAAAAACTAGCTAGCTGGTGCATACCAAGATTTAACATAATTTCATTTTTCTTAAACCAATGTTCAGTTATACATAAAATGTCTAAATTATTGTTTAAAAACAACTCAATTTTTAATTCCTTACTAGACATACCTGTATGTTTTGATGCACCAGCGTAAGTTTACATAATTTATTATCTTTAATTAAATTATTATTTTTATGAGTACTTATACCTACTATGCTAGAGATTTACTCTGTTGTCTTACAGGCTAATTTAAATTATTATTATTTGGAACATTTTCCAAGGTGTTAAAATAAGTCATATTATTATGACTAAACTGCTCAATAGAAGCAGTTGTCTTACTAGCCAAGTACTTGGCTGAGTTAAAATATAAAAAAGTTAATAGCGTACTTGCTATAAGTCTTGTAAAATAAGAGGATAGATAATATCTATCTAATGTCAATTTACATAAATTATAATTTACAATATTATTCATGTCGATTATATTTATTTTACTGTCATATTTATTTAATAAAATACAATTATTATTAACAGCAGTATACAATTGGCTGTTAAGCTTATATCTAATTTTGTTTTCCCATGGCAACCGTTTTATGTAAGGAAATGTGAGTAATATAATCTTACTAATATTTTGCAGTTTTTTCAATGCTTCTATATAATATTCTAATTGGTTACTATTCACATTTCCCCGTCTCCCCACTAATATTATTAGTGTTGTATTGGGAAAGTGAGTTGTACTTAAAATCTTTTTTATTATTTGTGAAAATGTTGCACCCGGCATACAGGTGTTGTACACTGACTGTTCCTCATACAACTTACTCAATTGCACCCCAACTCCCCGACCAAGCTCATCGCTGTATATAGTGACTATGCCCGGACCAGAGCCCAATGGTGCAATCAAATATTCACTATGAGAGGATATATCATGAGCCTCCACACCTAAATTACAATTTTTATTATTAGTTGAATTATTTACCAAATGCTGACATAGTGAGTTGTGACTCAATAAAGACTTAACTCTTTCTTCATTGTAATAGCTGTCATCCAGTAAAATATTCAATGCAGATATGTGACTAGATATTTCTGATTGGGCTAGTTCATATTTTTTTGTTATGGATTTTAAAGTGTCATGTAAATCAGTAATTTCAGTTTGGAGACTGCACACGTCTGCCTCATAGACACATGTGGTATTTTCCAACTCTTTAATACTGTCTAAGTATTTATTTTTAATAACGATTTTTTCTTTTGTTAGCTTAGACAGTTTTAACATAATTTTTTTGTTTCTTATTAACAATTTACTTGTTTTTTTAATATGTTTATTTACTTTTATGTATTTTTTTAACTTATTTTTACTTTGAAATGTATGGGAGGGCATAGTATTGTCACCAGTTAAGTCAATTATTGGTATAGTTGTGACATTTTTTTCAAGAATACTAGGATCTCTCCCAAACATTTCTTGGAACAAGTTTTGTGTTTGTGAGGAATTATGCTCCTGTATTTGACTTTTCAATATATTAATTTGTGTATAGGCTTCCTCTAGTTTCCGCTTCCAAATACTAGTATTGTTCAGAGCTTCCTCGTACTCATCCCTGCACCGGTCAAAGCTGTCTACAATTTCATGTAATTCTCTGTTTTTTTGGTACAAATCTTCATAATTTACATTTAACTTATTTAACTCAGTTTTTAAGTTACTGTTTTTTTTTACCATTTCTTTTTCATTATCCTCACGTTCAAAAAGCAATAGTTCATTTTCTTTCTTATACTGTTTAAGCTCCTGAAGGGTCAGACGGAGTTGCTCTTCAGTCTGACGAGCCAGGTTTCCTCTAGTCATCATGTTGATGTAAAAGAAGTTAAAAACTACGAGATAATTAGTTAATTAATTGACCAATTTGTCTATCAATGAACCAACTATCTAGTTAGCGAGCAAATTTAACACTTTCTGATACCTCCAAGCAGACCCGACCACTCTATATCTATAGATGGTGAGATATTTGCTCGGTGTAAAGCGGTCACGCAAGCTGGAGTGGGGTATGTAAGATGGTAAAGAAGATATCAGTCTATGCCAAACCTACAAGCCAACCTAACAATGAATTTTATTTTGCAAACCAGAAAAGGAAATAAGTTTAAAATTCGAAATAAACTACAATGGCAGTGGAATCAAGAATACCCAGTCCTCCTTATATGATCCTGTCACTCGATATCTATAGATGTTGAGATATTTGCTCGGTGTATAGGGGTCACGCAAGCTAGAGTAAGGTGAATAAGTTGTTAAAAAGGAGTAACAAGGTCCATTAATCCCACTGACCGGCCTAAGTAACCTACGTCTTTAATTAGTTATAAACAGCTGATTTATTGCTTTCTTACAACGTTTATTATCATAGCCTATCGTCAACCTGAATCAGCATAAAATAGTTATAGATATTATTAATCTGTTTACAGAGATTTATTTAGAATTCTAAGCGTTTTTAATATAGAAAATTTGAATTACCTTGACAGCTGATCGCCGTTGACGTAAGGCACAACTTTAAATTGCTGATTACACAAATAAACTTGTTCACAGCACTGATACTTATTATTTGTCTTATAGCTAACACTTAAAATAATATAATTATTAACGATTTGAGATAATTATTATAGTAAATTAATAAATAATTTTCAATTTTTAGTCGGGAGACTTTACAATGTCATTTTAACGGTAGGGTTGCCAGCAGGAAAAAAGGTGTTACGGATGATGAAACCCATGGCTTTAACTGATTTAGTGATGATATAATCTATGTGAGATTCAAATGTCAGCTTGCTATCTAACAGAATCCCCAGGTCTCTAATGATGGAGATGCGAGACAAAAATTGATTGGCGACAGAGTAATCGTAAATAAGAGGGTGATGCTTACGACTAAAGGAAATAACGTTGCACTTGTCTATGTTGAGGTCAAGCTTGTTACATAGACAATAGTTTGCTAAGCGAGTTAAATCCTGCTGGAGTAAAATTGCATCGGACAGGTTCTTAATAGGGCGAAAAATTTTCATATCATCAGCAAACATCAAGAATTTAGAAAATTTGAAGCAGTTACCAATGTCATAAATAAACAAAATGAAGAGGAGGGGTCCTAAAAGAGAACCTTGTGGGACCCCCGAGGGGATGGGTGTCCATGAAGACATGAAGCCGTTACATACGACTGATTGAGATCTATTTTGTACGTACGAGGAGAACCACCTTAAGAGGTCTCCCCTTATGCCTAGCTCATAGAGCTTGTTAAGGAGTATATTGTGATCAAGCCGGTCGAAAGCTTTACTATAGTCAGTATACACTGCGTCGACTTGATAACCATCATCCATGTGTTCAGTAACGAAATCAGTGAACATAATGAGGTTGGATGTGGTAGACCTGCCTTTTAAAAAACCGTATTGTTGCAGGGTAAAGCTCTGTTAAAGGCAACAGTACAGCTGGTTGTATACTATTCGTTCGAAAACCTTAACCAACAAACAAAGTTTGGAGATTGGTCTGTAGTTTTCGACTTTATCTTTGGCCCCTTTTTTGTGTATGGGAGATATAAAAGCAGATTTCCATAGAGATGGCACGAGGCCCTCAGACATAGATCGTTTAAAAAGCAATGAGACTGGTATAGCGAGTTCATCTGCACATTTAACAATAAATATCGCAGGTAGACCATCCGGGCCTGCAGATTTGTTAAGGTCTAGGGATTTTAAATGCTTGCTCACTGTCAATATGTCAACCTCGATATTATTAATGTGACAATTGGTAGTCTTGCTTAATGTGACGTCCCTACTCAGTGATGAAGAGGCACTAAGGAATGAAGCACTAAAAAAGTGACTAAAAAATTCACATATCTCATGTCCCCCGTCGGAACTGCGATCGCCATAAGACATACTTGATGGAAAATTATAATTGTCGCGTTTGCTTTTAACATATGACCAGAACATCTTAGGATTGTTGGATATTGAGGATTCAATTTTCGCCAAATACGTCTCATGACAAGATCACTGAATGTCTTTGGCTCTGTCTCGAAGTAATTGGTATGTAAGCAGATCGGACATATTCTGATACGTTTTATACTTTGTAAAATACTTGAACTTTTCATTGATGATGTTGATGAGAGCAGATTTGTACCAGGGTGGGTATTTGCTAGGTTTAAATCTACGCCGGGGAACATGCAAGTGAATAAGTTCAAATATTTTTTTGTTGAAGTTAATCAGTGCGTCATCAATAGTGCCCAATTGAATTATGTCAATCCAGTCAGTGTGTAATAGGTCACGGCGGATGGAATCGTAATTGCCCTTGTTGTATTGGTAAACGGTACGCATATTTGACTTCAGTGGTTGGGGTTGGACCGTGTAACAGTACTGATAAGGCCGGGTGATATGAATCCTCGCTAACTAATGGATCAAGAGCTAGCTGAGACTGATACCGTGGTATTAGACAAGACCAAGTCGAGAATTTTACCATGTTTGTTAAGAATAAGATTATATTGTTGTAGTCCACAGAGGTTTATAGTGTCAACGAAATTAGTAGAAAAAGTATTTTGTACTAAATGTGGTATTATTCCATTCGGTGTGAAGGTCCACGAGATGGAACTCATATTAAAATCTCCTAAGACCAGAAATTTATCGCGTGGCCGGTGGCTGTTTATTATTTCAGTTAGTTTGTCTAAGTAAACATTCAATTGAGTAGAAAAGCTATTTCCTATGTTCTGCTCACAGAGATACAAGGTGCATAAATTGAGACGAAAGGCGCTCTTATTGGAATTGTCACGTAGTTGAATCGAGATCCAAATATCTTCGCACTGGTCTGCCAGTTCGTATTTTCGACCGCCACAAGTTCACGGCGGATCGCCACCAGCACACCGCCGCCGCGCGCCTGTGCTATGGCCAAATAGTTACGGTCTCGCCTCTATATTAGGTATCTGTCACCGAAAAGCTCACTATTAGATATTCCATCTAAGAGCCATGTCTCCGTTAAAGAAATTATGTCGTAATTGTTGACAGCTAAATTTCTAAAAAATGTAGCCAACTTCGTCCGCAATCCCCGCACATTTTGGTAGTAAATGTGTAAATCATACATTACTTATAAGAATGGCTACAGATAGGTATGTCAATGAAATATTGATATTAGGCCAAAAGTAAGTTACGGATTCTGAAAGATTGAGGCGATCACAAGACATTTCTGTGTAAACATTAGTGCTCCAAGCACGGCATAAGTCTTGTTGTATACAATTATAGCTGATTAAAATATTTACAATTTCCAGAATGAAAATACATACCGGTGTTATGTGAGTAGTATCATTTTTAATTTTTAAAACAGTGTTAAAATAGGACCGAGGGATGCATAGCTCTGTTAATAACATATAATAGTATATTTTCCATGCATGAATATTAGGGATTCTGTAAATAGTGAACAGTAGTAAAGTAGCAAAAACATTAGTAATATTATAATTCATTCTCAAAACCCAGAAACAGCACCATCTTATTAGTTGTATAAAGTATAACACTATTATCGTCCAAACATACAAAAGCATTAGTATCCATGCAAAATTGCGTCGGGTTATATAGATAGTGTACAGCGATAAAATAGGATTTTTTTTTAGTTGTGTAATAGAATTCATCAAAACATTGTCCGTGATAAAACAAAAACAACAACATTCTATCGGTATAATAAGACACAACAATATTATAATCCATGCAACATCATTGAGTGATAAGTAAGTGGTATACATTAGTAAAATAATGAAAAAAATAATAATGTAGTATTTATTTGTAAAAATATTGTCGATACATAACCAAGTACAGTGTGGTTCTGTTGTTAGTGTAAGATATAACATTGTTATCCATGCAGCCTAGTTATGGGTTATGTAGGTAAAGTAGTGCAGAGCAATATGCACCAAATCAGTTACATAAGTATAGAAATTGTGATTTATCAAATAAGACTTTACATGTTTAGAAGCTAAAAATATTTCAATTGTTAAGTTGAGTATGACGCATATTTGTTTAGGGAAATTGTTGATGTTTAAATTGATAATACATTTCAGAAAGTAATACTTAATTCCAATATTATTAAATACGAGACAGTATTCTCTTGAGGCACATACTTTATAGTTCAAGAAATATGAGCAATAAGCGTTTCTAAATAATGCAATAACAAACGAATGTAAAAGCAGCCCAGCATGTACCAAACCACATAATTTGCCCACAATACCGTAACAGCTGTTTTCATAATATTTATTCAAAATGAGGTAGGCGCATTTAGGTATAAAAGAGGTAGGCAAACAAGTAGCACGCGTTTGATCAGCTGATGGGCTGTGCACTGTATCAATAAAGCAATGGTATTTTATACATTTTAGTACAATGCATAATATTTTGCATAGACTTTTTTGGTCGAGAGAACAAGTAAATATTAATTTTATGTTTATAAAAGCAGAACAATGGTGGCAACAGTTATAGAACTTATGAAATACGAGGGCGGGTCAATAAGTCCGTGACTTTTGGAATAAAACACAGATTTTTTAATAAATAAATCATTTTATTTTTCAACGTAGTCCCCCTTGAGCTCTATACACTTTGTCCAACGCTTCTCCAATTTTTTTATCCCTTCCAATAAATATGATTTGTCGAGGTCCTCAAAATAGGCCTTTGTTTGCGAGATGACTTCATCATTGGAGTCAAATCTTTTTCCACCGAGCCATTTTTTCAGGTTTGGGAACAAGACGTCGTCACTCGGAGCCAAATCTGGAGAATAGGGTGGATGTGGGAGCAATTCATAGCCCAATTCATGGATTTTTGCCATGGCAACTGCACATGTGTGCACCCTTGCATTGTCTTGGTGAAAAAGAGCTTTTTTCTTGGCCAAATGAGGTCGGTTTTTTTTCAAATCCTCATTGAAGCGGTCCAATAAGTTGGCATAATATTCCCCATTAATTGTTCTTCCCTTTTGAAGATAGTCAATGTGGATTATCCCACGTGCATCCCAAAAAACAGTCGCCATAACTTTATTGGCTGACAAACCCACCTTGGCCTTCTTTGGCGCCGATTCACCCTTAGAAACCCACTGTTTTGACTGTTGTTTGGTCTCTGGTGTGTTGTGATGGATCCATGTTTCGTCCACGGTTACAAAACGGCGCAAAAACTCCTCCATATTGTGATTAAACAACGCCAAACCTTCCTGTGAAGTTGTTACACGATTGCGTTTGTGGTCCACTGTGAGCAAACGCGGCACCCATCTTGCGGAAAGCTTTCTCATGCCCAAGTGATCATTCAAAATTGAAACCACTGAGCCATGCGAAATGCCTATGGCTTTCACAATCTCTTGCACTTTCAATCTTCGGTCGGCCAACACCATATCGTGAATTTTTTCGATTGTTTCGGGTGTAGAGACCTCAACTGGGCGTCCAGGACGTTCGGCATCTTCAGTGCTTGTACGGCCACAACGAAATTCAGTAAACCACTTTTTTACCATTGAAATCGATGGTGCAGAGTCCCCATAGTATTTATCAAGCTTAGCCTTGGTCTCGGTAATGGTTTTTTTTCGCAAAAAATAATGCTTAATAAGCACACGAAATTCACTTTTTTCCATTGTTTCCTTAAGTTACTGGATATTCTGATAAAGATAGCTGTAAAACACAAACTAACTGACGCAGCAAGTTCAAATTTTGATAGGAGTCAACTGACAGATGCCTGTTGACAGGAGTAGTGTTGCTTTTTCAGTAAGGAGGTTAGAAATTCAAAAAGTCACGGACTTATTGACCCGCCTTAGTAGCATTAGCACAAAATATGTAGAACAGTTTAATAATAAGTTTAGCAGAAAACACGATAAGAGTCAATTAATTTTCGGTAAATCGCATACCGAGGTAATGGTGAAAGATTTTGAAGTCTGGTCTCGTCGCACAAAGATCTTCATATTTTTGACCCAAACATATTGAAAATTGTGTTTCTTAGCTAGTGCTTTCGTTTGGGTTAATAGCATTTTATTTTTGATGGTCAGGTGGTCATTACCAAAAATCCTTCCCAATCCAGTAAGTCCTATGTCAACAGGAAGCAGCGGCTCCTTACGGGAGCGGGCTGCTGCTAGGAAGTCCTCCTTGACGTAACGACACAATGATATTTTTGTTACCAGTTGCTTTTGACGGAACACGGTGAATGAAATTTATTTTAGTTTTAGGAATCGAATATGATATGGCTGAACCTATTTTGTTTAATATTTCAAACAGGTTTCTTCATATTTTGTAGGTACTCCTTTAATTTCGAGGTTGTTACTACGAACCCATTGATCCATGTCTCATTGACTGACATTCAACTCGAAGATTGAGGACTTTGTGCGAATGACATCATCGTGAAGGGATTCAACTGCAGTCAGTCGGTCATCTATTTTTTGAACTTTACCAGGCAGATCCTTTAATTCGGACAATTCCTTACGAATGAGTTTCATTTCGTCCGTCAAACTGGAAAGAGGGGCGAGTTCGTGGCGAATATTAATCAGCTCCCGCATTACTGAGTCAAGGGTAATAGGCATGTGAGAAGCTGGTGAGGTTATGATGGGCGATGGCTGGCTGGTGCTGGCAGCGCCTACGATCTTACAAGTAGCACACCTCCATGTAGCTTGACGTTCTCCTAGTTTACGATAGCCTTTCTCCGTAATCCCGGAACATGGAAAGTCGAAGTGCTTGTGGCATGTTGAGCATTCGATCGCTTTGGCGACGTTTTCATTACACCTCCCACAAATTACTATCTTGTACAAATTTTACTCGATTGTTATTATACTTAATACAGTATGTATATTTTTTTAACAAATTATATGCACGCGCGCGGGGTTTCGCAGTATGCGTTGTACTCGAGCGGCGAGCGCACGCGGACTGAAAAAATGCCTCCTCCTGTAATCATACAGGAGAAGGCTAAATGGAACATCATCTCTGCAGCGATTAACGATCATAAGCTACGTTACTCGTCTGCACATACGACCCCCATCGGCATAAAGGTGCAGGTAAAGACCTCGGAGGACCACCGCCTCCTCACCGCGATCCTACGTAATAAAAGCATAGGATACCATACATACGCCCTTGAAGACGAGCGCCTTCTGCGCGTCGTCATTACCGGAGTAGACAAGTGCCTCTCCGCACAAGAGGTACTCTTGGACATCAAGTTCCAGGGTTATCCCGCATTAGAGGTACATCGTATGTACCACCCTATTAAAAAACACGAGTACAATATGGTACTCGTAACCCTCCCCCTTACGCCAGAGGGCAAGGATATCTTTAATATCCGAGCCATCTGCCACATTACGGGCATCCGTGTAGAGCCACCCCGTAAAAGGGGCATCCCTGGCCAGTGCCACCGATGCCAACTTTTCGGGCACTCGGCACGGAATTGCCAAGCTAGGCCGCGTTGCGTTAAGTGCCTCGGTGACCACGGCACCTCTGACTGTCCCCGTAAGAGCCCAGCTGAGGAGTCCGAACCCCCCAGCTGTGTTCTCTGCAAGTCCCAAGGACACCCCGCCAATTACAGAGGGTGCAAAAAAGCACCCAAAGATAAAAAACGCGTTGCACCACAGACGAAAGGTGCCCCCCCCCCAAACAGAGATTCGTCCCTGCCTCCCTACCCTCCCAATCTGCATGGTTCAAGCCCGCGCAGAACCGTAGTTTGGAGCCAGCGGCTTTCCCCGCTCTCCCTAGCAAGGCCATGCCCTCCGCGCTCAAAGCGCCTAAGGCCACACCCCCTCCGACTCCCAGATTCACTGCAGACCTCTCTTTCGTCCAGCAGTTCTTAAGCAACGTCGGGCCTATTGACCCGATGGAGCTTTCTATCTTAGCGACACAGCTAAAAGGATCGGCCACAGACCGCATCCAAGCTTTGTCAGACCATCAGGTCTTGATCCGTCAGATCTTGATCTGACGGATCTCTCTCCACTCTCTCCGCTCTCTCCACCAACGGTATCTAATGGAGCCTTCGGGAAGGACAAAGCCACACTCGTTACGTGTAGTGTCGTTCAATACGAACGGCATTAGAAATAACATAAGCGAAATTCGCGATTTTGTAAGCAGCCAAAATGTCGATATTCTTCTAGTGCAGGAGACGTTTTTAAAACCTAGTATGAGGAGCCCTAAAATTGCTAACTACAAAATAGTCAGAAACGATAGAACTCGATCCCGACTCGGAGGTACTCTTATCTACTATAAAAAATCATTGCATTGTATCCCCCTAGAGCCACCGCCATTGTTAACTTTAGAAACATCTGTTTGTCATATTAGTATGTCCGGTCACGGACTCATTGTTATAGTTAGCGCGTACCTGGCATGTAACAATGAATTACATTCCAGCGACCTGCAGGCGCTATTCAACTTAGGCAACGCCGTCATCATTGCCGGCGACTTAAATTGTAAACACACTGAGCGGGGCAATATACATAACAATAAGAACGGCTCAATCCTCTGTAGTTTAACCGACAATTTAAATTTTGCACTTTTAGCTCCCACGGACCCCACTCGCTATGACACCAATGAAAACATCAACGGCGTCCTACGCAATCCTAGTACGATAGACATAGCTTTAGTTAAAAATGTTTCCCTAAATATATATATTGAGACTCTCCACGAGCTTAACTCGGACCACAGACCACAGATTACACTTGGTAGTCTTAACCCCAATAATTCTAGTACTAGGAAGATAGTAGATTATAAATCATTAGCGGAAAACATCAAAGTCCTCCAATCTAGTCACTTAGATAAAATCCCCGATATTATAGATAGTAAAGAGACCGCCATAGAGGCCGCCTCCCACTTGACCGATCACCTGGTAGCGACCATAGAGAGATCATCTAGGGAGGTGCCAACGACCCCCAAGGGCCGTTGGCCCCTCCCTGAGGACATAAGATCCATCAGATTCCGAAATGCGGCTAAGCGCACATATGATCGCTACCCGTTGGAAGAGTGGAGGAAAGCCCTCCGTCACTACGAGAGGGAAGTTAAGTTTAAAATCAATTAACACAAAGCCGAGAGTTGGGATTGACTTCTCAGTGATTTAGAACCGTCTCACGTGGCGTACTGGCCACTCGCGAAGGCCCTCAAAAACGACACGGAGTGCGATATGCCTCCGTTAGACAGACCTAACCGTCCTCCTGCATTCGAAGACATAGACAAGGCCGTGTGCATAGCTGATAACTTCGAACAACAGTGCCGGCCGAGTACTCTCCCGATTGATCCCGTGCACCTTAGCTTAGTAAATAGCGAGGTCGACAGCCGACTCTCGAGGCCACCTGATGTAGATAGGGTGAGGGTGGTGGACTCGGAGGAGGTCAGTGACATTGTTTAGTGTATGAAAGCCAAAAAGGCCCCAGACCTCGACGGTATTTCAAACAAAATACTTAAAATGTTACCGTCCGAACTATTTCAACTCCTAGTTAACATCTTTAACGCCCTCTTAGTATGATGTTCATTCCCAGACATTTGGAAAGTAGCTATTGTCATAGGTATCCACAAACCAGGGAAACCCCGGAAGGTGCCTGGTAGTTACCGTCCAATAAGTCTCATTAGCTACCTCGGAAAAGTCTACGAAAGAGTTATTAAAAGGCGCCTCAACGACGTCATATCAGACAAAAAACTCCTTCCAGACGAGCAGTTTGCCTTCCGCGAAATGCACAGCTGTCCCGCTCAAGTACACCGCTTAACGGAGTACATAATATCTAGCAAAAACGACAGGAAGACGACATGCGCCGTATTCTTTGATATTGCAAAAGCTTACAAAAGTTATACAAACTCTATCAAATGGAAATACCCGATTATCTTGTCTTACTAATTAGTAACTTTTAAAAAAATCGTAAATTTCATTTCCGCGTAGAAGGCGCACTGTCGTCGCCAAGATATATGGAGGCGGGAGTACTGCAGGGCTCGGTCCTCTCGCCCTCCCTATATAACCTGTATACTAGTGACATCCCCAAACAGGCTAAGGTGCAATTAGCTATGTTCGCGGACGACACAGCCCTTTATTATTCCCACATACGAGCCTGTACCGCATCAAAAGCCCTCCAGGAGTCAGTTACCGCTCTCGGTAACTGGTTCTCCAAATGGAGAATAGAAGTTAATCCCGACAAAAGTCACGCCATCCAATTCGATATTAAAAGTGCAATGAGGCGTACTTGCCCCCGTAAACTAATGAGCCCTATAAGCCTGCACGGCAACATAATCCCACAGGTCACTCAGGTCAAATATTTAGGCGTAGTACTAAACAAGTCGATGACGTTTTCGAGTCACATTAGTAACACATTACGAAAAGCGAAATTTGTACTCTACAAATTATATCCGCTACTTAATTCGCGAAGCAAAATGTCCCTAAGACATAAGCTTACACTGTATAAGGTTTGCATCAGAACGATACTCACTTATGCGTGCGTCTCTTTCGCACAGATAAGCGAGTCTCAATTGGACCGTTTGCAAAGAGTCCAGAACCGGTTTCTACGCATGGCAACAGGCGCCCCCTGGTACATGCATAACATCGACTTACATAGGGACTGCGAAATCGTCACTATTAAAGCCTATATCAAGGAACTCGTAGAGAGATTCTTTGATAAAGGCAAAAATCACCCAAACCCCCTAATGAAAAAGGCACTAGACTATGACCACGACGCACAGACTTTCCGACACCCGTACAAACGGCCTAAGCATATCTTAGCCGATCCATTTGACCCGATCACAAAACACGTTACGTAAACACAAAACACACGCACCCGCGAGATTAGTATCGCACCGGGGTCGACGCCGGCGCCTAACCCGAGGTCCCACATCCGACACGACAATACGTACAGACGTACAGACCGACCCTAACACGGGACCGGACCCGAACCCGAGTTCGAGTTCACATCCTAGTAGACTAGGTACACTACTAAATAGTGCCCGCGACCGCGATATTGATATAGAGAGCTCTACCAATACTGCGAACCTGATCGACATTAGGACTTACGCGCGCGAGTCATCCCGACCGTACGCGGAAGGGAAGAGTGACGGCCCTCTCAGTACCGATAGCGATAAAAACGAGAGCTCCTCTATCGCGATAACTCGCACGCCGCTAGCTTCTGCTACCGCGCGCGAGCAACCTCACTCATCAGCGAGTGAGGAAGGGGTCGGACCCCTCCGCAGGAGAGACTCGCGTCTCCCCTGTCATAATAATAGCTCACAATCCGTAGCTGTCCCCAATATCCGGTCTGAACATCTCCCGGGTGATGTTAGGGAGGGTCCAACCCTCCCATCGACTCTAACCAAATAAACTAGCCACCAGGCTAGTTATAGTCCGATTTAGCTACAGCGGTCTTAACCCGACCCTTAGCATAGACCCGTTCGAAAAAAAAAAAAAAAAACTGAATAAATATTCTATTCTATTCTCTCTTCACATCCCTATACCGAATATTGGAGTTTTATTTCGCCTTTACAAAGGAAGTAGCGCCGCTACATTGGTGACCCCGAGCAAGAAACATAGGAATCAAGAAGCAAGAACCATGTTAGAGGGAAGCGAAACCACTCAAGCCCACGAGAAGATTACCCCCGGCCGCACCGATCCTCCGCAAGAAACCCACGAACTCGGTTCCATCGCCCTAAGCCTGCGTGTACCACCATTCTGGCGCGATCGTCCCAGATTATGGTTCATCAGCTTCGAAGCCGCAACACACGACCTGAAGAAGAGCCAAGCCCAACTTTCCCAGATGGTAATCGCCCAGCTTGATAAACAAGACGTCGAATAGAAAGCCGACCTTCTCTACTGCAGTCCACCAGCCCAGAACCAGTACAAAATCCTCAAAGAACGCCTAATCTCCGTCTACGAAGAAAGCGAAGGACGTCAGTTTCAAAAACTATTACAAGAAATGGAACTAGGAGACCAAAGGCCCACTCAATTACTTCGTCGCATCCGAAATCTCGCACGAGACAAAGTTCCCGACTCAACATTACGCCTCATGTGGATGAATCATCTCCTCCCACACGTCCGCTCCGTACTTGTAGTAAGCGACACTATCAGCAAGACCGCCGCACTCGACGAACTAGCACTTCTGGCTGACAAAATGCTTGAACAAAATCAAGAAATCTCCGCCGTCGCGTCAACACCGCGTTCATCGTCATCCTACTCCTAGAAGTCATAAAACAATTAACAAATGAAATCGCCAAGCTCAAGTCATCGCAAAATCACTACAAGGGGTGCTCGCCGTACAGATCGAGCCGTTCTTATCGCCTAGACTCACGCGGTAGAGACGGCAAACCACAACGTCTGCCCTCTCGCTCTCGCGAACGGTTTAGCACTCCGTCGCCGTACTGCTACTATCATCGTCGCTTCGGAATCAACGCAAGAAAATGTACAACTCCGTGCACATTTAATGAAGAAAACAAGTCGGAAAACTAAAGAGAAAGTTAGCAGCGGCGGAACCTAACGTATCAAGCAAATCCTACCGCCTTTTTATCACTGACAAGAGAACAAGGCTTAAATTTTTGGTTGATACTGGCGCTAATATTAGTGTCATACCGAGAACAAAAGGATCTACAGTGCAATCTCTGCCATTCAAGTTATACGCCGCTAACAACACAACAATAGCAACATACGGAGAAAAAACGCTCGAACTCGACCTCAACTTACGAAGACCGTACAAGTGGAAATTCGTCGTAGCAGACGTCACAAAACCAATCCTTGGCGCAGATTTTCTCAATTTTCACAATCTAATAGTCGATTTAAAATACCGTCGATTGATAGACAACATCACTAACCTCACCGTGCCAGCTCCAGCGACAAACTCGAAGATACCTACCATAAGAAGCATTGACCAGCATCAGTCTTACCACGACAT
This sequence comes from Phengaris arion, assembly GCA_963565745.1. Lineage (NCBI taxonomy): Eukaryota > Metazoa > Arthropoda > Insecta > Lepidoptera > Lycaenidae > Phengaris > Phengaris arion. Next base: position 3,629,501 of record OY751439.1, on the reverse strand, counting down.
CCTGACCGACTACCCTGGTACAACTTGTCTGTCTGCCATGAAGCTCAACAACAAGCACAACGTAGAACATGTCATAGAAACGACTGGACAACCTATATATTGCCGTACAAGACCACTACCGCCACACAGATACAACGACGTGAGAAACGAATTCATCAACATGATGCAATTAGGATTATGCCGGCCAAGCAAAAGTCCTTGGGCCAGCCCACTGCACGTCGTACCAAAGAAAAATGGCGATCTTCGCATCTGTGGCGACTACCGTCGACTAAATTCAGTCACTATAGCCGACCGATACCCCATTCCACGACTACGTGACTTCACCAACCAGCTGTCTTCAAAGGTCATTTTCTCTACAATTGACCTCAACCGCGCGTACCAGCAAATACCCATCTCAGAAAAGGACATCGAGAAAACAGCCATCACAACGCCGTTCGGACTCTTCGAATTTCCTCGAATGTGTCCCGGACTCAGAAACGCCGGTCAAACCTTTCAAAGGTTTATTCATGAAGTCCTCCGAGGACTCGACTACGCATTTCCATTCATCGATGACGTCATATTAGCCTCCGAAAACGAACATCAACATCGCCAACAGCTACGCGAAGTACTACAGCGATTCGAAGAATACGCCATTACCATAAACCCGTCTAAATGTGTTTTTAGTCAGCCACAAGTCAAGTTTCTTGGATATACAGTTTCCCAAGAAGGTATCAAGCCACCGGAAGACCAAATTCAAGCCATAATCGACTACCCAAAACCTTCCACCATAGAAGAACTCCGACATTTTCTCGGTATGCTCAATTATTATCGAGAAAACATACCAAAAGCTGCAGCCATTCAAGCCCCGCTCAACTCATTTCTGCACAACTGCAAGAAAAAGGACGAGACAATAATTCAGTGGACCGAAGAGGCAAATCAAGCTTTCATGAAAAGCAAGCAAAGCATTCAAGAAGCCGCCATACTCGCGCACCCACATCATTCTGCCTCACTCGCACTCATGTGTGACGCATCTGATACATGCGCAGGAGCTGTCCTACAACAACACATAAACAATCAATGGCAAGCACTTGGATATTTTTCGAAGAAATTTTCCGACGCTCAAACCAAGTACAGCGCATTTGACCGCGAGCTCACCGCAATCTACATGGCTGTGAAACAGTTCCGGAAAATATTCGAAGGAAGACATCTCATCATATATACGGACCACAAACCTCTCACATACGCCTTCACGAAGATCAACAGCAACAACGAAGTAGCGCGACGAACGCGACAAATATTATTCATCGCCGAATTCACGACGGACATTCGACACATCAGTGGAGCCGACAATATCGTAGCCGAGGCACTATCACGAGTCGATGCGATATCATTTCCCACTTCGGTCGACTACGATGAACTCGCCACCAAAAAAAAAGCCGCCGCCAAGAAAAGGACAGAGCTATACAAGACCTGATGAAACAACAACATCTCCACATAAAGAAAATTAGCCTGCCGACATCGCAGAGGCAAATATACTGCGAATGTTCGACTTCACGCATTTGTCCATACGTACCAGAAGAACTTCGTAGAAAAGCATTCAACGCCGTCCACGATCTCAGTCATCCTGGTATACGAACGACACGCAAATTAATACAAGACCGCTTCTTTTGGCCTGCAATGAACATAGATGTCGGAAAATGGGCGAAAACATGCACAGAATGTCAAAAAGCGACACACTTCAAGTACTGTATCTACTTTCCCGCCTTCAACAGATCGTTTCTCTCACTTGCACATCGATATCGTCGGACCTCTTCCCACTTCACCAGACGGGAAGCGCTATCTCATCACCATGGTAGACCGAGCTACCAGATGGCCCGAAGCAACGCCAGTAGAAGTAATATCAGCAGAAACTACAGCGAAGACACTTTACGAAAATTGGATATCCTGTTTTGGATGCCCAACCAAGATTACTTCGGATCAAGGAAGGCAATTTGAAAGTCAATTTTTCGTTGCTCTCACACAAATACTAGGCGCTGAAAAAACAAGAACTACAGCCTACCTCCCTCAGAGTAACGGCCTAGTGGAACGATGGCATCGTTGTATGAAAACAGCACTGAAAGCCCGACTCACGCCAAACAAGAACTGTATCGACGAACTACCTACCATCATGTTAGGACTGCGTGCCGCACTCCGCACGGACACGCGAGTTAGCGCCGCTGAACTCACATATGGCCAAAGTCTGCGACTACCTAGCGACTTTTTCATCGAACCAGCAGCCAAAACAACAATGGACTACGACTTCGTCTCCAACCTTCGCCGCACCATCAACAGCCTCAAGCCACAGACAGAAAAGCACCGCAGCAACAGCCGCGTCACATTTTTACACCCAGACCTAGAAAAATGTGAACATGTTTTCGTACGAATCGACGCTGTGAGAAAACCGCTTCAGCCGCCGTACGAAGGACCGTTTCGTATACTTAAACGAAACAGCAAGTTCTATACGATACTCCGAGCCGGACGAGAAGCCGTCGTATCAATTGACCGCTTGAAACCTGCCTACACCATAAACGAAGACAAAGAGGGACAACAACGAGACGACGTGAAATAATCGCGAACCGGGCGAATCATCAGAGCTCCGGTACGTTTTACTTGAAGGGGAGTCCTGTAGCTGCCTATTGGTCCTGCGTATCCAGATACCACCGCTTACGATCCACGCTACAGAGTGAGACGCACTGAGAAGTATTATCCGTCTCACTCGTACGATCCACGTCACCAGAGACAGAGACGTGGTGTCGTCCATCTCACTCCTACATCGCCGCGCACCTTGTCATTGGTCACAAGAATATGACATACACCAGCGTGAATCAATACCCCCTAATATAATATATTATAAGCTCACTATTCTGAATAAATATTCTATTTGGATCGTCCTGTCTCCTAGTTCGCGTGTGTTTGTGTCTCACTCCGCGTTTCGTGTCGTCTCGCTCTGACTGCGTAGTAGTGACTCGCTCACTCCGCGTCAGTGCCGTCTCGCTCCAAACGCGTCGAGTGTCTCGCTCACTCCACGATCGTGCCGATCCCGCCCTCTAGTGCAGTTTTAGTGAAAACTCTAATAGCGATCGTCAATTTACACCCTACTTCGTAAGAATAGGGTGTACATTGGCGCCTTGCTGAGAGTTGAACTGCTCTTGACCTCCCGTTGAGATTTACTCTTCGCTGGGGTCACGAGGAGCCAGCCCTCACAGTGTTGTGTTTTAACTGTGCAAGTACGTACACTTTTGTGACTGCTTAGACACTAAATACGTGTTTTGTGTTTAGTTTACCTGTGTCGTGTGAGTACTTTTCATATTTTATTAACTTTCCTTGTACATGTACTTTGTGTTCTGTGCGTGTATAAATATGTGACTGTTTGTGCGTCATGTTCACGTCTATATAGTACAGTAAGCTAACTATACCTCTACCATGGCCGACCGTGGTTCGCGGCCACTTAGCCGCGAACGCCCCAGCCACTCCCGCGCCAGCTCTGTTGCGTCGCGCAGCGGACCCTCATCGAGGTCCAGCTCGCGCACGTCCGAGCGCGCGTACCACTCAGCCAGCGAGCCCCCAGCCTGAGCGGCACGGACACCGCTCGCCCCGGGCCGTCCTCGGCATTCTCGCGGGGGAGTACTGACACCCCCCCGCCCCAATGCCCCCCGACGGCGACCCGCCGCGAGTCTGGGCCCCCACCCCGCCCAGCCAAAAAGGGTCCGGCCTCACCGCCGCGCCCCGTGCGCTCTTCGACGGAGGTGTGCACCCCCCGCCACCCTCCAACAGCCGCCGCAGTGAGCACAAAGCTCACTTTCACCGCCTCGCCGGCATCACCGCCTCAAGAGGAACGCTGCGCGGTAAGTGCTTCTGCTCCGAGGGCCCCTGCACCGGCCCCCTCGTCGAGCAGCATATCCCCGCCTCCTGCCCCTCCCGTGCAGGTCACCAAACGGCAGCGACAGGAGTTATCATCAGATGTCTCGCCGCCTGCCAAACGCGCCGACCGTCCGGCGACCTACGCAGCAGTAACCACTGCTGCCCCAACCGGATCTCCATCGGCCCCGACTTCGAGGGCCACATCGCCGATGGATACTGCCACGGCAACGACCGCGACACACTCACGAAATGTGCCTTCGCCACCGCCTACCCCCGCCCCCCGCTGCCCGCCACTCATCCTGGAAAAGCTCGAGGACTGGGTAAGGCATTTCAGTAATCTTGCAGAGCTCCTCGGCCACCCTCCCAATGTGAAGCCACTGGGGCAGGGGGTCAAATTCACTCCAAAAGGTGAAAAAGAATATCGTGTCGTCCAAAAATACCTGGACGACCTAAGCAAGACTGAGCGCGTAAGCTGGTTCCCTTACGCGCTCCCGCAGGACCGTGGACTTAAGGTAGGTGTTACGGCCTTCCGGTCAATACTCCCACCGACGCCATAGCTACCGCACTCAACAAGAAGGGCTACGAGGTAGAGCATGTGTCCCGGATCCTAGCTAGGAAGGACCGCCCAGGGTGCTCGTACTTCGTGCTGTTAAAACGTACCCCGGACCTGGTCCCCGGGATCTACCAGCTGACGGAGCTTCTGAATATGCCAGGTATTAGGGTGGAAGCCTGGCGTGGCAAGGACGGCCCCGCCCAATGCCATCGCTGCCAGCAGTTCCGGCACTCTAGCCAGAACTGCCACCGTAGGCCGGCGTGCGTCAGGTGTGGCGAAGTGCACTTCGCAACTGACTGCCCCCGCCCGCCCTACGAACAGCCCAATTGCGTCAACTGCAAGGGGACCCACCCGGCCAACAGCAAAAACTGCCCGATTTTTAAACGTGAGGCCCGAAACCGCCGTGCGGGCCCCATTGCCCGCACCAGACGCGCACCCTACCGGGTAAGTCAAGACCCTCCTATAACGGAGAAAGAGGTCCCCCTCCACCGCCTACGGCCACATCCCTTATGGCCGAGGCCAACGACCCCACCCCCCGTCCCTCGTCCTCCACTCTCCCCACCCCCTCAGTGCGGAAACAGAGGAAAAGAAAGAGGACGAAGAAAAAGGGCCCAAAGTCCGGAGCCACCTCTGCGGCAGCAACGGACTCTGAATACTAGCCCCTTGCACTTCCGCTCCCAAACGTCGAGGCCGTTCTGTCGCCCCCCCCCCCTTACCTCAGCGCACACCCCCCCCCCCCCCGCACTTCTCGTGCATCGCGCAAGGTCCTGTCGGCCACTACCGCTGCCGAAGTGGCTGAGGTTGCCACCGAACCGGCGAACCCAGCAGCAGCTGCCGCCACCCTGCCAGCAATTGCCGCACCGCCCTCTCAGCGTCGTCCCAAGAGGGAGGCCCCCTTGGCCCCTGAATCCACCGCTGAGTTAATTTACGCCCTCTTCTCCCTAGCTATGGATATCTTCTCTAAAATCCAGGCCGGGGAAGACATACTCAAAACTCTTCTGTCGGCCCTCCCCGAAGGGGCCTCGCTCACCTCAAAATTATTGTCCAAATGGCTTCCCACGCCCCAACCTCATTAAAGATAGTCCACTGGAACGTCCGAGGGGTCCGCGGGAAAGTGGCCTCGATCCGTCTCCTCCTTCGGGAGTACGAGATAGATATCGCCCTCCTGAGCGAAACCCTCCTCTCCCCCCCGGACCGTTTTTCTGTTCCTGGGTATCTAACCTACAGGCAAGATTACCTCGGAGGAGACCGAGTGTGTAGAGGCCTCGCTGTCTTGGTCGGAAGGAGGCTCCTCCACAAACTCCTCCCTACCCCCGCGGTGTCATCGCTTTATGCGCTGGGCATCGAAGTGGCACTCGGCACCCACCGCACTCGCATATTTGCGTGCTACAAGCCCCCGGGGTCACATTTAGATATCTCCGACATCCACAGGCTCATATCAGATGAGCCGACTGTGATTGCCGAAGATCTAAATTGTAAGCACCCCGAGTGGGGCTCTCGCATAACAAATGCGGACGGTAGACGTTTGCTCGCTGACTCTGTGCAGGCTGGGTATACGGTAACCTACACTCCCACCCATTACCCGGAGCAATCCTCGCACTCACCAGACGTCTTAGACGCCATTACCCATTGCGTCGCAGGCGACCTCCACCGGGAGGTGCTGGACATGGCCCATGGCTCAGACCATCTTCCGGTCCTGGCCATCGTTCGAGCATCCCCGGTAAGTGTTCCCCCTCTTCCCACTTACCCAGTCCGCGACTGGGACGCTTTCTCCTTGCAACTGCACGAAAATACGCCAAATTTCCCGGTGAACTCTGCAGAAACCGTCGAATCTATGACGGTGCAGCTCACCGGGGCGATTGCAGCTGCAATGGATGCGGCCACCCAACCGCCCACCCGCCGCCAACATAATCGGCCCCTACCTCGCCACCTAACGGACCTGATAGCCGAGAAGAAGCGCCTGCGACGACGATGTGAGCTGCCATCGATAAAGACGCAGCTCAACCGCCTCACCGCAGAGGTAAAATCCCAACTAGAGCTCCTCAATGCGGAACACTGGACCCGACGCATCCAGGAGGCGGGAGAGGACTGGCCCTCTTTACACCACTTTTGCCACAGTCTTACCAGAGCCACTGCCCCCGTTTACCCCCTGCTCCATCCCGACGGGAACCTAAGGTACCGTGCAGAGGACAGAGCAGAAATTCATGCCGAACACTTCGAGCGCCAGTTTTCACCACTGCCAACGACCGCAACGGACCACGCCCGCACGGTCTCCGAGGAGGTAAAGGTGTTTCTACTTTCCCCCTCCCCCCCTCCTTCCTTCTCCTTCTCCCCGAGGGAAGTACAGAAGACCATCGCACGCTTCAAACCGAAGAAGGCCCCCGGAGCAGATGGCATTCCCAACTCTGCCCTTCGACATCTACCTTTCAGGACGGTGGCCGCCCTGACCCGCCTGTTCAACGGAATCGTCAGGACCGGCCACTTTCCCACCACCTGGAAGTTGGGGATAATCACTACTATCCCCAAACCTCACAAAAATTTAAGAAGGGCAGAGGGCTACCGCCCCATAACCCTCCTCTCAACCCTTTCCAAAACTTTTGAAATCCTCCTCCTTAAGCATCTTGCTCCCCACCTCCCTCCTCGTGAGGACCAATTCGGTTTTAGGTCGGAGCTCAGCACCACCCTTCAGCTGGTAAGAGTCATCCACCATCTGTCCGTTGCGGCGAACAAGAAGGAATCTTCGGTCGCAGTGTTCCTCGACATGGAAAAGGCATTCGACTGTGTTTGGCATGAAGGTCTGCTCTTCAAGATCATCCGAGCCAACGTCCCACCCCCTCTGGTAAGGCTTGTGGCATCCTTTCTTTCCGGCCGCACCTTTAAGGTACGAGTCGACGGCGTCTTCTCCGGAGAGCGCCCCATCACCGCCGGCGTCCCTCAGGGCAGCGTGCTCTCTCTACTTTACACTTCTGATATTCCATAAATAGAAAATAGTACCATTGCGGCCTTTGCAGACGATACAGCCATAATGGCTACGGGCGAGACGCAAGCGGAAGCAGTGGAAAAAGTACATAAAGCTATTCATACAGTGTATCACTGGAAGAAAAAGTGGCGAATATAGCATAATGAAACAATATAAATTCACATAGATTTTACAAACAAGAGACCAAACTATCATCCGGTATATATTAACAATACTGTTATACCACACAAAAATACAGGAAAATATCTTGGCATGACACTTGACACAAAACTCCGCTGTAAAGCTCATGTTAAAAAGAAGTGCGAAGAGTTAGACCTTCGCTACAGGAAAATGTACTGGTTACTTGGAAAAGAGTCAACTTTAACAATACGTAACAAAATACTCTTGTATAAACAAGTCCTCATGCCTGTTTGGAATTATGGATTCAGACAAAGATTTCAAAATAAAGTACTTAGAGTGGTTGTGAATACACCTTGGTACATTAGAAATGAAGACCTACATCGAGACCTTAAAGTGGACATGGTTAAAACACATGGACAACTATTATCAAAAAATACGCTGAAGCTCATGAAAAAGACTTCACCATCATGTGAATGTTGGGGCTATCCAGCTCCTCGATAACACGGGCATAGTTAGAAGACTGAAAAGGACAAAACCTTACGAGTTAGTGTAGTGTTAAAGTCAGTGAAGTGTGTGACGGTGACAGAACACAAACAATAATGTGTATTCTCCTTTATAGAGACTTTAAAAAATGTGTTGATGGACGCAATCTTAGTAATACTCTACTTAGCAATTTAAGTTAACGTAAAATTACTTATTAGTCTAAGCTAGGCTAGATTGTAATGTAAATGAAATACCTAAATAAAAAAATAAAATAAATATATGAATCCCATATACAGTATCTTATATCGAAATTGGATAGAGTTTTAAATCAGTTATATACATTTCAGGCTGACCGTAAAAACGAGGTCTTATTGACGGTCTTGGTTCAATAATCAAAAGCATTTCGGGTAATTTGGATTATACAGACGCAATTTAATATAATAATGCAATTAAAGTTTTAAGTAAAAACCAGCATAAATTGGAGTTGGAAATTAATAATCACATAAGCCTAAATAAAGAATGGACTTTGAAAAATTCCTAAATTTTATAAAATATTACATTTAATCTAAATAGAATAGCTAAGACTTTGGATTTTATAATTAATAGTGATAGTAATAGGAACAACAAGTATATTAAATATTCTCATTTTGCGCAACATTTAATTATTTTTAGTGAGAATATAGATAAGCCACTTGAAGGAATATATAGACTCAAAAATACTTTAGCTTTTATTAGAATAGCCGGTGCACCGTACTTCGCTTTAAATATTGATGATTTAAAATTAATGATATATAAGTTAAAATATTATATTTTAAGATTCAAATTATTGACGTAGATACTAGATATTTATATGATTTTATTAGGTTCGCATATTTCTATGCAGATAATTATATAGTTATAGTATATAAGGTTCCGATTGTCTCTTTCTTAACATATGACTTGTATAAACTATCACTTGTACCTAACAAATACAACCAAATTCTCCTACCTGTGTCACCTTACCTAGCAATCTCTGGTGACGATTCTAAGTACATGGAGGCTGAATGCCCGAAGGTAAGAGAATGGTACCTCTGCCCATCAGTATAAAACTACAAAGTAACAGAATATCCAGAATGCATCCATCACCTAATCACCAAGCAAGAACTTTACGCATCGTGCAAGATAACTACCGTCATCCTCACCAAAGGAGCAGTTGAACAACTTGACGACAGGCATTTTAGTATGAATTTTCCGAACATCACGAAAGTTGAAAGAACAGCATGTGGCCAAGAACAATACAGAAGCCTACAAGGAAGCTACTTAACTATTGTTCCAGCAAATTGTTCAAATTCTTCAACTCTGATGATCACATAAAAGGTCACCCTCTGAAAATCATAGAACTACTGAAATATCAAGAACTTAATTGAAGCACATATCACACACATGCAACCTTAAACTCAATCGATCTCTAAAATCTTCCCTCTATTAATGGGAAAATTATATTCCAAAACCCCATGAAACTAGACAAGAATTTACAACTAAGTTTGTACCATACAACCATCCCATTTTATATGATATCGATTGCAGTTATACTATGTGCATTATACATCTTATACAAATATCTAAAAGAAGAAGAAATAAAATAAGCCTTCGCAAAACTCACGATGAAGAAGACAACTTCTGGAAAAAAGGAGACCGCGTCCTGCTGAACTAGAAATAGATCACAGCGATATTTCGGCAACTTTATCAAAACTTTGAAATGGTCGCCGAACTGTGGGGGGAGGTATTACATATGTACCCCCTATATAATACGGACTTAGCACCGAATTGCCGAGTACCATTATATAGGAATTATCATCATCAGTCAGATGCAGTCGAACATGCTCTTGGACTATAATTAACATATAATATATAATAATTGAAGTAACCTCTTGGACTATAAAGAAAATAGATGTCGTGCAGTTTCTTCATAAATTACGAAAAAAATCGTCATATACTGGAAATGCTGTCGCCGCATCATCGCGGTGGTCCCAGCTCCGTGGGACCGTGAATTTGGTTTTTGTTTTTTTGTCACTTCAGATCTTACATCGGTAAAAGTTGGTAGTCTTAATTTAGCTATAATTCTTGAGTTTAGATACAACATGGATATGATTAATTTAGTTAAGTTTAAATATAAAATAGTTTGTAATTTTTAAATTCAATAAATCTTTTAAATAAAATCGTTTTTTTGGAACTCCCGTTAGAGAACATTATAAATACAAAGCTTACGCATAAAAAGTATAGTATAAGAAAACAAAATATACTCTTTGTTTTTGTATAATCTGTAGTCAAAAGCACCAACAGTGCTTTATGTTAAATAGGCCGACCCAGAGTCTCAGATTAGTGTGTAGTTAGTGATTATCTAAATTATATTAAAATAAAAATTTTGTGACCAAGAGAAATATGGATATTTTCCTCGGTCATGGAATGAAGCTGGCCATTGTTTTTTTTTCTAGACATGCTTACGTAATCTAACATAAAATGCAAGACCATCTTCATTTTCACGCGTTTATATTCACCAAGTTAGACAAGATAAGAGTAATCAAAGTGCGCATTTTCGCGCGAAAATATTTAAAAACGCACACAGCGTTTGGTCGCGCTATGACGTCACGAGTCTAACCAACGCTGAGCGCCGCCAGGCGTTCGTCACTCGCTCAAGGACACGCGTTATTTGCCTATCGCTCGGCGTATCTCTTACGAGACAATCGACAAATGGCCGCCGCACGCTGCCGCACGCCCGCCAGAGAACTCGCACCGCAAGTTCTGCATCGAATTGTCATTTTACTATTGTGCAGTGGATGGCTGCACTGTATAGTCGTTTAACGACTAAATTTAGTAGTTTTTGGCCTCCTTTGCCTTAAGAGGCATTTAGTTCTTAGTAGCTTTTTTTTGCAGGAAATAGCCTCCAGCCAGAAAAAAATAAAAGAGCATTCTTAACAAGTATTGCAATTTTTAAAATTGCAATAAGTACCAACATATTTAATAATTTGTTGATTTTCCTCCGTTTTGTGATTTCCTTATTATTTAGTATTTTTTATTTATTATTATATTATTTAAAGAAAACCCCCTTCGTATTTGACACTGTGTCGATTAATTTTATAAATGGAACATTATGTAACTACCACAGTGTCGACTGTGTTGCACTATGAAAAAATATCTGTGTAAAATTTAACACGTAAAACATTTTTTCACAGTGCAACACAGCCGACACTGTGTAACACTGGAGGAAAGGACTCAGCATCCAGCTCACAATAATTTAAAAAAAATGTGTAACATTGTGTCGACTTTTTTTTCTAACTGGAAAATCATGCTTATATACTTACCTATAATTATTTACGCGATTTAGGATATTTAGGATATTTACAACTATAAGATTTAATAATCGAGAATTCAATAAAGATAAAAAAATTATAAATAATTTTATAACATATTTGATTGATAAATAAATTACGATAATCCTCATAGATACAACCCTGGCGCATTCCAGCGATGGCGCGCACGTTAGTCGCACGGCCGGCAACACAAGCTCGACTCTTTGTGCGCGTACTTATGGTAAATTTCTTCTCGCTGTGAAAAGTAGATATTATTATTAAGATTTTGTAGGCTATTTTAGCTTAGGTATTTACGCTTTTGTACGGGAGTGATGTGTCTGTTAGTGTATTTATTAATCTGTGGTGCCGCGCTGCGCCGGCCGGCAGTTTCATTCATGGCGTGGGCAGCGTGGCGGGCTACGGAGTACGGGTGGAAGGACCGCTGACGTCATGCGTCTGGCCGCGCTATCGCGGAAATTTATAAAGTGCCCAAAATTTCTTACGGTCATAACTTCCGTAAGGCTGGGACTATATGCTCCGGAATCCGGAACACCGGTGAAAACCAGAGCACTGAAAATAGAACTCTGCGCTAACACAATAGAGTTGAAAATCGAACACATGAGTGTCGAGTCAAATGTCAATGTCATATATGACAGCTCGACACCTTACACTTAGATTTTCAACTCCGTTGTATTAACGCAAAGTTCTATTTTCAATGCTCAGGATTTTTTACGGCCTTCTGGATTCCGGTGCATATAGTCCCAGCCTAATACTGATTAGATTCACATAAAATAAAGACTAATAGTTATAAGTTATATTATTACGTTTAGATTACCAACGTACGGAATCTAAGCTTTACTGTCAAGGAGGTTTTAGTGCAATATTCGCATGTATCAGTGACCCTGAATAACTGCAGGACCGACCACCGACCGATCTTTTTTGTTGTGTTATTGACAAATGACAGAAAAAGGTGTACAAAATTTTGAAAAGTGTAAGAAAACTTAACGACAATGATATTAACTTTAACTCTAATGTAACCTTAGGTAAGTAGGTAGGTGTAGGTATAGTTTGTTGGCGTAGGTAGTAGGGGTAGGTTGTACGTGTTGTTTGTTATTTTTTATATTTTATTTCAGTTCATAGTTAAAACAGCCGCTTCGTCCACGTTCGTAACTAAGATTCCATAACTGGTTATGAATAAGGAATTATTTTCACTGTTTCATAACCAGTTATTAAACAAGACTTTTTTTCCATTTTCGTATCCAGAGCCTCTTAGTCCTTTATGGTCTCCTGGTACTTTTTTCCCTGGAACAATGATTTATATTGTGAAATTCATTTTTCAAACGACCTCTCTATGTATATAGGATCAATTTGGTGAATAGTTTTCACTGTCACAGATAATTAATATTGACAGATGAGTTTCAAGTGTAATCGTTGTTGTGGAAAGAGAATTGATTGCAGGAATTTTCCATTAATATTATTAGAAGTTTTTGTGTATACAACGATGGAGTTCTTTTCGACTAAAGGAGGCGGTACAAAATTAGTTTTTGAAGGCCGTGAATACCATCTCCGGAAAACTTATGTCAATGGAAATAAGCTTTGGCAGTGCAATAATATCAAGAATTGCAAAGGAAATTTAACGTTTAATTTTTAAGTACGGCAAATATTGTAACAAAAAATAATCCTCACAGCCCAGACTGCGTAACAAATATGGCGAAATATACAATTATTCAAAAGCTTGTTCAGTTAAAGAGAAAAATTTGCGAGAATTATGATCCCATTCAAAAACAATTTTAAGGAGAAATATGCGAACTAAAGGATGATGGTTTGGATATGATTGCGGAGCTACCTCAATTTGGAAATGTCAAAAGGGGTTTGTATAATGCAAGAAATAAAGAATTGAAAGTTTCCAAACTTCAACATAAACTGCCAAAAGATGTGATAGTGCCTGAGAAGTTCGAAAAATACTTATAGGCCGGATACTTATCCACGGTTACAATGCTGATACTAAAAAAGTGATTCCGTTATTTTTTGCCTTCCTCCAGGGTAAAGGTACAAAAACTTACCAAATAATGTTTGATTTAATCAAAACAAAATTTTCAAACTAGACTCCATCAAAGATGTTGATGGATTACGAGAAAGCAGCAATGAATGCTGTTTCTAAAATATTTCCAGATACGGCAGTAAAGGGTTGCTTTTACCATTTTTGTCGCGGTCTCTTTAAAAAATCTAAGCAATTAGGAATAAAATCGAGAGTACAGAGGAGGCATGTTGCACGATGCGCTGGCCTGGCACGTTTACCCATAAAATTTATTGTTTCGGGCTATAACTACATAATGAACAAATCTCCAAAAACTGTGATGGTAGCAAAGTTCAATGACTATTCCAATCGATTTTGGCTAAACGACACACCATTTATTAAAGCTTGGTATTGCCAAGGAGAAGAAATAAGAAATACAAACCATCTAGAAGGATGGCATTCTCGAATAAACCGTTTTGTTGGGCAGAAAAGGCCCGCCTTAGCTAAAGTCTTGGACATTTTAGTAAAATAAATTAAAATGAGGAACACAAGGATTTTATCTACGTAGAAATCGACAAAGAAATCAATCGAACAATAGAAGAGTTAAATGCAAAAGAAATAAGTGTCGGCCATTCTATAGAAATCATTACCCCTACACCCTTTACGTTTTAAGTTTAATTTGAAAAAAGTTATGCTTAATTTGACAACTATTTTTTTTCTGTTGGAGTTATTATTTGAATATTAAAATAATTATTTGCATAATTTTGTGTTTTTTACCATTAATGGTTTTAACAGTCATGTGAAAAATTAGCAATGCCACTACTATACACCATTATATATAGAATATCTACATTTTAAAAGATAAATTTCATAATACAAATCATTGTTCCAGGGAAAAAAGTACCAGGAGACCATACATGACTAAGAGGTTCTAGATATGAAAATGAAAAAAAAAGTCTTGATTAAAAACTGGTGATGAAACAGTGAAAATAATTCCTTATTCATAACCAGTTATGAAATCTTAGTTACGAACGTGAACGAAGCGAAAACAGCTACGCCCGACTGGCGAATAACAAATTAGTCAACATACAATGCAAATTCTATTGGAACATCATCTATTATACGAATTAAATATTAACCTATGCATTAATCCTAGAATATAAGTGAACTTATTTTTCGACGCATAATACTAACCGTCGATGCTTCGACTACGGTATTTAATAATGGAGGTTAAAAGATGCTATTTAGGTTTGTTATTATTATTAAAGTTATACTTATTATAAATACTTATTTACAATGTTTCTTATAATTATTAACAAACAAAATGTAATATTTATCAATTAGAAGCCATAAAATTGAGATCATAGTTTTCATGGAAAATCAACAACATTAAAATTTTGATAGTTCTTTCTAACATAAAATGTAACAAAATGTGAAAACAAACGTGAAAAACTAAAAATAAAGAATCCAAACAACAAATAAAATAAAACTTTGGTAAAAATCTACAAACTTATACATTTGTGACAGACGTCAAGTTCGTGCTCCCCGCACAATTTTTTTTTGCATTTTGCGTGTTGCCTCGTACACACAAATCACTACCGTCCATCGCAGGGGCAAGGGGTGTCCAACCCTTGAGAGTAGTCGCAGTATGGAAAAAGTGCGATCGGGCGCGCAAAAGTTTATGCGTTTTTGTTAAATCCGTTACGAAGGTTAGGGTTAGGTTAGGGTTAAATATGTTGTTTCAATATAATTTCAATACGATATAGCAAGTCATTGGCATTGAAAATACGAGCGGTCCTTACAGTAGTCGCATATGATAAAAACGCAAGACAAAAAAATCGTACCGAGTGTATGATTTTCTAATATTATGATAAAATAATTCAGAAACTTTTCCATTGTGCCAGAAATCAACGTCTAAATTTAATTAAGCCGACTTCAAAAGTAAAAATGCACAAAAAAGTATGTAATAAAACTTATTTTCTAAATAATTCCCCTTTTAAATTTGGCTTTATTTAAGTCGAATGGACTTAGAACACAAGTTCTGTTGGTGGATAATGCAATGAAGAACTATCATATCATCTTTTTGCACATTTAATTATGTTGCTTTTTCATTCAAAATTTCGATGAAGCCTTTACGTAAGCCGACCATAGAAGGTAAAGAATTTCAGTGCATACTCCAATTAATTTTGACTATGGCAAGCCAAAACTTGTGAATATCTTTTGAACTTCAATAAAAATATCATCTTCTATAGTGGTTCTTTTTAGCAGCTGTAAAGCAAGCAATTCCTCAGTAACAGTGAACACCTTATCAACACCTCGAATAAATATAGCCAGTTGAGCTGTGTCAGACAAATCGGTGTTGTCATCTAATGCTATGGAAATTGATTCAAAACCAGCCATACGGTCAGTTAATGTTGTTTTAATATCATTAGCCATCATTTTTATACGTCGAACAACAGTTCGACTTGACAAACTAATTTATTCGAATTCATTTTTCTTTTCTGGACACAAAATACCGAAAACTTCTAACATAAACTCCTTGATAAATTCTCCTTCGGCAAATGGTTTTAATGCCTTTGCCAATTTTGAGCTAACTATAAAACTAGCTTTCACAACATTATCAAGTTGTGTTCTTTGTTTACGAAACATTTTTTGCTGTTTTTCCTAATTTGCGGTTAGCTTCTGGATTTTGTCTGTTCATAATTGTCCTGTCAGTGAGTGCAGCGTAGCATGCTTAGTTGAGTAATGCCTCTTTATATTGAATTCTTTTATTACTGAAATGGATTCATTACATAGCAAACAAATAGGCTTACCATTGTGCAAGATAAAAAATAATTCTTCAGTCTATTTTTCTTGAAACTGTTGCATATGTCAACAGTAAGTTTATATCTCATAATATATTTAATAATAATAATATACAATAATTATAATATACAATATAATAATATACAATAAAAATAATATATATAATATACAATAATTGTCAATGTCATATTGACAGATGTCATGAAGTAAAGCCTATTTAATTAGGTTTATTTTAGTTATGTAAAAGGCTATTCTCAGTGTAGAGACTGTTGAGGTATTTGTGTTAGACATACTTATATCATTTGTAATACGTATCTGTGATAAGCACCAATAAAGGATAATATAAGAATTGTTGCTGTATTATTATCATCACCACTCAAGCGTAAGAAGGACTTACATATCAAGAGGTCGTAGCTCGCTACATGGTGTCAGAAGTGAAAAAAAATCGTCAAGAAAACGAAAATGAGTGCGGGAAAATGATTCCTGAGTGCGGGAACTTAACAATGGCAGGAAACGGAGTGCAGAAGCTTGAAATCTCTACAGAAATTATAAACAATAATGCTGAAAATTTCAAGAAATGGACGCAGTCATTCGAGATATTCCTACTGGCGTCGGGGATGGAGAAAACGAAAGACAAAAGAAAAATTGCAATCATGCTGCATTCTATGGTAGAAAAGGGCCTAAATATCTACAATTCCTTCAATTTGGACCTAAGCACTGCTACATTCCAAGAAGACAAGGCAAAATTCGTCGAGTATTTTGAACCCAAATAGAATTTGACGGTGGCGTGGCACAAATTTTTTACGTTGAAACAACGTGTGAACGAATCCTTGGAAAATTTTCTAATGGAATTAGAAAACGCAAGTCGTGTCTGTGAGTTTGGTTCGCTGCGCGATTCCCTTGTAAAGGACATTCTCATTGCTAATATGGCCACAAACTTCTCGCAATTTCGTCAAACGCTCCTACAAGAGCAAGATCTATCCCTAGAGAGAGCCAAACTCCTCTGTAGAACACTCACGATGGCGCAGAAAAGTGAAGAATCAATCAATTCAGCAGATGGAAAAGAAGAAGCCACAATATACAAGCTACAAAAAAGTTGTCGGGCCAGTTCTCCCCCATACCAGAAAATAAAACCGCAAGATCCCCATCACGCCAAGGTCACCCGAAGTCAACTACACCTGGATCCACAACAACGTCGTGTGTAAAGTGCAACACATCGCATGGTCGCCGTAACTATCCAGCATGGAAACACAGATGCAGGTCATGTTTTAAATATAGACATTTTACTCATTTATGTTTTAAGAAGAATAGTGTCAGGACTGTTGTTTCTGGGGTAGGTAGCATAAATCTCGATTATGAATCAAGCCCCAAAAGTGCTGAGGCTGAGAGATTTAAAATAGGGGCATTGTTCAACATTAAAAATGTTTTGATTGATTTGATTCATACAGTTTAACAAACACACAATTCCTGGTATTATTCTCTTAACCCGTGAATCGTTGACAGTTGTCCATGAGCATTATAATGGCAGCACGTCGCCTAAGCTAAGATGGCGCGTAAAATTCTTCGTGGTACAAATTATGTAATAACTTTACAACCAAACCTTATTTTTTGGTTGTGTAAAAAACATTGTAATAACTGATAAACATTCTATCTATCAATCCATCAAAATATAGTTCTTAGTCTGATTTGATATTAGTTTCACGCGTTTATACTTTGAAACTTATGTTGCTGGCTGTTTTACAAGAAATAAACAAATAATTTATTATTATCTAAAGAACAAGGACCTATTCTTTCTAATTATGTAAATAATTCGAAGAAAGAACTTGAGATGCTTACAAAAAAAGTACTTGAGTTGCGACACTACGACGAATGTCTAAGTACTAGGGATGTCCTTCACTTCGATTTGATTTTATCGATAGTTTTATGCCCGCTCCATAGATATTCGTGAGAATCTTCAAAATGTCTTAAAAATCTCTTGAAGATTCTCACGAATAATAATAATAATAATATAATAATATCTATGGACGATTATATATAAGTATCTCGCGAGAGTGTGGAGCAGGCATTACATGTTTTGCATAATTTAGTATAGGTATTGAATAAAAATACAATTTTATACAACAAAATATTTATTCACAACATAAATTATAAACAAAATATTTATTTGTAATAGAAGGAAAAAACAAATTTCATTTTATACAACAATATATTTATTTACAACACAAATTATAAACATAATATCTATTTATAATAGAAAAAAACATTTAATTTTTATTTATATTTATTATTTATTACAACATTATATTTATTTACAAAAATACAATTTTATACAACAATATATTTATTTACAACACAAATTATATATATATATAAATATAAATTAGGCATATATATATAAATTAGGCATAATACGACGATAAATCGTTTTGTAGACGAGTTATATTTACTTCTTTAGGCTTATTACTTCATTTATTTACAAAGATAGTGAGAAAATCACGTCTGAATCAGTCCCATAGAAACCGATTTTTTCAAGTGTAAAATATAAGTTATTACGATGTATTTCTTACAAATGATTATCTAAAAATACTTATTATGAGTAAAATAAACTATGTAACAATACAAAACAGTACTTACATTCGTGTATTCCAGAAAAATCAAAAAACAACACACACGAGACACACCCGAAAACATACGTTTTTCAAATGACTGAAAAAAAATGGTCGCCAATAGAATACATTTTATTTGTCATTCAGAATGTGGCCAGTGTATAAAAGGTTGTAACTAATCAAACTTCTTCATACAAAATTAAAATAAACAACAAAAATGTAGATTGCCTAATTGACACTGAAGCAGACATAAATGTAATGTCTTATCAAGTCATTAAAGAATTGAATCTTAAATTTGAGAAACAGAGCAAAGAAATGTGTAAAAAATATAATATCTTCGCCTTTATTGGGAACGGAATTCCAATAATGTCAGTGTCAAACATTTGTTGTTTAGTTGAAAACAATACAAAACCAGAAAACATTACTTTTGTTGCAACAAAATTAAATTGTCCAACTGTGATTGGTTTACCCACTCGTATAAAGCTAAATTTAATAACAAAAAACTTTTCCATAAAGAATGAAAATATCAGAAATGTTGAGCAAAATGTATAAAATATGTATCAAAAAACTTGTGACAAAATTGTGACCAGATATAATGATGTGTTTCAGGGTCTGGGCTGTCTCCCATACGAACACAGCATCGTGCTAAAGAAGGATGTTATTCCGTGCGTTGATCCCCCTAGGAAGGTACCTTTTGCATTGGTTGAACCGTTAAGGAAAGAGTTTCAACTCATGGAAAACATGGGAGTCATGCGGAAGGTGAACAAACCTACTCTCTGGGTGAGTAGTTTAGTTATAGCCATGAAAAAGAATGGTGGATTGAGAATTTGCTGAGATCCTAGAAAGGACATCATTCACGTTTCATACATTTTTGGACCAAAAAATGAAAGTGCCGGCCAGAAAGAAAAAAATATATATTCGAATAGAATACACAATTCCTAACATTTTTTACTATGACGTCCAATCTGTGCGCCCAATGGTTACGTCGTAATAAAATAATTTAAAAATAATCCTTTTGTGATAAAAAGGTTGGAGTGTCACTATTAAAAGCATGGATATCTTACGTTATGATATAATACTTGATAGTAAAACACAGTGGTAAGGTTGATAAATAGTATTGGAAAAAAATATTTAGTCATAAAATAAAAATAAAAAATATGTATCAAGTACTAGCTGTCCCGGTGAACTTCGTGTCACTTTAAAACCTTCCCTGGACTTCTACGAATATTTGAGACTAAAATCAGCCCAACTAGTTCAGCCGTTTTCGAATTTTAGCGCGACTAACACATTTGAAAATCCATTTTTATATATAAGAAGAAGACTAACTGTCCCGGTGAACTTCGTGTCACTTTAGAACCTTCCCTGGACTTCTACGAATATTTTAAAACTAAAATCAGCCCAATCCGTTCAGCCGTTTTCGAGTTTTAGCGCGACTAACACATTTGAAAATGCATTTTTATATATAAGAAGAAGAAATATAAATAGACTAAACAGCATTTGTTTTGTTTGATCGATATTACAAGGTAATGACAACATTACTAAGAAAAAAACGCTCTGGCAACTCTGGCAAGGTGTGATGGCGCTGGGAGAAATAGACAATATTAACCGCAAGATTCCTGCTTAGAATCAGTGGTTATAACTAATATATATGATACAACAACCAAAGATATACAAAAAAAAAAAAATTGGCAATGCCTGGAAAAGATTCTGGTCCTTTAAAGAAATAGTAAAATGCATAAGTATAAACATGATCACCAAAAGAAAACTATTTAATACATGGATTCCACCCATTCTAACATAAGGGTGCCAAACTTGGGCACTAACAAAAGCTCATACAAGTATGCTGGAAGTTGGGCCGAAGGCTATGGAGAGGAGTATGTTTGGAAAGAAAAGGATAGACAAAATAGAAAACAAGGAGTTGAGAAAAATGACACGTGTAACTGATGTAACATATAAAACTAAAAAATTGAAATGAAACAACAAACAATCAAAACATGTCCGGCCCGGACATGTTTTGATTTTGAGAGGGCCAGACAAATGGACAAAAATAATAACATCTTTGTATCCCAGAAGGGCTAAAAGAAAAGAGGGCAGATCTCTAAAAAGATGGGAAGATGAAATGGTACAAATGGCTGGCAAAATGTGGACTAGTGTATGTGGAGTGGCATGTCAGAGATGTGAGTGGAAGCTGTTGGGGGAGGCCATTGCCAAGAGGCACTCAGAAGCAGAGACCGCGCAACGGAAAAATCAATTATTGATTTGAATATTTTGTAATGTATATAAAATAAATGTATTGTTCTTCTGAATAAAGGCTAATAACAATAATAAGTTAATGACGTACAATTAAACATTTTCTAGTCTTACAAATACGTCATCTAAACTTATTGCGGGTGGGCTGAGGTAAGGGTCATGTCTAGCATAACCCATGTACCAGACTATGCACATAGTATGGGAGCAACATCCGATGGTTCTCATTCCTATATGGCATGTGCAATAGTAATGTTTTATTGCTCGACGCCCGGTTGCTGTTCTATCCAGAGCAATATACACATAGTATGTTTTAGATCGGATGTGTCGGGATTGTATTCGCCCTCGAATCAACCACAAGTCCTCTCCCTCCAATTCCCTTACAAGCTCTAGAGGAATTCCACCACTTAGCTCAATGCTAAAAACTCCATCTGGTTGAACATGCTCTCCATAGTAACTTCTCGCTTGTTTCAGCTGATATATACCGAGGCTAAATAATATTAATTCTTCTTCGGTCAGCGTAGGAAAGTCATTAAACTCAGCCATATCTGCAGACATGGGCTGGAACTGTGCTCTCATTCTGTTCAAGTTACGTCTGGCGACAAGATCTGCCAGTGTATTGGGCATGTTTATCCTTTCCCGGATTATTTGTAAAAAATCAGAAGCATGGACATTATCTACTATCAACACGTGATAAGCATTTATTAATGCTGCTGCGATTCTAAAATATTCAAACATATAGTGCAATGTTATATTAATATGAACGTTTCTCAACAGGCGGAAATCTCGTTTAAATCGGCCATTTACTACTTCCACAACCCAACGGCAAATAGTAACAAGGCGTGACTTGTTTGCTTGTTCCGTGGTTAGTTGCGTCGCTCCAGGATGCTTTGTCTCCGGCATTTTCACAGTGTAACCATTTCCTTCAAGAATGGGAACTGCATCTCTGAACCCACGGTCCAAAATAAATACGTCCCCGCTTTGGTAGAACCATTGGAATAATCCATCGCCATGATCACTTTCATTTTCAGCAATATTCTGCATTATCTGCGCATCTGAAGAAGTAGCAGCGTGTGGACCTGAAACTTCTATTATGTGACCGTCGCAGCAGACAAATAAAAATGGTTTTACTAAGTTCCGGAACTTGTGACTACTATAAGATTTTCGTTGAAAAAAGTAGTTTGAGCTTTTTTGGATGTAGATGTATGTGCCGTCCACAATTGTAATAGCTTTTCTTTCTTCGGGAGGACTTTCAATATTTCCAAAAAGACTTTCTGGGATAAGAAGATTCCTACGTGTGACATCTTCCCGAGTCATATGGTCAAACCCCAAATGCATTGGAACAAAGTCTCGCAAAAGTGCTTCTCGGCCAGTCTCAAGCATTCGCGCAAATGTGGATTCGCTCGTTTTAAATATCGTTGCGAGCCTAGCATTTGAGTCTCCAGTTCGGATCTTTGCAAGTAAAGCTGCTAAAATTGTTTTTTTGTTTCTTCTTTGATTTAAGCTCGGAGTGTTGGCCAATAAATCAGAGAATTGTTCAGCAGTAAGACCAGTCCAATCGTGGAACTCTTTGTTATTGATCAATTCATAATGCTCAAAATCTAAAACTTCTGTTTTAATGTGGTTTATTAACAACCTTAGCGCACTAACGATCTGTGCAGAATTAAAATCTTGAATTAAATTGTCTTGCATAGCAAGTAAATGCCATTCATTTTGCTCGAGGTGTTCGCTGCAAACACGACTGTTTTCTGATATGAATACACTGTATCGGCAAAGAACACGTAGAATAATGTTTTCTGGTATTCTGTGTCTTGTTGAGTCTACACAGTGTTGAAATACACAAGAGTTTGCCGTATTACTAGTTCGTACAAATCCAGGTAAAACTGTAGTATGAGGCACAGCGTCAACTTCTTCGTCTGCAACATCAGGTTCTTCGTTGTCAG
Organism: Phengaris arion; assembly: GCA_963565745.1. NCBI lineage: Eukaryota > Metazoa > Arthropoda > Insecta > Lepidoptera > Lycaenidae > Phengaris > Phengaris arion. Next base: position 3,606,539 of record OY751439.1, on the reverse strand, counting down.
GTTCTTCCTGCACTTCACGTTGACGTCGGAGATATTGCCGCTCGGCCCTTTGCCAACAAGGTCGGCATATAACATCTGTAGGTTCATTCTGAAAAAAAAAAGTTTATTAGCTTAGTAATATATCATTAAATAAAAAAAATAATATATCTGCGGAGGGCGGGGGGCCCTCTTTATTTGAAAACTTGTGTTTGTTAAAAAACACAGCAGCAAATGCGGCTTATGTTATAACATTATGTACATAAGAGTTATGATGTTTGTTCGTAGTAAATATCTTAGGCATATTCGTTCGTTATAGCGATAATATAATCCTCACCTGATGACCCAGTAGATCTTCAATAACAAACTGCGATTTCGATGTGTTGTGATTCACGGGATGTCCAACTATAACTTCGGCGATCACCAATAGGCACACGACACGAAATACACAATTGTACGTTCATAATGTCAGATATTAAGCTTCGCTAAATACACTTGATATTATATCGCTCTAAGAACAAGAGATTATTGTCACGATAGCCGTCCGATGTAACCAAAGTTGCATGGATAACTGACTGGCTGGCCGCTGGCTGGCCGCTGGCGTAGCGCGGGCGGGCGGTCGGCAACCAATAACAATGCGCTCACGTACCCAGGTAGCCGTCCCTTAACCCTTTTCATTAGTTCTCGGAATTCCATTTGAAGTTTTGAGAGAAAGTAACCTGTAATGTTTGACTCTAAACAGACAACATTCTTTATTATAAAGAATAAATATGAATGTGTTAAATAGTACGATTTTATATCTTGACCACTAGGTTTTGACCTTGAGTATTTTGCGATTATGTACCTAAATAAGTTTTAATATAATATTTTTTATATTATAATGTCACTCCAATCTTTTTTTAACAACAAAGAATTAATAAAAAAATATTTTATTTTTTATGTTATTACGACGTAACCGTTGTGCGCACAGATTGGACGTCATAGTAAAAAATGATAGAAATTGTGTATTCTATCCGAATATCGTAGTTTTTTTTTTCTGGCCGGCACTTTCATTTTTTGGTCCAAAATGAATGATGTCCTTTAAATAAAAATTTATTGAGATTATTATCCATATTTATAGTCATTTTCCAATTAAAAACATAGATGAAGTTAGGTCTAAATTGCCCAAAGCCTCTTATTTTTCACAGTTGGATGCATTTTCTGGATTTTATAATATAAAATTAATCAAAGTAAGTAGTGATCTGTGTACATTTCAAACTCCCTTTGGCAGATACAAATTTTTAAGATTACCTTTTGGAATAAACACGGCAACAGAAATTTTCTATAAAACCATGATAGATCTTTTCGGAGACATTGAAGGTATAATAATTTTGTGTGATGACATTTTAATATACGGTGAAACAATTGAAATACACGATAAAAGGTTAGAGATGTTTTTGGAAAGGGCTAGGCAAGTTAATTTAAAATTAAATAAAGCCAAGTGCAAGTTTCTTCTAGAAGAAATAGCATATTTGGGCTATATTTTTAGTAAAGAAGGTGTAAAAATTTATCCAGAGAAAGTTAAAGCCATAAAAGATATGCCCATACCTAAAAATATTAAAGATTTGCAGAGATTTCTAGGCATGATTAATTTTTTAACACCGTTTATAGAAAATCTAGCAGAGAAAACTAATACCTTAAGAAATTTGTTAAAAGATATATTATGGTTATGGGATGAAAATTGACAAAAGTGCTTTGGTTTGTTAAAAGAAGTCGTATCTAAAGCACCTGTGTTAACTAATTATAATTGCAACTTACCTGTGATTTTGTCGGTAGATTCATCAAAGAATGCCAATATAAATTTCACCAACATATTTATGGCAGTAAAACAACTGTTCATACTGATCACAAACCTTTAATTTACCTTTTTAAAAAACCTCTTCATGAAGTACCTGCTAGACTACAAAGAATGATGTTATCGTTGCAGGGTTACGACCTAGAAGTGGTTTATGTACCTGGTAAATATATGTATATAGCAGATACTTTGTCAAGATCCTTACTAAGTGATACATATATACCGCAGTATGAACAAGATTTACAATATCATGTTAATTCAATCTTTTCTAATCTCTCAGTGAGTAAGCCATATTTAAAATTTATATTATTAGAAAGTAAAAATGATGAATCTTTAAATCTGCTCAAGTCTTATATTCAGAATGGTTGGCCAAGAAGCAAAAACAAAGTAAGCTGTCTTGTGAAACCATATTGGAACATTCAAAATGATATACATATTAATATAATGAACGACTTAATATTTAAAGGTAAATAGGCTTATTGTTCCAAAGTCCTTGCAAAGACAGATTTTAGATAAAACACACTGTGGTCATTTAGGTATTAATAAAACACTCAACATCGCTATAGAAACAGTTTATTGGCCAAATATAAACGCGGATATTAAAAACTTAATTGATCAATGTTCGGTGTGTGCTAAATTCAGGTCTAACACACCAAATGAACCGTTGAAATGCCATGAGATATCTTATCTTCCGTGGGAGAAGGTAGGTATAGATTTATTATATTTTGATGGAGAAAATTTCCTTGTTTGTATGGATTACTATTCCAAGTACATAGAGCTAGCTTCTTTGTATAAGAATTACACTGTCGATAATGTTGTTAAAAACCTCAAATCCTTCTTTGCTTGACATGGAATACCAAAAGCATTGGTGTCCGACAATGGTCCACCATTTAACTTCTGCAAATTCAAATATTTTCTTGTTGATTGGGATGTAGAACATATAACCACCAGTCCTTAATGGTCCAGGTCTAATGGCCAGGCTGAAAGCGGAGTTAAAATTGTCAAAAACATATTAAGAAAATGCAAGGAAGATGGCTCGGATGTGCATTTGGCGCTATTACACTACCGCAACACTGCTAAGGGAGATTTTCCCAGTCCGGCCGCATTATTAATGTCTAGAAACTTGCGAGTAAATTTACCAATTCAAAAACACAAAACTTAAAACTAACTTAACTTAAAAATGTCATAGACAAAGCAGAGACAAAATGTTTCTTTTATTTTGACAGGAATGCGAAGCATACATCTTATGAGTTTCAGCCTGGGGATGACATTTACTTCAAAAAAAATCCTAAATCCTTTTGGTCTCCGGGAATAATTAAAGAGAAATCAGGATGTGGTAGATCTTATTATGTTGTGGATCCAAATGGTGTTGTGTATAGGAGGAATAGGGGACACATTAGGCCTAGAAAAAATAATTTAAAAGAAACAAATGCTCCACCTTCTTTTTATGGCAACGGCAGCACTGACAATATGCCTCCCATGCAGGAGAGTATAGATCCCATGAGTTCGGTACAACTTGGAAACGGTCCCGTTCAAAATTGCATTATCGATGATAATGTGGAGAGTCTATAGAGTCTAGAAAATACCAATTACGTAACCAGGTCTGGTAGAAGTGTAAAACGTCTTAAATTGTATATGCATGAGAAATTTGAGTAGATAAGTAATGTATTGTTATTAGTTATGCACTTATATTAGTAGTTTGCTTTTTTCTCGAAAAGGGAGATGTTGCATATGTCAACAGTAAGTTTATGAGACGTAATTGTCGATGTCATATTGACAGATGTCATGAAGTAAAGCCTATTTAGTTAGGTTTATTTTAGTTATGTAAAAGGCTATTCTCAGTATAGAGACCGTTGACGTATTTGTGTTAGACATACTTATATCATTTGTAATACGTATCTGTGATAAGCATCAATAAAGGAGAATATAAGAATTTTTGCTGTATTATTATCATCACCACTCAAGCATAAGAAGGACTTACATATCAAGAGGTCGTAGCTCGCTACAGAAACTGGCGACCCTCTGTATCTACTTTTCGTTTCCTTCCACCAGACATCATTTTTGTTTACTTTTCGTTCAATAAACCTAATAACAAACTTAGTTAGTAACCACTCAAGATGTTCACAGTCACAAAGCAAGTTGACGGCTCGAGCAGTTCGCTAGGATATCGCTTGTCCAAGTTATCACCTCGGTAGCTCAAATAGAACTGAACTAACGTTCAGGCCATCCACCCGCTTATATAGGCAAAATGAAGGAATAATCTTTGCCTATAAGGATTGGATGTTTGCCGCCTCACTGTCACTGCCGTGGGTATAAGTACCTAATGTAATATTTTTTTAATTGGGTTTTTTCAAAATGTCTCGTGGGCCTGATCATATCTTACAGCGGGCCGGATCCGTCCCGCGGGCTGGTTGTTGCCCATATATGAGCTACATAATAATAATTTGAAAATGAGCGTAAGTGAGACGAAAATGATACAATTTAAAAATCCTAGACGGCCAACTATTGATCTTGACATTTGTTACGGCGATACAAAAATTGAAGAAGTTGACTCTACAAAATTCTTAGGTTTAATGGTGATCAAACATTGGTGGAGAAAGCGCACGTAGAATATATATGTAATAAGCTCGACAAATTCGTATTTGCTATTAAGAAACTACGTTTGACCGTATCCGCTGAAACTGCACTAAATGCTTACCACGTGGCCTCAACGCCACTACGGGCTTATAATATGGGGCAATTCCGTGGACTTTATCAAAGCTTTCTGTGTTCTAAAGAAATGCTTAAGAGCCGTTTATGGTGTTTGGTCGTTGGATAGTTGTAAACCACAGTTTAATAAATCTCACACTTTACAGTAGATTTGTATGTACAGAGACATCTGTACTTTTGTCAAACAAAATCCTGAATATTTTGAACTAAACTTTAATGTAATCAATAAAATCGTCGCTCCACGAAATAAATTTAAACTATATTTACCTCAATGTAGATTCGACTATACATCTTAAGAAATATGGATATAATATTTTTAAATGATTTTTTAAAAATGTAGTTTAGTGTTTTGTGCATGTTCTAATTCTTAAAATTCTTACCCCGTTACTAATAAAAAGTTACACACTGCGTATACAGGCGTTCGAAGATTTCTTATACTAATAATCATTTTGACATATGGCCTGTATAGCGACGTTATAATTTCCTTACTAATTCTCTCACTGTGACAAAATCATCGAATATTCGATTTATTTCCCGGATCGCCTATTCAAGAATATGTTTATACGTGGATTCCAAGGAAACTATACATTGAACTTGTTGATGTAACTAAAAAAATCAAAATTAAAGATCACATCCTAGAAATTCGACCACTGATTTCAAGAAATAAACGTATTGTTTTATCGAATGTTTGCCCGATTATTCCGCACGAGGTTTTAATATAAAAATTAAATGAAATAAATATTAAAATCGTAAGTCCGATTACTTTTATGAAAGTTGGAATACCGGATGTTGGTTTCTCCCACATTATGAGTTTTAGACGTTAATTGTATGTTTCTCCTGAGGATGAAAAAAGACTTCCTGAATCGTTACAAATCCAATATGAAAACACCAATTACTGGATTTATATATCAAATGAGACAATGAAATTTTTTGTTTGCAATACTATGGGACATTTGGCTAAAAATTGTCCCCAAAGTAATCATGCTTTAATTACCTCTAAAAACCATAAAAATACACTAGAACCTATTGAAAACCGTAACTCCGTTTAAGAAGAAACTATAAAAGAATATGAACATATCAAGGGCATTAAACAATTTCACTTAAATACCACCTTCCTTCGCAATCAGACGTGAATCAAAACAAAGACCTTATTTTGGAAGAAATCGTACCAGTGAGTGATTATACTAGTGACACCGACAGCAATTTTTCGTTATAAGAAGAAGCACCTAATAAGAAAAACCTTAAAAAGAAAAAGAAAACATTAGACAATAGATCGGAAGAACAAGTGTGGACTGATGTAAGAAATGAAATTAAAGAAATAATAAATAAAGACTCTTTACCTCGCTTTCCCTTAACATTGGACCAATTTAGCAATCTCCTAGACGAAACACGCAACAAACAACACATCCAAGAAATTATACAAGACTACACAGAAAACACGGCCGATTTAATTAACATGTGCCTATTTCTTCATCCGAAGCTCAATAGAAATTTAAAGAATAGATGTTCGAGATTTAGGAGAAAACTTCAAGAACTTAATTTAAGAAAAAATAAGTGATATATTTTTTTTGATGTCTGATTGCGTAATGTTTGACGATATTCGTGACTTCTGTACATTGTGACCTATTTTCCAGATATGACTGAAACAAGTTAAGCGCGTTGCCTCTTATCCCGAATTCCTGTATTTTTTTTAAGAGTAAATCATGGTTGACAAGATCAAAGGCTTTGCTCATATCTAAAAAGACGGCTGCTATATTTTCATTTTCGTTAAGTGTTTCTGTTACTTGTTTTACAAGGGGAAAGCACGTCAGGGCTGTTGAACTACCTTTGGTAAAACTGAATTGTTGTTTATTTAATATATTTTTATGATTTAAATACGACGCTAATTTAATTTGCATGGCCCTCTCAAATATTTTAAAAATCACAGGTATCAGCGTAATCGGCTGATAGTTTGACATAACTGTTATATCTCCTTTTTTATAAATGGGTTTTACAATTGACTGTTTCACTTCACTTGGGAAATATCCTTGTTCAAACGACAGGTTTATAATGTGGGATATTGGTGCACATCTTGCACTCTTGTCTTCTTGCAATCACTTACAAGTACTTACAAGTCTTCACTTACAAGATTTAAAGGACTTGCAATTACTTCGGATATTTCTTGACACTTGTTAAATTTTCATAAAAAAGTTATTTCGTAAGATAATGAAGGCGTTGTATAAATTACAATTAAATAAAAAATCAGTTATTGAAAAGGCTAGAATAAATTTAAGAAAGTCGCCCAAGGATAGAATTTCACATGGGTATATCAGTGCTAGATTAGATGTACTTGAGCAAACGTGGGGTGGATTCTTAAATACGCACAATGAAATAATTCAAACGGCTTCCTCAGATAGGCAATCTAAAGATGAATATTTTACTGATGAAATATATGAATATGTTGAAGAGTTGTACATAGATTATAAAAATGAATTGAAGGAATATCTGGAACGCTTAAGTAGTAGTTCAGTAAAGTCAGTCCAAGCCAAGTCTGTTTCTAATGATAGTGTAAAATTACCACAAATTTCTATACCAAAATTTTCTGGTCATTATTCAGAATGGCCAACATTTAAAGATTTGTTTGAATCACTCATTCATAAAAATGAGAGTTTGGATGATGTTCAACGATTGCATCATTTAAAGGGTTTGTTGATAGGTGAGGCTGAATAACTTGTTCGACACATACCGGTAACTTCATCTAATTATGTAGAATGCTGGACTCTGTTAAAAGGTCGTTATAATAACAAAAGATTTTTGTCGAACAGTTTTGTTACAGCGCTTATTGACCCAAACTAATGTAACAGAGAATTCTAGATCTGTTAAGTGTCTGTTAGATACTACGATGGAGTGTTTAAATGGTCTAAAGAATCTTGGAATTGATGTGACCTCTTGGGACATTCTGATAATTTATATAATAAGCGCGAAGTTAGACAATGAGTCCCGCAAGCAATGGGAAACTCAAATTAGCACATTGGACGAACTTCCCAAGTTATCACAGTTCAGAGATTTTTTGGAGGCTAGATTTCGGGCACTAGAATTTCTTGATGTAAAGTCAGTCAAGCCGAAACCAAATGTGATTGTTAGTTATAGTAAGTTTAAAGTACATCATGTTGTAAACCCTGATAATAATGTCAATGCGATTAATTATTCCTGTGAATTCTGTAAGGAACAACATAAAATAAATAATTGTAAGCAGTTTGCAAGGGAGAGTTACGAATCACGTCAACAGTTCATTCAAACGAGTGGTTTATGTTTCAATTGTCTAGGTGCCAACCACGTAGCCAAATTTTGTAGACATAATTCTTCATATCGCATATGCAAGCGAAGGCATCATTCGCTGTTGCATCCTAAAGTTGTCTCAAATTTAACCGCCTGCGACAACGGTGCAAAGGCATTACAATTAGATGGTGAACCCACTACAAGTTTAATCTCGCATTTTTCTAAGGAGTCAGTTTCATCACAGGTTTTGTTGGCTACAGCTCTTGTCGAAGCACAGACAAGACGCGGGTCAACACAACTCCTTAGAGTTTTGCTAGATCAAGGATTGCAGGCGTCTTTTATAACGGAAGCTGCAGTTCAACTTCTTGGACTCAAAAAGACACCAGTGAAATCAATGATTTCAGGAATAGGTGGTGAGAACGGCGCGTTAGCGTCTGAGAACATTGTTTCAGTGATAATCCACTCACACCTAGATCCAAGTTTTAGTTTTCAAATTAATGCGTACGTTCTAGGGAACATTACGTCTCTATTGCCATCCGCTAAGTTCATACCGAGTCACTGGCCTGAGTTAGAAGCAATAAACTTGGCAGACCCAGCTTATCATACGCCTAGTAAAATAAATATTCTACTTGGCGCGGAAGTGTACGGCCAGATTTTGAGAGATGGATTGATACAAGGCCCACCAGGCTTTCCAATGGCGCAAAACACAGCCTTAGGCTGGATTTTGTCAGACAAGATATCGTCACCGAGTGATGCAGTCAATTGTCATCATTTAGTAGTTCGCGATTCGGATCAGATTGATGAAAATGCTATCCTTAGGCAATTCTGGGAAATAGAATCGGTTACACCTGGAACTAGAAAGAAAATGTTATCCGAAGATGAGTCACGATGTGAAGATATCTACGCTCAAACTACTACCAGAGATGACAATGGACGATATGTGGTTAAACTTCCATTCCGTGATGAAAATCCACAATCTCCATTTGGAAGTTCTAGACATTTAGCTATTAATAGGTTTATGCACTTAGAAGCTAAATTTAAGAAAAATCCAGACTTAGCACGACGTTACTCAGAGGTATTCCAGGTATACAAAGACCTTGGTCATATTGAACGAGTTTCAGGTGATGATCCTAAAAGGGATACAGCAGTTTATATACCACATCACGCAGTTGTGCGAGAAGACAAGTTGACCACCAAGGTGCGTATGGTTTTCGACGCTTCTATGAAAGGACTAAATGGAGTGTCTCTAAACGATGATCTCATGGTAGGTCCTACGTTGCAGTCGCCCTTGCGACATATGGCGAATGCACCCCATCAGTATTTGTTCTGACATTATAAAGATCTACAGGCAGGTTAGTTTCTTCTGAAGATGCTGATTTCCAGAGAGTGGTATGGCGTGATGATACAGGATTTGAAATAGAAGAATATAGATTATTAACTGTTACGTTTGGAACAGCTTCAGCTCCATACCTCGCGGTGAAGACTTTGCAGCAGACAGCAATTGATGAAGGAGCACATAATCCTAAAATATCTGAAATAATAAAAAAATAATTTTATGTAGATGATTTAATGACAGGTTGTCAGTCAGTACAAGAAGGAATACAAATACATAAGGAAATAACGGAAGTACTTACCAGGGGTGGATTCCAGTTGCAGAAGTGGGTGAGTAGCTGTAAAGAGTTAAATAAGAAAATTTCTGAAGGAGGAGAGGGTCTCGGAAGGTTTATAGCGGACAGGGATGAAAAGGAGAAAGATATTAAATGTGATGAAGATATTAGGAATCACATGGGATCGGGAATGTGATGAATTTAATTATTCAGTCAATCTTCCAACTCAACAAACGCCTATCACTAAGAGAAGAGTGATATCGGACATATCTCGTCTATTCGATCCGCTAGGTTGGGCAGCGCCTTGTGTAATTACTTCCAAAATATTCATTCAGAAGCTCTGGCTTTCAGGTTTAGGTTGGGATGAGGAATTAACGCCAGAACTTAATGCAGAATGGCAAACTTACCGAGAAAACTTAGTTGAGACGGGCAGATTCTGTTTACCTAGATGGATCAGGATGACTGCTGAAGATCTATACGTGGAACTGCATGGGTTTAGTGACGCTTCGATTGCCGCTTACGCAGCCGTCGTATATGTCCGTGTAGTGACCAAACGGAATGAAATCCAAACGTAGCTTAGTTACTGCTCGTACCAAAGTTGCTCCGGTAAAACAGCAATCCATTCCAAGGTTAGAGTTAATGGGAGCAGTACTATTGTCGGAGTTGATTTTGGAGGTTACTGAAGTCATGAACATTCCGCAAGGAAACGTTCATCTCTGGACAGATTCTTCTGTAGTGTTGGCTTGGCTTAGTAGTCAACCAAGCCGCTGGACTACGTTTGTCGGAAACAGAGTGTCGGAAATTCTGTCAAGGTTTGACAATAGTCATTGGGCTCACGTCAAGTCTGCTCAAAATCCCGCAGACATAGCTTCGCGAGGTATAACGCCCCAAGAGCTATCCGAGAGTATTTTGTGGGCTCAGGGTCCATCTTGGCTAAAGAACCAGTCAATAGAGTATACCAGACCTAAGTCGATAGCGACAAGCATGGAGCAAAGAGCTATCAAAGCACATGTTGTTACGGAGGATGCAGAAGAACTCCCTTTGTGGACGAAGTATTCAACATTACAAAGGTTAATAAGAGTGATAGCTTACTCTAGAAGAGTTTTGAAATATAAGAGACAAGAGAAGAATAAGAAAAGATTTAAAGAGTGTTTACAGAGTGAAGAGATAGAAGAAGCATTAAAGGTTTGCATAAGGCACGCACAGAGAGTGGAATTTCAAGAGGAAATTAAAGATATTAAGAAGGTAGGACACGTAAAATCAAGAAGTAAATTAAAGTCATTATGTCCCATAATAGATGAAGAAGGAATTTTACGCGTTAGTGGTCGTGTAGAACATGCTAATTTGGAAATGAATGTCAAACACCCAATGACATTCCCTCATAATCATCATCTCACAAATTTGGTTATCAATGAGGCACATAAGAAAACTCTTCAAGGCGGTCCAACATTGATGTTAAGCCAATTGCGTACTCATTATTGGATTCTATCAGCCAAGTCATTAGTAAAAGCTCATGTACGCAATTGTGTGATATGTCGACGGTACTCAGTTGCAGCCCAAACCCAATTGATGGGTAGGTTACCGTCTTGTAGAGTCACACCAGCTAGGCCATTCAAGCATAGTGGTGTAGATTTTGCCGGTCCAATAAAGTTAAGAACCTCCAAGGGTCGTGGTTACCAATCGTACAAGGGTTACATTTGTGTGTTTGTTTGTATGATTACTAAGGCCATACATTTAGAAGCCATTATCGATTTATCTGCTGTCGGTTTCATTGCAGGGTTTAGGAGATTCGTGTCACGTAGAGGATTGGTAAGTGATATGTGGAGCGACAACGGCTCTAACTTTAAACAAAAAACAACCGCTAAAGATCTTCGTCATTTGGTGGCAATTGAGCAGTCTTCTGTGGCTGTAGAAATTAGGGAATGGGTAGGTAATAATGGCACTTCGTGGCATTTCATTCCCCTTCATGCACCGAACTTCGGTGGGTTATGGGAATCAGGCGTCCGTGCCACGAAAAGACACCTAAAGCGTGTGATTGGGGACACGACACTGACATATGAGGAAATGGCAACAGTTCTAGCGCAAATCGGGGCATGCCTCAATTCGCGACCGTTGTCAGTGATGTCTGACGATCCTAGCGATCCATCGTCTTTGACTCCCGGTCATTTCTTGGTTGGCGAGCCTCTAATCATGGCGCCTGATCGCAACTACGAAAACTCAAACGTAAGTAGTTTGAGACGATGGCAGGTTACGCAGCGGATGGTGCAACATTTCTGGAAACGTTGGTCCAACGAATATCTCACTTACATGTTGCAGAGATACAAATGGGCAAAGAAAATGCCTGAGCCCAACGTGGGTGATGTAGTGTTAGTTAAGGAGGACGGTCTGCCTCCGGCTAAGTGGCTCATGGGACGGGTGGTTACTAAACACCCTGGTAGTGATCAGCTCACGCGGGTCGTAACTCTCAAATGCAACGGCTCCTATATTAAGCGACCCACATCTATGCTGTGTTTACTACCTGTATGTCAGTAGTTGTTAAATGTGTTTGTTAATTGTATTGTAGTACTGTGTCATTAGTTAAAGGTATAAAGAAGTTTATTAAGTTAAGTTTGTGTATTTAATGGCACTAAGCTTACGGTAGTTAAGGACATATGTATTCTACAATGTCCTTGGTGGGCGGTATGTCCAATTTGATATCCTCAGGTAAAATAAAGTGTAAGTTTAGTTACTAATATTAAAACTAGATGGCGCTTTTTCTAGTGTAGATCGCGCTATTGAAGACTACACAGAAATGTATAAGTAAAGTGAAGGATTTTTATATTGGGTGGAACTATGTTTGTAGATTGTGGAAATATAATACGTTGTGTTACAAGTTTAGTATTATTGTTCGAAATATCGATCCCCACCCTCCAAAAGGCCATTGTGAGTGTTGTTTAGATACTCCGTGGTATAACACCATTTTTTACGGTAGCTCTTACACCGTTAGAGCTGCCCAGCTGTGGAATGCTCTGCCCGAAGACGTGCAGCAGAGCCCAACAGTGGGCACGTTCAAAGCAAGGCTGAAGAGACACTATATTATGTCATATCTATGAATATTAATATATAATTAGTATATGTAGGTTTATGTATGAATGTTTAGGTATGTATTTATATTCTTTATGTATTTTCATTGTAAAATATAAGTTATTATGTATTATCATAAATTATTATTATTACTTATATAACTATTCGATGTATTGTTCGTCGATGTTTTCTTTATTCTCTTGTGTACTATCTGTGTCCGTTTATATCTCTTATAATGTCCTGTCGTAGGTCTGCTGTATATTCTCTTATAGAGATAAGCACACCTATATACATTCATCACTGTTAGGGACAGCGGCGTCGTAATGTAAAACTTGAGTGAATTTAAATCTGAACAATAAACGAGTGGTTTAAAAATAGTACATAAAACTATAACAGTGAATACTCAGTGACTATATGTATAGATTTATATGGCATCAGTGTGTAAAATCGCGTAAAAATGGTGTTTTATCGATTGCGGGTTATTTTGCTCATATATTTTTAACGAAAGCTAATTTTAACGTAGCTTCTCTTCATTTACATAAATAAACATAGTACATAACGTGTAGTGTAAAGTTTAAGTTTATATAATAAAGGGTAAATAAATTATTACAAAAATAGTGGTAAAAATGTACAACATTTTATATAAGTTGAACTTAAGATGTATATAACTTTTTTATGGAATAAGATTTCTAGTATATAAGGATTTATGTATATGGACATGGTAATAAAGATTTTAACACAACGCGTTTTGCTTCAGCTGGCTCATGAAAAATGGGGAAAATCATGGAAAATAGCCGTATAGAGAGGTAAAAATGAGATGGAAGATCGGCCCGAAAGAGGCGTACGAGCGGGGCTTTCTATACGGCATTGCCATGAGCCAGGTAAGCAAATCGAAAAAGTGAAAAAATGTTCTCCTGAAATAAGTGTTTTATTATCGCCCCGGCTCTGCCCAAATCGGTGTAACCTTGCTATCTTCGAATCTAATCTGAGCCGGCGGTTGAATCCCTGTGGAATAATTTAGTCCCCTACAATCACTGTGTTGTCTATGTTTAATTGTAAAATTTGTGTACATAAAGTATAAATAAATAAATAAATTGAAAAAAAAAAACATTTTAATACTTCAATGATTTTTAGCCTATCCACCTTAAAAGGCCGATTACAACAAAAAAAACCAATTAAGTACCATTTTTTTTCTATGATTTTGGTAGCTTAGAACCCTGCGGAGTTTTTATACTTAGCCAAAAGCTATGGAAACTTCTTTTTATATTTTTAAATTGAAGTCGAATATTTGGGCAAATCCAGCTAAAAACTAAACTTCTAACTTTAAAAACTTTTTTTAAAAGTTTTAACTAATTTTAGGAAGCTGAGATTTTTTTTATTTGAACAACATTTAAGACAATCATTTCACAGAAAAAAACTGCAAAATACCTACAACAAAAAATATATTAATTTTTGAATCCTCGCTGGCAGAAAACATTAAAAAAACACAAAAAAATATATCTCGAAAACTACAAAAAATTGCGGAACATGGGGTATTTTCGTAGACCTCAAGGTGTGAGGAATCTAAAAAAAAATATTGACGTCACTAGTTGGACCATCCTGTATACCTAAAACTAGTGAAAAGTTAAAAAATAATCAGGTACCATGGTGGAATGATGAATGTTCTAAATCATTAAAAGAAACGAAAAGAGCTTATAGAAAATATATAAAAATGAAAAAAGAAAATCTAACTAAGCAAATCAGACAAGTATATAACCAAGATGATACACGTAAAGAAGAATTATTAAAGATAGAATATCGTGAAATTAGATCTAAGACCAGAAGAATTTTTAAAGAAAGTAGAAAAGTAAATTGGGAAAGATATATTTCGTCAATTAATAGTCAAACTCCATTAAGAACTGTATGGCAAAGAGTAAATTCTATAAATGGTAAAAGAAGGAATAAAGTAGAAATAATTTTAAAGAATAATGAAGGAGAACTTTGTAGTGACCCTAAAATTAACTCTGAGTTATTAGTTAGAGGTTTTGCTGCAAATTCTAGCTCAAATAATTATAGAAAAGAATTCTTAGATTATAAAAAATAAAAAGAAGAAAGTCAAAATATAGGTTTTGATAAACATGATAATAGTCATCCTATCAATAATAATATAATTATGGATGAACTTAACTTAATTATGCAAAAATTAGGAAATTCCAGCCCTGGTCCTGACAAAATATCAAATACAATAATTAAAAAACTTCCCTTAATAGCTCTTGAACGACTTTTAGATATTTATAATTACATTTGGGTTATCCAAGTTTTTCCTGAACTGTGGAAAGAGGCCATTGTTGTACCCATCTTAAAACTAGGAAAACTACCTACACTGACATCAAACTACAGACCAATCAATATCACTTATATTATGTAACTTGTGTAAAATTTTAGAAAAAATTGTGAGCAATAGAATTAGATAGTATTTTGAGCAAAATCAGTACTAAGCGTCTTCTCAGTTTGGGTTTAGACAGTTTAAATCAACATAAGATCACTTATGCCTTTTAGAAGATGATATTCTCAAGTCTTTTGCGAATAATAATAAAGTAGTATTAATTGCCCTAGATTTGGAAAAAGCTTACTAAATGGTATGGAAATTTATAGTTGTATTACTTCTGCAACAGTTTAACCTTAAAGGTAATGTCCTAGCTTTTGTTACAAATTTTTTGTCTGATAGACTTGTAAGGGTTAAAATTAATGAAATTCTTTCAAATCCCCTTTGCACTGAAAATGAACTCCCACAGGGTTCTGTTTTGAGTGTGATTTTGTTTTTAATAGCAATTAATAACGTTGTAGAGATTATAAAACCGCCTGTTAAAGGGTTTTTATTTGCAGAGGATTTAACAATTTTATGTAGTGGTAATGATCTAAAAATTATTTTAAAAAATTTACAAGACACCTTAGACAATTTAAGTAAATGGAGTCTAGAAACAGGCTTTAAGTTTTCTGACACCAAAACGGAGCTCATGGTAATGTCAAAAAAGAAAAATTAAGATAAATTAAATGTATTCATTAATAATTGTAAAATAAATGAAGTAAATGAAACAAAAATATTGGGACTTACCTTTAATCCTAGATTAAATTGGGTTTCACACATTAAAAAACTTAAATCTGATTGTTATAGTCGAAAGAATATTATAAAAATTTTGTCATCAAGTAGTTGGGGATCTGATTGTAAATGTATTAAGAATACCTACAAAGCTTTGATAAGGCAAAAAATTGATTACGGTTCGATATTGTATGACTCAGCTTCAAAGAAAATTTTAAACATTTTAGAAAGTATCCATAATACGTGTCTAAGGTTAAGTTTAGGAGCCTTTCGAACAAGTCCAGTTGACAGTATTCTTGTTGAGTCTGATAAAATGCCTTTAAAATATCGAAGGAAGGAGCTATGCTTTACGTATACAGCCAAACATATTGTTATTATTATAGATTCTCTCTTTTTAAAACCAACATTATTCCTATTAGAGTCAGAGTTAAAAACTATTTGAAGTAAATTAAATTCGATCTACCCCCATTATTTTGTCATCATTTTCCTTATAAGCTCTCACCTTGGAATAAAATTAAATATAAAATAAATATATAGATATAGCTTTTAGCTTAGCTAAAAATTTTTGTATTACACTCTGTATTTTACTGATGGATCTATTTACAATGATAGAACGGGTTGTGCAATTGTTTCAGAAAATTTTAGTTGCAAGTACAGATTACCGAACTATACATCTATATTCACAAGCGAGGCTATGGCTATGCTAATGGCTATACCATTTTAAAATGTTTGCAGCTTATTAAAAATAATCCTACGACTGCAAATTTTTTTTTATTTTTTTTCTGATTCACTATCATGTTTGACTGCCTTATCGAATAATAAAAATATTGATCCCTTAATTAATATTATAAAAGAAAATCTTACAAATCTAATTGATAATAACTTTTCTATTGAAATTATTTGGATTCCTAGTCACCAAGGCATCCCGGGAAATGAAAAAGCAGATGTTCTAGCTAAGGAAGCTACAAATTTAAATGAATGTAATTTGATGATTTCTAATATTTCTGATCTTAAAAATTACGTAAAGTTAAATATTAAAAAACTATGGAACAGCTATTAGCTTAGAAATAATAAGAGTTCATTGTATGATATTAGGAAATCAATTTTTTAAAAATGTTATATTAATTTTAACAATAGAAGAGATGAAATAGTTATAAATAGACTAAGAATAGGTCATTTAAATATTACACACATTCACCTTATTACCAAAGTACCTAAGAACAAATGTTCTAGATGTGATGGTGTCTTGACTATAAAACATTTATTAATAGATTTCCCAATGTTCAATTCAGAAAGAAGTAAAGTTAAGCTTCATAACACATTAAAAGATTGATTATCAGATTATGAAAATACTGTTAAATATTTAAGACTGACTAACTATTATTCTTTGATTTGATATGTAATTATATGTTATCTGTTAATAATTGTGGTCGCTAATGACCGTAGATATTAAAAGCGACCTTAAATAAATAAATTAAAAAAAAAAGGTAAGGTGGCGGATTTTTACATGGCAATACATCAGCTGATTTTATATTCTTTCGAATCTCGTTAGCGTTCCATTTCTGAGTAACTTATGAATTGAACACAAATAAATATGGATTCTTAGGCTAGGAAATTATTCTTGTGCCCGTAAAAATACAAATGTTTAATGATCGTGAAGATTTGACTGTCAGTCAGATGACTTTTTTTCAAATTACTTCAAAAGTTATTATCCGATTTAGTTATTTTAGCGTTATCTATTAGTATACTTATAAGTTTCTATCTCTAATAGCTTAGAAATACTAGGGGGGACAACTTACAAACCAATTACATGTTATTATATTACAGAAGCTAGAAGAGCGGACAGACAGACAGACAAACGGACGAACAGAGCGAAACTATATGGGTTTCTTATGTATTACGGAACCCTCAAAAGTGTTCTGGGGTCAAATACATCGTGACAAGACGAATAAGATTTATCAAGCCAAGTTCGAGTCGTACACGGTCTCGTACCTACTACTATACCAATATTTTACATGTTTTCTAATTATTTCGTTACTTTTGTACGAAGTTTTCCAAGTAAGCGCATTTTACAAGTTCTCTATAACTCCTAAACGTACAAAGTTATATAAGCCGTTATAGTTTTCCTTTAAAGTTCATCACAAGGACTACCATCAATTTCGCAAACGGATACGAAAATCAAAAAATCGTCTTTGTAACAACGAAATGTTTTTAAAATACCTATACTTAAATTAATTAAATACTTATGTTTAATATACCCCATACAACTGCACACAACGAGAGTATGCCGAGATGCATCTTGTTTATGGAGAAGTGCGCAAATATAAAAATGGCAGAGAAGCGGCGAGACTTTATGCGCAAAAGTATCCAAATCGAAGACACCCGCATCATGATATTTTTTCAAGAATTCACGACGCCTTCTTGAACGGATAGCGGCCAGGACAACACAGCGGCGAACATGGAACAATTGATAACGATGTAGTGTTGGCAGAAAGGGAAACGGATCCAACGACTTCCGTGCGCATGATCCAACACCGTACAGGTATTTCCAAATCATTAGCGCATTTAGTGCCCAAACGATACGGCTATCATCCCTACCACGTTCAACGTGTGCAAAGTCTTTTGCCAAGGGATTACGCACAAAGGGTGCAGTTCTGTCGCCGTATGCTCCGTAAACATGATGAAGATCCTAACTTCTTCGATAAAATTTTATGGAACGATGAATCCGCCTGCAAGAAAGATGGTTAATTGAACTTACATAACATACATAGCTGGCAACTAGAAAATCCCCACGAGGCGAGAGATAGAGGCAATATAAATTTAAAATAAACCTGTGGTCCGGAATTTTAAATGTGGCTGCTAAGCGACGGATGTCCCGCGCATTATAAGCGAAATGTAAGAGCGCATTTGATCTCCGTGTGCCACGAGAGATGGATCGGTCGTCTAGGCCCTATAATGTGGCCACCTCGGTCACCGGACCTCAACCTCGAGAGGGTTGCGGTCCGGTGACCTAGGTGACCGAATGGCTGTTTTTACTGGGGTTGCCTAAAAGACAAGGTGTACCTGAAACCAATCCAAAACCAGCAAGAACTACGACACCGAGTGAACGTTGCTGCACAAGAAATCAGCTCGACCATCAGTTTAAGAAACTTATAAATATCGTTTCTCCGTAGACGCCGAGCATGTGCAGGCGGAGGAGGAAAGAGTATGAACGCCTGTTAATTATAACAGGCGTTCATACTCTTTCCTCCCTTTTCTCCTCCGTCCTTTTTCATTAAAAGTTGTTTTTCAAGTTCCGTTCTTTTTATTTCCTCCTAATTGATGAATGTTGTAAATTACTGTAAACGAATAATACTCAAACAAATTATCAAAAATTAGTTAATTTTGCAATAAATTCCATCTCACGATTTCATTGAAATCAGCCCCTTATGCAAGAGAATTATCAATATCTTAATAATCGTACATATAATGGATTAATATTATACCTTTTTAAAATCTGCATTAAATGAGTAACTTTTTAAAGTAGTTTGCCATCACAGTTCAGAACTTTTTTTTTCACCAAAGAAGGTCAAAATTCAGCTAGATAATTTTCTGCAGTTAAAAATCCAAATTATTATTTTTTTCTTACTTTCTTATTCCAATGGTGAAAAATATCGTGTACACTGGTTAATGCTACCTATCAGAAATAACTTGTAAAAAGTGTATTTTATTCATTTGCAAGTGTTATTTTGAAAAACTAGTAGTTGGATTTTTAAAAAAGTCCAAATATCTCGAAAATGGTAAGGTTTTTATTAAGGTCAAATTTGGATATTCTGACAGGTCCAGTACGATAAACTTAATGTGGTGATGGACCCAAGTTCCATCACCACATTAAGTTTGTCGTACTAGTCTTTGGACATTCTGTATATATTTTGTTTAGTGACCAATGAAAAATCCAAAACGTTGGAATGCATTCCCGTATCAAAATTATTCACACGACCCCTACTTAACATTATATGGTAATTAAGTAACCAGAATATCAATTTTAAAATCCAGCCAACAATTTGGTTTAATAAGTGACTGTGGTAGGACGCTCAAAATGTTATCAATATTTTCGAACATCGCTGTAGAATACGGGAAACTATTTACAGATTACGCAAGTGAGTTCGATTCTTATTTTCTATTTTAAATGTGAAAGTTTGTGTGGATGGATGGACGCAAAAAATATACTAAACAGATTATGATTAAATTTGTTATGGTAGTAGTTTAGGCTCTGGATACAATGGTCATCTTTTGTCCGGAAAAAGTACAGTGTTCCCGAGGGATACTGTATTTACGCAGGCGGAGCAGACGATAAAAAATATTTATAAAACTCACTTTTCAGTTGGCTGGTACCGACTTCAAAATTATGAATATTGTGTATAGAAATAGTTAAAATATTTATCCAATTTTAAAGGGAATTTATTTAGAAAATAAGATTTATTCATTGATAACTATGGATCCTTACAAAACTGACAAAATTTTTTGTTACATTTCACTCACACAGCAAGAATTCTTGATTCCCTACATCGGCATGCTTAATTCAATAGCAACAAAAAAAAAGATGACTAGTGTTTGTCACTGCCAATTAAGCGTATTATTAAATAAGCGCGTTTATTCAAGTTCGGAATCTCTGCCATAGAACATTTGACGACACAGAAGGTACATGCGTATAAATTCTATTCGTTCATAGTTATTTAGTTTTAACGACATGCTCACAATAATTTAATTTTTTTGGGTAATCGGTAGTTTGACAACCATTTTATGTAAGATTAATCAAGAAAATAATGGCGTGAATGCCTACTATTATTAATGTATAGATAAAACTGCATGTTTAGTTTTTTTAACCGACTTCCAAAAGAAGGGAGGCGGTTATACATTCGGCATATATAATATCTTTGATTAGCTCTCCTGTAAAAAAGGGTCATTTTGATTTCTGGTAGTTATGAATTGAAGCAATTCTTGTTCTATATCTAATATAAATATTTATTTTAGATATAGAACAAGAATTGCTTCAATTCATACCTTTTTTGTCTAATACTTTCTTGTTCCATATCTAATATTATATATATTATATATTATACATCATTGGAAGCGTATTTTTAAGTAACATTAAATTTTGTAGGTAGTAATATAATGAACTTTATACCAGAGGCGGTATAAGCAAATAAGTTGCTTTTGAATATAAAAAATATGCTTCAAATGTACCTACTAAATGTGGAATAAAAGCACCATAATTGAGTATAATCATTGTATTAATCATGTTTTTTAAGGAAGACGGTAAAAATCGCCATACAATATATTGTATATTTTATTTGTTAAATCGTGGTAAATTTTGATTTGATTTAAGTCTAAGACAGTATTTTAATTATTTTATTATAATATTTTAATTATAATGAAATAATTAAAATACTGTCTTAGACTTAAATCAAATCAAAATTTATCACAATTTAACAAATAAAAATCTTCGAAATTGTTTAAATATAATCATTATAATGTTAAAGTTCTTTTAAAACAATGAAAAAGTAACGCAAAGGTAAATTAATGTCATTTAATGTCAGTTAGTTAGCAAAAAGTGTCTAAGTTTTTCAAAACTTAAGACTTTAAACATTCAAAACATAATAGTTTTAAAAGATTATATTCTAACTTTTACATCAACAATTACTATTAAAATGTTATCCGTATTATTACATTATGAATAGTATATAAAATGTATTATGGAACATTTTAGTGATCTTAATGAATAGGACATAGATAAATAGTGATCATTTGCATCTGATGATGCAATCTGCAGAAATCCTAACTCTTCACTATTGTACACAGACGTATAGTGTTTGGGTTCATTGAAAAGGCTACAATGTATAGGATGTATATAGGTGGTGTTCTAGTAACATGCTGCAGCATCAGGTGAAGACTGCAGAACCTCGCTTATTACATTAAAAGATGTATGCAAACTTTATAAATGCTCGTAAAAATATGTATATCTATAGTCGTCGTTAGTCGTATCTAAAATCTAAGGAACCTTCCACATATGGTCAATTAGGTAACATGGGTATATCAGAATTTCAAATGGAATTGACTTCGCAGAGACCAGATAAAAGAAGGTTGAAATCTGATAGCGCGGCAGTTTAAATTAATTAAAAAAGTATGAAATAAAAATAAAATTAAAATATTTCCCCGACTTGGCGACGCACATATCAAAGAGATGCTTTAAAAATATAGAAAGGCTAAATATAAATTTACTTATTTAATTTTTATAGTTTTTTGTGTCGTTTGTGTTACTTAAATTTTTTCTCTATATTCATTAGTACATAGGCTGCACTAAAAGTATCGGGAATGAATATTTCCACTGTTCCTGTCATATTAAAATCTTTTTAATTTAAAACTCCTTGGTTTTAAAAATCGAATACCGTTTATTTATTTAAAAAAAGATTCTCGGTCTTGTCACAAGGTCTTGTCAAACTTGTTTAGTCGTTGAGAAAATGGAATTGACTCGAGAAAATTCTAGAGCGATGATTTATTATGACTTTCGAAGTGGTTTAACACAAAAACAGTGTGTTGACCGGATGATTTCTGCGTTTGGTGATGAAGCCAACAAAAATTGTTCGTTCACGGAGTGTTGCAAAAAAAATGTTGGCCACGTTTGTCTCCAAAACCGGCTATGTTGCGACTATTCCTGAGGGACAAAGAACGGTTAATGCAGAATGGTATGCTAACATTTGTTTGCCACAGGTCGTTTCTGAACTCCGTAAAGAGAACTGCAACCGCCGCATCATCCTCCATCACGACAATGCGAGTTCTCACACCGCGCACAGAACAAAAGAGTTTTTAGAGCAAGAAATCATAGAATTATTAGACCATCCGCCGTACAGCCCCGACCTAAGCCCTAATGATTTCTATACTTTCCCTAAAATAAAGAATAAATTGCGTGGTCAGAGATTTTCATCACCTGAAGAAGCTGTGGACGCCTACAAAACGGCCATTTTGGAGACCCCAACTTCAGAATGCAATGGTTGCTTCAATGATTGGTTCCATCGTATGGAAAAATGTGTCAAATTTCGCGGAGAATACTTCGAAAAATGTTGTGTCACTTCCTTGATTCCCGAAATTTTCAGTGCCGCCCTCGTAGTATAGTTACCGCAAGCCAAATGTTTTAAATAAACGAAACTATCATGAGCAAGTTCTTTAACTATATAAGACGAGCCTTTTATTGCAGTTTTAAGTAGCGTGACATATTGATCAGGTACATAAATGGATGATTTTAAAGCTCAAGCTATATTTTTTTAGATAGTGGAATGACCATTGAACATTCACACACACGCATCTGATTATTCTAACATTGGATAGTCAGTTTGCGGATGTTTTTCAAAATCTTGAACATTATCACTTTTACTTCCACTGTTATCTTCTACCTTGTTAGTTGTCGAATATTCTGTGTACTCTTCTACTCATATTCTGTAAAAAAATGTAAGGTCCGGTCAGAAGTTTTTATGTGAAGAGACACAAACTTAATGTATAATATTACAATTATACATCCGTACATCCATACTGAAAAAGTAAAACCCAAATCAGAGTATTCAACACTTTAATGATAATTTATTAATGAGACTAGTCACTTCGGTGCTTGTAACAGTAATGAGCCTGCCAATATGGCCGACATCGAATTTATACCTTACAGAAATAAAAGCTTAATAGCATAAATCTCAATAAACTTATTTAAAAACTATCTCATAATTCTTATAATAAATTTACAATAATTTTAAAATAATGAAGTGATTTTATAATAGATTTTATAAAAAGACAATGGTATAACAAAACTATTAACTAAACTTGACATTTCATTTGACAGTTTGACAGATAAACATGACGTGATTAACATTAAACTTAGAACGTTAATTGTAAATTTAATTTAATAATATGTTTTAGAATAATAACCTGTATAAAATATAAAAAATAACAATAATAATTAACAAATTTCTAACAATACATCCATACATCTATACATCCATACATCCACACATCCATGCATCCATACATCCATTCATCCATACATACAATCTTTCGCGCTTATAATATTAGGTCTTTACCTATGCAATTACCGTTTTGTATGAAAAAATTTAAATGAATATTTTTCATGTATTTCTTATTTGTATTAATCGAAGTAATCAGCCATGCAATCAATGCATATTTGCCAACGTAGTGGCAGTTTATTGATGCCCTTCTTAAAGAAATCAGCTGGACGGGAGGCAACAAATTCTTCAAAGGCATTTTGTACTGCCCCTCGGGTATTGAATTTATTTTTCCCGCCAAGAAGTTATCCAAATTCTGGAAAAAGTAGTAGTCTGTAGGCGCAAGGTCTGGTGAGTAGGGCGGATGACGGAGAGCTTCCAACCCCAGTTCTTGCAACTTGGTGACCGTCTGCTGTGCAGTATGAGGTCGCGCATTGTCGTACAGGAGCAGCGGAGATGCTGCGTAATGCTCACCCTGTTTGGTAAGAAGCTGTGATCAATCACACCGGCGCTAGACCACCAAACAGTGACCATCAATTTCTAGGGGTAAATTTTCGTTTAGGGCATTATTTAGGTGCTGAACCAGGATCCAACCAACTTGCTGAGCGCTTGCGGCTATCAAACAGAATCCATTTTTCATCGCCGGTAACAATGCGGTTCAAAATTCCTTCATTTGTGTATCTGTTGAGCAGTGCAACGCACGTCTCGACGCGTACTTCGCACTGGCGATCATTGAGTTCGTGGGGCACGCATTTGTCAAGCTTTTTTACCTTTGACGCAAATGGACCAATAATGTTTTGACGCTAACGTCGAAAGCTGCTGCTAATTCAGCCGTAGATTGTGTATCATCAGATTCCACAATCGCCTTTAATTCGTCATTGTTGACCAAAGTCTTCGGACGACCGCGAGGTTTATTTTTCAGGTCGAAATTTCCAGAACGGAAGCGAGCAAACCAATAACAGGTGGTGCATTGGTTTGTAGTGTTAGCTCCGTAAACGTCGTAGATGTTGCGTGCCGCTTGTGCCGCGTTGCTGCCACGACGGTACTCATATTCCATAATTACTCGAATTTTTAGCGTATCCATTATGACGAAAAAGATTGAAATGCGATGAAAATGTAACACTAATCAATAAACAAATGACTACTTTTGGAAAAAGAATTCCATGTTTTGACGTGAAACGTCTTTAAAATCACGCCGAAACATACGGGTACCAGGTTTAAAAACTGGACCGTAACGAAAAGGTCTATATCATCGTACCTTAATAATTAAAAAACTATTAGTCTTAGAAACAAAAATGTGGTGTAAATATTTCACTCATATAGTCAGCTCGCTGTTTTGACATTGAGTTCGTGTCGGGGTCAAGCGGGGCGGCGGGGGAGGGATATTGCGATAACTGTGCGAAACCGGCGCTCACGCTTGTTTCTATTCAGTGTAACTCGTGACTCCGACTTTATAGCGTGGTGATTCTTTCGTGTGTTTGTCAAGTTTATTTGAACCGATTGATTTATACAAAAAAACAGCGTCCATCTTGTTTTCATTTCAATCTTTTACTTTAAAAGCGATTCGCTAACATAGACGTTTCACGTTAAAACCAACGGCCGTGTGCCCCGACACAGCCCCACCCGCTTTTTAGAATAAAATTAATTTGAAATTAGAATTCATAGCCAAACAAAAATTATTTTGATTTGAAATGGCCAGTACTGCAGAACGGCAATTTCATAGGTAAAGACCTATTATTAGTAAGGAAAAAACAAAAAGTACAAATTTTATAATTACATAGTTACTTTGATTACTATGCACAAAAAAAAATAAAGTATTATATAATATATTAGTATATAATCTTGAATTAAATCAAATACGTTTTAAAATTCAATAGGAGTGTATTTCATAATAAGGTAATTTTTATTTGAAATGTTATGAATTTTATATTAAATTATTTTTTATATTTAAAATAAACTATTTTAATTATTATATATCTTATACAATAATTTAAAAGCAAAACGAACATATTGTCACATATGTTGAATTCGATTTAAAAACATCAAGTTCATTTAAGTATATTTTCTGTGCAAAACCAACCCGTTTGGTAATGTGGTTTTTTCATTTAGAATCGTACTTACGTGAATCCTTTCTTCAAAACAGAAGTATGGTTGTTTTCTGCATAAAATTGTTCAGAAACACTGATTAAATTTTGAGTTAGGGTACTTTTGCACAAAAGAAACGTACTTTAAGCTCAACTGACGACGTGCAACTCACAATATTGTGGTTTGGATCATGCTTTCCGAGTTAAAAATAATATTTCAAAAAAATATTTTGTTTTTATGCGTCTAAAATGCAAAATCAACGAGTGTCTTTTTTAATATAAAAACATGAACTATTATAATTTATAAAATAAGTAGATTTGACATATGTTTAATATATGTTTGCGCCTTAAGGCTCGTGTTCACCGACATTTAATCAACCGTGTAAATAAATAATCGGCCGTTTTTGTAAAAAATTCTGTTCACCACGTCCTGAACACTGGTTATAGAAGTTAACCGGCCGCTTATCTTAACCAAGGCCGAGACCCTTGTTTAACCGTCGATTATAGTGATTTGATAGAGCTTTTGTAGCTTTAAATTTAATAGTTTTATTAAAGAGTAAAGACATATTATTTATTTGAGACAAAATGATGCATTTTAATGTTATAATGGAAGGAGATTACAATCTCAACATGGTTGAGTATTTGGACGAGTTAGAAGCGATGACGAGAAGACCTCGGATTTTTCAAAGTCGCCGTAATTTCTGTGAAGTATACGATGAAGTTTGATTCAAGACCCGGTTTTGCTTATCCAAATCGAGTGCAATTCATATTCTTGGATTAATTGAAGATAAATTAGAATTTAAGTTAAATTTTTCAACGAGTCGTATCTAACCTGCTACTTTCTGAGAATTTGTAGAGGCGTCATTTTAAACTTTCTTAAAATGTGTTAGTAATCTGTCGATTTTAAATTAAAAGAAGTATCAGTTGATGTAGTATTTATATGGATACCTTCTCACCAAGGAATAGATGGTAATGAAAAAGCTGACCAGATGGCTAGGGAGGCTAGTTCAATGTCATATACTAGTAACGACATTCCCATAATACTTTGCGATGCTAATCGAGAATTATCTAACACCATTAATCTTTTGTGCAATCAAATTTGGATTAATGATTCTTCTAAATTACACCTATTCAGGAGAGACGCTGTCAAAGGTGAAACTAAATATTTTCAACATTATAGAAAAGATGTTACGGGTATATTAATTAAAAAACAAAATTATTAACAAAACAAAAATATATTATCAAAATAAAATGACTAGGTGGCGGGCAGAAGGCCGTAAAGGTTTAGCCTCTTGTGTCTTTGGGGATCGGAGGGGCTTTAACCAAGTACTGGTTCCGTATGTGGATGGAAAGCATGTGGCGCGATGAGCCAACTTCCGGTAGCATTTGTAGGTTCGGTGTTCCAGCAAGGACACTTGGCGTAGATCGTCCTGGGGCGGTGCAGACTGGGTCAAAAGCCAGACAGCCTCAGTATGGAGCGTAGAACATGTGGAGTTGCGTTCCAAGGTGTAGCGCAGCCCAAGCAAGCGGTGCGATGAAGCCCGAATATAGTCAGCGGGGCGATGAATCCGGAGTATAGCTCCCTGGAAAATTACATTCCAGCGTGTGAAGGTATAGAGGCTTTATCCACCTCCGGTCAAAATCATGGATCGTGTGCCCATTACAGATAAAAAGATTAAGCAAAATAAAACACTATTTGCACAATGCATACAATCAGCCTAAGATAACAGTGCAAAACAACAGAATGATATGAAAAAGGTGCACGTGTTTGCCGCATCGTCGTCGGCACGCACCAACTATCACAACAGGAAAAATGTTTAAAAAAAAAACATTTTTCCTGTTGAAGATAAAATTATATGTTACAAGCGTGATTTACCTAACAAAACTTCACAACAAAGATATTAAAATTCACCGTAAAACGGGATTAAGAAATAAAGTTACACCATTACTTGTCGACTTTTATCCACTATGAATTTAAATGGAAAAAGGAAAACATCATTCGGCGAAGTGCTAATACTATACTGCCTGCTCCTTCTTCTTTTTTTAAATCCAAAAACTATAGCGATAAAACAAAGTCCGCATATCAAAATAAAATAACATATTGATATCTATCCATTTGGTTATACAATAACGTTATTTACTGTGCTTCAATTACTTTTTAAGAATAACATATTTAAATGGTATCTTTTTATGATGTACAAACTAGAGACAAAATCGGCATACGAATCCAATCATTAGAGTAAGGCTAACGCCGTTTTAGTGAAGACGCTCGCCGATAGATGGCGATTAATCCTCTAGACTAACAATAATTAAGTTAATAGATCATAAATGACGCTAGGAGCGCCGAAATAATTGATTTTAACAGAAGGGAAATGTAATAATTTCGTTACAAAGACCAATGTATATTGACACGGCTGAGAATACGCCACACCACAAACGTATGTCACTCGCATTTCTTCGCGAAAAGCCTCGGTTTTGTCTTAGATGTAGCTCAAAATTCACTGTTAGTCATGTTTTAATAGATTGTAAGTAATAGTTATGATTCCGAAAGACAATTGCTTAACTTTACCAATGACAGATATATGTTGTTTTTATTTATTTATTTATTTATTTATTTACAACTTACAACTTCTATCATTACAGGTTTAAACCTAATACAATAGAGTGTTACTAGTAGGTACTTAAATCTATGTTACTTGCTACACAATAGGTGACCTTAGTGAACTCGTTCAATGAGCACGTAAATAAATCGACGGTGTTTGCGACCGTGTTCAGCGTCCTCAGCGCCCGCGTGAGCGGGGCCATCCGCAGCAGGTTGATGCGCGCGCGCGACACCTCCAGCAGCGGCGGTCGGCGCCGCCGCTCCGCGTACCCGTCCGGCACACACAGCCTGGCCGCTTGTAACACAGCTGGATTGTGCGTTACACCGCGCAAAACTTTCACTACATATGTGGCCAGGGCCACTTCCCTCCTAACTTCTAATTTATAGTAGCCGACCATACCCAGAATAAATAGCATTGGATATAGCAACGGATAACCTGGGTACACGCCGTACCTTTTGAGATGTATGAAGCGCACAAATTTGTTCTGGATACGCTCTAGCATATTTATGTATTTGTCCTCGTGTGGGGACCAAATCACGGCATTGCCTTCTAAGTGGCTTGTTAACTGACCCTATGATAATGTTCTAATATTCCTCAAATATTGTACTTTATTTAACCTACTTCCAAAAAAAGGAGGCGGTTATACGGCTGTATGTAACTTTTTTTGTATGTTCAACTATAACTCCGCCGTCTGTTGACCGATTTTCAAAATTCTTTTTTTGATGCAAAGAGTAATTTTTAAAATTGGTCCCGTTTTCACAAAAGTGGTGACCTGGTGATGGGATCCATGAGGAATCGAAGGAACTCCTCAAAATGTATATGTCCACATATAGTCATTTTCACTTTTCTGAAGTACCTAACCCAAGCATACGCTACCAAAAAGTAATATTTTGCACCAAGGTATACCCTGGATCCAAAAGTACTGAACAGAACTCCTGACTCCTTATAGATACATGTTTGGGGATTTCGGAGTTGCATAAAGAACTGCAAGCATAAGCCACTATATCAATTAAAGTAATTATCACACCATAAATCATGACATAATGATCATATAATAGATACTTCTCATAATATTTTACACCGACACGGATATCTTTGAACATTTCTCTGCCGTTTATGGACCGATTTTAAAAATTCTTTTTTTAATGTATTGGGTATGATCCGATATTGGTCACGTTGTTACCAAAGCGGTGATCTGACGATGGCCTCTATGAGTAATCGTGGGAACTCCTCGAAATTTATATAGACACATATAGTGACTTTCACTTTTTCAGAATCAACCAAAGCATATGCTACCAAAAAGTAAGATTCTGCACCAAGGTATTTCGACATTGTTTAAAGAACTGCAAGCATGTGCCATTATGTAACTTACAGCAATCATCATTATTATCTTATATATACAATACCTAATGGAAGCTTGGCGCGTATTAAATAATACATTCGATCGTTTATTTTAAACGTTCTTAAAATGTGTTAATAATAATTTAACAAATATCACTAAAAAGGAAAAAAATATTATTATTGTTAAACAAAAAATGGAACCGACTTCCAAAGTAAAAATGCACAAATGTATTATACAAAACTTATTTTCTAAATAATTGCCCTTTTAAATTTGGCTGAAATTTTTACTATTTCTCTACTCAATCTTCAAAATTTTGAAGTCGGTGCCAGCCAATTTTAATGTGTGTTCTATTTTACATATTGTTTTATTTGGATGTTCTTCGGGCTGGTACCTACTTCAAAATTGTGAAGATTGAGTAGAGAAATAGTATACACCTTACCTGAACGTCCGTATACGTGATGCCTACCACCGGTTCGGGAACTAGCCCGGCGAGAAGAACCGGCGTAAGAAACTCGCGCGGGGCCAACTTTTACCGAAAAGATATAAAATTGTTCTTTTAGAATAAAAAAGGTATATAACAATGTTATGACTAAAACTACATAACAAGAGTACAATAGTACATAGAAGTAGCCTTGCAGGTGGCCATCCTATTCCCAAGGTGTGCGATCGTCAATAAAATCATTAACCCCATTAATAAGCTTTAGCACACAAACGTTCTTTAACTACTTTTTAAAATTTAATAATAGACAGATTTTTAACGTTTTCTGGGATTCTATTGTATAGGCGTATACATTGACCTTTAAAATATTTATTAACTTTACTTAGTCTGATCACCGGTATATCTAGTTTGTGTTTATTTCTATTATCCATACAGTGATTATTGCTTTTCGTATTTAACATACTTAATTTTTTTTTAACATACAACACATTGTCCAAACTGTATTGAGAAGCGACGGTCAGAATTCCCAATAACTTTTCTCTTAGAGATTCAAAACAGGACATTTTGTAAATCGAACGTATTGCTCGCTTCTGCAGCACAAATATTGTATTAATGTCGATGGCATTTCCCCATAAATCTACTATGAAAATTACTAAAATAAACTAGTCGCGCCCTATCTTTGTCAGTAATTTCCCTAATTTTTCTGACTGCATATGCTGCAGAACTGAGTCTATCTGCAAGATTAGCAATATGAGGACCCCACTGTAATTTACTATCAGCTAGTGTTATACCTAGAAACACTGTCGTGTTCACTAAGTTCATTTTCTCATTATTTAATAGTATATTGGTTTGTACTTTCAACGTAAACATTAAACATTTTGTTTTATTTGAATTTCAAAGTAAATTATTAACATTAAACCAATGTACTATTTTCGAGAAAGCGCTATTTACCTCATCGTAATTTGACTGTTGTCGCTTCACATTAAACATTAGTGAAGTGTCATCGGCAAAAAGTGCTATCTCATTACCATTATCTTTAACTAGATAAGACAAGTCATTTATAAAGATGAGAAAAATAAATGGGCCTAAAATGGATCCCTGTGTGATATCTAATTCTATTCTGTGTCTGTCCCAGTGGACCTTTTACTATTTATCTCTACCCTTTGAGTTCTATTTTTAAGGTAAGAACTCAAAAGGTCGAGTGAAGTGTCCCGTATACCATAGTGGTGCAATTTTCTGATCAATGTAGCAAATTTCACCACAATCCTCAACACAATTAAATGCCTTGGAAAGGTTGCAAAATACACCTAATGCATCCTGCGACCCCTCCGATGCTTCAAAGATTCTACAAAGAAGACCCATACCAGCATCTATTGTGGTTCGACCCTTAGTAAAACCTGGGTTAAAATTTGATATCTTCTCGTTCATGTAAATACGAAGAACGAGAGAGATAACATGAAATTTAACCAAGGGTTAACTTTAACGCAGATCTGCGATATTTCTCCTAGGTTTGCTACAGTTGGTTGCTACACTTTTTTGAATTTTTAAACTACATTTTTCAGATCCTGTAATAAAAGAATGGTTTCTCATGGGCAGCCCGTACCAGATGCCGGTAATAATCTGTGCCTATTTATTATTTTGCCTCAAACTCGGTCCATGGTACATGAAGAGCAGGAAACCGTATGAGTTGAACAACGTCATCAAGCTGCATAACCTGATACAAGTGTTGATGAGCTTATATTTATTACAGATGGTATGTAAAGATGATGGTCCGAAATTTACCCAGTCGACAGCAATGAAATGGTTGCCAATTTCTTCAGTTTAAATAATATTTGTTGTCACCGATCCCGAAAAACGCCGGGTATAGAAGTTATGAGCAAGAATAATATCAGTTTTTGTATGAAATGACGGACGTAAGACGATGTATGAAAAATGACGATTCCCGAAAGACATTAGAAACGTGGTTGTAATGTATTCAAGATGTTGGACGGTGTAGGTAATAGGTGTAGGTGTAGTTTTTTGAGTTGGAATTGTCGGTATTCTCGTACATATTACGCCTACAGTTTCAATGTACGGAGGTACGATTTCTTGCGGAAGTTTAGTAATTGTGAAGGCGGAAACAAGGCTCTGTTACAACTTTTATCTATGCCTACATCTACCCACCTAAAACAGCAACCTAACTACATACTCATACAGTTTGTACACCACCCATTGGCGAACATTTCATTGCTGTCGATGTTGGGTTTTTTTAGTATGAATTTTTGACCATCCCCTACTTTTTTATATTTATTTATTCGTCTTTATTCTACTATATAACGTGAGAATCATTTCAAAGACTGTAAGAAAAGATAGTACAATTTTTTTGGCCTTCGGCGACCCCCCAGCGACCACCACCAGACGACAACACCAGAGACCACCGCGTTGGCGAATCTCACACTCCTCCGAAACGGCTTGACCGATTCTTATAATTTTTTTTTTGCATATTCGGTAGGTCTGAGAATCGGCCATAATCTATTTTTTTAAGCCCCTAAATGAGAAGGGTGACCCACACCTAAATGTTTTATTGTGTTATGTTTCCGACATTATTTTTATTTTTATATGATGTGGCATTAAAAATACATGTGGCAAAACAACGATTTCCGGGTCAGCTAGTATGATATACATTTAATCAGTAAGAATATAAGGGCAGTCTGGCGGGCCTGGGATCTCAGTCCATTATCTGTGTACTAAAGTTTAAGCACTGCTTTAAGAAAAGTAAGAAAATGTTGTACTTACTTTTATTTTTTAGTAGAGTTATCAGTTAGTAAATAATTGAATATTAAAAACTTCTATACATGTAGGAGATGAAAGGCGTATTTTTGAAGGATTGACTTCTATAGCCTTTACAGGGTTCGGTAACGGGACCCTATTACTGAGACTTCGCTGTCTGTCTGTCACCAGGCTGTATCTCGTGAACCGTGATAGCTAGACAGTTCAAGTATTCTTAGATGATATTTGTGTTCTGTTGCCGCTATAACAACAAAATACACTAAAAACAGAATAAAATGGGTATTTCTTTCCTATACAACAAACGTGATTTTTTTGCCGTTTTGTACGGAACCCTTCGTGCGCGAGTCCAACTCGCAGTTGGCCGGTTTTTTAAACAAATCTACTACCCTCTCTCCGTGAAGCTCTGCAAGCAATCATATACGTAATAATAATTGTGAATGAAATTCATGCGATTTTCTGGCTTTGAATTTTTGTGACACACATTTTCTGCCAACTATCGTTTTTTTGCATTTTTTTAAATATTTTTTCTTGTATTTTTTTAAACTACGGGGCAAACGAGCAAACGGATCACCTGTGATTACCATCGTCACACGTCACGTCGTACACACGGAAAGTGATTACCGTCGTCCATGGACACCCGCAACATCAGAGGAGTTGCAAGTGCGTTTCCGGCCTTTTAGGAGGCCCCTCCTTCCCTACGCTACGCTCCCTTCTTGAAGGTTTGCAGGTGGTAATGGTCCGGAAATACCGCTGGCGAGAGTTCATTCCAGAGTTTACTGTGCGCGGCAAAATGCTCGGGTAAAGCGCACGGTGGAGGACTGCCACTTATCAAGGTGATATGGATGATTAATATTTTATCGCTTCGAACGTTGGTGAAAAGTTGCAGCAGGTATAAATCTGAACAATTCCTCGGAGCACTCCCCGTAATTTAACCGATAGAGGATGCAGAGCGATGCTACATCTCTACGTAGTTCTAAGGGGTCAAGCCTGTTTGAAACACTATGGCAGGCGAATTGTCGCTCGAATTGTCGAGCGGCCCTTCTATGGATACGACCCAGATTGAGAAGCTGGTACTTAGGCGCCCCTGCCCAGAGATGCGAACAGTATTCCATGTGAGGCCGATCCTGCGCCTTATAGAGTTGTAGGCATTGGACCGGACTAAATACTACTTTGACCGGTAGAACACCAAGCTTCTCGGAGGCTAACATCAGTAAGGCATAGAAAATCGATTGTTACTATCAAAATAGAAATTAATTATTAGTTGTTAGCGACATTCGTTTTTGTTGTAACGATAATTTATAGACTGAGATAACTTGTACCTTACACTCTTACTGGTAAATTAAATATCATACAATATGATGTACGAGGGCGGGTCAATAAGTCCGTGACTTTTGGAATAAAACACAGATTTTTTGATAAATAAATCATTTTATTTTTCAACGTAGTCTTTGAGCTCTATACACTTTGTCCAACGCTTCTCCAATTTTTTTATCCCTTCCAAAAAATATGATTTGTCGAGGTCCTCAAAATAGGCCTTTGTTTGCGAGATGACTTCATCATTGGAGTCAAATCTTTTTCCACCGAGCCATTTTTTCAGGTTTGGGAACAAGAAGTAGTCACTCGGAGCCAAATCTGGAGCGTACAAAAACAATAGGGTGGATGTGGGAGCAATTCATAGCCCAATTCATGGATTTTTGCCATGGCAACTGCACATGTGTGCACCCTTGCATTGTCTTGGTGAAAAAGAACTTTTTTCTTGGCCAAATGAGGTCGGTTTTTTTTCAAATCCTCATTGAAGCGGTCCAATAAGTTGGCATAATATTCCCGATTAATTGTTCTTCCCTTTTGAAGATAGTCAATGTGGATTATCCCACGTGCATCCCAAAAAACAGTCGCCATAACTTTATTGGCTGACAAACCCACCTTGGCCTTCTTTGGCGTCGATTTACCCTTAGAAACCCACTGTTTTGACTGTTGTTTGGTCTCTGGTGTGTTGTGATGGATCCATGTTTCGACCACGGTTACAAAACGGCGCAAAAACTCCTCCATATTGTGATTAAACAACGCGAAACCTTCCTGTGAAGTTGTTACACGATTGCGTTTGTGGTCGACTTGCGGAAAGCTTTCTCATGCCCAAGTGATCATTCAAAATTGAAACCACTGAGCCATGCGAGATGCCTATGGCTTCCACAATCTCTTGCACATTCAACCTTCGGTCGGCCAACACCATATCGTGAATTTTTTCGATTGTTTCGGGTGTAGAGACCTCAACCACTTTTTTACCATTGAAATCGATGGTGCAGAATCCCCATAGTATTTATCAAGCTTAGCCTTGGTCTCGGTAATGGTTTTTTTTCGCAAAAAATAATGCTTAATAAGCACACGAAATTCATTTTTTCCATTGTTTCCTTAAGTTACTGGATAGTCTGATAAAGATAGCTGTAAAACACAAACTAACTGACGCAGCAAGTTCAAATTTTGATAGGAGTCAACTGACAGATGCCTGTTGACAGGAGTAGTGTTGCTTTTTCAGTAAGGAGGTTAGAAATTAAAAAAGTCACGGACTTATTGACCCGCCCTAGTATGCATACCCGATATTTTCTGTGGTGGGCGTCAAGCGTACGAAAAAATTGCACTTGTATGTATGTATGTAATGTGACATGTGTAGTTAGGCGAGCTTCGGATCTCAGGCTATTTATTATACTTCATCGTACATCTAAAAGGATTTAGTTGCAACTACAAATCCAGTAAATGTATCCAGTTTTATTATATATACTAAAGATCGATCGCTTGTGAGTTGTGAGTGAAGGGTTTTAAATCAAAAGAACCAAGAAGTATTGATATCAACTTTAAAGCAAATCACTCACTTCAATAGAATGAAATGATGTATCATTATATTGAAATTGAATAGGTGATGTTTCATAATACAATCCACTTCATGGAAAAAAATGTTCTTTGGAAAAATAATTTTTTAGCGTATACTGCATACCGTATTCACTATACATGCGCAAAACTGCTACGCTTAACTTAATAAACATGCGTGCGTACATCTGAATGCGCATGCGCCAAAAAAAATTCCTAAAGGACGCTGCCAAGCCAATGTGGACATTTTAGACCTGCTGAAAGCTAAATAACTCTTATCTCATTGTTCATTGAAAGATAAAATATAGAAAACCTTAAAAATTCGCGGTTTTTAAGCCATAAGAACTTTTCACCCTTTAAACTCACACTTTTCACCCCCAAAACCACCTGCATACTAAATTTAATGGAAATCGTTGAAGCCGTTTCCGAGATACTGATTATTTATATATCTACAAGAATTGATCGTTTAAATTATACATCTTTTATTTCTTTTCAGTGTGCTTGGCGTATTTTTTTCACTGATTTTGATTTGAAATGCCAACAGACAAATTTGGAAAACAAATATTTTCTTATAGTAAGTATTTTATTTGAATACTTTATTCTACCAGTTGGCACAGAAGAAACATTTGACAGCGGCGTGAACGTAACGTTATCGATTGAGAATTGTATGAAAAGTGGCCATACAAATTTCTTTCGATAACGATACGAAAGAAATTGTAATTTAAATTATACTTCCTCTTATAAAATTGGAAGTACTCGCATATAACGTAACTTTCTTTATAATACATAAATTTAACAAATAAGGTCTGTAAAGTTTTTAATGATCAGAATTTAACGGAAATCGGGATGCACTAATTCATAAAAATGTGTCTGCTGTCTAATGTACTAATGTCATAAAATTTGTATAAATGGATATAGCAGTAAAATCTCTCTTTCTATCCGTCGATCCGTTAGATCGCTTCACAAAAATATTTTTCATTCAGGAAGCTGAATGCTGCTACATTTACGTCATAGCCAAAGTGACTGAACTCCTGGACACCGTGTTCTTCGTTCTCCGCAAGTCGTACCGACAAGTGTCCTTCCTACATGTGTTCCACCATACTGTTATGCCTCTGTTTTGTTGGATCGGAGTGCTGCTAAACCCTGGTAAGCAAATATTTCAAAACCTGGGATGGGCTATGACGTAGGTACTATTGTAAGAAAAAAATTTCATGCAAGAAAAGGTTACGGTATCTTGATTTCAGAAGACTGATTATACCGCGGAAAGCAATTAATCTCTAAATGACAAATGTCAAACCTAAATGGCCCCAAACAACGCCATGTTGGGCTATTTAGGTGTAGACACATTTTGCTATGACATGCCTCGTCTATAATATATATTTATATACATCTAGCTTTTGTATGTGACTCCACATATAATATGATGACTTTAAATACGACTTTATCTCATCCGCTCGTGTGCCCCTGGGTACTACGGGTATAAAAAAAGAGCTTGAGAGAACATTCCAAAAACATACAACATATGTAGTAAAATGGTCCAGCATGAGTCTGACTCTGAAAAAAAATACATTCATACCCCTGTTCACCCCTTTAGGAGTTGAATATCGAAAAATCGTGAAATACATGTTTACTTATTTTCTTTTAGGACTACATTTACAAAGTTCCAAGCCGAAATGCTCATTTAATATTTTTCCCTCATTCAAAGTTTATTAACCCCTTTTTACCAAATAATAGATCGAATTTTAGAAAATATTGAATTAGAATTTTAGTTGATCATGTCAAAGAGCTACATCACGAAATTTGAAACAGATCTAATCACAAACAAAAAAGTGAAATACAAACGTTGATACCCCTTTTTACCCTTTAGGGGGGTGAGTTTCTTAATGGATATACGTCACAAAAGGAAGCCACGGTCCAAATATAACATTACTAGCTTCAGTAGTTCTGCCTCGACGTTGATGAATCAGTCAGTCAGGACATGTTACTTTATATAATAGAAGATTCAGAAGTTTAAAGAAGATATTTAAAGAATAGAAGATTTTCACCATGTTGCATAAGTATAGTACGTACCTGGGAGACTGAGCTTTGTTCGGAGTTTAAGTAGAATGATAAAATAATAAAAATAAATATAAAAAATATAAAGGAAAAATAATTAATAAGAATCACAAAAAAAATTATCTCACCGGGATCCGGGATCGAACCCACCACATTCAAATTTCTAAACAACATAAAAACTACACATAGGTACGCGTACCTAGCTACCAATCAGACTGGCGTAAGAGAGTCGAAATAATTGATATATTGTTGCATAACGAAAAAAAATGCGCAGTTTTTATGTGATATTTCTTCCCTAAAACTCCCTGCATACTAAATTTTATGCTAATAATTGTAGCCGTTGCTGAGGTTTCGATTATACGAAATAAAAAGAAGATTGTCCCGTTTAAAGTAGAAGATATTTCTTTTTTTTTTCAAAAAAGATTAGGCTACAGGCTACCCTTAACCCGATCGTCTTTGTTTTAGGCTCAAATTGTAGCTGACTAAATTGTCCAGAGGAATTTTTCTCAAATTTTTGATATATTCTTCGTTTCCAAAATATCGAGCACCAAAATCAAAAATTCGTTTTTTTTTCACTATTGCAGCCATAACTTTCTTCGTTTTTGACTTTCTCGAATAATTCTTTTTGCACATTACAGATCTTGTAAATACGCGTCTTTTAAGCCTTTTGTGAGTTTTATATCTTCAAAACTCTTCGAAAGATAAGTGGATCACACATTTTCGTGAAATCGGGGCCTATACCGGAGTGAACGAAAAGTCATTTCCAATGTCAAAACACAGCAATTTGGCATTTTTAGCTCCGGTTCGTCCCGCCTTACTGTGATTTGCCGAATACGTCAATAACGCGCGGCAACTAGTAAACCGACTTCCGAAAAATGGGAGGGGGTTTTATTATGTTCGGCTGTATATTTATATTTTTTATGTTTTTGTATGTTCAACGATTACTCCGCCATCTGTGCACCGATTTTCAATATTCTTTTTTGATTTTGGGATTATACCAAATTCGTCCTCTTGCCATGAAAGTGGTGACCTGATGATGGGATTCATGGGGAATCGAGGGAACTCCTCGAAATTTATATGGACACATTGATCATATAGTGATTTCGACTTTTTCTGAAGTAGTCCAAGCATATGCTACCAAAAGGTAAGATTTTGCACAAAGGTATACTGACTCCATTCCTTTCATTACTTTTAGTAATGAAAATAACTCCTGACTCCTTATATATATATATATATATATATATATAAGTCGCCGAACTCCCCGAAAAACGCGCAAAACGCCGAAATCCCCAAACATTTATCTAAATATTTGGGGATTTCAGCGTTGTTTAAATAACTACAAGCATATGCCACTATGTCATTTACAGTAATCACCATCATCAACATACATCATCACATTATGATGATATATTAATATCGAGTTGGGGTCACAGAAATCGATTAGAATACACTACATACTCAACACCAAATAAAGTTATAAATAAAAGACGCCTATTGATACTTATTCTTCTTTTTTTTTGGTAATCGCGGTTGCAAAGGTTTTGCTGCACCATTCTGACAGTGTCGAGTATTTGTAGAAATATTTTCGATTTTATTTATATATTTATATTTAACGAATTACCTATTTGATTTTTATTACTTGACTTGATTTGACACTTGACAGCAGAACTTTTTTTCGCTGCCCAAAAAACAATCCTCATTATATGATCCCTCCCTCCTACAATTCCTCGCCCTATCAACCTTAAATCTGTTCTGTGTTTTGTTAATACTCCTTTTACTGAAACTTTATGTACATACTGTGGTA
This sequence comes from Phengaris arion, assembly GCA_963565745.1. Taxonomy (NCBI): domain Eukaryota; kingdom Metazoa; phylum Arthropoda; class Insecta; order Lepidoptera; family Lycaenidae; genus Phengaris; species Phengaris arion. The sequence goes on along the minus strand of OY751439.1, from coordinate 3,567,028 downwards.
GGGCCAGTGCCCTAAATGTTTGTGTCTGTTCTAGGTTGTAGATAATTCAACAGACTTCCTCCTGTACACCGTGCCCTTGTTTATTCATAAAACCCACTCATAAGGCAGAGTTTTCTTTAACACAACACATGGGCGAATCACTAAGGAGCCACTTTAAAAAATAAGAAGAAGAACTTTTTTCTAATGGCAATGATCCGCATTCCGTTTTACGTAGTTTAAAAAAAATATGGATATTATTATGCTAGACATTATTAAATATTAATATCTTCGTAAAAAATAATGAAAATCAGTATTTTCAATATAAAAAAATACAGACTAAACTTTTTTTGTTATTTATGTTATTAAATATTACATTTTTAAAAAGAAATATTGAAGGAATATATAATCAATAAATCCGTTCTTTGTAGAAGTGTAAGCGAAACGTTATTTTATTTGTCTTTGTCGTGTAGATAACGCTTAAAAGTTGAGTAAGAGATCTCAATAACGTTATCAACTGAGACGGTCTTGAGATCATACTACTAAGGCGGGTCAATAAGTCCGTGACTTTTTGAATTTCTAACCTCCTTACTGAAAAAGCAACACTACTCCTGTCAACAGGCATCTGTCAGTTGACTCCTATCAAAATTTGAACTTGCTGCGTCAGTTAGTTTGTGTTTTACAGCTATCTTTATCAGACTATCCAGTAACTTAAGGAAACAATGGAAAAAAGTGAATTTTGTGTGCTTAATAAGCATTATTTTTTGCGAAAAAAAACCATTACCGAGACCAAGGCTAAGCTTGATAAATACTATTTGGACTCTGCACCATCGATTTCAATGGTAAAAAAGTGGTTTACTGAATTTCGTTGTGGCCGTACAAGCACTGAAGATGCCGAACGTCCTAAACGCCCAGTTGAGGTCTCTACACCCGAAACAATCGAAAAAATTCACGATATGGTGTTGGCCGACCGAAGATTGAAAGTGCAAGAGATTGTGGAAGCCATAGGCATCTCGCATGGCTCAGTGGTTTCAATTTTGAATGATCACTTGGGCATGAGAAAGCTTTCCGCAAGTCGACCACAAACGCAATCGTGTAACAACTTCACAGGAAGGTTTGGCGTTGTTTAATCACAATATGGAGGAGTTTTTGCGCCGTTTTGTAACCGTGGACGAAACATGGATCCATCACAACACACCAGAGACCAAACAACAGTCAAAACAGTGGGTTTCTAAGGGTGAATCGGCGCCAAAGAAAGCCAAGGTGGGTTTGTCAGCCAATAAAGTTATGGCTGACGAGGTTATGGTTATAAGGAAGAACAATGAATGGGGAATATTATGCCAACTTATTGGACCGCTTCAATGAGGATTTGAAAAAAAACCGACCTCATTTGGCCAAGAAAAAAGTTCTTTTTCACCAAGACAATGCAAGGGTGCACACATGTGCAGTTGCCATGGCAAAAATCCATGAATTGGGCTATGAATTGCTCCCACATCCACCCTATTGTTTTTGTACGCTCCAGATTTGGCTCCGAGTGACTACTTCTTGTTCCCAAACCTGAAAAAATGGCTCGGTGGAAAAAGATTTGACTCCAATGATGAAGTCATCTCGCAAACAAAGGCCTATTTTGAGGACCTCGACAAATCATATTTTTTGGAAGGGATAAAAAAATTGGAGAAGCGTTGGACAAAGTGTATAGAGCTCAAGGGGGACTACGTTGAAAAATAAAATGATTTATTTATCAAAAAATCTGTGTTTTATTCCAAAAGTCACGGACTTATTGACCCGCCCTCGTATGAATTAAAGACCATCTTGAGAAGCTTATCGTTACTTGAGGCTGTCTCAGCCAAGAAAGGTCTTGAGAACAAGTTTGAGAACGGTTTATTAATACGGGCCTAAGATTTAGAGAAACAGCGTCGTGCAGCATTATATTATTTAAAAAAATGATTGAACCTGAGTTTTTAGTAATTCAATATGTCGGTCACCTGATGCAGCAAACGTCACTCGTCGAGCCGAGCAGGCGGTCACTTTTAGCCCGTCAGCATTATTCGACGGGTCAACGAACGTCGTCGCTGCCGCCCCTGCCGCCCGCTCGCCGCCCGCGAAGGAGCCGGTGCCGAGTTACGCAAAAAACAAAGAGTGTTCTCTTTCTAAAAAGGACCGAACGTGCGATGATGACGGATTTATCAAAGTCGAGAGGAAGAAGAAGAAACCCGTCTTCCGCAACCATCGCGGCACCGCACCCGGAGGACCCTAGCAGCTATTGCGGTGTGAGACTCACGACACGGCTGCCAGGCTGCATTGATCGACGATGGTCGAGCAGGTTGTGGACTACATCAGGAGCAGAACCAACTTCGCCTAGAGGGTCGAGCGTTTGGAATCTCTTCATAAAGTGAACTATAGTTCTTTTGTGGTGAGAGTTCCAACCAATCATTTACTGACCTTCGAGAAGGAGGAGTTCTGGCCGATTGGAGTCGTCTATAGAAAATTTAGAGAACGACTTCCGAACACTTCGCGCCCCACGTCGCAGACAATACGTGTTTAGTGTTAGTTTATTATAATATAATATAGTTATATGTATGTTAGTCTATATTATGTATATAAGTAGCGCTAAGTAAATTCGCAACAGTTACTCTTTCACGCAAAAATTACTGAACGTATTTTGATGAAATTTGGTGTGGTAGTAGTTTGAGCTCTGGATTAACACATAGGCTACTCTTTATGCCGAAAAATAACAGTGTTCCCGTGGGATACTGTATTTACGCGGGCGGAGCCGCGGGCAAAAGCTAATTACTTGTATTTTCCAGGTGGAAACGCAGCTATCATGGGACTTTTCAACACCGCTGTCCACGTCGTTATGTACTCCTACTATTTAATAGCAAGCTTTGGGGACAAATACAAGAAATATTTGTGGTGGAAAAAATATGTTACCGTTTTCCAACTGGTAAGCTTGATTTTTATTAAAATACAATTTTTTACGCTTAGCTTAGTAACTTTCTTTTTAATGCAAATTAAATTTTTAATTAGTATGCAGTACACAAATATCTTATGCCCGCTATAGACCACAACGATAAAACTGCACAGTTCGGTCACAGCAGACGTATACAGTACTACATCTTCAGGCTGGGACTATAAGATGTAAATACAACTCTGCGCCTAAACAATCGAGCTGAAAATCAAACAATTGAGTGTCGAGTTGTCCAATATTACACTAACTCGACGCTCGTGTGTTCTATTTTCAACTCTATTGTATTAAGTGCAGAGTTCTATTTTCAGTGCTCTGAATTGTCTCCGGCCTTCCGTCTACTGTGACCAAATTGAGCAGTTTTATCGTTTTGGGCTGTAGCAGTCATAAATATTAGTTTAAATATTTTCAAGGTCGAATTTGTCCTTCAACTACAAATGCGACCTTCAAAATATTTAAAAAAAGCTCTCCCCTCTTCTGCAGGGCTATTATGAACTTTAACTTTCGTTGGTCATGGTTATCATTTTGACATTACAACTTTTTAAAAATACAATTAAAATACATGTCCAAATCAAGGAATTTATAAGTAAGCAACTACTTTTAAATTCCTTGGTCCAAATAAATAGTCCGCCATTTTGTCCTTCAGGGAACGAATGAAACGCCCTTTAGACCAGAGTATGTTGGCGACTGGCTGGATAGCCATAAGTTTTTATACAAATTTGCTTTTTACTGTTTTAAATCTATATTTTTTTGACGTTTATTCAAATGACATTGTTTTTATACTTTTGTATTAGTATTCGCTCTGAACTCAATACAGTTGCCATTACTGTGATTTCTTCTTTAATTTGTAGTACATAGGTATCGTTGTTGCTTGTTTTAGCTTCATTATTATACAGTCCACCTCAATCAAATCGTGTGACGTAATGCATTTTGACATAAGCCATGAAATGAGAACTCAAACGTAGCAGGGACCTATTGTACTTCTCCCGGCTTCGAAATTTTTAACCGACTTCCAAAAAAGAAGGCGGTTATCTTATGTAGACTTCATATTACTAGGTAATTAATAATCTGTGCTTCATAGAAAGGTACCTACTCTGTGAGCCACTTCAATCGCAAATATTCTTCTCTTGATTTATTCGTTCTTTTGAGTCGTAATAAATATTGTGGCCTGTGAGTTTACAAAACAATTCAATCATCGAATCTCATAGGTCCGAACATCGAAAAGAATCCAATAATATCAAAACTTACTTCTTTTCTATAAAAATCTAAATTGATTTAAGATTATGATTATGATTATGATTATGAATCAATAATTACTTATTTATAAATGTTTAACATATTTAGGTTATGTTATTGTTTGGCATGGTTTATAATTTTGAAGTAAAGTGACAATATTGCGTATCAATATTACACATGATAGCCCATTTCGAAAATTATATAAATTATTTTAAATATGAAATTAAAACATCGGCGGTGTTTTAAAGTACACAATGTATTTGCTCTTTTTAAGTCCTTATTGGTTTTTTAAAATAATTTATAGCATTAAATTTAAATAGATTACATGGTGCTAATACACACAAGAAAACACAAATTTCAATACAACAATAGTTCACTCTTCATGACCAACATAGTTTCATATGTAAGTCAGATAGTTGCGTAATACCCCGACATCAATTGGCTGGGAACATTTATACAAGCATTTACATGAATTCCAACGCAGTTAGGTAATAGCCCTGCTTATGTTGCAACTTGCAGGTCTTCAGGGCGGTAACTTTCTATCAGGCGATAAGTAGGTACGATTACCATAATAATAATTTAAAATGGTATTTGTTATTTTCAGGTGCAGTTCGCCATCGTCGGCATCCACTCATTCCAAAGTCTATTCCACAACTGCGGCTACCCAGTCATCATGAAGCTAGTTATTGTAGCACATTCTGTGCTCTTCTTCAAAATGTTCGGAGATTTCTACGTCAAAGCATATTGGATGAAGGCAAGCAACGGAACCTCCGGAAAGGGGTCCACTCGGAGGACAAGCAATGGCTTCACAGAGAAAGCGAGCAATGGAACCAAAAATTTAAGCAATGGATTCACTGAAGAATACACAAGTGGCAAAAATAAAACGCACTAGGACATTGCTGTCGTTAGATAATAAGTTGATTTGTATTAAAACTGCTTTTACTCATTTGACAATAGGCATATCTTTAGCCGATAAGATTATGTTAAATATATTGTATAATTTTAGATGAAACCAAAATATATCTAGAGTCAGACGAATCTAAATTATTTATCATCTGCAAAACTTAGTACCTGCAACACATTTAAAATGTGAAAACGAAGATTAAAAATAACGATTTATAGAAAATAAATTTATTCAAATTTTAACTAGTTTGAGAAAGCTTTAACACGTTTTTATTTAAAAATCCTAACTTTTTATAGTTGAAAAAATGACATTTTAAAAGCGTCGTTCTTAGTTTATATATTATTAATAAATTGAACTTTATCACTGTGACACAAGTATTCACGGTCCAGCCGACAAACTCACTAATATATATATATATTGCTGGCCCTATAAGCTCAGACTATTGCTAATAACAGTCTACGTATTTAACTTTATTCACTACAAAAGAAGATACATATTTCAAGGTGTTTGAAGTTCAACGCGCAGCGCGGCACCGCTTTTACAATGAAACGCGTAACTCTTTTTGCTACGGAAAAAAGCTATGGAAATTTTGGCTAATTATTAATAGACAATAAATAGGCTTTAGACATGTTTTTTGCCATTAGCATGTCGTAAGGAGCATAAAGAATGGTATATGTCGTATTAATAGCCGGGTATCTATGCTGTTTGTAGTTATTAATCTGAGGGCACTAAGACTTCGGTTACACGCTCCTACTATTACTATACTATTACTTGCACTCGGATTCTGAGCGCAGTCAAGACGGACCGTGTAATCGAGGGATTTAGCGTGACATGCGTGAAATTAAATTTAATAAGAATATTTATTACTACTCGACTCTAATTTGTACTGCGTCGAAACAACGCCTCCAGTAGCAAAAAAGGTAACTAATTCGATCCCATACAAATTGTAATTAATTTTCTCTCACAACTTAACTTAACGAAATACCTATTGAGAAGATTAAGTTATAGATTAATAATCACGATTATTTCAGCTTATTACAAAAATCGCATGTCTGCAAGAAAGTAGGCAGATACCTAATACTCTAAACATACATGCATGCATACATGCAGGTTTTTCTGATATTTTAGCCATACAAAATGTTAATTATTACTATTTACGAACGAGAAACAATACCTACGTCACTTTGTATTTTTATAAACTCTGGTTAAATACTAAACCAACTAAATAAATAAAGTAAATAAATATATTTTTTTTATTTTTTAATACAATGATTATTAGTTTTTTTCTTGAAATTGTTTAAGGTTTTTCTAACGTATAATAAATTGTCCAAAATATACTGAGAAGTTAAGGTCAGTTAAACCTATTTCTTCAAACTTTTCTCTCAGAGATTTATAAATAGCACGAATAGCTCGCTTCTGCAGCACAAATATTGAATTTATGTCGGCAGCATTTCTCTATAAAAGTATGCCATAAGACATTCTACTATGAAAGTTGCTGAAATAAACCAGGCGTGCCGTTTCTTCATCTGAAATTTCTCTAATTTTTCTGACTGCATATGCTGCAGATTTGAATCTATTTGCTAGGTTAGCAATATGAAGACCCCACTGTAATTTACAATCTAGCGTAATACTTAGGAATACAGTGGAATCTACTAAGTTCATTTTCTCATCATTGAGTAGTAAATTGGTTTGTATTTGCCTAACATTTGGCAAGCTAAACTTTAAACAGTTTGTTTTATTTACATTTAAAAGTAAATTATTAACACTAAACCAGTTTATTATATTTGAGAGAGCACTGTTTACCTCGTCGTAATTTGATTGTTGTCGCTTCACTTTAAATATTAGTGAAGTGTCATCGGCAAAGAGTTACTATCTCATGCCTATCTTGAACTAGTTAAAACAAGTCATTTATGTAGATGAGAAAAAGAATTAGACCTAAAATAGATCACTGTGGGACACCTAATTCTATTTTAGTCCCAGTGGACTTTATACTATTAACCTCTACCCTTTGAGTCCTATTTTTAAGATAAGAACTCAAAATATTAAGAGCTGAGTTCTTTGTGCCATAGTGTAATTTTCTGACTAGTGTAGTCATGGTGTAGTCATGACATGGTCTACACAATCAAATGTTTTGGAAAGGTCGCAAAAAACCTCTACTGCATCCTGCGCCTCCTCCCAAGCCTCGAATATATTATAACAAAGAAGCTCGATACCTCATCTGTAGTAAACCGACCTTTAGTAAAACCGAATTTTGTAGTATGCAATAAATTATTTATATTAAAGTGTACTGTTAGTTAATTTAAGTTAATTTTTTCAAATATTTTACTAAAATTCGGTAGTATCGATATCGGTCTAAAATTTGCTGGGTCAGACTTAATTCCAGCTTTGAAAAATCGTCGTCGTGCGCTTGAATAAGACTGACGCGTGTTTTGTACGGATTTAAAAATGTCAACCAAATTCAACAATTGCAATAAAAGTATTTCTAACGTACGGCCGGGCCTAGAATGTAACAGATGTGAAAAAACAGTACATATCAATAATGTATGTATTGGCCTAACAAAGAAGCAGATAACCGCCGCAGATTAACAGCAATAGAAAACTTGGAGTGGACATGTCGTGATTGCCAAATGAACACCACAGGACGACGTTCTATCATCGTCCCTAGTGACGAAGAGGAGGAAGATGATGAATATGGGGAACAATCCGGAATGAAAATCGATATAAAAAAAACTAACCAGTGATATATCGAAAGAGGTGGAGAAAGCTATAAAAAGGGAAATAAAGGACATTACTCACACTATAGAATTCTATTCCGATAAAATGGATGAACTCTTGAAAAAAATAGATACAATGCAGGGAAATTTAAAACATTTAAATAACACTTTTTAGAAGTGAGGGTAGGAGTATTGGAGCAACGTGTACAGGAAGTGGAGCAACGTAGCTTGCATAAATGCATTGAAATACACCACATGTTAATTAAAACAGGAGAAGATCTACTAAACATCGTAAGCAAAGTCACTGAAAAACTTAACCGGAACCCTTCGGATATAGGGGAAATAAAGCGCTTACCTGAGAGAAACGGTGACCCAGGGCCGATACAAGTAAAGCTTAAAATTGAACAAACACAGAAAGCCTGGTTATGTATATGGATCAAGAAAGGAGTGTTACGTGTAAAAAAAGAAGGAGAAAACACAAAAACATATATTGTTCGATCCAAAGATGTAAAAAAATTTAAATGCATTGAGTCGTAAGTCCATTTCATAACATATATAAAGTAAAATTATAAAAATGAATATCTCACTAGCAGATATTATTGAAATCAAAGATTGTGTAGATTTAAATAGTTTTTTAAAGAAATTTCCTAACAAGGTCCAATTACTATGTATACATATGAATATAAGATCAATAATCAAAAATTTCTCAAACTTAGAACAAATTATCTATTCTTCAACAACAACAATTGACGTAATAATGTTGACCGAAGTTAATATCCATAAAAACCTTTGTAATATGTATAATCTAAAGGGTTATAAAATGTGTAGATTACGAATCAATAGAAGAGGAGGTGGTATTATTTTATATGTAAAAAATAAGCATCAGTTTACTTTAGGCACTATTAATACATTACACTGTGAAACTATCATAGGGTTAATCAAAACTTCTTCTAAATATTTGGCGACCTTATGTTGTGTCTACCGTCCTCCAAATAACAGTAAGCACCTATTTATAAGAGAACTCAACTCCTTCTTAAATTCTGTAAATAACGAATCCGATATGTATTTGCTAGGTGATATAAATATTGATGTGTTACAGGAACGCCCTATAAAACATATATACAACACCACTTTGTACGAGTATGGCATAGCGTGCGGGATCTCAGAATATACGCGTATTGAGCGGACTAAAAATTGTATTAGTAAGTCCTGTATAGACCACATCTATGCACGATCACGCACGCTGGACCTTTACACGGCGGAGCTCGGAACTGCACTAGCAGACCATCGCATCATCGCACTCGCCACGGTAGACACCCTAAGGCACAGTGAAAACACATGAGCAGATATTAGCTACATAACTCGATACGACAGAAATACATTAATTAATAGTTTAAAAGCTTTGGACTGGAAGCCGCTAAAATAAATAACAAATTCAAATAAAATTGATGAAATGATTGTGAGCAATATTAAAAAATGTTATTACGAATCTCAAATTAAGTTAAAAATCAATAAAAGCAGTAATAAAAATAATAATACATGGATTAATAATAAAATTCTAAAGGCATGTAAATACAGAGACAAATTACATTTAAAATGGATACGTGACACATCAAATATGATATTAAAACAACAATACAATTCTGCCAGAAACTACGCAACTAAATTAATTACAATAAACAAAAATAATAAAATTAAAGAACAAATTCTGAATTATTATAAAAATAGTCCTAGAAACTGTGTAAACTCATAAATGATATTTCTTGGAGAGCAGAGCCTATATACACTATAATTTTAAACGCATTTTCAAATAATTGTAGTACGATTAAAAATATTGCGCCCAGCTTTGCAAAAACCTTCTCAGAATGTGGCTTAAGTTCTTTAAAAAATGTAACGTTAAGTTACTAAACAAAAATCGTTATATTTCACCAGCCAATGTATACATTTACGAGACACAACAATATTAATAATATAAATAAGGTCGTTAAATAATCTCAAAGCCCCGGGTATAGATGGCATTATAGCTCAGGATTTGATAACAATTGCGACGGAAATCGCAGATATTATAGCCCACTTCATTAATATGTCCATTAAATATGGAGTTTACCATCGCGACTTAAATACGGGTATTGTAAGGCCTATATACAAAAAAGGTATACAGACTGATTGTAATAACTACCGTCCGATAACAATACTATCCATCATAGACAAACTCGTAGAAAAGCCCATATCCAAACACATTTATATGTTTTTAAGAAAATAGAATAATAACGGATAAACAATACGGATTTCAACCTGATAAAAGTGTCACTCAATTACTTTCTAAATTTACTAACAAAGTTTACGACCACCTTAACAAAAAAGATCATATTTTATTAGTATTTGTTGATTATACGCAAGCGTTTGATACTTTGAGACATAGTACGCTTATTGAAAAACTCGATGACTGCGGCGTACGAGGACCTCTGAATGAGTGGTGTCGAGACTATCTTAAGGATAGGTCCTTCGTAGTAAAAGTTGGTGACGTTTTTACTGAAAAGGTACCTATTGACGAAGGAACCGAGCAAGGCTCAGTTATAGGGCCCCTACACTACATAACATACGTTAATGACGCCATCAATGTCGTCAATGATTGTGACATATACCAATTTGCTAATGACACATGTTTGGTTTCTGCAAATAAGGACATGAAAATATGGCTATATGGATATAGCCATAAATAACTTTCAAAAGGATTTTACACTACTAACAAAGTGGTCTCATGATACGGACTAGCGATTAGTGATCGTAGCACCATATCTCCGGAAATAATAGCGCACAGTCATAATTGCCTACATAATAATGCCTACACAAGTTGTAATTGTGAGCCAATAGAAGTAGTAAGTAGCAAACATAAATATCTCGGTCCAATAATCAATGACAAAATTAAAAGGACGGATCACATTAACTCAGTTTGCGACAAACTACGAGCTATGTTGGCTAAGCTTAAAATCATAAAGAAGAACATTCCATACACCATGATTTTAACACTATACAAAGTCCTGGATGAAGCCACAATATATTACGGCCTAAGTAGCTACGGGAGGACGTTTAAATCGCATATCGATCAAATTTACGACCTACAGCTTCGTATCCTAAGAACGATAGTGCCTGCAAAGCTTATGACTAATAAAAAAATAATAATAATAATAAACTGTAAGGAACTTTTTATCAAAACTAATATATTACCCATACATGACCAGGTAAAATATATTTTACTAAAAGAAAACTTTTTAACAAGATCTACCTAAATCTAATACATCATTATAAACAAACTCGTAGTGCGTCAAAAATCAAATATTTGTTTCCACGATATTGTAACCTTTACGGCAAACAAATGTTGCAATATCAAGTACCTAATTTAATAAATGATCTTCCAGATAACCTTATAAAAGAAATAAATGAAACTAATATTAAATATAAATTGAAAAAATATAATTACCTCTTAAATTTTATAATAAACTAGTAAAATTATTACTACTTTATTATAAAATTTATCACAAACAAAGTAAATAAAACCCGAACTTAAAAAAGCGGGTGGGGCTGTGTCGGGGCACACGGCCGTTGGTTTTAACGTGAAACGTCTATGTTAGCGAATCGCTTTTAAAGTAAAAGATTGAAATGAAAACAAGATGGACGCTGTTTTAAGTATTTTAATAAAAACCCTCCCCCGCCGCCCCGCTTGACCCCGACACGAACTCAATGTCATAACAGCGAGCTGACTATATAAGTGAAATATTTACACCACATTTTTGTTTCTAAGACTAATAGTTTTTTAATTATTAAGGTACGATGATATAGACCTTTTCGTTACGGTCCAGTTTTTAAACCTGGTACCCGTATGTTTCGGCGCGATTTTAAAGACGTTTCACGTCAATAATAAAATAAATAAATAACCTAAATAATAAATAATATTATGCTGAAGCAATTTATGCCCGTTTGTTTCCATTATGTGATGCGGCCGCGCGGTGTATTGGCGGTATTGTAGTTCTACCTACGGGTTATGACTTTTTTAGATTTCGTAACTATTAGAATGTGTGTAACCTTAAAAATATATTGCTAAACTTAGTAATAACATAATTAAGATATAAATAAGCATTGTTATATATGTTATTATAACTAAATATAACTAGTTATTAAAAGTAAAATGAGCTACCGACAACGAATAGCAGTGTGCGGAAAAACCAGCAATGGTTTATGTCACACTGTATAGATTAAGCTTAATGTTTGTATTCTTAGTTTATAAATAAATAAATAAATAAAAAAGGCATAACCTTACTATGCTTCATTAAGTCAGGAAATACACCACTTTTTATACAATTGGTGAATATTATGGCTAGGTAAGGAGCTACAATATCAATATTGATTTGATAATTCTGATAGACATACCCCAGAGATCGGTAGTATTTTTAATATATTTTAACAACTTAAGTGTATTTATAATATCTCTGGAATTAATTTCTCTAAATTTAAAATTGAAATTACATTCCTTGACGTTATCTCTGAGTACCTTTTCAGCAGCCGAAGGTGAAGAATTTAGGCATTTTGTAGTTGAGACCGGAATTTCAGGCAAAAACTTCTCAAAGACTGTCGCAACTTCAAAGTCAGAAGTAATATTTTTATTATTATTACAAAGTTGAAAGTCAGAGCTACGACTGGTGACTTTTTCAGTCTCACTAGCAATTATTTTCCATGTGGTTTTTATTTTATTATTAGAATTTCTGATTCTATCTTTTATATTAAGAGCTTTAGCTGCTTTACATACTTTTCAAAAAAATGTTTTAATAACTTTATAAATATGTTATTCAGCCTCTTATACCACGAAATAAAAATGCACCTAAATGTTGTCTATTGAATGACACTGTAATGTAGTTACATTTCCTCTCCGTAAAATCAATTATTTCGGCGTTACTCGCGTCATGTATGATTTGTATACTTAATTATTTTAGTCATTCAGAGGCTTTAACGCCACCTATCGGCGCAATAAAACGGATTTTATTGCTTTAATATTTGGTTCATAAATCGATTTTACATCCGTCTTAAATCTTAAAAAATAATAATTTAATCTTGAATAATAATGATACAGTAGATTTTTATTATTATATAACATAATATATTGATTATTATTATAATATCCTTTTACTTTGATTTGTGGATTTTTTCTCTTTACGCTTTAATTTTTTAGTTGTCAAATGTTAAGAAAAAAAGACGAAGAAGGGTATTTAAGGCACTTCTTCGATTGACGTTTTCCTTTTAGAATAAAATTTTCTACAGACTCAACATGTAGTCGTTATATTCTTAATCCAGTTTTTACGGTGAGTTTTTTTATATCTGTTTTGTGAAGCATTATTTGGTAAATCACGCTTGTAATAAAACACATTATTTTTTCATGTAAATCAGTAATTTCCAAAGTGGTCCAGGTGGACTGGTGGACAGGAAGGATCCACGGAGACTCGACGGGGGTCTACATTGGACGTGACAAAAAATGGGGGTCTACAATCGTAAGCAGGGGTGCATAAAAATTAATTTGGTTTCGATAGTGAAGAACTAAAATGTTGGCTTGTTATTTTAAATAATATGATACCTAAATTAAACCTTCTCAATAAGACAATTTATAAACAAATTTTCAACGTCTGAAAGCAACGATGATGGCTGGCACCTTACAATATCTCATAACTTGTAGCAAAATCTGGACAACCGTTCACCATCGGAGAAAAGTTAATTTTACCAGCTGTTAAATAAATTTTAAAACCTGTTCTGCACAAATCTTCATTTGACATACTCAAAAGAATTTCTTTGAGTAACAACACTGTACAAAAACGTATTGATAAAATGAGCTCTGATGTTGAAAGTTTCTTGTGTGATTATCTGCAAACAACTCATTTTTCTATTCAACTGGACGAGTCAACTTTACCTGGTAATGAAGCATTATTATTGGTATATGTTCGACTTGTTATGGGCGAAGAAATTCATGAAGAGCTATTATTCGCGAAAACTTTGAAGACGGATACTAAAGGTGAATCAATATTTAATGTCCTGAGTGATTTTTGAAGTGAAAACTTCTTTAGCGGCGCTGTGTACTTTTTTTGGAATGGGTAAAAATTTCTAAACTCGCGTCAGGACACGTGACCTGATCGAAAATTCGTAAGACGGATGGAGAGAGGACAGGCGGCGCAGGGCGCTTGTGCGAATGTTCGTGTGTGTTAATGTTACAGCGTGCCACGCGCATCCATGAATGAGATTAATATTATTAATTTATTTTGTTTATTTTATTATTTATTATTATTATGTAAAATAATTGTAATAGTTCTGAAGTGTTAAATTTTTAATGTAATATACATTGTCATGTTTGTGTACGATAGCGCAATAAATGAATATTGTATTCCACCACATAAATAATAGTACTTTTATACTGATAATGAAAGCAATTCGTACAAAATTATTCTCTAACCATTCCAAAATATCAAAAATGCACAACGTTAATATTCAAGTTTTCACTTCTGCCGTCACTCCCGGAGTGCAACCCGTCGATTTTTTTAAAGAAAAATCGATTCCATTTACAAACGTAAATTCGGTAGCAACAGATGGAGCTCCTGCCATGGTCGGACGATATCGTGGGTTTATAGGCCATCTTAAAAGAATTATACCAGAGGTATCTGCAATTCACTGTTATTCACCGACAACATCTAGGAGCGAAAAATTTGCGTGATAGATTGCACTAATCGCTTCAATTTGTGATTAATGCAGTTAACAAAATTAGAAGCAATGCATTGAATACGCGCTTATTTGCACAATGGTGCGATGAAAATGATGAAAACTTCCAATGATTGTTGTTACATACCGAAGTACGCTGGTTGTTGAAAGGTGCATGCTTATTATGCTTATATTAATGACCTCAAATTAAAATTACAAGGGGACAGCCTTAGTTTGATAAAAAAAAGAGTGTAATTTCAGCTTTTATTGGTAAATTGAAATTTATGAAGGAAAATATTGGTCGCCGCGAATTTTCAGTTTTCAAACTTATCGCAGGTGGAATGCCTTGATAAAGATATTCAGACATACGTTCAACATTTGATTGCCCTGCATGATGATTTTAAAATCAGATTTGAAGACATTCTGTCAATGGAAATACCACCATGGATCATAAATCCATTTGATGAAACGGAAGTGGAGAATGTAATATTACAAGAGGAGCTACTCGAGCTTAGCACTAATTAGGAGCTGAAAGTGACATTTAAAAGAGGGTATCAAAAATTTTGGCTGCAGGCGGAAATACCTGAAAAATATCCTGGACTGTGGGGAAACGCGCAAAAGCTTCTGATAGCGTTTCCCTCGTCATATCTCGTCGAAATCAGTTTTACTGCCGTTACAAACTTATTAACAAAAAAAAGGAACAGATTAAATATCACAGAACGGGGAGATTTGAGGCTATTCCTTACAAAACTCAAGCCAAATATTGATAATTTGTAAATGTCAATCTTGATAATCCATCAAGTACATCCATCTCATTAAAATTATATATATATATATATATATATATATATATATATATATATATATATATATATATATATATATATATATTTTAATTACTATTGTAGAAGTTACATTACGTTATAAATAAGTGTTTGATTTTGATTATATTACGACTGTTAAAACAATAATTATTATTAGTGTAATGATTTATATATTTGAATTTATAATATATATACCTACAACACAAGGAAATATACTATATTTCTTTTTACCACTCCGAATGGGACGTTTTCTAAATAAAATATGTGAGAATTGATTGGTCCTTGTGCTGAGTCACATTTCAAAAAAGTAAATTTGGATGGAGTCACTTTTCGATTGACCAACTTTGCTTTTTTGACATCCACCCACAACACAATTAATTAAAATTTAATTGAAAATTTGTTTAGTCTACTTTATTATCAAATAATTAACCCTATTAAGCAATCAATAATCTTACCTTTTTTTTTCGAAAACTGTTAATTAAACTGTCGTTGAAACTCAGCCACAACGCAAGTTTTCATAGATACATAGATCTAATCTTCACCTTTTTTTCGAGATTTAGAAATTGGTAGTAATGTAGATGTAGAGGGTCCACCGGATCCAGCAAAATTTTGAAAGTGGTCTATGAAACAAAAGAGTCTGGAAACCACTGATGTAAATTATTATCACATTGTAAAATTAGTTGTCAAAATTTGATTAGCCAAACCATGTGCTCATTTGTAGTTTCATCTTTCCTTTTTTGCATTGATATAATATTAGGATGCAATATATCCATACTTTAACTGTTCTTTATATCATCTTTTATTTTGCTTACCTTTTTTTTATTTTGTGGTGGTCACACAACCCGTGATTTTGATCGTTTGGGGTTAAGATCACGCCGGCTGGGGGACTCCAAATTCACACGCTTTTATGGATTTTCCAGGGACCTATACTCCTAGTTCAAGGCACCGTTTTACATGGACTTATGGCTAGTTTCCACACATCCGGATGCCTGAGTGCCGCTAGTTATTCCGGACTGATCTGACTGGCTTCGGACCCAGTCTACACCGCCCCTTGGACGATCTACGTCGCGGCGAATATACCGGCCTGAACGTCAGAGAGGCTACAGGAAATGGGCTCCTGGCGCCACGTGCTGACTACATTCCCCGATCCAGCTAAGTTGGCCGTGTGGTTAAAGCCCCTCCGATTCTCACAGACATCAAGAGGCTAAACCAGGTTTTTCGGCCTTCTGCCCACGCCCCTATTTTTTTAAATATATTTGTCACGTTGGTAATTCCTCGTTTCATTTAAATTACCCGTAAAAACACATTGACAAAGTTCAACTCTGTATCAGATGTATGGTAGTGAGAGTTATTAAATCTGAGGTATTGTGTGTGTATTGTTATTTTCATTACTTTAATGTATTTTTATGCATTCATATTTTAAAAAAAGTGCAGTTTACTCCTCCACATAAAATTTTACAGTGCATAATTTCATACTCCTCCATTCGCATAATTTTCTTAAAAAGGTGTACAAAGTTTTACCTTCACGCATTAATGATGATAATAACATTTTGATCTGAACGTAGTGGAGAGCACAGAATATATATTTAGTAATATATTTTCTATATGTTATTAGATTAAAATTGACCTCAATATTTAAAATTTTAATTATATCCACTGTTTAATTATCGAGATTCGACTTATTTTTTATTGTATAAATTTAATATAGTCCCAGCCTTAGGCAGAACCAATCTTACCAGATGATGACGAAGATACTTTCGATCTGCGATATAGATTAGATGCGGATATGGATTTCATACGGAATTTTAACAGACATTACATAATATTTAAATGTTATTCTTGAGGACAGTTATACGAAAACTAACAATAAACTAAACATAATATAATTATAATACATTATATCTTCTATTACATATACTCGTATTTGTTGGCTGATACCCATAACACAAGTTCAACTTGGCGTGGGATTAGATTGTCGTGATATTTAAAATATAATTATGCATGTATCTAATAATATTTTTTGTCCCTATATATTTTTATGTGTCTGAGTAAATTGAATGGAATTAGAAATTAAAAGTTGAATTTAATTTATTTTACAGTCTTGTCGGCTAAAAAAGCATAAAAAAAAACATTCACTTCATTCAACAAACAACTTACACTTACAAGTCAATACAACTTAAGCTTTGATTTATTAATTTAATACCATTCACACGGTAAAAACAATAATGACTGATAAGTGTTGAATAGTCTAAAAAATAAATAAAAAATAATGTATTTTTAAACACTCATTTCTATTGAATGTAAAAAAACATTAAAAATGATGAGTTAAGTATTCTTGAATTCTGAAGTTCATTTTAATATTATGCAGACATCATTATGATTGTGATTTATTTTTGACTCCTAAAATATTACCATTACCTTATACTTGTGTAATGTAACTTGTGTAATGTATCAAAACCGCTCCCAACCTAAGTTCATTTCTATTCATTCCGTGACAGGCTCTGCCTAGTGTATGTAAATAATAATTACTGTGTTAAATTTTGAAATTGTTTAATACTATTGTATTAAGTGAATTTAAGATAAAACAGTGAATTAAAGAAATACCTTTCACTACGTCCAGCATTAATTCCTTAGCAAGAAATAAAAGACATTTTTACATTTTTAAGTTTATTTTCTTACTTAAATATATTATAAAACTATAAACTAAAATAAATTTAGATACTCTTGTATCGTATTACCTATTATTTAATCCATCCTGATAAGTCTAGCAAGACAATTCCTGTAACTATTTCAAAGTATTATGGCCGCTTGTAATATTTTGTATGTATGTGGTTTGAGAAACTATGAGGTTGGTTACATTTATTGCAATATTATCCTGTACAGTCGAGTATACTTCATTTAAAGTTATAGTCCTTTAAAATTATAAAGAATATTTAAATTTTTTAGTAACAATTATACTATAGAGAATAAAATGACTACTACAGCTACTACTTGACTGTTTATAACAGGTATTAGTTTACTTATCTTCGATCAGGGACTCCTTTTGAGGTGTTTGTGTCCTTCAATCTTTGTTTAAGGCCTGAGGGTGTTGAGCATTGATGGCAATAACTCTGTACCTACTAACTCACATGTTACCGGCGAGTCTTTTACTACCTGCTAAAGGCTGAGAGCATATTGTATGTACCTAAAAATAGTAGTATAATATTATGATAATAAGTAACATTGTGTACATAATATGTTAAAAGTATCATTACATTTTGTAAAAAACTTGTAAATTTTAATCACTAAATACAAAATCTTTATTTCCAAGGAAGTTTCAGAGGAACTTGCTTAAGAACGACATTTTTTACTTTAATTTAGGTACATATTATACACCGTAAGATTGCTTTCAGCTGGTACAGTAGCGTGTATATAATACAAACTGCGAGTAATCTACAAAATAAGAAATTTATATAAAAAAACAATGTGTTGAATACATGAATACAATGAATTAAATACTAGGTATTGACAATAATTATTATATTATGAATACTTTAGATGGAATTCTATTGACTTTTTAAGCAATATTCAACGTAATAAGCGGAGACAATGACTTGAATTTTCAATCATTATTATTTACAAATAACAGTTGATCAACATATCCGCCAATATCCGCCATACTGTTCGTAATTAGAGATCCACCTTCCTAGGTGTTTTGATCGTTAGGTCGTTAGCGATCTAGATGACGATCTGCTAAGTGTCACTTAAAGGCCTCTTGTCTAGGCATTGTATGGAGAAAAGCGTTTGAGCAATTCGCTGTTGATTCGTTAGCCTAATCGTTCAAAATGGTTGTTAGGCTACCATTTTTTATCGATATTATTGAACATGTCATTTAACGCACGCTTATGTCAATCCCATACATTTTTTATTTGCGATGTTCGCCGTCGATATTATTGAATGCTTCTTGACTAGACGCCTTGTGTCTTCACTTCACACCGCGTTCGATTCGCGAAGCTACGCTGTGCTACATTTTTGAGGTAGCTACTTAAAATTTAAGTATATTCACTACACGAAAATATACACATTTCATATTATGACATCACTCATACACTGCTGTACAGCGCGATACAACTTAACATTCGAACAAGAGTTCGAATGTCAAGTTGTATAAATTGAACTTTATTCATTATACGTTTCACTGTAAGAACAATGAAACGTTTATTGAATAAAGTTGAATTTTGAATAGCTATCTTAAAAATGAGCGCACAGCGTCGCGTATCGATTCTCTTCGGTGTAAATTGACTCTTAACCTTTATTTGCGAGAAATTAAAAACACATAAACAGATTGTTTAGAAAAAATAAAAATGTCCTCCAAAATTTGTGTATCTTTTACCCTTACTAACGTCAGTGATCGCTTCAGTACTCGCTAAGCGATCCCTCAAGACTCGGTATGAACCTAAACAAAGCCAAAGTCATGTATAATGAACACGTTCTCCCGAGACCTGTCGTAGTGAATAGCGCTAGTCTCGTAGTTGTGCAAGAATACGTATATCTTGGCCAAACAATCAACTTGGGCGGCACAACTTTGAGAAGGAGGCGAGTAGGAGAATACGCTTGGGCTAAACTTGGGAAGCTCCGGGACATCTTTGAATCGTCGATCGATCCCACAATCCCTTAATGCCAGGGTCTTTAATCAATTCGTTCTACCGGTAATGGCATACGGAGCCGAAACGTGGACACTCACTGTAGTTGATGGTTCACAAGTTCAAGGTTGCTCAGCGTGCGCTGGAAAGAGCAATGTTGAGGGTATATCTGGTGGATAAAATTCGTAACGATGTCATTCGCCAGAGAACTAAAGTCACCAACATTGCTCAACGAATCAGCAGGTTGAAGTGGAAGTGGCCCGGTCATGTCTGCAGACGGACAGACGGTCGATGAAGCAGACAGTATTTGAATGGAGACCATGCTTAGGCAAAAATAAAATAAATGAAATAAAATATATTTATTGAACACACAAGGGACAAAAATACAGCTGAAAAGAAAATAAACAAATCAATAGACAGAATCGAATCCCCACGCCGCATGTTCAAAGGGAATCCACTCAGGCCGCCTATTAGTTTGAGATCTCATATCAGCACACTATTTTAATTATTATTTCAAACACCTAGTGTAGGACGTCCTGCGGCCCGATGGACCTACGATTTGAAGAAGGTGGCTGGCAGCGGATGAATGCCTGCAGAAGATCGGGATGGTTGGCGCTCATTGTGGAAGGTCTACGTTCAGCAGTAGAAGGCGATAGGCTGATGATGAATTAAGATGACGTCAGTAAAGACAATGCAATAAAAAAATATGCAGATATTTAGTGGACTAGTATATAGTCCGAAAGGTTAATCAGATTAATGAAACCTTATATTTTAACGTAATAATAATATATTCACGCAGTGTTAGGCTAAGTACTCACGGAGCGGTTTTTTCCCGTGCCCGCCGCGGTCGTGGAACTGTGGTTTTTATTTCTAAACTCACGAGTCTGGTTATTTCCGTGGTTACGCAGCCGCCGCGGTTGAGATTATCGCCCGCAAACGTGGCGGGCGAAGGTCGCAGGACGCGCGGTTGCTAAAAGGCAAATGCATATTTACAATATAATTTCTGAATTTCGCCCGAAAACTGAACGCAGAGCGCGCGGGCGCAATCCGCCGAGGCTGCGGGTGACCGCGGCCCGCGCGATTCTACAAGTCGCCCGCCGGTGCAGCGGGCTGCGGGACCCGCGAACGACCGCGCACACCGCGGGTGTGAAACGCGCCGTGAGTTGTGCTTTAATTTTTTACATACATATCTGCATTCTACAGAAGTTGCGGGCCCGCAAACGCGGCGGGCGCGGGTGAAAATCGCTCCGTGAGTTCTTAGCCTAAACGGTTACTGTGAAAGTCATTGTTGAGTGAACCTTCTAGCCAAAGAAACATGGCGGCCGCTGATGTTAGCTGGTTCAAATATCTATTCGATGATTTAGCATGTAAGTATTACGTTGCTGGAACTAGCTGTAAGCTGGAAGGTTTATTTATTTATTTCTTCAAACACACTTAAACTATCATAACAGGCTTAATCTAACGCGATAGTGGTGAAAACAAAATTGTAATATAAATATAAATCTTATTCATCCATAATCAATAACAATAATATAAATTAAAATTAAATAGATAATATAAATCCCCAATCATACAATAAAAATAGCTTTAACCTATTAATATTAAATAAAAATAAATAACATCCATAATTAATGAATATTATATAAATTAATTAAATTGAATACTATTATTATTATGTTTATTTGTAATCATATAACATTCCCATAGCAGATTACAAATAAGCAGATACTGTAAATTCGCTAAGAGTGCAATCTATCTAGCCGCTGTGCAACTTCATTAAGGGTACGCAGTGCGCGAACGAACGGGGAGTATTTGAGCAGGTTGGTCCTGTAACGCGGCACGTGCAGCAGCGGTGGGCGGCGGCGGCGCCACACATACCGGTCGGGCAGCTCAGCGGCACCTCACCCAGCACGGCGGCGTCGCACGTCCGGCCCCATAGTACGCCGAACACGTACCGCACCACTGAAAGTACCCTCGTACACGTAACCTCCTCACCGCAAGCCGGTCATATTCATACCTAGCACGAATAGCGTCGGATAGTATAAGGGGTAGAACGGATATACGCCGTAAAGTTGCTTATAAATATACCGGAGGAATTTGTTTTGGATTCGCTCCAACATCAGGGAATATTTCTCCTCGTATGTCGCCAGGGGGTCTGAAAAAGCCACTTTATGTGTTTCATATAGTGGTTCATATATGTGTTTTTTATGCATTTCTATTGAAAACTGTCTTAATTTATGATTTCTAATATGTTGAAATCAGATGAATCATGTAGCCATTTTACAATTTCATAATTTTTGTATGGGAAAAAATGTATGAAACATAATATGAAACACCCATCGCGCCGTATTCCAGACGACTTTTAACTAGGCTGTAGTAAATACGGGTAATAGCTTTAACGTTAGTAAAGTTATGACTCATCCGAAGTACAAAGCCTTAATTTCGAAACGCCTTTTTGCAGCAGACAGTGATGTGCTTTTTAAACGTTACTTTACTACTAATGTAAATCACTAGGTCTTTAACCGACGTCACTCTGATCAATCTCGATCGATCTGATGGCAGTGAGTCCACAATGTAATTATATTGAGTCAAACTGCGCACCTTTGAAAAAGAAATAGTGTGACATTTGGTGCTATTAAATTGTAAATAGTTTATTACCGACACTCCATGCTACTATTCTATCGATCTCCTTCTGCAATTTTAGGCAGTCCTCAACAGATTTAATGACAAAATATAATTTTAAAACGTCTGCAAATAGTTTGCTTTTACAATATTTGATAACTTTGGGCAAATCGTTGAACGTGATTAGAAATTGAAAATGCCCTAGATTGGTTTCCTGACTAACGCCAGAATTTGTTTCATACGGTAAGGATATATGGCCATCATAATCAACGTATTGCTTACGATCGCGCAAGTAGCTAGCAAAAAGTTTAAGGGGGTGCGGAGTGAAACCTATCGCCGCCAACTTCATCAGCAATACGTCTTGGTGTACTAGATCGAAAGCTTTTTTAAAATCGAAGTATACGGCATCGACCTGCATTCCGCTGTCCACCACTGGTATAATGTCCATCGTATAACTTAGATAACGAGGAGTGTCACTTGTAAGTTAGTAGTGACACTCCTCGAAGGTCGAAATCCGTTCTGTTCATCGGTTAGTCGTGGGTTAACTTGTTCAAAAATTTTATTATACTTGCTAACCCGTGCCCACTTCGTTGGCCGTTAAACATTTTTCGATGACGATTATGAGGATAAAAAGTATCCTTAGTTACGCCTTATAACATCAGATATCTACCAGTGAAAATCCCGTAAAAATCGGTCCGGCCGTTTCAGAGATTAGCCAGTACAAACAGACAGACGGACAGACAACATTTTTTAAAATTTACTTATATAGGCTTATAACCATTTGCCAGTGTCAAGTTAAAAAGGCGGGAAATAGAATGTTCGTTTCAATTTTCTATACCGTAACTGAAACTAGGTAAAAATAATTGGACCAGAAATAAGGACACTGTGATCACATATCATCAGTAAGTATCGTATTTTACCTTTTCCTTACTCCGACTTTCTCGTCGCTCAGCGACAATATTTTTCGAATTCCGTAGATTCATTTCCAATATGCTCGATAGTCGTGTGAGGCACGAAATCTGTAAATTTTTCGACACATCTGCAGAGTAACTACCGTGTATTTTTTATTGGTATGCAAGAACGAACAAAGAACATACTACAAAAAATGAAGAAAATAGTTTTTTTTTTAATCTTCAATCTTCTACTACGACTTAAACTCAAACCGAAATTTTTATTTCCATTTATATATAATAAAAATTTTTTAATAATTAAAATTAAGGTTATTAAATAACAGTTATAGAATAGGTGATTAATAATATTATTTGGTTTTCATAGTTAGAGAGAATAATGGTATTAAGAATAATATAATTACCTACATAAAAAACTACAAAAACAAATAAATTAGGAGCACAAGTTTTGAAAAAACGGATAATAGAGTTAAAAAATTACATAAGATCAAAATCAAGAGGAATCAAACAAAATAAAGAGGAAATATTTGTAATTTTTTTTTGTTTCCATTGAATAGGTTCCGAAACTACTTGACCGATTTTGATGAAATTTGGCACAGATATAGAGTAGACCACGGGGAAGGACATACAATTTACGGATTTTCTTTAGAGCACACGAAGTCGCGGGCAACATCTAGTTGAAAATATTGGAAAACCCTTAAAGCAGAGATTCCCAAACTTATTGCGTCTAACGCTCACTTTGAAAATCAGTTTTTTTGTAGCCCCCCGCATTTTTTTATAAACCTCAAAAACCTCAATAACATATTAGTCTCGCTTAGAGTTCAATTTAACCTATATTCTAATCTTTTCTTACCAGAGAGAGCAATAATAATGCAACTTTACAATATTAAGAGTATCTTTTACCTATAAATCAAAATTAACCAATATTCAATTTTTTTTTAACTAATCTAATGTGAAGGATGAATCTGATGATCAGGTACATAAAAATCCCGCGTTCAGCAAGTGCTCAGCTTGGCCGCAACAACAGATATACCTATTTTTAATACGTGTCTTCGGGGTGAACCTCCCCTGCGGCGTTTTCGCTGACGCGTTTTCAGTGTTTGATACCTATTACTTAATATCTTAAGATATAAAATGCGTTGAACGCATTAAAAATATTAAACATTTAATATATTTTAAGTTTATATTTAAATTTATACCATAAAATAGGATAATAATTTAAACTAATAAATGGATGTTGTGTAGTACGAGGATTTTGATTTCAGCGAATTTTAAAATATAAAGTGGGTGACTTACAAATCACGAATCGTCACATCTCATCATCAAACCAAATCATCAGCGCCCCTAGCTCTAGGAATCCAGCGTCCACAAGGGGGCGTCATCGCCCACTTTGGGAAAGACTGCCTTAAAGGATCAACATCGACTTAACTTATAAGTTATAACCCTGTATATTTTAATTTTGTTTTACTACTAT
Source organism: Phengaris arion (assembly GCA_963565745.1). NCBI lineage: Eukaryota > Metazoa > Arthropoda > Insecta > Lepidoptera > Lycaenidae > Phengaris > Phengaris arion. The sequence goes on along the minus strand of OY751439.1, from coordinate 3,542,051 downwards.
TGTATCTATTAATACATAGTTTAAATATATGGTAGATCAAGAGATTCAGTCTTGGTAACATTTTAACATATTTTTTTCTTATTTAAGGTCCCATAACAAGAAGTTTTCCCTTTTCTGGAAACCCTATCCCATTGATATGTTTAATAGCAGCATATTTATTGTTCTCCCTAAAAATTGGACCCTGGTATATGCGGACAAAAGGCCTTACAATCTCAAAAGAACAATACAAATATACAATTTAATTCAAGTGTTAATCAGCGTGTACTTAGCCGCACAGGTAAGTGCTTTTAAATAGAGGGCAAACAAGCAAACGGATCACCTGATGGAAAGCAATTAACACCCGCAACACCTTTCAAAGAGGAATACGTTGTTTTCTTGAAGGTTTAAGAGCGTATTCGCGTGTGCGACACAGCGCGCGCGTTTCGTCTGATCGATCTTAAGAAACTTTGGAATTAAATGATTATCTTTAGTAATGTAAATATTAAAATACCTCCAAAATCCACGCTAACGCGTTGCGTACGAGTCACGCACGCATTATGAGATCACTGGTCACCAACTTTCAACTGCTAGGTACAGCTTGGCAAAAAAGAGTATGACGCGGTGACAGCAGGATCTACAACATTTTCGACGGTACCATCTTTTAACCTTATTAGATTGGAATGACAATATATGTTATTTAAATGTTTTAAAATGTAACAAATAAATATAATAAATTTTATTCCAATCTAATAAGGATAAAAGACGATAAAATCGAAAATGGTTTTAGTTCCTGCCGTCACCGCATCATACTCTTTTTTGCCAAGCTGTACCTACTCTGCGCGTTCGCGACGCGATTTCGGCTCTATGCGATCAGCGCTTATGAACGCATTAGTGGCCAACAAATACCGATGTCGACAACGCATTCAATTTCCGAGCAAATAGAATGACTTTTACCATCAGCATTTAAGCTGAATTAGACTCAGTACGCTTAGGCCAACGTAATATTGTTACAACCTACGTGGTCCAGTAGCTTAGAGCTTGGTTCTCTAGTCTCGACTCGGAGGTCGTGGGTTCGATTCCCGCGTTGGAATAATAAAAAATGTTGTTTCCAAGTTTGGTTAGCACAATGCAGGCTGATCACCTGATTGTCTGACAAGAAAGATGATCCATGCGCCGGATGGGCATGTAAAAAGTCGGACATGCGCCTGATCTCTCGCGTCGATCGGTCGTGTCGGTCGTCAGTCCCACTGGGTTTCGAGAGTAAATAATAATAATAATAAATAATAAATACTTTATTGGCAAATAATTTACATTTAGATATGAAACCTGCCACTGCATATTGCGCTCATTTTATCTTCTTACATCTTAAAAATAAAATTCTTATCTCAACAATAACATATTTAGGAACACTGAAACTATTGCACTTAACAGGTGAGTACTGCTTTACTAATTCCCTATTATGCAGAACAACAATATTTATAGAAGTAAATATTATTTAATTGGTATTATTTTTTATTTACTAGATATAAATAAATAATAATAATAGCAATATTATAAAGATATCGGACTCTGCGAAAAACTTAGGTGTAATCTTTGATTCTAACCTTTATTGGTCGAAGCATATTTTTGATGTCAGTAGACGCGTAAATGGTGCGATACATGCGCTTAAACGATTACAGAATTTCCTTCCTTTCCCAACTAAGTTGCTACTGGTGCAGTCTCTTATACTACCACTGCTGGATTACGCAGACGTCGTTTTTTTGGATGCAACGGAAGCCTCATTAAACAAACTTTAACGCCTGCAAAATATATATATTAGGTATGTGTATGGTTTGCGCAAGTACGACCATATCTCAGAGTTTCGTATACGTCTTAAGTGGCTTCCGATACGACTGCGGCGGAATACACACACTCTCACGCTCCTCTTTAAACTTCTTCGTTCCCGTTCTCCATCTTACTTGTACGAAAGGTTCAGCTACACACCACCTAGTGAGAGACCTGTTCGCTCATGCATAATGAAGAGGCCACTTGAAATTCCACACTAGTACAATTTTCTATGAGGGCTTATTTTCGGTTGCTGCGGCTCGTCTTTGGAATGGTCTGCTGGAATACATTCGGGAGACCCCAACTCTCAATGCGTTTAAATTGCGTTTAAAACGGCACTATTTATCATTAGGTTAATAATTACTTTATATTAAAATTTTAGGAGCAGTTTATTAGTCATTGGTTTCATAAAATTTTATCATTTGTATGTAAGTGTATATATGTATATTATATTGCGATCTGTGTATATAAGCATGTTTAATAATATTTATATTATTAGTATCTTAATTTATATTTAGGTATTGTATAAGTTTTAATTTAAGTCTGAATGTTAATGTTTTAGTTTTAATATATTATGTTGTGTCTTTGCCCTATCTACTCTTCTTGTATCCACAATTATAGGTTTGCTGTAAGAGATCTCTAATATATATATATATATATATATATATATATATATATATATATATATATATATATATATATATATATATATATATATATATATATATATATATATATATTAAGAGATCTCTTACAGCAAACCTATAATTGTGGATATATTATATATTATATATTATATTATATTATATATTATATATTATTATATATTATATATATATATATATATATATATATATATATATATATATATATATATATATATATATATATATATATATATATATATATATATATATATATATATATATAATAACTTTCAAATGTGTCTTTGTTAATGTCTACATGAAGAATAAAATAAATAATAAATATTTGGTAACATTAAATTTTTCAATTTATTTTTGACAATTACTATATTTACTTTACAACTACTATCGTCCGCTCGTGTCCTAAGCCAGGTGTATTTGTTATACAGTGTAGGGGTCAAATACTTAGTGGTTCTCATACCGTTATAGTTTTTGATCTGCGGTGTTACAAGTTTACCTAATCTAACATTTTTAGTATTATGCGAGTTCTTTATTTTTACTTTAAATTGATCACTATAAAATTATTCAAGAATCACTGGGTATTCGGACTTTTTTGTGAACCGGTAGAACTTTACATACATTGAACAATGTTTCGTAGTCATTTTTACACTCTTTCTTTGTTTTTGGATCAACCAGGTATTTCTTAAAGCGAGTTTGTAATTTCCGGATAGAATCTTAATAAGTGTTAAGGACAGCGACCTCGTAACGTAATTACATAAGTGAATTTAAATGTGAACGATAAACAAGTGATTTAAAACAGTACATAAACTATAATGGTGAACACTCAGTGACTATATTATTTGTATAGATTTCTATAGCATCAGTGTGTAAAAGTCGTGTTAAATGGTGTTTATCAAGTGAAGGTTATTTTGCTTATATATTTTAAACTATAGTGAATTTTAACGTAGATTATTTTGATTTATATAGATAAACATAATACCTAACGTGTAGAGTAACGATTTAGATTATATAATAAATGAATAAGTAGTTATTAAGAAAATAATGGTAAAAATGTAGACCATTTCATATATGGTGAACCTTAAGTTGTAAATATCTTTTTTATAGAATAAGATTATTAGTATATAAGGATTTATGTAATTTGATATAACAATAAAAATTTTCACACAACGCGTTTAGCTTCACCTGGCTCATGAAAAGTAGGGAAAATTATGGAAAATAGCCGTATAGAGTGAAAAAACTGAAAATCGTTCTCCTCAAATAAGTGTTTTTATTATCGCCCCGGCTCTGCCCAAATCGGTGTTACTTTCGAGTTACACCGATTTGGGAACTTTCTTTGAGTCTAATCAGAGCCGGCGGTTGAAACCCTGTGGAATAATACAGTCCCTTACAGTAGTGCGTGGTCCTTTGGCGAGCCGAATTTCAAGATTGAAGAAATATTCGAAGTCCATATCAGGTTGAAAATAACGAAGACGGCACTTAGAAAAAATTGGTGCAGCTGTTTTGAACATAGAAAAATTTCCGAAGATTCAAGATAGAAATTTTTACTGAAGACCGGACCTAGAAAATTTTCATCAGCTGTTCTGAACATAGAAAAATTTTTGAAGATTCAAGATAGAAATTTTTACTGAACACTGGACATAGAGGATACACCGCTGCGAACGGAAGCAAGGATTCGCAGATTCATCGGAAAAACCTACCGAAGATTCTTGAAAGGGAATTTGAAGTTTAAAGATTAACATTGTAGATTAACATTGAAGATTAACATTCAAGATTAACATTTGAAGATTAACTTAACATTGAAGATGGTTATGACAAGAAGTCAGAGTACCCCACGAGGAGAACCACGTAGATTTCCGGATCCGCCACGATCACCGTCCGCTGCCGCTACGAGCCAGCCGCCGCCGACCGAGGGAAGAGCGGATCTGCTTCAAACTATTTTGAAACCGAGACCAGGTACCAGCAAGGCACCTGCAGCCTCGGAAGTACAAACCCAAGCCAGAAAGAAGGCTATTTCAATGAGATCGCGTCGATCGACAGCAATTGTCGTCGCGCGTATGCATTACGAGGCGGAGGAGAAACTCGCCACTCTTCGTAAAAAAGAACTGCAGATCGAAGCAGAACTTATAAAGAAGAAGCTCGCCGCTGCAGAAGATGGTAGCAGTCCCGACGACGACGAGCCATCAGAACAGGTGCAGCAACGTGTCCGAGCCTGGCTAAGCGAACAGGGTCCCGAACCCGAAGAGGCTAGACAAGAGCCGACATCAATGGAAGAAAGAGAGACGCCGAAGCCAGAAGACAGGCCACCGAAGGGAGCCGCTACGAGCCAGCCGCCGCCGACCGAGGGAAGAGCGGATCTGCTTCAAACTATTTTGAAACCGAGACCAGGTACCAGCAAGGCACCTGCAGCCTCGGAAGTACAAACCCAAGCCAGAAAGAAGGCTATTTCAATGAGATCGCGTCGATCGACAGCAATTGTCGTCGCGCGTATGCATTACGAGGCGGAGGAGAAACTCGCCACTCTTCGTAAAAAAGAACTGCAGATCGAAGCAGAACTTATAAAGAAGAAGCTCGCCGCTGCAGAAGATGGTAGCAGTCCCGACGACGACGAGCCATCAGAACAGGTGCAGCAACGTGTCCGAGCCTGGCTAAGCGAACAGGGTCCCGAACCCGAAGAGGCTAGACAAGAGCCGACATCAATGGAAGAAAGAGAGACGCCGAAGCCAGAAGACAGGCCACCGAAGGGAGCCCAGAAGACGAGGTTCGACTGGCCGGAACAACGCCGCCCACGCTCACCCACACCGCCCACGTCTAGGGCTAGTGGGATGGAACATCTTGCCTCTTTGTCCAATACAAACTGCTGAAACAACGCCAGTCGCGCCACACTACGGAGTTGCCCATATTCTCGGGTGCTCCCGCCGAATGGTTGCCATTCAAAGCAGCCATGGAAGACACCACTGCGTTCTACAAGCTCAAGCCGATCGAGAACTTAGCTCGTTTGAGAAGCTGCCTACGAGGAGAAGCAAGAGAAGCTGTGGCACCACTGCTGAGCGTCGCAACGCCGCCCGAACAAATAATGAAGACCTTGGAACAATGCTTCGGTTGACCCGAGGTTATGGTCGATCGCATGATGGAAGACCTGAAGAAGGTACCGAGGCTCGGAGGTTCAGCGGCAGAACTCAACCAATTTACAGTGAAGATTTAGAACATGGTAGCCATCCTGGGGAAGCTGAGGCACGGGTACCTCTTTATCCCGTTGCTCACGAGAGATATCCTGGAGAAGCTCAGCCCATACGAGAAGAGCAAGTGGTACGACTACGCAGAAGAGACGTCGCGCTTCAGGAACGAGCCCGATGTCGTCCTTCTCTCTGAATTCTTAATTAGAGAAGCGGACAGGGCGCTGCGCTACGGGTTCAGCACGGCAACGAAGAAGGAAACACCGCGTTCACCCCCTAACAAGAACGAGGCCAGAGCACGAAGACCAGTCTTCGCGATAGCAGACGAGGGCAGGGATTCGCCGAGTCACAGCCAGCCAAAGAAAATACGTGAAGAGTCAACGAATTGCCCGATATGTGCCGAAGATCACGCTCTGTTTTGCTGCGCTGCTTTCAAGAAACTAAGCACGCAGAAGAGATGGGACACAGTCAGGAAGGTCAGGAAGGAAAGGAAGGTCTGTATTTCCGGTGCATACGAAGCAGGCACAGAAGGTACAACTGCAGAGCGAAGCCGTGCGGCGTGAAGGGCTGCAACTTGCCTCATCATGCGCTGCTGCATGAAGACAGAATCGGCGGTGCTCCACAGACTGAGGACACCGTGATTACCGCATCGGTCACCTCCGACCGTGCGGTGAAACTTAAGATGAGAAGAATTCAAGTTGTCACGGGGCGAAGCGTATATCTTCGCGCTGTTCGACGAGGGCTCGACAGTGACACTTCTGGATGAAGACGTCGCGAAGGCTATCGGCGCAGACGGCCCACCGAGATGCTGAGTATGCATGGGATCAATGCCGAGAAAAGGGAAGAAAAAAGCCGACTCGTACAACTTGGCGTACGGGGTCACGACGGTACCAGATAAGACGTCACTGCGAGAACCGTGGACGGATTGAACCTACTTACTCAGTCCGTCCCGGAATCACTGTTCCGACTTGCTCACCTGAACGAACTTCAACGAAGAGATATGCTATGAAGACAAGAAACCCCAACTTCTCATCTGCACGGACAACTGGCAGCTCATAGTATCCAGCGAGCTGAGGATCGGCAAGAGAAACCAGACTGCAGCCTCGAAGACGAAACTCGGCTGGGTAATCCATGGAAGCATCCCCAGACGCCTCATAAAGCAGGAAGAACACAAGAACATCCTGCACGTGTCTACGATCGAGACCCGAGGTGAACGACTGGAGGAAATGGTGAAGAAATACTTCGAAATAGATGCACTGGGGATAGCGTCCAAGGCTAAGCTGAGCAACGAGAAGCAGCGAGCCATCGACCTCGTTGGCAGAAAAGCCAAACGAACGGAAGACGGTCGATTCGAAGTGGGACTTCTGTGGCGCATGAACGGCGTCAAGCTACCTCTTAGCTACAACAATGCGCTAAAGAGGCTCAAGAACTTGGAACACAAGCTCAAGAAGAACCCCCTGGACGAGGCGCAGTATCATGGGCAAATGAAGAATCTCATAAGCAAGGGATATGCGGAAAAATACGACGGGACTCTGTCCCGTCGTATTGTGGACTTCCCGCCGGAAGTGACATCACATGGTACCTGCCGCACTTCCCGATTAAAAACCCAAACAAGCCGGGCAAGTTGCGACTGGTTTTCGACGCAGCGGCGAGAACAAATGGCGTGAGCCTTAACGATCATTTGTTAGAAGGCCTTCCTGAGGCCTTCGTGAGGCCACCTTCTGACCTCACTGCCGAAGATACTGTTCCGGTTCAGAGAGGAAGCCGTCGCTGTGAAGGTCGATATAGAGAAGATGTTCCTTCGTGTCAAGGTCAGAAAAGAAGACCTACCAGCCCAGATGTTCCCGTGGAGAAAAGACGAAGGCGAGCCGCCATCCGCATACAAAATGGTGGTAATTATCTTCGGAGCATCGTGTTCACCTTTCCTGGCACACTCAGCCCGGAATCGGAACGCGGAAGAATTCACCGAATCGCATCCCGAAGCCCATCGCGCTATCACCGAAGCCCATTACATAGATGACTACGTAGATAGCTATCCAGACCACCAGAAGGCCATGCAGGTCGTGGAACAAGTGGACCAGATACATAGGAAAGGTGGCTTCCACTTAAGAGGCTGGACGAGCAACGACCGGAGGGTGCTAGAGGGACTGCCTGAAGACCGCCTGGCCGAGAACACTACACAGCGTGTCACCAAAGACGAGCAGAAGACCCTGGGCAGCCGTCTATTAGTGGTTGGAACAAGAAAATGGGGAAGTACGAGTCGTGTTGGCCGCCGCCAAGGCCAAGGTGGCGCCGCTGAAGGCACAAACAATACCAAGGATGGAGCTACAGGCTGCCCTGGTCAGAGCGAGGCTGGGAAACGCCGTCGCAGCAGAACACAGGTGGAAAACGGACACGGTTTTCTACTGAATCGACGCACTAGTAGTTCTGTGTTGGATACAGAACGGCAGCCGCAAATACACACCGTACGTCACACATCGGCTAGGGGAGATCGCCGAGCTGACGTCTGTTCACCAGTGGAGATGGGTGAGCACGAAGAGCAACGTCGCTGACTTAGCCACCAGAACGGGCTATGTTCCGAAGAGCGACGAGGACCCTTGCTTCCAGGGACCGGACTTCCTGCGCAGGCCTATGAACGAGTGGCCCGCGGAGAGTCCAGCTATAATTGAAAATCAAGAAAAATACGTCGCCTTCCACACCACGGAGGCGAGCGAGCTGAGCTGTCTACCAGATGTGACGCACTTTTCAAACTACGAGCGCCTCATAAGATGCACGGCGATGGTCTTGCTGTTCGTCGAGAAGTGCCGAGATCGTCGGACCCACCTCTATGTACGCCACCTGGAGAGGGCCGAGAGGTTTTGGTATCAAAAATCACAACGAGACAGTCGGGAGTTGATGGAATCAGATGAGTGGAGATGTAGAGGAGGCAGCCGTGAATTGTTGGAGTCAGATGAATGGAAATGGTGAGCAGGAAGCCGGGAGAAGTTCGAGTCGGAAGTGGATGCAGCTGGGATCAAAATCAGTGAGCAGAACACAGAGATAGGAATAAGTGGACGTCAGATTTTTTTTCTAGGCTTATTAAGTAACATTTTCATAATTTTAGAATTTAAAATAAATTTAACTATATTACAAAATGAACCTATGTACTTAAAATCAGCTATGGTTATTTAAAAACAGAAACGTGTTTTAATATATAAAAAATTTATGTTTTAATTTATAATAAAATGTAGTAATATGGATTATTATGCAAATGGTTACAAAATTAATAAAAGTAGTAAAAGGAAAAGTATTTTAAAGAACTATTGGGAATAAGCTAAATTTAAATTGTAATAAGTACGTACTTAAATGACGTTGAAATATATTGAATTTGAATAAATTTTTAATTTTAATGAAGAGATATTACATTTATGTGTCAGATTGGATGGTGTACTAAAAAGTTAAAATAAAATCTTAAAAGCATATTGTGCAAGAAGGTAATATTGATGTTTATTTAATTATGAGTGCGTTAAAAGTTATTGGAACAATTATTCTGATAAATATCATTTATTTAGAATTATGAACAGAAGATTATGAACAGCCAACAAAAGTAAAAATAATTATGCATGCATGTTGATTGGGATTACATTAACATAGTTAATTACAGGCTTATTATATCTTGCTATAAAAATAAATAAAAGTATCGGCTATGAGAAAAAAAATCATAAATAAATTAAATTAAAATTAAAACACAGATTTAAATTAATCAATGCCAAAATAAATTAAAATTACATAAAATCGAATGAGATAAATAATTGAATATTATAATTAAAAAAATTCTGTATATTTACAAATTGAAAATGATATTAAGTAAAGCTTTTTGTCATTTCATTAGTTTCATGTTACTTTAAAAAGTTGAAGTTAATTTATAATGTTCTTGCATCTTGCAACTTAAGCCTATCGTTACTCGCAGGTATATTTGGTACCAAGTAGAAGTTACAGTATTTCAAAAGGAATTTTCAGCTGAATTAAGGATTATTATAATATTTTAAGGATGTAATCATAATATGAAAGTAAACTTTGTATTAAAATTAATAAACGGGTGTTGACGATGCATAAAGGTATTTTATGCAAATAAAAATAATAATATTAGTTGTTGAAAAGGGAATATTATATTTGGAAATTTGGGATAGGGCATAGTAACTCATTACTATCGAAATGTTTTACGCAGTTGGTTAACGCAGGTAGGTAAGTCGCCTTTGCTGGAAAAGCGTCAAATATCCGCGGTGCCAGAAAAGCATTCGCGCAACGAAATGTAAGTAGATACTCTTTGTTAATCAAGGCTAGGGTTGTACAAAAAGTAATTTTTGAAAGATTAATTTGAATTGGTAATATCAATAACTATTAACAAGTCGTATAAATTATGTGCATTTATTGGCAATATTAATTATTAAAAAAATATATATCAGAGAAAATATTTCATGGATTATTATATTTATTTTCTTTTTATTTTTGTTTTTTATTTATATTATTGGAATAAGACCGGTAATGAATAGCGTGTTTTAAAATGTTTGGTATGTTACGTATAGGTAATATATTTTTCATCATTTAGATAAAATAGTTAAAAGTTCAGAATATTTCAGTTATTAAATTTTAGGTAAATTTTAATACTGTGACACTAACTACATATTATAGACTTCTTGTCGGGATTTAAAGTATTTTTAGTAAGTAACACAATTTAATTAAATATTATTAGTAGATAATATGGGTAGTCCATGTTATGAGATTATCAATAATTGGTGTCGTATAACAGATCATCTCACAAAGTAAAACATTAGCAATGCGATGCATGAGCATAAGCAATATGCAACCATAATTATCAAGTAAGTATGCCATATTTAGGTTGGAAAGATTCCTTGAATTTACATGTGTAAAAAAGATGTTATGTTGCTATGTATTCCAATCCAATACAATTAGGGTTAGAATATAGAAATTAATAAGTACTTAAATTAAATTAAATTAAAAAAAAAATAAGTTTTTATTTCAAGGTTACTTTTAAAGTTGTAAATGTAATACAATTTTATTAGAAAAAGTAAAGTAAAAGAGGGATAGGTAAAAAAAGATTAGGTAAGTAAAAATCTCAAAACGAGACAATTATTTCTTAGAAATGTATTAAAATATTCTTTTTAACTACTTTGTAAGTTGATTAGCTACATTTTCTGAGAATTTATACTGGATATGACTTACATGGATGCAAGTCAAAAAGATATTCACGTTCATCCGAGATATGACGTAATATTATGTGAAGAGGATTAGGAATGTGATATTTAGTTTGTGACATAGCTACTTTAAGCTTTATGTAGGGATGCAAAGAAAATGTTATTTTGAAGTAAGAATATGGGTTTTAGTTTCATAAGAAGGTATTTGATTGAAATAGGACTGTTATTAGGTAGACAGGGATGCGTCGATGTTTGAGATTTCTAGTAGCTGTTGGCCTGATCACCCAACGGTTTTAAATATTGAAAGCATCAAAATGGAATGGGTTTTTTTGTTAGGAATTTGGATAGTTTAAGGTGAAAAAAGCCACAGTGCTTTAATTAAATACTAGCTAAAATGCTATGTATGCGTAATAAATAAAATGCTAAAAGCATGAATAATAATACTATAATAATACGCAAAGGGGATCCATCATTCGATCATGGTGTAAACGAGATTTCTCTGTGAGAATAGTTGGAGGTCAAGAAGCCTTAAAACAAACCCTTGGTATTAAAATATGGTACAATTATGGTACAAAAAATTAAATAAATGGTACTTAGAGCATGCTCGGTGGGAACAATCCTCCACTTAGTAAAAATGGTTGGAGATATAATATTATGTGTCGGTTAGTCTTAAAAAAGGTGCCGTTATATGTTGTATAAATAAAGTATTGTACCAAACAAAGTGCGCTCATGAAGTATAAAAATAAATAAAGTAAAGTACCATTATAATAAATAATTTAAAAAGTCGACTATAAATAAAATTATGAAATGATGTATGAGTAAATATTAAACATGAATTATAAAGATTGATTGAACCATGATTATGAAAAAACATGCAAAATATGAAAATATTTAAAAAGAAAAGAAAAATAATAATAAGGTACCTGATGATGTAAAATGTGACTGGCCAGTCCACTAATCAAGTGTATATTAGTAAAATATATGTAATAATATAAGTGAATTTAAATGATTAAGAAAATGAATATGAGAATGGATTGACTATATAGTAAAATGGGGATTGTATTTTTTTTTAATGAGAGAATATAATTAATAAAATAATAATATTGAGGATGTAAGGATTTTTGTTTTGTTTGGAAATATTAAAATTAAATATGTAATAATACAAATAAAATTTATTTAAAACAGTTAGGTATGTAACCATGTGAAAACAAATCGTAAGTTAAAATTGAGTCATATGTCGTCAACATCCCATGACCCACCCATCACGAATGTAATTAAAATCATGTTTTACAAATAAAATAAAATAGCACAGATTTGTATTTATTATTACTTAGATAAAGTAGTACTTAGAATAAGATGGTATTAGTAAGGATAAAAAAAATTAAGAAAAAATAATAATTAAGGAGGTTTTAATATTAAGTTTATTATATTAAGAAAAAAATATATATGTATCCATTTCTTTTTTTTTCAAAAATACGGGGGAGGTGTAGTGTGTGTATCACCTCCCTATATATTGTAATGTAAGTAAATTAAATAAGCAGTTAATAAACGTTATTCGCGAACACAACATCTTTGATTGGACTCCCCAAGCCTGCACATTGCAGTACTATCATGAACAAATGTGCGTTCTGTCGGTTACGACGGGCGCATCCGAGGACATCGCCAACTGGAGACCTGCCAGGCGAGCGCCTGGGGGCGTTCCAGAGACCATTTTCGTACTGTGGTCTCGACTGTTTCGGCCCGATGACGGTCACCATCGGCCGACGTCACGAGAAGAGGTGGGGAGCTCTCTTCACATGTCTGACGACGCAGGCGGTCCACCTGGAGCTGGCTTCGCTGTTGACGGACTCAGCACTGATGGCTATGAGAAGAATGGCTACGCGGCGAGGATGGCCGTCAGTCATATACAGCGACAATGGTACGAACTTTAGAGGCGCGGACGTCGAGCTGCGGCAGGCGTACGCCGAGTGGGCGCCAGCTATGGCTCAGCTGGGCCTCACTCATCGGATGCAGTGGAAGTTTACACCGCCCGGGGCGCCGAGTCAAGGAGGTGCCTGGGAAAGGACGATGAGGTCAGTGAAAACCGCCCTGCTAGCCACGCTGAACGAGAAGTCGCCCAAGGAAGAGGTACTCCAGACACTGATGGCCGAGGCGGAGTACTCAGTGAACGCTCGACCGCTCGTTCACGTATCAGTGGACCCCAACGATCCGGAGGCGATTACACCGAATCATTTCCTCCTCGGGTCGTCCACCGGACTGCCGTACGTCGGACCGTGTGTGCCGGCGGACAGGAAATTATGGAAAGTCACGCAAGCCCCTGCCGACGAGTTCTGGAGGCGCTGGGTGAAGGAATACCTTCCCACGCTCACACCACGCTACCGGGCCCCGCAGAGCAACCGAGCCCTTTTACCGGGGGACCTGGTCGTCGTCGTCGACCCGACGCTGCCGCGTAATACGTGGCCGCGGGGGGTCGTGCACCGAGTCTACCCCGGCCCGGACGGACAAGTGCACTGTGCGGACGTTCGCACGCGCAGTGGCGTGTTCCGGAGGCCAACGTCGAAGCTGGCGGTGCTGAAGGAGGCGCCACCGTCGCAGTTGCGACCGCTGGCGGAGCAGACGGAGCCGGGAGCGGAGCGGACGACGCCGGGGACGGCGCCGGGCGCAGAACGAGCATCGGAGCAGCCTACAGCGAGCACGGACAGCTCGCAGTCGCCGGAGCGGCCCGCAGCGAGCCCGAACGGCTCGCAGTCGCTGGAGCAGTCTGCGGCGGGCACGAACGGCCCGCAGTCGCCGCCGCACCAGCCTACAGCGAGCTCGAGCAGCTTGCAGTCACCGGAGCAGTCCACGGCGGGATCGGCTAGCCCGAAGTCACCTGAGGAGGCTGCGTAGACCCTGGCTACTGCGCCGGGGGGAGGATGTTAAGGACAGCGGCCTCGTAACGTAATTACATAAGTGAATTTAAATGTAAACGATAAACAAGTGATTTAAAACAGTACATAAACTATAATGGTGATCACTCAGCATAGCATCAGTGTGCAAAAGTTGTGCTAAATGGTGTTTATCAAGTGAAGGTTATTTTGCTTATATATTTTAAACTATAGTGAATTTTAACGTAGATTATTTTGATTTATATAGATAAACATAATACCTAACGTGTAGAGTAACGATTTAGATTATATAATAAATGGATAAGTAGTTATTAAGAAAATAATGGTAATAATGTAGAACATTTCTTGTATGGTGAACCTTAAGTTATAAATATCTTTTATGTAGGATAAGATTATTATATAAGGTATAAATTAGTAAATAAGGATTTATGTAATTAGATATAACAATAAAGAATTTCACACAACGCGTTTTGCTTCACCTTGCTCATGAAAAGTAGGGAAAATTATGGAAAATAGCCGTAAAGAGAGGCAAAAGTGATATAGCAAATCGGCCCGAAAGAGGCGTACGGGCACGGCTCTGTATACGGCATTGCCATGAGCCAGGTAAGCAAAGCGAAAAAAGTGAAAATCGTTCTCCTCAAATAAGTGTTGTTATTATCGCCCCGGCTCTGCCCAAATCGGTGTAACCTTGCGAGTCTATCTATCTTCGAGTCTAATCTGAGCCGGCGGTTGAAACCCTGTGGAATAATACAGTCCCCTACAATAAGTTTTAAATGTGCGGCCGCAGGTAGTTAGCCCGTAGCTGAGCAGCGAGTCGGCGAGCGCGAAGTAAATGACGCTTAGCGTCTTTTTATTTAGCGAATTATTCAATGTGTAAAATTTACTCAAGACCGACCGAAGTCGAGTACAGACTGAGTCAACATGAAACCTCCAGATCATATGAGAATCTAGCCATAGTCCTAGGTATTTAAATTGGTTAACAAACTATAATTTTTCACAAAAACAATTAATATTTTTAGCATGCATACATTCGTAAGTGTGTCCTGTAATACTGATTTCTGACTTATTTATATTTTTTGCTATGATGTTGTATGGAGAATAAGTATGCATTAATTTAGTTTTATTTGGGTTAAGTGTTATGACGTTATCGTGCGCCCATCTGGTTATTTTGTCAAAGTCTACCTGCAGCACCGCTATGGCCCCCTGGATATTTTTTGACGAATACAACAGGCACATGTCATCCGCGTACATGTAGACCCGGCACAACCCCACCACGTTACACTGTTGACGTGAAAGGAAGAGAGACTGCTCATGTGTACTGCGCACACACTTGGACACTATAAAATAATTCCTGCGTAGCTGGCCTGGTTTCAATGAAACCGGCCACCATCACCGAAATCAGTGTGGGGAGTTATTATTATTACTGTTACAGTCACTAGGGTGCCACTAGCCACACGAAACCTACGTTCTTAACAGGTTTAAAAAGACCGGAAAACGTAACAACCAGTGAGAGACATGCTTCGTTACGAATGGAATAAGATGAAGAACGTACCACGGCTTATAAAAGCAGACTGAAATAATAATTTTTTGCTTAGTGATGGTAGTCTTTAATTCAATTTTCTTACGTAAAATCTTTATATTTTCAGGGTATTCGACGGTTGTTTCTAACGGGATATGATTTTAAATGTCAAGGTTTTAGTGTTGATAGCAATAATGCTAATCTTGTAAGTATTTTAGTTAGTTAAATAATATAGCAAAGATACCGGGTATAAGTTGGACAAACCTCAGTGGTTTTAAATGCTGTTTATATTGTAGTAAAATTGTATCTTTTTATTTTTGGTAAATAAAAGAAAAAAAAATGTGAGAGAATAAACATATATCGTTCCTCATCCCATGATAACACTTATTACGAGAGCCATACAGTCGTAATTCCAAATGTGTAAAAAAGAAGACCCAAAAGATCACCAAGTCGGGGCTACCTTCGATAAAAGAGCAGAGATGTTTTTGCTGTCTCATTTACTTTTGTGTTTTTTTTCCATTGACGTTTTGTGAGATAGATAGCTACTTACAGCTTGGATTTTACTGTCCTTCCATGTATATTCTTCTGCGAAGGTATAATCATAGTTTTCCTCCACATGCAAGCCGAAAACCTACTGAACGAAGGTGCTAAGAGTAACAACTAGGGTTATCTTTTACCCGGGCGGTTGCTGACAAATCCGGTGCACTGTAGTTTGGACATTATTGCCATCATCGTCGTCAGCCCGTAGTCGTCCACTGCTGGACATAAGCCTTTCCCATTTCGCGCCACCATACCCGGTCCTCTGCCTATTATTGCCATAGTGATATTTATTTCATTTAAATAGTAATTATTGTTTAAAATTTTTCTATTAATGTGATATTTGTTTGTGTGCCGTTGTGAGATCACAAACTGACAGGGGCCACGAAAGATAAGGCGCCTCATCCATGCCGCGGTCGAAGCCAGAACCTCAACTCTCGTATTTAACCTGGACTTTCAATTAACTTTCAACGAATTATAAAGATTAATTGGCAGAAACTCCAAAAATCAGTTTGTATGATATCAAGACGAATCATTTATAATGTATGTATGGATGGATGGATGCTTGTTACTCTTTCACGCAAAAACAACAAAGCAGGTTTTGATGAAATTTTGTATGGTAGTAGTTTAAGCTCTGAATTAACATATACTACATTGGCTATTTTTTATTGCGAAAAAGTGCAGTATTCCTGTTGACTATGTGCGGGTGGAGCCGCGGGCAAAAGCTAGTACTTTATGTAGCATGCAATATTTGTACTTTTGTACTTGTACCTACTAAAAATCACAAAATATATTGCCATTTAATCCAAGCAAAAAGAGTGATGTGTTAAGTCTGTAGTGTATTTCTGTTAATGGCATCGTAGCTCCTGAACTAATGAATTATAACGAAATAAACAATATGGACAATTTTATTACTTGTTTTATAACGGCCGGTTTCAATAACTTACCTACCAATAATTATTTGTTCAAAACGTCGTCATTCAATCATTTGCTGGTTTTTTGAGATACGAATTTGACGTTTTCAACAAATAATTATTGGTTGTTTGAAATTATGTTATTGAAACTGGCCGTTAGAAACTTTTAAGTTTGTTAATTACAGGACGCCCTGCTGAGCTACATGTACTTCACCGCGAAGCTCTCTGAGCTGCTGGACACCGTGTTCTTCGTCCTCCGCAAGTCGTTCCGGCAGATCTCCTTCCTGCATCTGTTCCATCACACCTTAATGCCAACTGTTTGCTGGTTTGGCATCACGTATAACCCCGGTAAGATTAAAGATTTCGAAATTGAGGATGGGCTATGACGTACATTTGACAGAACAAACCTTCATACAAGAAAAAATTATGCCATCTTGATTTTACTAAACTTCAAATGTCAAAATGGCCCTAAAAATCCCAAAAGTGGGGACAATTTTTACCTCGACGACCCGTCTAGGCACGACCTATTATTCAATTATATAAAGAAAGGCTCCTATACTAATGGGCTGATTTTGATGAAACTTGGCACGGTTGGTTGGCAAGTTTTATCAAAATCAGCACATTACTTTAGGAGCCTATTCAATGCAAACATTAGTTTAGATACGAGTATCACTATGTTATCTTTTAATGAAATAAGAAGCAAAGAAAATGGTTTAAAATTACTGAATTTCTAACATACTGACGGTCAAACTTGTCGAGTTTTTCGAAGATATCCCTTCCCTCGACGTTGTCACAGATGATGTAGAGGGATTGCGCATAATTGATATATAATAAACTGGATGTTGTTGTTAGTAGTTTCTGCAAACAAACAAACAAACCTTTCCTCTTTATTATATCAGTATAGAATAGAGATCACCCTGTGTTCGAAATTCGAGCATAATTCATATTTTAATTTTTAATTTTAATTTTCAAGGTTCTTTTGCCTCTTAGATACGCAATATTTTTTTAAAAATTTTGCTATTATATTAACAGCGTCTGATTTATACATTTACTGCCCACAGGCTATTCAGGTTTTACGTCAGGTTTGAGATTTTCTGAAAAATTACTCTTCTTATACTAATCAAGAGTACAATTGTAGTTTTTTACAATTGGCCTGGTTGAAATTTGTACCAAATAGCTATTTGAAAGTATGATTTCTTTAAATAAAAGCAACAGCGCAAAATATATTATAATGATAATATTTCTATATAATATAACAAGCAAAACTATCTCTAATTTCGCAGGATAAAGTATGGATAAATCATTTTTTTCCAATTGTACTGGTTTAATTTGTAACAAATACCCTTTTAGATGAGGGTTTATTGCTTGGAATAATCAATAGCGCAAAGTAGACCATAGACTACTAAATATTAGAAATAACATTATTATATTATAAGCGAGCGAGCGGAGCGAGCAAGTAAAAATGTCTCTAATTTAGCAGATTTCTATTGAATAAATCCCTATGGACCAAAACATGTCATTTACACACAGTAATAAAATAGTCACATACCTTCTCAATACCAAAAGAATCCGCCGCCGCCCGCCCCTCTCATCAAAAAAATATTGAATTTAAATTATGTTTTATAATATTGAAATGCTTTTACAATATTATGCTTCGTATATTACTGCAAAGGTATAGTTTACAAATAATAAAGTTTTTTATATTTCTGTAAGACAAAAACATGTTTAAGCCACATTACCGCCACCTAAAATTTGCCACCCTAGGCTTCAGCCTACTCAGCCTTCTGGTAAATCCGCCTGGATATTTACTACTATTTACAGCTAACAGATGAAAAGATATAAAAAAATTATAGCGTATTATAGCGTTTTCACATTATGCGACACGATGTCGCTTACCGCGCGTGATAATGTGAGAGAACTATATTATTTTATATTGATTTGATATATATATATATATATATATATATATATATATATATATATATATATATATATATATATATATATATATATATATATATATATATATAATCTTTTACTTTATTATTTTGCCTCTTAGATAGAAAAAGTAATGCATGGTAGGTAGAGTGAGCAAACTAAACTATAATTAATGAAATAATTATAAGAATTTCAGTCCATTTTCATTAAAATTACGAAAAATCAAATTTCACTCATGTTTATTACAATGATGCCGATAGTCAAAACTCATAGGGATTGACAATAATGAATCGACCATCAATTGATATAGTTTTGGCAATGCAAGAACTCGTTTTTGTTTGACGGCGATTCGAAAATCGATTTGGTTTCAACTAATAACTTTCTCGATGGGACAACAATATAGATTTAACTTCATAAGTGTACAACGCTACAAATTTCAAACACGATGTCTCCAAGCTGTAGTATGCTTCTAAATACACTATGTGTGTGTACATTTGAACCAAATCTATGGTAGTGTGTGTTGCTGGTATTTTCATTAATTTAATGTATTCAAAGCATTATTTTAAGAAATGTAAGCTTTTCGCACGCCTTCCTCAGCATAAATTTCAACTTTTCAACAAAAACAACAATTTTACATATACAACATATATATATATATATATATATATATATATATATATATATATATATATATATATATATATATATATATATATATATATATATATATATATATATATATAACATATATAACATATATAACATATATAACATATATATATATAGAGATATCAATACACTGATTAAAACACAGAATCATTTTCATACTATTCTCATTCGTTAACGTTAGGTTTACGCCGCTGTCAAATGTTCCTGCTAGGCCCTCTGCTCAAATGTAAGGTCACACACGCAAATCACGCTCCTTTAATAACTATATTTTTAAGCATCCTGTAACAATATTTGTGATATTGTTTAAATTTTGCAGCTGGGAACGCGATAGTATTTGGCTTCGCTAACTCCCTGGTGCACGTGGTTATGTACTCTTACTATTTACTCGCAAGTTTTGGAGACAAATTCAAAAAGTTCTTGTGGTGGAAAAAATATGTGACGGTTATGCAATTGGTGAGTGAGGAGTGAATTTATTGTGATTTTTATGGATAAAACCCAGCATTTGAATAGACGACCGCCACTTTAAGCGTGGGAGAGTCATAAATACCACGGCCTCGTATGTGACTGGTCTAGTGGGGTCTACTGGACTAGTGGTTAGCGCGTTGACGCTAAAGCCGGAGGTCGCGGGTTCGACCCCGCTAGGGAACAAAAAAGTTTTCCGTGTTCCTGGGTCATGGATGTGTATCCAATATGTGTATTATATAATAAAAATTAATATATTAAATATATGTATAGTATAAAAGTATTAAATATATTTCTGTTGTCTGGTACCCGTAACACAAGTTCTTCGAGAACTTTACCCCTTACGGAACCCTCTTTTTAATATAAAACATCTATGCATGGAATATAATATAACAAGGACACTCGCAAGTCGCAATACCGGAGGTGTTTTAAACACCAACATCATTATACAAATGCATAGTGTGTTTGTTTTTTTTTCACCCGACTACGACGAAGCCAAAAGAAAGAGTAATGATTTTGGCAGTATGTATCGTTGTCGTCGTAATGACTAAACTACGGATCCGATTTTAATGAATAAGGTGTCAATAGATTCTTAACAATGATCCGAGCAGTGTTGCCAGATGTACGGATTTCTCCGTATTCATACGGATTTTTATACGGAATTTTAACAGAAGCCCAATTTCCGTAACTATTTTTTTTAACAATACCGTTTCGGTCCACGCGCTGACTCATTACAGCACCAGCAGGACAGCCTTAAAATCATAACGATATTTAACCGATAATATTTACGAGATTTACCCCTTATTATAAATCTAACTAAGAAAAAATATAGTACCTGCTGTACTTAGCTTGTTCATTACTGTGTCGTGCGATTTCATATTATAGACGGCTCCACGAAAAAAAATTTCTTAAATCCAATTATTTAAACACTTTTCTAGGTTTACAATAATGACGAAAATTCTAGAACATTTACTTATTTTACAATCGTCATACTCACTGAAAAATTAACCTAAATATAGATTTCCAACGGGAGTCAATTCTCTAAAGCGTTGAGAGTTCACCATATTTATTTCAATTTTTTTAAAGAATATTTGCTGCTTTATAATATGTTTTTATGCGGCGCACCTACTCACTCGACACTTACGCTAAATAACTTTGTTTTCTACATTTCTGGAGCATGTAGTTAAAATATTTAAAAAAATCTATAGAATAAAAGTTATAGATAATTTTATAGGCATTTATTTCACCTCAGAAGATTTTCTGCTACAATGAACTGTTTTTTGAGATATTGGTAAAAAACCTAAAATTGAGTCCTCTTCCCCACGGCTTGCTTCCTAGACGTCAGGACTTTTAGTATGTTTTCTCCCAAAGCACCCTGAACAAGTTTCTGAAGAAATCGATTAGGTTTCTGTTTCTTTGAGTCATTAATTGAATAGATCTTTATTTATTAATTTTAAAAAATATGTTTTTATGAACCTACATACTATTTGAATTGAATGTTTGCCTTTTTATATGATTTATACATAATGCAGGTATACCTACTGTAAATTCACAATCACAAATAATCCCTTGTTCTTTATAGTCTAATTTTTTTTCTTTGAAATTTCCCAATTTTTATACAGATTTTATGCAGATTTTATACAGATTTTAACAGTTTGCTATACAGATAAATTGTGCAATGTACCTGGTAGCACTGGGTCCGAGTGACATAGGATACATAATTTGCGTAGTCGGGTTATAGTTTTTAACTTTTGATTATTTTTCAGATGCAGTTCGTCCTAGTTGGTCTACACGCAGCCCGTAGCCTTTTCTACACCCATTGCAACTATTCCATGTTCTTGAAAATATTAACAGTGTTTCAAGAAGTAGTATTCTTCCATATGTTCTGGACTTTCTATTCTGCCACATATCTGAAAAAGGGCAAATCCGAATTGAACGGAAAAAGTAAAACGCGTTAAAATGTATTTTTATAATAATAATTTAAAGTGAACATAATGACATTAAAAATTAGAAGCAAACGTTTGTAAAAATTTATTGAACCTTCCTACTTGGGCTGGGACAATATTATGCTCCGGAATCCGGAACGCCGGTAAAAGTAATGAGCACTGAAAATAGAATTCTGCGCTAATATTAGGTCAATACATATGAAATTGGCTTTGTGCAGTGTGTGGTCTAGCGTTGTCCTGAAGCTGCAGTTGCCTAGAGCGAATGACTAACCTCGGTTGTTTAGCAGCTAGCTTTTCCATCATGATTTGCAGTTGCTGGCAATAGACATCTGCCGTAATCGTCTGTCGAACGACACCGGCACCAAACGTCACCAAACGCTCCAATAGATATATATATATATATATAGCGCCGTGGTAGAAACTGACAGACGAAAGTCGTACCTGAATTTTTTTTTACTTGGCAACTCTATACGGCCTTCAAAATTAATTTGACAAACCAAAATTTGCCAAAAATTCTGTGGTTATTGCCTGAAAGAGTACAAAACATTTATTCCACATTTTATTCATCATGATACTAGTTAGTACTAATTAATTAATTAGCAAGTCTCATTAGGTTATTTGAATTTTTTCATAGAAATTAGGATATTTTTTTAATTTGCCGCCATTTCTCAAGTTCAACTTTCATTTGGAAGAGTCTAGATCTCCGGTCAAGCCGACCTATCTCGACAAAAGCTAGGTAGACCTAAAGTGAATCTTCGATGATAGGTGATAGATTTAGAAAATAATTCCCCGTTTTTTTTGTGTATTTTTACTTTGGAAGTCGGGTTTAATTTTTTGTTTAAAAATAATAACTTTTATTTTTATAGTTAAATTTATTATTTACTCAAAAATCTTCACACATCACACAATATAATATGGAGGATAGATTATAGCTAAGATCACACTCGATCATGTTAGCTTTCATTAAAAAACTAGATCATAATCAGATCATCCGTTGGAGGACTTGTCAAACTTATTTTTAACACCTCCCTGTTTTCGTCGGGGGCTAAAATTTACGCATGCGAAGCCGCGGAAAAAAAGCTAGTCATTCATATTATTTAGTTCAGATTTTAGGGCTTTAAGGCTGGGACTATAGCGCCCGGAATCCGTAATGCCGGGAAAAATTCAGAGCATTGAAAATATAACTCTGCGCTAATAATTAATATAGAGCTGAAAATCGATCACACAAGTGTCGATTCAAATGTCAATGTCATATACGACAGCTCGACACTCGTCACTTGGATTTTGACCTTTATTGTATTAGCGAAGAGTTCTATTTTCAGTGCTCTAAATTGTCTCGGGCCCGACGGATTCCCGATCATATTATATAATAGTCCCAGGATAAATTCTTTATAAAAATATCGTCTGATCTTGTCAAGGATTTTATATTCGTCAATGAGAATATGTGTTTCTATAAGCTTGAGTTCGTATATGAATAGCTGTAGTAGTATCAGTATTAGAGAATGTACATTCGCCAATAGATCTCGTATACCTCTTTTGAACCTTATTGCTATGTAATAAGGTCGTAAAATGGTGATTGATATTATCAACTCGACAGCTATAAATCTATTAAATTTTTACGGTAATATTTTGTAAGTAAGAGCAATAATTTATGACGAATCAAAAATGTTTAAGGAAAAGATATTTCGCTTGATAATTTTGTTACTAATTAAATGCATTGTTTAAGTAGTTTAGTTGTACTACCTATTTAATTAGTAGTTTGTTAAATTTAACAATGGGCTTGAACTCTGATCTAAATTCACCAATTTGTAATTAATTATAAAATGGCAAGTAACGGCAAATTTAATTACTAGTTAAGGTAAAGTAAATTCATCAGGACTAAAATCAAAATTTTGCAACATACAAAACATACAATATTACAATTTTTATTATTTTAAATTATTATATACAATTATTTTAATTTTAATGCAAATTCTCAAGGAACATAAAAATATTTAGAAGGACGAAAAATCAAGGAGAATCGCGAAGCCTTAAAAACTTTTATCGAACCCAATTAGAAAAATAGTTAAAATAATTTTTCGATACTGTAAAGGAATGTTAAGACAAATATAACAATTACCATATATTGTGGTTTTATTTACCCATCACACAGCCTCAGCCTCCGTGGTCTAGTGTTTAGAGCTTGGCTCTCGACTCGGAGGTCGTGGGTTCGATTCCCGCATTGGAACAAAAAAATGTTGTTTCCAAGTTTGGTTGGTTTGGTTTGGTGGCCTGGTTTCAATGAAACAGGCCACCGTCACCGAAATCGGTGTGGGAGCTATTATTTACCCATCCGACTTGGAAACTGTAGTTTTAACAACGCATATATCGGAGCAAATCTTGTATATATGTATTTAATCTTAATCTCCGAAACGGCTGATTATTTCCTTAAAATTTAGTATACAAGAAGTTTTGGGGTATAAAAATCGATCGAGCTAGATCTTATCCCTGAATAAATTGCTCATTTTTAGGGTTCCGCAATACTCAAGGAACTCTTATAGTTTCGCTCTGTCCGTCCGTTGTTTGTCTGTCTATCCGCACCTCTAGCGTCTGTAATTATGAATATAAATGGATGAAATTTGGTACGGTTAAAGACTGTGTATAGATCTCGGTTTTGGCATCGTAAAATAAGAATAATTTTACATATAGGGATGGATCCATACGTCATGTGAAATGATGAAAAATATTTTTTCATTCTATCCCATTGTGTGGGATATCGTTGAATAGGTCTTTTAAAATAAAGGCAAAATATATATAAGATATTTTTACAAAGTCAACAAATTTTGAGTAATCGGCCTCCAAAGTGGTTTATAAGTTGGTTCTCCCCCCTGGCATTTCTAAACTATGAGACTTAGAAAATTGAAATTTTTCATGCTGAAAGATTATGCTAAATACTCTCTAGAAAAATTATTTTAACCGAAATCGCACAGTAACTTTTGTAGCCATTAAAAAAATCTATTACGCGTTTATAATTACGGAACCCTCCTTTGACATGTCCTGAGATGCTCTTGGTTAGGTTATTAGGGTAAACATAGACTTTTTGCAATGTTGGAAAATTGGAGTCACGGTCGAATCTCGGACTTTATATTCCTATTTCTTTTATAAATATCTTTTTAAGTAGGTATTTTAAATTATTTTATCGTTCCAATAAAACTCCGAGCATGGCTCGGTCTCCAGGTACTTAGTCTTAATTTACGTATATTATCTATTTTCGTGGTTCTGATAATTCTGAATTCTGATTGGGAGGGTAGTTTTATGGAATTAAAATTGCAATAACCTAACCAGGAGCATGTCCGCATATGTCTAAGGAGGGTTCCGTAACTATCAACGCGGAATAGGCTTTTTCCAAATAACTTCAAAAATTACTGTTCGATTTCGTTCAAAATAATTTTTGTTAAGAGTTTTTAACATGATCTATCTGCATGGAAAATTACGAGTTTCTATCTCCTATAGTTCAGAAATGCTACAGGGGGACCAACTTACAAACGACTTTGGAGGCCGATTACTCGAAAATGAAACCTTAGCTTTATTTTAAAAGATCTATTCAACGATATATCACACGATGGGGTAGAATGAAAAAAAACTTTTCATCCCCACTTCACATGTATGGAGAGCTACCCCTAAAATATAAAATTATGATTATTTTATGATGCCACAACTGAGATCTATACACAATCTATAACTATACCAAATTTCATCCATTTATATTCATAATTATAGAAGATAGAAGCGCGGACAGACAAACAGAGCGAAACTGAAAAATACTTACATTTACCGCCAACTTCAGATGTAAGTATGGCATATTTTCCTCAAGAGGACTATACTTTTTTAGGGTTACACAGTTTACGTCTCGGACTTCGTCATGTCCGTTCGTCCGACTTCGGCCTACCGTCCAATCGGTTAGTGTTAGAAAGATAAAACTTTACATGGATATGTGTATTTACTACGTCGAAAAAGTGCTAAAACTAATTCACGAAAAATATATTTTTTGTGGTCGTGGTTACGTGTAGGGGAGGTCCCCTACACGTAAAGTGGGGATGTTTTTTTGTCGCATATACCCAATAGTCCGATCAAATAATGTCTTTAAAAAACATTGAGAGGTTGATAAGACGTTTTTTTTATTATTTTGGTATCCGTTTACGAGATAGTCAACTATAAAGCGCATTTTTTCATCTAAAAAATTCATGATCCATGTCATGAATATTAAAGGAAAACTATAACGGCTTATGTAACTTTGTTAGTTTAGTATAGTTATAAAACAACCTCTGTGGTCTAGTGGTTAGAGCTTGGCTCTCGACTCGGAGGTCGGTTTCCGAATTTGGTTAGGACAATGCAGGCTGATCACCTGATTGTCTGACAAGAAAGATGATCCATGCGTCGGATAGGCATGTAAAAAGTCGGACCTGCGCCTCACCAACAGCTTATAATTAAAAAGTAGAAAGCAGACAGTTAAGAGTTAAGCCAATAATAGATTTCACTACTACTATACTATACTTACCTACCACTTACCTAACACTTACCACTATACTTACAGAATATAAATTATACAAACATAAAAACAATCACAAGCTACCAACAATAATAAGAAATGAACCTAGATTTAAGTACATGGAAATTTAAGTTTAGAAATTTTGACTAAAATATACTTAAAAATAATACAAGTACCATACTTACATCAATCATCAATCTCAATTTTTTTTATTAAATTCAGATATTCCTATAACAATTTTAGTAACAAAGGGATCTAAGTCTAATTCCTTACATAGTGCATTAAAGGTATTATTTGCTCGCACCAAAAAGGAATTTCTTCTATAGCTTGTGTTGTAAACTGAGACTAACAGTTTAACTACAATTGAACTTATAGAGAAGATTAGGACAGTCAATTTCGTTATTTATGATTTGTAGAATAAATATGCAATCAGCAATACCTCGACGGTTAGTTAAGAAATTTCCTACAAAGTGCAGTATAGTTATCAGAGCTGTAATTAATTTCGAGTCGGTAACATAGAAATCTAATAAATCATTTTTTAATCTTTTCGATTCGACTAATATTTTGGTTATAGCATGGATTCCGAATTTGAGAGCAAAGTTTTAGCTAGATTGAAAGAATAACTTACTCTCATTATGAAACCAAAAGTCTTTGAGGCCTTTACGATGATTTTATCAATGTGAGCATCAAATAGCAGTTTTTCATCATGATGTACACCGAGATCCCGTACAATAGAACTTCTAGGTATTTCATGTCCCTTGAGTTGGTATGAGGTGAGGATTGTTTTTTTTTTATTTATTTGGAAAGCATACGGTGATATATTAAACATCTTAAATACAATATAAATTCTTTACACTATTAACACGTTTTCACAAATTTTTTTTCACAACTTTTCCTGCAAAAAGTAGTTATGGAGCATTTAGAAGGATTCAAGTCGAGGTTATTGAAGAGGTAGTAGTCATCCAGTCGGGCTAAATTGGATTTGAGAATCTCCACGTCTTCTGGTGTAGATATAGGTAGGAAGATTTTCATTTCGTTTTATCGTCATTCGTCGTCATCGTCATTTACGTCAGCGAAATATAGAGAACGAGAATAGCGGAAACATGAGTCGATATTGTTGACAAAAATAATGAAGAGGAGAGGCCCCAACAGCTATCCTTGCAGGACACCACTATGCATACCAGATATGTAGTTATTGAGTACAACTGCCTGTGATGATCTGTGTCCAGGTATAAGCAAAACCATCTAGCTATTATTATAGATAAAAATGTCTAACTTGTAAAATACGCTAACTTGGAAAACTTCGTTCAAAACCAACGAGATAATATATAAAATATTGGTGTAATATTACGGAACTCGACGTGCGCGAGTCCAACTCGCATTTGCCGGTTTTTTTAGTTTTTGTTTTGCACGAGCCATCTTAAACCATGGTTGGTTCATGGGTGATAATAACCAGTGACCCAACTGATAACATCATTATTTCTATTGTCTATAAGCTGCACTACGAGAGGATGAATCGACGTATTCCTTGGAATGTGGTATCCATAAGGTCAGCCATATTGTGTACATTAAACTTTAAAAACAAAATAGTATGGAAAGTAAAATGCAAAGTGATTACATACATTATGTAAAGTAGGGTGAAGTAGGAATAGCAACAACTTTTAAACTTATTCAGTTTGAGCCCGGGGCGGTACATTTGTAGTTGTGTTTTTTTTTTTTCAAAATGGCTACCTTGCTCAATTATGCTGTGGAATTGTTCGATAAACTAGCTGATCTCAGAGGTAAATGTTTTTTTTATTTTATTTTTACATACATACATTTTTACATTTACCTCTAGTAAATATTATTACTAATTAATATGAAATTTCGCTCATTGCACGGACCGTAGCCCCGTAGACTTGGTTTGGGGGGTGCAGGTTCGATCCCAGGTTGTGGCAGGACACCACCAACGAGATTTTCCGAATCGCGCGTGAAGTGTGGTGCGGAGATTAAATTGATTGTTCTTATTTTAATTTTATTCGATTAATAGTTTAGAAAATAAAAACTAATCTTTGTGCAGTAAACACAAAAGACAAACTTCACAACACACTCAAAAAATTTTTTTAATCCAATAATAGAGATTTTTGTTTCATAGTTTCTAGTTTCCACTTGTATCAATATATTTATGTCGCTCTCGTAAAGCTACAACAAAAGGCATATTTAAATTATTTTGAACAAATATTTTCCTCCATAAATAAAAAACTTTGAAACTAATTGAACTTGGAATACTACCTACCATTGTCATTGTCACGTCGATAAAATAAAATACTGGCTTAGTGATAATATAAGATGGTCGGTAAAGACGTAGGGATTACCCTCGGGAGTAGCATTTAGAAGCTCAAACATATTTAAAAAAAGCAAAGCAAAAACTGGGCAAGATACAATAAGTACATACATGAGCAACATCCTATTGATAGCTAGTAGGTAGATATCGACATGCCTGTATCAAACCAAACGAAACAACCAACTTTTAATATACCAAAAAAAAACAAAGCGAATGAACCTAGGGGTCAGTTCACACCGCGACGATACGCGATGCTACGCGGCGTAAGCATTTTTGAGATATTTATTCAAATTTGAACTTTATTCACAACATACACGTTTCATATGACACCAATCATAGATTACACATGCGCTGTGCAGCGCGGTGCGATATTATCATATTCTTACAATTAAGCGTGTATCTTCTTATGTAATAAAGTCCAATTTTGAATAGCTAACTTAAAAATGCATCGCCATATCGTGATTCGTTTCGTTTTGGTGTGAATTGACACTAAGAAATGCCAAATTTAATGTTGATTATTATTTAAATTAACTTATTTTTAGGGTTCCGTAATACTCTAGGAACCTTTATAGTTTCGCTCTGTCCGTCCATCCGTCTGTCTGTCCTTCTGTTTTTATATTTGTTTATCAGACTTACTGTCTGTGTGTCTGTCTGGCTGTCCGTATTTCAGTAATTATCAATATTAATATATGTATATTGTATAAAATAAATTATACAATATACATATATAACTACGTAAGTATACCGAAATCTGTACACATTATTATATTATAATGTGTACAGATCTCGGTTTTGGCATCATAAAATAATAAAATTTTTACAATTTAAGAGTAGCTTTTTTAAAATATGTAGGTATGTGAATTCTGAAGTGGGGATGAAAAATATTATTTCATTCTACCTTATCGTGTGGGGTATCGTTGAAAAGGTCTTTTAAAATAAAGGCAAGGTTTCATACATGACATTTTACAAAGTTTTTTACATTTTCGAGTAATCGGCCTCCAAAGTGGTTAATAAGTTGATCCCCCGGCCTTTAAACTATAGGAGATAGGAACTTCTAAGTGATAAATCATGCTAAAAACTCTGTAGGGAAAGTATTTTAAGCGAAATCGGACAAAAATTTTGAAGTAATTCAAAGAAAACCTATTGCGCGCTGATGGTAACCCTCTTTAGACATGTCCTGACATGTTCTTGGTTAGGTTATTTTTACTTTATTTCTTAATGTTTGCAGAACAAAGGCATAATTACCTCCATTTATTGTCAAATTAACGTTCTACGCAATAAAATTTTTCCTTTATTTACAACTGCGTTTTACAATTGATTTGTTGAACACAAATTAATGTGGGTCAGCCAATAAACATTAAATTTTTATCTTTCTTTGAGACTAGAGACAATGTATTAAACTGTTGTGTTTTTGATTTAATTTAACACTACTAGCTATCCCCACCCACGTTGTTCTATCCCAACTAGGATTTGGAATAAATAAATAACTATACCTACACCTACAACCACCTCCTACACCTACAACACCTACAACCTACATACCTACTACTGACTACACCTAACTTACACCTACATCTACACCTACCAACCTACTGGGAACGGACGTTTTTTTGTGAAATATACCAAACAGGTAAACTGAAAGCACTTATAAATAATATACAGTCAACTGACAAATTGAACACAGTGAACAGTTAGTATGGGAAAATTCAGAAAATCAAATTGTAGTTTTAGTATTTTCCTCGTAGTATTTACAATATTTCTCACCATTTAAACCTTCTCGGAACTTGCACAATTATTTTAACATCAAAATTAGCCAAATCGGCTCCAGCCGTTCTCGAGTTTTAGCTAGCTAAAACTCGAGAACTGCTGGAACCGATTTGGACATTGGAATTGCAATATATTTTCTATACTATAATATCCTCTAGGTCCTTCCATATAAAATTGGTGTTTTGTCGTACTGGCCACTTTGATCTCAAATATATCTTCTTTGGTTAGGAATAAGAATTTCAAATTTATACTGCTACGAGGGCGGGTCAATAAGTCCGTGACTTTTGGAATAAAACACAGATTTTTTGATAAATAAATCATTTTATTTTTCAACGTAGTCCCCCTTGAGCTCTATACACTTTGTCCAACGCTTCTCCAATTTTTTTATCCCTTCCAAAAAATATGATTTGTCGAGGTCCTCAAAATAGGCCTTTTTTTGCGAGATGACTTCATCATCGGAGTCAAATCTTTCTCCACCGAGCCATTTTTTCAGGTTTGGGAACAAGAAGTAGTCACTCGGAGCCAAATCTTGAGAATAGGGTGGATGTGGGAGCAATTCATAGCCCAATTCATGGATTTTTGCTATGGCAACTGCACATGTGTGCACCCTTGCATTGTCTTAGTGAAAAAGAACTTTTTTCTTGGCCAAATGAGGTCGGTTTTTTTTCAAATCCTCATTGAAGCGGTCCAATAAGTTGGCATAATATTCCCCATTAATTGTTCTTCCCTTTTGAAGATAGTCAATGTGGATTATCCCACGTGCATCCCAAAAAACAGTCGCCATAACTTTATTGGCTGACAAACCCACCTTGGCCTTCTTTGGCGCCGATTCACCCTTAGAAACACACTGTTTTGACTGTTGTTTGGTCTCTGGTGTATTGTGATGGATCCATGTTTCGTCCACGGTTAAAAAACTCCTCCATATTGTGATTAAACAACGCCAAACCTTCCTGTGAAGTTGTTACACGATTGCGTTTGTGGTCGACTGTGAGCAAACGCGGCACCCATCTTGCGGAAAGCTTTCTCATGCCCAAGTGATCATTCAAAATTGAAACCACTGAGCCATGCGAGATGCCTATGGCTTCCACAATCTCTTGCACTTTCAATCTTCGGTCGGCCAACACCATATCGTGAATTTTTTCGATTGTTTCGGGTGTAGAGACCTCAACTGGGCGTCCAGGACGTTCGGCATCTTCAGTGCTTGTAAGGCCACAACGAAATTTAGTAAACCACTTTTTTACCATTGAAATCGATGGTGCAGAGTCCCCATAGTATTTATCAAGCTTAGCCTTGGTCTCGGTAATGGTTTTTTTTCGCAAAAAATAATGCTTAATAAGCACACGAAATTCACTTTTTTCCATTGTTTCCTTAAGTTACTGGATAGTCTGATAAAGATAGCTGTAAAACACAAACTAACTGACGCAGCAAGTTCAAATTTTCATAGGAGTCAACTGACAGATGCCTGTTGACAGGAGTAGTGTTGCTTTTTCAGTAAGGAGGTTAGAAATTCAAAAAGTCACGGACTTATTGACCCGCCTTAGTATTTACTCATACATTTGTGTTCCAAAACCCGTAATTCATTTGCTTTTTCTTCTTTTGGTTTTTTCTTTGCGTCACTCTGTAAGATGTCTATTGCTAGCAACTGCAATGGTAAAGCTAGCTGCTAAACAACCGAGGTTGGTCATTCGCTCTAGGCTACTGCTGCTTCAGGACAACGCTAGACCATACACTGCACAACAGACGGCTACCAATTAGAGGAGCTTCAATTGGAATGTCTAAGATATCCACCGTACTCCCCGGATCTTGTTCCAACAGATTACCATTTTTTTCGAAATTTCGAGAAAAAATTAAACTCCGATGGGGCATTCCAAAGCGCCTTCAAAGATTTTATTGAGTCCTGTCCGAATTGTTTTTTTTTAATAAAGGAATCAATGAACTACCTATGAGATGGCCAAAGTACATAGATAGCAATTGTATATACTTTGATTAAATAAATATAATATTATGTTAAAAAAAAAACGACTTTACGTTCCTCCTTTACAAAAGGCCAATTTCATACGTAATGATGTAATACTATAAAGAGGTAAAGTTTGTGAGGTTGTAGGGGGTAATTTCTGGATCTACTGAACCAATTTTGAAAATTATTTTACGAATAGAAGGCTACGTTATTTGTGAGTGATATAGGCTATATGGATGGATGGATAAACATCCTTATTACTCTTTCACGCAAAACCTACCGAACGGATTTCGATGAAATTTGGTATGGAAGTAATTTATGCTCTGGATTAAAACATAGGATACTTTTTATTCCGAAAAAATACAGTATTCCCGTGGGATAATATATGAACGCGGAGCCGCGGGCAACATCTTGTAATATATATAAACACACCGGCATATTTAGCGGAACACAAAAAAAGGTCCATAATTAAAAAATTATGGTTTTATTTTAAAATCTACTTACTACACTTCTT
This sequence comes from Phengaris arion, assembly GCA_963565745.1. Lineage (NCBI taxonomy): Eukaryota > Metazoa > Arthropoda > Insecta > Lepidoptera > Lycaenidae > Phengaris > Phengaris arion. The sequence goes on along the minus strand of OY751439.1, from coordinate 3,509,253 downwards.
TTGTTATTTAAAGTTTCATTTGTTTTACTTAAAATGAGATCACATTAAGAACAGATTTTTCGAGTAAAGGCTATTTGTGAAAAATGGTACATTTTTGAACTTTTCATGTAACCGGGAAAAGTGAAAATTAATATTAAAATAACAATTAATTAAATTAGAAAAATGGTGAATAATATCACGTATTTCCTTCACGTGCTCTTATTAAAGTTTCTACCCGTCTAGGCATACTGAGAATGATGTTATCGATGGTCTCCTGGGATAGTCTCCGCCATTCCTAACTACGGCGATTCGCAGTTTACCCACGTTGGCAGGAGCTGAAATTCTGGACTTAACTTTTCTTTTCAGCAAGTCCCAAATATGCTCTATTGGGTTTATATCCGGTAATCTCGCCGGCCACTCCATAACAGTGATATTCATATCATTAGGATAAGCTTGAGTTACCCGAGCGGTATGCGGCGAGCATTATCCTGCATAAAAACAAAATCGTCACCGATATATGGGGCAAACGGTACGATATTTTCTTCTAAAACTTCTTTGATATAGCGGTCTGCAATCAGACTCCCTCTGTCAATCACTACCAAGTCTGTGCGAGCTCCCAAACCAATGCCCGCCCAAACCATTATTGATCCACCACCGTATGCAACTGTAGTTTCAAAATTTGTCTGAATGTATCGTTCTCCTTTGCGTCTGTATATTCTTTGCCTGTCGTCAATTTGATTTAAGAGAATTCTGCACTCATCTCTAAACAATACTCCATTGGTCCGCGTTCCAAAGTCGATGTTCCTAAGCAAAAGTTAACCTGTTTCTACGATGATTTACCTCGAGCCTTGGAGCCTTGGCGGGCATAAATGAACCCAAACCAGCTTCTTAGAACCTTCTTCGTACAGTACGCTCACTTACGGTTACACTCCGCACTGCTTCAAACTCATGTCGGGCTTGGACGGCCGTCAAACGGGGGTTCCTACGTACACAAAGCCGAATGAAATGATCATCCCTACTCGAAGTGCGTCTTTTTCTGCCTTGCTCTTCTCACATAAGTACCGGTCTCTCTGAACCGTTGGATACTGCGATGGATCGTTGAAACTAGTCGACGAAGATCTCTGGACATCACTCTGTAGGTTTGACCATTTCTTCGCATTTCGAGTGCCCTGGTAATCTCCGTTGGGGCTAAATCAGGCATAATTCAGTTCTCAACTTCAAAAAGATACGCGATTAAAAAAAAGTGTGTGTCAGCTCCGACGCACGACTGGAGTTTACTCTAAAAAGTAAAACACGTCCCACAGAAGGAACGAAAGCTTTAGCGATCGATTTGAGTTCAAAAATTCGCGCCATGTGAAAAACGGTGATGCATTGAAATGTACATAGATGGCGCTTTACACATTTCGATAGAATAATTATTTATAATATTTAGCACTGAGTACTAGGAGATTCCTCTTGAGCAAGACTTGTTGACATTTTAAATGCTTAGTATTTAAATTGTATAAAATTATTTTTATTTTATTGGGCAATGTTAAAAAGTGCGTACTTCGAACAATAAACGAATATTATGATAACAAAAGTGATTGATTATAGGAAATTTTATTTTAATACAGCAAAATATATATAAAAGTATTTAAAATTAGAAACAATCTACTCCGTATAAGCGCCATCTATATTTTTCTGTAAAATTATTAAGACCAAACCAATGGTTAATGTTTATTTCCGTAGATGGCGTCCGGACTGGAAAACAAAAATATGAACTTCTATTTCCCTTAGTGAAAATTTGGTACTAAATGGGTTCTAGGTATTAAGGCTTTAAGTAAGTGCCAACTACTAGGAGAAATAGGCAAAAAACTAGACAAAGTTTTTAAAAACTTTAGCGATCGATTTGAGTTCAAAAATTCGCGCCATGTGAAAAAGTGACAGGTGCGCAGAATAGGTTACGCACGAAAACGTAACGCTGTCATTCGTTCAATAGATTTTACATCCCATATTTTTTTCATACCGGGCGCCTTATATGAAAATCGATTCTTAAGGAGTAAGCTCCAAAAAATCCAACAAAAAACAGTATTTCAATGAAATTTTAAATCAAACTCAAAAGGAAGAAATATTCGAAGTTCGCTCCAGATAAGGTGTATTTGAATAAAATTAAAACAATTGCATAAAATGTGATGTTCAGTTGTTTTCTTAAATTGAAAATATTTCTTTTTAAATCAAATGACGTATAAACCAGCCAGCAACATTATGTGATACTGATATCAAAACTTTATTTTATGTTCCGCTAAATATGCCGGTGTGTGTATAAGTGGGCTACATAATATTTACTCTGTAGCCTCTATCAGCCTCAAGTATTGGGCAGATAGAGGTTACAAGTGGCTTCTGTCTTCCCCCATTTGGAAATGGGTATGAGAATCTAATTGGGACATTATCTTAATCTCATTTTCAGATCCAAGGACGAAGACTCTGCCATTAGTCCAAATAAGCCATATTTTTATAATAATAGGATTGTATTTAACCTTCGTATACAAATGGGGACCACGGTTTATGAAGAATCGTCAACCATTTCAAATCGATGGTGTCGTTATGGTTTATAATGCTTTACAAGTTATTGGATGCGGAGTAATGGCATTTTTAGTGAGTTAAGAATATTCATACTATACTCCTTTTATCAATAAAAATTCACAAGGGTAATAAAAATTAAAAGAAGATCCTAAAGGCTCCCACAGACGAGAGGTCGATCGTTTCAGTTGGAACTGATGTCAGTTCGGTCTGAACGGATTCGAGCTCATACATGGAAAAATCGCATTAGTTCGTTCAGGTTTGCCGCGAGCTACGGTCGTGTTATTAATTATATTTTTATTAAGCTCGAATTTTATTAGTTATTACACCTCTAAGACTCACTACGCTTGTACACGATACACGCCCGGACGGCCGCGGCTCTGGCAAGAACTGAAGCAATTTGTCTCACATGGTCCGTTCAGTCCAGAATTAATGTTGCCAAGTTGGTTATTTTACAAAGTTTTACTACTAAATTAAATATTTTTTTCCCTCCTTAGTAGGATTTTAATTATTGACAGTGTTTTAGTAGAAAATAGCCAGATAGTAATCATATGCAAAATGGCCTAGGTTAGGCACAAAAAAAAAACAAAAAAAAATTGACACCTTATCATAATAATACATCGTAACATTCGTCCGTAATTTCCTTAAAACTACCCGTTTAATTACTATATACGTAATATTTCCTAGTATATTTTAATTTAATGTTAAAATTTATAACACAATTCAATAAATAATAAAATTGTAAGATAACAAAACCTAAAATGCAAAGATTTTTTGGGGGCTTTAGGGATTCCTAAATGGAGTAGCTTTTTTGATAGTTTTCAGTATTCTTTTAGTAGTTTTTAGTAGAAATCGACGCGAGTTTAGTAGTTTCGCAAAAACAGAGCTGGCAATACTGGAACGAATCGCTTCATTCCATCCGGCCGACTGATGCGATCTCAAAATTGCACACAGACTATACGATTTTGCATCCGTTCAGGCCGAACTCAAGGAAAGCCGGACCTTATGTGGGGCCTCTAAAAGCCTTTGCACACTATCCCATCCGATATCGACTATTTCATATTTCATCTATATTTCATAAGTTTTAGCGATATAGATCTTATGGATAGATCTGGTGAATTTTCATTCATTCAACGCCATTTCACCAACGAATTCGCAAAGGTGCTCGTATATATTGTAGTGAGGAACTAATCATTAATCTCTATAACTCACAGACAACGTTTTCCAAGATATGAAATTTGTTTAATTTTTCAGGCTATCAGAAAATGGATTCAAAACGAATATAAATTGTTTTGCCAACCGGTAGACCGCTCTAATACCCCGGAAGCTTGGGAGGCTATCGTGTTATCGTACTACTATTATTTACTCAAAGTAGCCGATCTTTTTGACACAGTATGTAATTATTAAAAAAATAAATGTGAAAATATTTAAAAAAAAACCTTAAATGCGTCCTCCTCTTGTCCAATCCGATATCCGATATAGGACCGTTAGTGACAAAGACGGGTATTTGGATTATATTGAAACATAATATAATAAATAAATAAATAAATAATCATTTATTTCGGATATTGAACATTTATAAGTCTTGATACCTAACCTAGTTAGTATTATTTTTTCCTTAATCCATGTTAGTTATTTTTACACAATATTATACCTGTATTTCTCATGTCTCTGTCAATATCGGTCGGATCGGATAGTGGAAAAACAGTAATAATAGAATCGGGCGTTACTTTGTGGAAATCCATAACATACAATTTAATATTATATCTAGCAATGTTCGACGCGCGTTTCGCCCCGAACCCGGAGCATCCTCGGGAAGTAGACTTGCGAACAAAGGTCGTTAGAGTTAGTTTTGCAACCTGCATGATGGTGTGGGGCCCTGCACGATCTTGCTGACACTGTTACTTGTGTGGTGGTGGTGTTTGCACGATCTTGTTTCTGAGTGTACGCATAAGCAGTGTGGGAGGAGGGCGGTGCTTTACGCATGCTTATGCGTGCACTCACACATTTGCTTGCAGGTTGTGGGTATTTTTTCGCGGGATATTGCTAGATAAAGATAGAAGATAGTTAAATAAATTGTACAGTGAAAAAAGGCTCTAATTCTAATGAAAACTGTATTTTTAGGTATTTTTCGTGTTTCGAAAAAAAGAGAGCCACATAACTTTCTTGCACGTTTACCACCACGCAGGAATGATTGCACTCATCGGAGGTGCTGTGAATTTTGCACCAGGTACGTAGATGAAGTTTTTAAGATAATATTATGTATAACATACTTGTTTCTCTACTTTCCTATATAATGATCGCGTTAAGCTCTGGTTTTAATTTAAAAATATTTGTATGTTGGTCAATAAAATATGATTTAAGGAAGGTACTTCTACAGGCTGAAATGTACCTAATTACACGCCTCGAGCATTTTTGTTTTAAGTGAACAAAGTCGCGATGCCACTAATTTTACTTTCAGGTGGTCATGGAGGATCAGTTGGTATCATCAACAGCTTTGTCCACTGCATTATGTACTTCTATTATTTCCTGACTATTTACAAGCCAGAGTACAAGGCGAATATTTGGTGGAAAAAATACGTCACGCAACTGCAAATCGTAAGTACACTTGTAACACAAGTTATTCGAATACTTAGCACAGGTCCAGATTGACGTTTTGTGAAGCGAAGTGGCGCAGCCATAAGGCCGCCGCGACGATATGGAAACAAAGTAGCTTTTTTCCGATGTCCACCAGTGGACAAACGGTGGCGGACATCGGCAATAGTCCATCGCGCCGATCCGTCGCCGTGCCGCGTCGCCACCGAAATTTGAGGCAGCGGGCTTAGTCGTGAGGTTATAATTTTTATTTCAAATATTTATAAATCAAAGTAAAAATTATGTTTCAAACAATTTGTTTCCAAATTCGTGAATGGGGAACATGCATAGTTTTGGAACGAAGTTCCTTATGGCGCGTTGGGAATTGTATTGGGGCTGGACGGATTATAGGCACGACACTTTTTGCCACTCGAAATCACATTCTAATAACGACTAATTAAGAATGATACAAAAAACGACCTTATCACCTTGACAATAATGTAGAATTTTGCAATTACACATTGTGACTGTTATGACTGTTACATATTGTGACTAGCTAGCCGGGCCTTAGGTAGGCGAGCGGTGGGACGAAAGAGCTTTTGGTGTTATTACTCAGGTCAGATAAACATAATTGAAGTGTCTGTTTGTAATTTAAAATTAACAGCTTTTATTTTCACTTAATGCATTTAAAAGTATGATCGGTACTTACAATAACCGGGTGTGTTTTGGTTGGTGATTTAAAACAAATGCATGTTCCCTATTATATTTTATACATTAGTTATCACGCTGATTAAAATTATGTTTTAATCTTAATTACAGGTGCAGTTCGTCATTTTCATAGTACACATGGGATCTGTGTTATTCATCCCTGACTGTGGTTACCCGAAGTTTTCGTTTTTTGTGTTTATCCCACAGAATATATTCATGCTAATAATGTTCTCAGATTTTTATATAAAGGCGTATGTAAAAAAGGACAAAGGAGCAAAAAAGAATGACGATAAAATAGAAATTAAACAAACTGAAAACACAGAACTGAAAACAGAGAATAATATGGGCAAAGTCGAAGAAATTATATCAAATAGTAAAAATGGTCTTAATTTACGAAACGGGCATCGTTAGTTCTGTAGAATGATAACTGTGTCATACGTTTTTTGATCGGCATACGGGTTGTGATAGATTGTTGAAACCAAGATATTATACTCACGTATTTTAATCTTAAAGTTAATTATAGTTTGTGTGTACAATTAGTCGTATAGTATTACAATAATCGCTTAAATTGTGCTTTCAATTTTTAACTTTGATATATTGTAATATTGCATCTTTTTCAATATTTTCCGTGGACAGGCTATATGATAATTGCCATAACACGAAAGTAAAAACTTTAGGGAGTTATGTGAGAATGAGAGAGAAGAGAAGATTAAAGTACATAACTTTTAAATTAACTAAAACCATCAGAATCTCTCTATCTCTACTGCCAATCGAAGCCAATTTTATCTGATTAAATAATTATAATCACCAGAATCTCTCTATCCCTACTGCCAATTGAAGCCAATCATCTGAATAGTTATTATTTATATATTTTACGCCACAACACACGCTTCCAAATAAATTGATGTACCTAATATAGAAAATAGATAATCATTTATTTGGTTCAATCAGATATATAAAATTTTTTGTGATGTTTATATCGGTTTTAATGCAGCATAAAATTACTTGGACTGATAACAGAGATTCCGAATATTATATATTTATTGAATAATGGGCTTAATAGTTTGTTTTTTAAGACCTGATGAATGACAATGCTTTAGATTTTTTGTAGATTTTACACAATTCAGTTTTATAAATCTATACCGTGTAATATCTGCAAAAAGTTATATTAAGGACTCATCTTAATTTTTTTTCAATTTAATTTTCAGTTTGTTGTAAAAATCAGAAGATTGGCTAATATATTGCTGTGTGCTTAATTTTTTTGTCTTGAAAAGATTAAAATTTGCTAATGAATAATATTTTTGTCCACTTGATGAAATTTTATTATATATACGAGGGCGGGTCAATAAGTCCGTGACTTTTGGAATAAAACACAGATTTTTTGATAAATAAATCATTTTATTTTTCAACGTAGTCCCCCTTGAGCTGTTGTCTTGAGCTTGAGCTTGAGCTTGTCCAATGCTTCTCCAATTTTTTTTATCCCTTCCAAAAAATATGATTTGTCGAGGTCCTCAAAATAGGCCTTTGTTTGCGAGATGACTTCATCATTGGAGTCAAATCTTTTTCCACCGAGCCATTTTTTCAGGTTTGGGAACAAGAAGTAGTCACTCGGAGCCAAATCTGGAGAATAGGGTGGATGTGGGAGCAATTCATAGCCCAATTCATGGATTTTTGCCATGGCAACTGCACATGTGTGCACCCTTGCATTGTCTTGGTGAAAAAGAACTTTTTTCTTGGACAAATGAGGTCGGTTTTTTTTCAAATCCTCATTGAAGCGGTCCAATAAGTTGGCATAATATTCCCCATTAATTGTTCTTCCCTTTTGAAGATAGACAATGTGGATTATCCCACGTGCATCCCAAAAAACAGTCGCCATAACTTTATTGGCTGACAAACCCACCTTGGCCTTCTTTGGTGCCGATTCACCCTTAGAAACCCACTGTTTTGACTGTTGTTTGGTCTCTGGTGTGTTGTGATGAATCCATGTTTTGTCCATGGTTACAAAACGGCGCAAAATCTCCTCCATATTGTGATTAAACAACGCTAAAGCTTCCTGTGAAGTTGTTACACGATTGCGTTTGTGGTCGACTTGCGGAAAGCTTTCTCATGCCCAAGTGATCATTCAAAATTGTTTCAATTTTGGATGATCATGTTTCGTCCACGGTTACAAAACGGCGCAAAAACTCCTCCATATTGTGATTAAACAACGCCAAAAGTTGTTATACGATTGCGTTTGTGGTCGACTGTGAGCAAACGCGGCACCCATCTTGCGGAAAGCTTTCTCATGCCCAAGTGATCATTCAAAATTGAAACCACTGAGCCATGCGAGATGTGGCTTCCACAATCTCTTGCACTTTCAATCTTCGGTCGGCCAACACCATATCGTGTATTTTTTCGATTGTTTCGGGTGTAGAGACCTCAACTGGGCGTCCAGGACGTTCGGCATCTTCAGTGCTTGTACGGCCACAACGAAATTCAGTAAACCACTTTTTTACCATTGAAATCGATGGTGCAGAGTCCCCATAGTATTTATCAAGCTTAGCCTTGGTCTCGGTAATGGTTTTTTTTCGCAAAAAATAATGCTTAATAAGCACACAAAATTCACTTTTTTCCATTGTTTCCTTATGTTACTGGATAGTCTGATAAAGATAGCTGTAAAACACAAACTAACTGACGCAGCAAGTTCAAATTTTGATAGGAGTCAACTGACAGATGCCTGTTGACAGGAGTAGTGTTGCTTTTTCAGTAAGGAGGTTAGAAATTCAAAAAGTCACGGACTTATTGACCCGCCTTAGTATATATTACAACTCATTTGTGTGTATGTGTAATGCACACGTTACCCACACATAGTACCACACAAAAGTAGTGGTAGCTTTACTTGTGTGACACTTTCACACAAGTAAAGCTGTATAACAAGGACCACGAGCACAAATGAGTTGAACTATCTTTATTAGTGTTGAAAATGACTTTATCTTAAGTTTCAAATCCTACCAATATTATAAATGTGAAAGTTTGTGAGGATGGACTACTTAACGGATTTGGATTAAATTTGAGTATGGTAGTAGTTTATGTTCTGGATTAAAATAGAGGATACTTTTATCCCGAAAAAATACAGTGTTCCCGTGGGATATTGTATTTACATGGTCGGAGCAGCGGGCAACAGCTATTACTATCATACAACCATCCTTATTATAAAATATTATGGTAATCCTATTAAACCATTAAATTGAGAAATGAAGCCAAGCTCAATTTTGAAGCCTTGATTTTAGCTTATACTTAACTATTATTATATAGTTATTATAGCTATTAGATAGACTGAACTATCGAATACTGTAATAGGTACCTATATAATTTTATAGATTCAGAAGATTTTATGACTAATACGTTAGTGTAAAATGCATCCACAATGTGACTTACCATGCGATATGGGTTATCTTAGTAGTAAATAAATAACTTGTATTAAATTCTGTGGTTTCTGTTTACGATTAATAAACGAAACTCTTTTGTTTCAATTAATAAAATTGAAAGTATTTGTGTTTTATTTATAAAGATAATGTACATTTTAATTGCATAGGCCAAAGTTGAAATTACATATTCATTTGTTCATGTGTTTCCTGTGTGTCTGGTCATATAAATGCATTTGACGTAATTTGTAGACTGTAGAACGTAATAATAATAGCTCCCCACACCGATGTCGGTGATGGTAGCCAGTTTCATTGAATCCGGGGCAGCATTTATAGTGCCCAAGTGTGTGCGCAGTACACAAGAGCACTCTCTCTTCCTTTACTCTACTAACCCAGTAGGATGGATGACTAACACGACTGGCGAGAGATCAAGCGCAGGACCGACCTTTTACATGACCAATCCGACGCACGGAATCATCTTTCTCGTCAGACAATCAGGTGATCAGCCTGCATTGTTCCAACCAAACTTGGAAACAACATTGTTCCAACGTGGAAATTGAACCCACTGGACCACGGAGACTGTTTGTTTGTACTTTGTAGTACGGTCTACTCGACGAAGCCAAGTAGACAAATCACTTTTGTCTACTTGGCTTCGTCGAATCACAATAAGAACACCACTGTCCAAGCTAAAATATTAGTGAACATTACAACTATCATTATAATAAACTTATAATAATTTTAATATTATATTAAGCACATTTTAACTTTTCTTTGATGAAAAGCGTGTTTCCGTCTTCAACGGCACAAATCATTCCTGTGCCTAAAAAAAGGAAGTCCCATTAGCTGTTTCCTGACTATTTCGATCCTGTCGTTTTAAGCAATGATCATGGAAACATTGATACAGCAACAATTATCATCTTACGTAAATAAAAACAGCTTCCTAAGCATTTATCAGTCGATTTAGATCTAGCCAGAGCACTAGTCAAGGTCACAGATGATATCCGGTTTACTATGGACAGTAAGCAACATACGATTTTGGCTCTATTGGACTTACGCTGTGCCTTTAATAGCGTAGATCATGATATTCTCATAAGTAGACTTAGAGCTGTTAATTTCTCGCCCTCAGTGACTGGTTGGTTCCAAAGCTACCTTGGGGGGCGCCGGCAGCGTGTTTGTGTAAATAACGAGTTTTCATCGTGGTTCACTAACACGGCTGGAGTCTCGCAGGGTGGCGTATTATCTTCTTTACTGTTCGTTTTGTTTATTAACTCCATTACTATGGTTTTCAGTTCTTCTCTCTTTCACTTGTACGTAGACGATCTTCTAATCTACGCCCATACGTCATTAGAGAATCTGCCGAGTAAATTCAGAGGTTTCAATAATGACCTGAATAATATCTGCGAATGGAGTAGGTGTAACGGCCTCTCTATTATTAACCCAATCAAATCGCAGGGCATTATTATTAGCAGTCAAGGATTAGTCTCAAGGATTGACTGGATGAATCTACCTCCGGTGCACACACGAGTATGGTAATGTACCGTTCAGTATATAGGACGGACGATAATATATCAATGATCAGTAGCAAAGTGTACACGGTTTGGCACTCGTTGAAAAGTCTAAAGAACGTTCTTCCACTACAGACCAAAATTCTACTAGCCGAGTCTTTATACTTGTTCATATTGGATTACGCAGATATATGTTTTACTGACCTTACCGGAGAACAGTTAAATAAGCTCGAGCGTTTCCAGAATGTCGCAATTCGCTTCAGTTTTGGTCTGAGAAAATCGACTATATTTCTGAGTATCGTTCTAGGCTTTCTTGATTGAGTACACTTTCCTTTTCGATCCAATAGCACCCTCAATCTATCCCTCGTCCCCTATCTTTGGTCAATCCTTTACGGTCAGATAGATACTACTATGGAACTCTTTACCTGCCCACATCAGGCAAGCTAAATATATAAGTAATTTTAAAACATTGCTCAAAGAATACTATCTAAGCACTCCTTAAATATTTCGTACAAAGTGAATAGTAATGAATGAATTGATGAAGTTTTAGTTCTATCATTAGGAAATAGGAATATATATTAGTATATTTATAAAAAATATTTATGTATTAGTATAATATAGTAGGATAATAATACGTAAGTTTAATTTAAGTAACATTTAGTGTTATTTTTGTTATTTTATAGCTATTAAGTATGTAATGTTTTCTATAAAGTAATCGTATTATTAGTACTCGTATGTAAAGTTTTATGTTTAGTTCTGGTTTTTGTCCCTTTTGAGTTGCACTGCATTCAATTTTTATTTTCATGCGCCAAGGGTTACTTAGAAGAAATCGCTTTATAGCAATGAAGCCTTCTTGTGTTCATGCTAAGACTGTTAATAATAATTTAAATCATTATTGTACATTTTTGAACATAATAAAGCATATATTCATACATTCATTCATTCATTTAATCTATATTTTTATATTATAAAAGGTAAAGCTGATTCAAAGATGTATCAACGCACAGGCCAAACCCTTAAGGCTATAAATTTGAAATTTTGCATACGTATTCCTCATAATGTCGCCGTTGCGACTTTAGACCTCTTGTGTCACTTTTGGCTAAATCACTTTTTTACGCCAACTTTTTTCTCATTTTGAAGCTTTATCGAATTCAAATACTTTCATGTGTAAACGACGATTTAATCATCATTTATTTAACAATTTCAAGATCATTCTAAAGTTAAAGTTCTTTCTTAAAGTTGATGCTTAAAATATCTTATATGTCAATGTACACATACAAGTTTTTATGTAGGTATATGTCATACTCGAGATCTTATGGCAATTATTAGATCAAAATATCTTATGTGCATCAAAAAGGCGGGTATTTTTAAAATTAATTGGTTGTCACTTATGTACTTTAATGCGCGTAATCATATCAGAACTTTGATTTAAAAATGAATATAAAAATTAAAAAACTACTAGTTTTAATAATAAAAAAAATATTATTCCTCAGTAAACAATAATTACGATATGAACCAGAATCAAAAAATAAAATAAAAGCAACAAATCAAAGTACCATTCATTCTTAGGTATCCATATAATTAAGGATATAATTATGCATTGAGTACCCGGATTAAACTGTAATGCATTGTAAAAAGCGTGATAATCCTGATCTTTTATTATTTTCATGTCCTGTAAATGTTTAAAGTTGCTCTCAGTAATTATTAACGGTGAAATGTAAGTTACATAAAGGCATCTGCTTGCAGTTCTTTAAATAATGCCGAAATTTCCAAACGTGTATCTTTTAACACTGGGGAGTTCTGTTCAGTGCTTTTGGATCCAGGTCAAATTTTACTTTTTGGTAGCATATTATGCTTGATTAACTTCACAAAAGTCAAATCCCTATAATAGATGTCCCTATTAATTTTGAGGAGTTCCCTTGATTCCTCATAGATGCCATCATCACGTCTCCACTTTAATGACTAAAGGACCAATTTCGAATACTCTTCACAACAACAAAATAATTTTGTAAATAGGTCACAAACGGCAGAGTAACGTTTAAAGATATCCATGTCGCTGTAAAATACTATGAGAAGTACCTATTATATTATTATATTATCATCATAATGTGATGATGATGATTACTGTAATTGAGATAGTGGCATATGCTTGCACATCTTTAAATGTCGCTGAAATTCCCAAGCATGTATCTATTAGAAGGCAGGAGTTATGTTCAGTACTTTTGGATCCAGAGTACTAAGGCGGGTCAATAAGTCCGTGACTTTTTGAATTTCTAACCTCCTTACTGAAAAAGCAACACTACTCCTGTCAACAGGCATCTGTCAGTTGACTCCTATCAAAATTTGAACTTGCTGCGTCAGTTAGTTTGTGTTTTACAGCTATCTTTATCAGACTATCCAGTAACTTAAGGAAACAATGGAAAAAAGTGAATTTCGTGTGCTTATTAAGCATTATTTTTTGCGAAAAAAAACCATTACCGAGACCAAGGCTAAGCTTGATAAATACTATGGGGACTCTGCACCATCGATTTCAATGGTAAAAAAGTGGTTTACTGAATTTCGTTGTGGCCTTACAAGCACTGAAGATGCCGAACGTCCTGGACGCCCAGTTGAGGTCTCTACACCCGAAACAATCGAAAAAATTCACGATATGGTGTTGGCCAACCGAAGATTGAAAGTGCAAGAGATTGTGGAAGCCATAGGCATCTCGCATGGCTCAGTGGTTTCAATTTTGAATGATCACTTGGGCATGAGAAAGCTTTCCGCAAGATGGGTGCCGCGTTTGCTCACAGTCGACCACAAACGCAATCGTGTAACAACTTCACAGGAAGGTTTGGCGTTGTTTAATCACAATATGGAGGAGTTTTTTAACCGTGGACGAAACATGGATCCATCACAATACACCAGAGACCAAACAACAGTCAAAACAGTGTGTTTCTAAGGGTGAATCGGCGCCAAAGAAGGCCAAGGTGGGTTTGTCAGCCAATAAAGTTATGGCGACTGTTTTTTGGGATGCACGTGGGATAATCCACATTGACTATCTTCAAAAGGGAAGAAAAATTAATGGGGAATATTATGCCAACTTATTGGACCGCTTCAATGAGGATTTGAAAAAAAACCGACCTCATTTGGCCAAGAAAAAAGTTCTTTTTCACTAAGACAATGCAAGGGTGCACACATGTGCAGTTGCCATGGCAAAAATCCATGAATTGGGCTATGAATTGCTCCCACATCTACCCTATTCTCAAGATGTGGCTCCGAGTGACTACTTCTTGTTCCCAAACCTGAAAAAATGGCTCGGTGGAAAAAGATTTGACTCCAATGATGAAGTCATCTCGCAAACAAAGGCCTATTTTGAGGACCTCGACAAATCATATTTTTTGGAAGGGATAAAAAATTGGAGAAGCGTTGGACAAAGTGTATAGAGCTCAAGGGGGACTACGTTGAAAAATAAAATGATTTATTTATCAAAAAATCTGTGTTTTATTCCAAAAGTCACGGACTTATTGACCCGCCCTCGTATATATATACCTTGGTGCAAAATATTACTTTTTGATTTTTTGTTTAGTTTGAAAAAGTCAAAATCACTATGATATGTGTCCATATAAAATTCTAGGAGTCTGGAGTTCCTTCGATTCCTCATGGATCACATCACCAAGTCACCACTTTGGTGATAACGGGGCATACTTCGGATTATATACCCTTTAAATCAAAATAAGAAAATTGAAAATAGGTCCACAGACGGCGGAGTTATCGTTGAACATACATACTCGTACATAGAAAATAGATATACAGTCGAATATATAACCGCATACTTTTTTTGAAAGTCAGAAGTTAAAAAAGTAAAAAACATTTTCACTACACATCTTTCAACTACACACAATTAATCCTTCGAGCCGCACTGGTGCAGGTGCCATGGTGGAACTCGTACTCGAAAATAATACGATATTTCAAGATTTTCATTTTGCAAACAGAGAGAGGCAAAGAAAAAACCAAAAAAGGAAAAAACAAATGAATTGCGGTTTTCGAATCACAAATGCATGAGTAAATGGCGGTATAAATTTGAAATTGGAATTCTTAACCAAACAAGATATATTTGAGATCAAAGTGGCCAGTACGACAAAACGCTAATTTCATACGTACCTAATGCCATACGGACCTAATAGGATGGACGCCCTTCCCCAATACGGGACAACTGTCCCCGAAAACTTTCAATGCATTTTGCCTTCCTATGCAATCACACATGATGAGACAGGGTCAACTTAGTGGTTGATGGAAAGTCTTTCGATAAATAATTTCAACAATTTACAAATCATTCGCAAAACTACAGTAATGAAAATCGCGATATCTATCCAATCAAATGCGCTGTTAAGTAGATAAACTGCCGACATAAAAATAGGAACCGGGCACGACTTACTGACGGATCAGACCGTAGAAAGAAGAATCAAATCAAAAATACAATAAGTAGAATCATGAAACTTGGAGAGTGTGTTTTTTATGACGTAGGCATCTCATAATAAATGATTCTACGAATTAATTCTACCACCTTCAATTTTTACTCGCTATCTTAAAAATGCCGCACGTTGCGTCTCTGTATGAGCTGACTTTAGGACGAGGAAAATTAAAAAATGCTAATACTTTTGGAGATATTTGGCAACATTGAATGCGACAAATAACCTCTCGCCGCAAACTCATAAGGCTGGGACTATATGCTCCGGAATCTGGAAGGCAATAAAAATCTCTGAGCATTGAAAATAGAACTCTGCGCTAATATAATAAAGTTAAAAATCGAACATAATATGAGATTATGTTCGATTTTTAACTCTATTGTATTAGCGCAGAGTTCTGTTTTAAATGCTCAAAAATTTTCATTGGCGTTCCGGATTCCGGAGCATAATTATAACGGAACGGAGACGGTATATATAAATATACCGTCTCCGATCCGTTCCTTCCGTTCCCGTTCCTTCGAATGGCTAAGGATATCGCAACTGAAGGCTTAATAAGGTTAAGTATAATTCGACCGGCGTCTAAAAGATTGAAATTTGTCTTGTTTGTACATCTTATTCCAATAAAATGTGGCTTCCGTGCCTTATCTACTCTTCTGCTACGCGCAGTTCGCAACTATAAAATTAATGTATTTTAGAATTAATTACTGCAAACAGTTTAATAGGCGCATTTGTAATTTAACGAGTTATTGCCTATGTACAGATAAAAATAAACTATTTGTAGCAAAAGTAAAACACTAAAATATAGATAACAATTTTAAAAGAAAATTTTGTAACCATTTTCAACATCCTGCCTTTTCTTTTGTTCATTGAGAATACGTTGTGATATATTGCTTTGATTTTTCTGACAGGACACAAATGTGTGTTTATATAGAGAATGCTTTGACATGACTCGAGCAGAAAGTTACCATAGGCCGAGGAATAGCTAGCTATAGGGTTAGTTCATACCACGACGATACGCGGCGCTGCAAGTTTTATGTTAGCTATTAAAAACTATTATATAAAGTTCCATTTTGAATAGTTATCTTAAAAATCCAGCGCCACGTTCCATATCGTTTCGTTTCGGTGTGAATTGGTCCTTAAATAACTGACATTTTAATGAATAAGGGCACTGATGAATTATATGGCAAAGGTGGCCTACAATGTTTTAGAATGCAGTTATAATTCTTCATTAAAAAATCTTCTTTTGTTTATTCACAATTGAATTATTAGAAGTTGGTCATTGGGTACGAATTTATGCGTTATAATCAGTAGTTGGAGCCAGAAAAAGTAATTTTAACCAGTTTGACAATCTTATTTGTTTGTAGGTAGAATAATGACGTGTTTACAAAGTTCAGAATATGAAATGATTCATAACTATCGTAAGTACTTTGCAAGACTTAAAATTGATAATTTTATAGGATGCTCATTTTTGACGTGATAATGTGTTATAAATTGATGAACGTCGGCTGCATGCACGAAAAATTGTCACGTTCCGCCTGAGCCGAGCGTGCAAGCGAGAGCGCGGAACAAGCGATAGAGAGGCACGATCGGACGTAAAATTATCGCCCGTAAACCGACATAACAGGCAACCACTTCTTTCTGCTAAATAAAGTATTTCATATTAAGTGGCGGCATCCTCGTCTTTTGCAAGTCCGGTGGGCGCCGCAGCGCGCCGAGTTACATACATACGACATGACACAGCGCCGCGCCGCCACCGCCGGCGCCGTAACACGCCGTGTGAGCACACAGTCAGCCGCGCCGTGCCGCGCCGCCTCCGCGAAATTAGAGATAACGGCCTTAGGGTTGACCCACACGGTACGGCGCGCCCCACCGCACTGGCGGCACACGAGCAGTGCGGCGTCGCCATGTCCTTACGACGCCGCTGCGGCCCCGCAACAGAGTTGGCTTGGCTTGCCCAGTTGAGTTCCCTATGCCATACAAACAACAGCGGTGCTCCTACGGCACCGCACTGCTTGCACCCCTCCCCGCCTCGTCTGCCTCGTTACCAAGTCCGGTGCGCCTGCGCTGCGGCGCCGGAACGGAGCCGAGCGCGCTGTGTGGCATACAATACAATACATTTTTATATCTAGGAAACCGTTGCGGCACCGCTGCTGAGTCGCCACGCCGCCGCACTATTTTCGATGCGGACGGCGCGGGTGCTTTACAGAAATAGCTAATAGACTTTGTTATATTGCGGCCTGATGTTTGGTTAAAACTTAAATATTTATCGCGGACCAACAACACTCTGGATAAGAATAAACATGAAAAAATCCTGAAGCGTACTATATCTGCAGCTGATATATAATTTGGGGTAGGTCAAATTTGTATCGCATGCTTGCGGTTGTACCGTCAATTTTCTATCATATCTATTATCTTTACCAGTATCCTATTCCGCACTTCAGGAATTTTTGAGTTAGATATCGCTTCTGTCGGGATTTTTATCCCCGGTGGTTTCCCTGTCCGGTCTGTCTCCTATCCCCCGTAGTACGGATATATCTCAGGTAACC
Source organism: Phengaris arion (assembly GCA_963565745.1). Taxonomy (NCBI): domain Eukaryota; kingdom Metazoa; phylum Arthropoda; class Insecta; order Lepidoptera; family Lycaenidae; genus Phengaris; species Phengaris arion. The sequence goes on along the minus strand of OY751439.1, from coordinate 3,491,530 downwards.
AAGCCTATCAGGATTACAATTATTAAGTAGGACAATTTTGTATCGCGTGCTAGTATATTTAACTCGGCGGCGGTCGATACCCGCAGTGAGTGGACAGCCCTCCCGCCGCACAGTCTATCCCGCGAATAGGTGAGCAACTTTACGTTATTACGCTGATACTATATAACATACCTCAGCTTAAGCAAAAATATTTCCAAAGTTGCGAGTGAAATGAGTGGTTTTTTTATTTTAAAAAATTGATGCCTGAAATTTTTAAGATCGTCAAAGTGGCGTAAGTTTTTCGTAAATTAAATTAGTTCTTATGAACATTTAATATTAAAAGGTAATGAATAATGGATCAACAAAAACTGTTTTTGTGATTCTTATTCTTAATATTAGTAAGTAATGTTCAAAATCTATTCTATCGTAGATCTGAAAGTTATTAATTAAATGAAAGTTGCTTGATTTTTGAAGTGGTTTAATATGTTTTTGATAGTTTTTCTATTAATGTAAATTAAAAAATTGTATCTATCTATGGATAGACATGTAGAGATATCTTTATAATATATCTGCACCAAGTGCCGCATTGAACTTTGTTTGTTTATGTAATTCAAGAGACAGCTTATGCGGATTTGTTTTCATTGCAAAGTTCTTCGCAAAAAATACTGCTGCTTCTCAGTCTAATCGCAGATAAGAATAACTTCTTTACAGTAAAATAAATATTAAAAAATATATAAACCGACTTCCAAACTAAAAGAGACTACTAGAGAGAGAGACTACTCAATCTTATTATTTTTGAAGTTGGCACAAAAAAGTAGCAAATAAAACTTATTTTCTAAATAATTCCCCTTTTAAATTCAGCTAAAATTTAACTATTTCTCCACTCAATCTTCATAATTTTAAGTAGAGAAATAGTTAACATTTTAGACGAATTTAAATGGGGAATTATTCAGAAAATGAGATTTATTTCATACTTTTTTGTGCATTTTTACTTTGGAAGTAGGTTTTCATTTTTTGGTTAAAAATAATGCGTTTTAAATAAAAGTAATTGAATTACAAACAGCTTATCCCTATAAACGATAAATAAAGTGTTAATCATTTTATTTAACTTTTGTTTATTTTATAATTTATTATATTTAAAATTAAACATGCAATTAGTGTGTCAAATACATATTTATCTCAAGATTTTAGGAGCACAGACTTTCGCATTAATAATAATGTTTACTAAATAATAAGTTTATTTACCAACAACTTTGCCTCTGTTCACCGTTACGCCGCTACGTCAAGTGCTACGAAGCCTCCCAAGCCTAACTTAATCTATCAAATGCTTTTTCGCGGAATTTTTTTAAAATATTTGAAATATTATCAATTTTTACCAGTGCTTTTTCATGAAAATGTGAAATGATTCAAGTAAATATAACACAAAAGCTCTTAAAGCTAGAAAAAAATCTCTCGGCCTAATTTTCTATTTTCGCTACGCTGGGCCACGGAATTTTCTACAGATTTCTGTAGTTTCTAGAATATTTAAATTGTCAGTTTATCTATACTATGATAATTTAAAGCAATTCTTGATGATTTAAATTCATGATAATTTAAAGAAACCTAGATGTTCCGTGAGATAGCCTTAAGAGTTCGCCCAAAATTCTTCTGCTTTCTACTTCTGCTTCTGTCCATGGCTCCGCCCACGTAAATACAGTATCCCACAGTCACTGTACATTTTCTCGCCATAAAAAGTAGCATATGTCCTTCCCGTGGTCTACTCTATATCTGTGCCAAATTTCATGATGATCACTTTCATTTACTTGAAAACGTAACAAACAAAGACATATTCACATTTATAATATTACATTTATAATTTCGTATAATACCTGCATGGTTACAAATATTATTTTGAATACTCATTACTTTTATGTAACTCGTTAGGTACTAGGTAATTAATTAGCAAGAATTCAGCCCGGACTAGGTCACAGCACCCCCAAATTTCCCATTAGGTTACCATAAAATAAAAGGTATGTATTTGGTGTTCCGTACTCTCCCCTCTCCTCCTCTCCTCTGGCGTAGGGACATTGTTCCGATAGTAATAATGAGTGTACGAGTGAACATACAATGATACAAAAGGGGAATGAAATAAGTCCACTCTTACTGAGGTGAATAATTTGTTGTTTTGTCACAGTCGTGAATAGATGATCCAGATTTATATTCGGATTACTGTTACGGTTGTTCTGTAATATAGAATTGTAAAGAATTCGGTTAAGTGCGTGTCAATCTCGGAGATTGTAGACGACGCATATTTTTAAAGTGAAACTCCTTTAGCGGTGTTGAGGGTGAATTTCGTCGCGTCGCGACATTTTGGATTTAACGCCATCTGTAGAAGGCTACTTGTACTTTTTACAAAAAAACTTAACGTTCTAAAGTACGGCTCAATACACAAATGGCGCTAGGTGTACAAATTTTATTTTTTCTATTCTGTTTTTTAATTAATGTATTCAGGCACGATTATAGTATTTTGGATTTTAAATGATGAATAAAGCTTTACTTCTGCCATCTGCACTCTGAAGTACATGTCATGTTTTTATTTTATTTGTTTAGTATCGGTCAAGTTGCGGACCCCAACCTCCAATGGTGCCGGGGCCCGCAACTTCGAGCGGCACAAAACTTAATCTCGCGGAAACCGTATATTTTTCTGCGATAAAAAGTGGCCTATGTCCTTTTCCGTAGTTTACTTCATATTTGTGCTAGATTTCATCAAAACTGGTTCAGTAGTTTCGGATCCTATTCAATGCAAACAAACAAACCAACTTTTCCTCTTTATAATATGTAGTACATAACATAGACAATATCGGTGTACAAATTACTATTATTGTTTATTGTTTAAGTATTTATACGTATGCAATATTTTTTATTTGTCTTTTTTTGGTTTGTAGGTACAATGTACATATATTTATTTTTCTTTGCAGCTATTAAATATGAAATATCCATCATAATAATATGTAGAATTGTTTTTGTTTACTAATATTTTGTTTAATTCTAATTTGTTTCACATTATTTCATACTTATATATCATATTTAGTGTAATATTTAAATGTGAAAACTTTACTGGCTCATATGGGCTAATTTTGTATATTTAGTTGTATGTATTAAAAGCTGTTTTCCTTTATCAAAAAAATAAAATAAATAATATGTACAGCTGTATACAATTGTAGAATAAAATGTAGTTTTTTTTTATCTATGGACGCCTCACACCACGTCAATCTGGTCCCGTGGTATGTACTCGAAGAACTTGTGTTACGAGTACCAGACAATATAAATATATTTAATACTTTTTATACTATACATATATTTAAGATTTTGAGTATATTATACACATATTTAATACACATCCATGACCCAGGAACACAGAAAAACTTTTTGTTCCTTCGGCGGGTTCGAACCCGCGACCCCTGGCTTGAGAGCACTTGAACCACTGAGCCACAGAGGTCGTCGGTAATTACTCTTATTGCACCTTCAGCTAATCTATGTTATTATAAAAAAGGAGATATTATTGTCCCCACTAGTTAGTGGTCAGTCAGTCAGTTGACTGTAGTAGAAACGTGAATTTTTGTCACGTACGTACGTACGTCTACGTACGTAAAGCTTAGTGTATCGCTTGTAGATTTAGAGCACTGATAACACTTTAACAAGGGTTAGAGGTCAGTGACCTGCGAGGTTGTTACAGATATCAAAATAATGAAAAATAATTTCATAACTCAGAATTTTATATGCCTCGATGTAATGTTATCGTAAATGTAAAAAAATCGTAAAGAATAGGTTACGATATTTGGCTAAAAATACTCACTTTATTTAATGCAAAACTCAGGAAACGTTTTACGAAAGAAAAACAACCATGGATCTTGATGGTAGAAGTGTTGGACTATTGGGGGTACATGTTCGATGCCGCGTAGAATATAATCATATAATATTTTATATGATTATATTCTACATATTATAGGTACGTTATGCAAAAACATTAAGTACATTTTTACGAGAATTTTGCGAACGGAGGAGTATGACATTTGGCACAGTCGAAGTTCATGTGGAAGAAGGTGAGCAAAAAGCTAATATTTTAAAAAATAATGTTTTCGAATACATACATTTTATTATTATAGTACAATAATAAACTGAGATACTTTTTTTTGACGCTTATCTATAGTGTTCTCGACTTCGAGGCAAAGTAATTACGGAACAGTATAATATATGCCTTAAAGGTTCCGGTCCAAAATTAACCCAGAGTCGACATCAACGAAATGGTTTACAATTTTTAAACTTTATTTCGTATTTGATGTCACCAAAAGGGCACTCCCGAAAATCGCCTTCGGTTTAGAAGTTATGAACAACATTAATATCCGTTATTCTATGGTAACGACAGACTTGAGACTGTATATAAAAAACGAGGATTTCTAAAAACATTAGAAACGTGGTTGTAATGTATTACAATAATATATTATATTGGTCGGCGTTGGTTTAGGTGTAGTTTTTGGTATTAAAATTGAAGGTATATTTGTACATACGCCTACAATTTCAATGTCCTGATGTACGATTTAAGATTTACGATTTCTTATGGAAGTTTCCCAATTTCGGAGGCGGAAACAAAGCTCCGTTCTCGCTCTTATCTCTACCTACCTACCCACCCACCTACAACAGCAACCTAACCACATACTCCTACAGTTCCTACACCAGCAAATACATCTACACCTGCATCTCCACCTACGAGAATTTTGGATTTTATTCTTGCTAATAACTTTTATACGCGGCGTATTTCAGGGTTGCCCCTTTGGTTTTATAAAATACGATTAAAAGTGAACCCATTAGCAAATATTTTATTGCTGTCCACTGTGGGTTTTTTTTATGGATTTTGAATCATGACCTTTTATAGTGCACCAGTGTGCGCACTACGTAGGCTGTAGGTATGGTATACCACAAACACTTCACTTTCTATTAGGCGAGTCAAGCTCGTTGAGTGCGAAACTGCTCAGCGTCTGCGAACTGCAAGGTCAAGGTTGTTCCGGGTTTAGAACTTAATTGGAAAAAGCTTCCATTGGCGCACTGCGACACTCCTTACCCGACCACTTAAGCAGCGATCACACTCGTCCTGGAAACTTATATTTAAATAAATAAAAAGTAGAAAACAACGAGTCTTAGACTAAGAGTCAGTTCAAATAGAAACGAAAAGATACACGACGTGGCGCTGCATTTTTAAGATAGCGATTCATAATTTAACTTTATTCACTACACAAGAAGATACACCTTTAATTGCATCTGGGACAGTGACCTACTTGACTATTCCCATCGCTTGAAATTCTAACAGCAGACAATAGAAAAATATTTTATGAGCTAATTAGAAAATATTGGTTTTTAGGGTTCCGTACCCAAAGAGTAAAAACGGGACCCCATTACTGAGCTCCGCTGTCTGTCCGTCTGTGTATCTCTTATCATGTATTAAAATCTGGTAAGTTTTTTTTTTTGTTGTTAAGATTGTTTTTAAGATCTGAAAATCGGAGAAGTTTAACAGACGTTTTACCGCTCAAACGGTATCTTTATGTAAACACAATCTAGAAGGCTTATGCGCTTGTCACAGAGCAGATGCAAATCAATATTAGACATATTTTGGATAGTCAATAGCGCAGAGTAAATATTACACTTACTTCGACTTATTTCGTGAGTGTGTCGACGACTTGATATTGGTAACAGTAAATTTCCTCATAAAATGCACCCCATATCATAGACGTATATATTATAGACGAGGCATGTTGCGGCAAAAATTGTCTCCTCGTAAATGGCCTCGCTTTTGAGACTCTTGGGGCCGTTTTGACATTTGAAGTATGCTGAAAACCAAGATGGCGTGACTTTTTACTGAATGAAGGTTTGTTTTGACAAAGCCTATATTGAGTTTTGAAATCTTTGCCCTGTATCCATATCTGAACTCCTAGCAACGTAATCTTTATTTTAATCCTACTTCTATTATAAATGTGCAAGCTTGTGAGGACGGATGGACGGATGGATGTTTGGTTACCCTTTCACGCAAAACTACTCAATTTTGATGAAATTTGGTGTGGAAGTAGGTTGAGCTCTGGATTAACAACATATGCTACTATTTATCCCGAAAAAGTATTGTTACAGTGTTCCCGTAGGATACTTTATTTACGCGAGCGGAGCGAAATAGCTAGTTTCATTAAGATTAGTAGGTAAAACGAAAGGAAAAAGAAGTTTGTAGGAATCGCATCAAATGTGAAATGTATTGATTGACAGGGACTCATCACTCAACCTTTGTAATAGCGGCGGGAACTACTTAAACTTCCACGAATATTAAATCTATCATCATCTTGCTACTATTATCAATGTGAAAGTTTGTGATCATAGATGGATGGATGGATGGATGTTTGTTACTCTTTCACGCAAAAACCACTGAACGGATTTTGATGAAATTTGGACTACGTTGTAGCACCTAGTCTATGCTACTTCCCAAAAAGTACAGTGTTCCCGAGGGATACTGTATTCACGCGGGCGGAGTCGCGGCCAAAAGCTAGTTACTAGTATATAATTAATATTATAAATGTGAATGTGAGTTTATTTGTTACGCTTTCACCTAAAAACTACTTAACACCATGAAATTTGGCACAGAAATAGAGTAGACCACGGGGCCACCACCAAAAGTAGTCCTTCCTTTTTATGACGGGAAAATATACGCTGCAAAATTGCTGGTACTTAATATTATAAAGAGGAAAGTTTTGTTAGCATTGAATAGGTTCCAAAACTACTGAACTGATTCTGATGGAATTTGGCACACATATAGAGTGAACCACGACGAAGGACATAGGCTACTTTTCATCGCGGGAAAATGAAAGGTTCCTGCATGATCTTTTGTGAGTACAAAATCGCAAGAAACATCTAGTTAGAAATAATAATTGTATCTATATAATATTATAATGTTATTGCGATGTGATAGTAACTAACAAACCTACATCCTCATTCGTTAAATTAAATATTCTTCACTCCTATTGTTATTTGAATAGCCAGAACTTAAAATTTATTAATAGCCTCCACAGCAAGTGTTCTAATATTCCATCAAACTTAGTGAAAGCTCTTTAAACTTTCAATTGAAAGCTGCCAATGTCAGTAGCTTTTATGAGCGCTTTTTATGTATGACCTAAATTGAATTTTTAATAATTTAGCTTTAAGATCCAAGCTTTTGTTAAGCTTTTTTAAGTTTTAGGATGTGTTAATTTAAAATGTCTTCAGTATGTTATACCATGGTAATACATAATATTATCATAAATTGTGTGTCTACCCTACCTATATCTGTAAATATTTGACGCAAAAATATCTCAACAGCACCTTCCAAGATGCCATCGCTAATTACGATAACGAAGTTCGAAAACAAAAACGTATCGCACTTGGTCACTTAACGAACTTTATGTCAATATGGACATTACGAACTAACTAATAATAACGCTTTTCTACATATCTGCAGAATAGCTGTAATTATTAATATATTATTTTTAAGGCATGCTTCGAGAGAAAAAAACTATAACATTTTTTTTAATTTTTATTTTTCAATCTTCTACTACGGCTTAGTTTTTATAGTTAACGGCAATAATTTGGTATTAATAATATAATGGTATTAGTAAAATTAGAAAATAGCTTCCATTATAGAAAATATTGACAATGATGGAAACTAAAACCCCTTAAAGGATCAACATCGACTTAACCTACGAGGGCGGGTCAATAAGTCCGTGACTTTTGGAATAAAACACAGATTTTTTGATAAATAAATCATTTTATTTTTCAACGTAGTCCCCCTTGAGCTCTATACACTTTGTCCAACGCTTTTCCAATTTTTTTATCCCTTCCAAAAAATATGATTTGTCGAGGTCCTCAAAATAGGCCTTTGTTTGCGAGATGACTTCATCATTGGAGTCAAATCTTTTTCCACCGAGCCATTTTTTCAGGTTTGGGAACAAGAAGTAGTCACTCGGAGCCAAATCTGGAGAATAGGGTGGATGTGGGAGCAATTCATAGCCCAATTCATGGATTTTTGCCATGGCAACTGCACATGTGTGCACCCTTGCATTGTCTTGGTGAAAAAGAACTTTTTTCTTGGCCAAATGAGGTCGGTTTTTTTTCAAATCCTCATTGAAGCGGTCCAATAAGTTGGCATAATATTCCCCATTAATTGTTCTTCCCTTTTGAAGATAGTCAATGTGGATTATCCCACGTGCATCCCAAAAAACAGTCGCCATAACTTTATTGCCTGACAAACCCACCTTGGCCTTCTTTGGCGCCGATTCACCCTTAGAAACCCACTGTTTTGACTGTTATTTGGTCTCTGGTGTGTTGTGATGGATCCATGTTTCGTCCACGGTTACAAAACGGCGCAAAAACTCCTCCATATTGTGATTAAACAACGCCAAACCTTCCTGTGAAGTTGTTACACGATTGCGTTTGTGGTCGACTTGCGGAAAGCTTTCTCATGCCCAAGTGATCATTCAAAATTGAAACCACTGAGCCATGCGAGATGCCTATGGCTTCCACAATCTCTTGCACTTTCAATCTTCGGTCGGCCAACACCATATCGTGAATTTTTTCGATTGTTTCGGGTGTAGAGACCTCAACTGGGCGTCCAGGACGTTCGGCATCTTCAGTGCTTGTACGGCTACAACGAAATTCAGTAAACCACTTTTTTACCTTTGAAATCGATGGTGCAGAGTCCCCATAGTATTTATCAAGCTTAGCCTTGGTCTCGGTAATGGTTTTTTTTCGCAAAAAATAATGCTTAATAAGCACACGAAATTCACTTTTTTCCATTGTTTCCTTAAGTTACTGGATAGTCTGATAAAGATAGCTGTAAAACACAAACTAACTGATGCAGCAAGTTCAAATTTTGATAGGAGTCAACTGACAGATGCCTGTTGACAGGAGTAGTGTTGCTTTTTCAGTAAGGAGGTTAGAAATTAAAAAAGTCACGGACTTATTGACCCGCCTTAGTACAACCCTGTAAAAGAAGATGAACTCTGATTATGTTATCGTTCTGATGTTGATTTTTTCTAAAGCCCATGGATTAGAAAGAAATACACAGTACACTGTGGTATAGGGACAAATATACATATTTTTTTCAGTAATAAGTAGTGATCAAAATTGTTAATGACTTCCTTTATTGTTTGAAAATTCATGAAACTTCTATTTCGAAACCTAGCAATTTAATCATAGCTTCAAGAAATTAACAAAGGTAATAATTTTATTTCTACCGTTTATACCGGAACACCATTATTAAAGTAGTTATTGATTTACACACCCATATTCCTGTTTAATATTTCGTGACAATTCAAATTACATACTAAAATTAGATTCTTATTTTCATTTTAAGTATAGCAATCAGGTAATAATTATTGCAGTGCTATCGTTGTCTGATACCCGTTGCCGTAATACAAGTTCAACTTAGCACGGGATCGGATTGACGTGATATATAATATTATTATTTAATTATGTTTATTTGTTTCTGTATATATTTTGAGTAGATATGAGGCGAGCGCTCACTTGGGACACGACAGTCTTAAGATTTACACGAATGACTAAGGCCGCACGATTTCCGCCGCACGGCGAAAATCGATCGTCTAAATGGCCATTAGGATAGGACACTTGGTAATTTTGCCAACAAAAATGATAAGGTGATTTGTCAAGCGATTCGTTACACTGCGAAAACATACCGTGTCAATCACAAGATAGACGCCTGTCTTACGAGTGAAATTCCCACAGTTTTAAGACAGTTGTATCGCTCCTAGACAGTTTCGTCTATGAGACGTTTTGGTTCAAGTGTGCGCATCTTCATAGTATAATATATTGTCATGCAATAGACTATTTTGAGACACGACTGTCCATTGCCCCTCCCCCCTCAGGCATGACCAACCTTTTCAAGATCACGTGCCATTTTTTATTTTAACAAAAACCTACTGGCCCTCACATCTATAAAAAATTCACAATTCGTCCACAAAACCCCAAAAAATATTTTTTTCAAACATTATCAAAATATATTGTTATAAACGCGGATGCACACGACGACTTTAAAAAGCCGACCGCATGATCACAGAGTAAAAATATGTAAGTCGACCGCTAAATTAGCTCGGGGGCCGCATGGCAAAGATCCGCGGGCCGCACGTTGGTCATGCCTGTCAAGCTAGGGGTTTCCCATGTCTATGGGCAATGCATACCTTTTTTTTTTGTTAACGCAGGGGAAATCTTCAAAAAGATACCTAGGTAGGGTATGTGGGATTTTTGACGCACTAACGTCTTATAATTCGTGGAGCCGGCTGCACGCACGAAAAAACATGACTCATGCGTTACCGGCGTTACCGGCGTTACCTCGCTAAACATGACTCATTTTTTATGACGTTGTCACGTTCAACTATCGTCAGTAAGCCGACTTTACAGACAACCGATTTTACCCACTAAAACCTCTGCGATTGACAGTCTCCAGCGCGCTTAGGTGAGACTCTCCGTTCAGCATCGCATTTACGACGCCAAATAGGGAGAGATCTGCTCCGATTTCGTTCACAAGAATACGCCGCTCTGTATCCCAAGCCGGGCACGCCTATAAAGTATGTTGAGCAGAATCTACAGCGACCCAACAGTGATGACACACTGAAGAAGATTCTCTTCCGATCATATACAAGTAATCTCCGAAACAACCATGACCTTAAAATACCTGTGTAAGCCGGTATGTCATTTTTTGGTCACTCGCCATCCAGTCGCTGAATAATGGCAAAACTGTTTCCACAACACGTTTGTGAGCAATACGCTCGCCGCTTAGACGTTCTCGCTATTCCTCTAGAACCCTAACGCGTTCTTGTCTTTTTATCGCATTAGGGATCACGATATGATTAACTTCTCGAAGAGATCGCAAGCGATTGTAAACTCTAGCATCCATCTCAGCCAAAATGTCTAGGGGTGGAAAACGCGCTAGTATAGTTGCCGCTTCAAACGATATCGTTCGGTACCCCCATACTATTCTGATAGCTATTCTACGCTGAAGGCTGTAAACCCTATTTCTGCTGCGACGAACACTTGATAGTTTCTGATGCCAAATTGGTGCACCATAGAGAACCATGGTACGTACGACGCCTGCGTATAGACGGCGAACTTCTTCCCTGGGACCACCGATATTAGGTACTAATCTGTGTAAAGCACCCACTACCTTTTCAATTTTGGGAACTAGAAGTTTAAAATGCTCTTCAAAACGCCAGTGACTATCAAGCGTGAGTCCAAGATACTTGATGTACCGCCCTATCTGGATAGTAGAGTCTCCAACGCGAATATGCATTTCTGGTGGATCTCTACGTCTTGGCAGCTTATGAAACTACAATTCCTCAGTTTTATGAGGCGCTATACGTAGTCCGAGGTTGTTGATCTTATCTACTACCTTAGCCACTCCAATTTCGGCTAGCACTTTTGTTCTATTAAAAGAGTTTCCAACCGCCAAAACAAAGGTGTCATCAGCAAAACAAATAACATAGACCCCCAAGGGAAGTTCCACTCGAAGAACTGGGTCGTAAGCTATATTCCACAAAAAGGGGCCTAACACAGACCCCTGAGAGACTCCGCAAAACACCTCCCTTTGGCATTTTTTTTGGGCCTGGTCTATATAGCTTATGCGCCTCTCTCGTAAGTAGTCTCTTACAATTGCCTGTAGATAAGAGGGAAAGTTATGGTGAATAAGGGCATCTTTAATGGCATCCCAACTTAGCGAATTGAAGGCATTGACTATGTCAATGCTGACAACTAGCGCTACTCCACCCCTACTTACGGTTTGTTCTGACAGCGAATAGACAAGACTAATAGCATCCACCGTAGAACGACCTTGACGGAAGCCAAATTGGTTACTCGAGATGTTAAGCCCTACTCGGATATGGTGGTTATTAAGGCGATCAGTAAGGATCCGCTCAAAAAGCTTGCTGATATCGTCTAACAGGTAGATTGATCTAAAGGCAGAAGGAGACTCCTCAACTCTGTTGTTCTTCCTAATTAAGACCAGATTTTGTACGCAGGCAAGAGTTAAAGACTTTCTTAATATCCTGTCCCAAGGCCGTAGAAGCGAGAACCCAAGCCTTCCCTGGTATGCCATCGGGTCCAGGTGCAGTGTTTCGCCTCTTTAAGCGCATTATCGCTCTATGCAGCTCTTTATCTGAAACATTCAGGTCCTCAGACCGAGATATTACAGGCGATACAGCCATCGGAGAAGACGGAGTCGTCGGGAAAAGGGTATCAATTGTTCTTCGAAGAAGGCCTGTGTCTAGAATCTCTGTTAGAGGTGGCATCCAAGAATGTAAATTACCCAGAACTAAATGATATGGGCGACCCCACGGGTCTCTATCAAGTCCCTCTAATAGCTCGGACCACGACCTGGCCTTAGCGTTAGAAATAGCCATTTGCAGCGTCTTAGTTGCTTCACGGAAAAAGCTGTAGGTGTCTGCTATCTATCTATCTATCTAGTAAATGAAAAACGTATTGAAAAGCTTAGAAGCAATATATTATTTAATTTGCAGTGCTTTGAGGAGCAACACGGTTTAAATTTAGATTTTACACAATTATTTAATTTAATTAAAAGTCAATATAATTCTGTTTTTACTTTTAGACCGGTTAGGTCTCGAAGTACTAGTAGATTTAATGCATGGGCAACTGCGGGAATTCATATAAGGAGAAAAAGGTTATATGAACTGTACTCCGTAAAATCTTACAATAATAGGGAAAATTATGCTCTTCATATAAAAAATATTCAAAGTTATTTAGAAAAGTGTCAATTGCGGCAAAGACAATACACATAAGAGATCAAATAAAGAATTCTAAAAATAAAATAATAACAACTTGGAAAATAATTAATAGTGTAATTATTATTTCCTCACACTTCTGTACTATATTGTAGATATTGTAATTTAATATTTTTTTGTTACGACTTATTTCTATTTTTAAATGAAAGTGACGGGCAATATGTACATATTATAATTTTTAATTATTTTATTAATTTATTTAAGAATAATATTCTTTTTTTTATTATTTTTTTTTTGCTTACAAATTTTTTGTTTTTGTTGTATTGTATGATACATTTTTTTTAAAGAACAAGTTTGGCTTGGTTAACAAATATATACGGGTATGCTTTTTTTTGTTACTTTTACACCTCTAGTTTAGATTAAATTGGAACGGAGTATAACGTTGGTCGAATCCTTTACGTATAAGACTATGGTGCAGACCCGCACTATGGTGCAGATGAAAATATTTTATTTTTTGTGTCACATTCATCTTAACCCTAAAGTGGGGCGTGTCTTTCCGCGATACGTCAGTGGGCGCGTGAGGAGCATTTTGTCGCCCTTTTTCACTGACCATTTTAAGTAGAAATACAGCAATTGAATTAATATATTTTCTCAGGATGTAAATAAAATACAAATAAGTATTGATAAATCAACATATTTAATAAACTATGTTTTATGAACTTTAGTTTACAAAAGATTGAAAAAAAAAGTTATATTTTAGTAGACTTTTTTAACTTATCCTATAAAACACTCTAAAATACTAAAAAAATGTAAACAAAAATAACGAAATTATATATTTTCTAAATCTACAGTATATGCTTTATCCGAAAAGTCTTCACAAAGGTATGTACAATGTTCATTGCACAGTAACTTTGAGTATTTGTAATAACCTTTTTTCGTGCGCCTATTTTACTTTTTTGAACATAATATTCATGCATTTGCCCTCGTTCTTAGAAGATGATGCTTTTTCTATATGTACAAAGCAAACAGTTTGATTCCTAAAATATTTATATAAGGAATATTTCATGTATCAATAAAAGGCCTTGTGGTCCTATAATATTGTTTGACTAGGAGCATGGCAATATATTTCAAATACTGTCGGCGTAGCATCAAGTGTTCAGTATCAATTACCAATATGCAACATTGAAACAAACAACCTCATTATTATTTTATTTACCTTTATTATTATTTACTTTCTAACTTCAGGCTTTGCAGCAAGTCCGGTGTTTTCATTGATTTTATCATCTTCATTCCAAGTTGACAACAGTAATACAATTTTTTTGCTTCTTGTTTGGAACATAAGCTAACTTTCTTCTCGCCAAATCTAAACAAGACGGTTTCGACCGATCTTTGGTTTTCAGAAAATTAAATGAAATGTTATTCATTTTTGTTATTATCAATTGATACTATTCCTACAAATCCTGAAATTAAAGCGTTTTTAGTTTTCACAATAAATGCACCATAAAATATAGTCTAAATTTCAACTTCGTAAAATATAACCATTTTTACTCACGTGAGTGGGTGAGTAATTTACCGCCTGGCGACATGTGATAGTAAGAACCTCCTTCTCAAGCAGTACCCCGCGCACCGATGGCGTCCAGCCTTTCGGTACGCGTTGCGAACGAAAATGGGAGCTACTAAAAAGCGCAAGCCTAACGGGCAATTGTTTTACGAATTATTAAAGTTTTTTAGCGCGGGCGGCAAAATTATCATAGCGCGCCCAATATGGTTAAGGTAAGGTAAGAAACTGAATATAACCGAAAACGGTAAATAAAACAACAAGGAAAAACACAATAAACTAAAAATTAGGAGTTTTTTTTATAGAACAAATTTCCCATTTTTTTACTAAAGGTATGCGATTTCCTTAGGCCTGTTCTCGCATGGCTGGTTTTCAAACCGGTGGTAGGCATCATGTGGGGCAATTCTATAAGTGTGATTCTATAACTTATGTGGAAAAAAATTGAGCTTACTTTTGAGTTTAAAAATCGATACCTTTGGGTAGAAAGGGTGTAAAAGCCAAAACCTATTATGTTCTTAGCAATGGAAAATCTTATTTTATTGTCAGTTTCTTAGTTTAGAAGTTAGCTTGGATTTACGACCAAAGTTTTTTTGTAAAAATGGTTTATACACATCATATTTCTTTCAGATGTTTCATTGTGATGAGTCGTTACTAAAAGTAGGTCGTTGTCATTGAGCTTATTTTAGACCACGATCAAAAAATAAGAAAGTTGTAAAATCACATAGACTGTACCTTTTGAATGTGTGGAGTCGTAACTACTAAGGCGGGTCAATAAGTCCGTGACTTTTTGAATTTCTAACCTCCTTACTGAAAAAGCAACACTACTCCTGTCAACAGGCATCTGTCAGTTGACTCCTATCAAAATTTGAACTTGCTGCGTCAGTTAGTTTGTGTTTTACAGCTATCTTTATCAGACTATCCAGTAACTTAAGGAAACAATGGAAAAAAGTGAATTTCGTGTGCTTATTAAGCATTATTTTTTGCGAAAAAAAACCATTACCGAGACCAAGGCTAAGCTTGATAAATACTATGGGGACTCTGCACCATCGATTTCAATGGTAAAAAAGTGGTTTACTAAATTTCGTTGTGGCCGTACAAGCACTGAAGATGCCGAACGTCCTGGACGCCCAGTTGAGGTCTCTACACCCGAAACAATCGAAAAAATTCACGATATGGTGTTGGCCGACCAAAGATTGAAAGTGCAAGAGATTGTGGAAGCCATAGACATCTCGCATGGCTCAGTGGTTTCAATTTTGAATGATCACTTGGGCATGAGAAAGTTTTCCGCAAGTCGACCACAAACGCAATCGTGTAACAACTTCACAGGAAGGTTTGGCGTTGTTTAATCACAATATGGAGGGGTTTTTGCGCAGTTTTGTAACCGTGGACGAAACATGGATCCATCACAACACACCAGAGACCAAACAACAGTTAAAACAGTGGGTTTCTAAGGGTGAATCGGCGCCAAAGAAGGCCAAGGTGGGTTTGTCAGCCAATAAAGTTATGGCGACTGTTTTTTGGGATGCACGTGGGATAATCCACATTGACTATCTTCAAAAGGGAAGAACAATTAATGGGGAATATTATGCCAACTTATTGGACCGCTTCAATGAGGATTTGAAAAAAAACCGACCTCATTTGGCCAAGAAAAAAGTTCTTTTTCACCAAGACAATGCAAGGGTGCACACATGTGCAGTTGCCATGGCAAAAATCCATGAATTGGGCTATGAATTGCTCCCACATCCACCCTATTGTTTTTGTACGCTCCAGATTTGGCTCCGAGTGACTACTTCTTGTTCCCAAACCTGAAAAAATGGCTCGGTGGAAAAAGATTTGACTCCAATGATGAAGTCATCTCGCAAACAAAGGCCTATTTTGAGGACCTCGACAAATCATATTTTTTGGAAGGGATAAAAAAATTGGAGAAGCGTTGGACAAAGTGTATAGAGCTCAAGGGAGACTACGTTGAAAAATAAAATTTATTTATCAAAAAATCTGTGTTTTATTCCAAAAGTCACGGACTTATTGACCCGCCCTCGTACAATAAGTTTATACTAATAATACATACCTTACTAGAAACTTGGGTAACAAAAACTATCATACTTAAATACCCCACTTTACCTACTTGTGTCTATGGGGGAAAAAATTCCAATTTTACTCAGTTATTAAATCAAATTTACTCAAATTTATGAAGTGATTAATTTTATAAGAACATAGTATCAAACAAAACATTTTTTATGAAATCAAGTTGTTTTTACACTACTCCGCGTGTTTTCACCTAGGGCACTACTAAGACCAAACGCGTTGGCCAAATTGATGGTTTTATGGTTGGCATTATTTTGATAAATAAACAAAAACTTAAAAGTGTAAAATAAAATGATTACAAAAAAAGCCCGGCATTTACGCAATAAAATTATACTGAAAAAAAGTCCAGCAATCGAGACTTTCGCTATCGAATATTATTGAATAACTATACCTACGATAAAAAAATCCCGCTTCTTTTTAAGTAATGGGTCCCGTCCCGAATCTCGATTATTAAAACCGTTATGTTCCCCAATATAATGTTTCGTTTTTTAATGTATTGATCAACAAACTATTTCAATGCAAGGTGTTTTTTTTATACTTTTTACTTAGTTGGTTTTTTAATTAATTTATTTTATTATTAACGTTAAAGACAGCAACGTTAAAAGCGTTATAATATTTGTTATTGCAGCAACGAAATAGGAAATTACTTTGAGTTTTGATAATGATATTATGCTTAGAACAATCATTGATATCAAAGTTATCACCAGTTATCTAGGATTCAATAATATAATATGGTAATTGGCACTTGTAGCAACTTGAATCGTATTTAACATATAAGCAACATAACATTTGTTTGGGGTCATATGAGTGAATAAGCGGTAGTAGCGAATTCGCAATAATAAATTGCAAAATATAAGATACGAAAACGACTTAAAACCGAAACTAACTTATCGACTACTTTAAAGAATCACCTTGCCTCATCCCTAATAACATAACGTTATGACTTTGGCGACTTAAATAACAATATAAAACTATAAACTATCAATAACATTATTCTTTGTTTGGTTTCATGCAGCAATATACCTAATATCTCATTTCATTTTGCAATCACTACTATGTTGCTGCATTAAACCAAATTAAATACCTAAGTAGTTCACAATTTTCTTGACGTCAGTAATCAATCTTCTCTTCTTCTTCAAAATCACATCGAGTAGATACTTAATATCTACTTTATATATTTTCTTTTAAATGTGTTAAAATTTAATATTTTAACCAAATTGTAGTAAACATCGTACTAAAAATCGTACTGAGCCAACTAAAAACCAAAGTTTTGACAACCAAGCGCATTTGTTATGTTGGCTATCAGAATTGTACTGAACTTTCGTTTTTACGACCAAGTGCATTTGTTCCGTTGGTAATACCCCATACTTGATTAACTCAAATCTACTGTCTTTTACGACCTAATCTTATAAAAAATATGACGTTATACCAAATAGTCATAGCAATATATATTTTTTTGGTTCTTACATCATAAATTCCAACAAAAACTCTGTTTAGACGTTGAAGTCATCTGGGCCGTAAAAACCATTTTTTGCTAATTTGAAAGTGTTACATAGACTAATCGATAGAGCGAAAAATTTTAAATTAGACTGCAATCATAACTCATTTTTGGTAAAAAGGTTTATACGTCCTTGCTAGGTATCCAACAGGCCAAGGTATCGAAATGTGTTGTGTTGTGTGGTACCAAACAACTTGAGACAAATTTTGCTCACAAGTAGTCATTAGTCTCAGGCTAACAAAATCTTAGTTGAAAGGGAATTGAGTAGTTCAAGTGAAAATTTACAGTTTTAAATCATTCGTAAAATAAGTACCATCTTGATCCTCAAAGTATCATTAACCTACATCTGTACATCCTAACGTTGTTACCACTTGTCACCATTTCCTGGACCGGTAAATCACAAAACGAACATATAACGACCATCACAAATGCACAATGTCATTGCCATGAATGCACCTCAAGATTTCTGCATTCCCCTGCATCATAGCATTTTCTACTTTATCATTTGCGTGTAAGGTTCCAATTACATCGGCAAGGGATAATTATTTGGACATTACCGTGTCAAGTGTGAATTCACCTCGTGTCTGCAGTATACGTGTTATTGTATTCAGATTTTCCGTTTCGAAATCACTTGATGTTTGAAATCCGACACAATTCCTTTGGTATCGGACCACATTGAAGCGTCCGTTGTATGTAGAATAGTTATTTCATCAACATTGTGTTTTATTATAATTTGTTTCTTAATATTATGAAAAGTTGTTTTTTTTTTAAATAAAATTAGAGGGCAAACGAGCAAACGGATCATGGAAAGCGATTGCCGTCGCCCATAGACTGCCGCAACATCAGAGGAGTTGCAAGTGCGTTGCCGGCCTATTGATAACTATCTATCTGCCAGCTTTGTTCCCCTTTCGTTCTAAAATCTTATATTTCCTTTCTCCAACAGCCTTATGATTAGCCCTAGGTCAATTTGATACAGCATCTTTTTATTCATATTAACT
Organism: Phengaris arion; assembly: GCA_963565745.1. Classification (NCBI taxonomy): domain Eukaryota; kingdom Metazoa; phylum Arthropoda; class Insecta; order Lepidoptera; family Lycaenidae; genus Phengaris; species Phengaris arion. The sequence continues at coordinate 3,472,618 of OY751439.1, read as the reverse complement.
GAAACTGATAACAAAAATAATAGATAAGATAAGAAGATGCGTTTTTACAACACTCACAAACTTCGTACAAAAATAACGAAATGGTATTAAACCCGACGTACTCGAGTTTCGAGTTTTAATTTCTTTATAACTCTTTATATCTTTCCATCCTTTTGGCCGCTTGTGTCTTTTATAGTAAACTATTCTCGGATAAATATCTTTTGAGCTTGTTACTGACAATTTTAAGAATGTAGCCCATCTAGAAAAATCTTTACATCAAACGACGTTGACAACGACGACGACGTTGACAAAAAAGTTTTCTAAAAAAGGTATAAGTACAGTGATTTCAACTGTTTAAAATATAGGTCGAAATAATTATCACGACTTAGACAAAGCGTGACAAATCGGTCTACTAATGTGGGAGGTGATTTGTCTACAATTGAATAATAGACCTGAGCTCAATGTTTAATTCTGTATGTTTAGGGTTCCGTACCAAAAGAATAAAAACAGGGTCCTATTACTAAGACTCCGCTGTGCCTCAGTTTGTCCCTCATCTCATGAACCATGATAGCTAGACAGATGATTTTTATAGATGATGTTAAAATAGGTAATCTGTAAAAAAATCATCTGACTCCACCGCTATAACAATAAATACTAAAAATATTTTTTTCTACGGAACCTTTCGTGCCGATTCTGACTCGTACTTGGCCGGTTTTATTTGTTGTACTTCCAACAAGTAAAGAGCTCCACAATAAGTGAGGACTTGTGTACTGTCAGTTTGGGCAAGATGGCTTATAGGTTAACAGTGACAGCACAGAGTAAAAATATTAAATACAGAGAGACAGCTTTCATAGAAGATGTGGGTAAATTAAACCAAGATTAGCGTCAGTATACGGTTATTGTAAAAGCCTAATTGGTACATATTATCCCAAGTCCCAACCCGGCATCGAACCTGCACCATGACGTGTGTGACTCAAGGGGTCTATTCACTGGTCAAGGACGGTCATAAAATAAAGCAACACACCACCTACTAGAAAATGAAATATTTATTTACCTATTATTATCCTTAAGAATAAGGATAGGTAAAATACGGTTATTTTTATTTATTTTATTATTTTTCAGACATAGAACAATACATAACCACTTTTTGTTTAATACTATTCGTATATATTATAATATTATAAAGTTTTAAAACATTTAGCAGACACAAACATAAAATAAAAAAAAATTATTTGTCGTCATGACAACCAATTTCATGATAATCAATTTCACACTTCACAATTCTCAATCTCACATGACATCATTTTGAAACATGACATGACGAAATTTGAAAATTTAGATGTCCCTTCGACGAGACACAATCTTTACCGGCTTTTCCACAATTGCCGCGTACGCGATGGGAGTTGTGTGCACACTCATACATTCGTCGTATGCATGTAGTAGTGCATTCAAATTGAAAGCTTACTATTGGTGTTTATCTGTTCCTTCTTGTTAATCTGTGGTGACAGTGCCATAAAAAGTATGTTCCTCTTGACCTGGCAAGCAAAATAAAATACGCCCTCTTGCCCCAACTAACCTTATCATTTATAGGTTTGTTGCATGCACAACTTTTTCTTTCCTTTTTTCATATCCAAGAAGTTTTTTTTTAATTTCATTTTTGTGTCCAAAAGGTTTAAAAATAATATCCTCGTGAGCCTTGGGCGATGTGCGTGACTCGAGCTTATTGAAATCTCCCCCCTCGATGGGCTTAAAGAATTTATTTTTCGTAGCAGTTATCATTAATGTGAAACAATCAGGAAAATTTCCATATTGTAAGGGCGAAAACCGATCCGCCATCTTTAAAAAATGGCGATGTCTAACAATATTTTGGCAATATGTCTTTACAGTCACATTTAACGATGAAAATGTGTGCTACAAAATTAAACTAGATATAATTCTCTACAATTTATGCGCAGAGCATTTTTATGTCAAATTTATAGTATTAGCCGGTTTTAGCGCTGCAAAGTACTAGAGCGATTTTACTAAGCGATGCTTCAGCACACACGTAGGCATCGATTTGATAAGTTATATTTTAATGCTTGGGATTTATAAAACTATAAATTCGACAAATTAATGCTCATAGCATGAAATATAAGACATAAATTGTAGAGAATTACACTTAGTTAAATTTTGTAGAACATACTTTCATTGTAAAATGTTGCTGTAAAGATTGCCAAAATATTGCTAGACATCGCCATTTTAAGGTGGCAGATCGAGTGGTAGTAAAATGATAGAGCAATTATATCATATTAAATTCGGAAATAGTACATAATATAAATCTATTAAAATCACGCTTCATTAGAAAAAATTACTCATTATTTACCTATTAGTAAGTATTACATCATAATTTAATGAAAAAATCCACGTTCAGGGCTGTCGGTCTGGAAACTGGTCAAGAGTAGGAATGACAGACTTGCATTTATCTGGGTGTCAGTGCGCAGCCGTGTATTAAAACAGTTTACTTGTTCCCTGTGACCCTTTCTCCCTATGACCTCTTTTTGCCCGACTACGGCGAAGCCAAAATGTATTAATGATTTTAGCAGTCTATGTATTTGTGTTTGTTCCACTAAACTACTGGCCCGATTTTAATTAATGGGGTGTCAATAGATTCGTAATAATAGCCCGAGCAACATAGGCTATATAACATGCTTAGTCGGGTTATAGTTTTTTATAAAAATCGTAGTTACTTATTGTACGAACTTTTGTGTTCCTAGGCGATCTAATAGTCCTATGCTTGTTCTTCTTTTGCGACGATGAACGGATATATAAAATATATAATATTCTATGTCTATACATAAGTGTAAAGTAATTTAGTAATTTGTAATTAAGTAATTTGTAGTGTACAAACTTCTTAATGTTCTTCGGCAAATGTGCATGATAAACGACGATTCACGAAAGATAATACGAGCGTGGTGGTACTGTATCTGAATAAAAGTACAGAGGTGATAAAAGTGTTACTTAGAAAGTGTAGGTACTTATATGAATAAGTGTAGAAGTGTGGCCTCTGTAATATAGTTACCGTGTAATCCCGCTAACTAGATTTGTAATAAGCTTACCGGTGCGGCCCAATTCAGTCGGATTTAGATCAGTGTGTTACTGAGGTATTGCCAACTTTGCATAAGCGATTGTCATTCAAAGATGGCCATGAATTTCTTAGTCATAAATGCCATCAACATTTCGAGAATATTTTGCTAGAAATATTTCGGTATATATTATCGATGTTTTTTGGCTGGCATAGTTAACAATATAGTTAGTTACCACTTACCAGTGTCTCGATTTTTCACAGTGATACCTATCTTATCTCACTACTATTATAAATGTAAAAGTTTGTGAGGATGGATGGATGTATGGATGTTTGTTACTTTTTCTCGTAAAAATTTATCCCGAAACAGTACAGTATTCCCGTGAGGTACAATAATTTACGCGGGGGTAGCCGCGGGCAAAAGCTAGTTAAGAGAATAAATTAGAAATTTATCTGCTCGGAAGCCATTTGATACATAATACAAATGCGAGAGTTTTCGTGGCCAGTATGCTCTTGCAATCTTTACTGCTTACCGGCAAAATACCGTCAAGTAATACGTAAATAAACATTATTAGACATAGGATACCCCATATCCGATAGCCAAGGGCAAGTAAAATGTATAAAATATAGGGTAATTCCAGGATATATGCCCCAGTGGAATAGAGGTCGCTATTTTAATTATCTACTCTACTTTTGCGAATGAATTGTATACTATTTCTTGAAACAGTGCACAATTCATTTGCAAAACTAGACAAATAGCTGTCGGTATTTATCGAAAAACATTACAGCTAGCACTAAGTTGACTGTGTCGCATGTCTCTGTGTGATTGTATGAAAAGGCAAAATGCGGTGCTATCAAAGTTATTCGGGGACATTTGTCGCGTTTGGGGGGAACTCGGCTAGCCTATACGGGATTTATATGTACCAGGCAATTGTCTCATACGTGGAATGGATGTCACAAAATGAAGAGGTCTGCTAAAATCGCTTATACCTACTCTGAAAACATTCAAGAGAATGTTTAATTACTTTTTATAAATTAGTCAATGAAAACCCGAAGTACCATCTGGTTAAATAAAAAAAGCATTTAAATTTATTTACAAAGAGATTTGAGAATTAAAAAAGAAAAAGAATGTTCCGAAGCGCACAAAAAGATAAATAGCCTTCGTAAACAATTACAAGAAAAAAAATAAACTACTTGAGTTGTACATTATTGACGACACTACTTCAAATAGCTCCTGTTCATCACCATTAGAAAACCGTGAATTAAACTCTTTATCTCCGCGTACCCAAGAACTAAGAAACCTGATAACGTATACAACATAATTTGCTACAGTAATAAAAACAATCATTTTAAAGCACGAAAACAGCAACTTGAAACGCTCTCACTCAATAGTAGTCTCTACACGGAAAAGTACCGCAACTCTTCTACAGCCGACTACAGGGGAACCCAGAACGTTTTTTCAAAAAGGAAAATTGCGTATACATTATAGGTGATAACCCAGCCCGTGGGCTGGCATCAAAATTATATAATATGCAAATGCGTTACAAGGACAATCTAACAAAAACGTATGATATTCTAGGTATTGTGAAACCATGGGCGCAGAGCGAAGAAATGCTTAAATCCTGTGAAAATTTAAGCCTATCTATAAAATATGATGATATTATAATCATTTTAATGATTGGGTCACATGTCACGAATTTGAGCAATTCGCTCTACGTACTACGACATCATAAAGTATTTGTAATTAATGGACAATAAAACCCGTTTTTAAATGAAAATATGTAAATAAACAAAAATAAATATTCATCTCATAATCATTACAAATTATATCAATTCTTAAGTTTTAAAATTGTTATAGAATTAGAATTGTTATCAACATTAAAACAAAATGACATTATATCAGGATTAGAATATAAAAACATATATATATTCAAAGTGCAGGCCCCATAAATAATGATAATACAATATATAAGCCAAAACAGGTAACTATGCCTTACTATTTTAAGATTACATCATGTGACCAACATAGCAATAATGACCAAAAGAATAATGATACGAATGAATTACAAAATTCTTTAAAGAACACGATACCTAGCTCCAATAAAATTTTTCGTTCCAACACATAATATGTGTGAATTAAGAATTTTACATCAAAACATAGCGGGTGCAATTAATAAAATTGAATACATTGACTTTGCATTACTTAATTTAACCAGACAATTTAAACAAATAAATGTTATATGTTTTACTGAAACTTTTGTCAAAAAAGGAACAGAAAACCTCCTCAAAATACAAGGCTATAAATTAGTTACATTATTTTCTCGTAACACAAAAAGAGGAGGATCCTGCATTCTTATAAAAAATTATATAATGAACTTTAGAGTTTAAAAAACAATCAATATTTTTTCTTGTAACTTTATATTTGAATGTTGCGGAATGGAATTAATAGACCCAAAAATTATTATTATTTGTATTTATAGAACTCCCAACAGCAATCCTCGACTTTTCATAGAGAAAATGGAACAACTTCTAATTAAAATTTCAAATCGGTCTAAAAAAACTTATCCTATGTGGAGACTGGAATTTGGATACCCTAATGCCTAATAAAAACTGTGTAGATCTTATAAGTACCTTTAAAAATTTCAACATAGCGATGCACATAAAATCGTCAAAATGCGTGCCTCGACCAAATTGCTAGCAATGTGAAGCAATTTTGAACCGAAATAAATTTTTTTGGACTCTCAGATCATAAAACATGTCAATTTTACATTGCACGTGAATAAAAAACTCTATTTAAACAGCTGAAACGAAAAAATTAGGGATCTTAATAAACAAAATAATTATTAAAAAGTTCTATGAAAGTGTCTCCTCACTCACCTTCACTGAAGTATATGAGAAAGTTAATCTTCTTTGCAGAGTTTTATGAATTATTCGTTTTAATTTTTAATTTATGTTTCCCTACCTACACAATAAAAAATATAACTATACAAGTACTAAAACTACTTGGCTTACTAAAGGATTGAAAAGGTGCTGCATAAAAAAAGGATACTGTACATAAAATGCATGCAAAGTAAAAATAAAACAAGTTACAAAACCTACAAAAAGTATTCTCAAATATTAAAAAAATGTTTATATAAATCGATACGATTACAAAATAAAAAATATATATTAAATAATAAAAGTAAAGCAGTGTGGAATATCATAAACCAAAATATTGGCGATACAAATTCGAGCAAAGGCATAGATAAAATATTTTACAATAACAAATTTTACATGGAATCATCTGACATTAGCCAAGTATTCAATGACCATTATATAAATATGACAAACAACAGCAATTTTAAATTTGACGTTTCCTATATTAACAAAACTATGGCCACACATACAAATACGATATTACTTTTATTATTAATATTTCATTTCAAGAACGCCGCTTTCCAGATATCTTAAAGAAATCAATAGTTAAGCCATTGTTTAAAAAAGGAGATATAGATAATTTTAATAATTATCGACCTATCACACGAATCCCAATTTTTTCAAAAATTTTTGAGAAAGCTATGCTAAAGAGGCTTCAGGATTTCATTACTAGAAAAAATATCTTAACAAATGAATAGTTCGGTTTTCGCAAAAATAGTACAACTTCCCTAGCATGTTTTAATCAGTAAAACTAATTACGGAATCACTTAATAACCGGGTACCAGTAACCGGTGTTTTCCTTGATATGAGCAAGGCCTTTGATTTTGTTCATGATTGGAATAAGGGGTGTTGCCAATGATTGGATCAGTAGCTATTTGTCGGGTCGCTTTCAATGTGTAGAAGTAACAAAAATTTACGAAAATACTAAAGTTCCCAGTAGATCCGATTATAAGCTGAATGAATACGGAGTACCACAAGGTCTGTTTTTGCTGTCCATAAACGATATTCCTAATATAATTCAACACGAAACAATTTTGTTTGCCGACGACACGACTCTCGTCATTAAATGTGATGATAGAAAAACGTACGAACAAGAAATTAACTTAAGATTTAAAAATATAATAAAGTGGCTAAATAATAATAATCTACACGTTAACACCGAAAAAACAAATCATACAATTTCAACACTACAGAAGAGAGCAAATTAATTTAGAGATAAAATATAACAACAAGAAAATTATTGAAGTAGATAGTGCAAAGTTTTTAGGTATTATGATAGATAAGTACTGTAATTGGAAGGTCCACGTAGAATATGTTTGTGACAAACTTGACCGTTTCGTCAACGCGATAAAAACATTAAGGCGAACCGTACGTACTAAAGCAGCTCTAACTGCGTACCACGGTTACGTTTCTTCTATTCTCTCATATGGTCTATTGCTGTGTTGCTGTTGGGGCAACTCAGTAGATTGAAAAGGTGTTTAAAGTCCAAAAAAAAAATTATTAGAGCTATTTCTGGTGCCTCAACTATGGACAGTTGCAAACCGCTTTTAAAAAATACAATATACTACCCTTATTTTGCATGTACATTAAATAACTATGTATTTTTGTTAGGTTATATCCACAATATTTTGAGCTCAAATCGAACGTAGAACGTAAAAATCATAGATTTAAATATAAGCTCTATCGTCCAATATGTAACTTAGACATATATAAAAACAATATATTTATACAGGCCATAGACATATATAATAAGTTACCAGTTAATTTTAAACACAGTTTATCTTTTAATACGTACAAAAAAAAGTTAACCATATGGCTTCTAGAAAATTGCTTTTACAACATAAATGTAACTTATGTATATTATGTAACATGTTACATAATCAAAAATATTAGGTTATAAATATCTGACCGCTGACGTGAACTGCTCATAATAATTCATTGTAAGCTGATTCTGGAATTACTTGACATTTATTATATTCAAATATTGGCTTATTATGTGATAGGTACTTAGGTTCATGGTAGTTAAAATAAAAAGTTGGACACTAAAAATGTAATTTTGACAGTGTAACAACATCATTAAAATAGTATCTCACTTATAATATGTTGACATAATTAATAATAATTTAATGTTTTAGTTTCAATTATGCGATGAAAAATTAATGTTTAAACGTAATTTTATTCAATTGGACTTGTACTAATCGTTCTTTAAAACGTTAAACTTGACATTCACGCACCATTGTTATGGTAGGATGTGTAAGAACTACGAGTATTTAAAATAATTGTAACCACCTTCACTACCACATCTTGTGTATAAATGATTGATTGATAGAGATACGGAATGATTTCAAAAAGTGAGGCAACTATCCTGGTTATCGATATATAACGATATCGGATTATTGTGCAAGGATTTTTTTTTGTGCAATATACATAAATAGAAAAAAAAAACGTAACCAACTCGTCAAAAATGTCATGAAACTTTTGCGAAACGCAAACCATCTAAAATTAGTAATTTACTAATTTACTGATCAAGTCACTTTTAATGTAATGTTTGTTTCATAATCCAGATCTACAATGAGCTACTTGGAGAAGATTGATGGATATTTGGATTCACTGAAGAAAGGAAAAAGTAAGTAAGTTTTTTTCATCTTTTTCGCTAAAAAATAGTCTATGATCAGGAGCAAATGATTTACGCCATTACGCCCTTACTACACCAACACATTCGCATGCGGCGGCGATGCGACCGACGCCTTGCGGTGCGGAACACCAATAGCAATACGTCTGCGTCTGTTTAATGCGGGCTTTACACGGGTGACTAAAGCCGCACGCCAAAAATAGATCGTCTAAATGGCAATTTAGTCATTAAGAACCTCACCGGATTGCCATATAGACGTTGGTTTTTTGCCGCAAGGTTTAGGTCACCCGTGTTAATCCCGCATAAGGACCATTCCGAAGTTTTTTTCATTTTCATTTCCTTGCAAAACTATACCGACAAGGATGCAACCATTTAATCTTTTATAATAATATCTATAGACGCTTTCACACCAGGTCAATCTGGTACCGTGGTAAGTTCTCAAAGAACTTGTGTTAAAAATGAACAAGACAATGGAAATTTATTTAATACTTTTATACTATACATATATTTAAGATTTTTATTATATAATATCATAGACGTATATTATAGACGAGGCATGTTGAGGCAAAACTTGTCTTATATGTAATTTGGAGTTTTTGGGGCTATTTTGACATTTGAAGTATGGTGAAAACCATGAGGGCGTAACTTTTTCTTGTATGAAGATTTGTTCTGTCAAATGTACGTCATAACTTATAGTCTATCCTTAGTTTTGAAATAATTGTTTAATACACATATTTAAGACACATCCATGACCCAGGAACATACAAAACTTTTTTGTTCCCTGGCGGGATTCGAACCCGCAACATCCGGCTTGAGCGCCAACGCACAAATCACTGAGCCACAGAGGTCGTCAATGCTATATAGCATAGTGCTAAAGAGAGAGATATAGTATATTATTTATATTATTATTAAACTCTTCCATACTACTTAGAATCTAATCGCATGTATCGATGACGTATGCGAACGCGTGTGCACGTGAAAAGGTGTACGAAGGGCATTACAAGACAAAAATCAGCAGAAATTTGTATTTATATGCATTAAAAAAGCATAAAAATGGCATCACAATTTTCTTTTTGTCCATCCCACAAGAACTGTATATTTTACCTTGGAAAGTCTGCTTACATCTTAATCCAAGATATAAAATTATAAGCTAAAGGGTGACAATTATTTTAATTCCAATCCGTTCAACGGACTTTGCGAGAAAGACTAACAAACATACACCCATACTCAAACTTTTATCCTACAAGTAGCATCAAATTCAGATAAATATAATGGCACGATTTATGTGCATGCGGAGTGACGCAATGCAGTCAATTTTGCTCTAGAGACCTGTTGCCGCCCAAACAAAAGCGTTAAGCTTTTTCGCTTTGAAATAAATGCCTATTCCATTTCGAGTTCTGTTTTGTTGTATTTTTAAACGGCTATGTCTATGAGGGACATTTTAAAGTTCATTGGGCTACAACAAGAATGTAGTGAAGCGTCGCTATCACTCGGTTTTTGGACGAATGCTCTTGCAGAAAAAGGAGAGCATTTAAATTACTAATGAAATCAATTTATTCACTTAATCAAAGTAGGTATATTGTTATAGTAGGTATATTGTTATAGTAGGTATATTGTTATAGTAGGTATATTGTTATAGTAGGTATATTGAATAGGCTTCGAAACTACAAGACTGATTTTAGTTAAACTTGGTACAGATATAGAGTAGATCACGGGAGAGGACATAGGCTACTTGTAGTTTCAGAGCCCATTCAATGCAAATAAACATAGTGTAAATAAATAGTAAGAAAAAGAAAAAGTAGTAATTTTATAATGACTAGAAAATTAAGAAGAAGAAAGAAGATTAAATGTTATTAAAGGCATAGCGTTTGATAGGCTAGGATTTTATTTTACATAGATTAATATTATTATTATCCAGGTGCCATTGTGGACTCCTGGTTCATGATGTCCAGCCCGAAGCCGATCCTGACTGTGGTGATCCTGTACCTCATATTCCTGAGGATCGGCCCTCGTCTGATGAAGAACCGCCAGCCGCTGCGGATCACCAAGCTCATCAGCTATTACAATGCGGCGCAAGTGGTTCTTGCTTCTATGATCTGTTTCAAGGTAATTATTAAAAGTACCAACCAGTTAGCTCAAAAACTAACAAAATAGATAACTTATTGTTAAGCTCGTAAGGCAGTAAGGGCCTGTCAACATATCCACGACACGACGTCGTCAATGTGAAACGGCGCGGCATCGTGGTACGATGGGTTGCTGCGACGTGATTTTTATTTATTTTTCACGGCATGGCAACTTACTTGTACGACGAAATTTGCAGCAGATTTCAAGAGTTTTTTCTTAATGCTCGCACAAAAATAATATGTGTAGTGTATGATAAAATATTTCATTTGTACTTTTCAGGTTACCAAATTGAATCTATTTAGAGATGGAATATTGTATGCTGGATGCCGATACCCATCCAATACTCAAAATCCATTGGTGAGATACATTTTGATATTTTCAAATGAATTTTTACAAATATGGTATCGCTGAAACCAATAAAAAAGTAATAAAATAAAATTAGTTCATATTTTTTGCCAAATTCGTAAGCCGCGAGGGAAGGAAAAATAGGCATAATTAGGTTATAAGGTCTTACTGGCTATGTAAAAATACCCACACTACGGGGCTACTGAAATAGCCAATTTCACTTATCAGGCAATCGAGATATGGTTTAAGTTAAGTTAATGTAATTATGACTGATTTACCGCTTTATTTAATATTTTCCAGCTGCTGGACATAGGCTGGTGGTATTTCTTCGCCAAGCTGACAGAGCTACTGGACACTGTTTTCTTCGTGCTAAGAAAAAAGAATAAGCAGGTAATTTGATTGCACACCTCGTCAAATTCTTTTAAAAGTTCTATAATGCAACTAGTCCGACAAAACTAAAGAAATTTTATTATCTTTCTTTCTCCTTCTCTCTAGGTTTATACCTTGTAAACAATTACTCTTTCTTTCCCGGTCTCTCTATCTTTATACATTCTAAAAATTACTCTTAATTTCTCGGTTTCTCTATCCTTATACCTTCTAAAAATTATTCTTTCTTTCTCTGCCTCTCACTTTATCTTTATACATTATATCTATAAGTTCTTAATTCTCTCCTTTCAGATCTCATTCCTCCACGTGTACCACCACGTGATCATGGCGCTCTACGCGTGGAGCTACCTGAAGTTTGCCGCGGGAGGGGAGGGCACCATCCTCGCGCTCCTTAACTCCATAGTCCATGTGGTGATGTACTCCTACTACTTACTGTCGGGACTGGGACCCAAGTACCAGAAGTACCTGTGGTGGAAGAAATACGTGACAAAGATGCAGCTGGTGAGTCTGTATAATACTATATAATATATATCTAATGAAGTCTAAGTCTAATGAAGTCACAGTCTAAACCTATGTAGTATGTTATACCTTTTATGATTATAGAATAAACCAAATCATTATATTGCGTATACGTGAAACATAAATTTCAAGTACGGTTTTACGAGAATTGTGCATACGGATCGGAGTGAAATTTGGCACATTTAAAGTTTAAGCGAAGGAAGGCCTGCCAAAAGCTAATATTTTTAAAAATAACGCTTAGAAATACATTAAATTTATAAAAATAACAACAACACACACTACCTCACTCACACTAGCATGTTTGTATATATTACAGTAGGTTTGACACAATTGTCAATGAGCGTCAATCTTTCTTTCACAATCCATAAACAACATTTACATATTTTTATTGCGCATCTAAGAGGCAAAAGAACCCTGAAAAAGTTGAAAATTTAAAATTAAAATATGAATTATGGTCGAATTTAGACCACCTCAAGTTATTATAAATATGAGATTTATTGGCAGTATCTGGGTAACTGAGATTTGCTCGGAGTTCGGATAAATTTAAAAATTAAAAAGAATCACAAAAAAGTTTCTATTCGAATCCCAGACAGATAAAATTACCCAGGTACTGTTATATTAAATACCTATTCATGTGACCACCTATAAATAAGCTTCTAAATGTATTTTTCAGATACAGTTCCTCCTGATGCTGGCCTATTGCGCCTGGACGCACAACTCGCCACGGTGTCAGTTCGCCACCAGTTTCACGTACTTCATCTCAGCCAACGTGATCATTTTTCTCGTACTCTTCCTCAACTTCTACTCCAAGAGTTACAAGAAATCCGAATCCAAAGATTACAAGAAGAACGAAAATGGCTTCAGTGACATAAAACCTGTTAACGGAAACGAGAAAGATAATGATAAAAATGGTGCGTTCATAGATGCGCCTTACAGTGTTGATAAAATATGTGGTGATTATGTTAAAGATGGCAAAGTATACCTATCTAGGCGTACGGCTAAAGAAATAGAACTAGATTGTTACCAGAAATGATTTGATATACTATACGATTGGATGATTTGTCATGAGACTGATGATTGTAATGATGATGATGTGTGTATGCAAAGGACTTTTGAGTTAAAACTATGAGGTGTAAGGTATAGTTTACGATGAAGTATCATTGGACAGATAATTGAGAGAAGAGAATTGAGTGAAGTATTTCTTGAGTACATTAATTATGTAAAAAATCATATCATTATATATATATCTAGGCTGTACTTAGTGTAGTTTGGCTATAAAGGAGCTTAGTTTATTTGTACGTTTAAGGAAATTACTTTTTTACGAATTGTTTAAAATGCAGTGCGAAAATATGCAACTTATAATAATATTCATATAAATTATAAATACAATAATAGTGATAGGTATGTAAAACGTAAGTATAAGATAAGCGTAGCACCCACAAAGCTGACACCAATTTTTTTTTATCTATAAATCTTTCCAAAGTCTTGGCTATTTCGTCCTTAATATGTAAGCTCCACCCAATGGCCAGTTCACCTAAATACTAAAGTTATTGTTACATGTGTTGCTATTTTAAATTAATAAATATTCAAATTTTTAATCACTAAGCGTCATTTCACACTAAAACGAGACGATACGCGGCCCGGTATGTTACGTTTTATTGCAAGAGTTCGAATGTCAAACTGCACCGCACTACATAGTGCGGCGCTGCTCCAGCATCGAAACGTGTATCTTCTTGTGTACTGAATAAAGTTCAATTTTGAATCACTATTTTAAAAATAAGACGTTCCGTCTCGTATCGTCTCGTTTCGGTGTCAGCTGACCCTTAATCTGCATGTATACTCTAATATTTTAAGCACAAGTCAGTAAAATATCACTTTTCACTTTATTTCCTTCTTTTATTTTCAAGTGTGCTATGTTTTGGATGTTTTTGACTACGATTATAAATCAGAGTATAGCTTATGAAAGTTTAATGTTCACGCGTGTTTTCAAACGAGTGTTCTGTATATTATTTTTCAGCTCGTCTTCTAAGGAATTCAGAAAATTCTTACAAAATAAAATTGATTTTTTCACTCTAAAGTTAAGACTGCACTGACCGCAGCGGATACGGTTACGTCTAGTGTGGTCCCATTTCAAGAATCAGACCAAAAATGAAATAATAAAATGCATTACAGATAATAATATAATATATATAATAATCATCATTGACTTGAATTATATTATACATAATATATTATAATATATGTAAAAATTCTAATATACACTCAAAGAAAATTTGGGTGAACACTTTAATTTCAAATACAAATAATATTTGAATATTATTAGGTACATAATAATAAAAGATAATTCAGTTAATTTGGATAGAAAATTAAAAGATATTCTTACTGCAAATATGTCCTTACATTTTCCCGTGTAGGTACTGTCCGTCGCAAACAGATCCGGATAACCACATTTCGATATTATTACTATGGCAATAAAGCCCAAGAGCGGTAATCCAACATGAAGCACATATAGATAGGAGATGGCATAAGCAACTGTGCACTGTTTCTACTCGGTCCTGACGTCATCACAATGGGCGTGGCCTAAATCAATGTACTGTCAGCGTTCGTACTGTGCACACCTCGGTGATTTTGACCATACTTGCTCCATGGGATTCAAACTCGTAGCTTGGTGAATACAAAAAATATTATATTATATTAGGTGATTAAAAATATACCATGTGATTTTTATTTAATTGTTGCAACAATGGCACCATACTTGGCGTTGCAACAATCCACAATTGTACTGTACTTTTTTTTCTTTTCGTCATGATTTTCATAGTTTCTTTGTTATTAAAATGTTACAAGTATGTAAGCACTTCTACTAAGAAAGCATGTGCTACATATTATGACACTGAAAGGTTGTTTCTCCAATGATTAAAGAAATAAGTGCATATATTTGTGTGCATAACAGCAAAATATTTCTTTGTCTAAAATACAAACATTAAATTCATAGTTAGACAAACTAAGTTATTTAGATATATGTAGAGAAATATTAACTAACGTTTTGTTAAGTAAGTTAAGTCTAATGCTAGTTTAAATCCGGCAAATGTACGGTTATGAAGATACACAAGATAATATAAAGCTTCGAAAATCTGTAAATTTTACCGTCCGCAAAAGACTCGCTTTGCTCTATAATATCTTAGATATGAATATTTAATACTATTATAAATTTGCCCTAAATACTAAAAAAATAAGACAAAACTACGATAATATATTTATTTAATTCAAGTATTAATTTCTTAGGTTTATGCGAATATTGTTCATTGTTTTAAACACTTACGGATTGTGTCGCGGTGCACTTCATTCCCGAAACGTCGGGAAAAAGAAAAGTGCACCGCGACACAATCCGTAAGTGTTTAAAACAATAATGCAAGTATTTTGAAGGACACTTCCCCAATCATAATTATTATTATAAAATTCATACAAGTATCATTATGGGCGTCACAGATGGCGATGGCGATACTATAATATTATATCTTAAGATGCCTGGATATATTTTAATATTTTATAATAAAGTACGTTATAATAAATAATATATTAGGTACCTATATTATAGTATCTTCGCCGTCTAAGTCGTAAGACGTGATAAGACTCTTACGGTCATTCCCAGAGCTCTGAATACACACGTCTGCTAGAAAAAAAACTATACATACAATTTTATTATTAGCTTACTATTATAACGTCATTGTCAATCAAATCATAAAAATATGAATGTTTTAATATCCCTTGTTAAGTGTCAATTCAGAATGCGACGATAGGTGATACGACACGGCGCTGAATTTTTAAGATAGCTTTCCAAAATTAAATTTTATTCTCTACACAAAAAGATACACGTTTCATTGCAAGCGCGGCGCCTTTGACATTGACAAGCACGGCGTCGCGTCGCGTCTTTTCGCGGCATGAACTGACCCTTAGGCTGTGGTTTCAGGTATTGTGTACAATATTTAAAGCATAGTAATAGTTCTTTACCTGTAAATTGTTGCACAGGGCCAAGGAAGTACTCCCGCCAAGAGGAGATATCTCTGGCTATTAAATACTTTTTTCTAAGTGCTTGCTAGTTTTTTGAACTTTCATAATAACTAAGGGTCAATTCACACCGAAACGAAACGATACGTAACATGGCGCTGCATTTTTAGGATAGCTATCAAAAATTTAACTTTATTCGCTACAGAAGAAAATACGCGTTTCATTGTAAGAGTTTGAATGTCTTGTGTCTTTCTTGTGTCAGTGCAGTGTATGAATGTCATATGAAACGTGTATATTTTTGTGTGGTGAATAAAGTTACATTTTGAAAAGCTATCTTAAAAATGCAGCGTCGCGTATCGTTGCAGTGTGAACTGACCCTTATGTTATAATATTGTTATCGTTTTGTTACTATAATTAGTGAACTTATATAGGACAATCAGCCTTAAGATCATAAATAACCGAACGCTTTAAACAATGTAATAATTATAATTTATTATAAAATTAAATATTAAATTGCACAAAAATATTTTTTAATACGTCTTCTCTTGCTGCTACCACTATCCTGAATGAGTATTTATTACTAGGCGTAAGAAAACATAATATATACATATCGATATCATGAAATAAAAGTACAAGATGAAAAAAATAAAATAAATGTAAAAATGTTTTTTTTTACTTCTGATGAAAACACTATCAGCCATAAGTGCAAAGGAGACGTTAAATATTACAACACCTAATAGGGTTGAAATGGAAAAAGAGTGAATACATCAATTTCTGCGTCCACTACCACTATATGTACCTACTTAATGTCTTTCGGAAATCATTGTGTTTAGGGTTCCGTATTGGTTCCGTAACTTAAAGGGAAAAAAAACGGAACCCTTATAATTTATAAATCGTCTACCATTTCCATAGACTAACGATGACCGCTGAGGGACATTAAGAACGTAGTTGCTGACGACAAAGTAGAAAAGCTAAGTAATATAGGTGAGCCACGGAACAGAAAACAAGGGTAAGGGCCTGTTTCACCAATTGATTTAATTTAAAGTTAATGACAAGTGTCGGATAGCATATTCTAAAGTAGAAACGTTTTCTTATTTCAATGTCAAATAGTCTTACAATAATGTCAACTACCTACTCCACATCATGGCGGTCCAAGACAAATGGTTTCTTTACGTTCAGTAATTTACTTGAAAATTAGATCATTTTGGACAGATTTCCCGGCAGCCATTTTTAAAATATGGCTATTTAGAAATGTTGACTTCTATTGACGACCTTGTTACCATGGATTAAGAACTATTTTGCAACAAACTGTTTTGGATAGAATATTGCTTCATTAAAGTTATTTCTTCGGATCACCATTCATGCTAAGCCCGCTGTGGTTTAGAGCTTTGCTCTGGAGGTCGTGGGTTCGATTCCCGCGTTGGAGCAACAAAAAATGTTGTTTCAAAGTTTGGTTAGGACAATGCAGGCTGATCACCTGATTGTCTGACAAGAAAGATGGTCCATGCGTCGCCAGTCGTGTCGGTTATCCGTCCCACTGGGCTTAGAGAGAAAAAAGACAGAAGGTGCTCTTGTGTAGTGTGCACACACTTGGGCACTATAAAATAACTCCTGCGTAGCCAGCCTGGTTTTAATGAAACTGGCCACTGTCCACCTGTGTGGGGAGCTATTATTAACGAACGACAGAGATAAAAGATGCAAATAACCTATCTGACACGTTAATGACAAATTAATAATAATAATCAATCTTCATCTCATTTTAGCTATCTGAGATCAAGATACATTTTATCAATCCTAGGATTAACGTAATTAATTATCGTCAATTTACGTCAATTTTTGTTTGAAAATCAGAGATTGAAGTCAATCTAAGATTTTAGATACGTTATTAATTTCGGGCGTTAGTAGATTGTGCAACATGCCCTTAAAGTAATAGATACTTACACATAATGTTAAATCATTAGAGATTTCCGGGGTTGAACTGGAAATTATAATACTATTAATTTATAACAATAAATTTATAAATCAACGCTTAAAACCTTGTTGAAAGGTTGAATAATATTATAAGTATAAGTAATACTCAGTGACGACATCTGTGGCTCAGTGGTTAGCGCGGTGGCGCTCAGCCCGGAGGTCACGGGTTCTAATCCAGTTAAGGGAACAAAAAGTTTTCTGTGTTCCTGGGTCATGGATGTGTATTAAATATGTGGTATAAACTTAAATGTATGTATACTGTATAGCATAAAAAGTATTAAATACTGGGTGTATTCAGACCAGTCTCGATAACTTCGTGGGCTTATATTAGTCCACGAGATAGATCCATTGGTAGGTACTAGTCATTTGCTTTTAATCGATTGTTTTCGTAAAAGTTGAAATTTTCAATACACAATGTACAACGTACATAACCACACGGGCAGTCGGAGGCGGGCGCGCGCGGGGTAGGCCGCGCAAACACATCCCCCGCACCCGCGCAGGCGTGAATATGCGAACCATGAAAATTGCATGTATAAATAACAATCTTATTTAAAGCTCTAATAATATTCAAGTACCTTTTTACTATTACCTATTTACTAACATTTATTTACTTTAAATTGTTTGTTATGATTAAGAAAAATAAATGAAAATTTACCTGTGTAGTGGTACGGGAGACTGAAAGATGGCGGGCATGAGGATATCACCTCCGGTAAATCCTCAATGCCTCTGCAACATTCGCAAATGCATCACATAAGCACATCATCACCATTAAAAAAATAACACGGAACGTCACTCGAAAACACGCGTTTACACTTACAGCCAACTGACCAAACTAAGAAAATAATTTTATATAAAAAACATAGGCATGCGTCCAGAAATGTATTAACAGTTTTTCATATCGATATATTACTATTTATTTTGCATACGCATTGATTTGTATGAACTTATTACAAAATCTACTGAGGCTCAAGGTGCGTAAAAGAGCGAAGAGAGAGGCAGCACGTGGAAGACGATAATAGCATACCATCAGCCGATCTGTCTGCTCGATTGCCGGTCATAAATCATAAAAACCCAGCTGACTTAATATAAAAACAGTAACTTATTTATTACAAAAAACTAAGGAAAAAAGAATTTCAAACAATTAACTAATTTAAATATCGACTACGTACACGTAAATGTTTCATAGGTCACATCACTTAGCCTAGGTAGTTTTTGAGAGAGTCGAGCGGCACGTTTTTGATATTTACCGCGAAAAACCCATGCTGTGCATTTCCATACGATGGAACCAATAATTGAAGCAACCATTCCGTTCGGAAGTTGGGGTCTCCAAAATGGCCGTTTTGTAGGCGTCCACAGCTTCTTCAGGTGATGAAAATCTCTGACCACGCAATTTATTCTTTATTTTAGGGAAACTATAGAAATCATTACGGCTTAGGTCGGGGCTGTACGGCGGATGGTCTAATAATTCTATGATTTCTTGCTCTAAAAACTCTTTTGTTCTGTGCGCAGTGTGAGAACTTGCATTGTCGTGATGGAGGATGATGCGGCGGTTGCAGTTCTCTTTACGGAGTTCAGAAACGACCTGTGGCAAACAAATGTTAGCATGCCATTCTGCATTAACCGTTCTTTGTCCCTCAAGAGAAATAGTCGCAAAATGGCCGGTTTTGGAGACAAACGTGGCCACTATTTTTTTTGCAACACTCCGTGAACGAACAATTTTTGTTGGCTTTAACTCATTTTCGAACACCCAAACTCGTGACTGGTTTTTTGTTTCGGGTTCGTACGCGTATATCCAGGATTCGTCACCTGATACGATGTTGTATACAGCATTTGAGGATCCTGCGTGGAATCTTTCGAGAGTTCTGACGCACCAAGTAACGCGAGCCGCTTTTTGCTCTTCACAGAGCAAATGCGGTATCCATCGGGAAAACAACTTTTTTACACCTAATTGTTCATGCAAGATTATTTGTATTTGACTCATGCCAATGTCTAAAGTTGCCTGAATTTCGCGGTATGTCACATGTCGATCTTTCTCAATCAGCTTACGCACAGCATCATTGTTTTCTTGGGTGACTGCAGTTTTTCGACGACCTTGACGGGGATCATCACTGAGCTTGACACGTCCACGTTGAAATTCAGCAAACCAGCGATAAATTGAGGTTTTGGATGGGGCTTCATCACCAAATGCAGAAATCATCCGGTCAACACACTGTTTTTGTGTTAAACCACTTCGAAAGTCATAATAAATCATCGCTCTAGAATTTTCTCGAGTCAATTCCATTTTCTCAACTTGTTTAGTCTTTCGACTAAACAAGTTTGACAAGACCTTGTGACAAGACCGAGAATCTTTTTTTAAATAAATAAACGGTATTCGATTTTTAAAATCAAGGAGTTTTAAATTAAAAAGATTTTAATATGACAGGAACAGTGGAAATATTCCATTCCCGATACTTTTAGTGCAGCCCTCGTATTTTGAATTTTTCCGAAAGTCGATAAACGAACTATTTTGTTTTGAAATAGATTTTCGAATTTAGTTGCGGTTTTTCTGTCGAGGTAAAAGGTTGTCGTCTGATTTGAATTTCACTATTAGGTCGTGTTTAAAAACGTAGTGTTAGGTTGTTAAGTTTTAAGTGATACGTGTAATGATTTATGGTGCTAGCCCAGTTGACGCCGGGTCGGGTCAAATAAGTACAAATATTAAAATTTTAGATTTTAATAAAAAATCTACTTCTTTACAGCTTATGATTATTTGTTCTTATGATTAAAAGGTATAAAATGTAAAAATATAAAAATTATTGTTTTTTTAAATAATTTACAAAAAAATACATTTTTGTAATGAGAAAAAGTAGTTTAATCTCAAAAATGATTGAAAACCCTAGTATATATCTATACAAATATATTGTTACTGCCTCCAAGATCGGCTCATTTGTTTCTTCTATTCAGGGTGTCAGAAGACCACTTCCATTAACTTTGGGATATGATTATACTACTTTAGAGCTTCCAGTAGATTGTGTAATAATTTCATACAAATCAATGCGTTGCAAAGTAATTTATCGATATGAAAAACTATCGTTACAAATGTATCGGGATTCTGGACACATGTCTATGTTTTTTACATAAAATCATTTTCGCAGTTTGGTCAGTTGACTGGAAGTGTAAGCCCACGTTTTCGAGTGACGTTCCGTATTTTTTTTTTAATTATCTACTTCTTATCTTTGTCTTAATTTTTGTTTATTTATTTTGACTTTCGTTTGTTTTAATAACTGTTTTGTTTGTTTTGACCTGTTTATCGTGTTTATGACTTGTGTGTGATTTTGTATCCTAAAATGCCTTCGCCATACGCGTACACCACGCGTTACTATGGTATGATGATGATGTGCTTATGTAAAGCATTTGGGAATGTCGCAGAGGCATTGAGGATTTACCGGAGTTGATATCCTCATGCCCACCATCTTTTAGACTCCCGTACCATTACACAGGTATGCGAGTGTAAGAAAATAGGCCCATTGAGCCTCCAGTAGGCGGCAACTGGCGTAAATATCGTGGAGCAAATTTTTAGACGGTGCACCGGGATACTCGTCTTAGAGCCCGCAGCGCAGCTAAAATGCTTAGACGTAGGCACGGTAGGCCAGTTGCTACTTGCTGTTCGATTTAACTATACGAGGGGCAATCAAAAAGTAATGATAATGAGTATAATAAAACAACGATTCTAGTTTAAATTTAATTTATTTGTCTACATAGTCTCCTAACAAGTCGATACATTTAGTCAAACGTTTCTCTTAACCTAAAATACCCTTTAAAAAAAAACTTTATCTTGGCTATCCCAAAATGCCTCTACAGCAGCCATCACCTCGCTATCATCCTCAAATTTCTTGCCCCTGAGGTGTTCCTTGAGCCCAGGAAACAAATAAAAGTCGTTGGAGGCTAAATCTGGAGAATAGAGTGGGTGTTCGACCAGTTCGAAGCATGCTTCTCGAATGGCAGCCATCGCAACTTCGGCTTTGTGTGCAGGAGCGTTGTCCTGATGAAACAGGACTTTCGCTCGGAGTTTGCCCCGACTTTTTTCGTTTATGGTTTCTCGCAGTCACCTTATTTGATCAGCGTAGTAGAAGCCCGTTATAGTAGCTCCCTTTTCCAGGTAATCAACCATTATGATTCCCTCAGCATCCCAGAAAACGGACGCCATAATCTGGCCCGCCGAGCTCGAGACTTTGAACTGCTTCGGCGACGGTGAGGATGGCCTTTTCTAAGTCATCGATTGTTGTTTGGTCTCAGGATCAAAATGATGGATCCATGTCTCGTCCATGGTCACAAATCAAGACAAAAAATGTTCTTGGTTAGCCTGGAACTTTGCAAGATTGGCTCTTGAAATGTCAACTCGCTTTTTCTTTTGTTCGTCTGTTAACATTCTCGGTACCCAACGCGCGGAGACCTTCTTCATATTCATTTTGCTGGTCAAAATGCTTTGGATGCGCCATATGAGATCCCTGTGATCTCAGCTAAATGTCTAATAGTTACTCTTCGGTCTGCTAATACGATATCTTCGTTTTTTTTCACGTTTTCCTCAGTGAGAGACGAGGTTGGGCGTCCCTCGCGATGTTCATCTTCTTTGGATGTTCTACCCAACTTAAACTCTTTGCACCACCGTGCCACTGTAGAATATGGAGGAGCAGAGTCCCCCAGTATCTCCACCAAATCAGCGTGTATCTCTTTGGTAGACATTTTTTTCAAACAGAGGTACTTGATGACGCATCTCACTTCGTGTTTCTCCATTTTCGTGCTGGTATTCAAATCAATGTAGCTCCTCCAAATGACGTCCTATTCATACAATTTTTTAGCTGGGAAGTAGTGAAGAACCGAAGAAGTGAATTTTTTTTTTATCTTTATTAGAAATGCCTATTTATCATTACTTATACTATATAGAACATTAAATAAGATTGTTATTAATCTATGCAATTGTCGTGGTTTATTTACTACATACGGTACAGCTGCTAGAAAACGATCAGTTGATTCTCTCTATTCGCATATTCGCGCCTGCGCGGGCGAGGGGAACGTGTTTGCACGGCCTACCCCGCGCGCGCCCGCCTCCGACCGCCCGTGTGGTTATGTACGTTGTACATTGCGTTTAGAAAATGTTACGTTTACAAAAACAATTGATTAAAAGCAAATAACTAGTACCAATGAATCTATCTCATGGCTTAATAATAAGCCCACGAAGATATCGGGACTGGTCTGAATACATAAATTGCACAGCTACCTAAATATTTATAGAAACATCTCATAAAAGTAGTAACCTTCATATCCCAAAGTTATTGGAAGTATACTTCCAGCTGTCTGGTACCTGTAACACAAGTTATCTGGGCCCGTGTTAAGTATTCGGAATACTTAACACGGGCCCAGATTGACGTGGTGTGAAGCGTCCATAGATATTATTATAAAGAGGAAAGATTTGTTTCTTCGTATATTTGTTTGTTCGTTTGAAACTACTGGATTGATTTTGATAAAATTTGGCACAGAGTAGGTCACGGGATAGGACATAGGCTACTTTTTGTCGCGGCAAAATGAACGGTTCCTGCGACATTTCGTAAGTTCCTGCGACATTTCGTAAGTCGCAGGAAACATCTATTAGTAGAATAACTTTAAAGCTATTCAGACAAGTCTTGCTATTTGAAGAAAACTTACTCCTGTCGACTACTGTAGTATAACTAATAATATTTTGTATCAAAAAACTTGAATTCGGCGTAAAGCACAAAATATAATACATATTTTCCAGGAGAAAAATGTCTACTCTGAAAGTACTCAGGGTCAATTAACACCGAAAAGAAACGAGACGCGATATAGCGCTGCATTTTTAAGATAGCTATCAAAAATGTAACTTTATTCACTGCACATAATATAGATCCGTACGTTATATATAGACACGTTTCACATACATCACCCACTGCACATGCGCGGTGCGGTGCAACCTGACATTCGAACTCTTACAATGAAACGTGTATCTTCTTGTGTAGTGAACAAAGTTCAATTTTAAAAAGTAGGTATATCTTAATATACAGGGCCGCGTAGCGTTGCGTACGTTACGGTGTGAACTGACCCTAAAAGGTAACCCAAAAAAAGGTATCCAAAGGCAACAAAATACTTAAAGCGAGCCGCAGTAGCGAGGCGCGTGTACATCTCGATATCACATCGGTTTCCCTTAAGAACATTATGATGGCGCTAAGTGCAATAAAAAAAATTTATCGTTACTCTTTATTACAAAAGATATTATTTAGCTAATATGTTGCTTACCATTTCCCAGATCTCGCGCTCCCCCATGGAAGGGTGGTAAATAATAATGATTACATTTTCTGTGTTATATTTTAAAGACGTTGCGACAAGGCTGTTTATCGCCTTGAATTTTTTTAACGAAACAAGAAATAAAACAACATAGGTAATTAACAAAAAAGGTTTTTCTTACATTTGTAAATAAATTACCTATCATTACCGCTTTTCGCCGCCTCAGATTTGTACGACTTCTTGTAGAAGTCCATGAAAAGGTACAGTACTAGGGAGAGGTTGACTAAGAAGGTGCCCAGGAGTTTGCTGGAGAACTGACAGGGCGTCGTGCAGTACTCGTACACCACGTACATCATGATCAGCACGAATTGCGTCTGCAAAATAAACGATTCATAATAATAGGCTAGTTTCGTTAAAAAATACGAATACAACACTATATTGTTATAGAAATATGCGATTTATTTATAATATCGAAAATAAAACTGTAGTTTTATTATTTGTATGTCACGGGACCGAAAACGCCAGCCGCCATATTTTTCTTGTAAGTGACGTCATAAGAACATAATGAAATCGAATAAACAACAGCGAAAGTCAAATCTAAAGTTCATGCACTACACACGCATATGTAACATTTATTTCACGTCACGATAATGGTGGCTGTCGTTTTGGCGCAAACATTTCTCGTTCAAATTTTAATAATTTTTTCTTTGCATAAAGTGATATTATTTCCAGGAAATAAAAATACTAGTTGACTAACGAATCGATACGAACATTTTAAAATATATTTGAAAAAAATCTAGAATAGCTTATTATAGCTGATACAATAATTACTTCCACAATGATCCCCGACAATTATCGTATACTTTTGGCAGCGTCCCGACGTTAAATATACGCTAAGACTACGATTCCACGAGAGTTTTTTTTGTGGTCACGACAGAAAAAACTGCACTGTAAATAGAAGTGTGCACTTGGCAGTCTATGTATGTATATATGTTTATTCCACCGTATCGCCTAAACTACTGGTACGAATATAATAAATGACATGTAAATAGATTCGTAATAATAGCCCGGGTAACATAGGCTATATAATTTATGTACTCGGGTTAAAGTTTTTATGAAATTGTAGTTATTGTCAGTTAGTAGAGGCAGAATGATTTGACTGTCATTTTACTAATATTTCTAACGCATGTACGGATTTGGTCACCAGATCCGCGCACCAAATCGGGTCTTGCTAGAGACGCTCGTTTTTGGTCAGGCAGGCCAAATTGACAACTCAACACTCGTTCGATTTTCAGCTATATTGCATTAGCAGAGTTCTATTTACAATGCTGATTTTTGACGACGACAATGATTCCCTAAAATCCTTTGAGATAGTGCAGTGATACCAACTATCAAAAATATTTCTCCCCAAATTTAACCCTTAACTCGACCCAGATTAGTATAACTAAGTTTTAAAATAATAAAACGAATAACTAGGTTATAATCGATATTTAATTTTGTACCCTACACAAATTACAACAAAACAACTTATAGTTAAATAGTTTTTTATTGCTAGTTAGTTTTATGTCAAAATTACGTAAAGACTTACGCGATAATTGATTTTCACTCCCATTACATACCCCGTGCTATTATTATTTTTGAACAAAAAAATTAAACCGACTTGCAAAGCAAAAATGCACAAAAAAGTATGAAATAAAACTTATTTTCTAAATAATTCCCTTTTTAAATTCTTTTAAAATTTTAACTATTTCTCTTGTTAATCTTCATAATTTTGAAGTCGGTACCAGCCCGAACAACATCCTGATAAAACAATATTTTATAGAACTCACGTTCAAGCTGGCTGGTACCTACCGACTTTGGTGACCAAGGGACAAATTTCAAATTATAGCCTTTACAACAACAAAATAATTTTACAAATAGGTTCACAAACGCCAAAGTAATGTTAAAAGATATTCGTGTCGGTGTAAAATACTATGAGAAGTTTCTATTATATCATCATAATGTGATGATGTATGGTGTGATGATGGTGTTGATGATGATGATTACCGTAATTGACATAGTGGTATATGCATGCAGTTCTTTAAATAACGCCGAAACATGTATCTGTATCTATAAGGAGTCAGGAGTTCTGTTCAGTACTTTTGGGTCCAGGGTATCTTGGTGCAGTCTTATTTTTTTGTAGCATATGCATAGACTACTTCGCAAAAAGTCGAAATCACCATATGTGTCCATATAAATTTTGAGAAGTTCCCTCCATTCCCTATGGATCCCATCATCAAGTCACCGCTTTGGTGAAAACGAGACCAACTTTTACATCGAAAAAAGAGTTTTGAAAATTATATATATATATATATATATATATATATATATATATATATATATATATATATATATATAGACTGCTGCCAGACTGCTCTCTGTCGGGCGAACATAATTATTACTCGGCTGGATTTGGTCTGGAAACCAAATCAGTCGCTCCGGACCGAATCACAATACACGTACGTGTTAGCACTATAACAGAGATTATAGGGAGCTGGTGGCAATTTAAGTATATGATTTATGACGTAATGAAGTCTACAACTATGTGAAGTAGAGAAAAATATCAGGTAGCTTTTTAAAATATATTATCGTGTCTGCCATCAATTATATTCTTATCTTATTGAAAAACATTTTATAGATAGTTGAATAAATGCTGGAAGAAATCAGAATAGTGGAATTTTATGTAAAATTAATTATTAAAGTATAAAAAATTATTTATTTAAAATGTATTTCATAAGATTTCATTGATGGCAAATACGATTACAAAATAATTTTTGTCCGTTTTTTTACCTAAAATGGTGGAGAGCTAATAAATTATTTATATTAAAAAAAACAATTGAGTGTAGACAGGATTCATACATATAACATAAGTTATGATAATATAGTCAACAGCTAGTTGTCTTACATTACATATTTTTACATATATAATCGGCCCTTGACTAAGCACTTAGTAGGTCGAAGTATGACCAAATGTTTCTATACCTAAGCGAATGAACATTCAGAAGCCAGAAGTAACTTCTATTGTTAATACATACGTAGACGAATTTTGGAACTGCATAGAAGTTGAAAGTTTAGGTAACTTCCCTTACAGTTACGTAAACTTTGACACAAATTAAAATGCGATTGTACTGTGTAATAATAGATAGAACACTAGTTCTGCCAAGACTCACTAGAGTTACCGTCTCCAAGAAACCTTAAGGATCAGTTCACACCAAGACGCGTCGCGTCTCTGTGTGAAATGACCCTATATTTTATTCACCAGTGTCCAGGTAGGTTTTTTGAATTTGTAATAAAACGTACAATAGCTTTTTAATATGTAAGTGACTTTGCTACGAGTATCTTTTGAATCACTAAATTATATATAAAAAAAACATTATTTAGGAAAGTTTTAAGTAATGTTGAATACATTTTGATGATTTTCAGCAAAGTAATGGGTAAGAAATATATAATATCATACTCAGGACATAACCAACAATAACCATCAACGCTAAAACCCGTCAACAAAATATAAATGATAATTTTAACTGCTTAAATGAAGTTGTTTTGCTTCTTCGTGAAAATCAAAACTATCGTCAAACGGCAATTACATCTCCATTAAAAAAAACTTAAACCGTAGTCTACAGCACTATCGAGGCAAGCAGACAAGCGGGCTGAAGCCAGATAGAAGTCTACAGTATAGACTACGGTTTTCGTCTTTTAATTGAGGTAGAAAACAGCTGGATTCTACAGCCTACACGTTTCTACGTCCAACATTCAACGATGTCCCCCGTCAGTATGACCCCAGTTTTATGAAAATGGAATGAGATGAATGTCAACAGAAAAAGCCACCACCGGTTCAACCCTTACCCGCCGAGAAGAACCGGCGAGTCAAACTCCGTTTAAAAAAAATCGGTTGTCTGTAAAGTCAGTTTACTGACGATAGTTGAACGTGACAACGTCATAAGAAATGGAACGCCTCAGAGCGAAGCCGCATGAGTCATGTTCAGCGAGGTAACGCCGGTAACGCCGCATGAGTCATGTTTTTTCGTGCGTGCAGCCGGCTCCATCGAATTATAAGACGTTGACAAAAAATACAAAATCAACTCAACTCACCATTTGCATTTTAGTGATGTACTTTTTCCACCAAATATACTTCACCAATTTCGGGAAGGTCGACGCCGCGTAGTACGAGTACATGACCAAATGTACGAAGGTGTTGAGGAAGCCCAGTACTATGATGGACAAGGCGGTGAACTTGAAATACAGCATCGCCCAGGAGTACATCAGGATCCCGCAGTGGTGGTACACGTGGAGTACTGAAACCTAAAAAAAATATGTATTGCGGTGGCGAATTGTTGCACAACACGATTAACGCGGGGTTCACGTTTAATTATGATCCAATAACTATCTCAGTACAATATGTAACTTCGTCACCCACAACATTGCCTTATAGATCATGAACACCTGGTACTTACTTGTACTTATTGACGGACACTACAACTTTTTTGCCCTAGGCACTGAATTTCATAAGATAGGTATCAAAATAAGTTCTGCAACTGATCTTACATCTACTGGCTAAGGCTTCTCTTTGATGGAGAACCAGCCTTCGCTTCTGATGTATTGAAAATAATTAAGGACGTATCTAACTATCTACAGATAATAAACAATGTTTGTACCATAACTTTGCAGGTAGCTTTCACGCGTTTTTCATAATATGAGTTGTTCGTTGTTACTTTGAAGTGGAATAAACAAATTACTACTTACATACACCTACAATTTCTACAACCTACAACTCCTACCTACCCCTGCAACTTACAGGTGATGTGTAATGTGAAAGAGTTATCGACTCCTGAGGGTCGAAGGTTATTGCAGTACTAATATCGCTATTAAACATTGGGGCTTGATGTTAGAAGCAAAGATTTCAAAACTAATGATAGGCTATGACGTACATTTGTCAGAACAAATCTTCATACAAGAAAAAGTTACGCCATCTTGGTATTCACCATACCTCAAACGTCAGCCATCTTGATTTCACCGTACTTCAAATGTCAAAATGGCCTCAAAAATCTCAAAAAGTGGGGTCATTTAAGTGGAAACAGTTTTTGCCTCAACGTGCCTCGTCTATATTATAATATACGTCTATGGTTAGAAGGGTGTGAATTGAGGGTTATATGTATTCTTAGTACAAAATCATAAAAAAATATATATGAGACCTCATTTTCATTTTGGAATGGTCTTCCGGAATACATTCGGCAGCATCAGTACCATCTATCATTTAGTTTAATTAGTTTTCATTAAAATTACTTTGAAAATATTCAGGAGCAGTATAAAGTCATTCGGTTCATAAAATGTTGTTATTTGTATGTATGTGTATGTATGTATTATTTATTGCGACCTGCTTATATAAGCATGTTTAATTATATTTATATTATTAGTATCTTAATTTATTTTTATGTATTGTATAAGTTTTTGTTTAAGTCTGAATGTTAATGTTTTATATTATATGTTATGTGTCTTTGTCTTATGTGTTCATTGCCCTATCTAGTCTACTTGCATCCACAATTATTATAGGTTTGCTGGAAGAGATATCTTCAAGAGATAAGTACGCCAATGTATTGTTTTAAATGTCAAATGTGTCTTTGTTAAGTTAAAGTCGACATATAGAATAAATAAATAAAGTACTTAATCTAAATAAATGTCAAAAACAAAAAAGATTTCGGCGGGCAACCTTGATCACTTAGAGGTATAAAAATTAGTTTACAACCTATTCTTGTACCTACCAAATACACCTGCAAAATTTCATAAAAATCGGTCAAGTGTCGAGCCGTTTCGGAGGTCTGTGGCACTAGAATTTTAAATATAAAATAAAATGAGACGTTTTGTCGTAAATTCACGGCGCTTTGTCGTAAATTATCCAGTCAGCATTAAAAAAGACTGATTAATAGTGGGAGAGCCATGCTTCGGCATGGGCCGGCTCAACCAGATAAATACCACGGTCTCACAGAAAACTGGCGTAAAATAACGCTTACATTGTGTTTCGCCGAGTGAGTCCTCACTCGGCGAAACTTGGGCCTCTGGTAACCTCTTACCAGAGGCCCAAGGGGAGTTAAGGATTTTAAGTACCAGGAACTCTTCTGGTGTTGCGAATGTCCATGGGCGGTGGTAATCGCTGACCATCAGGCGATCTGGTATGCTCGTATCCTGATCTATTTCATTAAAAACAATTGGTACAATACCTGGTTGTGCTTTTTACGCAGAACGAAGAAAACCGTGTCCAACAGTTCAGATAACTTCGCGATCATGTACACCCAGGTCCCGAAGTAGAACTGTAAAATATATTCAATAACACTTTATAAAAAATAATCTTTAACAAACAATACAACAACAATAATAATTAAAGGTCTTAAGGGAGTTTTGCCGGGGAATTCAATGGGATGGGTTGTGGATTTTGTATTTCTTTCATAAAATTGTGTTATGTCGGTTCTTAATGTGTAATATTGGTAGAATATTATCCATTAAATATTCGTTAACGTGCACAATGTGGGCAAGTGGTACAACTTCAAAAAACGTGCTATTTTGTGTTCCCTTCAAAACTCCCTAGAGCAAGTTTCAGTAAAGCTTCTACCACTTTACTGAATCGACTGACTTGACTCATTGACTGCACTGAGTATGTATTTGGACTTTAACTAGACTTTAGACTTGACGATTTAGGAATACGGTGTTGAAAATTGAAACGAAAATTCTATTTCCCACCTTTTTACCTTGACACTGGCAAATGGTTTTATGCCGATGCCATATATTTAAATTAAATTAAAAAAGGTCTTAAGGCGAGGTGAGTCGCCAACTATGAAGATGAGTGGGAAACGCGCCGTAACTGCGGGGTGATTCGTACGAATTACGTCAAAGTGATGTGTCCATAATGTACAAAAGCATAATTTCGACAATTTCGCAATATGTGCTTTATAGCCTACTAGCGGTTTTTTGCCCGACTGGTTCTAGGTTAGGCTAGGACCGTCTAGGTTCAAATCAATTAGTATATTTCTTATCTTCCTTGTTTTTTTTAATAAATAATAATATATCACTAGGTACATATTTTTGCTTTTATTGCTCTCCGTATTTTTATGTTTTTATAATCTGAAAATTTTTATAATCAGATTATAAAAAAAATGTAAAATACCCATTTTTTTATAATCTGCACTAATATTTACGACATAAATTCAGCTTCGGAAAACTAGTAATAACGTAAAATAAATACTGAGAGGGGAAAATATTTTAAAGTCGCTGAATTTTTGTGTGTGGAGAGTTATCCCTAGGGAGCTTATTCTTAAGTTGGTGCCATTTCTGCCTCTTGCAATTCGAGCAATTCGATAATTTGTGGTTGATTTTTTAAAATGGCCATAAAAGTGAAAAAATCTGTTTAAAGTTTAAAATATCATATCTGGGGCAGGCTTCCAGAGTATTAAAACATAATTTACATCATTTTCGTCCAATGCAAAATGACTTCTAAAGTGTAATAAATGACTATTTTCTGGCTAATACCACTAAAATAGGTCTAATTCCTAAATTTGTGCCAAATTTAGCCATTGCGATTCGAGAAGTTAAGCTTTTTAGTCTGTAGTCTAGCAAATTTTATCTAAAAGTTATGTTACATAATATTATTTTTGTGTTTAGGCGTCCAAAGTATTGGCTTGAATTTTTATCTTAAATATATTTTTTTTTTATAAATATTATAAAATAAGTAGATATTTTATATGTATCTATTCTGATTCTTGGGAGGATTCCATTTATATTTATATTTCCAGTTATGTTTACATTAAGTAATTTTATATTAATATATATATATATATATATATATATTTGCTAGACTACAGATATATATATATATATATATATATTATATGTATATAGCCGAACGTATAACCGCGTCCTTTTTTTGAAGTCGATTAAAAATATTCGCGTTTGTGTTTTCGACGACGTTTGTGTTTGTGACGACGTTCAATATTCTAGTCTCAATTTATAATGACACTCTTATTTCCTATCAGACAACAATTAAGTCAAATTAGACGATAAACATTCCGTAAGTCGGGGACAGACGCATCACAATGACATGCAAAATTACAAAATTATTGCAAATTTTGACATGTTCATCACCAAAGGTTAACAGTTAAGGTGGGTATCAGTATAAT
Organism: Phengaris arion; assembly: GCA_963565745.1. Taxonomy (NCBI): domain Eukaryota; kingdom Metazoa; phylum Arthropoda; class Insecta; order Lepidoptera; family Lycaenidae; genus Phengaris; species Phengaris arion. The sequence goes on along the minus strand of OY751439.1, from coordinate 3,440,199 downwards.
AATATAATATAAATTATACAACTAAACCGACTTCCAAAATAAAAATGCACAAAAACGTGTGAATTAAAACTTTTTTTCTTAATAGGTAATTTTAAAACGACCTTTTGAGGTCGGCTAATGTTTTAACTATTTTCTACTCAATCTTCATATTTTTGAAGTCGGTACCAGCAAACTTGAACTCGAGTTTTATAAAATCCCCAACCCCCTTGGGCCTCCGGTAACCTCACTCACTCGGCGAAACACAACGCAAGCGCTATTTCACGTAGGTTTCCTGTGAGGCCGTAGCATTTACCCGGTCAAGCCGGCCCATTCGTGCCGAAGCGTGGCCCCCCCACGTAATAGCAATAGTAATAGCAATTTTAAGCAAATATAATCCTACTACTATTATAAATGTCAGTTTGTGAGGATGGATGGATGTATGGATGTTTGTTACTCTTTCACGCAAAAACTACAGAACGGATTTTGATGAAATACGGTATGGTAGTAGATTAAGCTCTGATTTAACACATAGACTCCCTTAAATCCCGAAAAAGTACAGTGTTCCTGTGGGATACTGTATATACGCGAGCGGAGACGCAGGCAATATTATAATTATTATAACCGAATGTATTTAATTATTTATACATGTTTTGATCTTATGCTTTAAATCGGTTTCTCGAAAACGGCTGCAAGTATTTCCATGAACTTTAGTATGTAGGTAGAGCAAAATCGATCTAGCTAGGTTTTATCCCTGAGAAACAGCGCATTTTTAAGCTATATATGTTTTTTCTTTCAGCGTACAATATTATATCAATAATTTCGGCTCTATGTATATGTATAATTCTTGCTTTGTTCGAAAATTCGAAATGTGGTGGGCTCGAATCCTTGTCAGATAAATATTTTGTGATTATTTTTTCTTTCTCTACTAGAGCTCCGAGCAAAACCCGGTTACCTAGGCATTACATTACATTAAATTAATTGCATTAACTCTCCGAATACGTCTGACACGAATGCAGTTGCGTATACCAATAACAAATCATACACGTCACAACTGATACCTACTCTACCGTCTCATAGAATGAATGAATGTCGAATGATTGATTTATTTTCCATGAAATTTATTACAAAGATGTTCATATACAGTATGGGTCACAATTTCTGCCTCCATGGCTCACTGGATTCTAAACAAAAAAAAAACTGAAGGGCATTGCTTACCTAACCCCGACAAAATGCGCCAAAGTAAATTTGTTTGCTATGGCCCTACACCTACATCTTCGAAATGTACCCAACATTTGGAAGATGACCTATAGGTACTTTTTTAGAACTTTTACAAAACATGCAATTGATTACTCTAACAAATAATAATATCGACTCTGCTAGTGAATTCCCGCAATAATACAGTTACGATTCAGTCCCGAATCGCTATGTCAAAACTGCAAAATCGTATTCTCATAGACGTCAAACCCGATACGATTGGTACAAACTCTAAAAATCAGTTTATCATATCTAGACGAGTCATTTATAATTCAATAAAAGTAAAATGAAAGTGTAAGTTAATTACGAGGATTGGGATTCAGAATAGCGACAAACAACGCACCTCATACTGTAGATCTGGCGTCTCGCTCACGCACTTGTTCGGCGACAAACCAGTCCTGTATAGAAACATTGCAGCCTGAAAAATAAAGAAAATGCTGTGAAATGCCTACAAATAGTCAAAATCTCATGAGCCAAGTCATGATGTAAGTATAAATATAAAGATATCTCTCTATGTAGTAGTATATAGCTATGAGTATCAAGGTACATTGTGACGTTTTCAAAATGACTAGAGGCAGCCTGTCCTATGCCCCATGGTCGATATTCGCCCAAAGTGATTCGTTTGAACTAGTTATGGGTTCTATTGCCTCTTAGATATAATAGTAAAAAAGCAAATGATGTGACAAATTGACGAGCGTCAACGTGTAATGAAATTGTATCATTATTGTACTCGTATCTATCAAACGAACGGTAATCTTGAGGTAGTGTGTTGTTGATATTTTGATTAATTTTATGTTTTTACTTAAAATAATATTAGCTTTTTGCACACCTCCCCCCGAATAAACTTAAACTGTGCCAAATATCATACTCCTCAGGTTGCCCAATTCTCGTAAAACTGTTCTGAAAGTTTTTGCTTCACGTATGATTCAGTAATTTGAGACATTGTTGACACTTGGTTATATCTATTGGGACACAGAATTTGTAATATAGCTTGCTGTCTCTACTAAATGTGAGAACGAAAACTTGGCTACATAAGAAGATATTTTAATCTTTTCGGGGACTTTGGTTTTGTCAAGTTTTTTTTTCAATAAGTTTGTTGGAAAAACCGTTCAAGAGCCAGTAGCACTCGCGCACGAAGGGTTCCATACAAAAAAACACGTTTGTTGTATGAGAGCCCATCTCAAATATTTATTTTATTCTGTTCTAATAATTTGTTGTTATAGCAGCACCAGAAATACGTAATCTGCGAAAATTTCGACCGTCTATCTATCTATCTATTACGGTATATTATATACAGCCTGGTAACAGATGGACAGACAGACGGACGGACAGCAGAGTTTTGATAATAGAGTCCCGTTTCACCCCTTGGTAACGGATTCCTAAAAAAACATACATTTCATAATAATCTAACTAATATACGCGATTCTACTAAGGCGGGTCAATAAGTCCGTGACTTTTTGAATTTCTAACCTCCTTACTGAAAAAGCAACACTACTCCTGTCAACAGGCATCTGTCAGTTGAATCCTATCAAAATTTGAACTTGCTGCGTCAGTTAGTTTGTGTTTTACAGCTATCTTTATCAGACTATCCAGTAACTTAAGGAAACAATGGAAAAAAGTGAATTTTGTGTGCTTATTAAGCATTATTTTTTGCGAAAAAAAACCATTACCGAGACCAAGGCTAAGCTTGATAAAAACTATGGGGACTCTGCACCATCGATTTCAATGGTAAAAAAGTGATTTACTGAATTTCGTTGTGGCCGTACAAGCACTGAAGATGCCGAACGTCCTGGACGCCCAGTTGAGGTCTCTACACCCGAAACAATCGAAAAAATTCACTATATGGTGTTGGCTGACCGAAGATTAAAAGTGCAAGAGATTGTGGAAGCCATAGGCATCTCGCATGGCTCAGTGGTTTCAATTTTGAATGATCACTTAGGCGAAAGCTTTCCGCAAGATGGGTGCCGCGTTTGCTCACAGTCGACCACAAACGCAATCGTGTAACAACTTCACAGGAAGGTTTGGCGTTGTTTAATCACAATATGGAGGAGTTTTTTAACCGTGGACGAAACATGGATCCATCACAACACACCAGAGACCAAACAACAGTCAAAACAGTGTGTTTCTAAGGGTGAATCGGCTTCAAAGAAGGCCAAGGTGGGTTTGTCAGCCAATAAAGTTATGGCGACTGTTTTTTGGGATGCACGTGGGATAATCCACATTGACTATCTTGAAAAGGGAAGAACAATTAATGGGGAATATTATGTCAACTTATTGGACCGCTTCAATGAGGATTTGAAAACAAAACCGACCTCATTTGGCCAAGAAAAAAGTTCTTTTTCACCAAGACAATGCAAGGGTGCACACATGTGCAGTTGCCATGGCAAAAATCCATGAATTGGGCTATGAATTGCTCCCACATCCACCCTATTCTCAAGATTTGGCTCCGAGTGACTACTTCTTGTTCCCAAACCTGAAAAAATGGCTCGGTGGAAAAAGATTCGACTCCAATGATGAAGTCATCTTGCAAACAAAGGCCTATTTTGAGGACCTCGACAAATCATATTTTTTGGAAGGGATAAAAAAATTGGAGAAGCGTTGGACAAAGTGTATAGAGCTCAAGGGGGACTACGTTGAAAAATAAAATGATTTATTTATCAAAAAATCTGTGTTTTATTCCAAAAGTCACGGACTTATTGACCCGCCCTCGTATATTGAAAAAACATTTTCAGAAGTCCAAGTGCGGCTTAAAAATTATTATTAATTTTTCTATTAGGTCTGAGGGTTGACGTGTCATGAACATGAAGTAAACATGAAGTAGGTACTCACCAATTTGAATAAATATCCAGAGTAAATGACTTGTAGTATATTGTATGTTAATATTAAACTGTTTAGCTTGAAGGGCTCTCTGTCTTTCATTACGTTGGGCCCGATTTTCAAAACAAACGCCAAGTACGATATAGATAATAGTATAATTTGGACTGGCGAGCCCATGAGAAACCACCCATCGACATAGGAGCCTGAAACAAAATGAAAAACATTGTATTTATTTTAAAAAAATATATAGTTAAATAACAATCCTGATTTTTAAATTTGTAAAAAAAATAAGTTTTTAAGAAAATCCGCTCATTTTAGCATTTGAAATAAATTAACAAATGCATTTGTAGAATTTTTGTAATATAATATGTATTTTAAATAAAACTATTCACTAAATACGTGCGATAAAACAAGTGCATAAATTATTTCACAATTTAAAAACATAATTTAAAATCATAATGAGAATAATTCTATAATGAATAATAATATTTCGATAATCAAAGGTAACAAAAATACAAAAGGTAATAAATATTTAATAATATAAAGAAGGCAATAAAAACTCACCATCTTTACTCTCCCAGGGGGGGTTTAGAACATTTTGGTTCTCCATACTGTACGTCAACTCACGACGGCCGATCTAATGCATTTGACTATCATTTTACTCAAAAAACTAGTTAAGCACGAAGCACGAATATAACTGGAATTTGTATTATTTACCAAGATTTTACGTAGGGGAGAGAGGGGCTTGTAACATTTTATTCCTTTTTTTCGATGGGGTGACTAAACTATTGTGAATTTTAATTGAACGTTCAAATGAGAAAGGATATAATGTTTTAAAGTATCTTTCAACAATAATTTTTCTTGAAACGTTATTTCATAATTAATTCATGTCTAAAGGACTTTTTTGGAAACGTTTTGTCGCTTGTTAAAATTACTTACCTCGTTTTGCAGCAAGTTGTAGCTAGTGTGGGGCAAGTAGGAACGTCATATTAATACAAAAGGTATTGCATTATAAGTATTTCTTTCGAAGCACATAATGGTAATTATTTATTTTCTATAACAACAATAGTCATAATTTTACTCTATTCTAGATAATCAAGTTTAATTAACATAGCATCTACTATGTTAATTAAACTTGATTATCGGTATCGACATAAGTAATTTAACAAATTATTTTATAACAATTATTTATATTTTGTATTTATTTAACTATCACAGTCAAGGTGGCAATAATGACCTTGGTCATATATATATATATATATATATATATATATATATATATATATATATATATATATATATATATATATGATTAATCAACGATTAATCCATCGTCTGTGGACCGATTTACAAATGTATTGTTTTCTAAATATTTAGAAAATTAATTTAAATATATAGGGAATTACTTAGGAAATAATTATTATTTTCTAAATAACCCCCCTTTTAAATTCGGCTACAATTTTAACTTGAACGCGAGTTTTATAAAATATTGTTTGTATCAGGATATTGTTTGGGCTGGTACCGACTTCAAAATTATGAAGATTGAGTATAGGAATTGTTAAAATTTTAGCCAAATAAAAGGGGGGATTATTTAGAAAAAACAAACTATTTCATACTGGCTTTGTACAGTTTTACTTGTTTTCATTTTAGTTAAAAAAAAGTGTGTGTCAGCTCCGACGCACGACTGGAGTTTACCCTAAAAAGTAAAATTTTGTGTGCAATGCAAAGCGACTAGCGATAGATTTGAGTTCAAAAATTCGCGTCATGTGAAAAAAAGTGAAAGGTGCGCAGAATAGGTTGCGCACGAAAACGTAACGAGGTCATTCGTTCAGTAGATTTTACTAGTCATATTTTTTTCATACCGGGGGCCTTATATGAAAATCGATTCTTAAGGAGTAAACTCAGATAACAATAAATACGTCTTTTTCACGTCAAAAAATTAATGGAAACATTTTTCAATTAGACTCAGTATGATCTTGAAATCAAATTTTTCCGATCTAACATTTTTTTTCTTTTCTGGCAAAAAAAAAAAGTACTCCTGCTGAAAACAGATCACGGCACCCTCGGTCGGTCGTAGGTCGTATCTTAAAGTGCACGCTGAGTTCAAAATCGAATCAAAATACTATGAGATATTAAGTTGTTACTACTCACGCCCGTTATAACAATCCCCTGTCTCCTTTACGCGATAACTTTCATGGATAACAGAGGGTCACTGAATTTAGAAAATTAAAGGGCAAGATTTAATAGTTTAAAGTAACTAATTATTTTCGTATATATATTATAAATATACTCTGCAATGCATTGGTGTATTCTACATTGTTGTGGCAGCGCGTTATACCGCCACGTCACCTAACAAACACAAGTTTCTCACCAGAAATATAGGCATAGTTGAAAGACATGACAACCAATTTAATAGCCGCATCTAATCATTTTTTTGCGTAATACTTTTTTTTTGGATTTCGCTATTTTACACAAATAAAAGTTAAAAACAAGCGCTATAGTGATTTCATTAACATTACTATGTCATCGAATACAATTGGTGCGGACGGTAAACATATTTTGATAACGTGGGAGAGCCATGCTTCGGCACGAATGGGCTGGCTCGACCGGATAAATACCACGGCCTCACAGAAAACCGCCTTTAAATAACGCTTGCTGTATGATTCACCTTGGTGATTTAACTTTAAACTTTTTGGAAACTTTAACAGGGGTTCGTGGAGCTAAAAATTTGGGAAACCCTGGTTTATACACATAAACAGATGCTCAAATGGTCGTTTTTCACTACTACGAGGGCTGCACTAAAAGTATCGGGAATGGAATATTTCCACTGTTCCTGTCATATTAAAATGTTTTTCATTTAAAACTCCTTGGTTTTAAAAATCGAATACCGTTTATTTATTTAAAAAAAGATTCTCGGTCTTGTTACAAGGTCTTGTCAAACTTGTTTAGTCGTTGAGAAAATGGAATTGACTCGAGAAAATTCTAGAGCGATGATTTATTATGACTTTCGAAGTGGTTTAACACAAAAACAGTGTGTCTAACATAAAACATTGTTTGCCACAGGTCGTTTCTGAACTCCGTAAAGAGAACTGCAACCGCCGCATCATCCTCCATCACGACAATGCGAGTTCTCACACCGCGCACAGAACAAAAGAGTTTTTAGAGCAAGAAATCATAGAATTATTAGACCATCCGCCGTACAGCCCCGACCTAAGCCCTAATGATTTCTATACTTTCCCTAAAATAAAGAATAAATGGCGTGGTCAGAGATTTTCATCACCTGAAGAAGCTGTGGACGCCTACAAAACGGCCATTTTGAAGACCCCAACTTCCGAATGGAATGGTTGCTTCAATGATTGGTTCCATCGTATAGAAAAATGTGTCAAAATTCGCGGAGAATACTTCGAAAAGCAATAAATACATTTTTAAATAGTAATGTTGTGTCACTTCCTTGATTCCCGAAATAATCAGTGCCCTCGTATGTCCAAATAGACCAACAACTCTGGAAAGCACGTGAAGCCTGAGAACCTGCTATAGTCCAATCTGTGGACTTCAGCTTGAGGACGCGTTTGCAAAATGTGTTGTTTGATAGCGGCCATTCGGAGCATTGACCTTAATTTAGAAATGTTTTGTGCAGTAAGGCTAGTGACCAAATAAAATAAGAATTATTGTCACCCATTAATATTCTTGCATTACAGCAATACACGTGAACATTTTGAGGATACTTTTTATGCTTCTTACTTATCTTTTATTCTTACAAATCAATTTATATGTATTATTATTGAATTATTTTTTTATCAATTTTGAGGTGATTATATCCTCTATCTTTGGATATTTTTAAACAACATACTAGCTACATAAGATCAGAAAAATTATCCTAAACACGACCTTTTCTCTTCTTCTCTTAATCTTTTTGTAAATTTTTTGGGTGAAGAGATTCTGAAAAATTGTTTTTGCTGTACTAAAATTCATATTTTTTAAATAATTTTTATTTGTACCAGCCAACTTGAACGTGTGTTCTATTTTAAATGTTGTTTTATCAGGATTTTGTTCGGGCTGGTACCGAATTAAAATTTCAGCCAAATTTAAAAGGGGAATTATTTAGAAAATAAGTTTTATTTCATACTCTTTTGTGCATTTTTACTTTGGAAGTCAGTTTAATTATTTTTAAATTTGTTATTGTTATTCCAACGTTATAAAAAACGAAGACCAAGTCATGACAGCCTTCGAAAAAAAGCAAAAAGACATGAATTTACTTTCTCTTTCATTCTTGTAGGTTTTTGCCATTGATTTCTTGTGAGATTCTTCCAAGGTTATGGATCCGCGATATAGAAACAATCAAGATACAAAGATATCACATTATATCTATTCAAAAGTGACTGTTCAAATAGATAGATACGTCACGTATTCACGTGTTACAAATTTCGAACGTGACCTCAGGTCATGTATAAGTGAATAACATCAAATTCCTCACCAATTACAAAGTGAATTAAAGTATCGTTACATTTTCTACCAAAATTACCGACAATTAACTTTAATGAGGACATTAAATTCGTGATGTCACAGAAATAAACTTGTTCGATAAATAATTAGAGTAGATTTTGGAGCTTATTCTGTTAAGTAGAGTGTATAGAATAGTATAGGTAGATAAAAGACAACGGCGCTAGAATGTATGCACCTCGAATCAATACAATGTTAACATAGACACTGAGTCTGAATATTTGTATTTATAACAATGACGCCTTGTATCGTTTGTATGAAAATTAGTGTTACTTTTTAGTTCTCGGAATGAATACATCATAATATTGGGTCAACGTTATAAAAAAAATATACCTTATACCAATTTTCAAAGATATTAACGCCGTCATATTAATATAAGAGGGCATTTCTCGTAATTATAACCAGTTAAATCTCGATGTGTACGTGTGGACTGAGGGACCTACCTGAATTTCATCAAAATAAGTATAGCAAATTTTAGTAAAAGTCTTAAATAAATTGTAGAACAAATCTGGGAATTTGTAAAAAAATTGTTTAAGAACTACAGCCCTCAAGAGTGTGGTCCCTCAGTTCACACACCGGTATTATCTAGATCTCGAAAAGTATATGGAAAATGATGGTTTTTTCACTACAGAATTTTAGTAGAACTTTGGTAAAAGTTTTTACAAATTTATCAAATACTTAGCATCAGAAATGAAAAATCTATATCCACCAAAGTGTGGTCCCTCAGATCACACAAAAGTGACATATTCATTTCGGGTTATATTAATACCGGTTTTTTACTACGTAGAATTTTGTACAATATTGGAAATGAAATGAAATGAAAATATACTTTATTGTGCACAATCAACAGTTACATACACACATATACAATATAAACTATACACAGAACAAGACGAAAGTACACAAAGGCGGCCTTATTACTAAACAGCAATTTCTTCCAGACGACCTTTGAAAGAAAGTATTAAATTGCTGGAGAAGGGTACTGTGCTTAAAGTATATCTAAAAATTATAAATATAGAGTATACATTTAAATAAAATCTGTAAATAAAAATAAAATAATAATACATACATACATAATATTAAAAATTAATAATTAATAAATTTAAAATATTATACATACAATGTTAAGCAATAAATATAAACAATAACTACATATCATGGATAAAAAGGTAACACACATAACTACTTTCGACACATACTAAGCTAGTACGAGGGCGGGTCAATAAGTCCGTGACTTTTGGAATAAAACACAGATTTTTTGATAAATAAATCATTTTATTTTTCAACGTAGTCCCCCTTGAGCTCTATACACTTTGTCCAACGCTTCTCCAAATTTTTTATCCCTTCCAAAAAATATGATTTGTCGAGGTCCTCAAAATAGGCCTTTGTTTACGAGATGACTTCATCATTGGAGTCAAATCTTTTTCCACCGAGCCATTTTTTCAGGTTTGGGAACAAGAAGTAGTCACTCGGAGCCAAATCTTGAGAATAGGGTGGATGTGGGAGCAATTCATAGCCCAATTCATGGATTTTTGCCATGGCAACTGCACATGTGTGCACCCTTGCATTGTCTTGGTGAAAAAGAACTTTTTTCTAGGCCAAATGAGGTCAGTTTTTTTTCAAATCCTCATTGAAGCGGTCCAATAAGTTGGCATAATATTCCCCATTAATTGTTCTTCCCTTTTGAAGATAGTCAATGTGGATTATCCCACGTGCATCCCAAAAAACAGTCGCCATAACTTTATTGGCTGACAAACCCACCTTGGCCTTCTTTGGCGCCGATTCACCCATAGAAACACACTGTTTTGACTGTTGTTTGGTCTCTGGTGTGTTGTGATGGATCCATGTATCGTCCACGATTAAAAAACTCCTCCATATTGTGATTAAACAACGCCAAACCTTCCTGTGAAGTTGTTACACGATTGCGTTTGTGGTCGACTGCGAGCAAACGCGGCACCCATCTTGCGGAAAGCTTTCTCATGCCCAAGTGATCATTCAAAATTGAAACCACTGAGCCATGCGAGATGCCTATGGCTTCCACAATCTCTTGCACTTTCAATCTTCGGTCGGCCAACACCATATCGTGAATTTTTTCGATTGTTTCGGGTGTAGAGACCTCAACTGGGCGTCCAGGACGTTCGGCATCTTCAGTGCTTGTACGGCCACAACGAAATTCAGTATACCACTTTTTTACCATTGAAATCGATGGTGCAGAGTCCCCATAGTATTTATCAAGCTTAGCCTTGATCTCGGTAATGGTTTTTTTTCGCAAAAAATAATGCTTAATAAGCACACGAAATTCACTTTTTTCCATTGTTTCCTTAAGTTACTGGATAGTCTGATAAAGATAGCTGTAAAACACAAACTAACTGACGCAGCAAGTTCAAATTTTGATAGTAGTCAACTGACAGATGCCTGTTGACAGGAGTAGTGTTGCTTTTTCAGTAAGGAGGTTAGAAATTCAAAAAGTCACGGACTTATTGACCCGCCTTAGTAGTCTTTAAGAGCAGATTTAAAAGTATTTAATGTTTTACATTGTCTAATTCGAGTAGGGAGAGAGTTCCATAGCAGGACAGATTGTACGGAGTAGGAGTGGAAATACTTGGTGTGGTGGATAGGAATATCGAGAAGGAGATTTTTGGATGATCGTAGCTCTTACCTGTCGGAGAGACGGAAACTAAAAGTTTCTTTTGGCATTGAGGGCTGTTGGGATCGAATAAAATGGAGTAAAGGAGTGAAAGTACACGAGCATTGCGGCGAAAGCGAATTGGCAACCACTTGAGCTTGTGACGGTACTCGGATATGTGTTCAAATTTGCGCAAGCCAAAGATGAACCTGATAGACAGATTTTGAAGGCGCTTAAGTTTGTTAAGTTGGTCTTCGGTCAAGTTAATGAAGCAAACATCCGCGTAGTCTAGAAGGGAGAGAAATATTGATTCGGCTAAGGCCACCTTAGTAGGTACTGGGAAAACATTCCGAAGTCATTTCAAGGAGTGTCACGTTGAATACACCTTCCCGCTAATCTCTTTCAGCTGCTGTGACCAAGATAGATGCTCATCAAAATAAATGGCAAGATTCGTAACCACTTTACTATATGGTATCGGCGTACCGTTGATGAGTACCGGAGGCAACGTATCCCAGTCAATTCTGGAAACCAGCCCCGGACTGCCAAGTATTATCAACTGAGACTTAACGGGGTTAATGAGAAGTCCATGCTCCTTACTCCAGTTACATATGACCGATAAATCCTTGCTTACAACACTTACCGGCGCAGGCAATGTATCCAGAGTTGACTGAGTGTAAATATGTAGATCCTCTGCATATAAATAAAAATGAGACGAAATGTATGAAGTGATGAGGTTAATGAAAAGGGCAAAGAGTAATGGAGATAAACGCCACCTTGAGGAACGCCGGCAGTAGTATTAGAACAGTCGGAAAAAGACTCAGAAATTTTAACTCTCTGCCGTCGACCCACAAGGTAGCTTCGAATAAAACAAATCACTGAAGGTGAGAAGTTAAAAGACCCTAACGTATCCCAGTCAATTCTGGATACCAGCCCCGGACTGCCAAGTATTATCAACTGAGACTTAACGGGGTTAATGAGAAGTCCATGCTCCTTACTCCAGTTACATATGACCGATAAATCCTTGCTTACAACACTTACCGGCGCAGGCAATGTATCCAGAGTTGACTGAGTGTAATTTTAACTCTCTGCCGTCGACCCACAAGGTAGCTTCGAATAAAACAAATCACTGAAGGTGAGAAGTTAAAAGACCCCAACAGACTGATAAGAATGTCATGGTCAGTATAATTGAAATCGTTACTAAAATCAAGACGTAAAGTTAGGATTGTGAGCTTCTTATTATCCATGCCGGACCGAATATCATCTGCTACTTTGACCAAGGCTGTAGTAGTACTATGACCAGTCGGAATCCTGATTGATATGTACTGAGGAGATTGTTATGCATGATAAATCTTGTAAGTTGGTGATGTATAAGTCGCTCAAGAACTTTTTGACAAGAAAGGAAGAATAGATATTGAACGGAAATCAGAAATAACTTTAGGACGGTAGGATTTTGGTAATGGGATTATGTGGGCGGATTTCCAGGTATCAGGAAAAGCACAAGTTGATAAGCAAAACTTGAAAATGTGTAAAAGAATGGTGTAACGTAGTTCATTCCCTTTCCATAAAATCGATTATTTCGGCGTTACTCGCGTCATCTATGATTTGTATGATTAATTATTTAGTCATTTTTATAGGCTTAGAGCGCCATCTATCGGCGCACGTCCTTACTAAAACGGCGTCAGCCTTGCTATAATACTTAATTCGTAGATCGATTTTTCCGTCTTAAATCTTAAAAAATACTTTTTTTTTTAATTTAATTTTGAATAATAATGAAAATACAGTGGATTTGTAATATTATATTACATAATATATTGATTATTAATATAATATCTTTTTATTTTGATTTCTGGATTTCTTATCTTTATGCTATAGTTTATAGTTGTCGAAAGTTTAAAAAAGAGGAAGGAAGGGTATATATATGGTACTTCTTCGAATGACATTTCCTTTTTGAATAAAATTTTCTATACTCAAGATGTAGTCGTTATAATAATTATATTTTAACCCCGTGTTCCACGGTGAGTATTTTAAGTATCTGTGTTGTGAATATTTGGAAAATCATGCTTGTATTAAAATGCATTACTCTTTCATGTAAACTATCATCTTGGTAAAATTAGTTGTCAATTATTTGATTGGCCATACCACGTGCTTAATTTGTAGTTTCATCTTTCAAATCAAGCACTATTAAAATGTTAGGATGTTTGTATCATATTGGTTGTCCTTAATATCATCTTATCTTTTTTTATTTTGCCTACCTTCTTTGTAATGGTCACACAGCCCGTGATTTTGATCGTTTGGGGTTAAGATCACACAGGCTGTGGGACCGGACTCCTACCGACACGTCGTGAATATTTCAGGAACTTGGTTTCGGGCACAAAACTCCGCCAACTACAGCATTCGAGGTACTAAAAAGGACTTATACCTAGCTGGAGTTCTGAGTGCTGGTAGACATTGGACTGGGATTTTTTTTGGACGATCTATCGACGTCGACCGGACACAGCGGTGACGGAGAAGCTACCGGAAGTTGGAGCCCCATCTCGCTCTCCTACCACGTGCTAGACTCCTGGACTAAGAACCGGACTCTACAGCTAAGTTCCCACGTGGTTTACAGCCCCTTTGATACCCTTAGACACCAAGAGGCTAGACCAGACCGTACGGCCTTCTGCCCACGACCCCCTTTTTTTGTTAATATATATATATTGTCACGGAGATCTTTTTTTTGTTTTTAATATCACCCGTAACAATGGGAGCAATTATTTCTAGGATTGGGATAATCATTTTGCGACTGATGCCATCATCACCAACGGAATTCGATGCTATTGTCATGATATGTCTGTCAACCTCTCCTTCAGTAAATGGAAAGTGAACGATTCAGAGTTTGAAGTTTGCAAAAGAGATATTTTATTTAAAGTTTGGGATTTTATAGCCGGGTCTAAGTTGGTAGAAGAAATAAAATGTTTATTCAACACATTAATGTCGATTTTGCAGTGGTCATTTTGATTTAAATTTTTACCAATACCAAGCGATTTTAGGAATTTCCAGGTTTTCGCTGGATCACCATTCTCGACCGATGCATGGATATATCGCCGTTGAGCATCTCGACACATAGTATTGCACCGGTTACGTAATTTAATGTATTTGTCGCGATGTTCATTGGTGTTACTTCTTTTGTATTTAGCTTTGGCTGTATTTTTGGCATTAACAATTGATTTAATATCATCTGACAGCCATGGAGCAGGCAGATGCTTAATACTAATGGGCTTAATCGGGGCATGCTTGTCGTACAAAGAATTAAGGGCGTTAAACATATCAACCTTGGTATCGACCGTTACCGCTGCGTATGCACTATACGCAGCGGAACCATTGTTGACCATGTCCAGTCAGTGCTGAGCGCGTCTTCCCTCAAGGTGTCTACATCCATGGAAGAAAAATTACGTTGCAGAAGTGTTTTGCGGTTTGGTTTAGATGTGCGATCATTATAAGCAACATAAATCAGGTCGTGGTAGGAAAAAACCTCCGCGGGACTCTGACCATGAGTAGTTACAGAGTTTGGCAAAGATACAATGATGAACTCAAGCAAGGAAAGACAGAAACCTGGAGAGCAGTGTGTATTTAATTATTAAGTGGCAATAAACTCATATCACAGGAATCTAAAATAGACATAAGGTTTTTAGATCTTCTATCGTCATTTAGCATATATGTGTTAAAGTCACCCATTATAATAATTAAATTAATGTAATTAGGTTTATACGACTCCAGTATAGTCTCAAAAGATGGAAAGTAGTTATGATGCATCGATGGACAATAGAATTATTTTCCATACAATAGAATTATTTAACACCAAGAAGTATTTTACTGCAGTAAGACAATTCGATCTCAATGAGCAAATACTCCAGTGAGTCTGATGGCGTGGGCTTTGCTGAACGTAAATAGATTGCAACACCACCACCACTTTTCCCAATTCGGTCATTACGAATCAGTTTAAAGCCCGGTAGGCTGTAACATGTTTATGGAAGGCAAGGCTTAAGCCACGTCTCCGACACAAATATGGCATCAACATTAACTTGATCGAAGGAAGTCATCATATAAGGATAATGAGCCGGAATGCTCTGCGCGTTTATATGAACTGCCTTAAAACTTTTTTTAACTGTGGAAAAGTTATTCATAATAGTATCTCTTAGCGGAGAGTATGAAGTACTTATAAAACTCTCATCGCTACATACTGAAGAAGCAGAGAAAAAGTCACCAGAAGAAGTATCGAAACTGTTTTTCATGATATTATGTATATATAACAATACAAATATATAATATACTCAAATAAGATACCTATATAAAATAAATTTTATATCTTATAAATAGTTCAATAAATAATTAAAATAGCTAGCTACTCAAAAACACCTTATACCTACAGTGTAATGAGTTCAGTTCAAATATATTTAAACATGCACTATTTATGCATTAAGCACTATTACAAAAAATCAGAAAATAACAAACAAAAACGAAAATGATCAAATCATCACCCAAAAAGAGAAACAGAAAAAAAAGAAAACAAAAAAAATCACAATAAATTACCCAATAAGTACATAAAAAAAATATTTATATATTAACTGACATCTAGCATCTGTCATTGTTGTCATTGTCGACTCCGACAGATGACATTGTCAAAGTCATAATTTTAAATCAAAAGGTTATAATAAAAAATTGTTCAATTATACATCTAAAATAATTGAATAAGCGGGTATAATTATCTACATTTACACTACATAGCATAATATAAGCAAGCAGTTAAAAGACAGGCATAAGAAAATAAAAACAACAAAACAGCATGTACCTAGATACAAAGTATGATTGATTGAAAGTTTCAACATGGACTACATGAATGATGATAGCAAGAACATAATATTGTGATGATATTTAAAGCATGATTAAAGAAGAAGGAAAACCAACACACATATAACTAAAGGTAATAAGAGAAAATAAGAAGAGAGAAAAAGCTAATAGAAGTGTGTTACTTTTTGGCTGATTTCTTTGTCTTCATTGCAGCTGCGTTTCTACCTCTGGTTACCGGAATGGATCTTTCAGTCGTCACGGTTGGCGTGTCAGGAGAAGAAGGCCCAGGAATGGCATCAAGTTCAGCCATGCTGTGGGCACGGACTTTGGAGCCATCAGGAGCAATTACAATTACTGAGCCATTGTGTGTCCAACATTTTGAAACTCCGAAACGCTGTCTGGCTGCCATAAACACGTCATGCCTCTTCTTTATAAGAAACTCTGATAGGATGTTGCCAGAGTTTTTCAGATTGGTTTTAGCCGTCCAAACCTTGTTACGGAGAGCAAGATCCTGGAATTTGATTAAGATTGGTCGGGGCTTTGACTCATTTATACGTCCCAATCGATGACAATATTTAATAGATGATATGTCAACACTAGGAACTTGTGTTGAGAGTAATGATGATACAAATTCAGGCTCAGCCTTTTTGGCTTCAGGAACTCCGTGAAGCAGCACTATCTTCTTCCTTCGCTCATCTCAACTTGGTTACGTACATCCATCAGGGTTTCTATTTGAGACTGCAGTGACTTAAGTGCCTCCAAGACAAAGGATTTGAATAAGCTGAATTCCGATGCCAGTGCTGAAGTGGTACTTGATGTTTGGCAAGAATTCAACTCCTGCTGGAACTCAGTCATTTTGTTGTTGAGCAATTCGTTCATTTTGTTGATGGATTGCTTTAAGGACTCCATTGTTATTTGTATAAATGACCAAGAAAAGAGATGTGCTTTTTACAGATGGTGATGGTGAAAGTGAAATATGTTTAAATACTTGTTGTTTAATATTGCCAACAAAGGAAATAGTGACACTGATAGGCACAGGTAAAAATTCTTACATGGTATTATTTATAACACTATTAAATAATTAATTATACTGGGGAGCAGTTAAAACTATGTATTTACTTTTTGCACGCCTACCCCCAAAAAATTTTTAGAATTCGTAGACAAAATTTCAGAAAAATCTATCGGCGCATTTTGAAGTTATTAACCATTATGTTGGGTCCCTCAGTTCACACACTGGTGTATAAGAAAAACTCAATTATCTATTAAACGAGAAAAATATCAGAAACTCTACTTACTTAAATTTTAGTAGAAGTCTTTTCTTTAGGATTAGCACATACAATATTTAATTTCTTGCTTCCTAGCTGAGATAATGTTAATAATTTTTTGATTCTAAGAAAATACAGAGTAGGGTTATCACACAAGAAGCAAAATGAGACAGTACCTAATATATTGTGTATATTATACCTTATTAAATTTACATTTTGCTCGCGGTTTTACAGCTTTTCACATTTTACGGGTTCATAGTACTACAAGCAACCAATTATTAACTATTTGTGGTTTCGCTCTGCCCGCCCTTTTCTCTGTCCGTTCTTGCTATCTCTTTATATGTAATTACGTCTATAAATAGATGTTTGATATTTATATTTACTATTTACGGATTTGTTACGAGAACTGGGCCTCTGATTTAGTACACTCTACAACTATCTCCCTGTCCTCCTTGTCAGCAAAAGTAACCGAAATCTGTACCACCTCCGTCCTTACGTAAACATTGATAATACACTGGCGGACACATAAACTGCATCAAGAACACATTCAATCAAATTTTATTACGAAATATGCAAACTTTTTACTTTTATTGGTATTGGAAAATAAAGGCTGGTTTATAAACACAATAATCGGTTGTCTGTAAAGTCGGTTAACTGACGATAGTTGAACGTGACAACGTCATAAGAAAATACTGATGGATCGCTCACTCAAGTAGGAGAGAGACAGATGTCGAACGCTGCCGAACGCGGAGGCCGTTTGTGCCTTTTTGTCGCTCGTTTCGCGCTCTCGCTTGCACTTCAAGCCTTAAATGGAACGCCTCAGAGCGAGTTAACGCCGCATGAGTCATGTTTTTTCGTGCCTGCAGCCGGCTCCATCGAATTATATGACGTTGTCACGTCAAAAACAAAATCAAATTTAAATAGGTATGGAACTGTCACAAAAGAAAGAAAATATTCTATAGAAGAAATCTTGTCAATTTACTAAAGATTAACTCGTTGTTACGTCAATGTTGTGATTGATAGTTATTTTTTTTTTTTTGTTTTGTTACATGTTGAATGATCGTTACTAATTGTTAGTCTGTTTTCATTTTAAACACGTTTTTCTCTCACGAATATGGACTTATCGTCCGAAAAAGCCGTACAAATTGTTGCTCCAGTGCAGCAAGGCCTTGACCAACGGCAAAACTCGGGTGACAACGTCTCGTGGCGACGGTTTATTGTGACTTGTGTCACAATAAACCGTCTTGTTGTTGTGTAACTTCCTTGCGAAATCGGTTTTTAACGTCTATAAGCATTAGAAATGAGCTCAAACAGGTACGTGACGTAGCAGTTAGTGCACGAACCATAAGAAGAAGGTTAAAAGAGTGTGATATCATACCTTTCAGACCCGCAAATGGATCAAAATTGTCTGCAGCTCACAGGCAAGCTCGACTAAGATTTGCTCGTGAACACTTAAATTGGACTGAAGAGCAATGGGCTTCACTGATGAGTGTAGGACTTGTTTGTTGGTGGTGCTGATGGTCGCATACTAGTCTACCGTAGACGAGGAGAGCGATATGCTCAAAATTGCATTGAGGAAAGGGTTCCATTTGGGGGCGGGTCTTTCTGTAATTTAATTGAAAGTTATCTTGCACTATGATGCAGTTTATGTGGCCGCCAGTGTATAATATGCATTTTGCGATTAATGTGATATGTTTTCTTTATTTATTTATTTCATTTAAGCCGGTTGGTAGGCGATTTTCCAAAAAGGACTAGGAAGGAAAAATGACAAGGTGATTAGTAAAACGACTAGCCGCGCGGTTAAAATCAACCCGTGTAAGTTCTCTTTACTTCTAATGACATAATCACCATCTACAAAATATGTCATCAAAAAGCAGACCCTATGGTGCTCACGTAATAGGTACTCGCTGTACGGTCCCATATGTATTTACAGAAAAGTTATTAATTTGAAATTACAAAAAAGTGATATATTAATTAGAACAAAGGTTTTTATTTTGTATTAAAAGTACCTACTATGGAGAAAACCCCAAAGGGTAATATTAAGATAGCTTTCAAAAAAGTGTAACTGGTATCCTTTGGCATTCAGTCAGTGTCTCAATAGTCGAATCAATTATAATTTAGCTATTTAATTTACAAAATTGTTTTAATTAAGACCGGAAACCCAATCCATCAAATTAATAAATCTTAGTAAATAATAATAGTCTTCAAAATAATAATCATATAATAATAACTATGGACGCTTTCACACCACGTCACCACTGGTTCCGTAAGTTCTCGAAGAATTTAGTAGCGTTATGGGTACCAGACTATATACTTTTATACCCACCTACCAGAATATAATTATTAGTTTTATACTATATCCTCCTTACTTATAAAAATATTTACACAACAGATTACTTAAACAACGTTGCTGTCTTTGTCTGATACGTTGAAAATGTCACATGATATAAAAAGCAACGTTAAACTAAGTTATCCGTTGTGTAAATATTTTTATTAGTATGGGGGCTTATATAAGATTTTTATTATATAATACACATATTTAATACACATCTATGACCCAGGAACACAGAAATCTTTTTCTTCCCTGGCGGGATTCGAACCCGCGACCCCGGCAAGTGCTAACCACTGAGTCATGGAGGTCGTCAAAATCTGTCTAATCGTTTTGAGATACATACCTACCTTTTTTAGTAACTCGACATCATGTAAAGAATATTAATAATTATTATTAATATAAATAGTTACGAGCATTGGGCTTCTGGTAGATTACAAAAGATTTCTCATCTCTTTATAAGCTGAACGCGTTTCTATGTTAGGTACTGCTGGTGCTGCTTTGAAAAAATCCAAAAATATAGCAATGTTAGAAAACAAAGGCAATCAATTTATTGAACAAAAAACAATAAAACTGTAAAAAAATACAACAAAACATTAAACAAACATCTACGAAACACTGAACGTTTCACAACAGATACAAACTACTTAATCACAAAGTGTAAAAACCGCACTTCATTACTTTATTTTAGACAATTTCACTTCAATAAGACCGGAAAATTCAATTTAAAATATAGAAAATGTTTACTCTGCAACTTGTTCTGTTCGTATATCTTCACAATAAAGATTATCTTCAATCAAGAGTACCAGGACGACAGACATTTTCAAACCTTTAAATGAATTTCGCAGTTCTGCCATATTTAATATTATAGAATGCGGCCGCGCTTTTGTGTCGTCTACCATCTCGGAACTCTCGTTTCCCAAGTATTCATGATAGTTTTGTTCCTTGACTTTGGAGCGTTTTCACATTACGCGATACGATATCGCTTATAGCATCCGATAATGACAAAGACATGAGAAAGACAGGTATATTTTTCAATATGAAACATAGCTGTATAATATGTCACCATCGGCGCGAAATCGGATATTGGATTGGATAATGGGAAAAGGCATGCTTTGCCAACGACATAGGATTGCTCCCGGTCCGATAAACGATATTGTATTATGTGAAAACACTCTTAGTCTCAAGTCCGAAAGCCATAATTTGTGAAATCCGCACTCTTGATAGTTTATTAGATAGATTTCTTAGATGTAATCTTAGGCCATTGCCTGCCATTTTTTTGTCATTGCCTTTAATTAAAAAAAAAGAAAAATAACTCTCGATAGTAATATAGTATAGTTCTAATAGTTTTCAGGTGTAGTCTTTCATTGATAACGATTTTCCTAATGTTCAAGTAACTTATATACTATTATTTCCAACTATTTTGTATACTTTGTATACATTTATATAAATATAAATTTGGTTTACTTCCATTGGTCATATTTCTTTCAAATAACCTCTTGTTTTGTTTGTTTTCGATTCTTGAATAATTTGATCGTTCAAATTCTTTCGAGGCTATGAAAACTTTTTACTCCTCTAAAGCTCCATTTTTTCAAATATTTTTGGTTTTGTAGTCTATCTCGCATGGTCACAGCTCGTGGCTTTGGTCCAACTCTGCAGTCTCGAGGGCCACCTCGTCATAGTCTTGCTCCAAAACTGCCAGGTCCTCCCGTGCCTCAGCAAATTCCCCTTCCTCCATACCTTCACCTACATACCTAAAAAGTTAATCATTTTAGTGTTATTTGTTTTTTTTTTCAAATTATTTTAGTAATTTGAGGCACATTATATTGTATCTGTTACTTTGTTTTATGTGGATTTTTTCCTTAATTCGTGGGTCAGCCCATGGTTTATAAACTTCGTTTTTTTTTTTCAAAAAAGGCATGAACATGTGTGGGGAAAATGAAGAGAAATAAATGAACTGACCAATTACATTGAAAACTTAAGTCTTTTATTCCATAAGACATTAATATCGATGTAGGACGTCGCATAATAGGTAGGTAATTGAATATTTCTAACGAGCATTACACTTATTAGGTACATTGGATACGAGTCAATTATTAATTTGTTGGTAGGCAATTTGAAAGCGAAAAGCATTATAATATTATCAATATCATTTAGCATTAGAATCTCATTATGAATTAATAAAATGCTATTAATAAGTTAAATGTTAAATAACATGTTCCTGATAATAATTAGTGACAAGTGACATTAAAGAAGTTATTCTATTGTTACAACTTAGGTACTATCAGGTATTTGTATTATAATAATGACAGTCAGATTGTATTCGTCTATGACATGTCACTTTGTAATCATAATAGTATTATAATACTATCTTATCATGACAACGGTCAGCCAGCTTATATAAATTGTATATTTTCCTACTTTTATAAATTTAGTTTTTTTTAGTAGTTTCCTATTACAACTTGATAAAAGTAAAAAGAATTAGGATTTTGTGTAGTTTTGTAATTATATTATGCATATCGAAGTCGAAATATTTTTTTAAAACATTAGTGTTTAGAACCTACATAATTAGTTTACTTACATCAAATACAAAAAGATTTCCTATGGGATTGTAAAATTACGAGATATCAGAAATTTCGTGCATGTGGCTTTTTTAATCATTACTAGCGTGTGACGTCACCTACTAGTACGACTTTTTTTTAAGGGGCGTTTCCACGAGACTTACAAAAATGCTTCAAACAATGCGCAATACTATTATACAATACTATCCCTTTTTTAAAGTGTCTTATTTTTCAGAGCACTATTTATTTATGTGATAAAAAAAATACAGGAAAAAACCGTATTAGATTATCTAATAGTACAATCTCATTAATGTCATGTCATTCCTTAACTGGATTATCGTTAAAACATTATCCAGTTCTATGATCAGGAAGTTTATAATCTAGTCCTAATTGAGCTGATCGAAAATGATCCCGTCGATAAAAAAAATTTGGAAAATCGACAGTCCCCATACCAGTGCACGAAAGCCCTCTTCAGGTACATGAGATCGAACTTGTGATTGAGCTTGCCCCAGGCCTCGACGACGGCGGTGGTGTTGCTGAGCATGCAGGCCGCGCGCCGCACCTGGGCTAAGTCACCGCCCGCCACCACGGTGGGTGGCTGATAGTTTATGCCCACCTTAAGACAAGCATTACGTAAACTTTACCTGGATGATCAAGCACATTAATGAAACTTATTTCTAGCCTACTATAGCATATTTAAAGCCAATGAGTATAAGAACCGATCGTGCTAAAAGTCCTTATTATATTAGGTCATTACATATGAAACTGGCGTTTTGTAAAGGAGGAACATAAACTCGATTTTTTTAAACATAATATATTTATTTTATCAAAGCATATACCATTGCTATCCATGCACTTTTGCCATCTCATAGGTATGTAGTTTATTGATTCCTTTACTAAAAAAACCATTCGGACAGGAATCAATAAAATCTTTGAAGACTGCCCCATCGGAGATGAATTTTTTCCCTTGCAAGAAGTTATCCAAATTTCGAAAAAAAAAATGGTAATCTGTTGAAGCAAGGTCCGGGGAGTATGGTCATCCACCATCATCATCATTATCATATTAGACATTACAATTGATGCTCCTTTAATTTAGTAGCCGTCTGTTGTGCAGTGTGTGGTCTAGCGTTGACCTGAAGTAGCAGTGGCTTAGAGCGAATAACCAACCTCGGCTGTTTAGCAGTTAGCTTTTCCATCATGATTTGCTAATAGACATCTGCCGTAATATTCTAGCCAGATTTAAGAAAGCTGTAGTGAACGACACCGGCACTAGTCCACCAAACGTTCACAAGTCACTTTTTTGAGTCAATTTTCGCTTGTGGGAGGCTTTGGCTGGTTCGCCAGGGTTGAGCCATTGCGATAAGCGTTTCTGATTATCATACAAGATCCACTTTTTATTACGGGTAATGATTGGATTTAAAATCCTTTCATTATTGTGCCGGTTGAGTAATGTAACGCAGCAGTCGACGCGCGTTTGTCGGTTTGCTGCGCTCAATTCATGAGGTACCCATCTTTCAAGTTTTTTCACCTTCCCAATTTGCTTCAAGTGGATTAAACAGTTTTATCACTACCACCGCAGCCTGCAGATAACTCGGATGTGGGTTGCGATGAATCCGCTTCCACAATAGCCTTCAATTTTTCCTTATCAACTTTGGTCTCCGGCCGCCCACGGGGCTTGTTTTGCAGGACGAAATTTCCAGAATGAAAACGTCGGAACCAAAAACACGCTGAGTTTTCTTTTGCGACACCGCCTCCATACACATCATTAATTCTTCGAGCCGCACTGGTGCCACGGTGGAACTCGTACTCGAAAATAATACGATATTTCAATTTTTCCATTTTGTAAACAGAGTGACGCAAAAAAAAAACCAAAAGAGGAAAAACAAATGAATTACGGTTTTCGAAACACAAATGCATGAGTAAATAGTGGTATAAATTTGAAATTGGAAGAAACCAAAGAAAATATATTTGTGATCAAAGTAGATAGTACGTCAAAACGCCAATTTCAAATGTAAGGACCTAATACTTAGATAATATGTATGCTGTTGCAATAAATTGCTTGTTAGCATGGATTCTAAAGCCACCACCTAGACCGGACATGCTAGAGCCATAACTTAAAGCTTGTCTTCAAACGTGTTTAATTTGTAAAGTTCCATTCTAAGCCAAACCTACTACAGCTATCACAAATCACACACCTTAAAGCCAGTAGGGCACCAGTCCACAAATTTTATACCAGCGCGGCCCTTCATATTCGCAATGGCAGCGTTAACGTCTTTAGGCACAACGTCACCGCGGTAGAGAAGGCAGCACGCCATGTACTTGCCCTGCCGCGGGTCGCACTTGACCATCTGATTCTGCGGCTCAAACAGCTCCGCTGTGATCTCCGATACCGTCATGCCCTCGTGGTAGGCCTGGAAAAGAAGGATATAAATAGGGTTTTTGTCTCCGCCGCTCTTGTACGAGTATACTATTCAATCACGATCGTCAGCTCGGCCAATGACTCGTGGAGCTGATTATTTATTTATTCACATTACTTTTTGCGTTATTTATTAAAGAATTACCAGATTGCTTTTGTAGCCTTATCGCTGAAAGCTGAGCATACCACGAAGACATCACAATACAATTGTTATTTCTAGCGCAGCATTTGACAAAAATCCCCTAACAGGTATAATATTATAACAATAGAGGTCTCCTCAGATGCATGATGGTTATGGAAACTAAGGGTCTTATTCTAGAAGAATATCACTAACCTTATCTGGTGACACGATAGGTGCGTATGCAGCTAGGGGAAAATGTATCCTGGGGTAGGGCACCAGGTTGGTCTGGAACTCCGTCAGGTCCACGTTGAGCGCGCCGTCGAAGCGGAGAGATGCCGTGATAGACGACACCACCTGTTAGTAGATTGGATATACACTAATGCTCATAGTCTTGCAGACTAGATAGTAGGAGATCTGACAAGGGCTAAACCTACACTGAGCCCAAGCGCGCACTGGCGGCCAGACCGCAGCGGCAGCATTGGTCACCGAAATATATGCATTTGTATTATCACTGCGCGCACTGAGATTATTGGACGTTACCTGCGACCCCTATTGACCGCTGGCCGCCGCGAATATGATAGGCTCGAATCCAAGTTACATAAATATTTTTGTGATTCTTTTTATTTTTTTTACAGAACTCCAAGCAAAGCTCGGTTACTAGGTATTAATAATTATCATTCAGGACGTGTTTGCAAAATGTGTTATTTGTCACATTTGGCAAAGCGTGGCCGACTGAAATTTCTTTAGAAATATTTTATGCAATGAATCCAGAGTGACCAAATCTGACGAAAAAGTGTGGGCTTAACCCATAAACACCGCAATACAAAATAAGTCAAATGAGTGCGTTGACGGTATTTCCAAAACTATCCCAATTATAAAATTCAAAACAAATAGTAATAAAACTGAAAACCAAAGGAGTTATAGAGAAACAATAATAAAATTATGTATAATAATGTACAAGGAAAGGAAATGGCGGGCAAAAGCCAGCTCAATTTTACCTGTGATATGAGCCGGTTAAGGTTGGCAAACGAAGGCCTTTCAATGGACAGTCTTCGTCGGCAGATGTCGTATATGGCCTCATTGTCTACCATGAAAGCGCAGTCCGTGTGCGCCAGCGTCGCGTGGGTTGACAGCACCGCGTTGTACGGCTCCACTACAGCTGTAGATACCTGCAACATCAACATCATTATCATCATCAATATCGTTATTTTTTTAATGAAACGCACCAGCAAACGACCACACAAATAGCCCGATGGAAAGCGATAATACCGCCGCACCAGACACTAGCAACACTAGAGGAGTTACACTTGTAACTCCTCTGGTGTTGCCACTTGCATTCCTGGTCCTTAAAATTCCCAACCCCCTTTGGGCCTCAGGTAATCTCACTCACTTCGAGAAATAGAACGCTTTACGCCGGTTCACGCCGGTTTTCAATTAAAATTTTTACATAAAAATCTAGTCGTGTCAAATTGAAATTTTAATTTAATTTGACGCCTCATATTCTTCTTCTCTCTATAAAGATAAATTTTACGATAAAATAGGTAAAAAAAAAACATTTTCCAATATATAGGTATTGGCTTAGCCCCGCTATTGACCAGCCAGTTTCGCGGTTCCGTTGGAGTATAATAGAAGAGGTATAGGGCAAGTTGCCAGGTTGCCTTGAATACCTACTCGTAATAATTAAGTTAGGTATACTTTTTTGGGTTGCTGTCTAGTTTAGCAATAAAACTTAAGTATAGCATATTATGCAATGACTGTAACCTGTTTGTGTACTAAATATAAATAAATAAATACCAAAATTGCTAGTAGCTCTAGGCTAATTAAATCTGTTTTACACCAAGGTACATACAAAGCCAGTTAATAATAAGTATTTACCTATAAAATTGCCGTTCTGCAGTACTGACCATTTCAAATCAAAATAATTTTTATTTGGCTTAGAGTTCTAATTTCAAATTAATTTTATTTTAAAAACATGGAATTCTTTTTCCAAAAGTAGTCATTTGTTTATTGATTAGTATTACATTTTCATCGAATTTCAATCTTTTTCGTCATCATGGATACGTTAAAAATCGAGTAATTATGGAATATGAGTACCGTCATGGCAGCAACGCGGCACAAGCGGCACGCAATATCAACGACATTTACGGAGCTAACACTACAAACCAACGCACCACCTGTTATTGGTTTGCTCGCTTCCATTCTGGAAATTTCAACCTGAAAAATGAACCTCGCGGTCGTCCGAAGACTTTGGTCGACAATGACGAATTAAAGGCGACTGTGGAAGCTGATGATACATAATCTACGGCTGAATTAGCAGCAACTTTCGACGTTAGCGTCAAAATAATATTGGTCCATTTGCGTTAAATTGGCAAGGTAATAAAGCTTGACAAATGGGTGCCCCACGAACTCAATGATCGCCAGCGTGAAGTACGCGTCGAGACGTGCCTTGCACTGCTCAACAGACACACAAATGAAGGAATTTTGAACCGCATTGTTACCTGCGATGAAAAATGGATTCTGTTTGATAACCGCAAGCGCTCAGCAAGTTGGTTGAATCCTGGTTCAGCACCTAAACAATGCCCTAAACGAAAACTTACCCCTAGAAAAGTGATGGTCACTGTTTGGTGGTCTAGCGCCGGCCGGTGTGATTCATCACAGCTTCTACCAAACGGGGTGAGCATTACTGCAGATGTGTACTGTGAAGAACTGAACACAATGATGGAGAAGCTGGCACATCTCCAACCAGCATTGGTCAATCACTCGTCTCCGCTGCTCCTGCACGACAACGCGCGAACTCATACTGCACAGCAGACGGTATCCAAGTTGCAAGAACTGGGGTTGGAAGCTCTCCGTCATCCGCACTACTCACCAGACCTTGCGCCTACAGACTACTACTTTTTCTAGAGTTTGGATAACTTCTTGGCGGGAAAAAAATTCAATACCCGAGAGGCATTACAAAATGCCTTTAAAGAATTTGTTGCCTCCCGTTCAGCTGATTTCTTTTAAAAAGGGCATCAATAAACTGCCACTGCGTTGGCAAAGATGCATTGATTGCATGGGTGATTAAAAAAAAAATACATGAAAAAAATTCATTTAACTTTTTTCATGCAAAACTGCAATTTCATAGTTAAAGACCTAATATTATGGTTACGCCGCTAGTGTCCCATAGGGTATATAGTAAGTGAAGACCACAGATGGTAGGCCTCCATAGAGGTACAATCCAATTAGAAATATTGGGCCTATACCCGATGTCCCACTATGTTGGACACATATGGACACGGTGGATATCAGGAGCAAAAGTAGCCAAGTAGTAATTTTTTTTTCCGATGTCCACCAGCAGGCTTAGCATGCCCACCCTAGAAACACCGAAGAATCAACAAAATGACAGATTGAAGAACATTAATACTTTTTTCGTCTTTTCGATGATCTAGAACCCATTTTCGTATATCTTAAAAAGTAACGAAGATACAAACAATTTAAACTTACCATATAAAAAGAGAGCAATATATCGGCGTGTGACGTCACCCGCCATACATTTGTCATCGTTTTGCGAGAAAGACATGTGCCATATTTTTCATTTGCTTTTAATTTTTAATCGCGTCAATCTAAATACCTATTTATATTAGATTTATGTATCTTTAATCAAAAATTTTAAAATTATATTTATAAAAATGTGATATTCCACGTATATAGGCAATCGGCATATAGGCATAGGCAACGTTCCTATTGGTTACTATCCTATAATAAAAAAATGTCATAGAATACTGCGATGCGACTGCGTTATATTTATAAATTGAAATAATCGTAATAAGTATGTAGTTACATATCTTAAGATAAACACTCATTTATTAAACGTTTAATTACTTTGGCAATACATTCCAGGTTCCAACTCTTGTATGAAATACCTTTTTACAAGCACATACCTACAAGCCTTTATTGAGGCGAATGAGAATCCCTACAAATTCAGACTTCTGAATCAATGTCTATTATCCATTTTTCGAAAATACGTACTTGTTCAATGATATCTTTCACTAACACGTCTCCCACTAACACTAAAATGCTCTCAAAAGTTTTTATTGTATTTATATAAAACACAAAATATTTATTGCGAGATGTTCCTCACGAGTGACTTTTTATGAATCTGCTATTTGACACCAGAGCAATTCTTCTTTTGCAGGAGACCATTTAGGTGATTCTCATAGAAAGTTATCAAATGAATAATGTATTTCTGCATATGAATTGTATCCTAATCAAATTATGAATTGGCGGTCAAGTGGATGTTTTACGATCTTTGGGAGTAATTCATAACAAGAATTGAACGTGAATCGCCGAAAGTGGCCTTTTTAGGCCTGCAGGGCGTCCTCTAGTATTTAAAAAAAAACTTAATATTTCAATAAACTTCATATAGACACAATGTTACTACGAAATAAAATAAAGTATAAAGTACCTGTATCAATAAAATTATGAACTTAACATTTTTACGTACCTACTGTTATGGGAGATTTTAAAAATCACTTTCAAAAAAAAAAACTTCTATTACACTGAAAAGTTAATTTACTACAAAATAAAAGTTAACGGACAAAAGGCAAATATCGCGAATTAAAAAAAATATTCAGTTTTATTGATTTTTATATATTAAGTTTATTTAAAATTAATCGACATGACGTGTCTGACCTTACAAATTTACGATATAGAATAACTAAAATAAAAATGATTATGAGGGAAATTGTTACAATCATCGAATAGAAATAATACTGCACATATAAAACAATATGCAGTTTTTCAATTATTTTTTTAAATTCTGTATAATATCATGATTTATTTCTATTTTATTTTATTTTAAATATTTTTTTCATTTTAAATAAGTCAATATTAACATTAGTTAGGTTTAATGTGGGAACAAATGGTTTTATTTTTTAACAAGCAGTTTGAGAAGTTTATGCTACTAATTTAAAGTATCTTACAAAGGTTAAACAGTTTTCCGGTAAATTGAATATGCCTGTTCCAAATAAAATGATTTCGGAAGTAAGAGAATATTTGCAATCTATTGATAATTTTGTTGGATTTGTATTGACTTATAAAATTTATTATTTGATAGCTGCCCGTGCCCAGTTCATCATTATAATATTAATACACTAGCTTTTGCCCGCATCTTGGCCCGCGTGGGAGAGTGTTCGTGGCAAAAAACTTCTTTTACATATTATATACCCACTGCAATATAGTACCACAGAGTAAAAATATATACATTTAAATAAATTTTCACACGTACTTTTTGATTTTAATATATCTCTTAGAAAACGATTAGGTAATATTGTATCCGCCTTATATTCCAAATAGCTTCTGAAAATACCACATTACCTATATGTGATAATTTTTTAAAACTTAGAATGGGTATAGTAACCTATCCTTAAAAGATAGACATATCTATGTCATCGCGAACTTTTTTGTAGACACCATGCACGTTACCGACATCAAAAATATGAAGATTGAGTATGTAGAGAAATAGTTGAAATTTTAGCCGAATTTAAAAAGGGGAATTATTTGGAAAATAAGTTTTATTTCATACTTTTTTGTGCATTTTTACTTTGGAAGTTGGTTTTCATTTTTTGTATAAAAATAATATTTTTTTCCCTTTTTAGTTATATTTATTATTATTAACACATTTTAAGAAAGTTATTTATACAAAAATAGCCTCCGGTATTCTCACTCTCTCGGAAAAACAAACTCAAGCGATTTCATGCCGGTTTTCTGAGAGGCCGTGGTATTTCCCCAAATTAGCATTACCGATATGTGAACTAAATAAACAATCACCAGTGATGATAATGATTACACACTATATTATTAAATTATTATTATTATCTATTGTATACCTAGTAGTCGGCTGAAAAAATGTAGCAGTCAGCATTAAATATTATTAAAAATAATATAATTTTAGCTATTGCAAAATTTCAAATACATCGATATCAGTGTC
This sequence comes from Phengaris arion, assembly GCA_963565745.1. Classification (NCBI taxonomy): domain Eukaryota; kingdom Metazoa; phylum Arthropoda; class Insecta; order Lepidoptera; family Lycaenidae; genus Phengaris; species Phengaris arion. Next base: position 3,409,533 of record OY751439.1, on the reverse strand, counting down.
CTAAACTATGAGGAGTACCTATGTCACCATAATAATATGTTTCTGTATCGTTAGAAGATAGTGGTGATGATGATGATTACTGTAAGTGGCATATGCTTGCAGTACCTTAAGCAATGCCGAAATTTCTAAACGTGTATATTTATACACTTTTAGAAATCATCCTTATAATTTTGTGGACTTATCTCGATTTCTCATGGATGCCATCATAAGACTTCATCACCTTGGTTACTAAGGGACTAATTTCGAATTATATTATTTACAACAACAAAAGAATTTTGAAACGCTTCAACAGACGGCAGAGTAATGTTCAAAAATATACGTGTCGATGTAAAAGACTATGAGAAGTACATATTATCATGATGTGATGGTTTATGGTGTGATGAAGGCGGTGATGATGATGATTACATTGATTGACATAGTGGCATATGCCTTCAGTTCTTTAAACAACGCCAAAATCCAAAAGTATATCTATAACGACTCGGCAGTTCAGTACTTTTGGATCCAGGTGTACCATGGTGCAAAATCTTTATTTTTGGTAGCATATGCCTGGACTACTTCAGACCAACTACCAAAGTCAGAATCACTATATGTGTCCATATAAATTTAGAGGAGTACTCTCGATTCTTTATGGATCCCATCATCAGGCCACTTGGTCACTTTGGTGTCAAAAAGACCTATTGGGGATTATTTATTTTTCCCCAATAAAAAGTAGCCTATGTGTTAATCCAGAGTCTAAACTACTACCATACCAAATTTCATCAAAATCCGTTCAGTACATTCTGAGATTAGCGCGTACAAACGTAAAGACAAACAGACAAATACCTAGACACACAGACATACAGACAAACAGACAAAATTCTAAAAATCTTTGGCTTGGGTTCTATGTCATTCATAAAGTCAGTGTAATAGTTTTTCTTATATATTATCTTCCGTATACAGACAGCAACCATTTACTATTTTATTGTATGTATAGATAAACGGTGAAAATTGTCTAACAGATAGAGGCCACGGATATTAAACGTTTTACAATGACTTCCGATTCGCAGATGTTGAGCTAGAATAAACATCAACATCGTAACAGATATAGTTTTAATCATACAGAGACTTACAGCTACTTAAACTATCCAGCTTACAATAAAAAGTCCTATGTCTACTTATGGCCGATTTCTTCACTCGTAGTTATCCTACGATTAGAGTTATCCGTTATTTAACGTGAGTTAGCTGGAGATTTCGTTTTCTTTACACTAGTTTAAGAAATAACCCCCGAATATTTTTGTCCTAAGGATAAATATTGGGCTGACTTTATACCTGGCAGTTAACTTACTGATGTCAGTGGTGTGCGTGAAAACTCTACAGTGTAGAGTTTACATGGCGCTGTACATGCTTGTACAACGATTCCTCGAATGTCAAATATAAAATGAATAATATTTCCTTCCCACTTGTGAAAATTTTGATTGTTTTAAACAAATAGAGGTGAATATATATATTAGGATGGCCCAAAAAAAACGACTATTTATTTTTCGATCTCCCATGAAAATTTGTCGGAAAAAAAATAAAAAAAAATTATTGAAAAAAACTTTAGATAATTTAGCGTAAACAAATAATAAGTAACAAACTTTTATTGGAACGGATATATAGGGTAGTAAATATTTTTTGAGTGCATACATTAAATTTGGGTCTAGAGGACCCCTAGAGTAGGTATATAGCTCACAGTCACACATACATGACCATAGGATAGCTATTCCGTTGGTCTGTTGAAGACAACCATCGAAATTTTAACCCTGGAATAAGTATATCTGCCGAATAACAAACTCTAGTTTATCTCTCTCATAAAGAAATCGGCCATTAGTGCTATGTATTTGGTAGTTAGTACTATATGTGTCGTTAGCCACCAATACATGATATAGATGATGATTCCTTTAATTCACAAGCGGTATACTTAACACATTTACTATCTTATTACTACTGTAGCAAGAAGAAATTTCGCATATACTTAACAATGTATATTATATGTATATTCTAAAGATAGGGTTATAGGGAGAGCTGATCGTAGTCAGCTAAAAATCTGTAATTTTCGACAAGATCCGTAAACAATTGATTCGGAGTTATTATGGAGGGATACAAAACATTTGATTTACTAAACATAATTGCGTTAATATTAGGTCCTTACATATGAAATTGGCGTTTTGTTGTACTGGCCACTTTGATCTCAAATATATCTTCTTTGGTCAAGAATTTAATTTCAAATTTATACCGCGATTTTTTCTTTGCGTCACTCTATTTACAAAATGGAAAACTTGAAATATCGTATTATTTTCGAGTACGAGTTCCACCGTGGCACCAGTGCTACAGAAACGGCTCGAAGGATTAATGATGTGTATGGCGGCGGTGTCGCAAAAAAAAAACAGTGCGTTTTTGGTTCTAACGTTTTTGTTCTGGAAATTTCGACCTGCAGAACAAGCCCCGTGGATGGCCGGAGAAAAGGTTGATAATGAAGAATTGAAGGCTATTGTGGAAGCAGATTCATCGCAAACCAGGTCCGAGTTAGCTGCAGGCTGAAGTGTTAGTGATAAAACTGTTTAAATCCGCTTGAAGCAAATTGGGAAGGTGAACCGTTACATTACTCAACTGGCACAATAATGAAGGGATTTTTAATCCAATCATTACCCGTGATTAAAAGTGGATCCTGTACGATAATCGGAAATACTCATCGCAATGGCTGAACCCTGGCGAACCAGCCAAAGCATGCCCCAAGCGAAAATTTACTCAAAAAAAGTAACTTGTGAGCGTTTGGTGGACTAGTACCGGTGTCGTTCACTACAGCTTTCTTAAATCTGGCCAGATGATTACCACAGATGTCTATTGCCAGCAACTGCAAATCATGATGGAAAAGCTAGCTGCTAAACAATCGAGGTTGGTCATTCGCTCTAGGCCACTGCTGCTTCAGGACAACGCTAGACCACACACTGTACAACAGACGGCTACCAAATTAGAGGAGCTTCAATTGGAATGTCTAAACCATCCACCGTATTCCCCGGTACTTGCTTCAACAGATTACCATTTTTTTCGAAATTTGGATAACTTCTTGCAAGGGCAAAAATTCAACTCCGATGGGGCAGTCCAAAGCGCCTTCAAAGATTTTATTGATTCCTGTCCGAATGGTTTTTTTAGTAAAGGAATCAATGAACTGCCTATGAGATGCCAAAAGGTCGGATAGCAAAAAAAAATGGTTGTCAGTACGTTTGTGTTTCCTTCGAGCCGTTTCTGCAGCACTAGTGCCACTGTGGAACTCGTACTCGAAAATAATACGATATTTCAAGTTTTCCATTTTGTAAACAGAGAGAGCAAAGAAAAAACCAAAAGAGGAGAAAACAAATGAATTACGGTTTTTGAAGCACAAATGCATGATTAAATAGCCGCGTAGCCCTCAATTTGCTATGGGAGATTTTGAAAATCACTTTAAAAAAACTTTTATTACACTGAAAAGTTAATTTAATTCTAAATAAAAACTAACTGGCAAAAGGCAGATGTCGCGCGCGGATATGTCAAAAACTGAGGAATTGTCTTAATGAGGACTGGAGATGAACTGACTGTCAGGGCCGATTACAGGGATTATATATCAGTAGGATAGGCTGACTCTAGGCACTATTATATACAGGACTAGTATATAACAATACACAAATATCATAGCCACACAATTTAACAGAACTTACAGACCTATAACAGCCAAGGTTAAGTAAATACCGATGTATATTTTTGTAAAGCTTTGGATATTTCCTAAATTAACGCTTGCAACTTAACTTTAGTTTATAGGACTTGGGAGGTGTGTGAGGTGAGCGCGGTGGGCGCGGGTGGCGTGATCGCTGCATTCTCCATAGCAATGACTCACACTGTTATCTGTTGTATTTTGTCACCCATAATATGTATTATTATTATCATTATCTCGTTAATCGTTTATGTATATATGTAACTGTTTATGTGCTGTTGCTTAGTGTATTAAATCTGTCCACAAACGACAACACTATGGAACCGCATAATACCAGGCACTGTGGTGTTACGCCGCAGTGATACGCCTGAGCGGTCTCCTTTTTGGCAGTTAGGCATTAGGCAGACTTCCTACTCATGGTACATAATTTTATGATTGAGTTATTTTTCTGTCCTGTTTTTATGATTTTTGTATGTAAGTTTTATTTGTGGTGTAATGTCTCATTGTGTCAAATAAATATATATTTTTTTTATTTGTTTATTTAAACAAACTAAAAAAATCGACTTTACCAAGGACTTAACTTTCTCTTTTCTTCGGGCGCAAGTTCCTACACATGACAAATCAAAAAACCTTTTTTGTTCATCTGTACTTTGAACCTACCTGCGGCGCGGGGTATATGGCGAACTCGAGCTTGCTCTTCTTGGTGAACTCCTCCGACAGCATCTCCATCAGAAGCGACGTGAAGCCAGAGCCCGTGCCGCCGCCCAACGAGTGGAACACGAAGAAGCCCTTGAGTGTGAAATTTTTTAAGGCGTTACTAATAACTGTCGCGTAGAGGGTATGTTTGCTCATTTACTCTTTGTAGCATAGAATCATGTGCAAAAGGACTGCTAGGGAGCTAAAGATATTGTTTGTTCTGCTAGCATCAGTGCTTTTTGTTGAGTAAGATAATATAGAGGAGCAGTGCGGATACTCACCTGCAGCCCAGTACATTGGCCTAGTGGGCCAATTCCCATTCCCATTTCCCACCACCGCAACTCCTGTGAGCTACGATCGACAGCGGCAACCAATCACAAAAACCCTTTGATAATGTCTCTGGGGTGCCCGAGGGAGATGCTAAATCTGTCTTGAGACCCGCATCGAAATAAATCAGAAGAAAGGGAAGAATTATAATTTCCCTTCCCAAGCAAAGCGGATGCAACACAAAGTTGCAATGACCAAAAAATCGAAGCAGCAGCCTACCCAGTACACTGATCAGTGGAGTAGTGTACGCGCGTGTAGCTGTTCACCGCCTCCTCCTTCGACGAGATCAGCTGCATCTGGCCTCACCGCGGATCAGGGCTTCGTCTGCTCAAGTTAGAGAAGGAATCATCTTCATACACTTACCTGCAGCCCCGTACACTGATCAGCCAGCTTCCTGATCCTGTCCATGACGGGAGACAGAACCTCTTTACCGGTGGAGTAGTGACCTCGCGCGTAGTTGTTCGCCGCGTCTTCCTTCGACGAGATGAGCTGCTCTGGGTGGTAGAGCTGCCGGTACTCGCCGTTGCGGACCTCGTCTGGGCAGAAAGGAAAAGAGAATTCTCCTCAGAAGGATAGACTAATTAAATAGAGGTAACCTAGTCAGAATTAATATACTTACTTAAAGACTTATTTGTATTCTTTATTAAGCTGTGCTGTCGCCACGACAGCACAGCTTAATAAAGAATACAAATCGCTTTTTATGACATGTCTATACTAATATAATAAAGAGGAAAGATTTGTTTCTTTATTTGCATTGAATAGGCTCCGAAACTCATGACTAATTTTGATGAAATTTGGCACAGATATAGAATAGACCACGGGAAAGGACATAACTACTTTTATTTGCGGCAAAATGTGCGCTTTTCGCGGTATATCCTTTTGCGAGCACGAAGCCGCGGGTAACAGATATCTGTCTAGATTCTAGACAGATATAAATAAATTATTATTAATAATATTTAGCTCGCGCAAACTAAAGCTCCATACTAGAGTCGTACCTAGCTATGACGTCACGCCTAGGTAAAAGTGTATGAAGTATAAGGCCGCAGAAACATATTTTTAAATACCTCCGATATTTGTGCGTTTAAGTTCATACTTACAATAATTAATGTTTTGTAAGTAAACTAATGATGTAGATTTGTTTACTAATTTAGCAAAAAAAAAAACTTTTTTGTAGTTTTGTCTCTCTTTTTACATATTTTATTATACATACATACATTTACCAAGTAGTAATGCCGCAATATTTCTGAGTATATTAATAAAACGAAAAAGTTTAGATGTAGTCATCTCCCCTATTTTATAAACCTATGTAATACAATAAAAGCTAATTATGTACTTGTTAAATTCTCAATCCTGTGTATTTAACAATTTTACATTATTATCATAATATGAATGTAATTAAATTTTTGCTTATACAAAAACGCAATTAATGGGGGATTCACATGAATGTCAAGGCTAAGAATTCACGGCGCGTTTTACACCCGCGGTGTGCGCGGTTGTTCGCAGGTCCGGTTGTTCGGAGCCTCTGCGGGTTGCGCCCGCGCGTTCTGCGTTCGGCTTGGAGGCGAAATTCAGAAATTCTATTGTAAATATGTATTTGCCTTTTTTCAACCGCGCGTCCTGCGATCTTCGCCCTCCACGTTTGCGGGTGATAATCTCAACCGCGGCGGCTGCGTGAGCGTAAATTGTACAAGTTCCACCCCACCTGTAATCGTAGACTCCCAAGTCCCAAGTCCTCCATGATGACCATCTTGCCTCTATCGGCCTCAGAGAAGACGGCGTTGAAGCAGGAGCCGGTGGCGGCCAGGTCACCGGAGTCGGGCAGGATGCAGTTCAGCTAGATGCCGTATTGCAGACATTACCTATAACCGTAGGCTCCAAGTCCACCATGATGACTCTTGGCACCATCTTGCCTCGATCCGCTTCAGAGAAGAAAGTGTTGAAGCAGGAGTCAGTAGCGGCCAGGTCACTGGAGTCGGGCAGGGTGCCGTCGGGCTGGATGCCGTGCTCCAGGCAGTACAGCTGCCAGCAGGAGACGCCCATCTGGACACCCGCTTGACCCACGTGGACTGATATGCACTCCCTCTGCAAGTTAGGTAACATATAGGTATTAGGGCCTCGTATGCACAAGAGCATTTTTAACGAGTGTTAAACAGCTATGTTCAACTACGTTCTTAATGTATGTGTTTTTCAATTTCAGACTGACGAACGTTCAGTCATAGCCATAGAAAAACGACATTTCCCGGGGGACATTAAGAAAGTAGTTTGCTGTCAGTAGGTATAACACTCGTTTAAATAATAAACATTTTTTTTAAGTAACCCCCGAATTGTCAAGCAGTGAGCGAGCTGATGATGATGAATTATAGCTAAGGATCATGTTAGCTTTCAAACAAAATAAAGAAGATCAAAATCGGTTCATCCGTTCGGGAGCAACGATGCCACGGACAGACACACAGACAGACAGAAAGATACGTCAAACTTATAACACTCATCTCTTTGCGTCGGGGGTTGAAAATTGGAACAAAGACAAAAAACGACTACGTAATGCGAAGATGCGGATGTCGTTTAATTGTATGTAGTCATAATCTGTCTCAGTCCTTGTCTTAATTTTAAAGAGTAATGGGGGATTTACACGGGGACCAGACCGTACCACCGCATACCCCGCATTATGTACATCGCAGGTACATAAATATAAAAAATGATGACATTTCTAGTGAAATATGTTCTTGTAAACTTGTAAAATAGGATCAAAGCAAAACAGATGATGAAAAATATATACAAAGACTTTTCACCTACCATTGTAAGATGATATAAACTTGATGATATATACACGTAATTTTGATTGCAAGCCCCGAAAAATAAATAAAATATATATTTAGATTATCAAAATATATTACATTACACAAAAATTTTGAAAAAAAAATTGCACACAAGCCACTCTTAGAAAGCAGCTCAAAATATGACGTCAAATAGGATTTTTTTAAATGAAATAAAAAATGTAAACTGCCAGCTATAAAAAAGTTTTTATTGTTTATAATAACGATTATAAAGGGCCATCTTTGGTATAGCTTGGTCCAGCCTGTAAATCTAGCAGCCTGGTATTACCAGGTGTCAAATTAAAGCGGTGTATTATGGCAAAAACAAAGCCGGCCAAGTGCGAATCGGACTGGCAATGTACGCACGAAGGGTTCGCGATTTGCTATTATAGCGGCAACAGAACCACATCATCTGTAGAAATCTCAACTGTCTAGCTATCACTGTTCATGAAATACAGCCTGGTGACAGACAGACGGACAGCGAAGTCTTATTTACAATGACACTAATGACGACTATTAGTACCGGCGCTGGATTTGTTGGCTGGACCGTGAGTAAGACCGCTTAAGGACAGCCCTTAGTTAGACGAAACTACTTTTTGAAAAATATCGTATGCACATTTTCAGATTTCAACGCTTTGGAAGTGAGTAGGTTTAAAGGTGTGTGCATACCTACCTAACTAAAATATCCGAATTTTTTTATGAAAACAAACAAGATCAATTTTTATGGAGCACTAACCTATGCTTTGTATTATGCGTTTAGACGGTAATGTTGTGGACTGCGATGTCTTGGTTCATACAGATCCTTCTTATGTTTGAGTGGTGATAATAATGATACAGCGACAATTATGATATTCTTCTTTATTGGTGCATATGAGGGAGATGCTTAACACAGATACGTCTACATTATATATAGCCTTAAGGCTAACTAAAATAATCTAACTAATACCTACCTAACTAAAATATCCGATTTTTTTTATGAAAACAAACAAGATCAATTTTTATGGAGCACTAACCTATGCTTTGTATTATGCGTTTAGACGGTAATGTTGTGGACTGCGATGTCTTGGTTCATACAGATCCTTCTTATGTTTGAGTGGTGATAATAATGATACAGCGACAATTATGATATTCTTCTTTATTGGTGCATATGAGGGAGATGCTTAACACAGATACGTCTACATTATATATAGCCTTAAGGCTAACTAAAATAATCTAACTAAATAGGCTTTGCATGTGACATCTGTCAATGTAATACATTGACATTATCTACTTGTTATACCTAACTACTTTATTATGCAACAAATAAACGTGCTTAAGCTGTGTTCACATTAACCATCAAAGTAAAGTACTGACCGTCCAGTCTGCAAATCCAGCGCCAGTACTTATGGCCGTCATTAGTTTTATTAGTGTCAGTCATTTATAATTTTTGCCTACAAGTCCGCTCCTAGGCCGCGGCATTGGATTTGCAGGCTGGATGGTCAGCATGGCCCTTAAGCGCCTTACCAATCGAAAAGCCTGCAAATCCAGTGCCGGTAGATAAGGCCGTCATTAGTGTCAGTCATTTATAATTTTTGCCTACAAGTCCGCTCCTAGGCCGCGGCATTGGATTTGCAGGCTGGATGGTCAGCATGGCCCTTAAGCGCCTTACCAATCGAAAAGCCTGCAAATCCAGTGCCGGTAGATAAGGCCGTCATTAGTGTCAGTCATTTATAATTTTTGCCTACAAGTCCGCTCCTAGGCCGCGGCATTGGATTTGCAGGCTGGATGGTCAGCATGGCCCTTAAGCGCCTTACCAATCGTAAAGCCTGAATATCCAGTGCCGGTAGATAAGGCCATCAGGCCGTTGCAGGACGGTGATCAGTGTATAACACCGATTGAAGATAAAGGAACAGATAAACAGCAACATACACATACTGTTAGCTTTCGATTTGATTGCACTACCTCAAGAATACGGTGTGTCTGTGATTGTGTGGAAAAATTGTGTGCCGTTGAAAGGATATTTTTAAATTTGGAACATTTGGACCGTTCTATGAAAGCTCTTTCTCTGTACCCACCGGTAATCACAATATCAAAGTATATTTTAGTCCTTTGTGCCATTTTGACATAATATTACTTAATATTAAAAACTACATTGACGACTTCATCGACGTATAGTATAAAAAGTATTAAGTAATATTTCCGTTGTCTGGTATCACGAGTTCCTCGACGACTTACCACGGCACCAGATTGACGTGGTGTAAAAGATATTAATATATTATTATTATTATTATTTAATAGATATTATTATATTTATTAACGTTAGTATACAATAGTATATTTTGTTATCAGTCTATAGGTAGATATCAAGTAAAGATAATGCGAACGCGAAATCTCTTTAGCGCGCGGTTTGTATGTTTGGGGTGGCAAGTAGGTACGTGTAGTTAAGAGTAGGACCTTGCGAGGGGTGAGGAACCCCACAGCCAACTATTAGAGGACAATAGCTGGTCCCTAGTTAGGGCACGATAGGGACCACACCCTGCGCAGTCAATGCAAGTTAGTTTGCATTTTTTGTATTTAATTTTCTCATTTTATTTTGGAAAATTGTAGAGATCGTTTTAGCAACTCATGGAATTTGTAGAAATCTTCCTTATTTGTTTTAAATAGCAGGTAGCGCAGGCGAGGCGTCCATACAAGCCGGCATCCCTTACGAAGATTGCTTATTTATAGTACATATAATTTATTTTTAGAATAAAGTACTAAAACAAGACAACTACGGTAATAATTTGAGCCCAATGCGCTAACGCCTAACACCTTGTGACGAAACAATTCCGTTGGACGCATGAGATGCAGTTAATTCGCCAGCTTGTATGGATAAAAATGAACCTAATATTTATGGAAATAAAACAAATGTAAAATTACAATAATATTAGATTTTCATTATTTCTAGGAGGGTAATGTTCATATGGCCCTAAGCTCAATAAAAACAAAGTATATTTATTATAACAGATATTTACTTACCACTGGCAGTTAAACAATTTTAATTAAATAATTCCTTTTCTAGTATATATACACAAAGGGTAAAAACGGGACCCTATTACTGATACTTCGCTGTCCGTCTATCCGTCTGTCTGTCACCAGGCCGTATCTCGTGAACCGTGATAGCTAGACAATTACTATTTTCACGGATGATGTAATCTCTGTTGCCGCTTTAACCTAGCTATAACAACAAATACTAAAAACAGAGTAAAATAAATATTTAAGGGACTTACAGCTAGATTATTCTACAAAAATCATCCATCCTATACAAGTTACAAGAAACTTGTTTTTTTGCCGATTTTTGCACCGATATCAATAAAAGCAACAGTAGACGTTTGAAATATTCACTGAATATTGAACAACTGTATAATTTTATATACTACTAGCTTTTGCCCGCAGCTTCGCCCGCGTGAGAGAGTGTTCATGGCAAAAAACTTATTTAGCAAATATACCTGCAATATAGTAGCACAGAGTAAAAATATATACTTTATAATAAATTTTCAAACGTACTTTTGATTTTAAGATATCTCCTAGATTAGGATAATTAAATTGTATCCGTCTAAATACTAAGGCGGGTCAATAAGTCCGTGACTTTTTGAATTTCTAACCTCCTTACTGAAAAAGCAACACTACTCCTGTCAACAGGCATCTGGCAGTTGACTCCTATCAAAATTTGAACTTGCTGCGTCAGTTAGTTTGTGTTTTACAGCTATCTTTATCAGACTATCCAGTAACTTAAGGAAACAATGGAAAAAAGTGAATTTCGTGTGCTTATTAAGCATTATTTTTTGCGAAAAAAAAACATTACCGAGACCAAGGCTAAGCTTGATAAATACTATGGGGACTCTGCACCATCGATTTCAATAGTAAAAAAGTGGTTACTGAATTTCGTTGTGGCCGTACAAGCACTGAAGATGCCGAACGTCCTGGACGCCCAGTTGAGGTCTCTACACCCGAAACAATCGAAAAAATTCACGATATGGTGTTGGCCGGCCGAAGATTAAAAGTGCAAGAGATTGTGGAAGCCATAGGCATCTCGCATGGCTCAGTGGTTTCAATTTTGAATGATCACTTGGGCATGAGAAAGCTTTCCGCAAGATGGGTGCCGCGTTTGCTCACAGTCGACCACAAACGCAATCGTGTAACAACTTCACAGGAAGGTTTGGCGTTGTTTAATCACAATATGGAGGAGTTTTTTAACCGTGGACGAAACATGGATCCATCACAACACACCAGAGACCAAACAACAGTCAAAACAGTGTGTTTCTAAGGGTGAATCGGCGCCAAAGAAGGCCAAGGTATATAAAGTTATGGCGACTGTTTTTTAGGATGCACGTGGGATAATCCACATTGACTATCTTCAAAAGGGAAGAACAATTAATGGGAAATATTATGTCAACTTATTGGACCGCTGGATCAATGAGGATTTGAAAACAAAACCGACCTCATTTGGCCAAGAAAAAAGTTCTTTTTCACCAAGACAATGCAAGGGTGCACACATGTGCAGTTGCCATGGCAAAAATCCATGAATTGGGCTATGAATTGCTCCCACATCCACCCTATTCTCAAGATTTGGCTCCGAGTGACTACTTCTTGTTCCCAAACCTGAAAAAATGGCTCGGTGGAAAAAGATTTGACTCCAATGATGAAGTCATCTCGCAAACAAAGGCCTATTTTGAGGACCTCGACAAATCATATTTTTTGGAAGGGATAAAAAAATTGGAGAAGCGTTGGACAAAGTGTATAGAGCTCAAGGGGGACAACGTTGAAAAATAAAATGATTTATTTATCAAAAAATCTGTGTTTTATTCCAAAAGTCACGGACTTATTGACCCGCCCTCGTAGCTTCTGAAAATACCACATTATAACTGATATTTTTTTTAAATTTAGAATGGGTATAGTAAACTATCCTTAAAAGATAGACATATCTATGCCATCGCGGACTTTTTGTAGACCTATCTATAAAAGAGAAACAATCCCACCATACATTGCTTTGTTATTTATTTCCAACGGGTTAGGTTAGGCAGCGTTTCCTATAGAAGTTCCCAGACGGCATGATTTTTTCTGACACCTTCAACAATAATCGTCATAAATCAAACAATTTCCACTAAACCTTAACAAATTATTATCGACCTAAACCTTCCTAAGGTCTATCGGTAAATGTAAGCGGCATAAAATCCTTTCAGTAGTTTTTGAGATTATCGAGATCATACAGACTTGGCTAAGTATCCTATGTCTGTCTCCTGGTTCTAAGCTACCTTCCCAATAATTTTCAGCCAAATCGGTTCAGCCGTTCTTGAGTTATAAATAGTATATCAAACACAACTTTCGATAAAAAAGAATACAATAAAATAAATATTTAGAAATTCCACAAAACAACAAACTTGATTTTTTCACTGTTTTTGCTCGACATCAATACTGGCACTTGGCCGGTTTTTTAAAATAATAATTAAGATTTCTCGTACAAAACTTTTAGCCATGTAATCTGTAGCTGTCTTAAAAAACTCCAACGTTTTGTTTATATTAAAGTGAAACTTTTTTTACATCGTCTCAAACTTTTTCGTCTGTGTGTTGCATGTCGCGTGACGGTCGGCCGCGGAGTAGGGATATAGTAAAAGGCGCTCATCAGAGCAGCCGAGGCCAATATGGCGGCGCCTATAGTTCGCATCAGCTGACCGTGTAGTGTATAGACTAGTACTCATTTGTGCCAGTGCTCCACGCTATTTTGTTATTAAGATTCACTTTTACCGTGATTTCATAAAACCACACAATCCTTTTTTTTTTGAGTTTACTCCATAAGAAACGATTTTCATATATAAAAGTCCGGGGTATGAAAATCTATGGTAGAATCGAATTCACGATGTCACACGGTCACACAGCACGGTCACACGCGATGTTAGCCGAAGATGCGTCGGTCGCTTTCGCATTGCACACCAAATTTTACTTTTTAGAGAACTCCAGTCGTGCCTCGGAGCTGACAAACACTTTTTTTTATTTCAACCACAAAATAATGGAAATCGTATAGGTATTTTAAGAAAAAAATATTAAATAAATAATGTACATAAATTGATAAACAAAAACATAATGCTTCGTTACAGTCCGTTTAGGGTTATTTTACCTTGGAGTTTCTATGAAAGTGGTCCTTTTTAAGTCGGCATAAAGGTCATGTAATAGGTAAAATAACTCTGAACGGTATGTAGTTAATAATTTGCATTATTAGCATTAAAACTCGCTACCTAGGTACATAATATTATTTCGTTGTTTTTTTTTTTGACGAAAAATAACTCTTAAAACTGGTGTAATATTGTTGCTATTTTGTTTACTAAGGCATTTTAAAGGGCATTTTCTTATGCATAACATGGACACTTATTTAATCAGTAAATAATCACGTCACTTAAATAAATAATTGTTATTTATTTAAGTGACGTGCCACCACGACACACCATGACGCGCCGTGACGAAACAATGTCACGCAGCGTGCTACACAATGTCACGCAATTAAATATTCAAACTACACACTGCTTTGCATTTGAAAGCATGTTTACAAGATAAACATTGCGAGTGGTTAGCCGTGAAGCTGTTAATTATAAAAATAATAGTGGAATATCAAGTCTGAATGAGCGCCTAAAACCTAAAACCGACCAAGTGCGGGTCGTAGTTGCGCACGAAGGGTTCCATACAAGACGGCTAAAAATTCATGTTTGTTGTATAGGAAGTGGGGACCAATATAAATATTTATTTTACTAAGTTTTTTTGTATTTGTTCTTATAGCGGCAACAGAAATCATTTGTGAAAATTCAACTGTCTAACTATCGCAGTTCATGAGATACAGCCTGGTGACAGACGGTCAGATAGCGGAGTCTTAGTAATAGGGTTCCGTTTTACACTTTCTGTACGGAACCATAGAAATTGGCATGTATTGTATATCTCTTTTTAATTTAATACAGCAATGCAGCTAGTTGTAAAACATGTAAGTTTTTTTTAGGTATGACTGCCTCACAGAAAACCGGCGTGAAATTAACCTTACGTTGTGTTTTGCCTAATGAGAGGTTTCGCCTTCTTGGGTCATACGTACCGTACCTATGACCCAAGAAGGTAGACTGTAGAGAGGCTAAAAGACCGGTAGGCGGTAACGCTTTATCTATCTCTTCTGGTGTTACAGATGTCCTCAAGTGACGATAACTGTTACATACCGTTTACTATCAGGCGATCCGTCTGCTCTTCTATCGTTGTAATTTCTTTACATCATCCCTATATTCAAACCTTTCGAGTAAACACCAAAGTTTTATTGAAAATGTAAGTAAAATACCATTAATACGTCACCCTCTTCAGTGATGTTATCAGGTCGTATTAAAGATAATTACGATAGTATCTGCTGTCCCATCTGCTATCACACATCTACCCTTCGTCACAATTTGTCAGGTCTTAAGCTGGATGATATTTTAAAAACATTTGTGTGAATGACAAAATTTGGGATACACTCGAAAAGGAGAGTGGGTACATATCTACCGTAAATGTCCCAAATGTAAGTATAACGTAAATGTAAGTGTTTAACTTGGGAATCATATTATAAATAGTATTCATTATTATATTATTTCCAAGTTATTAAATAAAAAAGTGACACTCTCGAATAACTAATAGGTTTCTATTAGATAAATAAATTAATGTAAAATTTTATATATATATAAATATTCTGTAAAATAAATTACTGTATTGCTCTAAAATTCATGGGCATTCAGTTTTTATGTGCGTTACAATATCGTTAAACTCAAACCCAACTAAGTGATATTTTTCAACTTGGGTAATATTCTAGTCTAGTGCAGGCTACTATTGATTACGTCAGTTAGATTATCCGACTTTAAAAACACGGGATATTCTGTCCTAATGCCCACCTTTTGTGCTCGCGAGCCTGGCACAATGCCCGGAGGTGTGGGCAAAATAAAAAATCCCATTGGGCCCGG